>CM057840.1:47416523-48745690 GCA_030068075.1 Paguma larvata | reverse complement strand
AAGTAGTCAGAATGAAAAAGAATAGGTGGGTTTTTAAAGGAGTCAAACAGAACTTTTAGAAATAAAAACCATAGTGACAAATTCTTATACCAAAAGTCTTTGGGAGGAGTTTGACTCTGAGGCACTGGTTGAGTAAATGGATCATGATGAACCAAAAGCAAGGAGAAGGAGTTTGTGTGGCTCTTGAAGGAGCCTAAGAAGAAAAATGAGGGAGGCTAGTGCTTAGGATTTGGCTCCGTACCTCTGGAAGGCCACTTCCCTTGTCTGCTCTCTGGTTGGGGTTAGAAAACCACCTCAAACTCTACTGACTCCTCTTCCTGATTCAGGTAAGCCTTTGTCCCAGTCTTTACATGGTCCAGGTGTGGGGGGCCCATGGAGGCACCCTGAGTGCTATTGTTCTCAACAAAGACGTTTCTCCTCTGCTCCAAATCGCCCATGTTTCCATTTTCACGGGCACGACCGATCCCAAAGAAAAGGCAGAAATGGCATAGTGAGGCTGTGCTTCCGTCCAATTTGAAATGTCCTTTTCTACTCCATGGTGCCTCTGTTGACTTTTATGGAGCACTTCAGGGCATCCCCTGGCAATGGTGAGGATTTTCAGTGATGTCTCTGTCATGAACTAAATGTTTATTTGCCGCTCATTGATATCCTAAGCCCACGGTGGGATGGTATTTGGAGGTGGTGCCTTTGGGAGGTTATGAGGCCACGGGGGTGTAGAGCCCTCATGAATGAGATTAGTGCCCTTCTAAGAAGAGACACAAGAGAACCTACTTTGTCTCTTTCTCTCTGTTCTCTGCCATGAGAGGATACAGCAAGAAGATGGCCATCTCAAATCAGGAAGTGGGTTCTCACTAGACAATGGATCTGCTGGTGCCTTATTCTTGGACTGCCAGCTTCCAGGATTATGAGAAGTAAATGTTTATTGTTTAAGCTGCCCAGTCTGTGATATGCTGTTATAGGAACTCAAAATAAGATGCTCTCACCTTTAATTCTTGGCCTCTTGGAGACACAGGAATGCTGATGCATAGGGGCACATGTACCCCAATGTTCATAGCAGCACTTTCGACAATAGCAAATCATGGAAAGAGACCCAGTGCCCATCAACTGACGAATCGATAAAGAAGATGTGGTACATATATACAATGGACTACTACGTGGCAATGAGAAAAAATGAAATCTGGCCATGTGTAGCCACATGGATGGAGCTGGAGGGAATTATGTTAAGTGAAATAAGTCAGTCAGAAAAAGACAGATACCATATGTTTCCACGAATAGGTGACTTTGTGAGACTAAGCAAAAACCAGGGGGAGGGGAAGAGGGGAAAGGAAAAAAAGACACAGAGAGGGAGGGAGATAAAACATAAGAGACTCTCAAAGACTAAGAACAATCTGAGGGTGAGGGGGGTGAGGGAGGGGGGAGACGGGGTGACGGGCATTAAAGAGGGCACGTGTTGGGATGAACACTGGGTGTTATATGGAAACCAATTTGAAAATAAACCATTATAAAAAAAATTCTTGGCCTCTTGGGTCTAGCCATGCTTCTACTTCACAGCCCTTGTCTGAAGGACCCTCTGGAATCATTGTCTGAGTCTCTCCTGGCAGACCGAAAGCTACAGGAATCTGGGCTTAGGGGGCTAAGGGTGAGGGTGAGCACCTGGCCTAGTTTGCTCAGGACTAGGAGGTTTCCTGAGGCTCTAGACTTTCAGTGTGGAAACTGGGAAAGTCTTAGAGAATCAGAATGGGAAGTCTCCCTACTAACGGGACATGTGCAGGACCACAAGGCCTCTGCTCCAAGAAATGGCTCAGGGGAGCCAAAAAAAGATCACCAGGCTAGACTGAGTTTTCTTTGGATCTCATACTTTTCTTTTCCTGAATATAGAGCTGAGGGTAGAGGAAGCTGACCAGGGCTCATATCACGGCTCCAACAATGGTTACCAATACTGCTGGCTCTCTCTGTCATCCTCTCTGCTCCTGCCTCCAGAAAAATCCCTGAAGTCTGGTCTCTTAAATGACCATGTGATCCACGGATATCCAAGGTTAGTTTAATGACTCATTTAACATCCAGAAGTACTGGAGACCATGAAATTCTAGCACAGTCAGGGAGTCTAGGCTGCCCCTTCGAGGGCAATGGCCCAGGACTTGACCCATTTCACCTGGTTTGGCCAAGTGTTTGCAAGATGGATCAGCTTATTTCCTCTCTGGGATCTGACTCCATGCTTTGCCTGGGAGGGAAGTCTGCCCCACACGGCTGCCCGCCCATTTATGCTATTCTTTATTCATTTGGAGGCACGGAATGGGCATCTGTTGGTGGTCAGAAGAGCCACATGAATCCCGCCATTGTGTGTGTTGGAGTTGCCTTGTACTGGCTCCGAGGAGCCAGCTGCTCAATTTTCAGGAAACTAGACAATCTGCTACTGAAATTTAAATGAACTCAGTGATTAGGAAAATTACAATTAAATTATATTTAAACAAAGGTGATTAATACATAAAACTCATCCCTTCCTAATTATTTTACTATCGTCTATGTCCTCATGTATATGGTAGAAACAGTCCACAACAGGACGCCACTGGGGGCATCTCTCCTCACCCGCTCAGTGGCATCGGGGTGGTAGCCCACACCAGCAAGCGCCCCAAATCAGCCTCCTGCCCTCTGAGAACCACTCGTGAAAATCCACCTGTACATCACTGTGTATCCTCATTTATTGAGAGTCTATTATGCACTAAGCATAGTTCCAAGAGCTTTGTAAATATCTGCCACTCATCCAGGCAGTACTGATGCATTGCACACAATATGCCAAGTCTTATTATTATTGTTCATCATTAGCTAACCTCTGGTTGAGTATTTACTGTGTGCATGACTGGCACTCCCCTAAGGAGTTTTCAAGAATTGGCTGCTTAATCCTTGGGATAATCCTTTGAGGGAGGTTCTACCATTATCCCCATTTTACATATGAGAACACTGAGGCACTGAGAGGTGGAATGATTTTCCCAGGTTTGCACAGCTAGTGGTTTGCAGGTCCATAGCAGAACCCAATGATCTGGGTCTGGAGCCCTTGCTCTTAACCGAGAGGCTCTCTTGCCTCTCTCTCCTTGTCTCAGCACCATGGATGCAGCAGTGAACACGAAAAGTCCCTGCCCTCACAGGGCTTACATGCTGGCAGATAGGGAGAAGATGTTAAACAACAAACACGTAAGTATGTTGATGTCAGGTGGCGGTCAGTGCCATGGATCAAAATAAAGCAGGGTGAGGGTAACAGAAAACACTGCAATAGGGAGGGTACATTACTTCATTTATCTCTTTTTTTTGTTTCTTTTTGGGAGAGACGGTGTGCAAGTGGGGGAGGCGCAGAGGGGGAGGGAGAGAGAATCTCAAGAAGGCTCCACGCTGTCAGTGCAGAGCCTGATGCCCGCCTTGATCTCACGACTGTGAGCTCATGACCTGAACTGAAATCAGGAGCTGGATGCGTAATCGACCCAGCCACCCAGATGCCCCGATCTTATTCTTAATTTACTACTATCCCCATTTTCCAGATGAGGAAACCGAGGCTCAGCTAAGTTAAAACCATACCTGAGGGTACAGAGCTAATAAATGGTAGAGCTGGATTCACACCTCCAACAGCCTGGTTCCCAAGTCTGTGCACAGTGCCGCTACATGCCTGACTTCCTCTGCTTCCTCAAGCTCGCGGCTTACCAGGCCCTTATTCCAAGCTTCGGTTTCCTCTGCAAACTCAGCCCAGCTGCAGTCTGCCCTATGTCCACCCTTCTTTGTTTCTCTGTCCCTCAAAGCCATGTGAACAGATAAACAAGTTCCAGCTCACGGTGATGCTGCAAGCTGGCAGGGCTGGGGGCCCCCTGAGAAGCCAGCATGAGCGAATGTACCATCTGTAGCATGGAACCCCGCCACACTGCCTTTCTCCACGTCGGTCACCAAGGGGGCTTTGTCTGTGAAAACAGACTTATTGTGGCTAATATAGGTCGCAGGTGGGAAAGGCCAGGGACTGACAGAGTTTAACTGGATTCCATTAGCACTCAAAACGAGCTCGGAGGATAGGCATGGCAGGGGCTTGTGAGATCCGCTCTTTCAAGCACCCGCATTGTCCCAGTGGAAATACTGTATTTAATGTCAACTTGGTTTGACCTTTAGTTTTGGTGGCATTTACTAATTCTATGAAAGCAGCCATTTCTCACTTCCCCTGAAGCTGAACAGAAAATCAGACCATTAGTTAAACCCAGCCCAGCCCATATGGAGGAAAAGTCTCTAAAATGTTTCCCCTACAACCTGAAAAAAAAAGATACAGGATAACCTCCATTATTTTGGTTCATTTCAATTTCTGACACCGGGGGAATCAAAAGAAAGTGGTGTTTTAATGATAGTTCAAAGCATCGGTTTGACATCTTTGGGAAGCCGAGAGAAGCCAGATATCTCAAAGTGGTCTCGAATCTTGGGTGAAAGAAAACTCTTGTGTCACAAATATTTCAGGGTCCCTGGTCACTCAGTGATGAATAGCTACCTGGTGTATTAGCTTTTCATCGCTGTCATAACAAATTATCACAACCTTCACAGCTTAAAATAACACCCATTTGTTATCTCACAGCTTGGGCAGAAGTCCAAGCGGGCACAGGTGGATTCTCCACTCGTGGGCTCACAGTGACAAAACCAAGGTGTCAGCCAGGTGGGGCTCTGACCCGGACACTCTGGGGGGAGAATCTGCCTCTAGGCTCACTCAGAATTAAGTTCTTTGTAGCAATAGGACTGAGGTTCCAGTGTCCTTGCTGGCTCTCAGATGGAGGTTCTTTTCACCTCTGGAGGCCACCTGCCTGACAGGTAGCCCTGGCCCATGACATGTGTGTCCCTATGTTCATTGCACCATTATTCACAATAGCTAAGGCATGGACACACCCAGAGTGCTCATCAGCGTGTGAATGGATAAAGATGGGACTCTACATATGTCATTATACGTGCACATATGTTATAATAAGCCAGATAGGGAAAGGCAAATAGTACTGTGTTCTCACTTACATGTGGAATTTTTAAAAGTTGACCTCCTAGAAACAGAGGGTAAAGGAGTGGTGACCAGGGGCTGGGGGGAAGGGGGAATGTTCATTAAAGGATCCAAACTTTCAGTAGGAAGATGGATGAGTGGGGTCGGGGGACCTAATGCTGAGAATAGTGACTATAGTCAACTGTGCTTATTATCCTCTTGAAAGTTTCTAGGAGAATAGGTCCTAAATCTTCTTCCTACAAAGAAGAAATGGTAATTATGAGACGGGAGGGAGATGTTAACGAACTCCGCAGTGGTAGTCATTTTGCAATACGTAAGTGTATCAAATCGCTATATTGCACACCTTGTGTGTATACAATGCTGCGTGTCAATTATATCTCAGTAAATCTGGGGGTGGAAAAAACCCAAAGCTGCCTGGCAAAGTTGCCTGGATGCTAAGACTTGAACTATTAATTCATGTGTGCTCTAGGCATTTCCAGAAAAGATTAACTTACCAACAACCTATATTTTTTTCCTTTCTAGCGCTGATTTAGGTAATATCCTTCTGATAATGTCCTGTGTCCTGCTGAAAAAAAGCTGGGGGGAGGGGAAGCCAGCAACCGCAAGTTCAGACAGAGTCTTTCTCCCATTTGGAATCTCTTTGACTTTCAGCCACACCTCTCCTGCTTCCAGCTAGAGAAAGTTCCCTGCTTTTAAGTGCTCATGTGATTGATTGGGTCCACCTGTGTAATCCTGGCCAACCTCCCTCTCTTTTCTTTTACATTTATTTTTATTTATTTATTTTTTATTTAGATTCGAGTCAGTTAACATACACTGTAACATTGGTTTCAGGAGTAGAATTTAGTGATTTGGCACTTACATATGACACCCAGTGCTCATTCCAACAAATGCCCTCCTTAATGCCCATCACCCATTTAACCCATCCGCCCCCACCCACCGCTCCTCCAGTAACCCTCAGTTTGTTCTCTATATTCAAGAGTCTCTTATGGTTTGCCTTCCTCTCTGTTTTTATCTTATTTTACTTTCCCTTTCCTTCCCTTATGTTCATCTGTCATGTTTCTTAAATTCCACATATGAGTGGAATCATATGATATTTGTCTCTCTCTGATTGACTTAATTCCCTTAGCATAATACCCTCTAGTTACATCCATATTGTTGCAAATGGCAAGATTTCACTCTTTTTGATCACTGAGTAATATTCCATTGTATATGTATACACACACACACACACACACACACACACACACACACACCACATCTTCTTTATCCATTCATCAGTCTATGGACATTTGGGTTCTTTCCATACTTTGGCTATTGTCAATGGTACTGCTGTAAACATTGGGGTGCATGTGCCCCTTTGATTCAGCACTTTTGTATCCTTTGGATAAATACATAGTAGTGTAATTGCTGGGTCATGGAGCAGCTCTATTTTTAACTTTTTGGGAACCTCCATACTGTTCTCCAGAGCGGCTGCACCAGTTTGCATTCCCACCAACAGTGTAAAAGTGTTCCCCGTCCTCCTCATCCTCACCAACATCTGTCATTTTCCTGAGCTGTTAATTTTAGCCACTCTGACAGGTGTGAGGGGTTATCTCATTGTGGTTTTTATTTGTTATTTCCCTGATGAAGAGTGATGTTGAGCATCTTTTCACCTGTCTATTAGCCATCCGGATGTCTTCTTTGGAAAATTGTCTATTCATGTCCTCTGCCCATTTCTGTACATCAATAATGAAGCAGCAGAATGAGAAATCAAGGAATTGATCTCATTTATAATTGCACCAAAAACCCTGAGATACCTATGAATAAACTTTACCAAAGAGGTAAAAGATCTGTATGGTGAAAATTATAGAACACTTAAGAAAGAAAGAAATGAAGAAGACACAAAGAAATGGAAAAACATTTCATGCTCATGGATTATAAGAACAAATACTGCTAAAATGTTGATACTACCCAAAGCAATCTACACATTCAGTGTAATCCCTATCAAGATGAAACCAGCATTCTTCACAGAGCTAGAATAAACAATCCTAAAATTTGTATGGAACCAGAAAAGACCCTGAATAACCAAAGTAATGATAAAAAAGAAAACCAAGTCTGGAGGCATCACAATTTCAGGCTTTAAGCTGTATTACAAAGCTGTAATCATCAAACAGTATGGTACCAGCACAAAAACAGACACATAGATCAATATAACAGAATAGAGAATCCAGAAATAGTCCCACGAATATATGGTCAATTAATCTTCAACAAGACAGGGAAGAATATGTAATGGAAAAAAGACAGTCTGGTCAACAAAAATGGTGTTGGGAAAACTGGAAAGCAACATGCAGAAGAATGAAACTGGACCACTTTCTTACACCACACACACACACACACACACACACACACACACACACACACAATCAAAATGGATACAAGACCTAAATGTGAGACAGGAAACCATCAAATCCTAGAGGAGAACACAGGTAGCAACCTCTTTGACCTCGGCCGCAGAAACTTCTTACTAGACATGTCTCCAGAGGCAAGGGAGACAAAAGCAAACCTGAACTCCTGGGACTTCATCAAGAGAAAAATCTTCTGCACAGGGAAAGGAATAATCAACAAAACTAAAAGTCAACTGACAGAATGGGAGAAGATATCTGCAAATGACATAACACATTAAGGATTAGTATCCAAAATCTATAAGGACCCCTCAAACTCAACACCCAAAAAATCCAAATAATCCAGTGGAGAAATGAGCAGATGACATGAATAGACAGTTTTCTAAAAAAGACATCAAGATGGCTGACAGACACATGAAAAGAGGCTCCCTATCTTAAGATTTGTAGCCTTAATTACATCTGCAAAGTCCCTTTTGCCATGTATTGCAACATATTCTCAGGTTCTTGGGATTAGGATGAGGACATTCTGTCTATTGTACTTGGTATCACTTCCATCCCTGTGGGGCTCAGAGAGCTGGCTCACAGGATTCCGGAGGCAACACTGTGAAAGTGCTTTGGAAGCTGGCAGTACCAGGCAGCTGTGAGGATTGAGATCTGTGTTTGAAGTGAGAATAAACAGATGGGTGATTAGAAACCAAGACCACCAATTTGTGTGAAACTGGGCATTTCCAGTTATGATTTTCTGCCTCTTAATATTAAGATCACTCCCATAAGGACATTCATCCATTTTCACAAGTATTTTTTGAGTGCTTACTATGTGCCTGGCACTATTTTAAGTACTGAGAAAACAGAAGTATAGAACAGACAAAATCCTTGCTCTCATGAAGCTTACATTCCAAAACTGGGAAGCCTAAAATAAACTCAGTAAATAAGGTATACTGTATATTAGAAGGTAAAGAGAATTATAAAGGAAAAGAAAGTAGGGAAGGGAGTAGGAAGTGGCCTAGCAGGGGTCGGGGCAGGTTGCAGCTTTAAATCAGGGTGGTCAGGTAGGGCCTCACTGGGAAGGTGATGTTTGAGTAGAGGCCTGAAGACAGGTAGGAATATAGAAGGAAATGCCAAAGGTGGTTAGAAACGTGGCAGCTCTCTGTGCGTGCCTAGACAGCTCTGATATTTTTCGGCCCTGAGATGGAATGAGTTCTCCCTGGGAGTAAGTGTTGATACAGAGTAGAAGAGAGGAGAGGAAGGAGTCTGGAGGCACTCCCCAGCTGGAGGTCAAGGAGAAGAGCAGGAAGCAGCCAGGAATGTGACGGCGAGCAGCCGCTGATGCGGGGGCACAGTCAGGAGAGGGTAATGTTCTAAGAAAGTGTTTTGAGGTGAAGGACTTGTTCATCTGTATCAAAGGCTGCTCGTGGGCAAAGTAAGATGAAAATGGATAAGCTGAACATTGGATTTAACAATTTGTATGCCACTGGTTTCTATGCTGTGGGGACAACTTCCTGATAGGAGAATCTCAAGAGACAATGGGACAAGAGGACTTGGAGACAGCAGTCAACACAGACCCCTTGGGAGTTCTGAAGGAGAAAGGAAGTACCTAGAGCGTGGGCATGTGTGGTCAACAGATTTTTTAAAGTTCAGACAGCGTGTTTGGTTGACAACTGGTAAGAATAAGGAAGTAGAGAGGAAACATAGATGGCATGGGGGAGAGAAGAGTTGTTTCCCTGACTGGATGGAAGGGCGCAGAACCTGATAAAGGGAGTGATCTTGGATAGCAGGATGGACAACCTCCATGGTCACAGGAGAAAAGGCAGAGCACACTGGCACAGATACAGATAGATGGGTAAGTGGAAGCATATGGATGTGCTTTTCTGGTGGCTTCTATTTTCTCAGGGAAATGGGAAGGAAGGCCATCAGGTAAGGGAGAGGAGAAGGGAAAGAGATGAAAGGAATAACCCTTTCTTGGTATGGTCATCAGTAAATAGAAGCTAAGACCCAAAAGGCTACAGGAATAAATAGGGACCCAGCAGTGGTCCCACCTCTATGAAGAAGTCCTCCCCTTGTCAAACAGTCGGAAGATCCAAAATTGATTGGTGGGAGGAGAGAAAGCAATAATCGTTACAGGTATCCCTTCTTAAGCATCCAATTTGTGCCTGACACCGTACTAATTGTTTTTTAACCAGTTGCTTAAATTAGTACATAGAACACACCATGAAATTAGGGACTGTTGTCCTCATTACAGATGGTCCCTGACTTATGATGATCCAACCTATGATTTTTTCTGACTTTACAATGGTGCCAAGGCAGTATCGTTCTGTAGAAACCATACTTCGATTTTCCTTTTTTGCCCAGGCTAGTAGTATGCAATATGGTCCTCTCAAGAGAGAGGTGGGCAGCAGCAGGCAGGTGCAGCTCCCTGTCAGCCTTGCAATCATGGGTAAACAACCATCCTGCACCCACACAACCATTCTGTTTCACTTCCAATACAGCATTCAATAAATTACATGAGAGAGTCAACACTTCAGAACAGGCTTTGTGTTAGATGATTTTTTCCAACTATAGGCTAATTTAAGAATTACATTATATGTCGAAGGTAGGCTTGGCTAAGCTATGCTGTTCAGTAGGTCAGATGTATTAAACACATTTTTGACATGATGTTTTCAATTTTTAATGGGGTTACCAGGATGTAACCCCATCATAAGTAAAGGAAGATCTACATTATGGTTATTTTATCAAAGGGAAAACTAAGATTCAAAGCAGTTCAATAACTTACTCAAATCTTCAAAGCAGCTCTACTGGCAACGAATTCTCTCAATTTTTGTTGTTTGAGAAAATCTTTATTCTCTTTCACTTTTGAAGAATATTTTGGCAGAATGCATATTTCTAGGTACTTGTGGGGTTTTTTCTCTCAATACTTTAAATATTTCACTCCACTCTCTTTTTGCTCAGATGGTTTCTGAAAAATTGGATGTAATTCTTATCTTTACTTCACTATAGATAAGATGGGTCCCCCTTACCCCCACCACTGGCTTATTTTAACATTTGTTGCTTATCTTTGATTTTCCACAGTTTGATTATGGTATGTCCAGGTGTAGGTGGTTTTTTGTTGTTGTTTTTCGTTTTTGTTTTTGTTTTTATTTTGTTTGATTTGGTTTTGGTTTTGGTTGGTTGTTTTATGTTTGTTTTTATTTTGAGCATTTATCCTCCTTAATATTTTCTGATCTTCCTGGATCTTGGTTCAATCTCTGGTGTTGATTTGGGCAAAAACTCAGTCAATATGTCTTCAAATATTGCTTCTGTTCCTTTCTCTTTCATCTTCTTCTCGTATCCATTACACATATGTTATATCTTTTGTAGTTGTCTTGAAGTTCTTGGATATTCTGTTCTGTTCATTTCTTTCCTTTTTCAGTCTTTTTTCTCTTTGCTTTTCACTTTTGGAAGTTTCTACTGATGTGTGTTCAGGTTCAGAGAGTCTTCCTCAACTGTGTCGCTACTAATGAGCCCATCAAAGGCATTCTTCATTTCTGTGACAGTGTTTTTGATCTCTGGCATTTCTTGTCTATTTTTTATTAGAACTTCCATCTCTCTGCTTATATCACTCATCTATTCTTGATGAGTATGTGTACCTTTTCCATCAGATCCCTTGACATATTAATCAGATTGTTTTAAATTCCTGGCCTGATAACTCCAATATTCCTGCCATATCTGACTCCAGTTCCAATACTTGTTTAGTCTCTTTACATTGCAATTTTTGCCTTTTAGAATGCCTTGTAATTTTTTCATGATAGATAAATATGATGTACTAGGTCAAAGAAACTGTAATAAATAGGTCTTTAAGAATGTGGGGAAGCATTCTACAGTCCATGACCGGGTCTGTCTCTCATGAGTCTGTGCCTCTGAACTGTGAACAGAACAGGTGCTGCCGTTTCTCCCTTCTGTATGCAGGACAGGATTTCTAGAGGGGACCGGAGTTGTGTGTTTCCCTTCCTCCTCCTGGGAAGACCAAGTTGGAGTTGGGTGTTTCCCTTTCACCAGGTCAATTGAGCTCTGATTAAATCTCAGTGGGTTGGGCTCCGATAAAATAGTTTCCCTTGAGAGCAGTCCTTGTTAAAGAGAATAAAATCCTCTCACCTATTTCGAAATGGCTGCCTTGCCTCTCCTGCCAGAAGCACAAGGAGCGTTTTCTCTGATCTTCACTGTGAGAATCTGATAGAGTTCTTGGAGGAAAAGCTCACTGAAGTGTGGACTCCCACATGAATGAACCTCTGTGGAGTTTTTAATTCTGAGACGTGTCCACACTGTCTCCATCGGTCTTTCAATTACAGTTTAGATTTCCTGTCCTCCTACAAGTTTCCACAGAGGTTTCTGCTCATGGGTTTCTGTGCCAGTAAGTTGTGATTTCCTGTATCTGTCTGTCTGTCCCTCCAGTCATAGGGTAGTCGTTCGCCTTCTGAGATCACTTCTCTGACAAATGTAAAACGAGTTGTTGAATTTTTTTTAGTTTGTTGAGCTTTTTATTTGTTGTTAGCACAGAGTGGATGCTTACAAGTTCTTCCATGCCAGAGCAGAAACCAGAAGTCCCCATTATTTTTTTATGCACTCCTCATCATAACTCTAGATATAAAGTGGACGGTGTTAGCTCAGTTTCAATGATAAGGAAGCAGGCTGAGAAGGTTAAGAGACTTATCTAAGCCCACAAGAACTGGGGTCAAATTCAGATCTCATTTCTCCAGCGTGGCCATTCTCCTTCTACAGTGCTGGCTGTCTCTGTTCATACAGAGCATGCTTCATTTGACCGATTTGTGCTGGTGCTTACCTTGGGGCTCTTTAAATCAGAACCTGTGAGTTTTGACCTGGTTTTGTAAATTGGTAGGTCTTCTGGGGAAATCCAGCCCTTGATCGTTCAGTGGTCTATTACCTAATTCCTTTTTAACCTATGACTTTGGCTTCTCCTTAGGGGGAAAAGGAAGAACATAAAGTGAAATATGCTCATTTTATTACTTGCTATTAGCTCTCGTAAGATGATTTAGGATGGCATAATTTGAAAAGGAAAGCCAAAATGTAGCTGTAAGAATGCATGTGATTCCCATTAATTTGTGCAGAAAGGAAAAATGGACTTATAGCCATAAGGCCAGGGTTTGAGTTGAGTCCTGGCTTTGCTCCTTGGTCTGCAAGCAAGTTAGAATCTCAGTTTCCTCATCTACTAAATAACTCTCTCTTATATTTGCATCATGACTCAATTAAAAAGCATCTACCAACAGTTGTTGAACACATTTGTGCCCAACGTTATGCTAGCTAAAAGGAAGAATGCAAGAGAAATATATCGATGCCTGTGTGCCAGGTATTTGTGGAGACTGGTGAACTGGGTCCTTCTGGAAATAGGCTACAAACCGTCAGACCTTGTATCAGTCTCTTCTGTCCTGCAAAATCAACTGAGACATCTCACACTCTCTGCTTTGGCTCCTAAATTCTGAGGCTTTTGCTCAATTTCTTAATGTCTTTGGCTACTTCCCAACTGACTGCACCGTTCTGTGGGTACAGGAGTCTATCTAATCCATTTGATTGCAAAATTTTAGTTTCATTTAGCATGGCATCTTTCTGCAAAGCTCACCACTTTTCTACCTGTAGGTGCATCCTGACCGAAGGCTCAGGGACCCCTTCCTTTATTAATTCAACAACTTACCTCATACGTGCTTGCTTCACCTTTAAAAAAAGGCAAGGACAAAAGAATGTCTTCCCAAAATCTCAGTATTCACCCATAAAAAATAAGTAATGCTTGGGGCACCTGAGTGGCTCAGTCAGTTAAGCATCCAACTTTGGCTCAGGTCATGATCTCGTGGTTTGCGAGTTCAAGCCCCACATCAGGCTCCGTGTTGACAGCTCAGAGCCTGTAGCCTGTTTCAGATTCTGTGTCTCCCTCTCTCTGTTCCCTCCCTGCTTGCACTCTGTTTCTCTCTCTCAAAAATAAATTAACATTAAAAAAAATAAGTAATACTTATAATTAAGCACATTTAATGACATAAGACCTCCCACCTCACACCCAAGGGTGGACACTGAAAAGTCTGCCTAAACTGTGCCTGGTAGACTTGTTTGCATTTGTTATTCTGAAGCCTGCTCTGGTCAGGTTCAGCTCGGGGACAGAACATTGGAGTCTGCAGTAAGATGCCTCAAGAATGTGGCAGATGAGGTCAGCATCCAAGATACAAACCAGGAAGACTCAGCAAATAGTGGATACACTCGGCCATGCCAGAGAGGGTCAACTTGAGAAGTGCTTTGTCAACATGGTGCTGATGGAGACTCAAGCAATATTCAAATGCAGCTGTGGTGTGTCCTCAGGCTTGGATTTCACTGCAGGAAAGAGTTGTGTAACCGTCCTTCGTAGGAACTGTTTGACAAAATGACCAGGCTGCACTGGACCGGGGAAGAAGGATCTGGACTGACAAATCTCACCAAAAGCAACAATGTGGCACCACACCTAGGCAGCAATGAGGACGTGTGTCCTCAGAAAGGTTCTATGTTGGTGCAAATTTTGCACAGCCTGAAAGAGACCATCCCTTAAGACCAGTCATTCTCAGCTGGGGGCTGTTTTGTCCCCAGGGGAACATTTGGCAATTACCTCTATTCTCTAGTTTCCCTCAAGAATATGTTTTGGCCCGGGAAAGAGTAGAGCATCTTCTTGGCCACATTTTCTCTTATACCTCCCTTAGTTCCTGACGCCCCTGCTTGAGCGTGGGATGGTTGAAGTGTCATGGGTCAGAAAGAAGGAGCAAAACTTTATAGAAAGGCATGAGCAGCGGGTGATGGGGGTACAAACATGGTGAAGACATGCATAGTGGAAATTTTTTTTTTACTCCTTCTTTCCCTCCCTCTCTTTCCTCAAACAATTACTAAGGCACTACTATGTTCAAACCCAGTGTAGGGCACCAAGAATATGAAGATGAGTGACTCAGTGCCTATGCTTGAGAAATTCACAGGCTAGCAGGGGAAGACAGCCATGGACTCTGTGGTTAGTCCTCCAACAGAAACATAAATAAAGGGCTCTGAGGGAAAAACTGATGAGGAAGTTTCTGTTAGTTCTCTATGGTTGCTGTAACAAATTACCATATACTTAGTGGCTTAAAACAACACAAATTAATTCTCTTACAGCTCTGGAGACCAGAAGTCTAAATCAGTGTCGTTTGGATTAAAGTCAAGATGGCAGTGGAACTAATTTCTTCTGGGGGCTCCAAAGGAGATGGGCTTCATTGCATTTTCCACTCTTTGGGGGCCACCTGCATTCCCTGTTTTGGGACCTCTTCCATGCATTACTCCAACTTCTTCTGTCATCATATTTCCTGCCTCTTCTGTAGTCCTATTCCCCTCTGTCTCCCTCTTGTGAGAAGTCATAGGATCACATTTAGAGCCCACTTAATCTAAGATAACCTCCCCATCTCAAGATCCTTAACTCAATCACATCCACAAAGCTTTTTGCTGTGTATGGTAACATGGTTTCAGGTTCCAGGAATTAGGATCTGGGTATCTTTGGGGGGTCGTTATTCAGCCTATTACAGAGTTATAGAATGAGGACAAGGGCATTTGGGCTGGGCCCTGAGGGATGAGTAGGAGTTCTGACAGTTTTCTAAGTGGAGGGGATATGATATGGAAGGCCTCACTGACCCAGAAACTACTAAGATATTTAAGTAACTGGACTATATACTACTCAATGGGGAAAGACAGAAGCTGAAGCTGGAGAGGGGAGCAAGGCCAAATCACAAAGAGCCTTGAATGACAGACTAAGAAGTTTGGATGTGACTTAAAAAATGTTTTTTAAAAGTTTATTTATTTTGAGAGAGAGGGAGAGGGAGAGAGCTAGCATGAGTGGGTTAGGGACAGAGCATGGGCAAGAGAGAATTTCAAGCAGGCCTGTGCTGTCAGTGCAGAGCCCAACATGGAACTTGAACTCACTAACCATGAGATCATGACCTGAGCTGAAATCAAGAGTCAGACGCTTAACTGACTGAGCCACCCGGGCCCTCCTGGATGTGACATTTTTAACAACAGAGCTATTCCACAAGGAATGGAGTGGGCTGTTGACATAATCGAATGGAGAGATGATGAGATCTGAAACAAGGCAGAGGTACTGGCATCCATCAACTGCCAAATAATAGAACAGGTCCTACTGGAGCTTCCACAGGCCCTGGTGACAGGGAAGTCAGAGAATCTGTGATGTTAGGGTGTCAAGGTCACCCTGAGATTTAACTCCTGCCCAGTCCCAATGTAGTGAAGCCTGACACCTGGCTGATGTTCAATAAATACTTGTGGGTTACATGAATGAAATAATCTCTTAAGGGAGAACCAGAAGGATGATCTTCCTTGTTTGGATCCTCGGGTTGGCATTCTCTTCCCAAGTCCGCTCAGGGATAAATCAACCCTCACTAAGAGAGAGGACAGTTCTCTTCTCTGGCTCTTCTTAAGGGAACTTTCAGGACATCAGAGGTATTGACAAACAGTGAAGAGTGCCTTGACATTCAGAAAGGAGACACAGAGCAAAGGAAAGTACCATTTAAGGGCTTGTGGAGCCTGTCTCTGCATCCTTCGGTCCCAGTGTAGACTCCCAGTGTGGGTCTAACACCTGTGTTCCGTCGTCAGTCAATACGCTCAGCTGCTTGTCCCCTGTAGGGACCCTTGGACAACAACTCCTGCTGCCCTCTATGCTGTATTGGAATTAAAAAGAAAGCAATCCACACTAATGTGCCCAACCAACAGATGGGCAGTTGAATGACCCTTTTGGGGCAGCAAAGTTGGCCCCGGGGCTAACTGCTACAGTCCACATTCCAAGAGCACAAAGTATTTTTTCAGTCTGACCATCCAGACTTTAATTCCTTCCATACCACGCATTATTATGTGATTCCTGTCGCCTTGGAAAGCTCAGATGATTAAAAGAGTTTATGTTTTCCACTTCCAAGAATCCCTCTTGCAATTTAAATGATTCATGTACCCAAGTTTTACAAAGAGGAAAACAACCTCATTGTTATTTGCTCTGTTAAAGCCCTCAAGTGTCTAGCTTATTATTTTGTTATCTGGTAAAAAGGGGAAGTTTATCTCTAATTCTCTAACCCTTTCCATGGGGATTTCTTATAGGATAATAAAAATTCCTTATTTAACTAGCAGAGAAAAAGCTCCTGTTCTTGTCTTTTCTCTTGTTTGGGGAGGATGGGAGGGAGAGGTACTGTCCATCATATACCAGTATTATGCCATGTAGCAAATTTCAGGAGAAGAAATGGGCAAAAGGGAGGTCAGAGTGATGGAGTATTTCTCCTTCTCTATGATCCTTGCACCAGAACAATAATGTGGTTGTGGTCGAGACTGCTGGCTGTCCCCCCCAGAATCCTTCTTTCCCTACTTCCTTCCCTCATACAGATTTTTGGAGTTTTACATGGACTCATTTGTTTACTTGTTTTTAGCTCTGGGTAACTTTGTCACCTGTGTAGGTTCGTGTATCCACCACCACAATCAAGATGTAGATTCCGTTATCACGAGGTCCCTGGTGTTGCCCTTGTATAATCACGCCCGCCTCCCTCCTGTCTCCTTCTCCCCTGCCTCCACCACTGTCCCTAATCCCTGGAAACACTAATTCCTTCCATCTCTATGATTTCAAAGATGTATACAAATGGACTCCTTTCCATAGTATATAATATTTCAACATCGGCCTTTTTATTTTTATTTATTTTTATGAAATCACCTTTTATAATTTTTTAATTGTTATTTATTTTTGAGGGAGAGGCAGAGTGCTAGTGGGGAGAGGCAGAGAGAGAGGGAGACACAGAATCCGAAGCAGGCTCCAAACTCAGAGCCCGACGTGGGGTTTGAACTCATGACCCACGAGATCATGACCCGAGCTGAAGTCGGAAGCTTAACTGACTGAGCCACCCTGGCACCCCAAGATGGGCCTTTTTAAAATTCAGCATAATTCCTCTGAGGTTTATCTAACTTGTTTTGTGCATTCCTAATTTGTTGTCTATGGTGCGGCTATGCCACAGTTTGCTTATCCATTCCCTGGTTGGAGATTATCTATTGTTTCCAGTTTGGGCTATGAACATCCATGTATAGGTTTTTTTGTGAACTTAAGTTTTTTTATTTTCCTGGGATAAACGCCCAAGAGTGCAACTGCTAGATTGTGGGGCAGACATGTGTGCATGTTTAGTTTTATAGGAAAGTGACAAAATTTCCTATATCATCTTACATTCCTACCGACTCTGTATGAGGATCCAATTTCTCCTCATCTTCTCCGGGTTTCAGCATTGTCACTATTTTTTTGTTTTAGCCATTGTGATGGGTATGTAGTAATATCTCCTTGTGGTTTTAACGTGTCTGTTCTCCTAACGGCTCATGATGTGGTACATGTGCTTACTTATCTGTATATTCTCTTCAGTGAAATGTCTGTTCGTATCTTTTGCCCATTTTCCACTTGGATTGTTCATTTTGGAAACGATCAAAAATGGTTTATTGAGTGTTGAGAGTTCTTTATATGCCTTAGATACTGGTCTTTCATCCGATATGCGGTTTGCAGTCTTTCTTTCTTTTAATGACTGAACTCCTTGGGTTTAAGCTGGGCACCTGGCTGTTGAGCCAGGGACACCTTTTCCCAACTTCGCTTGGATTGAGGTGTGACCATGTGGCCACATTTGGGCCAATAAGATGAGAGCAGAAATGACACAGGCAATGTCCAAATCATGTCTGATGAAAACAACAACCACATGTACTGAACGTCTGTCTCTCCCCATCCCTACAACATACCCCTGTGGCAGCCTGGCCTCCATGGTGCAAATGAGGACATGCCTTAGAACAAGGTTGGTTGAAGGATACATAGTAGATACTCTAGACTTACAGGCCTTATGGTCTCTGTACAAACTATTCAGCTCTTGTTGTAGCACAGAAGCATCCACAGACAATATATAAACAAGTGTGCATGGCTTTATTTAGATAAAAATTTTCCCTATGGAAACAGGAGATCTGCTCATGGACTTTGGGTTAGTGATCCTGCCTTAGGAACCTATCTTCAGGCAAAGCCACAGATAACAAGTACTGGAACCCTGAAGAGTCACACAGAGCCATCCTCTCATCCTGAATCGCTACCCTCAAGGCTAATTCATGACCAAGAAAATGAACTTCTGTCTTATTTTAGTCACTTTCACTTAGGGGCTCTTGTGTGGGACAGCTCAGCCCATGACTCGGTCATACAGAAGTTGGAGTTTACTGAGCACATACCATGCTCAGCGTACAAAGATGATTCAGAGGCAAGCTGTCTCTGGTCCTTGCCCAGATGGAGCTTGCAGGCTAGCGTGAGAGAGGCCAGGAGAGTGAGGCTGAGCTGTAACTGAGTTATAAGGAAAGTTGTCTGGAAACATGGCAGGGGAGAGAGTGGGGAGAAGGGATGCAACACTTACCCAGTGCCTAACATGTAACAGTTGTGTTATGTTATTATATCACTGAAGGATTGGAGAAGTCTATGAAGTATGTTGTATTTCCATTCTAGAGATGACAACAGTGAGTCCCTGGAAAGTTATTGGATTTTCCCAGTAGCAGAGATGAATTTAAACCTTTGAAAAGTGTCCACTCTGATTATAAACTTATTCATTGTGACACTCAGAATGGTCTGAGTCCACTCCTCTGGGCACAGTGGGCCGTTTCCATCCTCCTGAGCCCTCCCTGGTGGGTGGAGCCTCCATCAGCAGATTCAAATAAAGTTATCTCAATAAGCAATTACTAAAAGTAGAACCAAGGAGGATAGATGAATGAAGAATATAAACTGGAAAGGATTTCACCTTTAAATGAACAAGGCTTTTAACAAAGTTGAACTTTTTCTGAGCCCCATGCTCCTGCAAAGCAGCTACAATGAGAAATTCTCCTCATTTTGTAGTGTTTCTGGAATGGCTAACCACAAAGGGCTCTCCTGCCCTTGAATGTTCTGAGATAAGATCTGTCTCCATCCTTCCTCAAGACTCTCCTTAAGACTCATGATGACTCCTTTGTTTACCTGCCTCTGTAAATCCCAGGTCCCCTTCCTTTTCCTTGAAACATTTCTCATTAACGAATGTTTTCCCTATTGCAATAACATGAATTAAACCATATCCCTCCCTGGGCATTATATCCTTCACAAAGACAAAATTCTATTTGATGCTGTGACTCAAATGTAATCGGACCTCACCTTTAAATCCTAATTTATTCCATCTACCTACTGAGGTTCCTCTGCCCTTTGTATTCCCTTCCTGACTTCTGATCTGGGGACCCAACAACTGCCCCAGCCCAAGGTTCTGTGCTCTGGACTACTGTCCGTTAGTAACACAGTACTTGATATTGACTCTTTTTGAATACTCATTTGACTTCTAGTACTGGCTTCTCTTGGTTTTATTGTCTGATAAGTTGGTGTTCTTTTTAGACCGATTAATGTAAATATAACAGATGTAATGTCATGAAACACATCTTTTCTCTATCTGATGAAAGATGAGAGAATCGAATTTGTTAGTCCTTTCTGTTTGTCTATTTGTCTGAGCTCAAATCAACTAAGAATTTGTACCCACTAGGAAGGGAATGGCTCTTTGATATGGACTGGTAAGTTTTCTATTTCTGTGTTTATGCTGGACCCATGGGTGCAATTTTAGACTTGAAGTTCTAAGCTTTTTCTCTGTATGTGTCTACGTGTTCCTATGTCAGTAATTCAAAAAAGCCTTCACCTCTCCTTTTGTGTATAATATTTCCTCCCCTCTGGATTGTATGAACAAATTTGATTATAGACTCTCTTATAGGAGCTTGCTTCTGATTGACTTAGAGGTAAACAAGTGCTTATATAAATTATTTCTAGAAAATTCTCAGAAATTAAGGAAATTAGCCTCAAATAATTTCAATGCTAAAAAAAGAGAGGTATTGTTATATAAAATAACTCAGAAATGTTTTAAGAACTCAAGTCCGCATAATTTATGTAAATCTTTGGCAAACAAGACTAGTTTAATAATTTTGGTTTAATAAAAACAACTATGGGGCACCTGGGTGTTTCAGTTGATTGAGCATCCAACTCTTGACTTCAGTTTGGGTCGTGGTCCCAGGGTCGTGGGATCGACCTTGCATTGAGTTCCATGCCGAAGGTGGAGCCTGCTTAAGATTCTCTATCTCTCTGCCCCTCTCCCCCACTTGTGCTGTCTCTCTCTCTAAAAATTAAAAAAAAAAAAAGCTATGTATCCTCTGAGTTATTAACATTAAGTGTAATAAAAACATACATTTTTATTCTACTTGCATATGGGCTTCCTAAACTTATATAGGTTTATTTATCCAATAAGTAGCACTTCTTCTACTTAATGCTTATTAAGATTATAAAAATATAAAATTGTATGTAGCCAAATTGAATCATTATTCTGAAACTTTGTTTCAACAATAATTATGTTTTGTAGTGTATAAGCTTGAAGATAATTTCCAAGATCTTTAGGCAACATAAAACCTTGGACTTCTACTAAATGGAGTTAATTAATGAATATTCATTGGATACTCACATCATGTCTAAGTAAGATAGAGTACAACATTAATTACTAATCGTAATTTTAGGTTGATATACATTTGCCCCTTACTTTTATATGCTGCAGGGAAGCTATATATTTTTTGGTCTGTTAACGAGCCTGTTCACTTTCCACCACTTTGAAACACCGCACTATGAAGGACGTGGATGGCCGTAGGAAGTCATGAACTTTGCTAGTCTGCTTTAAAGGCTGGTGTGTGGACAGATTGTCTGCAATTATCGGCCTTCTAATTTCGTGGGATAGGAGTTACTGTGATTAAAAATTATAATCAGGGGCGCCTGGGTGGCTCAGTCGGTTGAGTGTCCGACTATGGCTTAGGTCATGATCTCATGGTCCATGAGTTCGAGCCCTGTGTCGGGCTCTGTGCTGACAGCTCAGAGCCTGCAGCCTGCTTCGGATTCTGTGCCTCCCTCTCTCTCTCTGCCCCTCCCCCACCCATGCTCTGTCTCTGACTGTCTCAAAAATAAATAAAAATTAAAAAAATTTAAAAATTATAATCAATACATGTGAACGAGATGACAGAAAGGGACAATTTAGTGTGCAAGGTAGATAGGATGTGCTTTTGCTAAGGAAGAACAAGAGTAGTTTTGTCCTAAACTAAAATGACTGATGGTTGCAGAAGGAGAAAGAAGGAGGAGGAGGACCAAATCTCAATGGATATAAAGGCTTTTAGAAGACTTGTGGAAAGGAAGTTTTATTTGTTGTTGGCAAAGCTTTCTCAGGTTGGTGGGCATATTTATAAGATTACAAAAAAGACTTTAGTATCAGATATTATGCTGATGCAAAACTAGAATTTGTTTTTATCTCTGTTAAAATGAGAAAATTTTCTCAGATCATTGGTCTGCTCTTAATACAAGGTTTTAAAATGTTATGCTTTACTTTCTGTGTAATCTGCCTAGATAGCAAAGATTCTGTGTTTGTTTTTTTTTTTTTTTGAAGTTTATTCATTTATTTTGAGAGGGACAGAGACAGTGCAAGAGGGGGAGGGGGAGGCGGTGGAAAGACATAATCCCAAATGGGCTCCATGCTGCCAGCACAGAGCCTAACACAGGGCTCAAACTCATGAAACCATGAGATCATGACCTGAACCGAAACCAAAAGTCGATACTTAACCAACTGAGCCACCCAGGTCCCCAAGATTCTGTCTTAACAGAATAAACCTTCTGTTATTATGTCCTTATTGGTTTAAGAAAACAAAAGCTTCTCACTTAGGAAAGAACTAAGGTTCTTTACAATCATATTACCTTCTATGTTTATTTTTACATATTTTATTATTGCTTTAAAATGAGAAGCTAAATTGTGTGTCACAGGCACCCATGATCCAATTTCTATCTTAGATGTAGATATCTCCTAAAAACTTTCTCTTTTTGTCTTTCCAAAATCCAATTTTAAGTGATAACTTTTGCATCTAAAACTGTCTTTGAGATTTCCTAGAGGGTCTTTGGAAAATCACAGAGGATTCGTTCTTTCACTTTGTAAAAGGAGAAGTGCTAGAAATAATGTTCATCTTCTGTGTCATTATTGATGAATCGCAAGCAAAGAATTGTCAAATCAGAAGAGATGCTTGGCCTTCCCTAGGTTAAATTCATAGGGGTAATGTTATTAATACAAATATTTTAGAATTGTATGTCATGTGAGAAGTCCCTAGAGATTTGTGCATGCCCTTCCTGTCTACAATATACTCTGATTTATCAGAGTCCTGGTAGCGCTTTCCCTTATGTTAGACAACAGTGTAGCATTAGTCGTATTTTCAGTATTTTTTAAAATGTTTTATTTATTTATTTTGAGGTGGAAAAAATGAGAGCATGAGCAGGAGAGAGGCAGAGAGAGAGAGAGAGAGAGAGGATCCCAGGCAGGCCCCATGCACAGAGCCCCACGTAAGGCTCGATCTCACGAACCATAAGATCATGGCCTGTGCCAAAATTAAGAGTCGGTGCTTAACCGACTGAGCCACCCAGGCACCCTTTCAGTATTTCTTTTTAAATGTTACCTTGTTGCAACTTTATTTCTTTAATTTAAATCTTGCATCTTCTAGGGCTGTAGTTTTCAAGAAGAGTTTTATTATCTATGGAGTTTTAGTAACATCATTTATCCAGGGAGTTTTATTAACTCCAGACCTTAGTAAAACTCAAGACATATTCCTGGTATTTTCTATCTATACGCTTGATACCTCTGTGGTATAATATGCCTTAGAACTAGAATATGTTAAGTATGATGTTTTCTCTTTGTAAAGATTACGTTCATCCATTTTTATAAATTATACATAATATCCACAAATTGAAAATCATTATATTCATAGATATTTTATCTTATTTTGCATAGAAACAAACTCTATTGTCACTTGTGTTATTCTTGCATGCACATTTGTCAAATCTCGTAGTTTTGAAAATTGCAAGGAAATGGTAAATATTCAGACTTTATCTTATCTGGGTAGAGATTTAATTGGCTTCCACTCCCACCCCTGGAAAAATCCACATACCAAAAGTAGACCAAATCCTGTTGTCTTGACCAAATTGTCAATCTTTACCAAAATTTTCAATTCTTTTAGTTGCTTGTTTTTTTTTTTGTTAATATCTGGTTATCATTTGCCAAACTTTTCCAATTTTTCTCCCTCCCACCTGACTTAGAGTCACTCAGAGCTAAAACCTGACTGCCCAGATCTCCATCCAGACTCTAGGTTGCCTTGCCACTGGCCCTTTCCTATAGGACCTGAAGAAGCCCAACAAGCTGAAGCCTGGAAGCTTGACATGAGCCTCCAGAGGCTCACCACTGCAGCTTACCTTTCTTGGGCCAGAATTCTCCTTGTGCAAGCTGCATGTCTGCAGTCCAGTGAAACGTTGGGCCATACATGCCCTTTCACGAATATAACCAACATAGTGGATGACATCAGCAAGAAATCCATGTCCAAAGTGAAGAGCTTCAAGAAACTCGGAGTAGTGCTGAATAACCAAGAACGTCTTCCACCGACCCCTCGGGTTCCATTGGACTGCTTCTCTTCAGAATTCAGCTTCTGGTTCTTTGCCTTCATGTTAATACTTCCCTTTTTCATTTTAGGCACCCTCCTTTTAAGATGCCCGGTTTCCAGAACCCCAAACAACTGATCTTTGCCACCACTTCTCACCATGTGGTTCAACTGGTGTTATAGGAACAACACTAACGAGAGTCCTCAGGAGATTTCTTAGACCCTACTTCGCCTTCTCAGGAGGCGTTGAGTTGTTGAGAAATGAAAGCTATTTGTCTTGACCCAATGAGGGGAGCTGACAATGTTGAGCTATTTCTGAGCCTTGTGCTCCCAGGAATTTGTGACAGTTAAGAAATCCACCACATTTTTGTGTCCCAGGAGCAGCTAACCACAAGGACCATGCGACCCTTGCATATTCTAAGAGCCATCTCCATCCCGCCTCATGAATCCTGTAAGTCTCCTAAATGGCTCTCTCTTTTCTCTGCTTCTATAAACCCTAGGCCCCCTTCCTTTTCTTTGAGTTGTTCCTCATTAATAAACATCGTCCTTATTGCAATAGCCTGAATAAAATCATATCCTTAATTGTCTGCTACGTTTTGCCCTTCATACTTTCTTTCCTCTCATTACTATGGTTGAGTTCTATCAATTTCTTTACCTCTCTGAGCCTCAATTTCCTCATCTATCAAAGACTATTACTTCTGCCTCTGAGAGGTGTGAAGATTAAATGAGACAATGCATGGGAAAGAACCAAGCCAAGCCAAAAGTAAGTGCTCAATAAATATCAGTCCTTTTCCTGGGAGAAAAATAGTCCCAAAGCAATAGGCAACTGGAGTAGGAACTGTTTTTTGGTTTTTTTTTTATTTGATAAATTCTATATTTTAAAAACTTCTTATTGTCAAATTGGTTTCCATATAACACCCAGTGCTCATCCTATCCAGTGCCCTCCTCAGTGCCTGTCACCCACTCTCCCCCCTCCCATACCCCCCTCAACCCTCAGTTTGTTCTTAGTATTTAAGAGTCTCTTATGTTTTGTCTCCCTCTCTCTGTGTGTCTTTTTTTCTTTCCCCTCTTCCCCTCCCCCATGGTTTTCTGCTAAGTCTCTCAAAGTCCACCTATGCGTGGAAACATATGGTATCTGTCTCTCTCTGCCTGACTTATTTCACTTGGCATAATACCCTCCAGTTCCATCTATGTTGCCACACATGGCCAGATTTCATTCTTTCTCATTGCCATGTAGTATTCCATTGTATATATGTACCACATCTTCTTTATCCATTCATCCGTTGATGGACACTTAGTCTCTTTCCATGATTTGGCCATTGTTGAAAGTGCTGCTATGAACATCGGGGTACATGTGCCCCTGTGCATCAGCACTCCTGTATCTCTTGGGTAGATTCCTGGCAGTGCTATTTCTGGGTTATAGGGTAATTCTATTTTCATTTTTTTTGAGGAATCTCCCCACAGTTCTCCAGAGTGGCTGCACCAGTTTGCATTGGAGTGGGAACTGGTTTACAGTCAGGGGATAAGTCAATGTAACTTTCTCTACAAATGGGAAAATGAGTCAGAGAAGCTGCCCTGACATTGAAGTAACCAGCATAGAGCAGGGGCACCAATTCACACGCGGCAGAGACTGTAGCACTAATCTATGTTGGAAGGGTGTCTTCCTCTCCTGCAGGAGACAGCTATCCTGTTCCATTGGATTTGCATGTGTGTGTTGGGGGGGGCGGTTCTTGCGTATTAACACCGAGATCATCAGAAACGTGGTTTACCCTTACAGTCCAGCGACGAGGAGTACCCTCTACCTACCTTGGAGTGGCTGGGTGCCTACATTGTGGGTTTACTAAATATTTCCAGGGAAGTCCTGGCGCCTCTGCCTGGCAGGTGAGAGTATCAGGTGTGTTGCTTGTATTCACATCTCGGGCCAGGAGAATGCAGTTCTAGAAGGTGAGGAGTGCAGCTTTGGACAGTACTATGTGAGTTTTTCATAATTCCCCCTCTTCTCTGCCGAGCCCTTCTCCCGTCTGCTGGCAGGGAATGACAGCTTCCAAACATCCCTCGAGATTGCTGAAAAGGAGAAACACTGAATAAACGAATAACGGGACTTGGAAGTTTACAAGTTAGAGAACAAAGTCACCACTTGACAATTCAATTGGAAACTCAAATTGCAGCAGTTAGCGTTCACGGGATACGGGTTTTAGATACACGAAAGCAAAGTAATCAGAAAAACATTTGCTCCTGAAAAGTGATCACCGTGGTGCTTTGCATTAAACTGTAATCAGCCTGGATGTGAAATGAGCAAATTCTCAAGGCCTGGAGATTTTAACCTCTGAAAAGCTGTATTTGGGGACAAAAATGGGGCAAAATATGGTTCACTGATTTGCTGCTTCATGTCACCACTCTGTGGTCCTCGGTGATGTTTATTTCTTTTCACATTTCCAGTTCTTTCTTCACCACCGTCACCTTTTAATTTAATTCTTACCCCATCAAGTTCGAATTACCCAGTAAGTACAGGCAGGCACAGTGCCTATGTCCCACAAAACTGTTTTAATGTCTTTTTAAAATCAGGGGAGGGGCGCCTAGGTGGCTCAGTCTGTTAAGCATCCAACTTCTGCTCAGGTCATGATCTCCCAGTTGTGAGTTCGAGCCCCGCGTTGGGCTCTGTGCTGACAGCTTGGAGCCTGGAGCCTGCTTCAGATTCTATGTGTGTGTGTGTGTGTGTGTCTCTCTCTGCCCCTCCCCCATTCATGCTCTGTCTCTTTCACTCTCAAAAACAAACAAACAGTCAAAAATCTGTTTTGTTTTAAATCTGATCTTTTTTTTTAATAAAATAAGATCAAGGGGAAAAAGAACTCTTAGCTCAAAGAAAATATTTTAATGTACAGTATTAACATATTCATCTTTATACCAATGCATAGGATATAATTTAAGATGATATTTTATGGAGGGAGTGCCTGTGAAAACAAGTATACCTAGGGCCCCCAAAAGTCACAGTGCTGCTCTGAGCAGTTGAGTTTGTTTGTAATTTAGAAGTGCTCTTAAATCCTTAGGGACACAGAAACTAAAGGGTTACACTTGTTATGTCCTGTGGTAAAGCTAGCAAGACCCAAGGCCCATTCTGCAGGCCACTGGCCTCTGGATTGGGGACCCTTGTTATTTGCAAGGAGCATCTTGGATCTGCAGGTTTCAGAGGGCATCAGCAGCCATGCTCCAAGGCTTCTGGAAGCTAGAGATGTTCTAGAAGCAAGGACTGTTAGAAATTCTGATTTAGCGGGCCCCTGGGAGGCACAGTGGGTGAAGAATCTGACTTCGGCTCAGGTCATGATCTCATTGTTTGTGGGTTCGAGCCCCGTGTCAGGCTCTGTGCTGACAGCTCAGAGCCTGGAGCCTACTTCTGATTCTGTGTCTTCCTCTCTCTCTCTGCCCCTCCCCTGCCTGTGCTCTGTCTCTCTCTCTCTCAAAACTAAATAAACATTTCAAAAAAATTAGAAACTCGAATTCGGTTATTATGGAGAAACCAGAGTTATGACCAAACTGACCATTGGTCAAAGCAAAAATCGAGTTACATAATCCGACATAGGCTTTTTCTTCCTCATTTGCATGAACTTAAATTTTAAAACATATGTCATACAAACCCTAAATGACAATCATATAATTTACTAATGACCTTTAAGACGATAATAAAATGATGTGAAAATAAATACCCAAACCAGCACGTGGAGCCTAGCTACTAGTTGCATACTCCAGGATTTGAATATTAGTTCCTTATGTGGCCCTGAAGGTCCAGGCCACTGGGCACAGACGAGGCTTCCATCCCGTGGTGAGCAGTGTCAGGTAGCCGATGGACAGACTGGTTTCTCTTCCCTTTTTTCGAGAAGCACGTTAAACTGACATAATAGTAGTGACTACTATCGGCTTCTGCCAGGTGTCGTATGCCTTCCATAAATTACATTGGCTAATACAAAAAAAGCTGCAAAGTGGATATTAACATTTTTATTTTAAAGACCGGGGAAGGGGCACCTGGCCGGCTCAGTCGGTGGAGCGCGTGAGTCTTGATCTTGGGAGTGTAAGTTGGAGCCCCACGCTGGGCGTAGAGATCATTTGAAAATAAAATACTTTAGAAGATTAAAAAATAAAATGAAGACCAGGGAAGAACTGGGTAACGTGTCGAGAGCACAGAGCTGGAGGTGTTGTAGGAAACTCTGCCTCTGCTCCCGTCTGACTGGAAAGACCCTGGGTTCCGGATGCTTGCTACTGGCTGCAAAGCAGCGGGACATTGGGAACTGGAAATGAATGAGCTTTGCAGGCAGAGGCGGCGCGGGCATCCTGACGGGCGGCTCCCACGGTGGCCTCTCAAGAGGTAACCTCTCCAGGACAAAAGGCTGTCTCAGACCCTCTTCGGCTTTCCTCCTAGGTCAAGTGCCTCCCGGGCTCCAAAGGTTGGCTGTCACGGCTTGCTTGAGCCAAGTGCCCTACCCGGGCCTCCCTTTTCAGCTTCTGGGTTCAGTTCAAACCCCTGCCCTTCCCTAGACAGTCTCCCACAAAGACCCCAGCCCACCCTGGCCTTTCTCTTGGCCGTATCCCTGCTTTGCCTGCAGAAGTGGGGACTCTTACGCTTTGTGTTACGTAGGTAGAAAGACCAAATTCATGCCCTGAGAGGAATCAGTTCTCAGAAATCCAAGCGAACAGTGAAGGAAAGTATAGACCATGCCTGGCCATCATGCTCCCCGTTAGGAACACCCTGATCTGAAATCACCTCTGCCCCTGAGGGTGCGTGCGGGTACTGTGTACTAGCTGACAGCCGGCCCGCTGAGAAACAATCCACTGCTCCCGGCGGTCTTAGCTTCCCCTTTTCTCTCTAGGCTTCAAGGGAACATGAGTTCTTTACGGAAACCACGTCGCAGCCTGGCTGGGGCAGGTCATGCATCTGAAACATCCCCTTGGCGCCAAGCTTCTCCCGGACACTCTTCCAGCACAGTCGGAACACTGGGAGACCGGCCAGCCTTTGAACGTGGACGTGCGAAGTCAACTAAGAATCAAGTGCAAACCTCTGTCTTCTCTGGTTCTTTTAATGTGTGTTCTTTATCTTACCAATCAGACCGTAAATCTGGGTGGGCAGGGAGGAGTCTTATTTATTTGGTGCCAGAGGCTTCCTCTCTTTCCCTTGCCGGCGCTCAGTATGTATTTAGTAAGTATTTTATACAGTGGAAGGGAAAACAAACTTATCTTACATTTCCTGTAACACCAGCTCAGGGGTATGCCTGCTCTTGAATCTGAGGAACAGGCAAACGAAACACAGTTTATATGGCAAAACCTATTCCGAGCCGATCTAGTCGCTCTAATCCAGAGATTAGAAGCTGGCCCCTTGGCCAGCGACTTTTGTGACGTTCCCTCCAGCCCCCTTGAACTGTTCTCTCCCTGTGCCCGCAAGTCTCTCGGCTCTGTGGAAGTCGTGTTCTCTTTATTGGAGCCGATGGCAGCTCCGAAAGGGGGTGCGGGGGGGAAAGGTTAACAGTCCTGAGGTTTAAAGGTTTAAATTCCATCAGAAAAGAAGTATTGGGTGCTAATAACATGAGGGGAAAAAAACCAAACACACACAGAGAACATTTTGAAGAGATGGTGCCCAACCGGGGCATCTGTTTTCATGCACATTAAGCTCGCTCCTTCCGATCCTGAGTGAGGTTATTAAGATTGACTGATCTCCTGTTTGGACCTGCGTGGCGATTCTGCTACCTGGCACTAATTTGTGTTCCATCCAGCCCCAAAGAAGCCTAGGGCACACGGCAAATTGGATTTCGGGAGACAATGGATCTGGGAACGGGCAAAACTCAAGTAAGTGATGTTTACTGCCCTAGAGAAGGGATGTAGCTCTGGTTCTCGCGTGGGGACTGGCTTCCTTCCATCTGTTGAAGGGTGGCTTCTCTCGGTGGGAGGGGTGGAAGTGGGGGGCATGGCCTTCTCCTGCCGGGGTGGGACAGCCTGCTGAGCAGTCTCTCAAGAACACAGGGAGCGGGCGGTCTGTCTGCAGCAGGGCCTCAGACCCCCACAGCCCCTGCTCAGCTCCTCGGTCATGTCTCCTGTTTCCATAGATCCTTGGTGTTGACAGGGTGGGTCATACCCTACTAGCCTCAGAGCCGATGGGGCTTAAGGTAAATACCCACAGAGCTGAGCAATTGGCATTTCCCAAAGCTACATAATACTGATTTTTTTTTTCTTTTTTTAAGGGAGAAAGAGCATGCAAGAGTAGGAGAGAGGGGCAGAGGAAGAAAGAGAGCAGACTTCATTCTCAGCACGGAGCCCAACATGGGGCTCAATCTCACGACCCTGGGATTGTGACCTGAGCAGAAATCAAGAATCAGACGCTCAACGGACTGAGCCACCCAGGTTCCCCAAGGGCTGACTTTTAAATCCTCCGTATTTAAAATTAAATCCTCCGGGTCTGAGCAATGGCTCTTGACCCACAGCAGTGGGGGTGGGAGCGATGGGGCAGCAGGGGGGGTCACAGGTAAATGATTCAAAGCATCTTGTTTAGAAGTCAAATCCCATTGCCAGCACTCCTATCAGTTTCCCTCTTAACACTTAGGCATTTATTTTTAAGCAAATAATATAAGAGGGGCACAAAAGTAAAAATATTCAAAAAAATATTGGTAGAAGGTAGGATCGTCTGCCGACCTGCCTGCTCTCCTTCTCCCAAGGCAATGGCCATTACCATTCTTCGTGTGTCCTGCCAGGCACGCTCTACGCATATGCGAAAACCATGCGTGTATGTTTCTCGTTCTCTAAAACAGCAAATGGACTGATTTTCACACTCTGATCTTCTCCAGTTAACAGCGTATATGGTATCCTGGAGATGAGTGCGCGTGGATCCATAGTGAGCAGTCTCGCGGCTTTCTTGAATAGCCACGTGGTATTAAGGTATACGAATGTATCATAATTCTTTTTAAAAGTTCTGTATTAACAGTTTCCAACAGGTTTCTTTTACAAACGATGCTATGAGGAATAACTGTGTACATATCATTCACGTGTGTGCAGGTGTATATGTAGGATAAAGTCGGAAAAGGAGAATTGTTGTATAAAACGATACATGCCTTATAATTTTGATAGATTTTGCCAAAATGCTTTAGATTTTCACTATTTACATCCCCACCAGCTCTGTACCTTCTCCTGCACGTTGTAACCAACGTGACTTTTTAAACATTCTGACTTTATGTCTTCTAATCGGTAAAAAAAAAAAAAAAAAAAAGGAAAACATTTTTGTTTCAATTTTCATTTCTTTTATGAATGAGGTCAAGCAATTCATTTTCTAAATGAGTAATCTAAATTATTAATATCTATAATATTTTCTTCCTCATGTTTTTAGACATTTTCTTGTTCTTTTTTACCTTCTTGATTTAGATGCCTCATTTTGATTATCTCAGATTTATTAGCGTAAGTTTTTAAAATATATTTTCTCATTTATTATTAAAATATTATATAAGCAAAAATTTTCTTCTTCTTTATTAATATAAATGTATATTTTCTGGGGCGCCTGGGTGGCTCAGTCGGTTGAGCGTCTGACTTCGGCTCAGGTCATGATCTCACAGTGCAAGTTCGAGCCCCACATCGGGCTCCGTGCCGACAGCTCAGAGCCTGGAGTCTGCTTTGGATTCTGTGTCTCCCTCTCTCTCTGCCCCTCCCCTACTTGCACTCTGTCTCTCAAAAATAAATAAACATAAAAAAATTGAAAATATATATATAAATGTATTTTTTTCTGAGCACTACTCATAGATTCTGACAATGTTTTAAATATCATTTTTTTGGATGAAACGTGGTTTCACTTTTCTTCTTTGAACTAAGAATTGTGTAAGGGAGAGGCTTTCCTGTTTTTTCTAGTTTTGCTAATTGACTTCTGGTTCTATTGCACTGTAACCAGAAAATATTGACTATACTCACCAACATTTAGGAATATATTGAGACTTTCTTTGGGCCCAACAAATAGTCGACTTTTAAAAATATTTCTTGTGGGCGCCTGGGTGGCTCAGTCAGTTAAGCGTCCAACTCTTAATCTTGGCTCAGGTCAAGGTCTCACGGTTTGTGAGATTGAGCCCCACACCAGGCTCTGTGCTGAGAGCACGCAGCCTGCTTGGGATTCTCTCTCCCTCTCTCACTGCCCTTTCCCTGCTTGTGCTTTCTCTGTCTTTCTCTCTCTCAAAATAAATACAGATTTAAAAAAATTAAAATATTTCTTAGGATCTTGGAAAAAATTATAACTTCTGTTTTCACCACATTTGTACATTTGTTAGAATTCTCTATTATATAGGAGTCAGATAACTCAAATTCTACACATACACACGTGTATATGCACACTAATGTATTAGTCATGGTTCTTCAGGGAAACGGAGAAAGAGAGATTTGTTTTCAAGAATTGGCTTGTGTGATCGTGGATGTTTGGCAAGTGCCAAATGCGCAGGGCAGAGGGCAGCCGGGAGGCCAGGGAAGAATCACAGCCTGAGTCCAAGGGCTGCTGCTGACCGAATTCCTTTTTGTTCTATTAAAGCCTTCAACCGATTGGACGAGGCCCACTCACATTTATGCCAGGTAATCTGCTCTACTCAAAGTCTACTGGTTTAAATGCTAATCTCAGCTGAAAGATGCCTTCACAGAAATGTCCGGAATGATGTCTGGGCACCACAACCCGGCCGACTTGACGCATAAAAGCAATCATCACAAATACATATGTTATGTTGTAAAAGACATATATAGATGTATGTTGTTCTCATACTTTTCCATTTATACCTTCATATAATATACCAATCTGTAGATAGTATCTTGATTATCTTTAACAAGAGAATAACATTAGAATACTGTTTCTTTCTCCTCTCTCTCTCCTTCTTCCATATCGTCCTATTCACTATATAACCTTTCTAGTGTTTAACTTTCCATTTTCTATATACTTCTACATCTCTGGCTTGGTTTAGCAGTGTTAAATAACATATTTTTTACCTACCTACAAAAGATTATGTAATCAATTCTTGCCTTATCTTCTACCATTTGTCCTGACTTGGCCTTCCTAAACTTTGCTAGTTGTCTCATGCCTGCGTTATAAGGGCTCTGGACATTTCAGCCTGTTCTGGAACTCTGATGTCCACGTCTGTTTGGGACTCTGGCTTAAAGTTAAGGATTCATTGCTCGTGGCTGACTTTTGGGCCATGTACCCGTTTTGCTTGTTTCTATTGCTTAGACCATTTCTGAATTCGTTTGTTATTCATTCGGCTTGGTTTTTTTCAATGTTTATTTAATTTTGAGAGAGCGAGAGAGGGCGCATGCGTGTGCACGCAGGGGGAGGGGCAGAGAGAGAGGGGGACAGAGGATCTGAAGCGGGCTCTGTATTGACAGCAGAGAGCCCAATGCAGGACTCACACTCACAAACTTCGAGATCATAACCTGAGCCAAAGTCGGATGCCTAACCGACTGAGCCACCCAGGTGCCCCGTTCAGCCTCTTTTATTCTCTGTTTAGGTGATGCGGTCTTCCTGTCTAGCACCCCCCAAACAGTCTTTATCTTTGAAGTCCCGTAATTTTATCAGATTATCTCTGCTGTTGGTCATGGGCCAGTTTGTGTTTTCAATGGGTGGAGCCAAAATTTCTTTAATTATTGTAAATTTTTGTTTAACCATACCTTTAAATAATGTTTTTTTCCCCCTTTGTTTATGGATTATACTCTTTGGGGCCACAAATAACGTGGATCTCTCATTTTTTTCCTGGTGCTCCTCTTTAAGTATTTACTTACTTTGATTTCATTTTTAGACATTTCCATTCCACTTTTTTTTTGCTGTTCCTCCATCCTACTCCTCACGCCCTTGCTATGTTTTCACCAGGGTTTCTCACATTTGTGGGGCTTTCAGTTTGGTTTTCCTTTTGTGAAAGTTTTGACTTTCTTTTTCTTTGGCAGCTCCTATTTCATCCACTTCTATTTCCGTGTCTCCTCTGAACTTTCCCATCTCGAATCTAAAGACTTGTTTACACAGAGGCACATTACTGAAGTCCTTCCCGGGATGGCTGTTTGCAGATTTGTGACCTGAGGGCTCCTGGGTGGCTCAGTTGATTAAACGTCAGACTTCGACTTAGGTCATGATCTCGCGGTTCATGAGTTCAAGCGCCATGTCGGGCTCTGTGCTGACAGCTTGGAGCCTGCAGCCTGCTTCAGATTCTGTGTCTCCCTCCCTCTCTCTCTCTGTCCCTCTCCTGCTTGCACTGTCTCTCTCTCTCTTTCTCTCTCTCTCAAAAATAAATAAACATAAAAAAGAAGAAGAAGATTGGTGCCTGGGAGAGCCAGAGGTCCCTCCACGCAGCAGGAATCCTCCCTCTGACAGGACCGTGTCGGCGAGACGGCTTTTCTCTGGTATTTGTCTCTCCCCAGCCAAACTAGGTTGGCACAGCAGGATACTCCCAATTTAGAGTCTCTCTCTTTTTTCTCCCGCCATCCTGGTAGACTGCTTCTTGCAAACATGGCATGTCTGTGTGATTCCTCATTTAGCCCTGCTCCCCTACTTCTCAAGGCTCGGTACCAAAAAGAATCTATGGAAAAATCCCATGACCACACTGTGGTTTGCCCCTGACGGTGTGCTTGTGTTTGCAGAACTCTTTCCTGCTGGCCCTGCCGAACCTCGAAAGCCCCGCGCCTCTTCTCCCCGGACTTCATGCACCCCTGAGGGACCTTCCCTAAAATCTGGGAACTCTCTGTAGATTGTGGTTTGGATCACTGCCCCCTAATCTCATCCAAGAGGCAGAAATTCTCTTTCTCGTTTGCTTTTTCTGGGTTTCTTACGAAGAGAGAGGAGCGCCAGCGAACCAGAAGTATTCTTCACAGTGGACTTGTGTGTTTGCCCTCCAGAAGGGACGGGTCCTGGCCAGGCTCTGGGGCATCCCAGGGATCCCTGACTTTGGTACTCACGCCATACGTAGACCCCTGTCTGAGTGCGGCCAGGACTTCTGAGTGACCTCCACAAAAATAATACGGCAACGGTGATAGGGTGTTATTTCCAAGATTACGTTACATAACATCATAAATTGTCATCTGGGAGCTCCTTGCTGTGTTTGGTGAAGCAGGAGACCATGTGACAGAGGCCCATGAGTCCAGGAACTGAGGGTGGATTCTAGCCAAAACCCATCTAGGAACGGAGAGTAGCTTTGGGTCCATAGCTGGCAAGAAACTGACAGCCTCTGTCCTTTAGCCCAGAAGGACCCAAATCCTGCCAACAGCCACGTGAACTTGAAAATGGCTCTTTCCTTAATCAAGCATTGAGACAAGACCTCAGTCCTGGTAGACACCTTAGCTGCAACCTTGCTCAGGACTTCTGGCCAATCAGCATCCAGATTTCTGACCCACAGAAGCTGTGAGACAAGAAACGTATGTTGCTTTAGACGCTGAGTGTGCGGTGGTGTTGTCACACATCGACAGATAGCTAATACGGCATGTCAGGTCTGTGCTGGACACGGACCCTGGGCCAGCAGTTCTGTAGGTTCTAGAAGAATGCCACCTGCCTGCCCCGCACGAGGTTCATCGCCTGGAGTTGGAGGCCATTAATTTCACAATAAAATGAATGTGTGTTCAGGTACCAGGCCTACCTTGGGTTATGTGGTTATTAGGTCAATTAGGAGCTGTGCCGCCTGAGATGAGTTGCTTAATCTATCTGAGCTTTGAGTTCCCCGATTTTAAAACACAAGTGTTAAATGGACTCATATTCTACCATTGAGCAGGAAGCTTAAGAGAGATTTACACAATTCCTGGCACAACATAAGTGCTCAGTGAGTGTCAGTCTTGCTGTCCCAGAAGTGCTGTGAGGCACTGGGTCCTGGGAGCTACACAGCCACCACCAGATTCCAGGGTTTGGTTTTTCGCCCCCGTCAGGGAAGCCTGCTATAGCAGAAGGAGTACTGGCCTGGGAATCAGAATTTCTAGATTTAAATTCTCTCTGTGCTACTGCTAAGCTGGGTGACACTGGTAAGTCATTTCACCTCTCTGAGCCTATTTTGTCAACCGAAAGTCATGGTGTTTGTCCTTGCTTATGTCGTGAGGGTCCCGGGAATGGGTGTACACCAAATGCTCGTGAGTGTAACAGGGCACACAAATGTGAGCATTGGTACCGTTAACAATAATGTATTACACAAACGGCAGCTAAACGCTTGGAGGGAACCTTTACAATGGATACTCACGGCATCGGTGGTTGAACCAGGACAGAAGCTAGCCCTGAGCCCTCAGGAGGTGGCCCAGCATGAGCTCCAGAGCGAGACTGCCTGGGTTAGAATCCTCCTGGGGCGCCTGAGGGACTCAGTCAGTTAGGCATCCAACTTCGACCCAGGTCATGATCTCACAGTTCGTGAGTTTGAACCCCGTGTCGGGCTCTGTGCTGACAGCTCAGAGCCTAGAGTCTGCTTTGGATTCTGTGTCTCCCTCTCTCTCTGCCTCTCCCCCACTCATGCTCTGCCTCTCTCTCTCTCAAAAATAAACAAACATTAAAAAAAAAACAACCCTCCTCGAAGCCCTGGAAATGACTTCCCTCTCTGTGCTCCGCCCCCCTCAGCTATAAAATGGGGGTAAGAGCGACCACGTGCTTCACAGGGTTGTCGGAGCATCGAATGTGCTGATTCTAGTCTTAGAAGCACCTCCCCAAGGTACATGCTCAGTGAGTATCAGCTGCAATCATTATTCTCAGTGACTTCGTCATCATTAGGAAGTGGAATACGGTCATTGGTCTTGTTACTGTTACATTTCCTGCAGTTTCACGTGTTCGGGCAGGGAAGTGAAGTTCGGTCTGGGGTCCAACCCAGCCGTCTGGTCCTGCCCGTTTGTCTCCTTGCAGGGATTCCGCAACGCTGATTCAATGAGGACTGACTTTGACCAAATCAACTATCTTCAAGGACATCAAAAACTACTTAAATTCAATTTGTGATTGAGCCTGCTCCGTTGAAGTCTATGATGACTAATAAAGCATTTAAAATTGGTGTGGGGAAGAAGTTACCAAGACGAATGTGCTCTGCAGCGACAAAAAACAATACAAGTTCATTGTCTTAGGACAAAATGGCATAAACTTCCCCAAACATCTCCATTGCATGAACTCACTCCCTTTATTGGAAGTGACTGAGGAAGGCGATATTTAACCTCATTGAAAACAGATTCTCTGTAGAAGATCATTTCTTCATTACCCTCAGAGGCCTCTGGAATCCGCTGTTCGATTCAGAATTCAATTTTGAGTGACTTAAGGGAATAAAACCTTTATAACTTTCCTTTCTAAATTATGCAAGATCAAAGGCTGAATGCCCCCTTTAAACTAATTTATTATTACAGCATTTCACACTATACCACTAGAAACTAATAGTTTTTCAACAAATTTAACTTATTACATTAATTTTTAGAAGATTTTTCGAAACTTTTTTGTGAATTACCGTTTTATCTCTGGGTTTTCATGTAATTACAGCCAGGTCGGTTTACGATTAGAATAAAATCGCAGACAGAGAAAGCTACTGGGCACCTCCCATGACACCTCAATGAATCCCTCAGTAGCCTGGTGAATTAGGTGTGAATTTCTTTAGTTATGTATGAGGAAACTCAGGCTCTGATAAGCCATCAGGTGTCATGGTGCTAGAGGCATCTAAATTCAGCTCTACTCAGGGGTGCCTGGGCAGCTCGGTCAGTTAAAGTCTGATTTCAGCTCAGGTCATGATCTCAGGGCTAGTGGGTTTGAGCCCTCCATTGGGCTCTGTGCTGACAGCTCAGAGCCTGAAGGCTGCTCCAGATTCTGTGTTTCCCTCTCTCTCTGCCCCTCCCCCACTCATGCTCTCGCTCTCTCTCTCTTTCAAAAATAAATAAATATTTAAAAAATTTTTTTAACTCATATCTGTTTAAATCCTTAATTTTTTTTAATGTTCATCTATTTTTGAGAGAAAGAGTGTGAGCAGAAGATGGGCAGAGATGGGGGGGTGCGGGAGACACAGAATCTGAAGCAAGTTCCAGGCTCCCAGCCATCAGCACAGAGCCCCAAGCAGGACTCAACCCCACAAACCGAGAGATCATCACCTGAGCTGAAGTTGGATGCTTAACTGACTGAGTCACCCAGGAGCCCCATTTTTTTTGTTAAAAATTTTTAATGTTTATTTTTGAGAGAGAGAGAGAGCAGGGAAGCAGCAGAGAGAGAGAGAGGGAGACACAGAATCTGAAGCAGGCTCAGGCTCTGAGCTGTCAGCACAGAGCCCAATGCAGAGCTCAAACTCACGAACTGTGAGATCATGACCTGAGCCGAAGTCGGCCGCCTAACCGACTGAGCCCACCCAGGTGCCCCTAAAAGAACTCAGTTTTAAAAGAGTTAAAATGCCACCCAGGCATCCCAGTTCTATTCAAATTCTCAGCCTTTGTTCTTTCTACCACAGATATAATTATATACATATAATTATATATAACTCCAATATAATTAAACAGCTTTTAATGACACTGCATCCCAGCCCGTGACACAGATGAAAAACCCATCTAGAGGAGGTGAAGGGGCTGGTCAGGGCTTCACTGGGAGCTGGCGGCAGGCATGGCGCTCAGTGGCAGACAGATCTGGGCGGTCCGTTGGCCACACTCCTGTGACGTGACATTAGCTCACTTCTTTAAACTCCTCGAGCTTGAGCTTTCTTACCTGCAAAATAGAACAAACTTCCATTATGAGCATGTTCTGAGGGTTAAATGAGCTTAGTATATGCCGACTACTCAGTGCTAGTGCCTGGCATCTGGGAAGAGATAAAGTAAAGGTGATTGTTTTCATTAACACTGGTAATAATAACGGGAAGTAGAACTTAGCCCCGTGAGTTCTAATAGAGGACTCGTTCTAATCTGTCATCACCCTAGTCCAATTATATAAACATACCAACTTTATGACTGGTGCACTTTCTTCTACCTACGTATTTCTTTACACCTTTATTTAAACAGATCGGCCTTGCTTTAGGATGCACTAACTTGCAAACAGGATGTATTCACCTATATCTCCTATAGACTATGCACTCCTATAGATACAGGCGATGCTATTACTTCCTGGCCCTGGCCACTAATTTCCCCAAGCCTCTTGAGGAATTTGGAGCTGGGCTTTTGCTCTCTGTAGCCTCCCGGGACCCCACCCTGCTGTTCCCTCTGATGAGTCAGCCCTGGCAGGTCCAAGTTCATTACTGATTCCCTGGGCTCTCTGGAAGTCGGGGCCCTGTTAATTTGCCTGCATCTCAGCTGCCCAAACCCCACCCCACCCCCTTTCTGGCAGCCGCCGCCCCCACAGCTTTCTGATCAAATCATGGCGGCTCTTCATTGTCTACGGCTACTTGTCTTTCTTTTCCTCTGCGAGTGAAGTTCAGCGTGAGGATCCCTTTGTACTAACTGTTTATTTAACACACCTCCCGTTTGGCGCTTGGCTTCCATCTGTGCTGTGCTGGGGCAGGTGTACCAAAAAAGCCCTTACTGTCCTCCTAATCCCTCCTGTGCACGGCCGTTTGTTGTGGTTTTTTCCTATTCTTATCTTCCCCGTAAGCGTTTACCGACACAGCGACTTTCCCTTCTGTTTCCTAAGTACAAATGGTTCTTTAACCCCTTGATAGTAGATGCTTTATTTACAAAGGTTTTTTTTTTCCCTATTTTTCTCATGTTCCTGCTCCCATTCATCTGACGTTAGTTTTAAAAGAACTCAGTTTTAAAAGAGTTCTCTCGTTCATCCCCAGGTGTGTCTTTAAAAGACAGAGTCAGGAATGTAAGGAGAGTACATGGTGGCTGCTTCTCTTTACATCTGACACTTACTACCTACCTTTATCCTATATCTATACCACCTACATTTATTCTACAACTATATCGTCTACCTCAGCTCCATGGTGCCTATATCTACCCTTGTCATTTCCATGTATTCTGTATCCTCACCAGGTTACAGTATTTATTGCTCCTAAACCCTCCAGAATTTCGAAATTATGGCCATGACAGGAAACTAAGTGTCGCGATGCCGCCTCCAGCCCCTCCGTCTCCACCGGGAAGGCTCCACTCACTCTTCGATGTGCGCTTCCTTTCAAGTCTCACCTCGCCGTGACATCTACCCTGATGGTGTCTGAGGATCACAAGGGTACTGAGAGTTTGACTCGCAGATTTCGATATCGGATGAGATTGTTTTCCGCTGCACCGTGTCCTCTTTTCTGTTGTGTTCTTTCCATGCCTTAATGGTTTCATACCTGCAGCTTCGCACTCTGACACGTGCTTTAAAGCACTCCAAGGTAGGGCCACCAATGGTTTAGATATCCTTCATTCTTCCATCTTCATCTCCTAGACTCTTTCCTGGGCATCAGAACACCCCCAGGGACCTGCCCTCAAAAGATTCCTGGGTCTTTTCCCAGCCCAGCTGAATGAGAAACTCCAGGTGCGGGGATATGAAATCTATTGTTTATATGAACTCTCAGGGGCTTAAAGAGTCAACCCAAGTTCGCTAACAACTCTGTTTGCAGACGCCAGTAAAACCCCTTTAAGGTTCTCTTCTTTTCCATTCTCACTGTCCTCCCAACTAAGCAAGGTCTGTATCAGCCAAAACACACATCTACACGCACACACATGCCTCTTTTTTTTTAATTTAATATTTGAACACCAAACAAATATGAATGAATACTTAGTACGTGCCAGACACTGTGGTGGATGGAGAGGGAAAAAGACCATGACCTCTGTCCTTGAGGAGTTGACGATAGAGAGGAAGACACACAGAGGCGTCCCACACTTAACGGGAGCACTAGACTATGAACAAAAATGAGGCTCAAGAGCTAGCCTGCCTCAAGGCTGTGCCAGGAACACATGTGTTACGGTTTAAGTGCTATCTCCATCCCGTCCCAGGAATGGCAGGCGTGGGCTTAACTTGTCTTCAATCTTGGAGACACGGGACTTGCATCCAAGCATTCAAGCAAGCAAACGAACAATGGGAAGACATCAATGCTCAGTTATTTCCTATGGGACCAGCGTTTCCTCCATGAACCAGGCCCATGAACGTCGCCCTCCATCCAAGAGCAAATGCTCAGTACGCGGTGCGCAGCAGACAATGGCAAGCGTCGACAGGCTGACGGACGGTGCCTCTGGGTCGGTGCCTGGCCAGGACACCACCGTGCTTGTGTCTACTCAGGACCCAAGTCGGGGTGGATTGTCAACACCTATGTTCTCTGGTCTCGGGAGTCGATTCCCTGGGGCGGTGACAGTACCCACTCGTGATGGCCCATCAATACCTGGAGGGTGGCAATGTGTCCTGGCCTCTTCACCTTTCTCATTTCTCGAAGCACAGCCCATCATTTCAGAACATCTAACACTTGAAAACAGCTTATTGTGGCGGTGCCATGGCAACGAAAGCAGGCTTTCCCCCCATTTGTACCAAACAAGAGTGAGAGGTGTTGGACGAACACGTGGAAACAGTCCGTCGTTCGGTCCGGGGAACATTTAACTAAATTGGCCGGAAGTCATTCTGCCCTGCAAATTGCCAGAGTTGATCTCTAGCCTCTGGGAGCCTTGAAATGAGGTGGGTGCAGGGATTCAGGGAGGCTGGCTTCTCTGAGCCACCATTTCCCCACTTGTCCATCACAGGGACATTCTTTGCTGGTGACATGAAGAATATTTATGCTAATGCCTTGGCCCGGGGTAAGGCCACGTTAATCAGACAACTGCTCCTTAATCTCTGGGTCACTTGTCTAAGTTCCACTTGTCACTTCTGCAGGTGGCAGAGGGAGGTTCAGATTAGACCAGCATTTTCCAAACCTGGTTGTACATGAGAGGAGCCTGGGAGCATGTGAAAAAATACAGATTCCGGAGACCTATCACGGCCTACTGACTCGAAAACCCTCTGCTGGGGGGGCCCGGCAACCCGGCTTTGGAACCTGCTGCCTGGTGATTTCCGTGTAGGCAGGCCTGTCGCTGGTACTGAGAACCACAAGCTCAGACATGCCCCCAAGGCCCTTCTGGCTTTGCTGAGTGTGGATTCAGGGTCTCCTGACCCCTTCCCTGCTCCGCCTGGCAACCGCTCCACCACCACCAGCACTGTACACAAAGAACCTGTCAGCCCCTTTCTTTGGTGACTCGTTCGGGCACTGGGAGGTCCAAGAATTTTGTGGACGTTCAGCAAATGAGCCCTTTGCTCCAGCGTTTGCAGATGGTTCATCAGCACTGCTGTCAGATTGCTGAGTAATGGTGGTTCCTTCCAGAATAATAGGTAGCCTTTGTAGAGCACTGAAAACGCTCATTTTCAGGCACTTGCACTTACTTCCACGCGGGGCTGGAATCGCGAGCCATTTCTGTCTGTCCAGCTGTGTGAGTTGGAGTCAGCAGAGGGGACACAGATGGGAATGATGTTGGCCTGGGAGATCTGTGGAACAAACTCAGACAAGGGCTTAGGAGCATCTTTCTGTCTATAAATCCTCCAGTCGGGGTGTTTCCTGCTGAGTAAAGCAATCTCCAAGTCATCCAGGAGAGTAAGATTTATGCCAGGTGAGAAAGAACAGTCAGTCAGCTGATTTCCTGTCTGTGGATGGCTGAGCAGGCGGGCGGGGCAACGGGGGAGGGGTGCAGAGCGGCTCAGCCCAGGGCCCCCGAGGCAGGTCTGCCCTCAAATCCTGGATCCGTCACTTATCAGACAGACTGGCTTAGAAAATCCTCTAGGGACTGATTTTCCCATTATAAAATGTGGATGTTAACAGTCCTATATCATAGGGTCAGTTTAGAGGTCAAATGTAAAAATCTGTTAAAGCACTCTACCAGCTATAAGGCCTGATACACAGTAGGTATTCGAAAGTGCAATAGTGGAGCTAATGTGATTTCTCCATAAATATAAAACACAATATAATTAGTCTCACTATCTGTCCCTGCTCCCTTACGGTGCTGCTCTGACTGACCACATCACGTGTGTCTGTCGGTTACAGGATTTCCATCTCCTGGATACGACTGGATAAACCCTTTCTGCCCACCTCTCTTTTCCATTCATCATGCAGCCCGCACCCTTCGGTCAGGTTACAGCTCTATTGATTCGGTTCTACCTGTCCGTGGGACCCCGCCGTCTCATGTACACGCCCCTGGCACCTTGATCACATTTAGGTATTTGCCAAGTCGCCATCGGAAATCACCGGTCGGGGAGCCACCGCTCACCTTCTGCCTTCTTTTAATTGATTTTAGCTAGGTTTCTCTAAGTGTGGCCTCCGCTGGCATTGTTAGCTTCTGGGATTGCCATGACAACGAAATGAAATGATGTTCAAACGCACTTAGTGCGGTTCCCGGCATGTGGCGGCGCTCAAAACATACTCCTGATTTTCATTATTAGACCTACAGAGCTGGGGGCAAGGTCTTGGTCTGTGGCTGTTCCCAAAAGGCTGCCATTCTTTGCGAACCTGCCCTCGGCTATAAGCTGCTCTCTTTGATGGAAGCCCTTTGTCTTCTTTGAACTTGCCTACTTGCAATGTTTTATGGGCTTTGCTTGTCCACATACCCGCTCTCCAAAACTTCTTTTTTTTTTCATTTTTAATTATATACTTAAAAATTATACTTTTTTTACAAAAATTCAAAGAATCCAAAAAAATTAAATCTAAAAACTAACCTCTCCCATTTTACAGTGTAGCGTGTAAACTTCCAAACTTTCCTCGATGATGTATTTGTGTAACGTGTAAGATTTTTCTGTTTCCTTTCCTTTGTCTTTCTTTTCAAAGATGGGCTCACACTAAACATAGTATCCGTGACTTGGTTTTTTTATTGGTTTATTTTTGTTTTTTCTTGCTCAATGAATCCATGAATATTCTCCCATGTTGTAAAAAACTCAAATTTAGACACGGTTGCCTGGCATTTTAGAGTATTGTTTCCAAATTTTTCTACCGCAACTAATTTTATCTGGTTTCAATGCTGATATGCTTTTCACGAGAGCACGCCACCTTAAACATTCATTTTGAGCTTATTCTAGGATTCGAGGACCTGAGGGACTCATTGCTGGCAGGTGAGAGACGATGAAGGCAGAGCAGTGAGGCAAGTGCTGTGATGAGGAGATAATAGGGGGTGCGTGCCTACAGCTGTCAAACCTAGTTTAAAATCTGGAAATCGCAGGGCGCCTGGGTGGCTCGGTTGGTTAAGCATCTGACTTCAGCTCAGGTTCATGATATCGCCAGTTGTGAGTTCAAGCTCTGGGTCAGGCTCTGTGCTGACAGCTTGGAGCCTGGAACTGCTTCAGATTCTGTGTCTGCCTCTCTGTCTTCCCCTCCCCCACTTGCACTCTGTCTCTCTCAAAAATAAATAAATATTGAAAAAAATTTTTTAAATCAGAAAATTGCACGGATTGAGGTTAGATAAGAACTAACCTATTCTAGAGATGGGAAAGATGAGGTAGGGGACAGTCTGTAATCGCTTGATGCCTGTACGGTTCTGATTAAACCCAAATGCTCTGCCAGACTGTTTTTCCATTGAGAAACACTGTTCTCTTCGAGAATGATGCTCTCAGGAATTATACCAAGAACAGTCAGTCAACTTCACATTGAGCAAAAAAAAAAAAAAAAAAAAAAAAAAACAACCTTCCCATAAGCGAGAGGTACAAAGTTATTTCATGGGCCACTGGGTCAAAGTGTTCTCTGGGATTGCTGGTTGAGCTCTGAACAGAGAGACACTCACAGGGAGGGAAAGACACAGGTGGACAGTTTCCTGGCCCGTTAGGAACTCCACCTGCCCACATGCATTTATCAGTGTTGCATTGAGCGCCCACTGTTGGTCAGGTGAGGGGGCCACACCTCAGATCCGGTGGCAAGCGAGGCAGACACAGAAGTGACCCTGAAGGAGCTCCTGGATCACGGGGACAGATTACAAGGTGGAGAGCTACGTGCAGTCATGGGGTTTGTACCAAGGGCTCCTGAAACATTAATCCGAAGAGAAGCCTCAGAGCTGGCAGGCTGACTTCTGTTTAGGGAGCGTGTACTATTGCACCTGAGAGGCAGGGTGGAGGGCCTGTGAGCTAACAAGGGTGTCTGGCTCACATCATGCAACCTGGCACAGAATAATAAGGAACCAATCCAGGCCACACGGGGCAGCCTCATACTGACAAAGTGAATGCCCAGCAGACGTGGTCATAGGGGGAGGGGCTTTCCATCTGCAATCTGCAAGCATCTCCGTTTAGCCTAAAAGGAGCCGCTGAAATGCAGGAGATACTCCCATGTGGTTGCTGTAGTGTTCGCCAAGCCTGAAGATGGGTAGTAGGTAGGACAGCAGGTGTATACGTATATGTATATGTATATGTATGTATGTCTATATCTATATCCTCTGTACCTAAATCTATATGAAACCAAAGCCAACTTCTTTGGTCTATGCATAGAGAGTGGTCCCAACTCCCTAACTTGCTCACTGACGTCCAGGTCACAAATCTCCCCAGGCCTGAGTTCACTTTTCTGTGTAATGGGCGTCTAAAATGTCTGTCCTTCTGATCGGAGTTCTGGGGGCGGGGGCAGTAAAACAAAGCCTAAGCGTTCAGCAAAAGCGGGATCGTTCTTGTCACACTCCGTATCATGGTGCTCAGGACAGCATCGGGCACACAGCAAGTACCAAAGGTGGACAATCTGTGCACCTCAGTGAGGCTCCAGCAGTTCTCCAAACATACTCCACACTAGCTGTGCCCGTCCTGAAATATCTGTGTTAGTGCTTTCTCCTTGTCAGGACATCGTTCTGGAGTTTGTAGGAATGGATGCCTAAATCCCTGGCAGGAGGCGTAGGGTGTGGAGAACATCATCCTATTTTCCCTTAACAAGAACGAGTTGGCCCCTCTCTGCCTCTACATCTCTTCCTTCTCTTTCTTCCTTCTGCCTACACCTTCACTCCTTCCCGAAGTCTACTATTCATTCTCAAAAATACCCACTGGATAACCAAATCACACAGACCATCTGCTTCCACAAAGAAGTGGTACACACCCGAATGTCTCCAGACCTCCCTTACTGGTTTTAGGATTCCCTGCTGTTTCCTCCTTTCTTTCTTCTCTTTCTTTCTCTCTTTCTCTCTTTCTTTCTTTCTTTCTTTCTTTCTTTCTTTCTTTCTTTCTTCCTTCCTTCCTTCCTTCCTTCCTTCCTTCCTTCCTTCCTTCCTTCCTTCCTTTATTTCTTTTTTTATGTTCATTTATTTTTGAGAGAGACAGAGAGTGAGCCGGGGAGGTGCAGAGCAAAAGAGGGAGACACAGAATCTGAAGCAGTCCCCAGGCTCTGAGCTGTCAGCACGGACCCCAACAGAGGGCTCAGGACCCACTAGCCCTGAGATCATGACCTGAGCCGAAATCAGATGTTAAACTGACTGAGCCACCCAGGCGCCCCTACCCATTCTGTTTCTATTCCAGAATCCCAACTGGCAGCCAGGTTCTGTTTCTTCTGGTTTTTATTCTCCAGCATCTTTTACCTATCTCCTTTCCCAGAGCTAGGAGGCCAACAAGGGGCCTTCGGGCACAGCCCCGGCCCTCAAGGAGCTCAGGGTCTCTAACGGTGCCTTCGCAGAGCATGGTGACATGGTGGGGACCATCTGCGCAAGCCACCGTGGAGGGACTTCACAAGCAAGCAGAGATGCTTCTTGGAGGGACGATGGAGTTCCTGACTCCTGTGGCAAGGCTAGCATGTGGGCGCGAGAGGGCACAGAGCTGGGTCCCTGCGGTGGGAGTGGGCAGAGACTTCTCAAGTCCATTCGGAGTGTGCCTGGCAAAGGCTCACCTCTAGGGCTGAAGCACCCCATCATGTCTTGGGGGCAGGACCCATCCCCAGCTCCTAGTGGATGCCTTGTCTCAACCGCACAGACGTTGGGCGCTAGCCAATCTTCCCAAAAGCAGCATTCCAGGAACCCACCTGACCTGAAGTACATCTCCCCAGGGTAGTTTCAGACAAGAAAATGGTCTCCAGTTCAGTGGTGTCTCTTCTTTCCCCAGCCTGCAGGGTAGAGGTGTGGGACGCTCCTAGGGAGTGACCAGCTGCCTGCAGGGGAGTTTCAGGACAGTGTAAGGAGTCAAGGTAGTCACCCAGATCCTTCCCTTGTGAAGAGCACCAAGAATCCTACAGGGTTTCCCCATTGGGGGCAGAGCTGCCCGTCTGCATCCTGTAGGGTGAGCTCAGGAGGGTGGCCGCGAGGAGGGCGAAAGAAGCTTCCCTGCAGAGGGGACAAACTGAAGGCTGTGCCCAAGCTAACTATTCAACACAATCAAGGGTTCAATCAGAAAAGCAGAGCCACTCTGCCGATTAGAGGATGAGGAGCTGACTAGAGGAACTGGTTTTCACACACATGTGGGAAAGCATGGGAAAGCAAAGGTCTGAAAAGGAGATTCGGAAGTCGAGAGAAATGTTATTAGTCCGTCCTCCCAGGGTGCCCATGTGAACGGACAAGCCAGAGCTTGCCGAAGAATCTGGATGCTAGCTCATGCAGTGGGACTGTGAGCGAGGGCTGGCGTCTCTGGAAGGCTGTCTTTTTGTACCTGCGAGCCCGTAGCCCAATGGCCGACCTGGGTTGCCGTTGGCCAACATGGATGGAGTCGGGAGGAAGAGCAGGGTAAACTGGGCTCCACGCACACCTCCACATCAGTCTCTCGAGAGCCTTCTGGAGCATAAGGGCTGATGCTGCACTTCCGCCTTGCAAATGTCATGTCAGTTCTCTTTTGACCAACTCTAACCTGGAGCCATACAGAGATGAGGTCTGGGGAAGGTAATTCCGCTTAGCCAACCTGATGCAGTATTAAACCACTACAGCCTATGAATGTTCTAGGCACTCTGCTATTCACTGGGTGTGAGGGCGGAGTTCCACGAGGTCCTGGGACATTAAAATGTGTGAAAGTCCCAGATTCTGGCAACATGACCTCATCTTTTGGGATTTCTGTAAATGGCTCAAAACGATCGGGCCGTAGAGCTCAAAATGGCGAGTGATGGGAGAGGGCTGAGCGGTGGCCGGGGCCACATTATTCTGTGGTGTTTATCACAGTAGGAAGTTTGGACTTTCTCTTATCAGAAAGAAGGAAAAATAAAATAAAAACAGAGAGGGAGACAAACCATAAGAGGCTCTTAAGTATAGAGAATAGGGGCGCCCAGGTGGCTCAGTCGGTTGAGCAACCGACATCAGTCCAGGTCATGATCTTGTGGTTCGTGAGCTCGAGTCCCACATCAGGATTGTCATTGTCAGCCTGTTAGCGCAGAACCCACTTCGGATCTTCTATCCCCCTCTCTCTGCTCCTACCCCATCTTGCGCTCTCTCAAAAATAAATAAACATTAAAAATAAATAAATGCAGAGAACAAACAGGGTTGCTGGAGGGGAGGTGGGTGGAGGGATGGGCTAAATGGGCGATGGGCATTACGGAGGACACTTGCTGGGATGAGGACTGGGGGTCATATGTAAGTGATGAATCGCTGGCTACTACTCCTGAAACCAAGACTACACTGTATGTTAACTACCTTGAATTTAAATTAAAAAAAAAAAAAGTTGCAAGCAGGGGAAGGAAAATGAGCACATTTGCATTTGAGAAAGATCGCTCCGGTTGTAGTGTGATGGTCGTAGGGTGATGATAGTGGTTCAGAGGGACGGGGGCAAACCCGGTGGCAGGAGGCTCCTGTAGTGACTCAGGGCCAGGAGAGACATGAACTCACATCTCAGGGACGGAGAGAAGCAGCCCAGTGGAAGAGGTATCGCAGAAGGAGAAATGTTGAGCCCTGGACCTTGAGAGCCCTGGACCTTGACTGGACATGGGAATGTGAGAGAGACGAGGACGGAGGGGACTCTAAGATATTTTAGTGGGACCACTGGGTCGATGTTAGTGCTGTTTATTAAGATAAGGGAGCCTGGGAGGGGTTTGGATAGGAGGAGACTGAGTTCTATCTAGGGCGTGTTGATTTAGAGCGGCCTGCGGGATCCTTGGGTCCGGAGCTCAGGGAGGAGTGGGACCTGAAGATCCGGATGGTGGGGCTCCAGCACCTTCCAGGGTTCTTAACTTTGTGCCCTCATGGACCCCCGAGAGAATATGATGAAAGCTATTTCCATCAGAAAAACACCTATAATGGGGCACCTAGGTAGCTCAGTCGGTTGAGCGTCCGACTTTGGCTCAGGTCACGATCTCTCGGTCCATGAGTTTGAGCCCCGCATCGGGCTCTGTGCTGACAGCTCAGAGCTGCTTGGATTCTGCGTCTCCCTCGCTCTCTGCTGCTTCCCTGCTCATGCTCTGTCTCTGTCTTTCAAAACTAAATAAACATTAAAAAAAACTAAATAAAAAAAGGAAAAATGCACATATATATATATACAAATAGCTACCTATATTTTCAGAGGACGCACAGATCACTTGGAGTCCGACTGCAGAATCCTCAGGGACCAAAGCGCGTGCCTGGGGTCTGGGTGGAGTAAGACAAGGAGGAGGAGCCGGGGGGGGGGGGGAGGAGCTAAACCATCCGCCTTGGAATGTGGGGGAAAAGTCAGGGTGAAGCGGTTCAAGGAGAACATGGTGATATCATAAAACTGCAGAAAAGGCAAGGAAGAGAAAGACTGCAAAATATCCATTCAGTTTAGCCAAAGGGAGAAATTTAAATGTGGCCGCTAGACCCCACCCATAGAGGCATGCGCAGGAAATGAGGGCCGAGTGGAAGTCGAGGGGACCCAGAGCCCAGGGCGAGGACTTAGGCAACGGGGCAGGAAAGAAGGAGGCGCACACGCAGAAGATCTACTGGGAAGAGGCGAAGAGGGGAGCAGACTCCGGGGGAAGTCGAGGTGCTTTCCCTCTGCGTCCTCTCTACCTCTGGATCGAGGGAGGCGTTCCAGGCCAGGTGGTGGGAGGGCCCGCTGGCCCTAACTCTGAATTCAGGCTTCCTGGAAGTCAGGACCAGACTCGACTGGGGTAAATTATACTGTTCTTTCTGTCCAAAATAAATGTTTATTTCAACATTTTATTTATTTCAGATGTATCTTCAACACGCAGGGCACTTCAGCCCAATCTGACTCGTTGGAGCAGCTCAGCCCAATCTGCACCTCAAGCTGGATTGTATGCAAAAGGGGGACCCCGTTAAGCCCCTCCAGTAGCGGGCAGAGCCCTGAACTGGTCTCCTGCCCTTGTCTCCATTGCCAAGCCTCCCCCAGCTCCAGAACACCAGCCCTGACTCTCCGCCAGTCTCCCCTCTCACTTCAGGTTTGATGCTGAACTCTGAACTCTCAGGAATGACACTGACTTTACAAATCAGCAGCCCCCTCCCCCCTACGCCCCACCTCCCCCCCCACGCCCCACCCCCCCGCCCCACCTCCCTCCCCCCGCCCCACCCCCCCCCGCCCGGCCCACCGCAGAATCTCAGGGAACATGCCTGAGGGTGTGATCCAGCCCCAAGACCTTCCAACAGGCATCGCGGGTCCTGTCATGGGCAGCATCCTATGTAACCAGTTAGGGAAAATTTGATTCAGCCTTGGAGCAAATGAAAAAGAAACTGTAGTTCACACTTGTTGTTTCGTGAGAAGACTTGAAAAAACATTATCTTGTCGACATAAGGATGTGAGAATTTTAAGTGCTGTGTTGTGAATATATAGATATTTTTTTTTTATTCAAGCGTAAATGACATACAACGCCCTATCGGTGTTAGGTGTATATCACAGCATTCGAGATTTTTGTTTGTTATGAAATGATCCCCAAGGTAAGCCTAGTTACCATCTGTCACCATACAACCTTGTTCCAATGTTATTGACTATTCCCTATGCTGCACATTACAGCCCCATAAGTGGCTTATTTTATTTTGTTCTGGTTGTTTCGGTTGAGAATGGTATTTAGAAGTCAAGTTCTTGGTACCAGGTGTATTCATTGCGACTGGGCTGTCACTGATCCCAGGTCCTCTCTGAGGCCAGACTGACGGGATATATGTATGCTAATTTGTACATTTATACACACACATGCTTTCAGACTTATTTCTAGAGTTATTTCCATATTATTGACTATGGAAATTATTTAGTATTTATTTTTATATTTAATTATTAAATTTTTCATTAATAATAATACAGCATATAATTGTTTATACAATATAACATTTAATACAATGTTTGCTATAAATATGATTTAATATTAAATAATATAAATATTATATTTGATATAAATAGTATTGAATATTTAATCCATTGTTAACATGCTTGAGTTCATACGAATAACTCTAATTCCCATCAAACAGTGTTGAATTGGCTCTACTGCTCCTCCTTCCTGTACCTGTAACTCCCTCCTTCAGCACTGAAAACCTGGATCTCATGACTTTTAATATAGCTACTTCATCAACTGCCCTTCTCATGTCACCTCTCCAGCCCTGCTGCCTCCCTTTCCCATAAGGATGTCCTTCCTCTTCGCTCCATCTGAGTTCTGACACCCTGTGTCCAACCACCCTCTCTTCGGACATCCTCCTCACCCTTTCGGGGCTATGACACCCCACACGAGGCCAGCTCCCTCCTTGGACAGCGACCTCATCTTGCCTTTGCCGACTCCTAATGCCCGGCTGACCCCAAGCATAGATGCTTTCCTCACTCATTTTGGGTTCTGACACCCCATGCCAGATGTCCATCTTCTGGGACGCCCTTCTTACCCTGCCCAGGCTCTGATTCCTCATGCTGGCCACTCCCTCCACCACGTGGGCACACCACCCTCCTCACCCATTGGACCCTGGACTTCAACATTAGGCAGCTTCCTTGCCCTTCATGCAGATGGCTTCCCAACCTATGTGGGCTCTGAACCCCTACACCAGGTACCTGGACACTTGTCTCCATGTTTTTAAACTTTTACACGAGGCCACCTCCTGACAGGCTACATACACCCAGCTTCCTCCAGGCCTGGGGGCTCTTGTCACCATACTCAGGCTCTGCCATTCCACGCGAGGCTGCCCTTCTGCATAGACGTCCTCCTCATTCTTCTTGTTCTGCTACCTCATGGCGGGCTGTCCCCATGCCTGAGTGTCCTTCTCACCCTGCTGGGGCTCCCACACCCCATGCTGGTATACTTCCCTGCGTGGACACCCTGCTGGAGATCTGACACCCACCCCACGGTAGAACCCCTCTGCCCCTCTGGCCCAGATGCCTACCTTGCTCTGTAAGAGCATTTAGTACTGAATTGCTAATGCACTGGATGAGGAAAAGCAACTACTAAATGTTATCCACGAAGTCGTTCTTTAACCACAAGGATGTAACTTTTAGCATGAAGTTGATGACAAAATCTTAGAAAACTTGTTTAAGAAATAGGGTTTATTCACTTAGTCACTTAATTGGTTATAGAATAAGGTGGCTTGGAGACCGAAATTGCTCCTTTTAAGTGTATGTGAACTCACCGCCTCTGTTTTAATTCATAATCATAACTCATCACTCTGAATGTATCTTGTAAGGTCTCTTGAGAACCAGAAACCCCTGCCTCCACGGTCCTTGTAGTCGGATGTACATCCAGCAGACGCAGGTCTGAAGACTCTCTAAAGCCCCATTCTGCAGAGTCCAGTCAGGGCTGATGATCCTTCTACCATTAAAAATTAAAATTAAAATCTCGCTTAAGATTATACTTTTCCAACTGTCCTCATACTGCCCTGGAATTTGGGGAATGTGCCTTAGGGACCCGGGGAAGGTATCTCCACAGAGATCTCAGGCTTTTTTAAGTTCCATTTTTCACATTGGGATTCTAGGGAAGATTCCCTTTGAGGAGAGGGCACTATACAGCATTCCTTCCCCCCCACCCCTGCTCCCCCAGTATCCTTCACACACACACACACTCACATACACACAGTCACTGCTCTCACTGAAGCCATTGTTCCCACTTTATTTTTTTTTTCAGTTTATTTATTTATTTTGAGAGAGAGAAAGAGCACAAGCAGAGGAGGGGCAGAGAGAAGGAGAGAGATAAAAATCCCAAGCAGGCTCCGCACTGTCAGCACAGAGCCTAACATGGAGCTCGAACTCACAAACTGTGATTCTGACCTGAGCCAAAATCAGGAGTCAGATACTTAACCAACAGAGCCACCCGGGCGCCCTCATTTTTCCCAGTTTAAATGTGTAGCTGTTATGTGGCGTTATTGTTTAAGCTTTAACAGACGTGTTTCCAGCTAATTTGAGTGCGTTTCAGATATTTTTCGGCAGAGTGGAATTTCTCTTAAGTGAATGGTAGTGAGTGTATATCCGTTAGCTATTGCCACAAACCTGGTGTGTAACTAATTGCCCTCAAATTTCTAGAACAACAGTCATTTATTCTCATGGATCTGCATGTTGGCTGATCTCGGCTGCACTTGGCTGGGTGACCATGTCAAATTCGGTTGCTCTAATTCACGGTGGGGATCCACTGAGCCAACTTCGCTCTGTCATGTGTCATCTTCCTGGGACCAGGAGGCTGGTCTGGGGCCAGTCTGAGCAGCTCCTCCTCCTAACTTGACGTAGGAAGCCTTAGCTTGCAAGCACTTTTCCGGTTTCCGCTAGCCTCCTGTCTAGTGGAGAGGGCACCGACGAGTGCAGGGCGTACACAGAGGGGTAAAGAATGGAGCCCCTGGGGCGCCTGGGTGGCTTCTCAGTCGGTTAGGCATCCACTTTCGGCTCAGGTCATGAACTCACGGTTCGTGGGTTCGAGCCCCACGCCGGGCTCTGTGCTGACAGCTCAGAGCCTGGAGCCCTGCTTCGATTCTGTGACTCCCTCTCTGTCTGCCCCTTCCCTGCTCATGCTCTGTCTCTCTCTCTCAAAAATAAACAAACATTAAAAAAAAATTAAAAAAAAAAAAAAGAAGAATGGAGCTGCTCATTCAGTCCGCCACAGAGTGCCCCAGGAAGGACAGGAACAGAAAAGTGTTCTGCCAGTTTAATGATTTTACCTAGGATGCTGGCTGCCTAATTGTCCTTCCTCTTCCATAGCATCTCCTCTATTTGAGCTAGTAAGCGCTCCCTTGGTAGTGGGGCTCTCTCCTTCCTGGGGAGGGGGGCTCTCTCTTCAGGGACAGCACAGTTCATCGGACGGGCACTGGATAGGTATTCGAATGAATGAATGAGGGAATGAATGATACCGTGACTTCGACATTGCTCGGCCCTCCGTTCAAGTGCGGGTACTGAGGCTGTTACTGTCAAGTATCTCCAGAGCTCGGGGCGCCTGGGTGGCTCAGCCGGCGAAGGGCTCAACTTTTGGTTTCGGCTCAGGTCATGATCTCATGGTCCGTGAGTTCAAGCCCCGTGTCAGGCTCTGCAATGGCAGTGCAAAGCCTGCCTAGGAGTCTCTCTCTCCCTCTCTCCCTGCTCCCCCCCCACTCGCTCTCTCTCTTTCTCAAAATAAATAAATAAACTTTTAAAAAAATACTTCTCCAGAGGCTATAATTAGGAGCCCGCCCTGCTGTAGGGTCTCTGTTTTCATTTCCAGTCCCTCTGTTCTAGGTCTCCTTGGGCACTGCCAAATAATGATTCTTTTTTTTTTTTTTTAACGTGTATTCATTTTTGAGAGACAGAGACAGAGCGTGAAGTGGGGCAGGGGCAGAGAGAGAGGGAGACAGAGAATCCGAAGCAGGCTCCAGGCTCTGAGACATCAGCACAGAGCCCGACATGGGGCTCGAACCCACGAACCGTGAGATCATGAGCTGAGCTGAAGTCGGACACTTAACCGACTGAGCCACCCAGGCGCCCCTGCCAAATAATGATTCTCAAATGTTCTGCGACAACCGAGATTTCTTCCAAATTTTGAGTTTACAATTTTGTGTATGTGTGTACAAGACAATTGTCCCCATTTTAAATCAGCTAGTTATTTTTCAAGAAAATTTTACTAATATTTTAAGTTAATTTTGATGGGAGGAGACAGGACCATTCTGGTGTATTTGCATCATCGCTCATTAGAATAATGGCTGCCAGTTATTGAGAACCTCTGTGTGCTTCGCATTCCTTAGCTCCCCAGGACAGTCATACAAAGGAGGCATTATTTAACATTCTCCTCGAATAGCAGAGGAAACAGAGGTTTAGAAAAGTGAAGTAAATTACTCAAGGTCAGATAGGGGAAATGGATTGATCTGGGCTGCGGGTCGAGTCCGCTGCTCAGGCAGCCGTGTTTCCAATATACCACGTCGCCTTGATTTCTTAATTGGGCTGGTCTCATGGGTACCCCGTCGCCCCACCCCCCTCCTCCCATCTCGTCCTGGAGAAAATGATTATACTCCTGGAATGCAGTGCATGTTCTGCTGAGTCGTCTGATAAAGGCAACAACAAGAAACAGGTTTATAACTTGCCTCCGCTAAGCAAATGGTTCTTGCGATGATTTCTCCTTCACCTTTACCAAGAGCGGGGGAGAGAGAAAGGGCTTAGGCTCCGGAATAAAACACGTAGGTCAGATAGAAGAAAAGACGTCCTGTCGGGTTTGCGAAAAACTGTGACGGCATCGCTGGAAAGTTGGCAAGTCGTTTCCTTCAGAAGAGGCATTTCAAGCCTTCTCCTTTCTCCTTCTCTCCTTCTTCTTCCTCCTTCCGCAGAGTTTTTGTTTCCAAATAAAATCTCAAAAGTAATTCTGCCCATCCATTCACTCATTTAACAAATATCAAGGACCTACTGTGTGCCCGACACAGTGGAGGACGCTGGTGAACAGAAGACACAAACGCTGTCCTCACATTATACTAGGGGCTGCTGTGCTGGTTGAAAGGGCAGGATTCCCAGAGCCTCTCCCCACCCGGCCTTCCCTGTGGAGACACGGCACTCTGCAAAACAGCAAGAAAACCCCTGCCCTGTAGCCTTTTAGAAGGGACAGAGATGGGGCTCGGTCTGTGAAGGTCTGACTCTCGGTTTCAGCTCAGGTCACGATCTTATGGTTGGTGAGTTCGAGCCCCGCGTCTGGCTGTGCGCTGGCAGCATGGAGCCTGCTTGGGATTCTCTCTCTCCCTCTCCTTCTGCCCCTTCCCAGCCTTCCCTGCTCACTCTTTCTCTCTCTCTCAAAATAAATATTTAAAAAAGATAACAGGGACAGAGATACTTGCACCAGCCTCCACTCCCTCCCCAGCAGTTCCCTTAAGCAAGTCAGGAAAGAAAGGGTCCGTCTGCCACACGCGCAGATGTTTGTGCTGGGGACGGCTGGGAGCAGAGCTGCCTGGAAACCCCAGGCAGGCTGTTTTCTTACAGACTTTCTCCTCCACCAGTATCTCTCCTGCCTCCATCAATCTGCCTTACCAGTCCGTCTTCCTGGCGGCTGCGAGAGTTGCCTTCATAAAACTTTCAGTGGCCCCCTGTTGACCTCTTAATAAAGTTCAATCTTTTAAACAGGCAGTCGGGGGCCTCCCCGAGCTACCCTCACCACGGCCGGCTTTCTGGTCTCATTTTCCATCCCGTCCGTCCGTGTATCCTGCCGTCTCCTTCGCCGACTCCCTGCTTGATCCCCCATACGTGCGGGATGCTCACTCCTCACCTTCGTTAGGCCCGGAATGCCTGTTACTCCCTCCACTCAGAAGCCATGCAAGCTTCCAGCCTCAGCTCATTTGCAGCCTCCCCCCGAGGTCTCCCCTTATCGCTCTGCCGGAATTAATTGCTTCCTCCTCTGTGCTCCCGCGGCCCTTTCTTGTGCTTCTCTTTAGCACATTTTGCTGTTCTGCCTCCCCCACACGTGGTATGTTGACACGGCTCTTTCCCGCAAGCCCCTCAGATACTCCGAATCGGGGTCGCGGGTCCGTGTCCGTTCCTCCTCGTATTTTTCCGGTGCTTTATTCATCAAAGGGCCTCCACAAAGAGCTCACATTATTGGATGAAATGCGCAGGCTGGAGTTCTGGGAGGTCAGGAGCGGCGGCTCGTCGAGGTGCTGATCACTGCATGTTTAATTTCATCCGCAAGAGGTGCGCTAGCACTCGGGGTAAAACAGACCTGGGGTGAAATCCCTTATCTGTACTTACTGCGTGAGCTATGGTTAGACACGTAAGTACCTTGGTCCTCGGTTTTCTCATCTGAAAATGGGGATCAAAACACCTCGGCAAGTTGTCATGAAGATTTTTATTTTTATTTATTAAAAAAATTTTTAGGGGCGCCTGGGTGGCTCAGTCGGTTGGGCGGCCGACTTCAGCTCAGGTCATGATCTCACGGTCTGTGAGTTCGAGCCCCGTGTCGGGCTCTGTGCTGCCGGCTCAGAGCCTGGAGCCTGCTTCAGATTCTGTATCTCCCTCTCTCTCTGCCCTTCCCCTGCTCACGCTCTGTCTCTATGTCTCTCAAAAATAAATAAACATAAAAAAAAATTTTCTTTTTTTTTAAATTTTTAAATATTTATTTTTGAGAGAGACAGAGAGAAAGAGAGACAGAGCACAAGCAAGGGAGGGGCAGAGAGAGAGAGAGAGAGGGAGACACAGAATCCGAAGCATGCTCCAGGCTCGGAGCTGTCAGCACAGAGCCCGATGCAGGGCTCAAGTCCATGAACCATGAGATCATGACCTGAGCCAAAGCTGGATGTTTAACCGATGGAACCACCCAGATGCCCACGTCATGAAGACTTTTAAATGGCCACAATGCCTAGCACAATGCCCGTTGCATCGTAGTGAGTGATAAATCTTAGCCACCACTATTTTTCTTCCGGCAGAAATCCTAGCCTGTATTACTGAACTCCTGCTAGTTACCAAGTGCCCGTCTACACACTTGGCCTGCACTTGCTCATTTAACCTTCATAACCCACCCCCCCACCCCACCACCATGAGGAGGCACTATTGTTTCCATCCCGGTGCTATAGGTGAAAACCCCAGAAGGTCAGTAGCTTCCTTGACGTCGGGCGGCTAATGAGGAGCACGGCCGGGCGAGAATCCAGTCATCAGACTCTAGAGGCCACGGTCTTAACTGGTGATGCCATTCGGTGGATGTGGGAAGCTAAAGAAAAAGTTCTCGTTTCAATGGCACAGGAAAATTGGATGGCGATGTCATCCCTAACCAGGGTCCTGGGGAGAATCTGTCACTGGGTTGGCTACCAAACCGGCGGGCACTTGCCGGCAGGGCGGTTTCTTCTGGGTGTGCCGAGGGCGAGAGCAGCGTCAGAGTGCGATCAGATTCCCGCACGGCCCACCCTCACAAGGCGAGTTTCTGTCCCTTCAATTGCTAAATAACGTCCCGCGTTTCTTGTTTTTTTTGTTTTTTTTTTCCCAGTTACAATATTTCAAGGCAAAGTTGGCTTCTCAGTTTCCCCCAAAAGAGGGGGGCAAAGTCAAATCAGCTCTGATGACATGGTACCTTCAGCCTTGTATAGATTGCAATAATCAGGCCTAAAATTTCACTTAGCTCCCTGGGAGTTAGTGCGGGATCTCTTGCAAAATGAATAAAAAGGACGCTTCTAATACCATTCATCTCTTTTATTTGCCAGCATAATAATCCCCATGGTTTGTTATCTGACTCACACTGGGGCTGGTTTGATCTGAATTATGCATATTCTACTGTGTTGCTATGATTTAGTCAAACATGGTTTTGTATTATATTTTAGTTTAAATAAATCCATTCCCTGGGGACCAAAACAAGAAAAAACCCAAGCCTCTCTCTCCTCTCTGAAACCTTGCAGTTTGCATATTTCATACTTCTTTTTTTTTTTTTTTTTTAATTTCTATTTAGTTCTTTGTTTCTTCTCAAGCCAGAAACTTTAGCGACTTTTGTGGTTGGGTTCCTGGCTTTTTACAGAGCTAAATCCAGAAGCTTTCATCTTCTTCCCTCCCTGCCTCCCTCCCTTCCTTCCTTTCTTCCCTTCACAGCTTTATGGAGCTCTAATTTACATACCATAAAATTCAGCGGTTTTATATGCATGATTCAATGATTTTAGTAAATTTTCAGTGCCGTGTAGCTCTCACCTCACTCTCAGTTTACAACGTTTCCATCACCCCAGAAAGGAACCGTGTGCCTGTGCGGAGCCCCTTTCTGTCCTTCTCCCAGCCTTGGCCAAATATCAGCCCACCTTTTATCTCTACACACTAGACTTTTTTGGAAATTTCATAGAAATGAAATCATATCATATGTGGCTTATTGTGTCTGGATTCTTTCACTTAGCATAACGCTTTTGAGGTCCATCCACATTGTAGCCTTTATCAGTACTTCGTTCCTTTTTATTGTCAAAGAATATTCCATTGGGCGGACGTATTGCGTCTGGTTTATCCATTCACTGGTGGATGGACATTTGATTTGTTTCTTCTTTCTGGCGATTATGAACAATGCTGCTAGGAGCACTCGCATAGAAGTCGTTGGATAGACATACATTTTTATCCCTCTTGGGCAGATTCCTGTGAGTAGGATTACAGGGTCCTGTGGTAAATTTCTCAGACCGCCAAAGCATTTTACAAGATTTTATAAATTTTACATTCCTAGTAGCAATGTATGAGGGTTCCAGATCATCCATATCCCTGTCAACAGTTGATATTCTCTTATACGTTGCTGAGATGATTTTGGTGAGAAAATGGTGGGGAAGAATGGTATCTAGATGTAGTTTTAATTGCATCTGTTAGGAGTCAAATTGGGCATCTTTTTATGTTTAAGGACCATTAGTAAACTTTATAGGTAAACCTCATGTCACTTCTTTTGTCCGTTTTCCGTCCAGTTTTCGGTCTTTCCTTTCCCTTATTGATCTTAAATTATCCACTTAAAATAGTTAAAGTGTATTTTCTCCATTATAAACACAGTATACGCTCATTTAAAACAAAGACAGAAAAAGCGACACTTCCAATTAATCAGGTACAGTGACTGAACTTGTTTTAGCCTTTCCAGAAAGTCCACCAAAGTGATTGGGAAGTGATTTTTTAAAGGGATCAACCTGGAAGGACCAAGGAGCAGAAACCAACAAGTTTTCATGGAGAGCAGCTGGAGGGGAACCACTGACCAAGCAGGATAAGGAAGTCACAGTCCAGCGCCTGCAGGGAGGAAGTCTGAGGAAAGGGAGACCGCTTGACCTAACAGATACCCTCGGGAGGCTGAACACAATAAAGGCTAAACTTTTGGAGCGTCTGAGAAAAGATTAATGACTGAGAGGTGTTTTCCAGAGAGGTTAGACCTGGCCTCAAGTTCCCTTACCACCCTGTCCAGCCGGGTGATTAGGCATCTCCACACAATCTGCCCCTCCCCCCAGGAAGTGGAAATCCTAAAGGGGGCGGGGGTGGAGGCTAAAAAGGGAAAGAGTGAGTCTATGTATGAAATATGGAACCGTGGGATCCTGAGCACGACTTCCTCTTCTTCCCCAGAACAGGCTGAGTCCTGCCTGCTTCTCCTCTGCTCCCTGTTCCTAGGCAGGAAATTGAGGAATTCCTCTTGGGAGAAAAAGTCTGCCACATACTGACATCCGCGAGTCCTGCGGTGAAAAGCCTCCCTCAGCCCTTGGTCACCTGATTCAGAAGCTCAACAGTGGACAATCGCCCCTACCCCCAAATTAAACAAGCACATAAAATGAAAGATCATCAGATATTCGAGGAACGCTTCAAACATAAAAGAGGGAGCAGGAAACAGCGAAGAAACAAACCGGAAAACTGAACCCTCCTGGAGAAAAGAAATAGTTCTCCAGGGAACAGAAAGATTTCAACAAACAAAACCACAGAATATTTTCATAAAGAAAAGATACGTAATCACAAGACAAATACAGGATGCTATGATAAAAGAACAGGAAAGCAGTAAGCGCTTCTAGAAATTCAGAATATTGCAATAAAAAAATATAAAGCAGTAGAAGGGCCATTGGAAACATTCCAGAAAGTTTTAGAAAGCATGAAAGAAATGGGCAACAGCAGGGAAAAAAATAAACTTACGGGATCGACCCAAAATGTTTCTTATCCTTGTAAGATTTCCAGAGGAGAGAGCAGGAAAAAAAAATGGAAGTATCTGACCCAACAAATGCAGAAATTCCTCAGCTTTGAAGGGAAAGTGTCTCCAGTTTGAATGGGCTCATTCAGTGCCGACATAATAAATGGGGAGAAAAGGACATATAATTTTTGAATTTTTGAAATTTTAGGACATTATACATAAAGAGAAGCCTCTAAACAGAGGAAAAACATAGGTCCCAAAGTCAAGTATGACACTGGATTTCTCCATTGTAATGCTGGATTCTGGACAGTCCCTTCAAGAACTTTCTACTTAGAATTCTATATATGTTCAAACTATTCATCAAAGACGAGGGTAGAAACGTTTTTAGATGTGTGAAGACTAAATACTTACCCCCTGGATCCTTTAAGAACCTACCCGAAGATGTTTTATAGCAAAGGAAGTGAGTGAAACAAGAAAGAGGGGTGATGCTTGGCCCCCCAGGAAACTGCTTTCACGTCATCAAAATCATATCATCTCCCTCTACTTACTTAGATCTTCATTTATATCATTATTTAGGGGCTGTGGGGGAAAAGGAAGTTACATAGGAAGGTTTGGAGGACTTTAAAGAGTTAAGCCTCCCAATACTAGGAAAGGAAATGAAAAGATGTAATCTAGACTACATAAACGAAGACATAAAAATATGAGCATATTATTATTATTATTAAAAAAAAAACTTTATTTAGAAGAAAGAGTATAAGACTTCAAAGTGCCCTGTCTGAACACTGGGGCTCACGGGGTAGTTGGTGGGTATGGGTGGGAGGTAAGGGACACCACTTCGATACACATGAAACGAACGATTTAACAAGTAGACACATTTGGGGGCCAAATAGAAACTGCTACCACAGCAGAAAACGACAATAGAAACAAAGAAAGCGGGTGGGAGGAAAACCACTCATGGTCCGAATTCAGTGCCATTATTTATTTATTCCGTCTCTTCTCTGTGAGCAGGTTTATGGTTTCGGCTTTGACAGAGCCGTGTTCCTTCTGCTTTTTCTCATCTGTTCTCATGACTACACATTTTCCCACATTATTACACCACATTCACGTTGAGAAGGACTTCGAGAAGGACTGCGTGATAGCCCAACTGGGTGGCTGTCCCATGATTTACTTTTGACATTGTCGTTTTGAGGTTCTGTCTGTCCCAAAGCTCCCACACTCTCGCTTCCCAAGAGATTCTCAAGCCGGCAACCACCCTTCCTCCACTCCATCCGTGAGTCTCGGGTGGAGGCTTCCAATCAGCAAGCCAGCCCTCTGGCCGTGGCCATGAGAAGGTGGCCCAAGCCTGGGCCATCAGACTTTTCTGGAGCCGGACTCAAGAGCTTCATGTGAGCACATAAGCCTGAAGCAATGACGTGAGCCCTCAGTCCCGGGAGCCAGTCTGAAAGCCTAAAGCACGGGGAAGCAGAGATGAGAGAAGGATCAGGCAAGGCAATGAAAACAGGGCAAGAGGGGAGAGAGAGAGAGAGAGGGAGGGAGAGAAGTGGGCCTCACCTGAAGCAGCGCTCATGTTTTATCCGAATTAAGCTCATGTTCACCCAAAGCAGGGCCCATACTCACAAACTGAGAGATCATGACCTGAGCCAAAGTCAGATGCTTAACCGACTGAGCCACCCGGGCGCCCCGTATTTTTAAAAGATGAGTTCTGGGACGCCTGGGTGGCTTATTTGGTCAAGCATCCGACTCTTTATTTTGGCTCAGGTCATGATCTCACAACTGGTTAGTTCAAGCCCTAAGTGGGGCTCTGTCCTGAGAGCAGGGAGCCTGCTTTGGATTCTCTCTCTCTCTCTCTCTCTCTCTCTGTCCCTCCCCTGTTCACGATCTCTCTCTCTCAAAATAAATAAATAAATTTAAAAAAATGAATGAGCCTTCACCAGGGTGACTTCTGGAATGGAACATAGTATGTAAGTTGTTTTTAGCAGATACGTAATAAACACCTCTTACACTGAATTAAATGAACTCTCCTAGAGACAGGTTGATACAGTGAAGGGAGCACGGGCTTTAGAAACTGGCTGATCTGTGTTTGAATTACGGATGTGTAAGGGCTTCCACACGTCATTTCCTCCGTAGGAGCCTCGATCTGTCCTCCTCCTTTGTCCCCAGCAGCATCGTCATCTCTAACATTTGTTAAGTTCTTTCTCTGCGGCTCACACCACGCCAGGCGCTTGGCATGTGTTATCTCTTGGATAAAATAGCCCTAGGGGACAGGTCTTATTGTCACATTGTTATGATCTGCGAAAAGAGGATTCGATGAGATAACCAATAGAAAGCTTTAATTATTATAAAATGGCACTGTTCTCCCACTTTTTCCTTCCTGACTTCATCCCGCCTCTTACCACTTTGCCAGAATTCAGAGTTATGGCCCCTTGGCTTTTGGACAAGTTAATATGTTTGCTTTTTGCCGTAACTTGTTAGCCTCTGTCCTCTTGCCTGTTAGCTCGTCAGTTACTCAGTGTGAAATGTGCTCCGTAATGACACAACACAAAAGTAGGAGTCAGCGAATCGAAAGATGCACTGTGCTCTTACCTGGGAGACTGAACGTCCCAACGAGGTCAGTTCTCCTCCGTTGACTTAATCCAAATAAAAGCAGTAATAAATTCTTCCTCCCTTCTCCTCCTCTAGAATTGGGCAAGATGATTCTAAAGTTCATATGGAGGGGCGCCTGGTGGCTCAGTCGGTGAAGCGTCCGACTCTTGGTTTCGGTTCAGGTCATGATCTCACGGTTTGTGAGTTCGAGCCCTAATCGGGCTCTGCACTGACTGTGAGGAGCCTGCTTAGGATTCTCTCTTTCTCCTTCTCTCTCTGACCCTCCCCCTGCTCATGCTCTCCCTCTCTCTCTCTCTCTCTCTCTCTCTCTCAAAATAAATAAACTTAAAAAAAAACTTCTTTAATAAAACAAAATAATAAAGGTCATACGGGAAAATAAACTAGCAGGCATAGACAGAAAAAAATCTGAAAACAAAGAGCGATGAAAAGGGGTTAGCCCCTGTCGATAGTAGCGTATGTTATACAAGCTCAGTAACAAAAACAGAGTGATAACCATACCTGAATAGGCAAACAGACCATAACACAAACTGGAAAGCTCAGAAATAGACCCGATTAAGAAAAGAATTTAGCGGAGGGGCACCTGGGTGGGTCAGTTGGTTAAGCCTCCCACTTCGGTTCAGGTCATGACCTCATGGTTCGTGGGTTCAAGCCCCACATCGGGTTCTATGCTCACAGCTCAGAGCCTGGACTCTGCTTCGGATTCTGTGTCTTCCTCTCTCTCTGCCCCTCCCCCACTCAGGCACTCTCTCTCCCTCTCTCTCTCTCTCAAAAATAAACATTAAAAAAATTAAAAAAGAAAAGAATTTAGTGGAGTAAGCGGTGACGGTGGTATCAACATTCGGATTCTGACCACACACTCTGTTGGCAAGACCGATGGGGATGCAAAACAGTACCGACCCCCGTTCCGTGAATGGAAATTCGCTAATGTTTATCAAAATTACAAATGTGTTACTCCGCTTCTGGGAATTTAACCTATATATTAAAGTGCGTGCAGACAAAACGATGGGTATTTAAAAAAGACTTGTTGCAGTATGTTTGTAAAAAGAAATCTGAGTGTTCGTAACTGGAGCACCAGATAAACAAACTGTGATAAAACCATGCAGTAAAATGCTGTTCAGCTTTAAGGAAAAAAAAAAAAAACAACAACAACAACAGGAAAGTTTCTCTAATTATTTAGCTGCAAAGAAGAAAATGGAAAACTCAAGTGTAGAATAGTGTGTGTCTTACACTGCGTTTCGCATAGGAAAGGGGGCAATAGGAATGTATAGTCGTACGGGCTTGTATCTGCATAAAGACACACTGAAAAATACCTAGTCACTAGAATTACCAACAATGGGGAAAAAGAGAGAATCTGCTGGAAGAGAAGAGAGATGAATGAGAGCAGCACATGCCTGAATATACTTTACTACATTGGTTTGGTCTTTTGAATTATCAGTTTATATCACCCATTTAAATAATAAAAAAAAAACTGTAATGGTTTGGGGCGCCTGGGTGGCTCAGTGGGTTAAGCATCCGACCTCAGCTCAGGTCACGATCTCACAGTTTGTGAGCTCGAGCCCCGCATGGGGCTCTGTGCTGACAGCTCAGAGCCTGGACCGTGCTTTGGTTTCAGTGTCTCCCTCTTTCTCTGTCCCTCCCCTACTCGTGCTCTGTCTCTCTCTGTCTCTCAAAAAGTGAATAAAAAATGTTTAAAAAAATCTGTTAATAAAAAAAAAGTAAAGGTTAAAAAAATAAATTAATACTTACTGCATGTAAGACACTGAGCTGAACTTTGTAAAGACGTCATCTCATTTAATCCTCCCAAGAGCCCTGTGAGGTTTTATTTTAATCTCCATTTTGTAGCTAAGAAAAAGAGTGACTTCAATTTCCGTGAGCAATTTGTTCATCCTTCTATCCATCTGCGTCCCTCCTTTCTTTCCTGCCCTGGCTCCATGTTAACTTCCTGCAAGTGCTGGTGGGTTCTTTCCACCCAACTTCACTAGCTGTTGGAATCTCCTTAACAATCAGATACCTAGTTCACACCATATTCTTTGTTTTTTAAGTTTATTTATTTATTTTGAGAGAGAGAGAAAGAGAGCGTGCAGGGGAGGGACACAGAGAGAGAGAGACAGAGACAGAGAATCCCAAGCAGGCTCCACACTGTCAGCATGGAGCCCGATGGGAGGCTCCAACCCACAAACTATGAGATCATGACCTGAGCCGACCTCAAGCATCAGACGCTTAACCGACTGAGTCACCCAGGCGCATCCACGCCATATTCTTTTAACGTAACAACATCCTTTTGCTTGTGCGTGCCCTACCTCTCAGACTAGACTGTCAAAACTGTGTGAGACACCATAGTTTCCTTCTGTCCCCTGGTGCTACCAGGCACACTGAACCACCACTCAGTAAATCAGAGGATATAAACAGTAACTTTTACTTGTGTAGTTTCATGGCGTTTACACAGTCTCTAATGAAGTCGAATCTCCCTAACACCCTGCCCGGGAGGATTTATCATCCTTACTTTACAGAAAAGGAAACTGAGGCCCAGAGCATTTCAGAAAGAACAACTAAGAGTCATATCTGGGACTTCTGGCTCCAAGGTAAGGTCTCGTTTCATAACGCCGCAGCTATCTTAAGCTAGCCTTCCAGAAAATAGCTGGGTGAACCATATATATTGCAGGAAAACGTCTGGGTCAACTATTCTAGGAACGAGGAACAGAAATAGCTCAAGGATCTTGAAACTGGCCTTTGTCACTCATTCCACGTATCACTAACTGATTACAGAACTTTGTCTCCGGGTCTTGAAGTTGCTGCACATTCTTTACAACCTTTCTCAAAACCTGCTCGGCCTCCACAATCAGTCAAAAGCTTAATCAGAGATGGACTCTCAAGAAGAAAAGTACTTAGCATCCGAGGACTAGATGATCTCTAGTACCTTGTTGCTCAGAACGTGGTCCTCAGACCAGCATCTTCAGCCTCTTCTGAAAGCTTGATAGAAACAGAATCTCTGAAGGGGTACAGGCACCCCAATGTTTATAGCAGCAGTATTAACAGTAGTCAAACTATGGAGAGAGCCCAAATGGCCACGGCCTGGTGAATGAATAAAGATGATGTGGTGTATATATATATATACACAATGAAATATTATTCGGCCACCAAAAGGAATAATCTTGCTATTTGCAATGATACGGACAGAGCTAGAGTATATTATGCTAGGCAAAACAGGTCAATCAGAGAAAGACAAATGCCATGTGAGTTCACTCATATGTGGATCTAAGAAACAAAATAGATGGACGTATGGGAAGGTGGTGGTGGAGTGCGGGAGAGAGAAGAGAGGGAAAGAAACCACAAGAGGCTCTTAATGAGAGAGAACACTGTGGTTTGACAGAGGGAGGCGGGTGGGGGATGGGCTAGGTGGGGGATGGGTGCGAAGGAGGGCACTTGTGATGAGCACTGGGTGTTGTGTCTATAAGTGATGGATCATGGAATTCAACTCCTGAAACCTATATTGTACTGGATGTTAACCAACTAAAATTTAAATTAAAAAAGAAGGAGAAGGAGAAGGAGAAGGAGAAGGAGAAGGAAAGGAAGAAGAAGAAGAAGAAGGAGGAGGAGGAGGAGGAGGAGGAGGAGGAGGAGGAGGAGGAGGGGAGGAGGAGGAGGAGGAGGAGGAGGAGGAGGAGGAGGAGGAGGAGAAGGAGGAGGAGAAGAAGAGGGAGGAGGAGAGGAGAAGAAAGAGGCACAGAATCTCGGTCTCATCTCAGACCTACAGCATCAGAATCTGCACTTTTTCATGCCCAGATGATTCCCGGGAGCATGAATGAGAGGTTCTGCTCTAAGATTCTGTTCAGTGACAATGCTTCATGATTCCATGGCTATGACCCTTCCGTCTCAGAGAACCTCCCATCCCCCCTCCCTCAGGTCTATTGGTTGTGAAGAGTATCTATTAAATTTTCCTAGGGATGCTGGGAAGGCTTGGCCGGTTAAGCAGCTGACTCGATTTCAGCTCAGGTCATGATCTCACAGTTTGTGAGATCGAGCCCCGCATCGGGCTCTGTGCTGACAGTGTGGAGCCTGCTTGGGATTCTCTCCCTCTCTCTCTCTCTCTGCACCTACCTTCCCCTGCCCCCCCCCATGCTCTCTCTCTCTCTCTCTCTCTCTCAAAATAAGTAAACTTTAAAAAAAGAAAGAAAGAAAGAAGATATCTAAGATATCTTCCAAGATTTGGAGGTTGAACGAGTGTTTGGTTCCATTTGAAAAGACCCTTCAGAGACCAGGTTCACGTAACTGAAAAATGAGAAAAATGAAAGGAGTCCGAACTCTCTCATCTGGCTGTCGCTTCATCTCTTGCTGCTGCGGAATTGTTCTCTGCTTGTGTAGAGGTGCGAGGCCTCTGCCCCGAGAGTTCCCGGCACCACGACAAAATCGAATCTTAGACTGGTCTCCTGGGGGCGCCAGGGTCATGCCAGCCTGCTCACATTCCAGGGGGGCGGGAACTACCTTTGCCTGACCCGCTATCTCTGTGATCGCCGCTTGCATACTCCCTGTTTCTGTCTTCCTGCATTTCTGTAATAAACTTTACCTCTTGTGCACTTTGTTGACATTTAAAACAAAAATTCTTTATGTTTGCTCGTTGGTTTTAATTTATGGCTGGGGAGACAGATCTTCGCGATCACAAGTCTGGAACCGAATCTTGGGGATTATTCTTCAGTGGGGAGCACTAGAAACAGTGGTAATTGAACAGAAATAACAGTTTTCTGTGGTTTCCTAGAAACCTCTCATGGGTATTTCTCTATTTCTATGTGTGTGTATTTTTCCCCATTTTTATTTTAAATGCATGTAATAGTTCGTCTGGTTATGAAAGAGCATTTTTATTGTGAAAACTCCGGAAAATTCAGCGAATGATGGGGGAAGTAACAAGAAACAACAAGTCCAGTTGCTAAGCGTTTTGTTCGTTTTCTTTCCATTCTTCTCGCCGTCACGGGGATCTTTCTTGCTCATTTCTCTCTGCAACTTACGGAGGGGAAGCTTGTTGTAAGGTCTCTTCTTTCATTAGGACAAGAAGGACGGTGATTGGGCTCCGTCCCAGAAAACAGCAGCATGAGTCAGCAAGATGACACAGAAGGGTCGCAAACAGACAAGAAGCTGGACCTCTCCAAGTCCCCATCCTCTGGTTCTGGGCCGTCAGGCAAAGGCACACCGGATCCCTGTGTGCTCACATCACAGCCTCCGCGGCTGTGCGGCTGAGCTGGTGACACTCCCCATGATGCCGTCCTAGCTGGAAAGCTGTCATCCCCGCATGGCTGAAAGCCCTCTTGCTGTGTGGGGCATGTTTCTTGGTCCCAGCAGAGATAGGACCCCCATGTTCTCCACTCTCTGGATGACAAACAGGCCTGTGGGCAGGCGTCGGAATTCAGAGCCAGGCAGCCGTGGGTTCTAATTCCAGCCCAGAACCTTGGTGGTTTTGTGATCATGAGCAGGGGTCAGTTCCTGGAGCCTTAGTTTCTTCACAGTGAGAGGGTGACCTCACGGTGACTAAAACCTGCCTGCAGGGTCCTCGTAAGGATTACACATCATGGATGTTCAATGCCTGCAGCTTAACAGGCTCTCGGTGAAGAACAGCCACTACCGTCACTGTCTGTCCTTCTGGCGTCTCTCTTGCCTATGTTAAACAAGCTTTTATTTTATTTTTTTATTTTCTTTATTAAGAGAGAGGGAGCAAGGGAGCAGAGGCAGAGAGAGAGAGAAAAAAAGAGAGAGAGAATCCCACGAGGGGTGGAGAGAGAGAGAGAGAGAGAGAGAGAGTAGAGAGGCTCACCCAGTGCAGGTAAGACCATGACCTGAGCCAAAGTCAGATACTTAACCAAGTTTCCCAGGCACCCCTAAACAAACTTTTAATATTGGTTTCACACCCATTTTGCCACATCTGTGTCTTATAAGCCAATTCCTTCTGGAATTGTAGAATCCCAGAATGATCATCAGAACTGTCCTAAGATTTCAAATTCTCTCCCTCCCGCCCCACTCCCACCCCGCCCTGCCACTCTCTCCATATATTTTCTTGCTAGTGGTAAAAAGATACAAGGGAAAAGTCAAGCCGAGCCTCTGTCCTTCGGGAGCCTTTAATCTCATTGGGGAGACAAGACTTAGACACAAGATACAATTAGAGAATAAAAAAAAAAAAGAGCGAGAACGCTCAAATGTGCTGAGTATAACGTTCTCTGCCTCTGTCTGCCTCCGAATTCCATTCTTGCTTTATTAAACAATATCGCCATGCTGCTGACTCATGTTCAGTTTCTAGAACCTTAAGACTATAATATTTCTCTGCTGTATGTGCATGTAACAAGCCAGGATATTCTACCGAGTATAATATTTCTGCAGCGTATTATATTTGGGCAGTTTTCCCCAGGTGTTCTCCGTGACACCTGTCCCCGTCCAAGTTCACTGCTTGCGTCTGATAATGTCTCTGTGTTGTCAACCTTGTCACACGATGCATTAGCTTCCTAACAGATATCTTGGAGTAAAGCTCTTCAAACAGCCGTCTTAGCCTGCAGCGTCTGATACTTCCACATTTTCTCTCTGTCCTTGGAATTCAAATGCTCAGAGTACTGCGAAGGGGAAAGAGGGATGGGCAGATACTAAACACCTCGTCCCTCACCAGACAGACGACCTTGGACTTCTCGGTTCCTGTCTCCGGGTGTTGGTTTCCTCGTAAGGAGAAGGAGGCTACGTGGGAACTTCTGTGACAGACAGACATGCTGCGATTGCACGTACGGACACTAGTTTGGATGGGAGTGATGTCACGAACAACCAGCCGTGTCGCTGAAGAGTGAGATGGAGCTCGGCACTGCTTTGTCTCCCATTGTCTTTCCACTCGAGGACAGGTCTATCTGTGAGATTGTACCTTTTCCCTGAGAATGGTGGCGGGACAATTTGGAGTCTTTCTTGCTTTCTGATGGGTCTATAACACAGACCTGTTAGACTAGTGAGATTAGCCATAAGGCTACACAGATCCTTAGCAGGAGCAAATGTTGATTTCTTGAGTTTGCTGGGTGCCAGCTATATAAAGAGAGAGATCCCTGAAGCTATGTCCTGTGGATGATATTTCAAAAGCATCATGGCTGCAGCGCCCTACCTTCTAGACACTGGCATGTGGCGTAAGTGATGGGAAAAGGAGAAAGGGTAAGCAAACACACGGAACAGTGACCTAGGAGAAATGCATGGCTACGTTCACCTGCAGCGTGTACGTGAGCACCCGTAGAATGTTAGGAGAAGGAGAAGTTATAAAATCATCTCAAAATTCAGTCGGTTGAGCGTCCAACTTAGGCTCAGTTATGATTTCACAGTTCGTGAGTTTGAGCCCTGCATCGGGCTCTGTGCTGATAGCTCAGAACCTGCTTCGGATTCGGCGTCTCTCTCACTCTCAAAAATTAATAAATGATAAAAAGATTTTTTTTAAAAACTTTGCAGAAAATGGAAATGAGGCTTTGAGGGAAGATGGCCCTCTCAGGGGGCAAGTCATGGAGCTTGTTAGTAGCAGGTGTCCTGTTGATTGAGTCAAGGTCATTTCCACCAAAGTACTCTGCCTTTGCTGGGATTATTTGATCTGGGTTGGTTAGTGAGGGTTACATGCGGTGGCTATATTTGGAAATTATCCTCAAGTGTGAGAGATGTGGGTTTGGCTGGGAGGCACGTATTCGGGGTTTGTCTAGGTAGATTTGTGGCAAGAGGAGGGTGTACAGAAAGTATTGGTTACTACGTCTGTGTCTTGAACTTAACAGACATTGAGGAATAGTTATTAAATTTGGGGGGATTTGCTAAACGTACAAACAAAAATAAAACTCCCCTTATCCTTCTCAATTAATATTTCCTGATTGAGGTGGGAGTGACTGAGTCATCTTCATGAGTAGGTTTGCCTAATTATAGGCAGTACCAGCTGGTGAGTGTGTTGATAGAGCCAGATAAAAAGCCTCACACGTAAATACCGGGTGTGTTGGAAGGGCCAGATGTTAAGGTAAGAACGGCTGCCTCCATCGACCTGGGTGTCTCAGCAAATTCCCAACCATGTAACCGAGTTTAGAAGGTGGGGAAATATTCATAATACAAGTCACTTGCACCCGGAATGAATGGGCTATTTTACCTGCATGCTTGTTTTCCTTGTTGCTCTATTAATAGTGCTAAATTAAAATACCCTCCATCGTCATTAAACAATCATGAGCAGACTTCCACTCCTGATGGAAAAAAGGCTACAGCCAGTAAGGAAATTTGTATTCATTGCTAGTTACAAATGACTTTTTGGAGAGAAACAATCTGGGCTTTCCAAAGGTATATTAGTTATGTATACATGCTACGTCCCCCCTTCATTTACTCGTTATTTAATCATGAATTTTGAGCACTTCGTAATTATGTGTTATCTGATAGTCCTCAAAGGCTTTTATATTATCTGATTAGGACCTTGCAACAGCCTTCTGAACAAGGTAAGCGTCCTTTGTCCCGTTTCACAGAAGCGATGGAGAAGATGTGCGCTTGGGAGTGTTTTAACCCTGGGTCATTTGCAGTCACGTTCTGGTTGTGGAAGAATGAATGGCTTCTGCGCTACCCTGGGAGAGATTAACTTGCCCGAGGCCACACAACTGTTCACAGGCGAATCCGGACGTGACCCCAGACTTTGACCCCAGCCGGCTGTTCTTCCCCTACACCGGCGGCTCCCAAACGTGGCTGAGCACCAGCGTCACCGGGAGGGCTTCTTCAAACCTAGAGTGCGGGCCCAATCCCAGAGGGTTTGACACAGACATCTGGGGAAGGTGGGCCCAAACTTTGCATTGCAGTGATAATTCAGGACTTGCGGATGCTGGAGACCGCACGCTGAGAACGACTTCCTGTTCAAAGTGTGGTCCCAGCAGCCATCACCCAGGAACCCCTGAGAAACGCACCTCCCGGCTCAGACCTGCAGAATGAGAATCTGCGTTTTCACATGACCTCCAGGTCTCAAGCTCAAATCTGGGGAGTCCTGCTCTCCACCCCAGCTGTCAGTGTGCAGGGCACTGGACCAGGGGTTGAAGAGACCGGAGAGAACCATCATAATTTTTAAACCAGGCACTTTCTATATGTCGGTCTCTGCTCTAAGCACTGGGCATATCATCTCATTTAATCCTCACATTCACCCTGCAAGGGAGATACTAATATTATTTCCGTTGTAAAGTCAAGGAAATTCCATGACACAGAGAGAAAGGTAGCCTGCCTCAGACCACTCATCCAAGAAAAAGATGGTTCCCGGTTTTGAGGCTGGACAGTTCATTCTCATTTACTCCGCTCCACGAGGCAGGTCACCACTCTGATAGTAGGGGAGACAAGAGGGAAAGCCGCTCAAATACAAAGCACGAGAGAAGCTATGGTTAGAACAGATTGCCTGGCTCGAAGGCATCTGTTTGCGTGCCCCATTGGCCTTCAGCTGGACCTCCGCAGAGATTTCTGATGATGTAGCCTTGGTGAGTACTGCCTCTTAGTATCTTCCCTTGTAAAACTGAAATAGTATTAATACAACAGACACAGAGAAAGAGGACCCCTCTGGCTGCGAGACTGTGGAGGGAGGGTACCGAGAATTGAAAAAGAAGCCAGTTTGGCAAAATGGACTGTACTACGATTTGAGAAAACAGACAAATGTACCAAATCGAACCCATGATGTTCATCACAGGGTACCTAAGCTTCGACTCTTTCAACACCGATCTGTTCAGGCCCATGGGTTCCTAGGGAAGACCACAGATACGCTGACCTTACAGTGACTCTGAACAGACACAGGCATCCCAGGAACAAGGCTGTGGATCATTCTAGCAACTTCCTAGTTTATTCCTGCCAAGCCCTCCCTGTGACTAACTTGAGATCCCATGACCTTATAAAGGACCTCATTCCTGACTCCTCTCTTTGGAGACGCCTATGGGCCCCTGGGATGTATAGTTATCCCTTGCTGTGGCAAATAATAATCCAATTTACTTACTACACATGCGTTCCCTGTGGTCTTTGTCTCATGGGTTCCAACACAATAATATTTTCCTACCTACCTCACAGATTGGTCATGAATATCAAATGAAATAAAGCATGGAGGTCTCCATACACTTGTGAGCTTCTAAATTTGTTATCATTATTTATGTGTCGTTCCATTCCCCCAGGCCCCCCTCTACCAAGACAGTGATGCCCCAAGGTAAAAGAAGAGACCAGGTGTTATTTTCTTTGTGTTCATGGTGTCTAGAATGTTCTTAATGCATAAGACTCAATAATGGTTGGTTGAATGAGAAAACAAATAAATGGGCAAATGAAAAAGAAATCGTGCCCCAGTTCTTCTTCCCCAGGCTCCAGCCCCATGAGTCATCCACACTTCCCCAGAGTAAAAAGTTTGTGAGTGCTCGAAAGTGATGGTTGCCACCTGGGCAGACTGTCACTAGCGCTTTGTAATGGTTGGCACGTAACGTTGTCTGCCTCTGATAAGTTTCCCTACTTGCGAGCTGCCTGGAATTGCTAGTGGGAATATCAGTCCCCTTCCCCACAACATTGATCTTGGGACAGTAACCATGCCACCACATAGCAGCGCATTTTCCAGCCGGTGGACCTGGTGTGTATCGGCGTATTAGCTCAGGGCCTCTTACAATCACGCCCGTGTCTAACAGCACAATGTGCTCGGGTGCCTTTGTTACAGACTTGCGCTGAGGAGAAATCGTGGAGCGTGGAACACTGCGACTCCCTCAGACATCCTAAAATCCTCAGCACGGCGAGCTCTCACTATGCCTAGAATCCCCAAGGATAATTTTGATCAAGCAGAAGCCGCCAAAGATTCTCCAAACTCGAAAGCACAGAGGTTGTCCCCTGCTCTATATATTCCTTTCTTTCCTGCCTCATCCACCCCCGTGCCTCTAAGTCAACCTTCTGGTTGTCACGACATCTGAGAGAGACCCCAGAGGGAAAGGGAAGGAAGTGGACGCCATTTATAGGATGAGCAGAATGGTTATCTCAGGAAGCACAGGCCATACAAATGGAGTTCAGAGCAGTGGTTTCTGAGCCCATGCTCCCTGCCAAGGCCAGGCTTAGCTTATGGGGTCTTTCCCAAGAGAAACAACCGGGGTGATGTGTTTCCTTCCCAAAGCCCTCTTCCTGGAGCAGGCGTGAGTACAAAGGGAACTGTATTGGCTTCCCTTCTCGCGTCTGGTCCCCAGGGGGACGTTGCTCCTGAAACAAAAATGAAGTGCATCCTTCAGCAGGTCCCAGGGTGGGTACAAACTCTCCTCCACAGGTCAAAAAAGAGGGGGCTTGTCCCCAGCCAGGCCCGACTGCCGGCTGGGCTCCAGCCAGGACTGAATGGCTCCTGTGCAATTCCCAGTTGGTCCTCCTTGCCTAGAGCCTGCTCGCAGCCTGGACAGGGGACACGGTAAGATGTTTTTGTAAGCAGTCCTTCTCACCCGTCGGCATTGGTGTCTAATTGGAACCTCGAGTCTGGACGGTTCCATACACAGCCCACATCTCCCTTTTCTTTCCATGCATCTCACCTCGTTATATTCCACATGCACCTGCCCGTCTTCTCTGTTAGTCTAGAAGCATCTCCTCTCTCCCCTTCCCCTACTGTAAAGGTGAGTCTGGTGCCCAGTTCCTAACAAGTGCAGGAAAGATACATATATTTTTTTAAGTTTATTTATTTATTTTGAGAGAGAGAGAGCAGGAACAGGGGAGGGGCAGAGAGAGAGGGAGAGAGAGAGAATCCCAAGGAGGCTCCGCGCTGTTGGCGCAGAGCCCGATGCAAGGCTCAAACTTACAAACTGCAAAATCATGACCTGAACTGAAATCAGGAGTCAGACGCTCCTCTGACGGAGCCACCCAAGCACCCTGAAAGAGGCACATATTTGAAGACACACACGTGTGGCCCAAGACTGGGGATTGTGGCAGTTCCGACAGATTTAAGATTCCTTTTTTTTTTTTTTCTGAAGGTAACTTCAGTGAGGGTGGGCAGACTCTTGCTTCTTGAAGGTAAAGATGAGGAGGGAGGGCATCATGTCTGGCGGGCTGACGCACTGCTGGAGACTTTCCAACCAAGCGAGGCCAAGGCTCAGGCTTCTGCAACACGAGGTGTCCCTCCTCTGTCAACTTCCAGAGGCCGGACCACCTGCAGGCTCTCCAGCACTTTCTCAAAACTGCCTCGGAAACAGAGATGGTGAAGACCGGTACTCTTCCAGCCTTCCAGAGCTTTCCTGAAAAAAGGGGAATGTTGTCTAGTGAAACCTTAGATCGCAGATCAGAAACTTCACAGGGACAGAGGTCGAGAAGAATGTTTATCCTTTCCCCTGGAGGGCGCCATCTCTTTGGTTCGCGGGGACTCAGGCAGGAGCCATTGTATTCTGGGAGGGGCGAGTGGGGCCTGGGCCTTCAGCTTTGTTCTTCTCGTTTTAGTTCTTGTTGTGGATGATGTTCCAAGCTGCTGCCTCCCTCCTCAAGGGAGCCCTGCTCCCAAAGTCATTGGAACCAATGTTGCTAAGAAATTTGAAAGGATTGAGGCACCTGGGTGGCTCAGTCGGTTAAGCATCTGACTTAGCTCAGGTCATGATCTCATGGTTCGTGAGTTTGAACCCAGGCATCAGGCATCAGACATGGGGCTGTGCTGACAGCTCAGAGCTTGGAGCCTGCTTCGGATTCTGTGTCTGCCTCTCTCTCTGCCCCTCGCCCACACACCTCTGTCTCTCTCTCTCTCTCTCTCTCTCTCTCTCTCCCTTTCTCTCTCTCTGTCTCTCAAAAAGGAATAAACATTAATTTTTTTTAAGTAAGAAATTTGAAAGGATGAAAGTGGATGTCTGGGGGACTCTTTTGAAAAACCCACATTCAACTATGAGCGTTATCGTTGTTAATTATAAGTTCAAACTCGAAGTGATATTATCACTGCTCATTACAGTTAGCTTCCTCTTTTGCAGGGAAGACGGAGGATGAAAGCCATACACTTTGAAAATTGATCACTAATGTTCAAAGGGCTCAAATATAAGATAACACACAACGCTCCCACTAGATGGAGCATAACTTAAATTTTCTTTGACTCAGAAAACACTTCAACATCTTGCAGTCAATCTGCTAACACTACAAGAAATGCTGATTTTTGCATGGCTAATTGAGTTGGGGATAAACTCTCGTTCACCGTATCTTTAATAGCATTAAATTAACATGTATTTAATTATTGATTCGATGACATTTGTTGAGGACTTATGGTGTGCAGCGTTCTGTGACATGTGATAACAATAAATAAAAGTCTAGATGGAGAAAACAAAACTCTACAAGACAGAATGAAGGGCGGTTTAGTTGAAGGGACCCTCAATCAGAAGGCCTGGGGATGGGAAGCACAGGTGTGCTCGGGGTGCTGAGTGTGCTTGAGAGGGGGGGCCCTGAAGAGAGTCATAATTATTATTATTACGATAAGAAGTACACTGTCTGTTGAGCATTTACCACTTGTTAGCCCCTTGTGCTGAGGGTTTTCCATTAGGAAACCATGGAATCTTCACAGCCACTTTGTGAGGAAGCTACTGTTTTGTTTTGCAGCTGAGGAAACGGAAGCACAAGGCGATGGACTGACTTGCTCCCCCAATAAGTGGGGCTGAGATGTGTGCTCAGGCTGAGTGACTCCACAGCCTGTGCTGTTGGGAGATCCGCTGGGCAACGGTCAAGTCGCAGAGGGTCTGCGTGCCGGGTCAGGAAGGAGTTAGGGGAATGCACCTGAACAAAGAAGCATGCATACAAAGGTCCCCAAGTTCATGATTAAGATTATTACGAGTCCCTCCCCTCAAGCTGTGCTCTTGGGCCTGGAATGACCTATCTTTCCCCCTCTGCCATTTCCCATCCTTCTAGGAACAGCGTTCTGGAAAGAAGGGGCAGATGTGGGTTTGGCTCTCTGTTTTGCTTCCAGCCAGCTGTCTGACCTGGGATAAGCTCTCCAGTCTCGCCAAGCCTCAGTTTCCTCATCTGTAAAATAGGAATAATAATTCCAGGGTTGTTGTCAGGATCAAGGTAGATATCCTTCGTAAAACAGAACAAAATCTGTCCTCATTAATGGTAGCTAGGAAGAGTGGCTCCAAATAGTCTGTTTCACGGAGCGTTGTCAATGCCGATTCTCTTGAATAATTGAAATCACACTTGAATGTGGATTTACTCATCTCCCCCATCTCCTCGAGGCCAGCCTCAGTGTCTCTACTATCTTCATAGTCCCAACGTCAGATCCTGCTGGACGCTGAATGACTCTAGCTGGGGTCCCTTCCCACTAGAATGGATCTTGAGGGGCACCAGTCTCATCAACCCACTGCGATGTCAGCCTGGTAGGTGACCAGACCGAAGAGAAGGGTCGCTTGTTGACAGTCGAGTGAGGTGTGAAGAAGACGTATGGGGAACTAATGTAAAAGTCCTGTACACCATGGACCACTGAAGGGCCCGGGCGTCATAGGAACTGTAGAGTGGGTATATGTCAGCTGGAGGGAGCACCAAAGGGGAGGACCTCCGAGGACACCCCATTTGGCCCAAGACTGGCTGTAACAACATTCCTCTCCGCACCTCCCCCACTGCTCCCAGCTTCCCCTACCACAGGCCACCAATACCATTGATGAGTGCTGTTCGAAGGGCTTCATTTACATCACTCTGCACACTCCATCTCCCCTGCCTGAAAATAGGAGGTTTTTACATTTTAAAAAAGTCAAGCATTATGCTGCCTCGCTTACAGAAATCATCTCTAATTCATCAAAACTCCAAAAACAGTATTGTTATTATTACCATGTACTGTTGAGGAAACCGTTGTCCAGATGATATGGCTGACGGTGAAGGAGCGAATGCTAAGGGCCATGGTTTTGTAGCTGGAAGACTTTGCCATGGCCCCTCAGTGTTTTTGCCATGAGTTGGGAAGATCTCTTCTTTACCGTAAGAAGCAGTTACAAGATAGTGACTGTGATGGCATTTTGTCCACCATTTATGGTACAAATGTTTACTGGGTATCTAACACGTGCTACCCAATGGGTATTATCAGACATTGGGTATTATTTCTATTAATTCCTGTAAACCTAATGGCGTGTAGTCCCACACCCTCTGCCCTCTCTTCTGAGCTCGTACTTCTGATGGAAAGGTTTTGCTTACACCGTAGTTCCAGGGAAATTCCACTCTCACTCGGCGTATTATTATCAGACAAAGCTGTCGCTTCCCTGCTCATCCATTTTCTCATCTAGCAAATGAGGATGAAGATAACTTGTCTAAGGAAGCTCTGGGAGAGAAGTGCTACCCGAATTCAAAGCATTATCCAGGAAAAAGAAAATGCATCCAGCACAGATGTGAGTGAAGGGTCGATTTTTAGCTGTTTTTAACAGGTGCGCCGACAGGTGAGAAACACCAAGGGGGGAAGCAATCCATGCAGACGTTTTGAACCACCCGAGATGCAGAGACAGGACGAGCCCTCACTGGACTGTGGGGCAGGATGCCTGCTACAGTTGCAGGTACTGAAAACATTAAGTCCGACTAAAATCGGTCTCCCGGTCTTGCAGGGCTGTCTGGCGGAGGCAAGAGTTGGCATTAACCAAAGCCAGAAAGACACGGATCTGATGGGATACCCCGAGGGTGCTGAGTGAGACTGTCTGATGGAAGATGGGCACACACAGCGGAGCACGGCACCACACATTAGGTCCTGCGGCAAGAACACCGTCCTGGCCCCACCTGCCAGGCGATGGTGTTAGAAGGAAAGAACCCAGCACTCCCCTCCCGGTCCATTATGTGGCTTTTCTCAAACACGTAAAGCATGGCTTTTTTACATGACTTGGAGCACCGAGAGCTCTTAGGACTTGAAATCTCGTTATTACCGACGGTCCTGGCTGCGTGCCAGACTGTAGACCTTAGGTCTGCTCTTACCACCTCACACCTCAGTGAGAAAGGAAGGGGCCCCCGAAATATAGGGAACACTGTTCTCATTTTGTGGTGCTCCCACTGAGAAGCAGGAAGCATCAGAAATCCTGGGAAGACTGGGTAGGGGGAAGAGGTAAGAGAGAGAGTGGCATGGGGACAGAGATTGTCTTTGTCATACAATTTATTGTTCAGACTAGGACACTTTTGAGTGTGGAGGAGAAAGGAGACCACGTTAATAATCACGCTAGCACAATAGGAATCACCCAAGACTGACCCAGTCCAACCAAGCTCTGTGGCCATCCTATCCAATACCCAAGTAGAAAGGCTGAATAAGCAGTGGGCTGATATTTAGGGAGAGGTCTGGGCCAGAGTTATACATTTGGGGGTTGTCAGCTTATAGGTAAAACTTAAAACCACGTGACTGAGTGAGATCACTAAGTGAGTGAGTGTAAACGAAGAAGAGAAGACCAAGGAGCAGAGTCAGAGGCATCGACAGAGTATGGACAGGGACACTCCCACTTTGAGAGGTCAAGGAAAGGAGGAGGGACCAGCTAAACCAACACACACAGACCTACATGTGTGAACACAGAATATCAAGGGGGCAGGATTGGCTCTTGAGGATTCCTTCAAGGAAAAAAAATTCTCAATGCTTAGATTAATTTTTTTTTTGAGAGAGAGAGAGAGAAGGCACAAGTGAGAGAGAATTCCACGAGGGTCAGAGAGAGAGAACGGGAAAGAGGGAGAGAGAGAGAGAGAAGCAGGGCTCACCCAAAGCAGAATTCGTGGTTTTACCCAAAGTGGGGCCGGAGCTCATCCAAAGCAGCGCTCGAGCTCACCTGATGTGGGACTTGAACTCACACACCATGAGATCATGACCCGAGCTGAAGTCAGATGCTTAACCACTGAGCCACCCGGCGCCCTAGATTAATATTTTTTGATTACCATCAAAATATAAATGCAAACTTTAAAATTTCTTGTTGAAGCCTCTACAGTCTCAAGAATATTCTTGGATCTCTGGTTTGAGAGATAGGGTCACATTAATCAGGGGCAGAACCCATGGCACAGATGGTAACTGGTGGTCTTCAGACAATCGTTGGTTGCCTTAAGACATCAAGACTCCCACATGATTTTGTTGGATCCTGAAAAGAATCCCTCAGTTAGGCAGGGGAAAATGGTCACATTCTATTTTATAGACGTGGGAACGGAAACATCGAGTGAACTTCCTGGTCTCACCTCTGTATGTGCAGGTGTCTGCCTCCTGAAAATCAATTTTTATATCTATCTGTTTTCTTTCTCTTCTTCACACTAGCCTGGTACCATACTTCCTTTAAAAATAAATTACTGCAGAATTTTCAAGACTCTACTTCTGCCTGCATCCTTTTTCTTTTTAAATTCGTTTGTTCCAGGGCTCCTGGGTGGATCAGTCGGTTAAGTGTCCGACTTCAGCACAGGTCATGATCTTGCAGTTTGTGAGTTCGAGCTCCGCGTTGGGCTCTGTGCTGACAGTTCAGAGCCTGAAGCCTCCTTCAGATTCTGTGTCTCCCCCTCTCTCTGTCCCTCCCATGCTCATGCTCTGTCTCTGTCTGTCTCTCAATAATAAATAACAACGTTAAAAATTTTTTTAAAAAATTCCTTTGTTCCTACCCCAGGTAAGACTTCTAAACTAAAGCTCTCACTCCCATGACCCTCCAGACTCAAGAAGCTGGGATATCCCCTCCCGTTTGACCTTGGCAGGATCTCTTTTATGTGACCAGTTTTCCTTGAGTAGAAGTCACATTCTCTGTGGAAGTGATAGTTCCCCAAACTGAGCCCATTTTAGAGGGGTGTGTCCTCTTGCTAATGACGAATAGAAGATTCAAAATGGAAAGATGGTTGGGTTCTGCATTTCTTACTGCCCAGAGGAGTGCTGTGTCTTAGTGGAGCATGCTCTGGGTGAGAGACAAAAGGCCCGGGTTCTCTGGCTTTGTGCCAACCAAGTTCCTGAGAGCGTCCATTTCCCAATGCAATGATTTGAAATTTGGGGCAAGATCCATCTTGCTGTGGCGTCATAGGAATTCTTCAAGAAATCATAAAAAATCAACAGGGTATGAGATTTGGATTCACGTGATTTGGAACTGAGATTTTTAGTTTGCCTATTTACTAGCTATGTCTCCTTAGATAAATAACACAATCCCTTTCTACCTCAGTTTGTTTGCCTATAAAAATGGGTATTACAAATAAACCTGCACAGAATCATGGGGGAAAAAGTGGGACCTGTGCCAAAGGCACCTAATAAGGAAACATTACACAAGTATTAGCTGTCATTATTGTTGTTACTGAATTTAATATAGCAAACAAGCATTCATGGATTAGTTGTGGCCAGAGATCTAGAAGCAGCTGGACAAACGTGAAGGAGCAGTCTCAGGACTTTTTCTGTTCTGTCATCATGGAAGTGCTCACCTCATAGAAGCATTCTTCAAGTCAGTAATTTCAATTTCCATCTCTCCTGAAAAATACAGGGATTTGCTTTGACTCTCTGAGCTCAAGGGAGGTTCACTCTTCATTAGTTTCATTGTCTCCTTTACCCTAAGCCTGACCGGTTGACTCATCATTTGCTTAGATGTTGCCTTGCTTTGGAGAACTCTATGTATTCACCTATTGACACAATAGAGGTGTACGGAGTTTCTGTTGTGTGCTACCGAGTGTGGGGCACACAAAATCAGACTTGGACACTCCCTTCAAGAACCTTATGGTCGAGTGGCAAAGACAACGAATGCAGACCATTTCGGCACAACAAAGCAAGTGCTAAAACAATGGTACCCATGATACGAGCATGGGGATGGGGGAGAAGCAGTGCTATTTTGGCTACAGGACTTCAGAAAACATTCACTGAGGAGATGAAATGGGACCTTCGAGCAGGCAGATCAAGGGGGGCAGCATTTTAGGCCCAGGAGGGTAGCTCGAAACAAGATATCAGAGATCAGAAGTTCAGGAAATTGAAAGCAGATCCGTGTTTCTGGAGTGTTGCTTATGTTTGTGCCTGTGTGCTTTGGCGGGTGGGGAGAGAGAGAGAGAACAGGGGAAGGAGAAAAGGCTGATGGGCGATATCCTTATTAAATAAAAGGATAGCAGAGACAAAACGTCTTTCCCCTTCCACACCTTGGCTTTTCCTGAGACTGACAATTCATCTACTTCTGCAAACTTCATTCTAGTGCTGCTGGCTATATGCCAAGCACTGTGCTGGATGCTCAGGATAAAAACAAGAATAAGACATTGGAGATAACAAGGACATCCAAAACCTTGACCTCAAGCACAAAGTTCTCCCCTTTTGGCTAATCTGCTCAAGTGTTAACCTCCTACCCCATTAAGGTCTCCAGTCTGTTGGCCCAACCAGTTTTTCCACTGATCTTACCTTTGCGTGTTTATTTCTTCTTCACCTGAATTCCATATTCTAGTGCTGCTGCTGCTTTTTTATGAAACCTGAACTTCTCTCCCCGTCCCCTCTGGTAATCAAGGGGCAACGTTCCACCCTGATTAAAACCAATGGTCCAGCTTCTCTATGCCCACACTGGAAAGGCTGAGCATTACTGAAAGGAAGGAAAGGAGGGAGAGAGGGAGGGAGGGAGGAGGGAGGAAGGAAGGAAGGAAGGAAGGAAGGAAGGAAGGAAGGAAGGAAGGAAGGAAGGAAGGAAGGAGGGAGGGAGGGAGGAAGGAAGGAAGAAGAAAAGAAAATACACATACAACTCTGCTTGTTCAACTTCCTCCAATTTATGACCATAAATCTCAAAGGAAAACTCTGCATCGGCCAGAGAATCCAACTATATTTTCCTAGATGGAGAAATTCAGCTTCCTACTCTCGGAGATTACTATTTTATACCTTCCTTTTTCCCCTCCAATCTCTGCCACCATCCCCCAGCTGATGATCTTGCTTCAAAGATCTCTTTGGGGGAAAAACGAGGTCATTCTCATACAGACGATTCTTCCAAACCACTGCAGCTGCAGCCGCGCGTACCCTGCCTCCCTGCCCGTCACAACGGAGGAAACAGCGGCTGCTCTGCCTCTCCTGTGCTTTGTTCCCATCGCTTCTTATCTTCTCCAGAGCTTTGAGAGAAAAGAGGACAGAGAATGATTTAAGTTTCCTAGTTTCAGAGTGGATCGATGTGTTATTTTTCCAATATAGCTTTTTTTCCCTCCCTTGGAAGAAGACTATGTGACTTTGGATAAGTGACTGAGCCTCTGAATCTCAGCTTTCTTATCTGCATACTGGGCATAACAACCTGCCTGCCTACCCCACAGGATCATTGTGGGGGTTAATGCGCTGGTGGAATTGGAAACACTCTGCAAACATCAGAGTGACACGATACGGAAAAGAATAACGAGGGGCCATGTCTTCTGATTTAAGACGGTAATTTGTACACATAGTCATCCCAGATGACTCAAAATAAGAAATTTGAATGAAAGGACTTTTTTTTTTTTAAGTTTGTTTGTTCTGAGATAGAAAGAGCACCTTCAGTGCAGAACCTGACGCAGGGTTCAATCCCATGATCCCGGGATCATGACCTGAGCTGAAACCAAGAATCAGAGGCTTAACTGACTGAGCCATCCAGGCGCCCCTGAGAAGACTGTTTAAAGAGGTGTGGGCAGGGTTAAGGTGACAGACAAGATACACTGAGGCACGCAGAGATCAGCCACAGTGGGAGGCAGCTATGTCCCCCAAGGACTCGAGAGGCAAGGGAAAGAGATGGTTCCCTGGTGCTGGGGAGGCAGCCGGGAGTTGGGACAGCCCAGAGGAGGCGCAGCCCTGGGAGCGGGCAGCTCCTGAGAGGGCACTAATGCTGAAGCGGGGGAAGCAGGAGAGCACAGCCCCTCTCTGTCCTTCCACCCTCTGATCCCCTGCTGCCTACAGTTGAAGCCCTAGGGAAGGCAGCCTGGGCAGGCGGTGTAGAGTCAGCCTCTGGGGGACTGAGCAGAGGGGAGAAGAGTGGGGAGTGCCGCTGGGCGGAGGCAGCCAACACAGAAAGAATAGGCAGCACACAAGCCTTTCCTCGACAAGGGAAGTGCTGCTTTTCAGTAAACACACTGCCTTGGTGAAATCTCACATGACAAAAGATACAAAGCCAGAGATTCAAACGTCCACTTTGCCTTTGTGTTCATTTTCCCCTGCAGAGCGGGTGGCTCAGAGGTGAGCCTGCAGCCCCCAAGGCCCCTGAGCTCCACCTGCAAGGCAGAGTTTGAGATCAGTGATTAAGTCTGTGGACCAGAAGCTCAGAGAAGGAAATACGAATTCTCGACTTCCTACTTCTCTACTGCTCATCTTAAAGCCATTCCTTTCCCTTCCTTCCTTCTTCTTCTTTTCTTCTCTTGAAAGAGAGCTGAGCTGTTGACTAATTGTTAGCATAGAGCACGCATTTGATGCTCTCCTTGGAGATTCTCATCTTTGCTTGGTAACAGTCAATCACCATGCTTCGCTCTCAACAATATTAGCATCCAAGATGGCGAGATAAACAATCTCATTAAAAAGCAAGTTGTTACATGAAGCAAACACCTTAGACTAATAAAGCCTGGCATCCTCTGTGGTACACCCAGGGAAACGGTATTAGCAGCCTTGATAGCAGTCTGCATTTAAGAGAAAAGCCCAGAAGGCAGCCAGTTGATTCTGTAGAATTATTCAAGCAGCCTCATCCACGTATGACGCTATGGGGAAATGCTGGGTCCGTGAGCTCAGAGGTACAGTGTTTAAACAGCATACCTGTTGCAGGAGGAGCTTTTCACTCATTTAGGGGGACTTTTTCATTCATTTAACAGACATCTATGGGGTTCCCACAACATGCACCATGCTGGTTACTGAGCACATAAAGATGAGTAAGGCACTCTCCCAGTCGTGAAGGGCTTCTAAGTAACACAGGCTGGTGAAGAGACCCAGGATCTAAGGAGTTACATGCAATGATAGAGATATTCCCAGAACAAGCCTGTGGGAAAGAAGGTGCAACTAGCCCTATTAGGGTTGGGATACAAGGTGAGGACAACTCTTTGGGGGTCTGTGGCTTTTTAATTTATTTCAAGGAATAGTTAATACAACATCACATATGAAGTTATGTCTAAGAACTTGATGGCCTTGTCTTTCCTTCCACTTGGAGACTAACTGAGCTTCCAGGCACAATATTTCACTAGACGCCATATAACTTGATGCACCTTGGAAGGTGGTTCCCATTCCCAGGCCTAGAGCCATCCCTGGAGTAGGTGGAAAGCCTCAGCGTGGACGTGGCATCCATGCTGGTCCTGGTCCGGGATGTCATGTACTGAATACCCAGCTAGAGAAGTTAGGAGTCAGGGAGAGCAGGACACTGGGGACTCTCTTGGTCCAAAGACAAGGGTGGGTTGAAATGATTAAGATGAGATTTTTAGGTTCCTATCTAACCTGGACTGATTGAGGAGGCATTTTGAAGGTATAAGATCTTCCTGGACTTTCCAGGGGATGGTAGGACCTGTCCTGTCTTGGAGAAGGGTCTCAGATTAGCTCGTCCATATCTGAATAGCAGGATGTGGGAGGGGAAGAGCTAACCTTTCTTGAGAAGATACAACATGCTCTACAGCTCTGATTGGTATGTAGCTTATTGGATGTTCCCATATCCCCATGAAAGGTGTTTTGTTTTGTTTTGTTCTTTTAAATCTCCATCTTAGAAAGGAATTTGAGGTTCCAGTGAGCACACAGAACTAGACCAAATCACAGAGGAAATAAGACATGAGAGGTTTAGAGTCAAGATCTAATCGATCTTCCTTACCCCATGTCTCACAGATTCTGAGCCGGGTCTGGGCAACTTCTTGGCTCAGCATTTGCCCCTTAGGTGGTCGTGTTCCCATGATGTCCTTGGAGGATCATTCGATTGGTTGGTAAAGAATGACAGTGAGCCAACATATTATTGAGCTGGCCTGCCCCTGTCTGCGTGTGGGTTCTCAGGGGACTGTTGAGACAGACCTACAAGGCCCTGGAATACCCATGGGAAGCTAGTTACGGAAGGAGCCACGAATGTGCAGGTCTCAGTCAGTGTAGAAGGAAAGGTTGTGAAGCAACCATGTTTCCCTGTGATATTTTTGCTAAATGTATTAACCTCTGAAGAAAGCAAAGATTTTGACTAAATTTTCTAGAAAACATTCTTTTTCACTTGTACCTTCCTAAAGTGGGGTGTGTTTTATTGATCTCCATGGAAGTCATGAGATTAGATCTTTTCGTAGGCACTGGATCTTTTTTTAAAAAGTTATTGGATCTTTTGTGAGAGGCATTGTGTCTGCTCTCTGTATCCTAGTGTTTTTTAACTTTGATCCCCTGCTGCCAACTGTTGGTCAGTCCAGAGGATTACTTGGCAGAAGGCAGATGCCCAGTAAGTATTTGCTCAATTAATGAATTCCAGAAACATTAACTAGGAAAAAGCTATCAGGATCATGTATGAGTTCCCAAATGGTTTAGGGTGGGAAGGCTAAGATCAGTGGAATCTAATGTCAATTGTCACTGATGGAAACAGACATATGGCATTGCTGGAGACCCCTCGTGTCTTCCCCTTGTACCCTCTCTACCTTCAATGCATCCCAAATGGAGAGAGGAAAGCAAACACAGAAAAAGATTCTGATAAAAGGCAGGAAGTATATCTCTCTGTTTCCTTAGACCTTTAAGATTTTTTTTCATCAGTATTTTGTCATTTTCAGCACATAGATTCTGTATATGTTTTGTTCAATTTATACCTAAGAATTAAATTGTTTTTGGAGTGATTGTAAATGGTATTGTGTTTTTATTTCAGTTTCTACATGTTTGTTGTTAGTACGTAAAAATACTATTGACTTTTGATGTTGATCTTGTATTCTGTGATCTCATTGAACTCATTTATTAACTCCAGGAGTGTTTTTGTATATCCCTTGGGATTTTCTATGTATATAGTCTTGTGATCTGTAAATAGAGTGTTCTAATTCTTCCTCTTCAATCTGTAGGCCTTTCTAGAAATTTTATGAACCAGACATGTTTTTCTTGTTTCTGATCTTAGGGAGAAAGCACTCAGCCTTTCATCATTATATACTATATTAGTTTTAGGTGTGTTTTGTAGATTTCATTAATTTTTTATTTTTTTATGTTTATTTATTTATTTTTGAGAGAGAGAGGGAGACACATAATCCAAAGCAGGTTCCAGGCTCTGAACTGTCAGCACAGAGCCCAATGTGGGGTTTGAACTCACAAACCATGAGATCATGACCTGAGCTGAAGTCCGAGGCTTAACCGACTGAGCCACCCAGGTGTCCCTGCAGATTTCATTTATTAAGTTCAGTAAGTTTCCTTGTATTCCTAGTTCATAGAGAGTTTTTATTAAAAACAGGCAATAAATTTTGTCAAATGCTTTCTCTGCATCTACTGAGATGATCGTATGATTTTTTTCCCTTAAGTCTATTAATGTGGTGGACCGCATTGCTTGATTTCTTGAATGGTGAACCAGTTTTGCATTCCTGGGGTAAATTCCCCTTAGTCATGATATATCATCTTTTGTATATTACTGGAATTGAGTTGATACTATTTTGTTGAAGATTTTGTGTGTGTGTGTGCCAGATCATAAGATATATCAATCTATGGTTTCTTTTCTTAAATATTCTTGTTTGTTTTTTCATTTTTTATTTTTTGTTTTTTAGCTCCATGCAGGGCTTGAACTCACGACCCAGAGATCAAGACCTGAGCTGAGACCAAGAGTTGGACACTTAATCAAATGAGCCACCCAGGAGCCATATGTCTGGTTTTGATGTCAGTATAAGGCTGGCCTCATAATATGAATTGGAAAGCTTCTCACTTCTTAACATTCCTAGAGATTATATGCAAACGGTAATAATATCTTCCCTAATGTTTGGTAGAATTCACTGAGTAAGCCACTGGAGTCTGGAGTTTCTTCATTGGAAAGGTTTAACTACAAATTCAATTTTAATAGAAAGAGAATTATTCTGATTATTTAAGTGAGTTCGGCATCTTTCAATTAATTGCTTCATTTCAGCTAAGGTTTCAAAATTATGGGTATAAAAGGTGTCATAATCTTCCCTTATTATCCTTTTGGTGTACATGGGATCTGTAGTGATGTCCTCCCTTTTGTTCCTGATATCGATAATTTGTGTTTTCTTTTTTTTTTTTTTTTTAACTTGATCAGCATGGCTAGACGTTCATCAATTTATTGATCTTTTTAAAGAACTAGTGCGGCTTCATTGATACTTTCTGTTGGTTTTCTCATTTCAATTTAATTGATTTCTACTTTTGTCTCTATTATTTCCCTCCTTTTGCTTTCTTTGGGTTCAATTTTCTCTCTCTTTTTCTGCTTTCTTAAAGGGTAAGCTTAGATAATTTGAGACTTTTCTTCTTTTCTTAAAAAATTTTTTAACATTTATTCATTTTTAAATAGATTTTATTTTATTTTTTTTAATTTTTTAATGTTTTTATTTTATTTTTGAGAGACATAGAGACAGAGCATGAGCAAGGGAAGGGCAGAGAGAGGGAGAGATACAGAATCTGAAGCAAGCTCCAGGCTCTGAGCCGGCAGCACAGAGCCCGACGCAGGGCTCGAACTCACAGACCGTGAGATCATGACCTGAGCCGAAGTTGGCCGCTCAACTGACTGAGCCAGCCAGATGCCCCAACATTGATTCATTGTTGAGAGACAGAGCATAAGTAGGGGAGGGGCAAAGAGAGAAGGAGATACAGAATCGGAAGCAGGCTCCAGGGCTCAAACCCACGGACCGCTAGATCATGACCTGAGCTGAAGTCAGACGAGGTCATGAGCCTTAACTGACTGAGCCACCCAGGCCCCCCAAGACTTTTCTTCTTTTCTATGTGACTATCTAATGCTCTAAATTTCCCTGTAAGCACTGCTTTAGAGGCAACCCACACATTTTGATGTGTTGTTGCTTCCTACAGCTTTTGCTGTTTATCCTTGCTGCCCAGTCCCACAGTGGGGGCCACCCTCTGCTCAGAGCCAAGAAACCAAAGAGGACAGATAGCCCAAAGTTCCCCCCTCACTGGTTATCCTTCACTTCTTGACACCCCAACCCAATCTGCATGCTAATGTGAACATGTTAAAACAACTCAAGCAGTTGGGTTTTTGACTGTGTTTCGAGTTTTTCATTGTAGTCAGTCGCCTGTGGAGCCACGGAGGGCTCACTTGATCTTCGTCTTGGCCAGCATTTGAAACTCGGTCTGATTCTGAGCTTCCATCAGAAGACATCTCGTCCCAAGCTGCACGTTGAAAGATACTCATCCATATGGGACTAAACCCATGCTCTAACTCTCCCCGCCACCACCACCACCACCACCACCGCCTGAGGGAAGGGGCAGGGAGTGACATGTGGAAGGTGCCCCCTGTTCCCAAGGGAAACAACTCCCTATTGTGCTTTCAAAAGAAAGAGAAGTCCCCAGGCTGCTTTTGGACTAGGAGAATGAAGCAGAGCTGGCCTCTGCCCTGGAGACATGACAGCTGAGAAGCTCTGGCCAGTGAGTAAATGCTGTCCACTGTGGACACCTCAGTCCAAATGAGACCTCTCCTTTTTTTCATTCTTTTGCTCTTCCCTTCCTCTCTTTCTCTCTCCGTGCTCCTCTGGAACACTAAGTGCTCAGAGAGTGGTCTCGAAAATCTTAATTGTATATCTCTATAATGAAGAGTAATTTTGAACATGCACACACAGGGATTATATAATTAAAGCAAAACCATCTATAATCTATAATGCTTACTTTGTGTGCTAGACTCTTTCCTAAGCCTAGATTAGTAGGTAGATTACTGTGAATATATCAAATAAAAATGACTAAAACTCACTTTTGTTTTTATTTGTTTCAGACAAAAAGTATGTGTTGGTACAAATTCTAGTATTTTCTTCTCACACCCCTATGAGGCATCTTGCACACCATGGGTTGTACGCACCGCCCCCTTTTGAGACCACTGATTCAATATACCCATCTGGAACCAAATGATGATAACAGCCTTGTGTTGTTCTTCGAGTACCTGCTGTGTGCCAAGTACCTCTGTACCACAGACAGGAAACTAAGATTCGGAAAGAGATCTCATGACGTCTAATAAATTACTGGTACCTTTGTGGTCACACTGATAGTAAATAGCACATCTGGGACTTTATCCTCTAGTATTCCGATTCTCTTTTACTCAGATTTCCCAGGAACGGTATTTTCTTCAGCTGACTGGTGTCCTCTTACCAGAGAAGTAGGAGGTGACTGGAAAGACAGAGGACATGGAGTTACAGATATTTTAGTGGTTGTCTCAGAGGAGGTATAAGCCCCAGAACCCCCTGAGAGGGTCACGAATCTCAACTCAAAGGAGGGAGTCATCTTCTCCTCCTGCTCCCTAAAGCCAGCATCTCCACCTTCCTTCCCAGCGTGGCCCCAGAGGGACAAGCGGCTTCTCCCATCACTCACCACGTCTCCTTCTCCCCCTTCCCTCCCTGCCAGCACCTATCAGCCTACACCAGCCTCCTCGGTTCCAAGCTGTTCCTTGAAAATTCACTAATGAAATTCCTGTTTCTTTTGTAATTGTGTTTTAACATGGTTCATGCTCTGATACCAACCTTAAATCAAACTCTTTGCAGAAAGACTATCGCAGGGTGACAAGCTCCTTTCTGCATGCCTCATTACTGAAACATTTATTCAGGGCTTCCTGGGTGATATGAATGGCTGCCTTTGAGCGCTGCGATGACTTAATACAGTACAACCGAAGGGTTTTAATTTCCTCTCCTGGGCTCCCCACTTTGGTCCCCTGCCTGAGTTGGTCCCTCATTTTGGATACACAGCTGTGGTGGGGGGGTGGGGCTTCACTGCGAGCCTGGAGAGGGCCTACCCTGGTCTCAGAGCCTGGGGCACAGATCATAGAAGCAGCCTTCTGCCCTGGGCCTTGGTGGTTTGTCCAGATTCTGGCCAATTGGATTTCTTATCATGGTACCTGCTCTCTCCAAAGGCAACTAAATAGAAAATGTGAAAGGAAGCTCTCAGAAAGGGGCAAGTGCGATGGCTTCAATCTTCTCGGAGGCCCTGGCATGGGACCCACATCCAGAATACTTAATGGATTTTTGTTCAGCGGTTGGGAAATACAGTGGACTCATCAGAGACCCCAGATGTGAAAACAGGGCCACGAAGGTGAAACCACAAGGATGATCTGAAGACGGCACGAGAAATACAAAATTCAGAGACTTTCGTGTGGGTTTTGCAAGCGTGAGAAATATCACTCAGATGATGGGCCTAATGGGATGCTAAAGGGGCCTTTTCTTTTTGTTCCAGAATTAGCAACTGGGACCCAAAGAACATGACATGGAAGGTCAAGGGTCCACACATTCTAACAAGACTGAGAAAAAATTGGAGCCAGAGCTTCTGAAGGCTTCCTATGTAAGGTAAGCTGTCTCTGCTCAAATGTCACATGTTTGTTGAACAATTTGAACTCAAGGATATACAAAGATCAAACAAGATTGTTTCTAATCATTGTTTTCAGTTCTCCTCTCTTCAATATCCCTTTCCTTCCCTTTACTGATACCCCAGGAAAACCCCATAGCTTTCCTGTCGTTTTCAATTATTAAAAAGTCCAGGTTAGGGGCACTTGGGCGGCTCAGTCAGTTAAGCATCTGGCTCTTGACTTCGGCTCAGGTCATGATCTCATGGTTCGTGAGTTGGAGCCCTGTGTCAGACTCTGCACGGACAGTGCAGAGCCTACTTGGTATTTTCTTTCTCTCCCTCTCTTTCTGCCCCTCACCTGCTCATTCATTCTCTCTCTCTCTCTCTCTCTCTCTCTCTCTCTCTCTCTCTCTCCCCTTTCAAAATAAATAAATAAACTTAAAAAAAAATCAGGTCAGTCCAATTTAAGGTGGCTATCCCACTCCCCAGCTCAGCCCAAGTGGTCCCAACAACCTTGAGGGGAAAGAGCCTTCTTCCCTCTCCCTCTTCCACTTCTACTTCCAGCTTAATGGGGTTTGGGATTGAGAAGCAGGAATAAGAGAGAGGGCAAGGGTCGTCCTAGGTTGCAGGTCACTGTATTTAGAATGGTCTTGGAGGTGGGGAGTTTAGGGACAGACCAAACCGTAAGAGATCTCCAGAATTCAATCGGATGTCAATTAATTAACCCATCTGATTAGTTCTTACAGATATAAGAGTTTTGTGGCCTAAGAGGAAGAAGTAGGCAGGAGTGTACATAAATACCTAGATAAATACAAATGCAGTCTAGTGAAGAAGCAGCTGGGGTGGGGGAAGGAAGAATTCAGACATCCATGAGTAGCCTGGATGGCATGGGCTCAGATGTCTCTGTGTTTTGGTCCTGAAATCTGATCATCTTCTCTCTTAACCAAAGATGTTGGATGAGTGAATTGTTATCTTAGTGAGGAAGCACAAGTTTAGCCTTGAGAACATTTACAATTAAGTATACAAATGTTCACGAAAATTAAACCCATAGTATAATATTCTGATGAAGAATCTATACATATTTGTATTTCAGGCATTTGCCAGAGAACCTGGCCTGTAAGAGTAGCAGGTCAATCTTGTGATTCTAATTCAAAGTGGTTAATTGAGCAATTAATTTGAACTTGTAACTTTAAGTAGAAATCTTAGGTGTGATAAGCCTTAAGTTTTGCCTTTTTATAAGTTTCATTTATTAGATCTGTATGTATTATTTGAGCACATAGGGCAGAGCGTTTTTGTTAAGTCAAACATCTGGGAATTATATTATATATTATAATTATATCATATATAATTATAATTATATATATTAAATATATTAAGTATATTTAATAATTTAATGTATAAATACAACTTAAAATATTTGAAGAAGTTAAACCAAGTTTGTAAATGAGACTAAACGTTAATCAAAGGCCCCTCAAAAAGCTATTGTTAATGATTGCTAGAACTATAAATAGAATAATAAGATTTAAAAACTGCAGAATTGGATGTTTTAATAAATGGAATATTAATTTCAAAATTAAAGTGACCTCTTGCGACACCTGGGTGGCTCAGTCGGACTCACTCTTGATCTCGCCTCAGGTTCTGATCTCACGGTTTATGGTTGGAGCCCCGTGGCAGGCTCTGCACTATGTCAGTGTGGAGGCTGCTGGAAATTCTCTCTCCCTCTCTCTCTGCCCCTGCCCCAATCATCATGCCCTCTATCTTTCTCTCCCTCAAAATAAGTAAATAAAACTTTAAAAAATTTTAAACAAAACAAACCAGCAAAAACGATCTTTCCTGTGCACCCGCTCAGCCCGTGACAGCCACCTGTCCGAGTCCTCTTTTCGCCGCTCCTTCTTCTCCGGCTCACACTGACTGTCCCACACAAGCCCTGTGCCTGGCAAGCCTGAAGCCTGAGCACAGTCATTTGGGAGGGGGCGGGCAAGGGGTCCCTGCAGCACATAGCTCTCCAACATGCGACGACCTGCCTCTGACCCAGTGTCTTCCCAGAACCCCCTGCGATTTCTGGCTGCCGGGGGCTTCTGCACTGCAGCTCAGCACTCTTAATTGGGGTACCAGCAAGGTTCCCCAAACCTTTCTCCTCCTCCTGCAGTGTCCGCACGGGACCCACGGTGAGAGTGCACGCAGCTCCTCCACCACCCTACCCCATCGTCAAGTTCATCCTTCTCTTCCTCTCCCTTCTCACAAGGACCCACAGTTTCAACGAGTGATTTTCTTGGGGTTCTCTCGCTTAGTTTGGTGTAGAGAAAATAACCCACAAGCTTATGATCTACGACTTCAATGATCCCCTCAAGCCCTTTCGACCACCCCCTAGGCTTTCAACAGACCCAACGGGGATGCGTGGGTGCTAGACTGTTTGCAATGAGCACAGCTGGAGCGCACAGACCACCTGATTGGACCACACAGGTTGGGGGTGTCTCGCGTGTAAACACATCTCTCGAATCTCCTGAAAGGAGACGTGGCTGCCAAATAATGCTGAGGTACAAACAGCAGGACTTCTTTCTCAAGTGTTTCTGGAGTTGTCTTGCTGCTCAGACGCAATGGTTGGAACCTGCAGTTGTTGCTGACAACATTGTCTCCTGCTTTGCTTTTCTGGCTCTCACTTGAGTTCCGAGCCACAGCTGGGTACCTGGCTGCGATGATGTTATGCACAAAGACTCTGAGAAAGCTGCTTTCCTTTTATTCCAGATTCTGCTCGTACCTTCAAAGGGACTTTAGTCCCTGCCCCCCACCCCTTCTGCCACTCCTTCAGGATAGTTAGGCAACTATTGGCACTAGCAGTGATGGTCAGTATAAAATCAGCTTAACTACCTAACGACACATATATTTAGTGAGCACGTATTCAATGCCAATATCGTTATAAATGCTTTACGTGTGTGAACTCATTTGGTTCTTACAACCACTCCACTTCTGTAAAGTGGGCACTGTTACTACTCCATTTTGTAGGAAATGAGGAAACTGAGGCACAGAAAGGGTAAGTAACTAGCCCAAAGTCTCACAGTTGGGCCATAACTGGAACACAAGCATTCTGATTCTGCCACATTCCCTAGGTCTGGCCGTCATCATACTTTGTCATGTACTCCTGGTCTCAGAAATAATCGGGCTTTCTCAGAGCTAGGGGGCCTGCAGAGAATCTCCTTGGCCCAAACACCATCAGAAAATCCCATGGGTAGGGGTGCCTGGGTGGCTCAGTCGGTTAAGTATTTGACTCTTGATTTTGGCTCAGGTCACAATCTCACGGTTCCTAAGATCGAGTCCTGTGTCAGGCTCTGTAGGCTGATGGTGCAGAGCCTGCTTGAGATTCTCTTTCTCCCTCTCTCTCTGCCCCTCCCCTCAAAATAAATTTTAAAAACAGAAAAGAAAAAAGAAAATCCAAGATACATCAACTGGAACCACCCCATATGAATAAATAAAACAAGTCTTCCTCATTTTATAATCATAATGCTCCTTGAAATAGAAAGATTCCCTCCAAATGCACTGAATATATCATTAAATTAATATCATCTAATTTGCTCACAACTTTTCCAGAAAAGATGCCTTAGGTAGATGTTCTCTGTCACCCCACAGAGGAAAACCTGGGGTGAGTTATCACATTAAGGTGTTAGTGATGGAGCCAAAAAGGGAACGAAGTGTAGATCCAACTCAAGTTCATTTACTTGTGGGTGCATTTAATAAATCTTCACCAACAACCTAAGGCAGGAAGGAAGACATTTTTGTTTATTTTTTATTTATTTATTTAGTTTGTTTATTGATTTATTTATTTTTAACATAATTTATTGTCAGATTGGTTTCCATACAACACCCAGTGCTCACTCCAGCAAGTGCCCTTCTCAATGCCCATTACCCACTTTCCCCTCTCCCCCACCCCCCCTTCAACCCTCAGTTTGTTCTCAGTATTTAGGAGTCTCTTATGGTTCGCCTCCCTCCCTCTTTGGGACATATTTTTCCCCTCCCCGCCCCATGGTCTTCTAAGTCTCTCAAAATCCACCCATGAGTGAAAACATATGGTGTCTGTCTTTCTTTGCCTGACTTATTTCACTCAGCATAATACCCTCCAGTGCCATCCACGTTGCTACACATGGCCAGATTTCACTCCTTCTCATTGCTACCTAGTATTCCATTGTATATATAAACCACATCTTCTTTATCCATTCGTCAGTTGGTGGACACTTAGTCTCTTTCCATGATTTGGCTATTGTTGAAAGTGCTGCTATAAACATTGGGGTACAGGTGCCCCTATGCATTAGCACTCCTGTATCCCTTGGGTAAATTCCTAGCAGTGCTATTCCTGGGTCATAGGGTAGTTCTATTTCTAATTTTTTGAGGAACCTCCACACTGTTTTCCAGAGTGGCTGCACCAGTTTGCATTCCCACCAGCAGTGCAAGAGGGTGCCTGTCTCTCCACATCCTCGCCAGCATCTATAGTCTCCTGATTTGTTCATTTTAGCCACACTTTTCCAAAGAAGACATCCAGATGGCCAACAGACACATGAAACGATGCTCAACATCACTCATCATCAGGAGGGGAGACAGTTAAATATGCTATCTTCTGGTAAAGAAAAAAATCCCAGGACATTGTGATGTCTGGTTCATTTAAAATCTAATTCTTTCTTTAACATTCCATGTAGACAAAGTGAGTATTTTGTGAAGTTAATAAATTCAAGTACAATGCCAAATTGTTGACAATAACTTGTCGCTTTCACTGGGATCCTTTCCCCATTGCTTTGGAGCAAGAGTTAAAGAAACGTGAACCCAGAGCTTGTTGAAATCCAAGAGAGATTTTCCGGTTGTGTTTCAGAGCATGGCATTCAGGAGCTGCCGCTGAGGCCGACACAGGCAGTACAAACCCTACAGCAGGTCAGAGAGTCTAGGGTGGAGATAAAGGGTGGAGGGACCTGGCTTCAAGGGAGTGCCAAGAAAGCAGTCTGGGTAGGAAGGGGTGTTGAATGAACATGGTGGTTGTTCAACCAGGAGTGCTGGAGGAAATTTATTTCTACTTCTGACGAGAAATGCGGCAATCAGGTGCATAGTGCCTGTCTGTGCGTGTGAATGGGGTAAATTAGTGCAGACTCTGAAGCTGGACTTTCAGGTCTGGCTTTTTTCTTTTCTTTTACATTGAGATATAATTGACACATTACATTGTGAAAGTTTAAGGGGTACAACGGGTTGATTTGATACATTTTTAATGTCTTTAGTGTTTTTAATTTAGTTTTTGAGAGAGAGAGTAAGCAGGGGAGGGGCAATGGGAGGGAGTGGGCAGAGGATGAAGCAGAGTCTGCACTGATAGCAGAGAGCCTGATGTGGGTCTCAAACTCACAAACCATGAGATCATGACCTGAGCCGAAGTAGAACACTCAACTGACTGAGCCACCCAGGTGCCCCTGATCTGATACTTTTGTATACTGTAATATGATTATCACCACGGCTGAGCTAACCCCTCTCTCATGTCACAATTATTATTTCTTTTCTGTGGTGAGAGCAATTAAGATCTGGTGTCTTAGCAACTTTAAAGTTTATAATTGTATAATCATTTTATATAGTATTTATACAATGTAAGATGTATATTAATTATAATGCAGGTAACCCTTGAACAATGCAGGGGTTAAAGGAGCCAGCTCCCCCCAAAAAAACCCACATATAACTTTTGACTCCCCAAAACTTAGAGCCTACCATTCACCGGAAGCCTTACCAATAATATAAAGAGTCAATTAACACATATTTTGTATGTCATACGTAATATATGCTGTGTTTTTATAATAAAGTAAGCTAGAGAAAATAAAATGGTATTAAGAAAATCATAAGGAAGAGAAAATACATTTATAACACTATATTGTATTTATCAGAAAAAAATCCGCCTATAGATGGACCTGTGGGCTGTTCAAGCGATGTTCAAAGGGCCCCCTGTACTTGCATTATTATTATAGTCAGTACTGTTGACTCTAATCACTATGATTAGTTCTCCGCGGTGGATTCCTAGATTTGAATCCTGGCCGCTCCACTTACTAGCTGTGTGATCTTGGGCAAATCTCCGGACATTTCTGCCTCTGTTTCCACGTTTGTACATTTTAGACAAATACATAGGGTTATTAGGAAGATTAAATATGCTAATACATATAAATTACTTACAACAGTGCCTGACATAGAGTAAATAGTATGCAAATAGGTAGCTATTACAATTGTTAAAGATATACATAGATATATTTTAATGACAGTGTATTGCCTTTGAAAATCTCCAGCAGTGACATACGTTCTGATCCATGGAACGTTTTGGAATAGTCTGTCTGATGGTACAGACTCATGCTAACGCTGATGTCCTAGTGTCCAGCGCAGTTCTGGGACTTAGACTTTTGGGACTTCCCTTTCTTTGGGCTTCAAGGTGCGGCTGAGAGACAAACGCTTCTGAGATAGACTCAGTCACACAAGACTACGGCGCCCTCTAGTGCCTGATGAATGCTGATGCTCTCAGGTTCTCCCCAGCATCTCACAAAAATCTACCCCGAGCAGAACATCACCCCAGGTTCAGGGCTGCTGAGAAAACCCTGCTGCTTTCTCTAGGATCCGCCTCTTGTGATCAATTTAGAGACCTCACTGTACATCTACCATTCGGGACTCTTTGCCATTAGCAGCTGTAGTGGCTGGTGAGAGGCCCCCTGTCTGTGATGGACTCCATGCCACCAAGCCCTTTCTGTGTGTTGTTGACAGTGCGGGAAAGGGACACCGCGGTCGTGGGTCAGCCGGTGAGGTATATGCCCAAGGCAAACCCCAGACAAACGCTGCGATAAAACAAAGTCCATAACTGTTTGGAGGAAGATGTAAGTGCGTTCAGGTGGGAAGGAAATGTGAGTGAAGAGGACTCTGTGGGAGGTTAGAAAGGAAGAGGCCAAGGAAATCCTTCCTCTTTCAGTGATTGTAAAGGGTTACCTGAAGGAGGCAACATTGCAAGAGCAGTATGGATGGTTGGGAAAGAACCGTTGGCTGTAGAGTGAGCGGGTGGGGGTGGGGAGGGTAGAGCCTGAGGTGTGGGTGGGCTGAGAGAGAATGCACAATGTCTTCCTTTGAAGTGGTGACCATCCCCTGTCCTGAATACCCTCTTTATTTCTTCCCTGTGCTGGTCCTCGTGGTATTAGGGGTGACAGGAAAAAACGGGGTGCGGTAGGGGCAAGAATGAAGGCTCCCTTTCTCCTTGTTACGCTCCTGGGGATAAAGCAGGGGAGAAGCAGAACAGCCAAATACAGACATAACTGCCTTTGAGCCGAGCGGGGGTTCTTGAGTGGTGGATGTGGTCTCTTCTGGCCTGAATATTTCCCTGAGTGTTTTTCCTTCCTGTGAACAACTACCACCAGCCGGTCACCCAACGGGATGTGCGAGCTGCCTGCCCCACGTACACCTAGATACAGTGCAACCTAGGGCAGTAAAAGCAGCTTTATCTGGACCCCATGACTGAGGAAGGTGTGGCCAATAAGCGTACCTCTCCTTCTTTACTACGTTTTGGCAGCATTCACTAACACCATGGGGAATACTGAATTTTCTTGTGTGTGCGCGTGTGTTACGTATATCTGTATGTATATGTCTGAGGAGAGGGCAGATGTTAAACTTCACATATACCATCAGTTCTAAGATGGAGAGGAGGTTATTCAGATTTATTTGCATCCAGCTCTGAGCTTGAGATGCTTACACGTGATATCGTTTCATAATTCAATTAATGATTTTTTTCACTTCTTCAGTGATACATATAGTTATAATAAAGTAGGAATCCATCTTATTTTTACTGACATCTTGATGATTATCACTGATGATATCTGGTAGTCAGAAGTATTTCTCCACCTGTGTGAGTCCAAACCCCTTCAGGAAGTCTGCTCTTCCCAATGCCACCCCAAAATTTTCAGCGCAAATTTTATTCTTCTGAATTATTGCAACTCAGATCTAAGGCGTTAATATTTGTAGTGGATGCCGCGGTGATCTGCCCAGGTGGCTCCCTCAGGCAGTGACGCACTTAGAAGCATTGGTCAGCAGCTCTCAGATGAAGACAGCTGCGTCCTCACTGGGGTCAGGGCACATGCAAGGACTGGTTGATGCGGGGATAACTTTGAAGGGTCATCCAACTCCTGAACTTTCCGTGGGGTTGGCTGAGGTCTTTGGTGCAACCTCTCCCTTTGCGCATGATGCTTCCTTTACTCACTCCCCTGTGTGTGTTCACTACTGAGCATTTTCCTGCGAGCTCAGCTCCATCCCAGAGCCTACTTCTCAGGGAACAGAACCTGCAACAGTTGGTACCAGGAGCAGCCCGAGAAACTCTAATATGGGATTTGGGAAATGGACCACCTGCTAGTGGACTGGAAATGGGGTAAGGATCTGGGTTATTGTACCAGGTAAACCCTATTCGCTAGTTGAGGCACAGATCAAGGGTGAAAGGTCTCTAGAAGAGGATGGGCGATACATGGAAGAGGAAGATGATGAATGTAGACCGTAGCTTCCAAGAACAACTGAAGAACTGAAGTGGCAGGTCAGGACAAGCGGCCCAACAGAATTCTGGCGGAACTTTTCTCAGAGCCTATGATATGAAGCAAGCCAATACAGACAGTACAAAAAGTGGACTTTCATGAATGTGGTACAGCCCCCAGTACCCCCTCTAGGACCAAAACACTTTTTTTCCCAGCTGCTGGGGATGCCGATGGCTAACACCTGTCACCTGAGTCCCTCTCGAAGCTCTGTCTTCAGCTGAAGGGATCTTGCCCAAGGTTAACCATGAGGTCGGGTTGCCACCCGTGGTTGTTCACTGTTCCTCTAATGCCTAGCCTCCTCCTTCTGATTTGGAAAACATTTAGGGCCATATTTACTACACTTGGTCCTTATTAAATAGAAACTGTTATTAATTTTGGGTGTTAGAGCGAGCTTGACAAAAACAGTGTACTGTAATGGTCAAGAGCAGAAGTTTAGAACAGCCTGCACTGGGTTCAAAGTCACTTTGCGTGTCTGTCCCACAGTCTCCTGTGTGAAAATGAGGTTGGTAATAATGCTTTCATCTCATGAAGATGTTGTAAGTTTTAACTTTGACAATCACACAACATAATCTCTAGACATGTAATAGGCAACCAATTTAGGATAGATATTATTTTTAGCTATCCTATCTTAATTCTTGGGTGCCATCTTCTATTTCTCCAAACGGGGTGAGACAGACTGTGTCTTTCTCTGGAGAGCCAAGTGCAGTTTCTTAATCCTCTCAGTAGCGGGGTCTCAGTAAAGTACTTTTAAAATTCTTACTTTGTCAAAGAACTCCATTAAGATACTGAAAAGTCAGCCCACAGATGGAAGAAAATATTTACAATACTTATATCTGACAAAAGATCCATATTGGACCAGATAAAGAACACCTAAAAATTAATATGGAAAAAAAATAGTCAACTCAAGAGTCAGTACAATAGAAAAATAGGCAAAAGACGAAAACAGAACATATCCACCGGAATGGCCAAGACACAAGACCCCCAAGTGTTGGGAGGATGTGGAGCAAATGGAACTCTCTGTAGTGCTGACATTAATGTAAAAAAGTGTCTTCATTTGGGAAAACTGGAAGCATCTACTTGAGCCAAGCTTATGCATCCCCAGTGACCCAGCGGTTCCGCCCATGAGCATAAACCAAAAGCAACGTATGCATATTTTCACCAAAAAAATATTTAAGAATTCTCATAGCAGTACTTTGTTTAATAGCCCCCAGAAAAGGGGAAAAATGGAAATCAGGCAAATACTCATCATCATTAGATAGGGTAAACACATTACAGTATGGTCACGCAATAAAATCCTATGAGAATGAGAAGGAATCCTCAATAACCACATAAGAAAAGAAATCTCATAAACTTAATGTTGAGAGAAAAAAAGCCAGACACAGAACATACATGCTGTAGAATGCGATTTTTAGAAAGTATGTATCAGACAGAAATTAGCCTATGCTGGTAGGAGTGACACGGTGGCCGCCTGGGGGTTCTAGTGACTCACGGGGAGCAAAGTATTGGCTTCTAGGTGCTGGTAATGTTGTTGTTGCTGTTGCTGTTGCTGTTGTTGTTGTTTGAATCTGGTGTTAGTTACATGGATATGTCCCATTTGTGAATATTCATTGAGTTTTAGGTCTCCGTCCACTTTTATGTGTTTAGTTGTACCTCAATAAACTTCATTTACACATATGTCTTCTGCGAAAGCAAGCCACAATTCTTTGGCTTCTAGGATGCTTACACATTGCAGAGGCAAGGTGGCCACTGAATTATATTTGAGTACCGCCATCCTCTTCCTCATCATCATCACTGCCGGAGGAAGAGATTGGAGAGGTCGGTGTGCGTGGAGAGGAAAATCACACAAAAAGGAAATAGAAAGTTCAAAGGAAATATTTGGGATGTGTCGTTGAACTCGATGTTTTGTTCTAACTTCTGAGGCCCACCAGGACTTCTCTAGGTCTTGGAGCACCAAGCCCAGAGCTTATTTTGGTGGCTGTCACTGACATACACAAACAGGCTAAAAGCTTTCCCCTGGCTCCCCAAAGTGTGAACAAAGCTGACTTGTGAGCAGCGATTTATTTTTATCAACATTTGAAGCTTGGTAGTGTGGATGATGTTGATGATGACAGCATATTGATGAGCCAAATTATACACCGGGCTTGGGCATGAGTTGGGAAGGGAGAGGCACCCAGAGAATGCGCCGCCCGGGGATGACTCCAGGTGTGGTTGGGTCCCTCCCATCTCTGTTTTGCTGTCTTCATCCTCTGGCAAACTTGTGTCTATATTCCTTAGCCATCGCCTACCAAGGACCAGCTACCTCTTCTTCCCTAGTCCCAAGATTTCTGCTTTCTCCAGCTCCTCATCTATATCCACAAAATGACTTGTATCTAACAGGGATTATCAGTGGCCAAAAGCTGAAGCTTCAACGTTTTGAAAAGAAGACTTCCGGTCCCCTCTGCAGGAACCTTGCAACCCACAGATTCTGCAATGAACCCCCTGCACCCACAGCTGACCTGGGCATCACCCATACTTTTATTTATATTATCTTTGTGGATATGAAGGACATTGACTGTCTCAAAAGTTTACTTCTAAAATGTGTACCTCTGAAAGAAAGATTCAGCACGTTTTTTTTTAAGGATCCAATTGTTAGGCCAGAAAAACACAGGTCATTCCTTCTTTTCGAGTCCAGGTCCTAGAGGCTGCTACTTTTGTATGAAAATCAGAACAAAGTATGTCATTGGTAGCCTCACGACCCTATTGGATTTCACAAAATCAACCATTAGAGTCCTTCAAAGTTCACTTAGAAAATAATTAATTCACTGGAGGATATTCCTAATGAAGAGCTCATGATAATTCTTTTTTAAGAAGAAGAAGAAAAAGAAAATGATTAGAAAGTTCATTTTCTATATGAAGTCGTGGTCTCAAATGCATCTGATTTGGGGAAATATCACAGATGTCATCACACCTGCAATATTCCTTCTGTTATCACCTACCCATAAGTTTAACCCCCCAAACCCACCACTGGTTTTTTATGATATTCATCACACGTTTTGTTTTTCTCTTTCACGCATGGCCAGGAGAGCTGAGGATATATATTTTTTAATATTTATTTATTTTGAGAGAGAGAAAGCATGAGTGAGAGGGAGGGGGCAGAGAGAGAGGGAGAGAAAGGATCCCAGGAAGGTTCCACCCTGTCACTGCCGAGCCCGATGCGGGGCTCGATCTCTCAAACCATGCGATCAAGGCCTGAGCGGAAATCAAGAGTCAGATGCTCAACTGACTGCACCATGCAGGCGTCCCAGGAGAGCGGAGGACTTTCAGGAAACACCCTCAGTCTTTCGAACTTAATCCCATGAGCGAGCGGCCTCGCATGTATTTTTGGAACCACTGCTGGAAACAGAATCCTTTATAGCAGCCTGAGTGAGACACGTGAGCGGTAGTAGCGTGACAAGAGCTTGGCGGAGGCACCGGGAGGCCTGACTTGTTCTTGTCTGGTGAGCCATGTGCTCTTGGGTCTGTCACTTCCCACCGCTTTCAGCTCCCCCTTTTGAAAACTAGGAAAAATTCTCCTACCTTACTTCACGTTATTTGAGAATCTCATGAGGCGTGCAAAAGTGAGGTAGAAGCTGTAAAGTGCTAACCAAAGAAAGAAAGACTGTTAAAATTCTGCACGCTTTTCCCACCAGGCCCCGGCTCCTCCACTCTCACTTCTGTCTCCATCACTTCCTGGGGAGAAAAACTGGTTATAGCTCAGAGAAAAGGGGAGCACCAGGAAATTCTAATCTTAACCCTTCTGCTCAATTTCCATTAAGGGTATTCATCAATATTAAAGTTTGAATTTAATTTTAAACAGTACAGTCCCAGGGAAAAGTGCGGGTCTCTTTTGTCCTTAATTCTGCTTATTAGAGAGCAGACACTTGGCCACCCCGTAGGAATGGGAATTCAGGAATCTATATTCTTGGAGTCATGTTTGTCCCTTGACAGCCCAAACATCCATTAACACAGGCCTCCTGGTCTCAGTGATTGGAGAGACTCGAAGCGAGGTTTATGTGATGTAATCGCTAAGTGATATTCTTTGAAAGTTTCACGGCCATGAATTCCCTGTGTTTCAGGATGCTATGTGCTGTTGTGATGTAACATTTATTTTAATGGCCCCAGAGACGCACTGAGCAATAGTGCAGCAAATTAACACCATCTTCTCGCTCGCCTGAAACTGTAGAAGGCAATTCGAACCACATTTGTTGTTTATAATTATTCTGTAATCCAATTTGCAGAACTGCAACAATTATTGGGTATGTAGATAACATATAAATCTTAATAAGAGATCTTGGTTCTTTTTAGAAGACCTACAAGCCCACTTGGGCACTAGAAGAAGAAAGAAGGAGGAATGTTTATCTGACTGTCTCTGATTTGATTCTCTCTAGATTATCAGGGGAAAGCAGCAGAGAAATGACAGTAAATGACAAAGAAGAGAGCTATTCTACTATCTACTTCTCTCAGGGAAAAAAAATCTCACCGCGGAGACAGAGGCTCACTTTGGTCATTGGGACTCACTAGCATTTTACTATACTTGGCCTTCTGAAACCTTACATCAATTGAAGTCCCAGGACAGCCTGTGATAGAGAGCTGTCTTCAGAAAGGATGAAATCTTTCAGTAGCTCCCCATGCTGAAATAGCAGAGCAACCAGGTAAAAGTACCCCAGATCTCTGTCTTCACACTGAAGGCGGTTGGTCCGTAGATTGCCTAGTACGGCAGTTGCCTTGGCACAAGCAGGAAATCTCTTTGTAGCATTAAGCCTCTGAGATTGGGGGAGTCGTTTATTATAGCGGCATAACTGTATTAGTCTGCTCGGACTGCCATAACAAAATACGGACTGAGTAGCTTAAGCAAGAGAAATGTATTTCCTTCTGGTACTAGAGGCTGAGAAGTCCAAGATCAAGGTGCTGGCTGATTCATTTCCTGGCAGACTGCCACCTTTTCTCCGTGTCTTCGCGTGTCAGAGAGAGAGACAGCACAAGCTCTCTGGTATCTCTTCCTATAAGGGCGCGAATCCCATCATGAGGACCCCACCCTCATGAATTCATTCAAGCCCAGCCATCTCCCAAGGGCCCCTTCCGCAAATACTATGCGGGCTTTGACGTGAATCTTGGGGGAACCACAATTCAGTTCCAAAGCAATAATCTAGCCTACGCTGATCATTTCAGTCATGGTTTGGGGATTTCTTGGCCTCTTTGTCCCCTCTCACAAGGGACCATGAAAACTTCAACCTCAGTTTAATCTCTGCAAATGCGACTCTGTCTTCCTTTACTGTGCTGGAAACGACCTCAGTGGAACTACTCCTAGCGTTATGCTCAGGGAAGCATGTCATTAACTCTCTGCTGAGGTTTCTAATGCCCCTAATGTCCCACTCGCTGAACGTTTCTATCACATTTCCTCCCCTTAGCTTCTACTCTGAGTGGACGAAAGCACGCGTCTAACCAGTTCATGCTCTCTTTGTCTCCTTCTCTCTCTAATTAACTAAGATGAACAAAACAGGCTTTCCACTGTCTCTAGGAAGAGAGACATTCTTCTCATTCTCAAGGAGACTTTTGTTTTTCTCTCTTCCCCTGGGCCTTAGGGCAGGTGCGGGGAGAGAAACTGGCTTATTGATAAGGGAAAATAGAAATATGGTATCCATGCTTCCATTGTGTGCTTGTAAGTGGGATTATTTTATTCATGTAATATTTACTACGATTGATGAGGTACATCAGGGAAGGGATTGGCTCTATTTCCCTCACGTTTTATCCCTAGGCTCCTACATACCCTAGCACAGAAAAGGAGAGCTATACTCATCCTTCGGAATGGAGATGGGTCTACACTGGGCAGAGGTCCTAGACCTCAGCCTGCCCTCTCTTGCTGTAACACACCCTTCAGACTTCCTGGCCAAAGCTTGGCTCAAATACTACTCTTTCCATGACCTCTTCAGCTAAAATGAATAACATATAACAATTAGTGTGACAACATTCATCTTCTCCTACCTTAAATTAATTGTTTCTCTATTTCCTTAACTAGTTGGGGAGGGCAACCTCTGGATTATTAAGCCTTGTTTATCCCTCCCTGTCCTTAACAACCCCAATGGTGCCTAGCTCATCGATTATAGTAGGTGTTTGGTAAACATTTGCTGAATTAAAATGAATTCCCACTGTCATTTTCTTTTCTTATTTCTTAAAAATAGAAACTATAGAACTGTGCACTGTTTCTACGTGGTTTTTTGGTGTGTCTATCAACAGCATCTTTCATCTGTTTGCCTATCTGACATGTGAGGATGTCTAGCAAGTTCTAGTACAGAAAAGACTCAAAAAATATTGTGTCAATAAATGGATAATGAGGCACACAGAGGAGAAGACGTTGGCCTGGAGTCCCACAGTGGTAATTGGAAGCTACACTCTTATGTGTTGTCTAACTCTGGGTCCACGCCTTCTCATTCAGCATTCTTCAGTTCGGCAAGTATTTACCTTAGCTGAACAGAGAATAATGCTAATAAAGACCCAGTCATGAGATGGACTCTGTACAAACACCTGGCCTGGCCAGAGACTGAATCACACACCATAGCCAGCTCTCTTGTAAAGGCGAGTTCTGGTGACAAGAAGTTTAGGCAAGAAAGTGGCACTTCCAAATGCACGCACCACAGATGACATGTCCATGGCATTACTTTTGTCAAAAAAGCGATCTTCTTCCTACTAAATGTCAAGAATTCCCAAGAAGAGCATTGGCTGAAAATCCATCCCACGACCTACTAACTAACCTTGAGGTGGTTGGATCCCTGCTGTTACTGTGGAAGTTCGGTCTTCAAACTTACATCTGTGCTGTCAAAAGAGCTTCTCTATCATCCCCATGAAAATGGTGACACGACTCTTCAAACCATCCTCCACAGTGAATCCAGAATTTTCCTTGCAAAACAAAGAAGCAACCAAAGGACTTCGTGAATCTGATTATGAAAGCAACTGTATTCGTGGTATAAATAAATAAATAAATAAATAAATAAATAATGCAGGATTCCAGAGTGGGGAGGAATCATCAGGGTTCTCATTTGGTCTCTCACTTCACGGTATAAAACCATGGGTATAAACCAGGGTCTAGTGAGGACTCAGCAGTAAGAGGAAACTCTCCGATCCCGGAGGTAGCCGGCACTTTCCATCTTTGGGTGCACGTGGCTGCTCAAAGAATCTTCCCTGAGGAGCAAGTGTGATATCTAGAGCCTGTAAGCATGTGGACTATTTCAATCCCATATTCTGTTGTCACCCTCAGCAATTAACAAGATGACATCGAAACACCGCCACAGATCGGGAATTTCGAGATAACTAGTGGAAACTGTTGGCAAAAACTTCAGCTCTGAAATTCCTTTCCCACGAGCAACCAGGCACACTTATAAGATTTGCCCTCCTGCGTGAGCTGAAGACGCAACATTTGGCATCTCTTTCAAGTAGGCATCAAAGAGCCATGACTCCTTGTTCATAGATATATGTGTAAGAATAGAAATAGAAACTTCTAGAGCTATAGAAGTGTGGCTTGTTGGCATAATGAAACATAAACCCTGACTTTGACTCATTATGGACAGAAAGAGAACTTTCTGCACTTGGGCCATCAAATCTGATCAAGAAAGGGACAAGACTGATACAGAGGCACAGTTCTGATAGATGCAGGAAGAGAATCTCCAGACCAGATCGACACAGAGGCAAACCTTTGGTAAAATCTGACTCAGATTTCACCGGCTGTAGCTCCCGTATTCAGCAAATGTTTATCGAGTGCCTACTATGTGCCAGCCAATGTTCTAGGGCTTGAGGATTCAGCAGTGAACAGGGTAGGGGAAGAGACTCTGCTTTCAAGGCCACTCTTCTGGTGGAGGGAGACAGGAAACAAACAAAAACTCCATGAGTAAAGGATCAGATTATGACAAGTGGTTTCAGTGAATCAAAACGGAGGGGTTCCTGGGTGGCTCAGTCGGTTATGTGTCCAACTTCGGCTTAAGTCATGACCTAACGGCTGGTGAGTTTGAGCCCCACATCAGGCTCTGTGCTGACAGCTCAGAGCCTGGAGCCTGCTTCAGATTCTGTGTGTCCCTCTCTCTCTGCCCCTCCTCCACTTGTTCTCTCTCTTTCTCTCTTTCTCTCTCTCTCTCTCTCTCTCTCTCTCTCTCTCTCTCTGTCTCTCTCTCTCTCTCTGTCTCTCTCACTCATGAATAAATAAACATCTTTTTAAAAATGAAAGGATATAATAGGGTTTGGCTTGGTGGATACTTTAGTTTGGGTGATCAGGTAAACCCTCTCTAAGGAAGTGATACAGAGTTGAAATTTTGTGTCCAAGAAGGAATAAGCACCCTGGAGGGTAGAGGGAGGGGTCTTCCAATCAGAGGGAGCAGTTAATGCAAAGGTCCTATCACCGGAAGGAGGGCCGCAGGGTTTGGGGGAGGTGAGGTCAGAGAGGCTTGCGACAGGTGATGTGGTTGCAGGCCCGGACTAGGAGTCACTCTCCTCACAGTGACGGCCACTGCAGGACACTAAGTAGGAGAGTGACATAGTCTGGTTTATGCTTTGGAAGGATTATTCTGGCAGCCCTGCGGAGCATGCACATAGGAGAGGGAGAAGAATCGGCCAAGAGTGGAAGCAGGGAGGCCTGTCCAGGGCTGCCACAGTCGTTGGGTGACAGGTTGGTGGCATGGACTGGGGTTCCAACAGCGAAGATGAAGACAGATACGGGCTCCAGATGGATACATTTTGGAGAGAGAGGCAACAGGACTTTTGGACAGATTGAATGTGGGGAACCGGGGCCTGAGTAGCCGGGCGGAAGACAGTGTTCTCTGGTGAGATGCCAAGACGGGTGAAGAGCCGGCAGGTTGACTTCAGCACACCTGTATATGCCCCACCGTCCTAACCACTGCACAGTCAGGGCCTGAATAACGACCTCCCTGCCTCCAGCTTCCCGGCCTCTACTTCTCCGGGGGAAACCCCCGCCCCAGCTGCTCCGCCCACAAAAGCATGTCTTCTCAGCCTTTCTGTTACTGAGCCTGACTCTCTAAGGAACTCAGCCCTGCTCTTTCTTCCCAGAGCCTCTGAATTGGACTTTGTGCAGAGCACATGAGCCCCTCCTGGAACACGGGGTGAGAGCAGTTTCTGGGGAGCCCACACATTTGCTGTTCCAGGCAAGCACACAAGGGGATAACTAAAATAACAAGGAACTCCCTTTCACACCTTTTGGCCTGCCCTCCCCCACCCCCAGGACATGCTTCCCTTCAGTGACACCATACGACAAAACTGATGAGGTGACAGGTGCCCGCAGTTATTCAGGTTACCGTTTACTCCCACCCCAGTAAGAGCCCTGGACACGTAGGCTCATTGTAACCTTTTTATATAGAAACTCCCAAGGGGCGCCTGGGTGGCTCCGTTGATTGAATGTCTGACTTCGGCTCAGATCATGATCTTGTGGTTTGTGAGTTCGAGCCCCACGCTGGGCTCTGTGCTGACAGCACAGAGCCTGGAGCCGGTTTTGGATTCTGTGTCTCCCTCTCTCTTTGCCTCTCCCCTGTTCATGCTCTGTCTCTCTGAAAAATAAATAAGCATTAAAAAAAATTTAAAAAAAAAAGAAACTCCCAAATTTCCCATGAAGACATCATCCCATGTATGCTACGCAAATCCCTTCCAAACTTTGGCCCAGCGGCTTCCCTTATAAAAATAATAACCATAGTAGTTAATGTTTATTGAGAGCTCATTATGAACCTGCCAGGCATTTTGCTAAGCACATTCCATGGCTTATCAATCTGATCCTTTCAGCCCGCCTGTGAGCAGACGCTGTTATTATCACCACTTTACAGATCATTGGACTGAGGCTCCAAAAAGTTAGCTTTCTTTTTTTTTTATTATTTTAGAGAAAGAGCACACATGCAAGTCGAGGGAGAGGGGCAGAGGGAGAAAGAGAGAGAAAATCTTTTTTTTTTTAATGTTTATCGATTTTTGAGAGAACGTAAGCAGGAGGAGGGGCAGAGAGAGAAGGGGAAACAGAGGCTCTGAAGCAGGCTCCGTGCTGACCGCAGAGAGCCCGACGTGGGACTTAAGCTCATGAACCCTGAGATCGTGAGCTGAGCCAAAGTCAGATGCTCAACCAACTGAGCCACCCAGGTGCCCCAGAGAGAGAGAGAGAGTATCTTAAGCAGGCTTCACCCTCAGTGAGGGGCCCAATGCGAGGCTCCATCTCATGACCCTGGGGTCAAGACCTGAGCAGAAATCAAGAGCTGGATGCTCAAACAACTGAGCCACCTAGGCACCTCTGAAAAGTTAGCTTACTTGCTCCAAGCTCACATAGCTAGTGGATCATAGAGACAGGGCTTGAGCCCAGGTCGATCTTCAAAGCCACTGTGCTACAAAACTAAACCAAACCAAAACAAAACAAAACAAAAAATAGCACACACACACACACACAATTACTGGCACACAAAGGTTATTACGTGGAAAAGACATTCACTGTGCGTTGTTTATAATAGTGAAGAATGAAAATAAAACATCTGGGAATCTTGGAGGACTCTAAATTGGGTAAAACTCATCTGATCGTTTGCAGCTATTAAAATCGTGAGTTTGAAGTAAATAAGTACTGTGGGACCAGTCTCCTTACATAATACGTGAAAAAAAGGAATTATATAACCATAGCGTTGGACAACATTTCTAAGACACGGCCCCCACATGTGTGCTTTGAAAAAGGAGAAGCTTACACCAAAATCCCAATGGCGATTTATCCCCTGGGTGGTAAGATTATGGGCTATTTCATTTTCTCTTTTCTTTTCTGTATTTTCCAGCTTATACAAAGATCATCAATGGGGGTGCCAAGCACGATAAAAGCATCATCTCACGTAATCCTAACACTCGCATCCCCAGGTAGCAGGTAACTGGCCACAGTGCACAGGTGAGAAGTGATGGACTTTTACATTAGATTGACTCCAAAGTACGCAAAATGAACTGTCCTTACGTGCAGTCTCTAAACTGCTCTTGCAGTCAGAAAAATAAAACCACAAAAGAAAGATGGCTGCAATGAAAGTTAACTAACTAACCACACAAAATGCGTGCTTGGGACAATATGTGGGCTAGGGTCCAGAGGGGAACGTAGACTTGGGCCAGCCTTGAAAGAACGGATGATGCTTTAATATCCCTTACAGAATTTAGTTCATGATAAACCTTAAATTGAATTTCATTCAAGCTTTTGGCTCCAGCGGGGAAGTGGGGTGCTCCAGAAGCAATCTGAGGCCCTTCCTATAGGAAATACGAGAGCTGGGCTTTGCCTGAAATTCACTCTGGTGGTTCGTATGAGGCCGTTTAGACCAGGACAGAATCACACTCCCCATCGTCGCTGACAGCGCTCCCCAGGGGTGTACCATTTCAGCAAGTACCAAGGGCTCTCTGTAGAGAGAAGCTTCATCTAAATTGGGTGATGTATGGAAACCAATTTGTCAATAAATTACAATAAAATAATAATAATAATAAATTTAAAAATTTTTAGATAGCAAATGTAAACATAGCTTTGGAATCAGCCTAAGAGGCCTTGACATTGTGACTTTGGTGAATAGAAAGGTGGTCTTAGATGAGGCTGGAAAAGTATCGCCTATGTGCAGAGTCTTTGAGAAAGCTATAAAGAATATTTATCTGTGAATATTTCTGGAGTTATAAATATTTCTTTAAATGATAATGAAGATAAAAATCCTTCCTGCCAGCCCAGTTACTGCTGCCGTCTTTTCTTATAGACATATAGATGCCTACTCTGGTCGTCTGTCTGGAATTCTAGAAGTGGAAGGGTGGGGACTTCCAGGTGATAGCTTCTGGTTTGCCCACAGAATGCAGTATTCCACCCTGCCTAGCAAACGCCTGAGCTGTGTGGTTCCTCAGGCAGGAATCATCAGCATAAGCCCCTAACATGTGCAGGGCACGGTAGTCACTTAGAAAAGGGGGCGGGGATTGAGGAAATGAACGAACCATGCCTGATTATAAAAAGTCTTAGGGGCGTCTGGGTGGCTCAGTCCATTAAGCATTTCACTTCAGCTCAGGTCATGATTTCACAGTTCGTAAGGTCAAGCCCCGAATTGGGTTCTCGCTGACAGCTCGGAGCCTGGAGCCTGCTTCCGATTCTGTGTGTGTGTGTCTCTCTCTGCCCCTCCCGGACTCACACTCTGTCTCTCTCTCTCTCTCTCTTTTAAAAAATAAATAAACATTTAAAAAAAAGTTTTATATATTCCTTCCCTCCTTCACGCAGGCCATGGCCAGGCAGCTCAGTGGACAAGGATTCTGTGTCTCGTGGTACAAAATAAACCTCCACCTTTTCGGTTACTTTTCATTGTTTACCATGTTAACAAGTGTCTTGTTTGGTTAAGACAAAGCCCTTGCAAGAATGCCCAGTCTAAAAAGACACCACGTTGCTTTTGAATCTAGTGTTCACAGACAGTGGATGAGCTGGGATGGGCACTCGCTCCTCAAGGCCGTGCCTCTGTCACTTGTGAACTGATACCCATGGGATTTGCCCCTGCGGAAGGTGTGAAGCTGGGAGCCTCGGGTCTATTCCCTAATCACGTTCTTGGCTTTCATCACCTATGACAGCAGGTGTCATCGACAGAATTCCAGGGAGGTGACAAGGCCATCCGGGATCGTCCAGAGGGCAATTACTTAGGCTCTTTTATCAATTAACTCCCCTTTCCATGTCTTCGTGTTTTTTCCTTCTTTTTGTTCAACAGCTGTCTCCAGAGTCAGGGGAGTCAACTACTTTCTTGAAGTGCCAATTAAAATATTGTGTAGCGTGAAGGGGGTGTGGGAAAATAACGTTTAGGGATCGTCATTACACATGCATCTTTATCCCCCTCAGTCAATTCCATCCACTGAGTATTTCATGCATGCGAACTCTTTGTCACAGCAAATCCTGTTACATCTAGTAATATTATTATCACCTCTGTTTTACAGATGGGGAAACCAAGGCCCAGAAAGATTGCGCAACCAATCAGAGGCCACATAGCTAGTCAGTGATCGAGCTGGGATGTGAACCCAGGTGGGCTAGTTGTAGAATTATCCTCCAGACTACGCGGCCTCTTTTAGAGGTGACAGGGAGTTTGGCTGTATCTCACATTTATATGTGCCCCTAAAAATCAGAGCAATTTGTGAATTTCCTTGTTTACTTTACAACAATCCTCTGTCTGCTCTTCTGATTTATGCAAGCTGCAAGAACTTTATTATAGCAGTTGAGGGGAGAAGCCAAGTGAACGCGCTACCAGGTGTGAAACCCCTCTCTTGGTTAGCTGGTCTGGCAGAGTGATTGATGGTACTTAGTGTAACTCCGACAGCAGCCTGACCGGGCAGCCAAAGACAAGGAAGCTTCTGTTTCTAGTTCTGGATTGATTTTCCGGAAGGAAAAAAAGGTATACTTAAGATCTATCCAACCCTTCTGCCTGATACCCTTCCCCATGGAAGACCTGACAGTCTGCTCCTTCAATTCCAATCTGGCCCTCTGTTTATTAGAAGCAGGTCAACCTTTCCAAGTGAGAAGTGAGTGTTCTGCCCCACTGGGTGGCTCTCATCGGGCTTGGAATACTTCCCTCCACTGCTTCACGACTGCCCATTCCTCATCACGCCCCCTTGTTGTGTTCTCACCCGTTCAGAGGATCTTGCCAACCAGGCATCTCTGGCCCCTCAATCCTCCAGATCTCAGGATGCACAGATGGGCACACTGGGTCAAAAGAGTTCCGGCAATAAGAATGGACAAGTGAGGGGCACTTGGGTGGCTCAGTCGGTTAAGTGTCTGACTTCGGCTCAGGTCATGATCTCGCAGTTCATGAGTTCAAGCCCACATTGGGCTGTGCTGGCAGCTCAGAGCCTGCGTTGGATTCTCTTTCTCCCTCTCTCTCTGCCCCTCCCCAACCTCTCAAAACAAATAAATAAACATTAAAACATAAAAAGAATGGACACATGAGAGGTGGATAAAGTGGTAGCCCAAATCGATTCTAAATAATATTCTAATTCTGCCCTCTTGTAACTTATCGACTTTGAACGGAGAATCCCTCACTTGAAAGCATGATCATGCAGCCACTTTCCCAGAATCCAGTGCCAGCAAACCATGCCCAGGCATAGAACTGAATGGGTTGGCATATGCCACTTTAACACAAGATCATTGAAAGGCAAACCAATAAAAGGCCAGAAAGCCAATATTACTGCACTCCTTTGGTCCAGGCATTTTGACATACACTGTCTCCGCCGATCTTCATAATAATCAAAGATGGCAGCTATTATAGACAACATACGGCAGATGAGGGAAGTAACGATTATCAAATGTAAGTAGCCGGTCAGGGTTACACTGTTAGTTGGTGATGGGCAAGATTTGAACCTGGGTCTTTGACCTTCATTATAGCAATCTTTTGAATTCAAAAGTCATTGTTGGAGCAAGCACCAAAGCTTGCAACACGGTTTACTTAAAATGCTCTACAATCAGACGACATTTTTAGATGCAATTATTCTCCACAAAGAGTAGATTAATCAAATATAATCATGGTAGATAATCTACTTGATTAGCCTTATCCTTTCCAATTTCAGACAAGCTTTGGTGTTCTCCTTGCCCATCAAACTGGCCTCCATGATTAAATGCGATGCCGTCAGACCGCTGTGAATCAGAGTCTACATTTGCTGAACTCCTGATCTGGATGACCGTCTATATTGTGTGTGTTTTTCTACTCTGTGTACCGGGATTCATGCCAGAACGCCTTTGAGGGTAATTCTAACTAGCTTTATTTGGAGACTGTTACCTTGCCAAAGTCGCTCGTCTTCATACTCTTCCCGTTCCAGTCTCCTGTGTTTACCTTTGGCCCATGCTGGCTCTGTAATAATCTCCTAAGTGCTCTGTCTCCAATTTCTGAATTTTCATGCTATTAGTTATATTCCAAAACACTCCTGCCCCCACCCCAAACCACAGGCTTTACCTATGGAAAAGTTGAAGTTCCTTAGTATGTATTTAAAACTCTCCAAACTCTTGCTTTAACATGATTTTCTGGACGTATTGCTTTCTACTCCCCTTCAAGATACTTGTTCTAACCAAGCCGGCCCCTTGCTGTTCCCAGGACATATTTTATCACTTCCTGCTCTCTGCCTCTTGCGACAAGCTTGGCCTAAAGTGACTTGTCCTCCTCTTCACTTGACAACACCTTAGCCCAGCTCCGATCTTGCCCCCTTCATGAGACCTTTCCAAGTCCACACACTCCCTCCTTCATCTCTGCTTCCCTTGTATTTTAAATTTTCTTTACTGTTACAGCAGATAATAGTTTCAGCTTTGACTTATAGTTGCTGATAAATAGGCATCTGTCTCACCACTCAGTGACTTCTGCAAGGGAAGGCCCATTTCTCATTCAGAGTTGTACCCCCTGCAAAGCTAAGCACAGCTCCTTGCTAATCATAGGTATTCAGTAAGTGCTTGACAACTTGAATATATTCTAATAAAGTTAATTTCTGAGTATGTGACCAAGGTTATGAAATCATTAAAACTGGATGTTTAAGAAGTAAGAGTTAAATTATTTTTAGATTCTGCCGTCCTACTGATGGAATGGCATGTTCTGGTATGATCGTGTACTTTCTTTAATGTAACTCCTTCTGAAACGCCAAATATCTCCATGCAGAGGAACTCGCTGTAATCTGCCCCTTGCTCTAGATATCACACTTTGCCTGCCTACTTGATGAGTATTTCAGCGGCCTTTGGATAAAAGCAAAATAATTTGACCTAGCCTGAGGAAAAGCCATTACGATGCAGTGCTGGGATCTTCTTGGCTTGTAAAAACTATGAGTTGTTCTTTCTTGGTAACAGGACTCTCTAAACTGTCAATAAGATATAATTCATGTCACAGAACGGATTGCTGGGGGCCCTCAATACTCAGCCTTTGCTTTCCTCCAAATTCTCTCCTTCCTATTTTCCACTTCAGATAAAAAACAACTTGTTTGAACGATAATATATATGTGTATATATATCATATCAGATATATCAGATACAATATATATTATATCACATACACATATTTATTGCATATTGTTTTACGTGTATCCGCAGTGGAAGAAACTCCGAAGAATGGCAAACTTTGCAAGATGGTCGTACATTTTCAGTTCAAAGTGATCTTAGAATGAATGAGCAGGTTTTCGGCAAATCGTTTGTAAAATTAACTTACGGTCTTTTCAGCTAAATTGTGCCCTTCGGGAGCACACGGAATACTTGTGCTACGTAACCCAGCAGACAGCCCTGTTTGGTCCGGGCTTAGAGATGAAGAGGCATGTGACGAAGTTGAAATGTGTTCTGAGAATAATAATGAAAATTATAAAGCTGTGGAAAATATGAAGAAGAGGTCACCGAAATGGATTCAATAACAGTGAGAGGACCCCTCTTGAGGCAGGGTTTTCAAAGGAACACCTCCATCTGCAACCAGCCTCCTTCCCCAGTGCAGTCGTCAGGGAGGTCTTTCCTACATCAGGCACCCACCCTGTACAGTCCCACCCGGCCGGGTACTGACTTCTCTATTGCAACTACTATGTATAGTGACTACGCATAGTGACGATATATAGTGACTACACACACCAACTACACATAGTAACTACACATAGTAACTCTACCCCTCCCTCTGTCTGTGGTCATGAATGTGACACACGGGCGTGACTCTGTCTATGTCTCAAGGGTTCTTCATCTTCTGTGTCATGGCCCCTGATTACAATCTGGTCAAAGAAACTTAGATTACACTCATAAAAAATGAACATACACCTCCAAAGCTTTGCATGTGATTTGGGGGGTTCACAGTCCATGGATCCTAAGCTTCTAATCCCTTCACTGGACAATAAACTCATCGAGGACATTAGTGCACTTTATTCGTATTTTTATTACCAGTGAACCTAACATATAAGAAAACACTTGGTAAATGCTTGATGAACTAATAAAAATAAGAAATTCGGACGTTATTTTGGAGAAGAAAGAGGGACTATCTGCTCTATTTGTTATAAGAATGCCTTAATTAGCTCTTAATGCTATTGGTCTCTGGCACCAACAAGGTCAGAAAGGAGAAATAGGATAACTCCTACTAGTTAATAACTGGACATTTGAGCTGGCTGTAAGGGAGGCTTCTACTGTAGGAAGGTTGGTGCTTTCATACTGAAGTGAGTTTAAAAGAAAGGTTAACTTCTCTAAGTTGCTTTTAGAGCAGTGTTCTTCTCCGCAGTGAGACAGAGCAGCTTGAAGTAGGGGGGAGCCAAGCAGTGACCAGCCTGAAGTTCCCCATGGCTGTTGCCTCTATCACCCATGGGGACTCTGCAAACCCCAGACCTCAAAATGGACTCTCTCCCCAAGGGCTTAGAGCCCTAATCTGAGACCAAACACCAGAACTGAACAGAACCCTAAATCGGATGCATACTAGGTGGCCAAGGCATAGGGGAAAACCCACACGGAGGGTGGGGTAGGGGCTACATTTAGAGAATTTGATGGTGAGACATGGAACATGTCATGGTCAACCAGGAAAGCAAGACGACAGAGGGGGAACAACAACAAGAGACATCTGCTCTCATGGCGACTGTAAATTTTCACTCTCCACTTACCTCTCAGGCCTGGACCCTATCCTCAGGGTTAGGAAGGAATGGAAGTCATCCCAAAGACCCAAGGGGTTTTGCCAACATCATTCTGGAGTTAAGGTTTCCCAGAAGCTCATAGTTTAAAAATCAAGTGTGGGCTGCCTCCAAAGAAGAGTGTGCTCTGAGACAGAAAATTTTCCTTTCTGTGGCCTTCTCTACAACTCTCTTTCTCTCTTCACCATCTTAACAACTCTCAACCACTTTCTTTTGTTACTTTTCCAAATGTTTGGTTTATTGGGAATGAAACATCCTGGGGCTCCTGCCACCTGCATGATCTGGGGCGAGTCACTTCACATCTCTTAGCCACATGCTATCATCTGTGAAGTAAGGGCATTAGACTAAAATATCTAAGTTGTGATGGTCTATAGTGGGCTAATGCCTACCTCCCTCTCCTCTTCTAATTTCTCTTATCTCAACTTTGGAACCCTGGAGAGGACATCTCTTAATGCTAAAGTGTTTTTTATAGCTATTAAAGCATAGTATTAATAATAACAATGGCTGTGGCCGACTGTGGTTTCCAAAGACGACCACCACCATACGACCTCCCCACTGTCCTCTTACTACAACATGGCATTGAAGTTCCTCCCATCAGGTGGTGAGGTCTGTGTCCTTTCCCCTCGATCTTGGAGGGAAGGACTCTGTGACTGCTGACAGGAAGAGTACAGAGGAAGTGAGGCTGTGCCAGTTCCTGGGCCAAGGTCTTCAGAAAATCGCCACTTTCAATCCCTGCTTTTGGGATAGTGACTCATGAAAGCAAGCCACCAGGCTGGGAGAAGTCAAGTAGCCACATGGAGAGGCCCCAGATAGGTGTTTGAACCAACAAACTATTGAGCTATTGATGCGGGCTATTGAGTTCCAGGCCAATAGCCAGCATCAGCCACCAGAACTATGAGTGGAGAAGCCATCAGATGAGTCCAGCCTCTAGCCAGGGAGTCCCCCTGTCAGAGCCTGCCCAGCCGAGGCTTCAGACACTGTGGAGCAGAAATAAGCTGTTCCCCTCTATCCATTTTCCAAGTTCGTGACCCACAGAATCCAGGAGCGTAATAAAATGGTCTTTGCTTTATGTCATTAAGTTAATTCAGCAATGAATAACCAGAACAGTAGCTAACCTTTATTGAGTGCTTGTTGTATGCTTAACACTCATTCTAAAGGCTTCGAGTGTAATAGCTCATTTGATGCTCACAGCAATCCTATGAGGTAAGTACTTATTCTCATCCTTTACTGAAGGGAAACTGAGGCATCAGGAAATTCAGCAACCTGTCCATATTTACACGTTGGAGAATCCAACAGGGATAGTCCAGCGCTCAGGCCCTGCACACTTAACCATTATGCTCTCGTGCTACTCAAAAAGAGGATTTTTGAGAAGATACAAACGTATTTCAGCAAGAAAGCAAGTAGGCTGGGGAGATGGGAGAGGAGAGTGCTGTGAGGGGTCAGAAGGGTAGCAGGAGCCAGGCCACGGAGGGGCTGGATTCTGGTCTAAGGACAGTGGGAAGCCATCTGGGGATTTCAGGCTGGGAGCCATGGGATCCGATTTACATTTTGGAAAGGTGACTGACTAGATACTGTGTGGGGAATGGATTGAAGGGCCAAAATGGATACATTGAGACCCTGTTTAGAGGCCATTGCAGAAAGCCAGGCAGGAGATAATGGTGCTCTGAAAAAAAAAATGCTTTAATAAAAAAACTAAAAATAATAACAAATGATAAAATAAAATAATTTAAAAATAAAAAAAATAATAAATAAAAATTTTAAAACTAAAAAGATTTTTTAAAAAAAGGGAGACACCTGGGTGGCTCAGTCAGTTGAGTGTCCGATTCTTGGTTTCGGCTCAGGTCATGATCTCACAGTCCGTGAGTTCGAGCCCTGCTAGTAGCAGGGAGCCTGCTTAGGATTTTCTCTCTCTCTCCCTCTCTCTCTCTGCCATTCCCCCACTTGCTCTCCCTGTCTCTCTCTCAAAATGAATAAATAAACATTTAAAAAAAAGAAATAATGGTGCTTTGGACTAGTGTGATGGCAATGGTGATAAAGAGAAATCACAGATGTTAGATACTTCTAAGAGGCAAAATCCTTATAACCTGCTATTGTATTGGTTATGGGGGATGAAAGAATACAAGGAATCATGGGAGGCTTCCAGTTTGGGGAGAAGCACCTCGGGGATAATGATGCTACTTCAGAGGGGTAGAGAAGATGGTATTGGTGGGAAGCAAGTTGAAGGGAAAATAAGAGACACGGAGAAGTACTAAACACGTTACCAGACACTAAATGAGTACTTAGTAAAATGGCTGTCGTTTATCTAAAATGGGATCATGCGTATGCTAGTCCGCAGCTCTTAGGACGCCCCTGCAAGGCACTAGCATCCACATTTTATTAATGACCCTACTGACTTCAAGAGAGATTAAAGACTCGCCGAAGCCCGCTCAGCTAAGAGAAGGAGTGAGGATTGGAACCCAGTTTGTACAACTACAAACATCCTTTTTTTATTAAGCCACCCTGCCTCCCAGCCCCAGTCAGTTTATCCTCTTGGTCTTCATCCTGTGTCTCAGATTTTTACTAAATTTGCTGCCCCCTGCTGTTCCTTCAATGTAACCACCTGTAGTTACGAAGGGTTTTTTCAGAAGCGGCCATATTCGATTAAACTCAACAAAATGTATTGAACAAACTAATTACAAGACTCTACGGAAGGAGTTTGTCAGGAATTTATATGAAGAGGAGACAGGCCCTGCCCTCAAGGACTGTAGAAGTGGCAAGGCTTTTTTTTGAGCAGAGAAGTGAAATGTTTTTTTTGTTTTTTGTTTTTCAGAGAGAGACAGCGTAAGCTGCAGCAGGGAAGAGAAGCAGAGGGGAGAGAGAGAGAGAGAGAGAGAGAGAGAGAGGGAGACTCTTAAGCAGGCTCCACGCTCACTGCAGAGCCCAACATAGGACTCAATCCCATAACCCTGGGATCATGATCTGAGCCAAAATCAGAGTTGGACGCTCAACCAACTGAGTCATCCAGGCGCCCCAAGGACTGAAATGCTTTAAGAAGCACAAGGAGGAAATGAGGAAGGGAAATCTCTAAAGGATGTGGGGCAGGCAGGGATTAGGGGCCACTTCTGGAACGCTGGAGTTATTTGACCCGCATTCTGAAGACTGGGCAGACATTGTGGGAGAAATGGTGCTTCCAAACCAAAGCAGTAGCTTAAGTGAGAGCAGAGTGGGGTCAGCAGGGCTCTAGAACACAGGGCAGTGGCTGGTAGTGGTCAGAGCACGGACACTACAGCAAGAACGCCTCAGCCAGGCTCTATCACTTTTTGAGACTCAGTTTCCTTTTCTGCAAAATGGCGATAATAATAGTGGCATTTACTTCATAGGGATGTCATGAGATAGAAAGGATTTAATGCATTTGAACTGCTTAACACAGAACCTGGTTCACAGGGAACTGCCGCCTGCAAATGATTGCAAGGGATGGAAAGCCAGAAAGTTGGAATCAAGTCTTGGAGGGCCTCGAAGGCCATACTGTATTTACGACTTTGTTCTCTAGGCCACAGGGATCCATCAATGTGTTTCTGAGCAGGGGATTGACATGAGTAAGCTTCCAAAGAAATAGAAAGCAGGTGACTAGTTAGAAGTCATCAAACTGCCTCACAAAGGTGCCTGGAAATTTTCTGAGATTCTGTGAATGTGTATTTTGCCTTGTATTTCATTCATTCAGCAAACGTTATACCTACACGGCCCAGGGAATTGAAGGCTGATTTAACATATTGGGAAGGGGCTATGATGTGGCTTTATCTACTGAGGGAAATATCTTAATTTTTCTAGAAATGTTTTCGTGGTAGAAATTTGTGTAGCATAAATAATGTCATGCTCGCTAAGACTGGGGCTCATGAGAGAAGACAAATTTCTGTGCAAATATTTTTCCAAAGTAGGGATAAGGAAAAGAGGACAGAAATAGTATCAAAAGGGCAAATAGAAAATAACTTTTTTTTTGAAAATAACTTTTCCAGGGGCACTTGGGGGGCTCAGTCAGTTAAGCATCCAACTTCGGCTCAGGTCATGATCTTGGAGTTCATGAGTTCGAGCCCGGGGTCGGGCTCTGTGCTGACCAGCTCAGAGCCTGGAGCCCGTTTCAGATTCTGTGTCTCCTTCTCTCCCTCTGCCCTACCCCCACTCACGCTCTATCTGTCTGTCCGTCTCTCTGTCTCTCTCAAAAATAAACATTTAAAAATTTAAAAAAAGAAAGAAAATAACTTTTCATGGTTTCATCGAATAGGCTGATTAACCCAGAAGCAACCCCACAACTCCTGCAAAATCTTTCTCCCAGGTTGCCCCCGAAGGAAGAGTTGGAAGCGTAAAACCTACAAATGTGAGATCAGTGTGCTTCCTTTTGAGCTTTAAGAGGATTTGTGTCCTTTTCACCACCTTTTCACCTTTTAACTAATTGGATTTTTTCTTTTTAACCTGATTAGTGAGATGATTTATGTGATGATTAGTGAGGTGATTATGATTGCTCATAAATGTTTTGTGAGCAGCTTCAACAAAACTCACGGGAAAATTGCTTCCACCAAAATCGAGCAACCTGAGTCAAGAAAACGACACTTGCTGTCTTCAAAGAAACGCCTAAAACTGCTCTTTTTTTTTTCTGAGCTTCACAGAAGTAGAAGCGAGTGTTCTGAGTTCCAGAATCCATTGCATTGCTAAAGCTGAGAAAGTTATGAACAGAGGAAAGAAATACATTTACTTGTTTGACCCAATGACTAGATTTAATCTAATATGGCACCTGAGTAAATTTTGATTTTCATTATTTTAATTATTGCCTTGGGTTTTTTTTTAAGCAAGCATTTCCTGTATTCTTTTAACATGAATCTTCCTAGACAGGAAAAAAAATCTGTTGCTTGATACATTGGACTGTGACCTAACTCAGGGCAGAAAAACAAATCTTATTACCTCGTCAATTTCCAGCCATTTCTTGGCTTAATTTGAATTCAAGACATGCAAATGTTCCTAGGGAATTGAATGCTAGCAATTATATTGGGGATGTGAAGTATCTGATTTGCAGGCTGTACCCTCAGCTACCACTGGTTGAAATCACTGTGACTCTTTTATCGCCTTGATGAATGATAAAGTCCCAAGGGTGGTGATTCCTTTGCAATCTGCTTACTTAAGCTCATACTTACACGTTACTTTTTTAATGTTTTCCTGTTTATTTCTCCTGCTGTTATCGCAGTAAGATAATAGCCTCCGCTTCACCGCTCTACTTCTGTGTCTGTGATCATAAAAAGCCTGATGGATCAATATGAGGCTTTTAATGTACTTTTTCTGCGTTTTTCATTAAAGGCTTGCAGGCAGAGTATTAAAATGCAGTTGAGACATAATCTCTTTCTGGCATTTGGTTCCCAAGAAGAGGGCTTCCCAGGGAGAGTGAGGGTCTACACGTGGTGGCTTTCGTGAAATAAAGCAATGGAGCCTTGGTTCCAGCAATTTTATGGGACTCTTGCTTTCTTGGGGATTAGAGATTGCCAAGCAGATGTCTGCGGCAACTTCCAAGTGCATTCAAAAGCACTGTCCTTGTTTGAATGTTTATTGTTTTTTTTAACGTTTATTTTTGAGAAAGACAGAGCATGAGCAGGGGGGTGGGAGGAATAGAGAGAGAAGGAGACACAGAATCCAAAGCAGGCTTCAGGCTCTGAGCTGTCAGCACAGAGCCTGACTCAGGGCTGGAACTCACAAACCAGAAGTTCATGACCTGAGCCAAAGTCAGATGCTTAACCGACTGAGCCACCCAGGCGCCCCTTGTTTGAATATTTAATTCTAGTTGTGAGGCAAGGCTCAAGTCAAAAAGGGTTTATTCTACTGAAACTTATTGCTTGGCAGTGATTAACAACAGGCTGGGGGGGTGCAGGGGAGGAGCAGGAGATAGCTCTAATTCATAGCATTTGTGGATTTCTAAGGTGTAAGTACTCCCGCCAAAGCCAGTCTCTAGCTACCAAATGATACCACTGAACGTGGCACAAAAGCTCATCGTCAGGTGCTCCCCCACCGTACAATTACAACACATGTAGATAACCGCACGAGAATAGGTACCAGGAAAATGTAGCAGAGTAACTGGGAAGTGACGGGTTTTGAATTCTTATCATCATTTTTAACAAAATGCATTTGGTTGTAAGTTTACATGTGTTTTACTAACGACTGGGTTTAACAATCAGCCTGCAAAATTCCTATAACCCGAGCAACGGGGTCTGACTAAGCTGATTCCAATGGGCTGGTGCACGTGCTTTTCTGAGCAAAAAAGCACCTTTTTCTGGGTAAATGATCCCTTCCACAACGCCTCTGGCTCTTAGGGGAGAGGTGCCTGTAGTTATTTTCTGGAAAGCTGGCTGTATTTGCAGAAAGCACTCCATAAAGCAAAGCCAGTTGTGGGAGCAGGCTGTGCTCACGATGCAAAGGGCACGCCACCCGGGATGGGCGGCAGGAAGACTCCGGAGGCATGGCCATAACCCAGCAGGCCCTCCGTGATCGGTGTTTTACTCTCACAGGACATGGAAATTGTACAGCAAGGGTTCAATTATTCTGCCTTGAGAGTCAACTGAAAATAGACATGAATTGTATTTATTATGCGGTATACTATTTGCTTGTCCTGTTCTTTTTTTTTTAATGTTTATTTATTTTTTAAAAGAGATCCAGAGAGCAAGAGGGGGAGGGGCAGAAGGAGAGGGAGACGCAGAATCCGAAGCAGGCTCCAGGCTCTGAGCTGTCAGCACAGAGCCCGACACGGGGCTTGAACCCAAAAACCGCACAATCATGACCTGAGCTGAAGTCGGAGGCTTAATCGCCGGAGCCACCCAGGAGCCCCTCCTGTTCTTTTAATGGGGTGGGGGGAGGGAATTTGACTTTAGATCAGTGATAAGGGTTTTCCACATTTTTTATTCTTTCCTTCAGAGTACATTTTCACACCATTTACTGAGGTAAACCTGTCTTTGGTAACTTATTCATGTGTTCATTCTTCGTGTATTTATCGAGTCCCCATGGCACGCAAAGTGTAGTATTAGACAAACGATATTCAAAGAAAAGTAAGCCAGTCCCTTCTGTCCTGAAATCACAGTCTAGTGGAGAGACAAATACATAGATAAATCACAATTTAATATATTAATTTCTTAGTATAGGAATAAAGTGTTGGGGCGCCTGGGTGGTGCAGTCGGTTGAGCGTCCAACTTCAGCTCAGGTCATGATATCGCAGTTTGTGAGTTCGAGCCCCGCGTCGGGCTCTGTGCTGACAGCTCATAGCCTGGAGCCTGCTTCAGATTCTGTGTCTCCCTCTCTCTCTGCCCTTCCCCAACTCACTCTCTCTATCTCTCTCGAAAATAAATAAGAAAGAAAGAAAGAAAGAAAGAAAGAAAGAAAGAAAGGAAGGAAGAAGGAAGGAAGGAAGGAAGGAAGAAGGAAGGAAGAGAGAGAGAAAGAAAGTGTTGGGGTGCCTGGGTGACTCAGTCCGTTGAGCATCCAGCTCTTGATTTAGGCTCAGGTCATGATCCAAGGGCTATGGGATCAAGCCCTGTGTCAGGCTTTGCACTGACTGTAGAGTCTGCTTAAGATTCTCTCTCTCCCTCTGCCCCCCTCCCCTCCTCACTCTCTCTCTCATAAATAAAATAAAATAAGAAAGAAAGAGTTACATGAGCAAAGGGTATGAACAACTGGTTAGAACTTTTAATAAACTCCCTAAAAGAATTGAGGGACTAAGTAATAGTTTAAAGAAATACCCCCAAGAGGTGCGTGATGAAGAAAGGATCCTAGGTTTCAGGCTGTTTCCTGCATATGTTCCCAGCTTCTGTTTTGGTGACACTCCATTGGTAGTGGCATCTGAGTTGTTCAGTCCACACTCTTTGCAGGAAGGGCTCAGCACTCAGTGCTCTGACCTCACTGGGACTCAGGTTAGCCTTCAATCATAGTGGAGAGTAGAGCTAGCTAAAGAAAATGGGGTCGTTTCAGGGATACAGGCAGCCATAGTAAAGCCATTTTGGAAAGCCCATAGATGCTCTAGTTCCTTCTCCAGGGCTGGGCCATTACCTTCTGCTTCTCTCTTGTCTTCTCTCTCTCTCTCTCTCTCTCTCTCTCTCTCTCTCTCTCTCTTTCTCTCTCTGCTGGGTGATATCCTTGTTCTACCTTATCCATGGTCCATAAAGGCTGCCTTAGCCTCCTCAGTAACATTCTAGGTCTCCATGTGCTGTATCCTTCTGACCTCCCCCCTTAGTGCTAACCTTGGAAGGATTAGGAGCTTACTCAGCCCAGGCAGTGGGGACCAGGGCTGGCAGAAGACACACTATCCAGAGCATGACTGTTTAGGACAGTAGGAGGTCCAGCCAAGAATCCCCCAGAAGGAAGTATGGATGGGTAGGCATTGTGAAATATTGTGGGCAGGCCCCAGGGAATGCGGGGAAGAGCTCCGTACTAGAAGTCAGTCAGCCCACGTACCTGGCATAGCTTCTCTGTTTGCCACTTGCAGACCTTGAACAAAAGACTACTCTTCAACCATGGCTTTCCTCATAGAGAGATGGGATTGTACTAGTACTTGCCCTACCTACTCTTTCTGAGGGCCATGTTGAAAATAAAGGCTTACCAAAGTACTAGGAAGACAACTAAGCACTGAACAATGTAAGGCAGCTAAGAGAATTTATATATGTATGTTTTCAGAAATAGTCACAGAGTGGGCAAGTTCAGAGGCAAAGCACAGAGGCACGTCCATTAAAAAATGGTAGGTAGAAGGAGAGGGGGCAAGACTGGGCAGAGCAGAGTCTGGAGACACTGGCTTGGTTCTGGAGGCACTGGGTTTGTTCTGGAGACATTGGCTTGGTCCTGGAGACAGATAGTACCTGTGCGTTCCAGGGAAGGTCCCTCTCGTTTCCTGTTTATGCAACTCCTGTTTCTTCCATTAATCCCTTACCTCCATCTGGCCCAGAGACATTCAGGAACAAGAACAAGAGAAAATGGCAACTTCTGCTTTTCTTAACTTCTGTCTTATTTTTCCTTGAGACAATGGCAAAGTGAGCCTGTAACCTGCTTGACTAGAGATAAAAGGGAGATTAAAAATTTCATGTCCTACTGTATTGCCCAGCCAACATTCTCCCTAATGGTCTATTATGATTTAAGAACCAAGTGGGACTGGTCACCGCTAATTCCAGTGGGAAACGCTGGGAAGGCAAGAGCCAACCAAAATTCTAGGACGTTGAATTATTTCTGAAAAAAAGAAAAAAGAATTGTTAGAGATCTTTACTAACATAGGGGTGTTTTAACCGAATAGCAATCCATCCCACCTCCTGGATTTGCAGAGGTGATGATAATAGTCTTTGTTCCTCCTGGTGACGTCGAAGAACCTAGGGATGCAGAGCGTGTGGTGATGAGATCCGGGGTCAGTGGTCTGGGGGCCACCAGGTGCTGCTTGGACAAAGGGCTGGAGTGCCCCCTGCTCTGAACAACGTGACGACATGGAAGGACTCTGCTGATTACAAGTCACGATGTTCTTGGAATGGCAGACAGTACACATCCAGTCTCAGAACAACTCGACAAATGTAAACCAAGAAGGGACTGTGAGCTGGCCACCGCCGCCTATGGGGAATAGAAAGATAAACAGATCCTAGCAGTCAGAGTTGGTGGCAAAGGACAGAAGCCTTGGAAGATCGTTATAGTGCAAGGTAGAGGGGGCAGTGCTGAGCCTGGTGTCCTGGAGGTGCCATGGGCACACAGGCTGGGTGTGGGGACAGCCCTAAAGCAGTACTGGAAGGGGAGACTGGACCCCTCACCTGAGCAAGTCTCAGAGCCCCCGTTTCCTGACCTATAAGAGACTAGTAAGCAGTTCTTCCTAGATGGCTTCTGTAAACACCTAACCTAGAGGTTGGCTACAGAGTTGGGATTCCACCATCTCTCTCTTGTCCTCTTTAAAATTCCCTTAATAATGGCAAACAAGAAGTCATTAACTCAAATAATACAATTAGAAGAAAATTTGACCTCTGTAGGTTTTAAAGCTTTTTTTAAAATGTTTATTTATTTTGAGAGAGAGAGCATGTGCGCCCAAGAGAGGAGCAAAGAAGGAGGGAGACAGAGAATCCCAAGCAGAGATTCATTGTAGAGTCCCATGCGGCACTCGATCCCCAAAAGCGTTAGTTCATGACCTGAGCCAAAATCGAGAGTCAGAAGCCCAACCGACTAAGCCACCCAGTCGCCCCATTTTAAGTTTTGTAAAAGAAAAAGTCTGTCATAATCGGAATGTCCAAACCCAAGACAATGTCACTTAGGTTTCAACAGAAGAGAGGTATCTGCTTTGCCCTCTGTTATCAGACCACACCTGGAGTGCTCTGCTCCGGTACCCCCTCCCAGAGGAATGGCCGCTAAAGGGAACATAATTAAAGAAGAAGGGGGACAACCAGAATAGTAAAGGCCCAGGCAAAGGCAGCATGGCGAGTGTGGAAAAACCGCAGAGCTTTTGGCTGGAAGACACGTGTTAGAGGTAGGAGAGGAGCAGGACCTTGGACTGCAAGGTGAACTTCACTGCAAGATGGAGTCAATGAGGTGAGTGTTCCTGTGGGCAGGGCGAGGGCTGGTAGGTAGAAGTTCTGGGGAAGCAGGCTCGGCTCAAAATAAAAAGAGACTTTCCAACAAGAAGTCATATCCGAAAATGAAATGACTTGCCTTGTGAAGTAGTAAGTTTCCCAGGTCAGGAGGTGTTTAAGCCAAAAATCATGACTATTAGTGAGGGGTTTTCAGATCGGTGGTTCTCAACCTCTCGTGTGGTAAGAATCACTGTGAGACTTTTTTTTTTTTTACTGTTTATTTATATTTGAGAGAGAGTGAGAATGTGCGAGAGCTGGGGAGAGGCAGAGACAGAGGGGGACAGGGATCTGAAGGGGGCTCTGGGCTGACAGCAGAGACCCCAATGCAGGGCTCGAAACGCACGAACTGTGAGATCATGACCTGAGCCGAAGTCGGGCACTTAACCGACTGAGCCACCCGGGTGCCCCAATCACTGTGAGACTTCTAAAAATCAGATTGCTGCTTCCAGGTCCCTGAGATTCTGACCCAGTGTGTCCGGAGCGTGACCTGTGGATTTGCCTTTGACAAAGTCCCCGGGTGCTACAGATCACATTTCGCGTAGCAAGACTGTATTCATGTATAGTGTAAGTTTGGACCAGACAGTCTAATTTTCCAATTTTGAGAGTCCATTGTGATAATCACAGAAAAAATGAGGTTCACTGTATGAATTTCAGTATCACCAAAATGAATCTGCTCTGTAAAAATGTAGCTAAAATAACTTCATGTGCATGCTCTGGTAAATCAAACTCCTGATAACATCAATTGATGCTTATGGATCGTCAAAGGACCAATGGAGAAGTCGAACATGGAACTATATAGATTTTAGTTTTAAAGTAGGCTCAATGTAAAACTGTAAAACCTCCTATAAAAGTTCACTCTACAAATGTGTAAACGCAATGGAAAAATGGATGTAAGCTCTGTGTGTCCTGAATCTAGACTGCTATTTTTAATTCTTCTTCTTCTGCGGTGTTTCCACAGCCAAGAGTCTAAGAGTCCAGAGAGATTGACGGGAAAGAGAATTCCCGTGATCGGCAACAGAATGGTGATGTTGGCCTGCTGTGGAGCTCAGCCATCTTGTAAGCAGGTCTGTTTTCTTAGAGCGCTGTCTTGTCCACACGGGAATTCTCCACTTGCCTGTGCTGATGCATCAACCGAGGATTACCAAGACTCAAGGCTTGTTTGTATGGCTTTCCACCAAAAACCCCTATCTATGTACAAAAGGCAGCAGAGGCTTGGAGTATCGTGGACTGAGCCAAATGGATGCTCAGTAGTCATGACCAGAAAGAGGCCTTTGGCCCTTTGTCAATGTCTCTGATAGTTAACACATCTGTATTGTGGAAGACTACGTGGTTTAGAAAGATTGAGGCACAATTGTATGTGCAGATATTGAAAGATATTCATTGAACGACATCTAATAGTAGGACCATGTGCATTTGTGATCCCATTTACAGGAAGAAACTATATACCTATGATTGCATCTGCATATGCAGTTTTAGGCAGATACAAAACACTTAACAGTGGCTTCCTCTGGAAATAAGGATTGGGTGTGGGTGTATAGGGGGTACTCTTCTACATTTTATGGATTTCTTTTTTTAACTGAGAGAGACTGTAAAATACCAGTGAAACAAAATAGGCAGCAACTTGGATAATTAATTCAGATCATCTCTCTCCTGTCCTGACAGGCGTGATTTAGAAAGGTATCTATAACTTGCAAAGAAGATTTAGGGAGTTCAGTATAATCTAGACAGGTGACCTAAATACTGCAAATTTTCCAAATAGATACTTAACATGCCTCTCACTTGGAGGTCTGTGAACAATTTGTACGTGTGTGTAGTTGTGCTTATTTAGTATGTTTAACAAAATGCAGACAGAGCAGGAAAGGTACGAAGCAATTGTACAACAATAGAGCCCACCCAGAGAGGTAACCCATCTAAACCTCTGGTGGGTTTTGTCAATGCCCAAGCTCGCCCTCTGCTGGCCATTCTGGGGAAATCACAGCTGTTTTAAAACCACAGTGTCCTCTCTATGGTCCAGACCATTCATTCATTCCAAGAGTATTAATTGGTCACCTACTATGTGCCAGGTACATATGTGTATCATCACACATGATACTTCAGTATCTATTGTATGATTCTGTTTACTTCCTGGGATGTTTAAAGTATGTTCTCATTAAAAAATATATCCAGTGTAGAGAGGAAAACAAGTGAGAAAAATGATACGATCGACAAAATTTTATGTTTCTAGTGTAAGCTCTGACAGTTGGGTTTTTTTGTTGTTTTCTTTTGTGCAATGCAAGCGATAAGGCAGCCATTTCAAAGAGGCATCCACTTCACAGGCTGTCTGGAATAAACACATTGCCAGCCACGCTCCCTGCTCTGCTGGCTACTCCCTAGGGGGCCGGACTGCCTCTCTGCCCTGAGGCTCCTTGGTTTCGGAGATCTTGGCTGATTCGGGTGACTGACCATTTGCACTGCTGGTCTTTTCTCTTCCCCATGCTTTAAATCCCCACGCTTTAAGCTCACCAATAAAGAGTAAGCCTTCGAAATCTTAAGTCTCCACACCCTCAACCCCAATAAAAGCAGAATCCCTGGCCGGTGAGCACTCTTTCTCTGTCTCTCTCTCTTTCTCTCTGCCTGCAACCTCGCTGTGTGATCCCAGGTTTACTGTGCAATTTCCAGGTCTTTAAGTAATAAACCTCTATTTTTTCAAACTTTCCTGATGGTCATTACCGAAAGGTATCTTGCAGTCATAAGAACCATGAGGGTTGGTCCAGTCATAACACTGGTTTAGAAGAGGGAAATGTCTGTGGGAAATTCACTGGGGGCCCTCAGGCACCTCCAGCCCATAACATTCCCTTCAATAGGCTGAGACTGGCCCGAAACAATATTTTAAAGGAATTCTGATAGCTTTTTGCAACAGTTAAACACGGTAAAGGCATGTAAGAAATATCATAGCGTTTTAGGACCAAGGATGGCTGAAGAAATTATTTAGTTCAAACCCCTTTACAGCCAAGAAAACTGAGGTTCGGAGACAGTACCAGCTAGTATAAAAGCAGATGGGAAATTAGGGGGGAAAAATAGCCAGCACTAAAATTTATATCACCTTGTTCATTGATTTGCCACATTGGCAACTGAAGGCAGGAATAATCAAAAAGAAAAAGAATCAAGTTTTTGTGTTCGGGCTTTTTGTTGTTGCTGGATTTTTATGTTTAAGCCACGACCGCTGGTTTGGTAAAGGAAACACATGAGAACTAACACTTTATGTAGAAACATATATTTAGGGTTATCTACATAGACATAAATACGGCTGAGGTCAGAGAACAGAAGAGACCAGGGGTGAGTTGAGCAGTAAAAACGAGGAAATCTGACCCCGACCCTTTGCAAGGTGTGTGATTCAGGAGCTCCGGAGAGAACGTGCCTGCACCCCTCCAGGCCTGGGGTCTGGCAGAGTTCAGGAGACCACAATGGTGAGAGAACCCGGACACTGCTGGGGGGCTCAGTATGTAAAAGACAAAAGCACTTAATTTTCCAGTCGCACTCTGCAAAGGTGGTGAAGTCTTGGTTTACAGAGTCTTTTTTTTTTTTTTAAGAACACACTAGAGTCTAGGCAAGAAGAGTTAGAGGCCTTTGTGAGCGCAGGCGCGATCTCAGCACAGTCCGCAGTGAGGTGTCACACTCTGAAGAGCCAGCAGGAAGAGGTGCCAGCGTTCAGGACAATGGCTATTCCATGGCACTCTCCTATTCATTTGTTTTTCATTATTATTATTTTTTTAATGCTTATTTAGTTTTGAGAGAAAGAAAGAGATGGAGCATGAGCTGGGGAGTGGCAGAGTGAGAAGGAGACACAGAATCCGAAGCAGGCTCCAGGCTCTGAGCTGTCAGCCCAGAGCCCGACACGGGGCTCGAACTCACAAACCACACGATCACAACCTGAGCCGAAGTTGGACACTTAACCGACTGAGTCCCCCAGGTGTCCTTCATTTGCTTTAATGTTTGGTCAAAAGACCATGATGGCATCTGTGATGATGACTGGGCAGAGGATAAATTAAATTCAAGTTTGCAATTCTGCAAACTTTGATCCAAAGCCTCAGAAAGGGTATTTATGTCACTCCGTAGGGTGCATTTGTCTCAGCTGATGTGATTCTAAGAACCAAAAAGGACAAAAACAGGCTTCTCTACATTACGACCCATACACTTCACTAATGAGACAGGATTGGAAATAATCCCTCAGAATTTATCGACCCTTAATTTTACAGATAATTCTAACTGTCGGTTATCCAGTTTGTCAGGCCAGAGCAACAAATGAAAGGGAAATACTGCTGGCTACGGACTCAGTGACAAGAGCCGTAATAATGACCAGCAGAGGGAGGAGACATTAAAACCTCATTAGAGCATTTGAGCAGTAATTAAGGTACTTAATGATGAGAATGAGCCATAAAATCCGGTTAAGTTATGTTCATTGCACACTGAAAAATGAGGCAAGAGTGTGATAAATTTTAGAAACATTTTTATTTGAACACAAAGTAAAAAGTAAAGGAACTAAAAGTAAATAAGGATTTCCTTGCCTGTGTAAATTCAGCGTCCTCAAAATTCTGTTTACACCACAGTGCCTAATCACCACCACTGTGTGAAATTCAACCAAAGATCTCAATCCTGGGCAAGGGCTGTGTGCTAGAGTTGAGGCATCACAGCAGAGCGAGAAGGAGAGGTTGCTTGTTGTGATAAATACTTGATGAGAGTTGGAACAGGATCAAAGTTAAGAATGAGATCTTCACATTCTAGCATTTACGTAACCTACTGTCTTGCACTGATGTAGACAGCCATGTTTAAGGACAGAAAACCACTGGAGGACCAGAACTTTGTTTTCCTGGCTTTTTACTGGCTTCTTAGTTTGATAATGGCCTTGTAGTGGAAGAGGAAGAGAAGAGGAAAAACATAACCTTAGAGTCTTAACCTTTCCTAAAGAACACTTTTATCTCATCTGAGGAAACAGCAGAAAAAGGACACCCAATAAAGTCTCTGGAATGAATAAATGGATATGTGAATGAATAAATGAAGGGAAACAAAGACCAATGTGAGTCATCCTCCCTGGTTTTGCAGATTCTAAAACTCTCAAGTGAGCCTCATTGACCGACTTCCCAATCACATCATTTATGGTGGAATAATAGTTAAATCCAATGTGAACGAATCCACGTAAATAGCCACCATTTTTGAAGATAGTGGCACCGTGGAGAATACTCATGTGGTCATCTTTGCTATGGGGTATACCTTCTCATTTCCTTTCTTTGGAGGTCCCGAGAATGTCACTGATGACCAAATATCCTTGTAGCATAGCACATTCCAACTTCATTTGGAAAAACCAACTCTGGTTTATATTGGCTTAATCCAGCCAGTGAGAATGGTCCTACTAACAACGGAACTTCAAATGCACTATTTAAAGCTAAGAGGACAGTGGTAGAATGAATTCTGTGCTTTCTTTGCTGCTGGTAGACACCCTGAACCAAAGGAGTGTGAAAATCAAGCCAGCTTAAGTTAAAGGACTGGTCAATTACAATCAATATCACTATTCAGTATTTTTTTTCATTTAAAATAATTCCATCTTCCAGCCAAATTTTATTTAGCTTAATGTAATAACAAGAACAGATTTCCCTCCTTCCTGCCCTTCCTCCTTTCTCCTTTTTCTTTTCTTGTCTCCTCTTATCTTGTCTTGCCTTGTCTTGTCTTTCATTGTCTCTCTTTCTCTTCCTCTTTCCTTCCTTCTCTCTCTCTCTCTCTTTCTCTTTCTTTCTTTGTTCTGAATTCAGAAAGACCTGGAAAAGAAAAGTGGAAGAAATCCAATCATACCAATGTTACAAATGTGAACGACTTTCCTGTCCTTGTCCACGCTTTCTAAGCTCTACATGCAGCACGAAAACAGCCAGAATCAGCAGCCAGAGCCAGTATTGTACCACTGCTATGAGTTCATTTAGAATTTTTATTCCAGCTCTTTATGGAATAAAATTTCTCCTTGATCCTTTCCTACCTATTCTGTGGAACCAATGGTGAGGAACCAATAGTAACCGAGTAATTTTTTTCAGCAGTTCTGGCTAACTCCCATCTCTATTGCTAACAGAAAAGTCAAGGGTGCATTTTCTTTCTAGAGTTCCCCTCTCAGGTTCTTTCAACTATCTTTGGAGAAGCTCAGCCCCAGAATTCCTACTTTTTTTTTTTTTTTTTGCTTTCCCAGTACCCCACTCTGTCTTTATCTAGACCCTTTCTTATACCACACGACCTTTCATATAACCAAACATGTTGCTTTCTTTCGAGGATGTCATGGTTGACACTGTCTGCAGAAGAGAGGCTTTGGGGAGAAGTTAGGGCCCTTGACCAGCAGGCACTTACTGGGAACAGCATTTATGGGCTTAGGGAGGTGTGGTCAAAAGAAAGCAAAGTCTCTGAGTCAGATTTTAGACATGGCTTAAAACACCAGGGAGACAGCCTCCAGGACCATTCAAAGGGAAGACTGAAAGCTCATTATTGCTTGCTCTTATGCTTTCTCTGTCTTGGTTTTAATATTCAGGTATAACTTGATGATCTCTGAGCCAAGAGAAAATACTTCGTAATGGAGAAGTGAGAGAAACAAAGCAGAAACTCTCTTACGAGACAAATATCTGAGCACTCGCAATGCGTCAGGAACCATGCAACCCAGATGGGATCAAGGTGGCAATAATCTGATTCCCACCACAAAGCCCGTTGACAGTAATGAAGTGTTTGCCAGCTGAAGGAATGAAACTTCACAGAAGCTAAGGCCACAAATGTGTCCCAGGAGAAAATTCGAAAGTGGCAGGAAACATTTGAATCCTCTGAGCAGGGAAAGACCTAAGGCTGCTAGATATTTCCTAGGCTCCTTTTTGTCACCTTTGGGAGACTTCTCTGCAGGTCCATTTTTAGGTTTAATAAAGAAGGAAAATAGGGGCACCTGGCTGGCTCGGTTCGGAAGAGCATGAGACTCCTGATCTCCGGGTCATGAGTTCAAGCCCCATGTTGGGTGTGGAGATTACTTAAACATAAAATCTTTAAAAAATAATAAAATAAAGAAGGAAAATAACCTCAATCCTTAGAACAGGGTAGAAAGAAAGCCAAATTCGACCTTCTGCAGCCAGATACTCCAAATGAACTCTTAGTTAATTGTGGGAAACACTTAAATAAATGCCACTCCATGCCTACCTATGCGCTGAAATCTATGTCAGCTATAAAACGATCCACAAGCTGCAGTACCCGCTAACAGGCAGTTTGCAGCATCGTTAAGAACACAAGACCCCGTGTGCATGAGGGATATTCCCAGACAATACACACAGTGCAGACGGGCCGTGGTAAGGAATCAGTGAGGGCAGGGGCCCTGTGGGGAGCGGTGGAGAGAACGCAGGTGGCCGCAAGGGGAGGGACTCGAACCCTGTCCTGAAAGTAACACTTGTCTGTGCAAAAGGAAGGAGAGGCCAAGCATCCCAGGATCAAGTGTGGCCCCAGAAGTTGCAAAGTCTTTAACAGTTTCTATTCTCTCTGCACAGTCAGGAAGGCCATGTGGTTTGTTCTTAAGTATCTCAGAACCCTCGGCATGGGCTTCGGAAGGATTACATAAACTACGTGGACAAAGTTGCCTCTTGGGTAGGAAGCCAATCCAGTTTGCTGTCTCTCCTCATCATCGACCCCGGTCTAAGCTCTGGAAGTTTTCTTTGGGTCATGCACCTCACGGCAGTACCACCAGCAGGGACTGGGAAAATGGGACAGGGCCCAGAGAGCCTGACACGCAGAGGATGGATTCTTTTTTTTTTTTTTTTATAATAGTTCATTTCAAATTGGTTTCCATATAACACCCAGTGTTCATCCCAACACGTGCCCTCTTTAATGCCCGTCACCCCCTCTCCCCCCTCCCTTACCCCCCTCACTCTCAGTTTGTTCTTAGTCTTTGAGAGTCTCTTATGTTTTATCTCCCTCCCTCTCTGTGTCTTTTTTTCCTTTCCCCTCCTCCCCTTCCCCTGGTTTTTGCTTAGTCTCACAAAGTCCACCTATTCGTGGAAACATATGGTATCTGTTTTTTTCTGACTGACTTATTTCACTTAACATAATACCCTCCAGTTCCATCCATGTTGCTACACATGGCCAGATTTCATTTTTTCTCATTGCCACGTAGTATTCCATTGTATATATGTACCACAACTTCTTTATCCATTCGTCAGTTGATGGGCCCTTGGTCTCTTTCCATGATTTGGCTATTGTCGAAATTGCTGCTATGAACATTGGGGTACACGTGCCCCTAGGCATCAGCACTCCTGTGTCTCTTGGGTAGATTCCTAGCAGTGCTATTGCTGAGTCATAGGGTAGCTCTATTTGCATTTTTTTGAGGAACCTCCACACCGTTTTCCAGAGTGGCTGCACTAGTTTGCATTCCCATCAACAGTGTAGGAGGGTGCCTGCTTCTCCACATCCCCGCCAGCATCTATAGTCTCCTGATTTGTTCATTTTAGCCACTGGAACCGGTGTAAGGTGGTATCTCAGTGTGCTTTTGATTTGTGTTTCCCTGATGATGAGTGACTTTGAGCATCGTTTCATGTGTCTGTTGGCCATCTGAATGTCCTCTTTGGAGAAGTGTCTATTCATTTCTTCCGCCCACTGTGAAGAATCTGGGCGGTCCCTGAGTACACTGGCCAGTCTCATGGACCATTCTGGTTCCTGTTTCTGTGAGCCGGCCTGGCCGTCTCGGTGTTCATGAACGCCTGCTCTCCACACGACAGATTGAGTACGCCTGGGTAGCTCAGGCAGTGAAATGTCGGAGTCTTGATTTCAGCTCAGGTCGTGCTCTCATGGTTCATGAGATCAAGCCTCTCCTTGGGCTCTGCACTGACAGTGCTGAGCCTGCTTGGGATTTTCTCTCTCTCCCTCTCTCTCTGCCCCACCCCTGCTGGCTCGAGTGCATGTACTGTGTGTGTCTCTCTCTCTCTCTCTATCTCAAAATAAATAAATAAACATTTAAAAAAAAGAAAAAATAACATGACAGAATGGAGCAACGGTTACAGGAGCCCGTGTGTCCCTCTACTTCCTGAGGCCAACACCACTGCCTTTCAGTGGCTTCCTTCCCCTCACCCAGCTGGCTCCCGAAGAGGTGTGTGCTCATCAGAGATCACTGAGAGAGGAAGTCGGCATCGTTGTCATTGTCTTCGTCTCTTATTACGTATTCAGGGCTCACGACACACACTGCTGTGGCCCCAGCAACGGCGACCATCCCACGCTGGCTGAGCATCAGTTAAAAAAGGAATGCATCTCACGGAATGCCATGTGACCGGTATCTCCATTCAGCAAGAACAATTAGATCATGGTTGCTTTGACCAAATATCTCTACATACCTATTCTTAACCGAGAGGAATTTGGAAGGTATCCACTCTACTTAGGGTATGGCAGGATTGTTATGTAACTGTAATTGCCCGTTATTCAGCGGACACGTAAATAAATGAACATTTATTTACCTACCATGCACGAGCCATCATTCTAAACATTTTGCGTCTGTTACTTCAGAAACGTCAAAACAATATACACAGGGGAAGAATTTTTTATTTATTTTTTTATGGAAGACGTTAGCCCAGGTTGCCCACGATTATATGACTGATAAACAGTGCTTCAGCGTTTGAACCTAACTGATACCAAAGCCAGTGTTCTTTGCTGTACATCACACTATCTTTCATTCATTCTCAAAGGATATATCTCAGGGGTTTATATACCGGAATATTTACAACTCTACTAGTGCAACATGTATTTTCTTTATTGCCGATTACCTGCTGAAGCCAGCGAGTTGTGATATTGTACCTAGGCAAAAGATGTATTTTTCTAACGGCACATAAATACTTGTAACGGAATGCCTTCTAGAAATTTTCTTCTCCATATAATTTACAAATTGCATATTCCAACGATGGGAAGCCAGAAATATTTTTAAATCAAATGCTATTTCCTAGCACAAAAATGTTTATCATCTCAGTCCCTTTAGGCATTTGAATAGAAAAATGTACATTTTAAAGAATTTTTGGTTAAAAGACTTTCTTTGAATCGTTGGTATGGTATATAGCCTCAACTCCCAAATTCCGGCTTTCAGTAGAATCTGAGGTAATGAAAGTGTAAAATGTATTTGCACATTACAAAATATCTCTAAAAGCATCTATAATTCTATCAATCTCATTGTAAGATTCATCAGTGTTATTCATCAAATATTCCTGGTTTTCAGGGCACCTGGGTGGCTCAGTCGGTTAAGTATCTGACGTCAGCTCAGGTCATGGTCTCACGGTCCGTGAAGTCCATGAGGTCCATGAGTTTGAGCCTGGTGTCAGGCTCTGTGCTGACAGCTGGAGCCTGCTTCCAAGTGTGTGCCTCCCTCTCTCTATGCCCCTCCCCCATTGCACTCTATCTCTTTCTCTCAAAAATAAATAAATATATATTTTTTAATATTCCTGGTTTTCTCTCTGATCGCATAGTAGGAGTTAGCTTCTTGCCCCCTTTGAAGTTATGCATGACAATCTGACTTGCTTTGGCCAATTAAATGTAAGGAGAAGTGGCATATGTCACTCCCATATAGAATCTTTAGGAGATAGTGCCAATCACACCTTTCCTCTGTCAAAGTTGAGATAATTGAGGAAACAGGTGTGAAGATGGAAACTTTTTCAGCCTGGATTCCTGAGTGATTACAATTAGCAGAGCCTGATCACATAGTATGAGCATTTATTATGAGTTACTGAGAGACGGGAATTGTTTGTTACTGTGGCATGACCTGGCTTATGCTGACTGATACATAACCAGGGTTTCCATTTCTTCATATTCTCATCATACTTCATGTACACAAACATACACTTTTCTTTGACACTTTTCGAAACATATTGTAAACATTTCCTCATCATTTTCTGAACCCCATGTTTGTCAGTTTAATAGTTGTATAATAGCCTATTATATCAACATGCAGTTATTTATTATTTTTTTCTATTATTTAAGTTGTTTCTATTTTTTTATTACAAATAATACAGGTAAAGGTAACCACACAGGTATCTTTTTTTATTTTCAAAATTATTTTCTCAAGGGGCACCTGGGTTGGCTCAGTCAGTTAATTGTCCAACTTCAGCTCATGGCTAGTGGGTTCAAGCCCCACATCGGGCTCCATGCTGACAGCTCAGAGCCTGGAGCCTGCTTCAGATTCTTGTCTCCCCCTCTCTCTGGGCCCTCCCCTACTCATGCTCTGTCTCTGTCTCTCAAAAATAAATAAATGTTAAAAAAATTTTAAATTATTTTCTTAGGGTAAAGGAAAGAAACCATTGTTGGCTTTCCAGTTTTATAGTAAAGTATTTTATAGTCAAACTTACAGTATATTTGTCTTTAAATTGGTATAAGAATTTTAGTAGTAATGAAATTGAGAAAAGAGCGCCCCTTATGTTGTCATCCTTCGAAATTACAGTGCTGGGGCACCTGAGTGGCTCAGGCGGTTAAGCATCTGACTTTGCCTCAGGTCATGATCTCATGGTTCGTGAGTTCCAGCCCCGCGTCAGGTTCTGAGCTGATAGCTCAGAGCCTGGAGCCTGCTTTGGATTCTGTGTCTCCCTCTCTCTCTGCCCCTCCCCAGCTCACACTCTGTCTGTCTCTCTGTGTGTCAAAAATAAATAAAAACTTAAAAAAAAAAAAAAAAGGAAAAGAAATTACAGTGCTGATTGGTTCGAAAGAGAATGTCCGGAATATTCTGAAGGCATGTCCACAAAGATGTCCTTCTGAGATAAAATCAGGTCACACTCTAAACCTCACATCCTGATGAACTACTTGATCCCAGTATTTTGCACTCCCTATGAGCAACTTAAAGTTATACAGAGTTCAGCACGGAAGACAGCTGAGCTGTTTCTGCTGAGACCAAATTAGCGATGTTTCATCCAAATAGTCAATGAGGGAAGCAATAGTTCTATAGAATCTTTCATTGGTGGTAAACATGTTTATACTACATTAATCCTAAAGAAAACCAGATTGGCTTGCCCAGCCGAGAAACAAAAAACAAAAACAAAAACAAAAACGAAAACAAAAACAAAAGAAAAGAAACGAAACTCTGCTCTCTTCACTTTACATCAATCACTTTGATGAATGAAGCAGTTTTATTTCCTTGAACGCACAGACTGTATATCTGATTTCATCTGTCACTTTTATATTCTCAGTATTTTACATTTATCTAACACTGTTTTCTAAGGCACTCAAAGCGCTTCTTAAATATTCTCTCATAAATGCTTTGTAGAATGATGGAGTCAGCACTTTATACAAGTATTTGAATCGTGCAGAACCACCACCTGGGAAATTTTTCACTACTGCCAAGCTTCTTCCTCTTCTGACCTCCTCTTCTTCCTCCCTTTCTCTTCCTCCCACCTGATGCCATATTTTTAGTTTCCCCAGGTGCTTCGGTGCCTAAGAGATGAAAACACCACACCCAACACCCTGACGGTAAACCCGAAAGTTCACAAGGAGGTAGGGAACTTACCTTCCTAACACTCACTGACTTTTGCTGACTGATCCACGCTCAGGGTTTCCAATTAGAGGCCAGGCAGCTGCTGACTCATCCGATGGGTGCTCGCACCACGACTTCCCACGCTGGGCATTACCTTCAGCAGCTTAGAGATGAGGAGTTGAATGTCTAAATGGTGTCCCTGAATAATTCTGTGGGACCTTGGATTGGTTCTTATGATCTTTTTTTTTTAATTAACTTATTTAAATTCAAGTTAGTTGGCATCAGTGCAGTACTGGTTTCAGGTATAGAACCCAGTGATTCATTGCTTACGTATGGCGCCCAGTGCTCATCACAAGTGTCCTTAATGCCATCACCCGTCTAGCCCATCCCCCCGCCCACCTCCCCTCCAGCAACTCTCAGATTGTTCTCTGTATTTAAGAGAGTTTGTCTCCCTCTCTATTTTTACCTTATTTTTCCTTTCCTTCCCATATGTTCATCTGTTTCATTTCTTAAATTCCACATATGAGTGAAATCAAATGATATTTGTCTTTCTCTGATATATTTTGCTTAGCATAATATTCTCTAGTTCCATCCACATTGTTGCAAATGGCAGGATTTCATTCTTTTTGATCGCTGAGTAATATTTCATTGTATATATAAACCACATCTTCTTTATCCATTCATCGGTAAATGGACATTTGAGCTCTTTCCATAATTTGGCTATTGTTGATAGCGCTGCTATAAACATTGGGGTGTCTTTCTAATAGGAAATTCTTACCTGTAAAATGGAAGAAGCCTCAAAGAGGGGCTGGAAGAATCAGATGAATAATGCAGGCAGAAGTGCTTTGAAATCATCCAGGTGCATGTATAACCACATCAATCTAATAAAATAAAATTGATGGTATTAATAAATGCTCTACTGCCCCAGAAGAAATTGAAAGATTACAACAACAACAAAAGCTTATTTCTCCAAACAAACAAAAAAAAAATCTTAGATTAAGTTATGTTCTACCGTAGGAGAAAAACACATGGAAAAAAAAAAAAAACCCATGATTTAGAGAAATACATAGGAGACATTTTGTGCTGACACATTTTTTTTAATGTTTATTTATTTCAAGGGTCGGGGGGAAGTGGGACAGAGGGAGAGAGGGAGAGTGTCCTAACCAGGCTCCGCACTGTCAGTACAGAACCCGATGCGGAGTTCAATCCTACGACCCTGGGACCTTAGCTGAAGTCAAGAGTTGGACACTCAACTGGCAGAGCCCCCCAGATGCCCCAATAGGCATTTTTCATAAATAGAAACTATGTTTTTTAAAAGCCTAATTCTGTACTAGTTTTCTGGCACAACCCCAGTTATTCCCATAAATTGTGAGGCATTGGGTTTGCTGCCAGCAGCCTTGGATGAAAATCATGGGTCATTCCTTTTATGGCTTTGAGAAAAATCACCGCCTCCTTCAGGGTCCGCTTCATTGCGCGGAAGTGAAAATACCCCTAACGCACATTCCCAACGGTCATGTTTGTTGAAAACGTCTTGTGAATTAAAATGTACACCAGCCCTTGATAGCACCCATCTCCACAAACTCAAAACAAGTTTTAAAAAGAACATCATTAGCTGACTCAGGTACCATTTCTAAGTTAAAAAAGAACATGATCGCCATGGAATGTCAGTAATGAGAAAATGATGAGGCCACCAGAGCTGGTAGGAGTGAGGTGCCTTCGCTTCACGGATGAGGATTCTGGGATGGAGAAGGGGTCGGCCCCTGCTGGTGCCGAGTGTCCGCTCAGGTTCCTCCACTCCCCTGCACAGCCTCCCTCTGGGCCACCTGCCCACTTCTTTTTTTCTTTTAAGTTTATTTACTTATTTTGAGGGGGAGGCACAAGCTGGGGAGGGGCAGAGAAAGGAGAGAGAGAACCTCAAGCAGGCTCTGCACCATTAGCACAGAGCCCTATGCAGGACTCGAACTCATGAACCATGAGATCATGACCTGAGCTGAGATCAAGAGTCGGGTGCTTAACCAACCGAGACACCCAGGCTCTAACACCCACTTCTTGCCCACCAAGTGACTCACTCCTCAGCCTACCCGTCTCCTCCCTGACCCTCTGCCAGAGTAGCTCTGGAATGACCAGGAAACTTCCAGTTGCCAAAGCCCTTTCACATTTGCTGCTCCCACCTCCCTTAAACTCCCCCTGAGATTCTGCCTGATTTGCTCCTCCCTTTCTCATCAGACCTAGTTTACTTATTTTTTGTAGCTCGTATCTGTCTGTCCAGCATCAAAGGTTAGTGTCTGTACTTCCCTCCTCACACTTACACAGAGCTTACTCCATGTCAGGCACTGCCCCGAGGGCTTAGTGAATATTCATTCATTTAAACTCGTGACAACTCTGTGAAGGACGTACAGATAAAACTAGGGAAACTGAGGCACGGAAAGGCTAAGTAACTTGCTGTGCGGCCTCCTACTGTGATAAGCTGATCCCGCTTACACTCCCCACAGCCCTCCTGACCCCTAACTTCACCTCATGAAGTAGTTCTCATGGGGTCATGAGAGCATTCCCTGCCCTGGGCTTTGTAAGATCTGCAATCCCACACCTGCAGTGTAGACTCAACCCCTCTCCTGAGCTTCCCTTCCAACAGCGCGCTGCATGTGGGAGTCTGGATTCACCACGGGCCTCACGAATGTAACTACAACCCACATTGAATTCATTATCCACCCCCACCCCCCACCCCAAACATACCAACACCTGGTCTTCCTTTCTCTTTAATTCTTTGGTCCTATTTCTCCATCTGTATAATTCACGGGCTGAACTAAATGATCCCCACAAACATCCTCACTTTCACATTCTCTGATTCTCTAAGCATCTGTCTGTTTGAATATCTCCTTTATTCACTCAAGTCTAGAAGCAACAGTTGAGCATCGTCTTCGGGCCAGACCCTGGGCAAGCCCTGGTTAGGAAGAGGAGATCCTTACCGTTGAATGTGGACCGGAGAGAAGAATGCCAGTGAAGGCGGGCGATCATTCACTTCAACAGGGCAGTCAATATTGACTAAAATGTCCAGAGGCCAGGGGCTGGGGCGTCACCGTGGAGCCAGTGGCCAAGCCCGAGGCCCGCCCGTCGGCGGATGCCTGCTTCTCACTCACCGGTCACTCCATCGGCCACTGAGCTCGGTCAGTATCTTCACCTCCTAAACATCCGTCTTATCTGCAGACTCTGTCAGCGCCTTCATGACGGCTCAACTCCTTTGATGCTAGCTGACCCGTTTTCCTGCCTTGGTAGCTTCTCCACTGTTTACAGCATAATCTTTGTAAAACCCAAAATCTGACCATGGTGCCGTCTTATTTGAAAGCCTCCCGCGGCCCCTCTCTGTTGGTAGGAAGACTCGTGCATTGCAGGTGTCATCCCCTCAGGCTCTGGAGCCACCACGGCCGCTTTGCTCTACATTCCAGGATGACCCCGCACACTCGCACGCCTGGACCGCCGCTCACATCTGCCCCTGTTAGTCTGCCTCTTAGCTCAGAGACGAATCTCTACCGAGTCTTAGAAACTCAACGCCGCGAGTGTCCCTTCTTTCTTTTAAAGCTTATTTATTTATTTTGAAAGCAAGAAAGAAAACAAGTTGGGAAGGGGCAGAGAGAGGAGGAGAGAATCCCAAGCAGGCTCCGAACTGTCAGTGCAGAGCCCGACATGGGGCTCGAACCCACAAACCACAAGATCATGACCCGAGCCGAAACCAAGAGTCGGATGCTTAACAGACTGAGCCACTCAGGCGCCCCTAGCTAGTGTCTCTAATGGGAAAACTCCTCTGCCCTTGCCTGCCTTGGAGTCAGTCATAAATTCCCTTTACTCTGGTCGCTTCCCTTCCTCATCTGTATCGTGTTACTGCCTGTAGCATACAGCCCTGCACTTACTGCTTAATGTCTGTCTCCCCAGGAGGGCAGAGGCTGTCTGGAGTGCGGAGCATGCAGGGGTCTCTCTGATGGTCCGGGGACGCCTGCCTAGCAGTGCACAGCCGGCCCACGGTGAAGGCTTGCTGACAGGGTGACCAAGGGACACTACCTGGGAAGGCCACCAGAGGACAGGCTGGGGTCCACGAGATCGTGGAGCCCAAAGCCTAAAGTCACAGGGGTGCAGTCAGTTTTGTCTCCAACACAGGCCTGAGAAGAAAGGAGAGCAGAGAACAGCTCCAGGATGTGTGTGAGAGCCGCCGGGCCTCCTTCCCACGTGGGGAGCCCTTCGGTGCTTCATGTCTCCAGCTCGTCTCCGGGACAGAGGATGGTCCGGTCACGCTGGACTCTGGAGACACACGTGAGAGCCACGTGGGCCACCTCCCCCGCATCTGTGGAGGCAGCAAGATTGTGCTGTGAGGCAGACGGCTGACTGACTCAGGCCCTTAAGTGTATAATTTGAAAATAATCTATCTGCAGGTTGAAGGTGTTGCAAAGGCTTTATGTTTCAGAAGGGATGGGCCAGCCCGAATTTGCTTTCCTGCAATACTTATGTCCTTCCCTTGCCTCTGCCCCAAACGGCACAGACAGGCTCACGGGGACTTCCTGGGATCTTCCCCGCACGCCACACACGCTGTGGGCGATGCAAAGGCGGCCCTTGGGCGAACCAGGTCGAGAGCGCTTTAGCCAGCCATTCTTCTTGCTTGTCCACTTACAAAGGCGGCAAGCTGGAAAGACAGGCTGACTCCACCTGTAGGGAGTTAAGCCTTTGCAAAAGCCTAGCCCCATCTTCTCGGGATTCTATGGCAGAAACAGCATGAGCCTTTTGCCCCGATACCAACAGTGTAGCCGCTAAACCAAAGCTGAAATGTTAGAGGACAGGAAATTCAGTAGCCTTCTTCTCCGATGGTCAGCTTGTGGATTGCCTGTGCATTGTGTGATGGTTCAGTTTAGGAGTGAAAGCCCAGCTCGATCCTCTGCCGCCCCTCCCCACGTCTCCCACCTGCATCAACGCACACTCAGGGCTCTGGCCTCTGGGCTTTCAGGGGACAACCCTGAGATGGGGAACTTACCTAACTTCACCGTATGTCCCCAGTGATCCGCCCAGGGTTTGGGCCACAGAATCCGGTAATCACTGCCTGTAGAACAGGTGAATGAACGAAGAAAAGTTTCGAAGCAAAAATCAGAGAGTAAAACCTGGAGACGATTTCAGGGACAGAGGTTTAGAGAATAAAGAATGTTAAATACGATGTTGGTGGGAATTATTTAGTTCAACCTGCTCATTAGGCGGATAAGGCCCGTAGTAAGGAGTCCCCCTTACTCTTGGTGAGATTTGAAGCCACTGGAAAACTTTGTAACGAGTGACTCGTGAGTTGCCCAGTCTGGTGACAAATGGTCCCCATTTGCCTCTGGTCACAAACTGCGGTGAAGGTACTGCTTCTCACCTTCTAATATAGGACCTGCTTAAATGTAGGCTTTGGAGGGCCAGTAGGTCTAGAAAGGCCTGAGAGTCTAACTTTCTAAGAAGCACCGAGAAGATGTAGATGGCGCTGGTCCTCAGGCCACTCTAAGTGACAGGGGACCAGGCGAACGCCTCTTTTTTAGTATACTCTTTGCATGGCAATCTAAGAAGCTTCAAAAAATATGGCTTATAATTGCCTCGCATATCTTTCCCCATACTTCTACTTCCAATCTTTTTTTTAAATGTTTATTTATTTTGTAGAGAGAGAGAGACAAAACAGAACATAACTGGGGGGTGGGGCAGAGAGAGGGAGACACAGAATTGGAAGCAGGCTCCAGGCTCTGAGCTGTCAGCACAGGGCCCATTGTGGGGCTTGAACCCACGAACTGTGAGATCACAACCTGAGCCAAAGTTGGATGCTTAACCGACTGAGCCACCCAGTCGCTTCCCTGGGTGCGCTTCCAATTTTAAAGGAAGAGTAAGGAAATGGGGTTTAGTTATTGAGCTGAGGTCAGCTGGAATCCAAGGAAAGACATCAAAGGTGTGGGTGATCAGGGTTAGTTTTGCTAAGCCAAGATCACGCACGCTCAATGTCTTGAGAGCTGTTGGGAAAGCATTCTAATCTAGGATCACCAAAAGGTGAGATCTTTATCATCAGAGTGGGGCTTAGGGTTTTACATTTTTTTAACATTTATTTATTTTTGAGAGACATAGAGACAGAGTGTGAGCAGGGGAAGGGCAGAGAGAGAGAGGAAGACACAGAATCCGAAGCAGGCTCCAGGCTCTGAGCCGGCAGCATGGAGCCCAACAAAGGGCTCGAACTCACGAACCGAGAGATCATGACCTGAGCTGAAGTCGGCCGCTTAACTGACTGAGCCACTCAGGTGCCCCTGGAGCTTTAAAGACCAGGCCACAAATGATGGAATCTTTTGTTGTTACTCATCCAGATGCAAAGATTGACTTCTGGTGTTCCGCCTGCCTGCCACCAGAAGGTTCTAACACTTTTCAGTAAACCATCAAATACTATTATATGCCCACTATGCAGGCACCTGTGACACAGCAATGAACAAAGGAGAAACGCTGCCCTCAGTAGAACAGTTCACACACACACACACACACACACACACACACACACACACACACACATCCTGCTTACATACCGTCTTATACAAATGATGGACCTGCTAGGGCAGCCCTGTGTTAGAGGATAGATTGAGAAATGGGTGGGGTCTCCAAAATCTTTTGCCTCTGACTGTCGCTGAGTTTACTTCCTAACTAGAAGCCAAAAAATCAGAAAGCTTAAAAAGCTTCCTCTGGAGGGGCGCCTGGCTGGCTCAGTTGGTTAAGTGACTGACCTCAGCTCAAGTTGTGATCTCCGGTTCATGAGTTCGAGTCCCGCGTGGGGCTCCGTGCTGACAGCTCAGAGCCTGGAGCCTGCTTCCGATTCTGTGTCTCCTGCTCTCTCTGCCCCTCCACTGCACGCTCTCTGTCTCTTAAAAATGAATAAATATTTTTTAATTGAAAAAAATGAAGCTCCACATTTAAAAAAAAATAACTTCCTCTGCAGCTTTTTAAAAATCAGCACTATTATTAAATTTAATCCAGCCTTTTTTTCAAATATAGAATTATTGCTTGCAACATGTAAAAAATACTTATGAGTATTTTGTTCAATTTGTTTTGTTGTTGTTGTTGTTTTAGAGGCTATTCCAGAGTTTATAAAATAAATCTTAACTTATTGTATTCTCAAATAATATTTGTTGTACGTATGTAACCCCGTGTACTTTATTTCCTCCCTGTCCTTTGTTCTTCTTGTTCTTCTGTTCTTGTCATACATTTTACTTCCACATATATTTTAATCCTCACATGACATTGCTGTCTACTTTGCCTTCAGCCATGTATTATCTTTTAATTTTTTTAAGTTTACTTATTTATTTTGAGAAAGAGAGAGAGAGCGCACAAGCAGGGGAGGGGCAGAGAGAACGGGAAAGAGAGAGAATCTCCAACGGGCTCCACACTGTTAGCACGGAGCCTGATGCGGGGCTCAAATTCACAAGCTGGGAGATCATGACCTGAGCCAAAATTAAGAGTTAGACTCATAACCAACTGAGCCACTGAGGCACCCCGACAATGTATTATCTTTTAAAGGGATAATTGAACTTCAAAAATACCTTTTATATTTATCTCTATATTTATCATTTCTGGTGCTCTTCACCTCTCAATAGGAGAAACATCAAAGAATTTGTGGCCATTTATTTAAAAAAGCCAACACACGCATCACGAAAGGGACTGCTAAATCAGAGTGCCAAGCAGGGAACTTGAAATTAAATAATCAAGAGTTTCCATTCTGGTTCTTCCACTTACTGGGCCATTAATCTCCTCTGAGCCTGTTTCCTAGTCTATGCAATGGAAATACGCTTTTAGTGAGGATTAAATGAGATTACGTTTTCGAAGTACTTATTCACAATGCTTGGCACATAGTTAATGCTCAGTAAACGATAGTTCTCCCCAACCTATATTAAATCAAAACACTTAATACTGGTACTGGCCCAGGTGGCACAGTCAGTTAAGCATCTGACTTCAGCTCAGGTCATGATCTTGTGGTTTGTGAGTTTTAACCCTGCGTCATTCTCTGTGCTGACAGCCTGGAGCCTGGAGCCTGCTTTGAATTCTGTGTCTCCCAATCTCTCTGCCCTCTCCCTCTCAAATATAAATAAACATTAAACATTTTTTATTTAAAAAAAAACCCACAATACTTATCCTATGATACAAAATACTATCATAATCCATGCTATGGAAATATCTTACATGGCACAGTTTTGAAGTCAGTTTTAAAGAAAAGTAAGTAACTTTTGGAAGTACCTTTTTATAAAACAGCAAAAAATACTAGGGCAAGGGAAAAAAAGGTGCTTTATATATTAAGGCAGGAGACAAGAGGACTAAAGAAAAGATTGTCCAGTCAGAGTTCTGGGCAAAAGAATAGCAAGACCAGAGCTCACTCTCTAACCTCATGCACATCTCAGAGACATCACAGAAGTCAGATACCACAATGTGGAATGTTGCCCTGTTTATACAGCAGAACCAGAGTCTCACACAGTCCAGCTTTTCACAGAGATGCCTCCTAAAGTATTAAATGTGTTCGGAATGGGGGGGGGAAATCTAAGCTCAAACAAAGCAGAATGGCACATGTTAAATGGGGATAAAAGACAGTCTATGTTAGACTTTAAGTAAAAGTTTACATTTAGCATAAGAAAGAATCTGACATCACCACCCACCCCCAATACACACACATAAAAGCTCCCTGTCTTAAATAGGTAGGAGGCATGCTTTAGTGGAAGAAATATGGGCTACAGACCTTTCAGTGTGCATCATATTTTGGTGAACGTGCAAAAGTAATTTTTCTCAAACTAAGAACCTATACCTTTGGGGCCGTGAAGATGAGATAGACCTTGAGATTTTTCAGGTACTCAGACACGAAAAGCACAGTGCAACAGGGAGTCAGCACCTGAGAAATATGATCACACGTCCCAGAGAACACGCAGTTTCAGTTAGGCAGTGCCGTTTTGCTGCGACAGCATTGCACTGTCGGTGGGCAGCCAAGGGACACCAGCCTGCTCAGAAGGCCACCGCGACACTCCAGCCATGGCTTACCTCGATTTATTAAGTCCTTTCGTCTTTTCCAGTATCGTTTTAGAAATCCTAGTCGTAAAATGTGCCACAAACACCTGAGAGTTAAAAAAAAGCACTGGCAAAAATGTTGCCTCCTGACAATCTTAGGTTTCTAATGAGGTTTCTGCTACATAACAATTATGAGGCCCAAAGGACTCTGAGTGTACTATTTAATTTTTCCTCATCCTTAAAGTGGGGGGGGGGCGGAAATACCTACTTCCAGAACTCTCGCGAGGTCTAAATGAGATACCAAATGTGGAGAAATTGCCTACCGTTCAAAGTATCTGTAATATGGCTATTTCATGCGGTCTAGATCTATAAACAACTTGGTAGCTTAACAAAAATATTGGTTTTTGATTCCTCCCTAGGGCAATCTGCTTTAGTAAACAGAAGGTAAAGCCCAGAAAGACATCCAGCATTTATTTATTTTAAGTTATTTAAAATAGTCTAATGCTCAACTAGGTATGAACACTACCGAAATAGGTAACCTTCTAAAGTAATAGAAACCAAATCTGTAGGTTATGTTCTGTTTTTGAAAACATCTTTCGGTATAGCTTTTTGTCTAAACCATATCATAATTCTGTGAGGTTGGTATTCGTATATTATGATTCCTACTTTACACATTAAAAAAAAAAAAAAAAAGGAGGCATTGCTCAGACTCGCCCAGGTAATAGCCACAAATAGAGAGATGAACAATTCTTCTGAAAAGTTCGGTGCTTTTCCTGCGTGCTGTGATTCTAGCTGCTTCGTTGGAGGTATTTGCTTTCCGTTGGAACATTTAATAGATGGATTTAGCTGTCTTTAAGGTGAAAGGAGTAAGACGACTCTCAATTATCTATAAATTTTAACTTTATAGTCAAAATGTGTCTATACAGGTGCGTGTGTAAATTAATTACTTAAAATGTAAGAAGAAGTTTAGCTGTCTGTTTTACCTCTCTGCTTTCACTTCAGAAAGTCATGAAGCAATTAAAGACGTCGATTTTTGGGAGCTTACCTTCCCGTATTCCACAAAATCATGAAACTTCCAGATCAAAGAGTTTTTACTTTGTTCCTCATTAATAATAATCACATCGCCCATTAAATAGACTCATTGATTTCAATTAACTGAAGAAATATTGGCGATGATTTTAAAGGACTAATAAGATTTACCACAAAGGTATTAAGATGTGTTATCAGGTCACAATTCGTTACCAGGAAATAGAAGACAAAATTTAATTGGAGAAACTTATTATATTATACAAGCTTCCAATCTATTTTTCATCAATTATAAAGCAAAACTTGAGTCAGCACCTGAGAACATGACTACAGGAATCTGGGGTGGGTTCAGTTCTTAGAACCCTTCCCATAATTAGATATACCATAAGGCAATTCAGAAGTTGTGTTTCTAAGGACATGAGCCAAAATGAAATGCTCAGAACAAGACAGGTGGGGGATTTTCCATGGACTTCAGGATTTCATTCATTGTGTGTCCTCAAACTCTTGGTTTCTAAACTCATTTGATAGAATTTCACTGTATGTCTAATACCAAGTGGGTCCCCAGTCGGTTATGTTTGACAACAACCCTAGGTCAGCACCCTGTCTGTTCTTCCTACCCACTCGTAGATTCCCTTCACTTGCTTTCCCTTCTAGATCTCTTAATACCCATTTTATTTCTAGGAGTACCTTAACTGCAGAGTGCAATATGGAGCCTTCAAAAAAGTAAATGAGGTCCTTTTTACTTGTTTTGAAATCTTTCATTCTGGGAAATGGCCAGGGAGTAACAATAATAATGCGGTTCCAGGATCTCATGGTCAAGTTCCCAGACCCACAACTCCGGAGTTCACTGGGAAGTTTAGTGGCCTCCGACTCTCTCAAGAATACAGGCGTTCATCAAGGTACACTGCCCTTCCCTGTAGGCGCTTTATTTTCTATCAATTTTATGCCATCCTTCAATTATCAGTATTGACCATATAAATAGCCAATAAGTATTTACTGTCACTTCCTATGTGGTAGCGTTATCCCAGGTTCTGCGAGAAGGGAAAAAGTACTCAAGTGCCTTGATCTTTCAGCTTCTTTTTTTTTTTTTCCACTTAATTTGGTGTTTTTTAAGGTTCCAAAGATTTTGGTAAGTTCACTATAGACAAGAATCTTTTCACATTTTGGCATCTCATATCCCTTTAAGGAAGATGAATACTTTGGACACTTTCCCCCGGAAAAATGCACACTCACACGTGCATAACTTTTGCGTACAGCCTCAGGAGGGTCGTGGACTGCTGAAGCCCACCCAAGACTCATCGGAGAGCCATGGGTTTCAGATTCAGAACTACAGACACGGGCATTCCTGCATATTATTTTCTGAATCTCACAAAGGAGACAGAGCAAGGTGCAGGGAAGGAAGGGTTGCAACAAGAAGACAATGAACAATTTTTTTTTTACAAGTGTTTATTCATTTTGAGACAGAGAGAGAGAGAGCGGGAGCAGGGAAGGGGCAGAGAGAGAGGGAGACACAGAATCTGAAGCAGGCTGCAGGCTCTGAGCTGTCAGCACAGAGCCCGACACGGGGCTCGAAATCACCAGCCGTGAGATTATGACCTGAGCCAAAGTCAAGATTTCAACACTTAACTGACTGAGCCACCCAGGCCCCCCATTTATTTTTAATGTTTATTTAGTTTTGAGAGAGAGAGAGAGAGAGATGGCACGTGAGTGGGGGAGGGGCAGAGAGAGAGGGAGACACAGAATCTGAAGCAGGCTCCAGGCTCCAAGCTGTCAGCACAGAGTCCGACGTGGGGCTTGAACTCACAAGCCGTGAGATCACGACCTGAGCCAAAGTCCGACGCTTAACCAACTCAGTCATCCAGGTGCCCCGCCCCCCCCTTTTTTTTTTAACAATTTTTCATTTGAGCTTCTGGTTGATGTTCACTAACTTTGGCTCTTTTTTGAACTGTGCATTGATTTACATCTTGATACCAGCTCCTCCTCACATTGGGAACTGGCAGGCACAGCTCTGCGATGAATCCAAAGTTTTTATAGAATTTTTTAAGCTAAGGCACCATGCAGAATTAATAAAGAGCAAAGAGCCAGTTACAAATCAACAGAGATCAAAAAGTTATAAAATGAGGTTACACGTAATGCTAGATTAAAATTTCGAAACATTTAAGTGAATAATCTTTGAGGAAAATGATAATTTTTAATAATAATCTTTAATAATAAAGCTCACCATACATGAAAAGGTATAAGACATAAAGTTTAAAAATAAAAATTATCTCCAAAAAACAAGCAGGCTCAAATGATTGCCCAGGAAAATTGGTATTATTTTTTAATATACAGATATCACGATACCATGTAACTGCCTAATGTTTAAGGTAAATATGGAAGCTTCCTCATAACCCTAATAACAAAGATAGCATAATTTGACAAAAACAGATCAAAAAAGTAACCAATAGACCAATCTTAGTTGTAATTTTAAACCATTAACAAAGTTCAAGAAATAAAATAAAATAAAATAAATTTTTTAAAGATTTTTTAATACTAGCATATCATGACCAAGTAAGGTTTAATGTGGAGGACTGCTGATGCCTAGGGGCACATGTACCGTGATGTTCATAGCAGCACTTTTGACAATAGCCAAATCATGGAAAGAGACTAAGTGTCCATCAACAGACGAATGGATAAAGAAGATGTGGTACATATATACAATGGACTACTACGTGGCAATGAGAAAGAATGAAATCTGGCCATATGTGGCAACATGGATGGAACTGGAGGGTATTATGCTGAGCGAAATAAGTCACAGGCAGAGAAAGACAGATGCCATATGTTTCCACGCATAGGTGGATTTTGAGAGACTTAGCAGAAAACCATGGGGGAGGAAAAGAGGGGGGGAAAAGCCACAGAGAGGCAGGGAGACAAAACATAAGAGACTCTTAAATACTAAGAACAAATTGAGGGTTGAGAAGGATATGGGAGGGGGGGAGAGAGGGTGACGGGTACTGAGGAGGGCAATTGTTGGGATGAGCCCTGGGTGTTGTATGGAAACCAATCTGACAATAAATTAAAAAAAAAAAATAAATCCAAATAAAATAAATAAAATAAAATAAAATAAATACACTGTATTTTAAAAAAAGATTTAATGTGGAAATGCAAATATGGTTCCAATGGGAAACCTATTAATATAATCCATGACAGCAATAGATGAAATTAGAAAACTATATGATTATCTTGGGCACTTGAGTGGCTCAGTCCAACTTCAGCTCGGGTCGTGATCTCACGGTTCATGAGTCTGAGCCCCACATTGGGCTCTGTGGCAACAGCCTGCTTTGGAGTCTGTGTGTCCTTCTCTTTATGCCCCTCCCCTGCTCACGCTTTGTCTCTCTCTCTCAAAAATAAATAATAAAACATTAAAAAATGTTTTTAAAGAAAGAAAACTGTATGATTATCTTAATTGCTTGAAGAATGCACTTATTGAGGGGCGCCTGGGTGGCTCAGTTGGTTATGCACCCAACCCTTGGTTTCGGCTTAGGACATGATCTCACAGACGTGGGTTCAGGCCCCGCACTGGGCTCTGCACTGACAGTGTGGAGCCAGCTTGAGATTCTCTGGCACTCCCTCACTTTCTGCCCCTCCCCACTTCTCTGACTCTGTCTCTCTAAAAATAAATAAATAAACTTCTAAAACACTGATTAAAATTTTTTTTCAAGGATGCATTTAATAAAATCAATACTGTGTCCTGATTAAATACATGCACACACACAGCTATCTAGAAAGAAAAGAATTTTGCCTTAATATGATATAGCTTATGTTTCTCAGATCAGGAGCCAGGAAAATTGGTATTATTTTTTAATATACCGATATCACCATACTACGTAACTGCCTAATGTTTAAGGTAAATATGAAAGAGTACCTGTTCAGTAACCACTTCTATTGGCAATTGTTCAGAAAATTCTAGACAATTCAATAAAGGAGAGGAAAAATAAAGGAATGCTTATCATTTTTATTCTTCGGTTTTTTATTTGTATTAACATGAAAATCTATGCAATATTGAGAATGAATAGGAGTTTGATAAATGATTGAAATTATATCTGTGTATGAACTATTAAGAGCATCATATTTATATAGTTTCCTGCATGATATATAAATAAATAATATATGTACAACTATTAGCTGGTATGCCGGCAATAAATAAGTTCAAAAATACAATGGAAAAATTATTATAATACTATCCAACTGGAAACCAGAAATAAAGTTTGTGAGAACATTTTATTGTAGGGTACAAGCAGGATTTGAATAAAGGGCGAAGTCCCATGTTACAAAGATGTCAATTAGTCCATAATTAAAAGATACATTTAAATAAAATTCTATTTCTAGGAACTATGAAAAATTAATCCACGTTTTGCCCAGAAAAAATAAATTTGATTTTAAAAAGCAAAGAAAACATTGAAAAAGAAGAGAAATAATTGGAGGCTGCCCCAGGAAATATCAAAAATCTTTTAAAGCAACAATATTTAAATAGGGTGGTTTCAATACCTGAATATAAAGAAGCGTGAGTGGAGCAGAAAAGAAAGATCTACAATAAAATAAAACATCTAAATATTGAGGATATTATAAAAGTGGCAATTCCAGCGTAGTAGGGAAAAGACGTCTTATTTGATAAAATGGGCAGAAAATCCCTAGTGATTATTGAAAGAAAAGATCGTGTTGAAATATTGCTTCCCACCATATCAAAATCAAACTCTGGAAATATCAAGGAATTACATAAAAAAATAAAAACATAAAAAATATAATGAATCTATGTGAATAATTTTATAATCTTGAGAAAGGAAAGACTGTGAGGATGACTTAATGACCAGTAACTATAAAGGAAAACATATATTTCACTTGGTAAAAATGGGGGGGGGGCAAAAAAGTCTATGTAATTTTTAAAAGTTAATGTCAAAACAAGAGAAAATATTTGGAAAATGTATGAGAAGAAAAATGGTTTCTATTTATAATATTAAAAGATTTCTTTAACCAAAAAGAATAGAAAAATGTAAAAATGACATTCATCAAACTCACTAAAAAATATACAAATAGATCAAAAGTGTAAGAGCAGAATTTAGACTCACCGATATTCAAAGAGTGGCAGATTCCATTAAGAAAATGGAATATTTATGTAATTAACAAGGAGGAAGGAAAGGGTATCTTCAAACATTTTAAATCATAATGAAACTGCTTTAATCTTTATTAGAAACAATGTATCAGAGATCTGAAAAACTGTTCTTCAAATGCCTTTTGACTCAGCCATTGCAGTTGCAGGAATTTACCTTAAAGAAATAGGCAGAAATGGATACAAAATTAGGCACCAGTTCTCCCATCCCCTACTGTAACTTCAGTGATGATCTTCTATCAACTGAAATATGTTACATTCGGGGCACCTGCGGGGCTCAGTCAGTTGAGTGTGAGACCCTTGATTCTGGCTCAGGTCATTATCCCAAGGTGGTTCAAGCCTACATCGGGCTCTGCCCTGAGTGTGGAGTCTGCTTGAGATTGTCTCTCTCTCTCCCTCTGTCCCTCTTCCCTGCTTGTACTCTTTCTTTCTCTCTCTCTCTCTCTCTCTCTCTAAAATAAAAGCTAGTTCCAATGTATATATAAACCACATATTCTTTATCCATTTATGAGTTGATGAATGTTTGGGCTCTTTCCATAATTTGGCTCTTGTAGATAGCAGTGCTGTAAATATTGGGGTACATGTGCCCCTACAAATCAGCACCCCTGTACCCTTTGGATAAATTCCTAGTAGTGCTATTGCTGGATCTTATGGTAATTCTATTTTTAATTTTTTGAGGAACCTCCACACTGTTTTCCAGAGTGGCTGCACCAGTTTGCATTCCCACCAACAGTGCAAGAGGGTTCCCATTTCTCCACATCCTTGCCAACATTTGTTGTTTCAGATGTTGTTAATTTTAGCCACTAACAGGGGTGAGATGGTATCTCAATGTGGTTTTGATTTGTATTTCCCTGAGGATGAGTGACGTTGAGCATCTTTTCATGTGTCTGTTAGCCATCTGGAGGTCTTCTTTGGAAAAGTGCCTATTCATGTCTTCTGCCCATTTCTTCACTGCATACTACCCGGCAACGAGAAAGAATGAAATCTTGCCATTTGCAGCAACATGGATGGAACTGGAAGGTATTATGCTAAGTGAAATAAGTTATTGAGAGAAAGACAGATATCATATGTTTTCACTCATATGTGGAATTTGAGAAACTTAACAGAAGATCATGGGGGAAGGGAAGGCGGAAAAATAGAGAGAGGAAGGTAAACCATAAGAGACTCTTAAATACAGAGAACAAACTGAGGGTTGAAAGGGGGCGGGGGAGGGGAAAATGGGTAATGGGTATTCAGGAGGGCATTTTTTGGAATGAGCACTGGGCATTATGTGTAAGCAATGAGTCATGGGAATCTACTCCCGAAACCAAGAACACACAGTATACACTGTATATTAGGTACCTTGACAATAAACTATATTTAGAAAAAAAAGTTAAAAATAAAAATAAGTAAATAAAAATTAATTGATTATTAGTCAATTAATTAAATTAAAAGAAGAAATATGTTGATGTTTATTATCTATCATCCGAGGGGATGAAATACTTCCCCACGTTTGCCGAGTTTCACTATAGATCAATTTCCAAGCCGTATACAGTCTTAATGAACTTGCTTCAGGGCTTCTTTGTAGCTTTGATTTAATTAAACTTTGTGAGACCAACAAAATTACTTTGTTTAGAAAAATTTGACATCATGACAGTTTCTTACCTGAATCCCAACTTTAAAATCCAGGTGGAAAGGAGAGAGACAAGGGGAGGAGTTTTTGCAAATTAGCCATCGCATAAAAACTCACCTTGGCGGGTATTGGGAAGAGCAAAGAAGCCAGTATCTCCTTAGGAGACCGGGATTCCCAGCCCATTTCTTTATCTTGGCACCAGGAAACTTCGAGAGCAAATCTGCTTTTATTTTTCTTCTTGTTGCAGGTTAGTTTTATGACCTTTATCTCCTCAAAGACATTGGGGCTTAATGAGAGTTTAAATTTTTTGTTTTATGCCATATAAGTGCATGATTAGAAAAATACCCTTGTGTTCTATTTTTGCAATTAAAAAAAAAACCTAATTGGAATATTCACCAGGGAAGGAAAAATGGACTAAGAATTCATCCAAAGAGCTACTTATTACCATTGCTAGTGAAGAAGAAGACAGGTTGAGGTCAGTGTTGGCTATACATATGGAGAGAGATTTTGCCAACTGAGATTTAATTTGGGTTTGTTTCAGATCAAGGGACAAATAGACAGAGGTGACTGGACACTGGAGGTTCAGGGGAGCCGCTGGAGGAGACCAGGATATAAATGATCAAGGAGACGCCTACAACACACTAAATGCAAATTGCACATGCTAATAGCCTTTTATTTCAACAGCCAAAAATATCAACTACCCTGGAGAAAAGTATCCGACTAGATAATTTTGACATTTGAAAGGTGATTTTTCAAACAAATATATATATTCCAATGAAACATAACAGCCTTGGCATTAAAAAAAAATGGACACAGGGTGTTTGGGTTTACTTTTCAAATTATTAAATGCGAGATTCATTATCTATGAATTTCTGTTGGTAGCAATTTCTTTGTTAATACAGACTCATTCTGCTAGTTTGTGATCTAGGGTGTTAGCTGATATTACAATCCTGTGAAGTATTTGAAAAACCTGTGCATTAACTGGTGTGTTCAGGGGGGATTATTTAAGTACTAGCTGCTGTCATTGGGTAAACTCATTGCTTAGAGCCTCTGGGTACATTTTCAAGTAGTAGCAACACATCGAATGGTACAGGGTTATGTTAATAAGCCTTTATTTAAGAGAATTTACCAAGGAGCTCCAGGTTAAAAAATAGTCTCATATTTTAATAGCTGCTCTAATCCACTATAATATAAACTTGTTAAAATGCAGTAAAGAATTCCTGGGACACCTGGGGGGCTCAGTTGATTAAGCATCTGACTTTGGCTCAGGTCACAATCTCACAGTTCGTGAGTTCAAATCCCACATCGGGCCATATACTGACAGCTCAGAGCCTGGAGCCTGCTTCAGATTCTGTGTCTCCCTCTCTCTCTGCCCCTCACCCACTCATGCTCTGTCTCTCTCTGTCTCAAAAACAAGCATTTTAAAGAAATTTTTTAAAATGTTGTACAGAATTCCTTTCAGTTTCTCCTTCAGAGAGAAATTCAGGCTAAAGAGCAAAGATACAGGGAGAAAATCACCAGATGAGAGCTAAGGAAACCTCTCTTAAGAAAACTGTATTTCAGGAACACCTGGGTGGCTCAGTTGGTTCAGCGTTTGACTCTTGGTTTCAGCTCAGGTCATGATCTTGCAATTTTTGAGTTCGACCCCCACATCGGGCTCTGCCCTGACAATGTGGAGCCTGCTTGGGATCCTCTCTCACTCTCCCTCTCTGCCCCTTCCCTGCTTGCTTGTGATTTCTCTCTCTTTTTTCTCTCAAAATAAATAAACTTTTTTTAAAAGTTAAAAAAAAAACTATTTCAGAAAGAAATAGAGATGGGGGAGGGGAAGGAAGGAAGGAAGGAAGGAAGGAAGGAAGGAAGGAAGGAAGGAAGGGAGGAAGGAAGGAAGGAGGGAGGGAGGGAAGAGGGAGAGAGGGAAGGAAAGAAGAGGAAGGAGGAAGGAAGAAAATTCTATCTCCTCGTGTTTCAGCTGAATAGCAGAGGCGGGAGCAACCTCACAGAGCAGATGGGGTGAGGACAGTGGTGTCCTCGGAGTCACTAATGACAGGTGGCATCTCTGAGTACCTGTTGATATTGTCGTATATTTTCTTTGCTCCATCCTTTGAAAAGTGCACTGCCTGACCTGTTCCCCGACCCTGATCTTGACCCTGACACTGATGCCTAACACATCATCTCTAACCTCATCATACCCTCGACCCTTTCGGCACCCACCCACAAAGCTTCACTTAATTTTCTTCAAAAATGTCTAGTATGTTTCTGCCTCACACTCTCTGCCTGGAATTCTCTTTCAGATACCTCCAGGTGGGCTTGGTCCCCGACTTCCTGCTTAAATGTCATCAGGGAGCCCTTCCTTGACCGTGTTATAGAAAATCCTACCCTGCACCCCGTATTCCCCACAGCCCCTACCCTGCTTCGTTTTTCTCCATAGTGTGTACCATCATCCGGCTTACTATTTATTTACTCCCTTGTATATTCTCTACCTCACTAGAATGTTCTCAAGGAACTCTGTTAGACCCATTCACTGCTGTATCTGCCCAACTAAAGTAGTACCAGTAAACGTTTAATGAATGAGCGAATGGCGGAATAGGAATCTTCAGTATGAAGGCAGTCGGACTACTTTCGTGAAGCCCATTTACATGCATATGGCTTGCCCTCTGTCCCCAAGAACAGTGCGATGAGTGAGATTTCCCTGACGGAATGCTCTGTTGGAGTTTTCTTTTTCCCACCCACTTCGAACCCTATCATAGGGTAAAAGTGGGCATTTTCTGGCTTAAATCAAAAAGAAGCTGTGCAAAAGTAGCCAACATGAGTGTTTTGGCAAGCGGATGGTACTAGCAGAAGGAGTTGAGTCAGTTTGTGCAAAATCTGTGTATGAACAAGTGTGTGTGCATTCGTGTATGTGTAATTTTAGGAGTCAAACTTTTTCTTGGGAGAGAAAAAGTGTATGAGCAGGGGAGGGGCAGAGGGTCAGGGGGAGAGAGAATCTTAAGCCCTTGAGAGGCTCCATCTTTGACTTGACCTGAGCTGAAATCAAGAGTCGGATGCTTAACCAACTGAGGCAGCCAGGGGCCCCCAAACTTTTTTTGTATGCAATCTATTTTGTACTTGAAAATGAGAAAGTCTTGTGTGAGGTAGGGTTTTCTGTCACTCAGACAGCCTTTGTATTGGAGAGCAGCTTTGAGTAGGACATTACTTAAATACTTTAGCTAGCAATTTTATAAAAACAAGAAAAACTAATGATCTTGCACTATAGACAAAAATTCCATGACAATGAAAATCTGATTTTTCTACTAATAAATTCCTTGATACAAGGTACAATGCCAGGGAAAAGAATTGCGGTGATTGGCGCTGGGGTCAGTGGATTAGGCGCCATTAAGATCTGTCTGGAGGAGGGATTGGAGCCCACCTGTTTTGAAGAAACCAGTGATATTGGAGGACTGTGGAGATACCAGGTAAGTTTGAATAGTCTATGTCACCGCATGTGCTATGACATCTTCTCGATACCTGGGAAATAGGAATGCAAACATATAGCAGTAACTTTCTCTCCAACCACCGGAATAATAATTATTATTTTTATTAGTGCCTACACCTGTGCATTGAATCCCAATCTTTCCTTCCCCCAAGGATGATACTACACAGTCCTTCCTCCTTACAGAGTCTAACTTCCTGAAGGAGAGGCTCTCTGGGTTGTCTCATGTCCACTGCATGTCTCTACTGTCATTACCTGATGGGCATACTAGCACTTCCAGAAAATTGCTCTCACTGCTGTTACCAATCAAAGTTGCCAAATCATATGGACTTCCTGTGCTAAATTTTCTGGCTTTCTCAAGGGGATCTAAAAATGTCAAAAAAACAACTCATTTTAAAAACACTTGTCCCTGCCTTCTGTGATTTCACTCTCTTTTCTTCTCTCCTTTTCCTACGCGATAGTTATCCACTTGGCCTCTCAACGTGGCTGATTAGAGTTCTATTCTCAATCCTCTGGTCTTTTACTTTTTGCAAGTCCCTTAGGATTCTTCCTTATCACCCCACTTTGGCTTTCAGCTACCACATATATGCTAATTCTTGATCTGCAGATTTTGATCTTCATCCTGATAATATTTAAGTATTAGTAAGGGCAGCTAACACTAACTGTCCCACAGACAAACTCTGAAATCTCCAGAGCTTAGCACAATAATTGTTTCTGTCCTGCATCACAGTCCGATGTGACTAAATAGTTCTTCTCCAACTTAGAGTTATGCCACTAGACCATGTGGCCTCCAAGGTAGCCATGAGGGGGAAAAAGAAAGGTAGAAATACACCAGCTCTTAACTACCTAGGTCTAGCCTACAGGTGGCTGCCTGCTTTTGTTAATCTCTGGGATGTCTCACCAACCCCTGGTTGGTTTTTTAGGTCTTTCATTTCTTTTTGTTTTGTTTTGTTTTCATATGAACAATTCCCTGCATTACACTCCCAGTTTCAAGTATTGGGAGTAGTTTCCATGTTCTTTCTTCTTTTTTTCTTTTTTTTGAAGTTTATTTATTTATTTTGAGAGAGACAGACAGAGCAAGCAGGGGGAGGGGCAGAGAGAGGGAGAGAGAATCCCAAGCAGGCTCTGCGCTGTCAGCACAGAGTCTGATGTGGGGCTCAAATTAAACAAATGGTGAGATCATGACCTGGGCTGAAACTGACAGTAGGACGCTTAACTGACTGAGCCCTGTCCAGGTGCCCCAGTTTCCATGTTGGGGCAATGGTTGGACCTTAACCAATACAGACATGTCTCTAGGAAGCTTCTTCAGCCTCCAAGCCTGATGTCTACAACACCCTGTGCACACAGCCTATTAGTCCTGTCACACTACATGCGTGATCTCCTGTGTAAGGTTTTTAAGCATTCTATGTGTATTATTTGGTCTTCGTAATAACTCTGTGAGATAGACAAGGGCTTATCTGTAGACAAAGAAATAGATTTGGAGAAATGATTTGATGTCAGATGCCCTATCCAAGCCAGGCAATGATATGTCTCAAGGCCCACATCGGAATGTCACAAAATACCACATCGTGTCACCTGATTTCACTAGCGATGCCCATATTTTAAGCTTTCACTTATAAAAAATGCTTCTCCATATCTGTAGAAGCTATCCTTCTCAGAAGGAATATTTTAATATATAAGTGTTCAATACAATGGCCTTTATTAAACAATGCTCTTTATTTGGAAGAAGAAAACACATACTTTGATCTGTTCCTAAAGTTGGTATAATTGCGCAAGTATTAGATTCCATACTTCCTGGCTTCAAATTTAGAATATTTATAGTACATGCATTACTGATTATTTCCTCAATAATGTACGAAAGATGAAGCAAATAACCTCCTCCCCAATTGTGTTTTCTGTGTACATTAAAATGACTATATTTTAAGATTATAATAAATTCTTAAAGAGAAAAACAACATATTTTAAGTGGCAGTGTATTGTTTTCTTAGCCTTAAATTAACTTAAGTGTCTAGCTTTAGTTTAAAATAAAAACTGGAATGACTGCTAATGCATGTAACAGGTATTATGTGTTGTACGGACGCCTGTTATAACCTGAAACATTAACATGATAATGTGCTTCACGAGATCGAATTAGGTAATGTATGTATAGAGCTCTTTAGGGATGCCTGGATGGCTCAGTTGGCTGGATGTCCAACTTCGGCTCAGGTTATGATCTCACAGTTCGTGAGTTCGAGCCCTGCGTCAGGTGCTGATGACTTGGACCCTGGAGGCTGCTTCATATTCTGTGTCTCCCTCCCTCTCTCCCCCTCCCCAGCTTGTGCTCTGTCTGTCTGTCTGCCCCTCTCTCTCTCAAAAATGGATGAACATTAAAAAAAATTTTAAACTCTTTAGAAACCGTAACATATTGCAAAGTGCTAAACTACAATATACCTATCTGTATGCATATAGATAAGTAGATAATAAATAGAGAGATTCTGAAAGATTGAGAGGCTGATACCAGAAGCGTATATATCAAAACATTTAAAGAGATCATCAAGCTGGCAAGGACGTGAAGAAAGGAGAACCTTCTTACGTGGCTGGTGGGAATGCAAACTGGTGCAGCCGCTCTAGAAAACAGTATGGAGGTTCCTTAAAGAGTTAAAAATAGAATCACCCTATGATCTAGCAATTACACTACTAAGTATTTACCCAAAGGATACAAAATACAGTTTCGGAGGACAACATGCCTCCCAATGTTTATAGCAGCATTATCAACAACTGCCAAACTATGGGAAGAGCCCAAATGTCCATCAACTAATGAATGGATAAAGATGTAACATATATATACTATGGAATATCACCCAGCCATCAAAAGGCATGAAATCTTGCCATTTGCAACAGTGTGGATGGAACTGGAAGGTATTTCTGCTATCAGAGAAAGACAAATATGACATGATTTCACTCATACGTGGAATTTAAGAAACAAAACAAATGGACATATGGAAAGCGGGGGAAAAGAGATGGGGAGCCAAACCCTAAGAGACTCTTAATAATAGAGAACAAATTGAGGGTTGATGGAGGGAAGTGGGGAGGGAATGGGTTAGATGGGTGATGGGTATTATAGAGGTCACTTTTTGGGATGAGCACTAGGTGTTGTATGTAAGTGATAAATCATTAAATTCTACTCCTGAAATCAATATTACACTACATGCTAACTAACTAGAATTTAAATAAAAATTTGAAAAAAAAGAAAAGGATCATCAAGAATGATATTTGTCTCAGATTTCTATAAAATTGTAATAAACATTTGCTGCTTTGTAATTAGAAAAAAATCACCAATTAAAAAAAGGAGGGAAAAAAGAAAGCCAAACGTACTAACACTCTGTGTTCTTTTCTATCTGTCACTACAAACTGTGTGGACTTCTTGGATGCCTTCTGGCCAGGACTCTGACCCCACTGAGCTCAGTGGGCAGAGAGGCAGACCCAACTTCCTCTGCTTATTTTCACTCTCTGCTATTCTACATACATTTTTCTTTTCGTGTTGTTTCCATCTTTTCATATTCCCCTCTTTGTTCCTCAACAAAATTACTTGCTCTTTTAAACTAAGACAAGATATCTTATCTCTTAGTGAAGGGACTGGAAAAGCAACTTTACTTTCTTTGAAGGAATTCATCCCAGGAGCATCATAATTTGACAAATAAAGGGATTGATTTTTTTAACTGTTACTCTTGTATTTTAAAAGATAGGAAGTGTCCTCTTTCTCCTGGCAGGAGGAGACTAAGAGTAGAAGGGCAAGTGTCTACAAATCCACCACCAGCAACACTTCAAAGGAGATGTCAACTTACAGCGATTACCCTTTCCCCGATCACTTCCCCAACTACTTGCACAATTCCAGAATCATGGAGTACCTCAGGATGTACGCACAACACTTTGGCCTAATGAAGCACATTCAGTTTCTGGTAAGTGGAGCAGGGAACACTCGGCATGTGTGGAACCTTCTTGGTAGAGTCCAGAACCAGGTGAAGTGAGGGGCGGCAAGGTACACCCATTCAATCTTGGAGGTTAACTCTACGTGCCTCTCTGGTGAAGTCAACAGGACCTTCCATCCTCACTTCCTTCAGGAGATAGTATGATGGGTTGGCTGAAAATGCCAGATGGTGCACCTGGTATTGGCACCACCAACTACATTTAGAACTGCAGCTAGGGACAGACATGCTGGCTTACATCTCTATTTAAAGAGGCCTTGGTAAGAAAACCAGATATAAAGAAACTCATTCAGAAAACCCCAAGGGAGAGTAGCTAAACCAACCTTACTCATTGAGGCCAAAAGTTCTGGGTCAGGAGGCAACCAGAAAGAGAGGCCACAAGTCCAAGTTTGTCTCATTCTCAGTCGAAGGTGCACAGTGTGAGGAAGAGCTCCAACTTCTCTTCCACGGGACAGTGGGACGTCCTGGTCGAGACCACAGGGAAGCAGGAATCCTATGTCTTTGATGGGATTATGGTGTGTAGCGGCCTTTACACCGACCCCGTCTTGCCGCTCCAGAACTTTCCAGGTATGTCATACGGAACGTTTTTGGCACTGGTGATGTGCGATTTTATCGCTGTTGCTTGAAAAAACTTTGTAACTCAGAAAGTCACCCTATTTTCAAAATAAATATTATTTTTTTCTGGTTATAAAGTAATGCATGCTTTTACAGAGTCCATTCAAATAATACGTAATATTATAAAATCAAAAATTAAAATTACTAATGCCTTATTGCCACAAGTTCTGGGTTATTTTCAGAGAAAAGTGTTACATTTTTCCACAAGGGGAAAGCAAAATGTGGGAATTGTTGTGTTGGTAATAGTTTGGAGTAAATATGGGGCTCCTGGCTGGCTCAGTTGGAACAACGTGTGACTCTTGATCTCCAGGTCATGAGTTCGATCCCCATGTTGGGTGTAGAGATTACCTAAAGGAATAAAAAAGTTAAAAAAATAGTTTGGAATAAATAGTAGGATCAAAACTACAGAAAATATATTAAGACTTAGCTTTTCTAATATATATATCTATATATATATAATTTATTGTCAAATTAGCTAACATACAGTGTATACAGTGTGCTCTTGGTTTGGGAGGTAGATTCCTGTAATTCATTACTTATATATAACACCCAGTGCTTTATTCTTGAATGTGTATGTAGGTAAATAGCGTGATGAATATAAATAGCCATGGACACATCTTAGAAGCTGCTGTAATGCTATTGTTTACTGTCTGGAAGCCTAAGCACTTCACATATAAGGAATGGTGCAGGAATGGCTCACCTCCACAGTGCCTCCCTGTTTGTCTCTAGGAGCAGGATGCATACTCAGTCTTCTCAAACAGGGCTGAACCTGAGACTCTTTTGCGGTTCTCAGAAGATTCTAAATGCCCCCTACTTTCATTGCTTTATGTATCTGTTTCTCAGTGTATGAGAAGATAGAGAAGGTTCAAGAGAAATCTATTGGCTAGTTGATTAGAAACTGAAATATTCCCGTATTCATCCATTCCACAGGTGTTCAAGAAATACCTATTGGGCACCAACTGTCCAGAGGTTCAGTAGAGAATGAAACAGGCAAAACCTCTGCCCCCAAGGAGCATGCATACAACAGACAGACACAGACAAAAATGGGATAAATAAGGAGAGGAGATATCTGTGGGAAAGGGAAGGGGTTTGGAGGATGGGGGTTGCGATGCAAGGTTAGATGAAGTGGCCAGGTAAGGTTTCTGTGAGAAAGGGATATTTGAGCAAATACCCAGAGGAGTTGAGGAGGTGATGCAGATATCTGGAGAAAGTGCCCAATGCAGGAAGAAGACCAGGTGCAAAGACCTTGATAGGGGAAGTGGGCTTCCCAGGTCCAGTGTGGTGGGAGGAGTGGATGGAGTAGGCAAGAGATAATGTCAGAGAGTGAACGGTGGGCCGTTGTTTGCACTCCGGCTTTGAGTTTGAGTGAGGTAAGAGCTGTTAGGAGATTTTGAGCACAGGAGAGGCAGGCCTCTCATCTCTTTAGCTGCTGTGCTCAGAATAGTTGGGGAAAGAGGTAGTAGAGGTGGAAGTGTGGAGAGCTGGGAGGAGGCTCTTGCACTAATTCAGGTGAGAAATGATGGTATTTTGGACCAGGTAGGGGGCTGTGAAGATATAAAGAAGTGCTTGGGTCTTGAATATAGTTTGAACATAGAGATGATAGAATTTGCTGATGGGCCAGAACTGAGATTAGTAGAGAGGTATCAAGGGTACCTCTCATGTAGCTGGTCTGAGCAATCGAGTTGCCATTTCCTGAGACAGGAGAGAATGCAAGAGATGCTGATTCTGCCTGTTTGAGGGAGAAAGACGGAGGAGACCATGAAGCAACAAGGCTGAAGAGATGTTCATTGAAAATAGGAGAGTGTGGGCTGGGATTGAAGATACTTAAAGAAGAGTATTAAACCTATTTCTCAAGTACTTACTATTTAGGAACATTTTAACAGATCCGATACCATTCCTATGAGCTAAGTGAAACCATACACATTGCAAATGGCACTAGTAGTAAAAAAAATCTGAGCTTCATGCCTACGTTTGTTTGACCTCAAAACCCCCTCGCAATTTGGCCCACAGGGTCAAGGATTCATTTTAGAATTGAAGAGAAATATTTTCTCCCAGGGAAAAAGAGACAGAAAAAGGATGGATGAAAACACAGTCACTTTTAGGTGTTGAGAAACTCACGTAAGATCTTTGCTGTTACGTAAAAATGAGAAGAAAAGTGATCTTCAGGAATGAGATGAATTGCAGTAGGTCCGAGGGGAGTGGAAATGACTGATGAGAAATTTTATGGACTACGGAACTTGGAAAGATGTAGTTTGGGAACAATTAGACCCATGCCAGGAGTTCACTAGGTGAGGATCGAAGAACTACTTCCAAAGGAAAGCTGAGCTTGGATCAGATTCTGTAGGGAGAAAGGAACAGGGCAAGCATTGACCCACAGTCAGGACTGTGTGTCCAGCATCACAAGAGGAGCAAATGAAGCCCATACGTGCAGACAGACCCCAGTGTTGTTTAAAAAATGAAACGCTGCGAAATCAACCAGCTTTTATGGCTTTGCCATAGGAGGCTTCTGTTTAAGTCAGAGGAAATTTTTAGGCAAAAACATGAAGTTGCTACATTATTTTAGCTTCAGATCCTATAGGTGATGTTGGACTGTTTGTCCCCAGAGTGAGTAGTGCTGACAAGAAAGGTGTACTGGGCCCAGAATGAGATGGAAGCATCTAGACAAGGATGAGGCTGGGGTTGGGAAAGCAAGACAGGAAAGTGGGTCCAAATCAGTGATTGTAAATAACAAGGATGAAGGAAAAGGAAGATGCTTTACCGAAACAGAGGCCACACTCGCCTTCGAAGGCATGGCAAGGAATAGGTAAGTCCAAAGGAGGCAGAAATCAGATGTCTGAGCTATTTGGAAACCTGGTAATTTGTTTAAGCATGGAACTTATGATCTAGAACAAAAATGTTTGAGGATTTATTCTGTCTGATGATGCTGGCCGGACACAGTCTGCAGGCCAGCGTTAGTAAAACAGCAAATAAGATGTTTAAATAGGATGGTCTTTGAATTCAATAACAAGCTTTAAACAATAATATAGAGGCCCCTGGGTGGCTCAGTTGGTTGAGCGGCTGACTCTTGATTTTGGCTCAGGTCGTAATCTCAATATTCACGGGATCAAGACCCATATTGGGCTCTGTGCTATAAGCACAGAGCCTACTTGGGATTCTCTCTCTACCTCTCTCTGCCCCTCCCCCTCCCTCTTTTCTTAAAACAAACAAATAAATAATGACCAATGCTTGAGTAATTCTATTCTTGCTCACAGGAATCAAGAGATTCAAAGGTCAATATATCCACAGCTGCGAATATAAGAGCCCAGAGAAATTTCAGGGGAAGAGAATCATCGTGGTTGGCATTGGAAATTCTGGAGCTGATTTGGCAATTGAGCTCAGTCATGTAGCTTCACAGGTTTGGTTCCTCAAATTCTCTTTCCTGAGGTGCACCCTGCCCACTGCCCTCTGAGATGTTGGCATTACACGAAGTGTGTGTCATGCATACCCAGACACCCCTTCAATCCTGATTGTTAATTACCTCTTCACACTCATTTTCTTGGTAGACATCTTGAAAATACATTTTTTAAATGAGAATGGAATAAAAACAGATATTTCAAACTTTAGTGACTGCCACATTATTTTCACCAGAGAGTGCCAGTTTCGTTGGTGCCAAGAGTTAAAAAAACAAACCATTTCAGAAAAACACTTTAAATCCCTTTATTTTTCACTGATACGACACTTGATACATCTCCCAACTCCGAGTCCTTCCATTCTTAGATTTCTAGGCATACATATGAACCAAGTACGTATTCCAAATTCTATAATATCATAAATAACAGAAGGATGAGATCTTGCATGTCAATCTGTTGATCTCTAGTCTTCTTGTATCATTGTGTTTGTCCAGAATTTGCAATGTAAGATGGCAGGCATCAAACACTGCTTTCAAGAAAGTGCATGAGGGACAGTGAATGAGACCCAGAGGATGGCTGGGGGAGATTTCTGGAACTATAAGCCACAAGACAAATGTGTCTGTTTGAATGAATGTGTGTGACTATATCCATCTGTCTATCTGTCTTTGAGAACAGAGAAACTCTTTAAGCTAACAAGGCAAGAGAGTTCTTACCCATTTCTCATGAGCCAAATGAGAGATAGCTGAAAAACTGAGAAAGGAAAGTCTTACACTGTAAAACATCCATTTTTCATTCATCTGCATTGTCTCCTAGGTGTATCTCAGCACAAGGCGGGGTGCATGGATTTGGAACCGGGTCTGGGATAATGGGATGCCCATGGACACTGTTCTCTTCACTCGTTTTAAGACCATCCTCAACAAATTTTACCCTACATTCTTAATCAACAGATGGGCAAAGAATAAATTAAACACTCGACTTAACCATGACATTTATGGCTTGCTACCTATACACGGGTATGTTCTAGGTTTTTTAAAAAGTGATTTTCCCTCTGCCTTTTAACCCTGAGGTAGCTAAGTATCTTCTTTCTTTCTTTCTTTCCTTCTTTCTTTCTTTTTTACGTTGGTAAAATGCAATCCCTATCTCCTATCTGTTGTGAGGTATAAATGTGGATAAAATTGATTATGTGCACTGCGTAGACAAATTTAATAAATATTTATGAGTTCCTACTATGGTCAGGTAGGTTTCTGGATACTGGGAGCAGAATAAGGACAAGGTCAGACGGAGTTCTAGCTCTTGCTGGACCTCCTTTCTAGTATGGGGAAACAAAGTAGGGGATAATGCAGCAATATGGAGTAATACGTGCTGTAACGAACTGTAAGCAGAGTTGGGGAGAGGAATCTTTTTTAGACGGAGTGATTCCAGAATGAGTATATGATGAGAGACCATTTGAATGGGGACCTGAAGGAAGCGAGGAAGCAAGTCCTGAAAGAACGACTAAGATGAGAATATCATTCCAGGCAGAAGAAACACAATTTCGAAGGCTGGAATAAGCAAGGAACCCACTGTACAGACTGCTGGGGGAGGGGAAGTGATAAGAAATAAATTCACAGATGTAGGCAGGAGCCAGATCACGGGAGGGATTTTTAGGGCTGGGGCATGGTCATAGCTTTCGATTTCATGTTTAGTGAAATAGAAACCAATCAGGATATAATTCTACATATTAAAAAGATCACTCAGGTTGCTAAGTGGAGAGGAAATTACGGGGAGTCAGGGAGGCTACTAAGTATTAAATAATGTCAGTAAAATTTATAAAAATGGTATGTAGATTCTCAAAATAAATGGATATCAGAATATCATCTAATTTCCTATTCTAGTATAAACACTTCTACCAGCTGCTTTGAAAAATTTCTTTCCCCAAAAATTGTTTTCAATAAATTAGATACCAATATTATCACTGGTATAAACTTACATACCGCATTGTAAAATCTTCTCTTTGCATATAATAAGTATCAAATAAATGTTATTGGCATTCTAGTAAGTACAGAATGTTTATTCAGTAAACAATTCAGAAAAACTATGAGTTAAAGAAATCTTTTATCAAACAAAAATGTAAGTTTTTTTTCTTTAGCTCAACTAAAAAATATTTGGAATATTTTTGAGCTCAACTCCTACCCAAAAAGACATAATAATTTTCCTGCATTTCAATTTTTATTCTTTAGATTTCTCAGACATCAAGCTACTTTTAGTGATGATCTACCCAATCACATAATATCTGGAAGAGTTCTGATAAAATCAAATGTTAGAGAGTTCACGGAGACGTCAGCCATCTTTGAAGATGACACAGAAGAGAACGTTGATGTTGTTATTTTTGCCACAGGATATACTTTCTCTTTTCCCTTTTTGGAAAGTAATGCAACAGTTCTGGACAGCCAGCATTCCATGTTTAAATTGGTCTTCCCTCCTCAACTAGAGAAACCAACGCTAGCTTTCATTGGCATCCTCCAGCCAGTGGGAGCCACCATTCCCGCTTCGGAACTCCAGAGCCGATGGGCCGTGCGTGTATTCAAGGGTATGTGCTGACCCTGTGCAGAATTAGAAAAGGTGACCACCTAAAGAGGTGATTTCGGAGGCATTCATTACAAAGGTCTTCTGCTGCAAAACATACATGAAGCTAACTTTTACAGTGTCCGAGATGGTGCCACTTGGCATTTGTTACGTTAGTGTTTGATTGCTATTTAACCTTTAGGATTCCTGTATGAAAATGAAGATTAAAAAACTACTTTAAGCTATCATCAAGTGACAATTTATTGGCAAATCATTCTTCAGAGCATGTTAGGGCAGTACATAGTAGAGGAAGTGACGAAAGTAGAAGAAAGATCTCCACCTAAAGCATAGGTGGGAAATAATAGCTCTCCTACTTCTCAGTTGTTGCCAGAATCTTTCTGGAATAAGCCTAAATTAAAGGAGAATTTTTTTCACCTCTCAATTTCAAAATAGAAAGAGGACAGGCAGAGTCACAGAATTATGAATAGTAAATTATGTGAATTATGTGAATTGTGGCAGAATCACTGAGTAACTGGGGTAGCACAACAGCACAATTAAAAGAGCAAGAGCTCTGTACAGAGACAAACCTAGGATTAAAACCCAGTTCCTCCAGCAGTACCTGGGTGGCTCAGTTGGCTAAGCGACTGACTTCAGCTCAGGTCATGATCTCATGGTTTGTGGGTTTGAGCCTCGAGCTGGGCTCCATGCTCCAAGCCTGCTTGGGATTCTCTCTTTCCCTCTTTCTCTGCCCCTCCCTCACTGTGCTTTCTCTCTCTCTCTCTCTCTCTCTCTGTCAAAATGAATGAATAAACTTAAAAATTTTTAAAAAGAAAGAAAACCCAGCTCCTCCATATACTGTCTGCATAATCCTGACATTTCTTGACCCCACAATTTCCTTATTTATAAATGGAAATATTTACATGTACTTAATACTTAAGCATCCCAACTTATATAGGCATCCAGTAAATACTGAATGAATGAAGATTAGCCATTGCTATTGTAATTCCTTATTATTATTCATTATATCATTAATTCTATGGTTGAGAATTAATTGATGAAGACAGATTCACAACTTTCCTTTGGTCAATCACATTATAATAATTCTGCTCATTTGTTTGTTTCTCCTTTAAAAAGTTCCCCATATTTTCCTGGAACATTCTGTGTTTCTCAAAATATAGAATGTCATTCATCAAAGAAATAAAGGAGAATTATAGGAAGGTGTCTTCCATGAGTTAAGGTGGAAAATTAAAGGGCGCCTGGGTTGGCTCAGTCAGTTGAGTGTCCAACTTCAGCTCAGGTCATGATCTCACAGTTTGTGAGTTCAAGCCCCACGTTGGGTTCTGTGCTGACAGCTCAGAACCTGGAGGCTGCTTCAGATTCTGTGTCTCCCTCTCTCTCTCCGTTCCTCCCCTACTCATGCTCTGTCTCTCTCTCTCTCAAAAATAAATAATAAAAAAAAAAATTTTAAGGTGGAAATTTAAGAATAAATCTCTGTCCAATGAAAACAATCAAGAGACATTGAGTCTCTATGAATACAATAGAAGAAAGAATAGAATAGAAGAATACATATTGTATTTCTTCTCTCTACAAATACAAATTTCTTCTCTATTTGAAGAGAGAAGAAATACAATATGTATTTGTAAACAAATGCATAGCATAAATGAACAGGTGTAACTCACCATTTAAAGGACAGCCTGAGTGGATTAGTATGTTAAGCATCTGACTCTTGATTTGGGCTCAGGTCATGATCTCACATGCTCTGTCAGAGCAGAGCCTGCTTGGGATTCTCTCTCCCTCTCTCTCTCTCTCTCTGCTCCTCCCCGACTCATGCCTGCACACAGATGTGCACTCTCTCTCTCTCATACACACACACACAAACCAAGTAAATAAACATTTTAAAATATATAAATAAATAAATAAATAAAGGACAGCCAAAGTGAATACTCTGGTAATGGAACAACACACATGCTACTTTGTGTCTTGTCATTCGGATGTGACTCCCTTCAGTCCATCTTTCTTTGTGGGCTTTGAGGTCTGCTAGTCAAGATGTTAACTGGTTAGAGACGTGTCTTTGCATCTGTAAGGCATGTGCATTGGATTAAACAATGAGTGGAGGGCATTCAGGAGGACTTCCTGGGCTCATGTGTCCCCCACTCTTGTGCTACCTCACTCATGTTCTCTACCAAACTGACTCTCAAGGTATTCACTTCTTCTGGAAGCTCACCTTCTTTCTTTCCTAGGGTTGAACAAGTTACCTTCGGTGAGTGGCATGATGGCAGACATAAGAAAGAAGAGAAAAAAATTTGAAAAAGAGTAAGAAACTTGCTTCTTAGTAAAAGTCATTTGGCAGTGTTTAGGTGGAACCGTTTGCTTATCAAGTATTCTTTATATTTTTCTCATCATAGAAGCTGAGTCTATTTGCCTAGATAAGATCTCAACTTATCAACTTCTTCATTTCTTCTTAATTGAGCATAATATAAATATATGTAATATTTATGGGAAGAATGGATATAGAATAGTCCAACATGGAAACCTTAGAATTGTGTTTAAAATTCATGTAACACTAGATAAATGCAATTATAAATTTATGTCATATGATAGCCTTAGAGCTGCAGAGTGTAGAAAAATGTAAGACGAAATGAAGGGTTGTTTTGCCCCTGTAAGGAGTTGGAAAGATAAATCAATGTGAGAAATGAGTTGGCAAATCATTACAGAATCTAATTAAAATACTGACGTGAAGTCAGAGGCTTGTAGGTTGTATGAAATCTTCTTAATAGAAAGTCATTCTCAACCACTGGGGTGGGAAATGTAAGGTATTTTTATGCAAAATATACCTGTTGAGAATCTACAGTGTGAATGTCACAGCCTGTCTCTAAGATCAAAGGGTTTATCCTAAGAAGAGACGGTTATCCAGTAATTGGTTTAAGAAGGTCAGCCAGGAATTACATTTTAGTAATACTTAAAATCAAATGAATGTCCACACACAACTAAATAACTGGCCTGTACAATTTCATATTCCCCACCAACTTACCAGAATGAGATTATACCCTGAATGAGAATCCAATGCATGACCAAAGTACAGGATTTAAGAAAAGAATACCATTAATATGACAACGATCTTCTGAAACCAACCTATTGCCATCCAAGACTCTTGGAAGGATTTGAGAGTGAAAAATACAGTGTGAATACTTTGTTAGAAACCACTGAGAGGAGTGCCTGGGTGGCTCAGTCCGTTAAGCATCTGACTCTTGATTTTGGCTCAGGTCATAATCTTGTGGTTCATAAGATCAAGCCCCATGTCAGGCTCTGTGCTGGCAATGCTGAGCCTGCCCAGGATTTTCTCTCTCCCTCTCTCTCTGCTCCTCCCCTGCTTGTGCTCTCTCTCTCTTCCTCTCAAAAATAAATAAACATGAAAAAAATTTTTTTAAAAAAGGACCCACTGAGAAATTATCCATAGACTTAATTCTTTCTTCCATGGGTAATCTCCTCATGCAAAGTCCACCGATGTTTAGAGGAAATTATGCTTGGAAGGAAGGGGGTTGTTTTCTGACTTGAGCTTTCTGATTGTTTTTTTTTCCCCTTCTGCTTTCAGACCCCTGAATAATCCTCGTGACACACGCAGAGTGCAGTACGTGGATTACATGGATGAAATCGCCTCTGAAATAGGAGTGAAACCCAACCTGCTCTCACTCTTCCTGTGGGACCCAAAGCTGGCTGTGGAAATTTTCTTCGGACCATGCACGCCTTACCAGTACCGCCTGCGGGGGCCAGGGAAGTGGGCTGGAGCCCGGAGAGCCATCCTGACCCAGCGAGCGCGGATCATCAAGCCCCTGAGGACTCGAACCCTCACCCATGACCAGCCTCCATTCTCTGTGCCATTCTGGCTCAAGAGTGCCTGTGCAGCTCTTCTCCTCTTTGTTCTCACCCTAGTCGTTATTAAAGGCTAATCCTATGATTGTTAGCATATTAGAAGCTAACCGTGACACACCCCAATTAAGAGATTGAGTATGTTCAAGTGTTTATCTCTCAATTCAGACTAGACTAGTAGAATAAATATCCCCAAATCTCTCATGCAGGAGTATTTTGCCGAAGTGGAGGTTTCTTCAACAGAGAGTTTAAATGAAGTGGGTTGTATGAAACTTTGCTTTGGAAGTGAAAAGTTAATTTCCATAATATGATCGATGTTCTCAGTTATGCCAAGTTCCCTGAGGCCCTCCTTTTATAGTAAACACATGGTTTGCCAGCTATTTGCAAGTGGCAAATTCTTGATTTTGCATGTAAAGCACAGGCTAGGAAAAAGTGTCTCTTCAAATGATCTTGGATAGCTAACAATGAACAAATGGCTTCATCAGAAACCTCCTCCTCGGGGTGCCTGGGTGACTCAGTCAGTTAAGCGACCAACTCTTGATTTCCACTCAAATCATGATCCTAGGGGCGTGGGATGGAGCCCCATGTCAAGCCCCATGCTGGGTGTGGAGCCTTCTTAAGATTCTCTCTCTGCCTCTCTCTGCCCCTCGCCTTCTCATCTACAGTCACATTTATAGAATCATGGATATTGAGGTAACAGGTTACTTACAGGTTATTTCAGGTACTATTGAGGGTATTTTAGGGAAAGGAGAATACCACAGGGGAATAATAGAAGTCAGGAAATGTACATAATTTGTGTTCTATTAAAACTATCACAACATGGAACAAAGTCTACAGTAAACATACAAAATTCTATAAAAACATTCAGGAGAATGTGAAGAAGAAACAGGGAGAAAAAGTATAAACATACATGGTGAAATGATTACTATAATCAAGATAATTAACATAGTCATCATCTCACATAGATACGTTTACTTTTGATGTGAGAACACTTAAGATCGACCTTCTTAGCAAATTTCAACAGTATGATATTCGATGCACTATACAATATAATAGCTAATAATTTAGCAATACAGTATTACTGACTATAGTCACCATACTATACATTAGGTCTCCAGAACTCATTCATCTTGTAACTGAATGTTTGTTTCTATGACTAACATCTCCCCATTTCCCCCCAACCACCAGCCTTTGGTGACCACTCTTCCACTCTCTGTTTCTAAAAATTCAACTTTTCATAATTCCATAAGTTAGATCATGCAGTATTTGACATTCTGTATCTGGTTTATTTCATTTAGCATAATGTCCTCCAGTTTCACCATGATGTTACAAATGGCAGGATCTCCTTCTTTTATAGGGCTAGATAATACTCCATTTTATATATATATATATACATACATACATATATATAATGTACATACATATACATACATATCACATTTTCTTTATCCCTTTATCCATCAGTGGACACTTAGGTTGGTTCCATACCTTGGCTTTATGACTAACACTGTAATGAACTTGGGAGTGTAGATGTCTCTTCAAGATCCTGTTTTCATTTCCTTTGGATAAAAACCAACAGTGGGGTTGTTGGATCATATATATGGGAGCTCTATTTTTAATAGTTTGGGGAACCTCCATGTTGTCTCCTATAGTGGCTGTACCAATTTACATTCCCGCTAAAAGTGTAAAAGGGTTTTCTTTTTCAAGTCTCTTGATTCCTCTCTTTCATATCCCATATCTAGTCGAACAGCAAATCTTACCACCTTCACAGTAAATCCGGAATCCCACCATCTCTCATCACCCACCATCTCCCTCCCACCATCTCGTATGTAGCATTATAATAGTCTCCTCACCACTTCTGGTGGGAATGCAAACTGGTGCAGCCACTCTGGAAAACAGTATTGAGGTTCCTCAAAAAATTAAAAATAGAACTACCCTATGACCCGGCAATTGCACTAGTAGGTTATTTATCCAAGGGATACAGTCATGCCGTTTTGAAGGGACACATGCACCCCCAATGTTTAGAGCAGTGCTATCAACAATAGCCAAAGTATGGAAAGAGCCCAAATGTCCATCGATGGATGAATGGATAAAGAAGATGTGGTATATATATATATACAATGGAGTATTACTCGGCAATCAAAAAGAACGAAATCTTGCCATTTGCAACTACGTGAATGGAACTAGAGGTTATTGTGCTAAGTGAAATTAGTCAGTCAGAGAAAGACAAATATCATATGACTTCACTCATCTGAGGACTTTAAGATACAAAGCAGATGAACATAAGGGAAGGGAATCAAAATAATATAAAAACAGAGAGGGGGACAAAAACATAAGAGACTCTTAAATACGGAGAACAAACAGGGGGTTACGGGAGGGCTTGTGGGAGGGGGGATGAGCTAAATGAGTAAGGGACATTAAGGAACCTACTCTTGAAACCATCGTTGTACTGTATGCTAACTAACTTGGATGTAAAATTTTTAAAAATTAATACAAAAAAAATAATAGTTTCCTCACCACATTCCTTGCTTCGTCTCTAATCTCTGTGGTTTATTCTCACCGGAGCAGCCAAATGATACTCTTAAAACATAATCCAAGGGCTCTTGGATGGCTCAGTCTGTTGAACATCCGCCAGGGTTCCAGGATTGTGAGATGGAGCTCTGCATAGGGCTCCCTTGCTGAGCATGGAGCATGCTGAGTTCTCTCTCTCTCTCTCTCTCTCTCTCTTTCTCTCTCTCTCTCTCTCTCTCTTTCTCTCTCCCCCTGTGCCCCTCCCCCACTCGCACTCACTCTCTGTCTAAAATAAAATTTTAAAAAATAATAAATAAAAAAACAAAACATGAACCAGGTTATGACACAGTACGTCCAAAAGTGCCAATGGCCTCCCTGTCGCCGAAGAGTAACGGCTAAATCCTAACGATCCTCCCAGGCCCTTTATGAACTATTTCCCCACCGCTTCTCTGATTCCTCTGTCACTGCTCTCTTCTGTGCTCATTCCTTGAACAGGTCAAGCCTACTCTCGCCTCGGGATCATTGCACGTGCTGTCCCTTTTCCTGGAACCCTCCTCTCCCTGCATATCCACAAAGTTCACTCCACCTCCTTCAGGTCTTTGCTCCAATGTTATCTTTTAAAGTGAGATCTTTCTCTTCTTTTTTATGTACATTTATTGCTATTAGGCGAGATTCTGAGCTTTACATTACGTTGGTTATCTTCTCTGTTTGTAGGTTTGCAAGGTTTGGTTCTTTTTTTTTTTTTAAGCGAGATCTTTCTTGACTACATAAGACAGCAATTCCCATCCTCCTTATCCTGCTTTATTTTTCTTCCTGTCATAATACATATTAACTGTTTCTCTGTTACCTATTTGTTTTTCTATCTCTCTCTTCGCAGTAGCGAGGAGTTTCCCTGTTCTGTCAGAACAGACACAAACTAAGAGCTTAAAAAATGTTTGTGGGCACAAACTTGGAGCTTAAAAGTATTTGCAGAGTAAATGAACAAGTACATATTGTCCCCATTCTCGAAGAGCTCAAAATTCAATAGGAAAAAGCAGCCACCTGAACAAATGAATACGAATAACAATTGAACACTGACACATCTGTCTATAGCAAATATATGAGCAGATACTGGTGGAGTACAGAAGACAGAGCAAAGAACTCAGGGACGGGCAAGTGGGGAAGGAATGACAGAGATAAAGACAATAGACTTGGATCTCTAAAGATAAGGAGGAGTTTATTTCTGGAAAAAGAGAAAGACATCAACTATGCAATGTATGAGTGAGCACAACAGCCTAGAATGCTAGAATATTCATGCAAGAACACAGCACAGGGTATGCAAGAGTGGGTGACAGACATGAGTCTGAAGAGGTGGTTTGGGGACAGAAATGGAAGGACTTCTGCCCTCCTCACCTATCTATCCCCACTCCCTTGGTTCATCTGAACCAGACCCAGAATTTCCCACAGTCCTACGCTCCATCTCCCCGCACTTGGCTTCCATCACCCATCTTACCGTCTCCTAACGTGCCATCACTCTTTATACCATCTCTCAAAGACCCGCCGGTGTTAAATTTCTAAAAGTCAGATCTAGTCACAACATTCCCCTGCTTAAAACTAAAACTTTCATTTTTTAAAAAAATTTTTAATGTTTATTTATTTTTGAAAGAGAGAGACAGAGCACGAGCATGGGAGGGGCAGAGAGAGAGGGAGACACAGAATCCGAAGCAGGCTCCAGGCTCTGAGCTGTTAGCGCTCAAACGTATGAACCATGAGATCATGACGCTTATGAACGCGAAGTTTGACGCTTAACAAACTGAGTCACCCAGGCGCCCCAACTTTCATTCTTCATTGGCCCTGGAACAAAGCTCAACTCTTTAGCTTGTATATAAAGTTTCTTTTTTATAGGCTGTAAGTGAAGTGAAATCTTCCATTCTTTCGTGGTTCGTTTGTTTGTTTTGTTCTCCCCAAGTTTTCCATTTGTGTTAAAGTTATCTTCACTTTGTTGTCCAGAAATGCAGGACTGGAATCTGAATTTACCCCGGATCCGTATTGCAGTTGTCCTCACCTCAGGCCCCTGACCATGGGTCTGAGGAGATTCATCATACAAACATCAGAGTAATTTCAAGTATAGAAAAAGGTTTTTTTTGTTTTTTTTTTCATTTGTTTGTTTGTTTTGCTTCCATTTTTTTAAATAGTCCTAGTCTGGCCTCTTACTGACAAATGAGCCTCTTCAACAATGGTTCTCAAATCTCAGTGTCCTTCAGATTCCTCCAGACGGCTTGGGAAAACACACATTGCTGCACTCTGTCCCCAGAGATTATAATCTGGGAGGTCTGGAGCGGGGCCCAAGGACTGGCATTTCTGACAAATTCCAAGGCAATGTTGCTGCTGCTACCTGGGGACCACAACTTGAGAACCATTGCCCTGTAACAGTTGTAACCATGTGATTAATTCTGAAATCACCTCTGTTCATGGGAGGCGAATCCTGCCAAGAATGTCTAAGTGTGGGTTTTTTGGAAAATGACAGCTTCTGCTCACTCACGCTGGAGCAGTTGTGTAGACAGATACAGAATGGTGGATACAAGACCACCGGGACCCTGGGGGAACCTGCTCAGCATCCTCTGTAAGTGAGCCACAGAGGTCTTTAGTCTGAGGGCAATTATTCCTTAGTCACGGACAATTCTGGGTGAGGCTGGGCCCCCCAGTGGGCCCATGAATCGTGACAAAACCCCCTGCTCTCTCAGCCTCTACACCTCCAGCACCTGCCTCAGAGATCACATCAGTCAAGGCTCACAATAAATACTCACTCCTGAATGATCAAGTTCATACTGGACCCAAATACGCTGGAGGGGGTCAACGCACATGGTAAGTACTTTCGAAATGTGTTTCTTGCTCCACGCTTATCCCAGATCTTTGATGGTGTCTATTTCAAAGAAACCGTAACTGTGTGTATATTACAATTTTTGACAGCAGATAATGCTTTGCACAAAATCCTTCAGAGGTCAGAAAGTTTTTAATATCTTTTCATCCTCAAGAAATGAAGCAGCTATGTTAAGCTGTCTGGCCTGAGGCTATGCACTGAGTCACTGCTGGGTGCGGAGATTAGAAACTCTTAAGAGTTACATGTTGTGGCTGAAACAATACGGTGGCCCAGTCACGGTTGCCTCACTTTTCTTGAAAATTACTAAAAGAAGGGAAGAAAATGAAAAGTTCATAAATAGAGAAATCATGATATAAGACTGGAATTACTCTCAGAAACCATCTAAACTTGGAGATGTCTCAAAATTATTCTGTTTTGAGTACAATACTGAACACAAATGTCAATATTATTTTCTGGAAAAGCAAGATACCTGATGACATCGGTTTTAAAAACTAACAACGAAGACCTGGTTGTAAAATGTCAGGGGCGCCTGGGCAGCTCCGTCGATTAATCATCCAACTTCGGCTCAAGTCACCATCTCATGGCTCATGGGTTCGAGCCCCGCGTCCGGCTCTGTGCTGACAGCTCGGAGCCCGGAGCCTGCTTCAGATTCTGAGTCTCCCTCTCTCTCTGCCCCCACCCCGCTCACACTCTGTCTCTGTCTGTCTCAAAATTAATTTAAAAATAGAAAAATTAAACGTAGAAGTTTAGAAAAAATAAAACCTCAAATTTTGTTACGAGAAGTTGGGATGGAGACAAAGAGAGACTAGGCTTGTGTGCTAAATTCCCAGTCTTACGCCCTTTACTTGTGACCCCACTGTGGTAATTCTGAGACACCACTGCAGGTGGGGAATGTTTCTGGCTTAGCCCTATTTGCAACTTCTGGAAGTTTGCTGTTCTCTGTGTCCCTAGCTCTGCCTCCTGGGCAGTTCTGCTTGTTTGGTTATTCTCCTTGGCCACGCTGGAAATAGGCTTTAGGGATTCTGCTTTTCATCCTGATGAAGCAGGTTTGTTTTTGGTTTTTTTTTTTCATTTTAACATTTATTTATTTTTTAAAGAGAGAGAGAGAGTTGGGGAGAGGCAAAGAGAAAGGGACACAGAACCAAAGCACACTCCAGGCTCTGAGCTGTCAGCACAGACACCGTCCTGGGCCTGAATCCACAAACAAGGAGATTGTGACCTGAGCTGAAGTCAGACGCTTAACCCACTGAGTCACCCAGATGCCCCTGACCACCCAGCTTTTCTGGTCCATTGTCTACATCCACAGATGTTGGGAGTCCAAGGATCATCTTTAGCCTCAAACTACTACAGTCTATTGTAGATTAGACAGATGGTTCTTTTGACAGTACACTTTCTCAAAAACCGAGCTTACTCTTCAGCTCCTGCCAGCTGCAAGCACCAAGAGCCGGTTCGCTGTATTTCTTTGCCTTCCCCCACCTCTGCTTCCCCCCTCTGCCCCCACCCACACCCACACAATCCCTCACACCCTCTGTTTCTCTTTCTCTGTCTTCACCACACCATCTCAAGTGGATTTCAAGTCCTTCTGCTCAGTTGAAAGGATTTACTGAACACCGCCATGTCTGTGACCTTGACACCTGAATCCACTCAGAAGTTTTAACAGCGAGTGGGATGGCTGTATCTTTAACTTGATGCTGGTCCCAAGACTAAGTTGTTGTTGTTTTTACTTAATTTAACTTAATTGTTATTTAAGTTTATTTTTTGAGATAGAGAGTGAGTGAGTAGGGTATGGGCAGAGAGAGAGGGAGAGAGAGAGAATCCCAAGCAGGCTCCACGCCCGGCACAGAGCCTGACATGGGGCTCCACCTGGCAACTCAGATCACAACCTGAGCCGATATCAAGAGTTGGACACTCAACTGACAGAGCCACAGGTACCCCCCACCAAGATTAAGTTTTAATCAGCCTTTGTCACTCAAAGGTCTTCCCAGTTTTAGATTTTATTTATTGGATTAGCAGCCATGGCCTCTTCCAATGCTGTAGCCCCCAATTTTTAAATTCTTTTTTATTCCTCTTATTCTTGCTTGCTAACTGGCCAGTTCTTTTCTGTTCTTATTTCTTTCTTAGAGTACTGAACCAACCAAGAGCAGTCAAATCACACTCCTGTTTCTGCACCCCTCAATTCCAAAGTACAGATTCTCCCCACAGCACAAGAAATTCTCTGACACCAGTGGGGTGTCCTATAATTAAACACAATTCTGACCCTATCTACGTAGATAGCATGAGATTCCCATGGGCTCAGTCCCACAAGGCTGCCCCCACTTCCACTGCCAAATTGTAAGTCCCTGTTGTCACCTGTGCTTCTGGCTGTCTATAAATCAGAGGTTCCCAAGACCCTCTCCTTGGGTTTGACTGATTTGCTAGAGTGGCTCACAGAACTTAGAAAGCAACTCCAACAGCCAGATGAAGAGATATATAGGGTGAGTTTCTGAATGAAGGAGCATCTGTTCCTGTGGTGTTTGGGGGCTGTCATAGTGGTACGCGGAAGGGTTCTGGTTCACAACCTGGAAGCCTCAGACCACCATCCTCTAGATTTTTACGGAGACTTTGTTACAAAGGCATTATTGATTAAACGATTGGCCAGTCAGTGATTGATTCAACCTCCAGACCCTCTCTGGAAATCTGAGGGTGGAAATGAAAGTCCCAAGCTTCCAGTCTGTTCTCCTGGCAACCAGCCCCCTCCTTAAGTGCAGGCCACATCGCCTCATTAACATATCAAAAGATACCTTTACTGTTCTCATCTCTTAGAAAATTCCAAGGAGTTTTCCAAGCTCTGTGCAGGGGATGAAAACCAAGCATATATTTCTTATAAACCACAATCACGATTCCCACCATCTCTTTTCAACCTCTTCCTCTAGGGTCTAAAGCAAAAGACAGCAAACTTTCTGTAAAGGTCGAGAGAGTAAATATTTTACCTTTGCAGACCATGCAGTCCTGCCACAATGTGAAAAATAAGGGAGACGATTCATTTTCAGAAGTACCAATAAAAACTCTGTTGTCTAGTTAACTGTAGGTTGACAACCTATTGGAAATATGTACAATCTCCCCAACAGTGGAGTCCCAAACTCTTAGACACTTCACTTCCTGGTTCTTCCTCCCTTCTCCATTTCCTAGGTGTGTTTTCTGGGGTTTTGCAACCAGCATGTGCAAAGGGAAGAGGGACCAAAAGTCTCTGCATCACCTCAGGGAATATACATTTGTTACAATCAGACTACTTTTTGCCTTATGTGGGCATAGGGGACTTCTGGGTAAGGCTGTAACCTCTGTAGTGCTCAGCCAATGAAGAACTAGGGGAGGGACTAGCGCGCTAGGAGATAAATTATTATCTGCTCTAACTGCCCTGAGTCTGTCTGTCAGACACTGCTCTTGCAAGAATGTTGATTAAAGCCTTATTTCACTGTGGTCTGAGTCTCCGCGTCCCTCCTTGATTGGGCCTGTGGGCTTATTCCTCACACACAGCTATGCGACTCCGCTGCTATAGCTTGAAAGTAGCATCGACAGTAATTAAATGAATGAGTATTGATGTGGGAAACAAAGGCAAAATGAAGTGTACGTAAAATTAAATGTCCTTATAACCTGAAGCTCATTGACAAATAAAATATTCCTCCAGGAACTCCCAACTGTCTTAATGTTAATGCTTTGCTGGGGCGGGGGAACAACTTTAGCTTGACAATAGCTAGGACTTCAGGATCCTGTGAGTCTTCTCTAGCATCTGAAAATCCTTTTGGAAACTTCCCCTTGACTTCACCACCCCCCAATTCCCAAGTATAAAAGCAGTCACTCCTCACAATCCTGGAGCAACTCCGCCCACAGGTCCTGTCCCTGTGCTTTAACAAAACCACCTTTTTTTGCACCAAAGACGTCTCAAGAATTTTTTCTTGGCTGTTGGCTCCCAACCCCAACCCTTCAAACCTCATCAAGTATGGCTATGGTTCCAAAAACTGTATTTATGGGCACTGAAATTTGAACCGCATATAATTTGCACATATCATGAAATGGTATTTTTCTTTTGACTTTTTCAATCATATGAAAATGTAAAACCCATTCTTGGCTTGCAGGCTGTATGAAAACAGAGTGGGCCCAACTCCAGCCTGTGGGTCATAGTTTGCGGTCCCTTCTTTAGAAGTAGAAGTTAGGTCATCATTTGCATTTCACGTTATCACAGGTGACCATTTTAACCAAGAGTCTCACCTCTGTCTAACTTGGACCATTAACACTTTTCTAGATTTTTGGCATGGCAGCCTCACACTTCAAGGTATCAGTTTATCCCTCACGCTTCAAGGTATCAGCCGATTTTGCTGCCGTCAAACAGCCCCAAGTCTCATGAGCTCAGAAACACAAACGTTTATTTCTCGGTGTGTTGTGGCAGGGCAGCAGGAGGGTTGCACACATCAGAGGCAAACAGGGACCCTGGCCAGTGGAAGCGACATTTCTCCTCATGCTCCCAAAACTGATGAGACATGAAAAAGTGGACATGGTAAACCGTGCGCTCACTTTTCAATCACCTCCTGAAGTGGCACGCATCACCACCACTCACGTGTTACTAGCCAGTCAGTCATGTGGCCACACCTGACTTCCAAGAAGAAAAGTGCAATCCTATCCCCATTAGATACAATGGTTTCCCACGAAGTCCAAGACCTGGAACATGCCTGAACAGCCCTGATGACCTGGACACAGGGATAGGTTACAGAGCACTTTTGAAAACTTCCACCAATAAAACCAAAAACCAATATATACAACTTTCTAAATGCCAGAGAAGAGACGAGCAGAGACAGCACTGTCCACGTAGTAAGGAAAATCACGCAAATCTTAAAAAACAGAAGCCATAAAACACAATGATGGAAATAAAGTCCAACATAGCACTTTTGAAAATAAATGTAAATCAGTTAAACTCTCCAGGTGGTTGAATAAGACAAGGTCTAACTATCAAAGGTAAAACAAATGACACAAAAGGTTAGACCAAGGGACAGAAAACTATGTCCAACAGACCAAGTCCAGGGCAGTCCACTCTCTACTTTTTTAAATAAAGTTTTATTGGAACGCAGCCATGCCCATCTGCTAAAGGACCTCCCATGGCTGTTTTCTCTGGAGTAGTTGCAACAGAGACCATCTAGCCCACAAAGCCTAAAATATTTACCTGCCTCTTTACAAAAAAAAAAAATGTTTACTGACCCCTATATTAGGCAATGAAGGATAGACTAAGATACGGAATTCAAATAAAAATAAATCAATTATTCTAATATTATTAATGAAGTGAAATGAAAGGTCAGCCTTCACTAAGTATATAGAAAATCCCTGAGTGTTTACGAAGGGGAAAATGAGCTCAGAGTAGAACAACTCATGTTTTTTCAATTTCTTTTTAAGCTACATAATAATCTCCTAAAGTAGAGGCTTATTTAATTTCCCAAATCATAATTCATCCTTTGTAATCAAAGAAGGTTAAACAATAGTGTTTCTTTCTATCTAAACCAATTCTAATTTACCTCCTTATTCAAAGGGTTTGAGTAAACCCACAACAAAAGACTGTGGGTACAGTGTTTGATAATGCTGAAATGAATTTTGGTTAAATAAATGAAAACTTCTAGGAAATTTTGTATAATATGCATCTACAACGCACATAAGACTTTAACAACTTCATAAAACCAAAATGCTTTCCATAAAATGTTTTTTTAATTAAGTAAATGCAGTGTTTCTCTGCCTTGACACTTTTCCTATGTTGGATTATACTTTTTATTTTTTCATTTATTTATTTTTAAAATTTTTATTTTTAAGTAATCTTTACACCCAACGTGGGGCTCAAATTCACAGCCCCAAGATCATGAGTCCCATACTCCACTGACTGGGCCAGGTAGGCGCCCCTGGATTCAACTTTTTAAACCACAATCTGAAAACATCATTGCTTGCCTATTTGTAATATATGCTTCTCTCTTTGAAAGGCTTGGAAAGCTCTGTCCTAGTGTGAAGGGAATTCTCCCCTGGAGCTAGAGGGAACTTACATGTTCTAGAAAAAACCGGTTCCTTTAACACTTCTGAGTCATAGAAATAGAAAGCCCTCATATCAATTACGTATCTTTTAATCCACTACTTAGTTTTTGAACATCTATGAAAGACAGTGTATACATCCATGAGTTCCTCTGGTAATTAATATTGTGAAATAGTGTCTATCCTGCTCAACGCTCCTGGACAATTTGTTTATTTGGAACAAGCAGGACTGTGTCACATCCCCACTCCCCTTCACAAATATTTACTGAGTATCCACTGTGTGTATTAGCCATGTATTTGTTTCTCTCTAAAGAAACAAAACCAAGAAGAGATAGATGGTAGATAGATAGATAATAGATAGATAATAGATAGACAGACAGACAGATAGGTAGATAGATAGGTTTTTATCTATACATAAAGAGAGACAGACAGAGAGGCAGAGTGAAGAAAAGAGGGAGAAAGGGAGAAAGAGAGAGAAAATTATTATAAAGAATTGGCTACATGATTATGGGGGCTGGCAAGTCTACAATTTGCAGGCAGAATGGAGACCCAAGAAAGAGATAACGTTGTAGTCTTGAATCTAAAGGCCATCTAGAGGCAGAATTCACTCCTTCTTGGGGGAGCTCAGTCTTTCCTCTTAAGGCCTTCAACTGGTTGGATGAGACCCACTGTCATAAATGAAGAACAATCTCCTTACTCAAAATCTCCTGATTTAAATTCTAATCATATCTCCAATAAAACTTTCACAGCAACATCTAGAATGGTGTTTGACTATGGGCACCACAGCCTACCCAAACTGACGCATCAAATTAACTATCACAACCACTGCATGCCAGGCTCTGAGGACACAGAAGTGGACAAGGCTGACCGGCCCATGATCTTGAGTAGCATAAAAATACAGATTCATAGAGCAAAGCTGAATTAATACAAAACACATAGAGAACAAACATATAGGAAGACATGTAGTGTGGAGAGACCAGGAGGATTGGGAGATGCAGTAGGGCCAACTTGACTTCATGGTCACGGATGTGGGATGGATGTGCTGAGAATTGGCTCTTCACACAGTGCACACACATATGGGAAAGCACATGTGGGGAAATGCTCAACAGAGTAGACATTGTGCTCTTTTTGCCTGCCCTGACTATGTCTCCACGTTCCTTCTGTTTCCATCTTTTCACAGGACTCGCTGAGAAAAAAGACTACAATGCATGCTTTTGGGAAAATGTCATTCAGAAATGCTTGCTAGCCAAGACTTGGCCAGCATTTCTTCTGGTGACAGGCCCAGTAAATTCCAACCATTGCCCTGGGTTGCACGTTGTCTATTTTGTTTCACTGGAGTCAGACCTGTGACTTTCCATGACCACTAGTCCCTTTTACAAAGCATGTCCGCCTTATATAACCCGAACGTGATCTTTATAATTACATAATCTCCTCAAGCCTTTTCCGGGTGTATCATAATCCATTTATGATCCAGAAGGAGTCACAAGGGCCATGTTAACCAATACTTGAGCAACAGTTAAAGAATTACTCAAGAATCAAGAGTAACTTGCTACTGTGAGTTTTGAGAGAGAAAAACGGTTTGTCAGAATAATCTGATCCCGTCAAGATCCTACAAGTCCCACAGCTGAAAGGAGGAGATTCCACTCGTTGGGTTCAGCTACTTTCAATCCAGGGCACTCCAATCTGGGGATTTTCTTTGTGTCTTGCGTTGTTCCTCTGGGGCCCCGTATTCTCTCTTTCCTCCAATTGTTAAACTCCTGAGTTCTCAAATTTATTTCCTAATGACTTCACCTATGGTTCCTCTAGTCCCTCACCCTGGTAACTTTCTTCTGATTTCATAATAGCTTCTTCTGTTTCAACTTTTCATTCACCAGGGACTGTATATGACTCACTTACATAGAGTAATTCAACACAAAGAACCCAAGCTCTCGCTCTTGACAAATATCTTTTAGGGATGAATCACTGATCCTTGTATAGAAAGGGAAGAAATAGACATATTCTGTATTGATTTTTATTTTTATTTACTTATTTTTAATTTTTTATAATGTTTATTTTTGAGAGAGAGATGGACAGTGAGAGTGGGGGAGGGGCAGAGAGAGAGGGAGACACAGAATCCGAAGCAGGCTCCAGGCTCTGAGCTGTCAAAACAGAGCCTGACACGGGTCTCAAACTTACCGTGAGATCATGACCTGAGCCGAAGTGAGATGCTTAACCGACTGAGCCATCCAGATGTCCCTTGTATTGATTTTATGCTCTTAATTCTGAAAAGTTTTTTCTCCTCATATTACCATTATCTTAAATATATTTCATTAACATGATGTCTTGGCACCTTTGTAAATTTAAGCGTTGCATATTAGTATCCAAGTAATAAAGCAGTGGGAAAGTCAGCAGGAGGAAAATTCTTTAGGAGTCCCTGAAGAGACTCACGTCACACTCCAGGTGACCCTAGTGTAGGGCTTACAACCACAGGACTTAATATATGGAGGTGCTTTAAAATGTTATTAAGAATTAATATAATGGCTCTTGGGGCATTATGCTAAGTAAAATAAGTCAGAAAGAGAAAGACAAATACCATATGATCTCACTCATATATGGGATCTCAAAACAAACAAAAAGGAAAAACAAAAAAGGAACTCATAGATCCAGAGAACAGACTGTCAGGATGGGTAAAGGGAATCAAAAGGTACAAACTTCCAGTTACAAAATAAATAAGTCCTGGGGATATAATGAACAACATGGTAACTATAGCTAACAATACTGAATTATATATTTGAAAGTTGCAAGAGGGGCGTCTGGGTGGTTCAGTTGTTTGGGCATCCCACTTCAGCTCAGGTCATGATTTCACAGTTTGTGATTTCTAGCCCCGCATTGGGATCTGTGCTGATGGCTCAGAGCCTGGAGCCTGCTTCTGAGTCTGTGTCCCTCTCTCTCTGTCCTTCCCCCACTCAAGCTCTGTCTTTCTCTCTCTCTCAAAAATCAATAAACATTTAAAAATTTAAAAAAAAAAGAAAATTATAAGAGAGTAGACCTTAAAAGTTTTCATCACAAGAAAAAGCATTCTGTAACTATATGAGGTGATGGATTTATTACTGTTATGACCATTTCACAATATATACAAATATCAAATCATTATTTTGAACACCTGAAACTTAGTGTTATAAGTCAATTATGCATCAATTTAAAAAAACTTGTGGGACGCCTGGGTGGCTCAGTTAAGCATTCGACTTTGGCTCAGGTCATGATCTCACAACTCATTAGTTTGAGTCCTGCATTGGCCTCTGTGCTATAGCTCAGAGCCTTGAGCCTACTTCGGATTATGTGTCTCCCTGTCTCTCTGCCCCTCTCCCACTTATGTGTCCACGTTTTTTCTCTCTCTCTCAAAAATAAATAAATAAACATTAAAAAAAGTTAAATTTAAAAACCTGAAGTTGGGGCGCCTGGATGGCTCAGTCAGTTAAGTGACTGACTCTTGACTTCAACTCAGGTCATAATCTCACAGGCATGAGATCCACACTGAGCATGGAGTCTGCTTGGGATTTTCTTTCTCCCTCTCCTGCTGCGCCTCCACCCCCTTAAAATAAATAAACATTAAAAAAAAGAGAAGAAAAAAAACCTCTAAAGTTCCAATGCTAGTTCCATCCAAGAACTAGTCTAGTGGATGATCTCTTTGGCGGATAGTCCAGGTACATTTTTCCTTGGGAAGATAAATAGCACTGATTTCTACTTCTTGATTTGCTTTTTAATGTTTATTTATTTATTTTGAGAGAGAGAGAGAGAGAGACAAAGAGAGAGGGAGAAAGAATTCCTAGCAGGTTCCATGCTGTCAGCAAGGAGCCTGACATGGGGATGGAACTCATGAATGTGAGATCATGACCTGAGTCGAAATCAGGAGCCGCTTAACTGACTAAGCCACCCAGGCACTTCACTTATTTTTACTTCTAAATTAAGAAGATAAAAATTGAAAGATTGCTGGACCAGAAACACTGGGAGCATCGGATTTTATGATTATTTCCTCCATAATGCGATTCTTCAATCATTGGCATTATAACTTCTGGATTCTTTTCTTTCTTCCTTGAACTTCTACTTTGTTAATATGTTATTGTGTCTTTGTTGGTGCTTAGCAGATTGCTCCCCCTTATGATTGTTTAATATATACTTGTTTAATTGAAATTTAATACAGACATGAAATTAAGGACAGAGAAATCAGGCATTAAGGACAATGAAATGGGAGAAGAATAGAAAATCAGGCAAGACTCTTAATAAAAACTGCACTGAAATTAAGAGATACTGCATTCCCCTCCCCCAGTTGTTATGTTTTCACTGAACTTTTTGTGCATAGTGGAATTTTTTAACTACTTACTAAAACACAGGCCATTATTTACTGAAAAGGTTCGATGTCCCAGGCACTGCACCAGAGAGAGGCTTTGTACTCACAAGCATCAATAATGGGAAGGATTGATGAAGATCTAGTTGCCTGAAAAGAGAATGGAATAGTACAACTTTTGTACTCAGAAAAATCTTTTGAAACAGTACGAATTTTTTTCTTTATTTATAATAGTAAAACTGAAAAAATCTCAAATATACGACAATAAATTATAGAGTGGAAATGTCTGCGGCCATTAAAATTCATTCACCCATTCATTTAACAAATATTTCCTGAGAGCCTTCATGTACACGGAAACGTGTTCATAAAATTGTTAGGCTATAAAGAATTTATATGCTGTAGGGGTGCCTGGGTGAGTTAAGTCTCCGACTTCGGCTCAGGTCATGATCTCCCGGTTCATGGGTTGGAGCCCTGAGTCAGGCTCTGTGCTGACAGCTCAGAACCTGGAGCCTGATTCCGATTCTGTGTCTCCCTCTTTCTCTGCCCCTCCCCCACTCACACTCTGTCTCTTTCTCTCAAAAATAAATAAACATTAAAAAAAAACTTTAAGAAATTTATATGCTGTAAATGGTATACGTCAATTTAGATATATACATACATTCTTATTTTTAGTAGATTTACGGAGAAGTAGGAGTAGAGTATCATGGTATCTACACTGTTTTCAAAAGATACAGCCAAAAGTGTGTATGTGTGTGTGTGTAAGAGAGAGAAAGTTAAAGTGGCAAAATATTAATAACTAATGAATCTAGGCGAAAGGTAACAAGCATTCATTATACTAGTCGTTCAGCTCTTTTGTAAGTCTGACAATTAAAAAAAAATTAGGGAAAAACGTATTCTCAACAATGATTTATCTATGTGCCACAGCTGGGCCACAAATCTGGGTTTAACTCTTATTAATCAAACCAAAAAGGGAAATGGAGATAAGCAAATCATAGGGCTTATGAAATAAAAACAGACCGATTGTTAAGGAGAACAAGAATGATACTCAGTATTAAGATGAGGCAGGAGTTTTTCTGGGAGGTCCTAGCACTGAGGACACTGTTATAATAACAGCATCCTTCATGGCATCCCATTCATTGTGATCTGGTTCCTCAGCTTTCGCTAATGAAGTGTATTACTGTGATATGTTTTAGAATTATCAGTCTACTGTCTTTTGAGCAATCTTTGCTAAATATTATTTCTCTCGACAGTAATTTTGCTAAATATTGAGCACGTTGTCTCTGAAAATGTCTGGAGTCGAGTAAGTTTTAGATGGTCATTTTGATTGCAGTAATAGAATGGGAATCACACCCATTTTTGGAACTGAGAGTCTGAAATGGGGCAGCGGTCTTCAGAGTAGGTCATCTCTCCAACCTACGATACTAGCTCAAAGAGACCTTGCTCTGAAGCCAACATTCTTTGCTGTGCACAGTTTTGAATCTCCTCCTCACAGGCAGACGGTTGAGAAGTTTCAACCATCTCAAGTGACTGAGAAAAAGAGCTGATTGTTCTACTCCGTCCAGAATGACTTAATCTGAAAAAAAATTTTATAGAGATTTCTAAGGACCCTTCATCTTTTAAATTCCTGTTGAACACTTTGAGGTAAACTCCAAAATATATTCCGATACAAATGAGCTAATTTATTATAACAGATTATAGTTGATATGACAGATAAAAGTTGAGAAACATTTATTAATAATAAATTTAGATTTAGATTAGAATAGCTAAATTTACCATTTTTTTTCTAGCAACAACCAACTACCAGGGTCATTTGTCTCTTTAGTCTCCTCAAATATCAAAATTTTGAAAAACATATTACCTATGTTTTAAATAAGCTATAAGATTATGGTGGGAAAGGAGATGGGGAAAGGGGAGGGGTGAAGAGTGAAATGTTCAGTTACTCCAGATTAAAAACCAAATTCACATGTTTGTAAAAATCTATAGCTTTACCATGATGCTCTCACTCTCTGATCTTTTACTTAGATATCCAAAGGGCCGATTGTTTGGAACTGGACAAAGCTCATCTTTTTCTTTCTTAGGTAAAATTCCCTGAAAGTAGCAACTCCAAATGATCAGAACTATTTCTTTTTTTTTTTTAATATTTATTTATTTTTGAGAGACAGAGACAGAGTGCGAGCGGGGGAGGGGCAGAGAGAGAGAGAGAGAGACACACACACACACAGAATCCGAAGCAGGCTTCAGGCTCCAAGCTGTCAGCACAGAGCCCGATGCGGGGCTTGAACTCATGAACCGTGAGATCACAACCTGAGGCGAAGTCAGCTGCCCAACCAACTGAGCCACCCAGGCGCTCCTATTTCTTTTGTTTTTTTTTTTTAAGTTAATTTATTAATTTGAGACAGAGAGAGCATGAGTGGGGTAGGGGCAGAGAGAAAAGGAGAGAGAGAATCCCAATCAGGTTTCATATTGTCAGTGCAGAGCCTGATGCAGGGCTTGAGCTCACGAACTGTGAAACCAAGTCATGAGCCCAAATCAAGAGTCGAATGCTTAACCAACTGAGCCACTCAGGCACCCCAAAACTATTTCAGAGTTAACTGAAGTTTCCTCATAATAGACATAGACATTTTTAAGAAAGTAGATCCAGGGGCACCTGGGTGTCAGCTGTGCTGACAGCTCGGAGCCTGGAGCCTGCTTTGGATTCTGTGTCTCCCTTTCTGTTCCTCTCCTGCTTGCACTCTGTCTCTCAAATATAAATAAACATTAAAAAATTTTTTTAAAAAAAGGAAGAAAGTAGATTCAGATACAACAATCTCCAGGGAAAACTTGTTAGTCTCCTGCTCTGCAAGGAATCCCCCACTTCAGAACACCTCCGTCTTCTCATAAATCTCAGAGTGTCATTCTCCAGAGCCCAGCCTTTCTTCATCAGGCAAAGTGAAGTCTCTCTCTTCTTTCAGTGATTATCGGGTCCTGCAAGTGTGAGGCAGCCATTTGGGCAAATGTACCTGCTCTGCAGACCTAAGCTCTCTTTCGGTGGGATCATCCATTACAAAGCCCAGATACAGGCTGCCCATCGGCGCCCCATTCTACCATCAACTTTATTAGCAATACAATTGTGTTTCAGTTACTTATACCTGACTCTTGTGTCTTCATCTTGAATTATTTCTGAACTCGGTAGGGATGTAAGGGCTGTGGGCAATTATCACTGTAAAACAAAAGCACAGTTGTGGGAAATTTTGGAAGCAGAAGGACAGGGATGGGATGAAAGGCTGCTGAACACATGTAGAATCAGGACAACTGTTAGGAAGTAGAAGAAATGAGAATCTATGGATAAGAGAAAAAAAAATCCCGAATAAGAAAGTATAAGAATGTTAAGCGAGATCCTACAACTCCTCCCTGGCTTCTACCCACCTCCCACCAACCACAGCCCCTTGAAAGTCTCAGGAAGAATGAACAAAAATGGCAGGCTCTCCACTATTAAATGGGAATCTAGAGAACCTTGATGTAGGAACGTCAAATCCTAATTTTATTTCTCTAGGAATTCTACCAGTATCCCATCCTTGGTAACAGGAGAGATACAGTTTACCAACTAAATTCCATATAAGACCTCAATCCTCTTAAGAGCTTGTAGGTGAAAAAAGTCAGATTCTGGTCGTTCTTCCTGAACATTCCACTTACTAAGCCCAGGGGTCCATGAAACTATGTCTTTCCTGTTTGCTAGAATGTTTCCATTAGATTTCATTAGGAAAATTCAGCAGAGACAGCAGCCAAGCCCTAGTCATTTCTATCTTACGTATATAATTCTATATACTATACCTACATAAGCTTATTCAATGTATATTCATTTATCAATGAGTATTTTTCAGAAGTCACAGTTCTACAAATATGTGATTAGAAGTTCACATCATTCTAAACAGCTTTTCTGAACTTCTTATAGAATAAGTAAATAAAATGCAAAATATTTTAAAAACTCAAACTTATAACGGCTGCCCAAGATTTGCTTTTTTCCATAATAAACATTAATGAAGTTCATTTACCTATCAAAATTTGTGTTCATAGGCTTGAGATGATTTCAGTTTATAGCAAAATTATAACTTTGTTAAAAGGTAAAAAGTCATGGGGTGCCTGGGTGGCTCAGTTGGTCAGGTGTCTGACTCTTGACTTCCCCTCAGGTCATGATCTCATGGTTCATGAGTTTGAGCCCCGCATTAGGCTCCATACTGACAGCACTGAGCCTCTCTGCCCCTCCTCGCTCACGTTCTCTTTCTCTCTTAAAATAAATAAATAAACTTAAAAAAATAAAAAAGGTTAAAAGTCAGAAAAATGTTATGGTATAACACAGTGAGTAAGTCTGAGTAAATTTTTTACTGAACTGGTTAATTGTCTCAACATTTTACACATTCAGCTGACAGGTTCTCTAGTTCATCAGTGACCACCCCTACTCAAGTAGTAGCAGAATCTCAGTATATCAAAAATGGTTCATCTATAGAAGAGGCTCTCTTGGAAACTTCTGGAGATTGGGGCACTCGTCTATTTTCACGTTTGTGCACATTCGTCACAACTCTCCGGAAGTTCTGCGTTGTTTTTTTCTATACCAGAAGCAGTAAAATTTAGTGATGAAATTATGAAGTGGGGTTCATGAGCTGATGAGTAAGGAAGAATTCTTGGGAGACACTTGGGTCGCTTAGTCAGTTAAACATCCAACTTTGCCTCAGGTCATGATCTCACAGTTTGTGAGTTCTGACAGCTCCGTCGGATTCTGTGTCTCCCTCTCTCTCCGCCCTCCCCCCCTCATGGTCTATCTGTCTCTCTCAAAAATAAAAGAATAAAAATTAAAAAAAAATTTTAAGTTAAAACAGAAAGAACTCTTGAGACGTTCTTGGTGCAAAAAGGTGACTTTATTATGGCACAGGGACAGGACCTGGGGGCGGGAAGAGTTGTCCCGGGGCTGTGAGGAGTGACAGAGTACATACTTCTTAACTAGTGGGGGAAAGGGAGTATAAATCTCTAAGGAATTTGGAACCAAGGCTTTCAGGACCTTGAGGGGCTAGCTGCTGTTAAGATAAGGTTACTTTTAGTTTTTGATAAAACAGAAACATTAAGGCAGGAAGGCAGCCGTGAGTTCCGTGAGGAAGGTCACACTCTGCCTGTTTCAGGCGCCAGCTGTAAGGCGATTTCATTTAGGCTGCATTTCTCTAGTCTTTGTTTCCCTCATTATCTGGTTTCTAAGAAGCCGTGTTCTGGCGCCAGCTCTGCCATTTGTGGGCTCTGTGGCCTCAGCTGCATTTATGCGCCCTCACTATGTTCAGCTTCCTCATCTGGACAGTGAAGGCGATAATACCTCAGTTTAAGGAAGTTAATACATTGAAGATGTTTAAAATATTACATGTTATATCATGAGCGATCAAAAGAGTAGCGATGTTACTAAGTGTTAGAAATCGTTTCAACCACACTTATGTACACATGGTCCATTAGGATCGTGATTCAATATTCTTTTTTTTTTTTTTAAGTTTTATTTTGAGAGAGAGAGAGAGAAAGCGAGCAGGGGAGAGGCAGAGAGAGAATGGAAGAGAGAGAATCTCAAGCAGGCTTTGCATCCGAAATATCCGTGCGGAGCCCGACACTGGGGCTCTAACCCACGAACTGAGAGATCATGACCTGAGCCAAAATCAAGAGTTGGTCGCTTAACCGGATGAACCTTCCAGGCGCCCTGATTCAATATTCTTTAGTACAAAAAAATTTCGTATGAAACCGAGTGTTGGTTCTCAAGCTTTTCGGGAACATCCCAAAGCTAAGCTGAAACTGGCCGCTGGATGCAGAGGGCAGGGAGAGACCCAAGAAAGGGGCAGCCTCGCCGTGTTGCAGATGGCAGTTTTACTAAGCAAGGGAATTGACGTCTGAGGCTAATCTTGGATGACCTCCCCAGACCCGCCCGCCAAATCTTAAAACCTCATACAGAGGCCTTAACTGGGTTTAGTTATTTCTACCAGCCCGAGGCTCTCAACACCGCATTGCTAACTCAAGGCTGTGTCCTGGGAGCAGCCTCTGGGAGCGGCCAAAGCAAAAACACACATTCCAAGGACGGGGAGGGGGTGAGGAGCCTCCGAGTGCCCGGGGTCAGCTTACCGGTCAGCTGGTCATTACAACCTCTCAATGACCTCTCTGACACAAAGGTAAACAACCTTCAAAGTTGGCAAGTTACTTTGTGTCTCGGGTTAATGTTATCTCTACGTTATTTCTCTTTCAAGGATAGAGTTGTACCATACATACTCTTTTGTGACCTACCTATAAATTATTTCTGCAAGCCACTAATATTGGACACACTTCTACTGTTCCAAGTAATCCCCTCCTATTGTTCTGACCTGGGCTCACCTCTTTCTCTTTGGGAGATGTGAGCTCTGCTCAGAGCAGAAGCCCAGGGCTGGTTGATTTGTTCAGTTTCCAGTTAATTATCCAGTTTGGGGTCCCCCCATTCGTTGATTTCAGTTCTACTTCGTTACCTTTTGTCCTACTTCCCAGGTCTGATTCTTTGATCAGCTGAACCTGTAAAGTACGCGGAAAACTACAAGTCCAGTACTTCTTACTTCTGCCCCACTTGTAGAGATTTCTCTCTAGAGACTACAGTTCTCAGGAGACCTCCTCACTCTAGACCCTCCCCAACGCCCCACCCCACCCCACCCCACTAGTCCGAGTGCTCTTTTTTCTGAGAATTGCTGTTTATGAATTCGTTAGAAAAAGAAGGCTGGGAGACTACGTTAGCTCCTCAAAAAGTTGTGACTGGTAGAGAGGTTGCAAGTCTCCAAGTCAGAACGGCTACTGGGGAGGAGCGATTACATGAGAATGAGCCAAATGTCATTTTAAAAAATGCCATGGGTGAAGGGGGGGCCAAAAGTATAAATTTCCAGTCATAAGACAAATAAGTCCTGGGGATGTAAGGTACAACATGGTGACTACAGTTAGTAAGACAGTTGTAGGGGCACCTGGGTGGCTCAGTTGTTTAAGCATCCAGTTCTTGATTTTGGCTCAGGTCCTGATCTCTTGGTTCATGGGTTCGAGCCCCAAGTCGAGCTCTGTATTGACAGCACGGATCCTGCCTGAGATTTTCTCTCACTCTGCCCTTCCCCTGCCTGCTCTCTCTCTCTCTCTCTCTCTCTCAAAAATAAATTAAAAAAATTAAAAAACATACTTCTGTATATTCTAAAGTTGCTAAGAGAGTAAATCTTGGAAGTTCTCATCCCAAGAAGGAAAGCATTTGTAACTACGTATGGTGATGGATATTAACAAGGCTTATTGTGATCACTTCTCAACATACGCAAATATCAAATCAATACGGTGTACACATGAAAATAACACAATGTCGTGTGTCCATTTTACCTCAATTAGAAAAAGAAAGAAAGACACAGGCTACAGCAACACTGCTTTACACACACGACTTCCCCTAGTTTAAAGACATCATAAAGAAAAGACAATGCTTCTCCATAAATAAGAAATATTTTAAATGTAATTTTGACAAAATAAATCCTATTATGTCATGTAGTTTGTCATTAGTGTCACTTTTTTCTTCATAATTTCTTCTTTTGTATAGTTTTTGATGACTTTATTCATCTAACAAAAGTAATGTTTTTATACTTAAGTAAGTTACAGCAAAACTCCATATATTTGATATATCCTAAACAGCTTTCAGCTGCCGTGTCTCAGATCCTCATGAAATAAAGTTTTAGTAACATCATTCTCAATTCTTCCTTCATATTCAATTCCCAGAAATGGAAGCAGTGAGAGGCGTGTCATCCCCCATTGTGGCTGAAAGACCCAGGCTCCGAAGTCAAACTGACGGAATTCAAACCCCAGTGGTTTCCTCTTATGACTGCGCGATGTCAGGCAAGCTGCCTCACCCCACCACGTCTCCGAGTCCTCCTCTGTGACACGTGGATGCCAGTCCCTACCCCACAGAGGAGTCGTGTTGATGAAATGGACAAAGTATGTGTGGCACGTCTCCACACCCCGCCCTGTGTTAGACGCTATTATGATCACGGTGCTTTTTCTGCTGCATTCTTATCTCACTGCGGAGGTCAGAAATGGAAGGTAGATCTTGATCTCTGACAAGCGCCGTGCACAAAGCAGAGACAGCATGGCGACAGGAGCCCCTGCACCTTCACGTAATATGCCTGAAAGTTTATCCAAGCCACGCCTGAGAAATCCTCAAAGAAAATACTTCAAACTTCTCTAAACTCTCCAAACTTGCACTTCTTAGAGGAGTGACCATGTAGTTTCCTGAAACCAAGTGCCTCCTAACAGCTGTGGTTTTCCGGCACCCTGAAGATGCCCATTAAAAATGTTAATTCTGGGGGACACCTGCGTGGCTCAGTCGGTTCAGCCTCCGACTCGATTTCAGCTCAGGTCATGGTTTCACAGTTCGTGAATTTAAGCCCTGCGTCTCGCTCCGCGCTGATGGTGCGAAGCCTGCTTGGGATTCCCCCTCTCCCTCTCTCTCTCTTTGCTCCTCCTCCCCTCGTGCTCTCTCTCTCTCTCTCTCTCTCTCAAAATAAATAAATAAATAAACGTCAAAAAATATTAATTTAGGGTGCCTGGATGGCTCAGTCACTTAATCTTCCAATCTGGATCCCGACTCAGGTCATAATCTTCACAGTGAGCTCAAGCTGGAGTCCTTGCCGACAGCGCCCAGCCTGCTTGGGATTCTGTCTCTCCTCTCTCTGCCGCTGCCCCACTCCCTCTCACTTTTTCTCTCAAAATAAAGATATAATTTTTTTTAATGTTAATTTCCATGATGTTGCTCTACGAAAGTTAAAAAACAAGAATTTTTTGAACTGACTGGAAATAGAAGTTTTATTATACGTGAGGATATGGCTCAGTCTGTGAAGACCTTTTCATTCCGAAGGCATTTGGGGCGGGCAGCAGTCATGTGGGCCGTGGGACCAGCTATGGACATTCTGCTGCCCTTGATTCTCTAGACATCTGAGACACTACAGGATGGGGAGGCCACCCTAGGCATTTGAAGGTCCAGAGCTAGATACGGACTCCAGAATCTGTGTTTTCAGGAAGAATAATCTTTCAGACTCCATTAGGAAGCCCCAAACAAATACACACAGTCAGAAGTATGCAGGGGCGCCTGCGCGGCTCAGTTGGTTAAGCACCCCACTTTCGATTTCCGCTCAGGTCGTGATCCCACCGTTTTGAGTTCAAGCCCCTCGTAGGGCTCTGCGCTGACAGCATGGAGCCTGCTTGGAATTCTCTCTCTCCCTCTCTCTCTGCCTCTCACTTTTCCAAAAATAAATAAATAGACATTTTTAAAAAGCATGCATTGCTGAGAATGACTCAGTCCATTCTAGGGAGACCCCCACCCCCCTTATAATAAGTAGGTTCTTTCTCCTCAAACACCACCCAACAGGAACTGTACCCAGTGGACACCCATCAAACACTTCTGATGAAGTATCTCCCGTTGGGCAGGCCCGTGCCTGAGGAGACTAAGTAAGAAGACATGGTATAAGCTTAGTATTTTTGACATGTGGTTTCCCCTAAATCTTGGAAGGAGTTTATTTCAAAGTAAGGATACTTATAAATGTAAAACAATTTGAAACACGAGCTAATTATATAATGTCCTTTAGATTCCAGGAAGCCTTAATTTCCTTTCATGTTTGAGGTGATGAAACAGATACATGTTTGCCTGGCCTCAGGCACTACAGTTAGGAGGGATTAAGAACCAGGAAAACAATAAGTGATCCTGTGGTTTGAATCCCACAGCTGCACCATCACTGTTTCCAAAGGCTGGAAGGAAATCCTCAGAGAATCAGTAACTGCAGGGCTGCAGGGCATTGGGGGTCCAGCTGCTTTGCACCGTGGGCCACAAAACGGGTCCACCTTCACGCAAGGACACCTTGAGGACAGGGAATCACAGGCTCCCAATTTTCCCAGTTGATTGGAATTTAACAGGGTGGCTCATAGCTTAGTACAATTCAAATCTGGATACAATTCAAAGCAAGAATAGGTCCTTGCGTTCCCAGAAAATCCTTCCTTTAGCTGGCTTCGGCAGTCTGTTTAATTAGCAAACAAAACCGGTTGAAGCATGAACCCACTCTGAACCCCCAAGAAGAACTAGCAGTGTTTTCCATTTACGCAAGTTTGTTCCCCCATTTATTCATTCCTGGGTGCAAACATTTCTTGAGCTCCAGGCACTGGCCTAGACATTGGGAGACAGCAGGAAACTGAAAGTCCCTGCCCTTGGACCTACGTATCCTAGGGGGATACAGATACTCATCAGGTAGATAAACACAGCCAAGGAGGGAAAAGACCAGGAAGAAAACTAAATTGAGGGAAAGGAATGGAAAGCTCCCTGGGGTGGGGAGTGGGGAGCTGGGGAGGGGCGCTCCTTTCCAAATGGAATGATCATGGAAGAGAGGCCATTTCAGCAGAAACCTGAATGAGAGGAAGGAGACAACTACTGTGAACAACTTAGTGTCTAGTGTCTCATTCTTGGTGTTTTTTTTATTAACATTTTTAAACATGTTAATTTATTCATTTTGAGAGACAGTGCAAGTGGACAAGGGGCAAAGAGAAAGGGGGAGAGAAAGAATCCCACGCAGGCTCTGCGTTGTCAGATGGGTATGAAGAAAGAGTGGGGAACCCACAGTTACTATAAAGGGGGGTTCTGAATGAAGTGCAGGAATTGCCTAGAACTGGTCAACATGACACGCTGTCTGGATGTACCATCAACGTGTTTCCCAGTCTTCAACCTTCCATTTTTAAGTTTATTTTATTTATTTTGAGAGAGACACAGAGAGAGAGCAAGTGAGTGCAGGAACGGCAGAGACAGAGGGAGAAAATCTGAAGTAGGCTCCATACTGAAAGAGAGGGAGACACAGAATCTGAAGCAGGCTCCAGGCTCGGAGCTGTCAGCACAGACCCCGATGTGGGGCTTGAACCCACAAACCATGATTTCATGTCCTGAGCCAAAATCAAGAGTCGGACACTTAACCAACGAAGCACACAGGTGTCCCTAATTTTTTTTTATGTTTATTTATATATTTTGAGTGAGCAGGGAGGGGCAGAGAGAGAGGAGAGAGAGAGAATTCCAAGCAGACTCCACGCTGTCAGTACAGAGGTCAATGATGGGCTCAAACTTATGAAATGAAATGTGAGATCTTGACTTGAGCTGAAACTGAGAGTCAGACGCTCAACCAACTGAGCCCCCGGGCGCCCCCTAGTGTCTCATTCTTCCGATACATATGAATACCAAAACAATTTTTCTGCAAATTTAGACCATACCTATTTTGTTGTAAACTTCTATAATTTATTTCAGTAACTTGCCAATTCTGGAAATTTGTTTGTTTCAACATATTGGAATTTATTTATTTTTTTTTAAATTGATTAAGGGGCACCCGGGTGACTCAATTGGTTAAGCGACCAGCTTCAGCTCAGGTCATGATCTCCTGGGTCATGGCTTCGAACCCCACATCAGGCTCTGTGCTGACAGCTCAGAACCTGGAGCCTGCCTGGGATTCCTTGTCTCCTCCTTTCTCTCTGCCCTTCCTCTACTTGTGCATACACGCTCTCTCTCTCTCTTTCTGTGTCTTTCAAAAATAAATAAACTTTAAAAAATATAATTGATCAAAAATTAATTATATTTGAGATGGGAGAGAAGGAACACTTTAGATAACTAAAAAGTCTAGGGGCGCCTGGGTGGCTCAGTCAGTTAAGCATCCAACTCTTGATTGTGGCTCAGGTCATGACCTCACGGTTCACGAGATCAAGCCCCAAGTCAGGCTGCGCACTGACAGTGTGGAGCCTACTTCAGATTCTCTCCCTCTCTCTCTCTGCCCTTCCTGCACTCACTTGCTCTCTTTCTGTCTCTCTCAAAATAAATAAAATAAACTTAAAAAAAAAAGTCTGAAAGCTGGGAAACACGTTGATGGTACATCCAGACAGAGTGTTGTGTTGACCAGTCCTAGCCAATTCCTGCACTTCATTCAGAACACCCCTTTATAGTAACTGTGGGTTCCCCATTATTTCCTCATACCCATAAGCCCCATCATCTCCTCCATAATCAGTTATTACCTGGAGACCCTATGAGCCAATCTGACTCACAAAAAGTGACTGGGAACCAAGAAGGAGCATCTGAGCAGGAAGTATCATCGGACTCCCCTCCAGAAACAGACAAATCCCTTACAGGAAACAAAATATACATGGAACCTTCCTAACCCCACGGCGTTCTACCTCTACTCTCTGCCTTCATGTGGATCTATCCAACGTCCCATCCGCTCGCAGACACGCTCTTTCCTGCTCATCTGAATCCCAGCCTTGAAAATTTGAGAAGGTGAACTAGACACCTGGCACCGGAAGTACTGAACCCCCACTGGGACCCACTCCACACGATTACTCACTCAATCCAATGGGGAAGGGATGAGCTGAAAGAAGGGTCATGGGAGCCTGGTGGCTGCATCCTTCCTTGTTAAGGAAACAAGGATGCTTCCTGCTCATCTCTTTAAGTCACTCACCAGGCTGTCACCCCAACCGCTGCACCCCCATGTTGTTCCTCCCTTGTCAGTCCTTGCTACTATACTTACTGCTTCGCCCTCATCTGTAGCCCCTCGCCTATCTCTGTGGTTGCCTTATGTGCCATTTTCTAGCAAAGTTTTATTAGTTTCACTCCCCTACCGCCACTGCCACCACCACCAAAAAAAATAAAAGTAAAACTTCATTAAATACTGTTATCTGGTGTCTTTTCAGGTAAGGACAGTCTCAAGTTCAACTAAACATACAAACCTTTTGAAAGTTGAAAACAAATGTATAAGTAATATAAAACTGAGTGTTAATGTTTGTTTAAGCAAATAAACTACCTTTCCAGGTGTGTCGTATATGAATGGTCATATTCAAGTCATTTGGATAAAAGCTTTCGCCCTCATTTTCCAAGAATGGGGATGTCTGGGAAATGTGAAACCGAAGGATTTGTTCCAAATCGGGAAGAGTTGGAAAGAGAAAACCCGGGAGCAGCAAGTGGGTGGAAAGAGCATTGTAGGAATCTTTCTAGAAATGGGTTTTCATTGCTAAAATGGGCACACCACTTCCACCTGGTGGCGGAATTGTGACTCATGGAGCCGGTTTTACAAGGTTAACGAAGTCCCTTTTGTAGCAATTGTGAAATGTGCCCTATTAATGCCGTCTAATTAGATCTTTCGAGACAAAGTAGGGCAGATGAGTAACGGCAAAACCTATGGACAAAAACTGGGACAAGACGCAACCGACCTAGAACTTTCTGAGATGACAAAACATGATGCACTCATCCTCTGGATTAGGAACTTCTGCCTTTTCCATCGGATTCAGTTCAGTGAGAAGGCAGATCTCTAGAGAAGCCTGAGTGGATAACCAGACATGATAGCAGGACTAAAGCGATATGCTGAGGCAAAGCAAATATCCATGTGGCTGTTTCCATAGAAATCCTTGCTAGGGACAAATGATTACATGTACTTTATATAAACAAATAAATAGGTTACCTCGATTCCTAGGAAGTCCAATTAATTTTTACTAACGATTCTTTGTCCCATTGTGTGTGTGTGTGTGTGTGAGAGAGAGAGAGAGAGACAGACAGACAGACAGACAGAGAAAGAGAGAGAAAGCAAACTAGAGTCAGGAGCTAGAGACTGATGAAATAGGACTGGAGCCTGGTCTCCCTGCCCAAGACCTCCCTGGCTCAACACTTGGTAATTCTAGAGGTGCTTTCAGGTCAGAAGGGCAGTATCGTATTTGATATTGGGCTTTCCCACCTCAGGTTGGGAGGGAACAGGGACGGCAGGGCCCTGTGCAAACAGATCTGTAAAGGACAAAGCCAGAGGCTCAGGAATCAGGCTGGAGCCACACTTCCTCTGTAGCACCCACGCCCCTCACTCGACGACCTGACCACATTGAAGATGCTACCAAGAAGGGAGGTAATGACTTCACCTTCACATCTGCTCAATCTCTTTCATATCAGGGTGACAGCAGGCCCCAGAGAGGATCTGATGTCAGAAGCATGCTCTTAAGTTTGGGACCTTTTGAATAGGGGCTATTTCTGTGCCATGAGTGAAAGAAATTTAAAAACTAGAAAAGGGGGGCATGTGGTGCTTTATACAGACAGCACTTCAGAATATTTTGCCAGATTTTCCATTTTGAATTGTGATAAGTCACTGGTTCTGCCCAAGCAGTGATTGACTCTATATAAGGCCAACGGATGGGCAAACTCCCCCACTTAGAGCAGGTTCCCCTGCCTCCACACTACCCTGGTATTGTATCTCGGGGTGTCTCTTGAAGCTGTTTTCTGCTATCCAGAAAAGGGCAGAGACCATGTCTTTTCCTCTTTTTATCCCCAACACCTAGAAGAATAAACAGCACGTAGTGTGTTGCTCTATAAACATGTACTTGGTGAATGAAAAAACAAATGCCAATCATAGGGATTTTAGAAGACTCGGGATTATGATCACTAAACAGCTGAAAATAGGGCAAAATCCACTGAGTGAAGTCATATTTGGGGCACATTCTTTAAAATGCTCTCTCCGCCATGTAGAATTAGTGAATATTGAATACTCCCTGACAGGTAGAAAGGCTATGCAATTGCTTTGAAATAATGCCATGATCTAGGTATTTTTATAAAGTGACAAGAATATTTCTTTTCCCTGCTGACAACTGTTTACCTTTCTCTCCTGTGAAGTTAACCTAATCTTGTACCTTGTCATTTTCTTCCTCCTGCAGAGGTAAATCCTCTGTCTATAAATGTACACAACCATAATCCCGTGAGCTTCACAAAGACAGCTTGACAGTTCTGATGGAGTAACATAATATTTAACAGCTGAAGGGGTAGCTGACAAAGAAGTAATTAAGAGCAACAGATTTCATGAGCAGATAGAACTTCTTTCTGTAGCACAGTTTGCTAACTACAAAGGTAGGACTTAAATCTAGAGATAAATATTAGAGATAATTAACTCCTGGGCCCTTTCAAAAATAAGCTAAAAATAAATTTGAGCTTAAAACCGCCGAATGTAATTAATGTCAGTTAAATCCCAGGGACCTTCTTTCTAGCTTTTTATAGTTTTAGAAAAGTTGGTATTAAAAGACAATCAGAAAATGGTAGAGTGTGTTCAAGTTCAGAACATGGAATTTTTTTCAATATTTGTGATTGTGGGTTTACAATATTCCAGACACTGTCCTTGGTCCTGGAGCACAAAGATGAATAAGATGTGGCCTCTGCCCTCAAGAGGCTTACAATCTAGGTCAAGTGAGTTTGCGATTCTATTTTTTTAAATGTTTATTTATCTATTTTTAAGTTTATTAATTTATGTTGAGGGAGAGAGACCATACAAGCCGGGGAGGGCCAGAGAGAGAGGTAGAGAGAGAGAATCCTAAGCAGACTCTACATCTAAACCATTTCAGATATCTGTGGTATGTTTCTTTCTCTTGGTGAGAGCTCTGACATAGTGAATGTCTACTTGAAAACTATTAATAATATGTACCTTTAATAATTACTAAAAACCATCAAAAAGAAAGTCGAGTTCATCTTCACTGGGTTCACCTTGACCAGGCAGAGCCTGCTTAGGATTCTCTCTCCCTCTATCTGCCCCTCTCATGGTTGCACATACTCTGTCTCTGTCTCTCTCTCTCTCTCTCTCAAAACAAATAAATAAACTTAAAAAAAATAGGTGCATATTTAGGAGACACCACAAAATTGTGAATATCTAGAAGTGTGAGCATCTATTAAAGAAGAATTTGGTGTAAGAAAATCTATCTTGGGGTTTAGCTGAAGAAATTCAGATATTGAATGAGCAGAAAGTCTTGCTCATAATCGGTATCTGATACAATATTTTATAATATACTATCTTAACTACAATATCTGAAGTTAATTTAATGAGCATTTATTATGGTCTCAATTTGCCTATGGAATGACTGTAATGTTATAAAAAAGGATCTTTTACAGGAGTCATGGCCTTTGGAGGGCTGAACAGTCAAAAACTTTAAAGCAACCAAAATATTCCCAAGAGGTTAATGGATAGGGGCACCTGGGTGGCTTGGGGGATCAGGTATCTGACTACTGATTTCGGCCCAGGTCATGATCTCACAGTTGGTGAGTTCAGTCTCCCCATGGCTCTGCCCTTGACAGCACAGAGCCTGCTTGGAATGGTTTCTCTCCCTCTCTCCGTCTGCCTCTCCCCGGCATGGTCTCGCTCTCTCTCAATCGATAAAGATTTTTAAAAAAGAAGAAGAAAGCAAAAAAACAAGGAAAGGAAAGCTTTTCAGGGGTGGGATCTCTCCAACCCGAAAGCTGTGCAGGGTCCCGGACCCGCCTGGGCCCCACTGCAAGGAGGGCCGACTTGCCGTGAGGGGAACGGTGGGGCCAGTACTGCGCATGTGCCAGGTGCGCACGCAGAAGCGCGCCCCCGGAGCCCCGCGAGGAGGCGAGCGCCTGGAGAAGGGTCACAGGAGCAGGCTGTCGGGGCTGCAAGGCCTCTGCCTAATTCCAAGTACATACCCCTGAAGCGAAAGCTGGAGGAGTCTACCCGGACCTGCAGGGTCAGGGCCTAGTGGGCCGCTCGGTATCCTCGCTAATGGACCCTCGGAGCCTGCATTACTGGTAAGTCCAGACCGCAATAGGCAGCCAGTCCAAATGGGCACTAACAGTCGCTAGTTTCAAGCGATGGCTTCAGAAGGACTTTTTGAGGCGGGGGCGGGAGAGTGGGGAGGGCTTCCTCCGCCCTGCAGGCCAATGCGGGTGTTTGGGGAGCGAGCAGAGCTTCACAGGCCTGGAGGGCCCTGGTTGCCGGCCTTGGCTAATGGGGGTGCGTAGTGCGCACGCGCGATCCGGGCGAGTCAGGGGAGCGGGCGACCCCGCACAGGACTAGTGTCTGGGCAAGCAGGGTCAGGGGACCAGGCTGTTGGGGGTCCAAGGCATCTGCCCGATTCTCAGGGCTCACCTACATAAATGTGCGTGTTCCCTCTGGAGGGAAGAGCTCGGGGAACCAGGATTACCCTGACAGGGGAGGCACATCTGGGATGATCGGGATACCTTCCACTTAGATACCCCAGAGCCTTGATTGCTGGAGACCCCTGGGAACCACTGGACAGCCAGTCCCAATCCGGGCAGACTGTCGCCAGATTAAATCTGCCACCTCAGAAATATCTTCCCGTCTTGGGCTCCCTCCACTCTTCAGGTGGGCCTGAAGCTTGGACCATTCAGGTGGTTGGAGCTCCTCTCAGAGCTGCTGGGGCCTGGAGAGCCCCGTGCTGCCCGAGGTCGGCCGATAAGGTGCTGACTGCACATGCGCAGGCCACGCAGGTCATGGTAGCAGGGACCTGGTACAGAGCGGATGTAGGGATTGGTAGGTCAAGGAGCAGGCTCTTTGGGGTGCCTGGCATCTGCCTAATTCCGAGCCTACACAATGTGTTTATTTCCCCCGACAGCAGAGCTGGAGGACACAGGACTGTCTTGTTAGGGTGGGGCCAAGCTGACTGGTATCTTCTGATAGGCGACACCAGGGAGCTCTGGTCGCTGGCGGAGCCCCTGCTCCTGGGGGCTTGATGCGGGAGAGAGATTTGTGCTTGGTGTTCCTGCACAGCTCTGGAGCAAGGGGCGATAAGGGTCATCCTGTGACCTGGTACTAGGCCAGGACCCGGTTCAGGAGGGACAGAGTCACAACTGTGGGCTCTTGGGAGAAAGCATGGATCTGCCAGTGACGAGCTCTCACTACACAAAGGCTCCTGATCCCTCTGAGGCCAGATATGGAGATGACTCTAAAGCCTTGTTTGGAGGGACTGAGTTGTCCTTGAATGAGACAGCTGGGAGCAGCTGGTTTGGTGGTAACTTGGGGCACCTGTTAGCAGCACTTTTAAAAGGGAATTGGCTTTCGCTACTGTATCATGTTGTGGCGGCATCCCAGGAAAACATCCAAGTGGTTAGACCAGCCATGACACCGGAGGCTTGGAGGGCCTGGCTGCCCGAAGCCTGAAGAAGGGGTGCATGTCGTGTCTGTGTATGCTATGTGCCAGGTGGTTGCCAGAGACCTGGAATGGTTCAACGGTTATCCGAAGCAACAGGATCAATGGCTGGGGCTCTTGGGGGACCCAAGGCACCTGAATAATTCCAAGCCTTAACCCAGCCAATATGGCCGTTGCCCCTGAAGGCAGATCTTGGGGGGAACTTACCTCCTATTGGAGACACCTGGGAGTCCTGGTTGCCTGAGAGGCCTCTGCTTCTGGGTTCCTGCTGTCAGGAGAGGGAGCTGCATGTGTGGCAGCTCTCTGAGCAAGGAGGTCCTCAGCCAGTCTGTGACCTTGTAGCCACCAGGACCTAGTTCAGAGGAGTGGGGACACCATGATTGGCTTTTGGGAGAAACTAGGCCTGTCCGAATTTCTCCGTTCCTCCTTGGTGATTAGCTAGGCACCACAGTTCTTTACAAAATGGACTTGTCCATAGACTGCACGAATTATTCATAACATAGCAGCGAGCTCTCCCTAGAGTAAAGGATTTAAGAAAGAGACCAAAGCAGAAGGCATAGTCTCTCTTATAATTTTTTCAGAAGTGTTACACCATCACTTCTGACATATTCTATTGGTCACATAGACAACCCTTGTTCCATTTGGGAAGGGCTACATGGGATGGCAGTACCAGGAGGCAAAGATGATTGGGACCATTTGAGAGACTGGCCACACAAAGTCTGGATGTCCTAATACTTTAGCTGTCTGGAACTTAAGGCCGAGAGGAGTACAGAGATTTTTGTCTCTTTGGTTGATAGCACCTAAAACAGTGACTAGTACATAGAAGATGTCCAATCAATATTAAAAGAATGAATTAATATTAAGGGAAATGCGAACCTATCTTGCAGCCACCGCCTGGAGCTCTGGGCACTGGTTTCCATTTGTTTTCATTAATATATTTAGCTCAAGATTTGATTGGTTTGCAGTCACTGACCATGAGGGAGGACCTCCTGCGTTCTTTCAGAAGAAAAGAAAAGTAGATTGAGAGTGTCATATTTGCTGGATAAACTTCACTCCTGCCAATATCACACTTTGGTTTGCCTCGTTCTCTAGAATCAGCACCAAGTGGATATCTTACAGGCTACTTGTGAGAAAGGTAGAAAAGTAAAAAAGAGTACATCATGGGGTCTATTTTGAAGCAACTTAGCAAATAGAGCAGAGATGGAGTTTTAGTGCGATCTGACACCTGAGACACAAATGGCCAATGCTTGCCTGGTAGGTAGGCTTGGCCACTTCTGCCACATCACAACCTCAGATTTACTTAATCTTGAATTTGAACTAACAGAGCCTGTCAGATGAAGAACTAAGACTGACTCTTTGGTGAGAATAAACCATTTAGACTCCTTCAACCCACAGTTCTCATCAATATTAATAATTATAATTGATATTATGATTTAAGTACCTAATTAGAGCCATGTGCTTTTCCTCAATTTTCACATATTATCTTTAGAACAGGCATGGGGTACACCTCGTCTACCTTGTTTAATTCTCTTCTCCTGAGATTCATGCTCACCCAGAAATAGGTCCTATAGTCATGTTGCTGTTACATCACTCCACTTCCCTGGTCACAGTTGATGGTCAACTGAGCAAAAAAGGGCTAATCAGATTCTGTGTCCTATATGTTTGGAATTGGGACTGAGGGGCAGTCACTTGAAAACATGTGAGTTATAAAATGCCGTGGACTTGACGCCACAAGCAAAAACAATAAAAGCAAAAATAAACAAGTGGGACCACATCCAATTAAAAAGCTTCTGCTTTCCTTCCAGCAAAGGAAACCATCAACAAAATGAAAAGACAACCTAGTGAATGGGAGAAAATACTGATAAGGGGCTAATGCCCAAAATATATTAAGAACTCGTATAACCCAATAGCAAAAACTAAAAATAGAAAAAAAAAATTTTAAGCCAATTAAAAAATAGGGAAGAACATCTAAATCTGAATAGGCATTTTTCCAAAGAAGACACCCAGATGACCAACAGATAAATAAAAGGTGCTCAACATCACGAATCATCAGGAAAATGCGAATCACAACCACAAGGCGGTGTTCCTTCACCTCTGTTACAGTGGCTGTTATCAAAAAGACAAGAAAAAGCAAGCGTGGGTGAGGATGTGGAGACAAGGAAACACCTGCGCATTCTTCGTGGCAAGTATATTGGTGCAGCTACTATGGAAAAGAGTATGGAGGTTCCTCAAAAAATTAAAAGTAGGTCATGACCACATGATCCAGCAATTCCATTTCTGAGCATTTTTCCAAAAAAAAAAAAAAAAATGAAAACACTAACTCAAAAAGATAAATGCACCATGGTTATTGCAGCACTATTTACAATCGCCAAAACATGGAAGCAACCTAAGCAACTATCAGTGCATGATGTTAAAGAAAATGTGGTACACACACACACAGTGGAATATTATGTAGCCACAAAAAGAGGGAAATCTTGCTATTTGCAACATCATGGAGGGACCTTGAGGACATTATTATGCTAAATCATATTATATCAGCTATTATGCTGACTTATTATGAAATTAGTCAGACAAAGACAAATACCACATTATCTCACTTATATGTGCAATTTAAAAACAAACCAATCAACAAACAAAAGCAAACAACAATAAAAATCCAAACTCCTAGATACAGTGAACACATTGATGGTTGCCAGAGGTGAGGGATGTTGGGTGGGTGAAATGAGTGAAGGTGATCAAAAGATACAAATTTCCAGTTATAAATAAATAAGGCGTGATGGCTATAGCTAATAACATTGTTTATTTGAAAGTTGCTGAGAGGGGCACCTGGGTGGCTCAGTCACTTAAGCATCTGACTTTGACTCAAGTCATGATCTCATGGTTTGTGAGTTCGAGCCCCACGTCAGGCTCTGGGCTGACAGCTCAGAGCCTGGAGCTTGCTTGGCATTCTATGTCTCCCTCTCTCTGTCTCTCTCAAAAATAAAGAAACATTAAAAAAAAAAAAGAAAAAGTTGCTGAGAGGGTAGATCTTGAAAGTTCTCATTACAAGAAAAACCGATTTATAATATGTGGTGGATGTTAACTAGGCTAACTATGGTGATGACTGCACAATATTTACAAACATTAATCATTAGGTCGTACACCTGAAACTAATACATTATAGGTCAATTTTTTTTAATATTTTTTTATTTATTTTTGAGAGAGAGAGAGAGACAGACGGACAGAGCATGAGTGGGGGGGAGGCACAGACAGAGAGAGAGACACAGAATCTGAAACAGGCTCCAGGCTCCAAGCTGTCAGCACAGAGCCTGATGCGGGGCTCGAACTCGGAACGGTGAGATCATGACCTGAGCCGAAGTCGGACGCTCAACCGACTGAGCCACCCAGGCGCCCCATATAGGTCAATTATATCTCAATAAAAATAAATAAAGATTACAAGACAAAAGAGCTATGGAGTGATCTTTCTTCCTCATGTGTAAGAAAGACGAGAAATGGGGAGAGTATTGCTTATGTATGTGTTTACTAGGTTTGTTCTAGACCTACTGAAATTTATGTGCCCTTGGGACCCATGAGATACCTCAATATCCTTCCAAAAAAAATTTTTTTGTTGCATAAGCTAATTCAAATTGAATTTGCTTCCTGTATCAAATCTGTTTGACACACAGGAACATTGAGAAACTGAATAACTTGCACAGGGCCATTGGGTTACAAGGAGGCAGCAGAGCTGAGATTAAATCAATACTGTATTGACTCTTGAGCTATCATTCATCCCATACTGCCGCTAGAAGGAAGTGTTTCCCCTTCTCAGCTCTCTTAGGAGGCTCACACCCCTTAATGTTAATTGTGGCCATGTGACTTGCTTTGGTGGAAGAAACAATCAGAAGTGACATGATTCATTCTCAGTGGGGAGACTGATTGCCAGTGCTTACCTCTCCACTCCACTTCTGCCTCAGCAGCCTGAAGGCGTCACAGTATGGAGGAACCAGAAAATCAAAGATGCATCTACCACTTGGCCAACACGTGAAGGACACTCTGGGAAGCCACTTCAACTGACAGTGGACGTCTCATGAGAAAGAAAGAAACTTGTGTTGTTTCAGGCCACTGAGATTTAAGAGTTGCCTGATTTATGCAGCAAAACTTGTCTCGACGTATGTTCAACGAACTACACCTTACACCTTACCTTGTTCTCCAGGCCTTCTCAGTTTCATGTCAAATCAACGCCAACTTCCCCTTGTCTTAGAGCTATTATTTCAGTTACATAGGGCTGCATAACGAACCACTCCAAAACTTACAACAGTAATGATTTCTTATTTCTCGTGATGCTGTAGGTTGTCTGGGCTCAGCTGCAGGGTGCATCTACTCCACATGGGATAACAGAAGGTCACTCATGCGGCTGCATTTGGTGAGGAGTGTGGCTGGAACTGGAATGTGCGAGTCTTTCATCCTGGGGAGCCCCTTTCCATATGAACTCTCACCATTCACAAGTCTAGCCCAAGCCTCTTTAGGACATGGAGTTTCTAAGACCACACGTGTTCCTATTTACAAGTGCTTATCAGGCTTCCACAGGCATCACATTTGCTACTATCTCATTGGCTGAAACGAGTCACGTGGCCAAGCCCAGCGTCAGTGTAGATGGGACTGTACCAAGGCATGAATTCCAAAAGGCATGGCTCTTTGGGGACTTTCAATGTAGCCATCTATAACAGCCATTAGTTAAGCATTAACATAGATTATTCGCAGTTTTAAAAGTGTTTCCACATTTATTATCTCATTTTGTTTAACAAAAACCCTTGAGGAACAAATTTATGCCACCCTTGTTTTACAAAGAAAGGACGAGGGCTCAGAAATCTGGACACCTAAAATCACACAGCTAGTAAATGGGAGAATTAAGACTGGACCTCAGGTCTTATTACTACACGTCCTGAGTTTCCTATCATATCATAGCTACCTCTGCCCAGCATGACCAGTGATATCTAGCTATGATTTCCATGTTTGATCTTTCCAGGTTTTGAAATCTTGCTGACAAAGAAGCAAATTCATCCATTTTTCCAAATGCTTTTTCTAGAGTTTAGATTGTTGACTGTTGTATTTAATTGTGTGGAGGAAATGCACCCAACTCTCAAAGACTTTGATGTCTTGAAACAGAATTACTAGCAATGTTTGCTTAGTGTAAAGCAAGCCCCAACTAAGCCAGGGTGACTACTGAGAAGCACCCACCTTACACCAAACCTTGAAAGGGGACTTATTTAGACTTCATGATGCCCAAAGTTTCTTCTGAGGAACAGAGATTCTTTCCTACACCCTAGCCCCATGATGAAGAGTTTCAGCCCCAAACTGCCAGATCCAAATTCCCTAATGCATTTACACTTCTGTGCAAATGTCAGTACTAATAGATCACAACTGGGAAAGGGGGGTGCTAGAGGGGAGTTGAGTTGGGGCTTATAAAATTGAAAAAGCATCCATAATTCTCATCACTGCTTTGCAATCACTGGATGCTGGAGAATAAATGGCGAGGAGATGAAGATCAGGACTGGCTCAGAAGCACTACCGATGGCTGTTGCCAGTGGTCGTCAGTGGTGGTGAACAGACCTCCAGGGGAACCACAGTCCTGCTGCCCGTTATGAGCTGAAATCGGCTGGCAGGCACTCCACCGAGGAGCATCCTCTGCAGTGTCCTATTGTCTGGTTCCATACTCTTGGCCCCCAGTCTCCAGATGACTCTTTTCATTAGGAACCTTGGCTGGCTGGGCCTTCAATCCAGTGCCTTCGCGTTCCTTGTCACTTTCCTGGAATGGAGAGAAATAAGGAAAAGTTTAACTGTAAACCAGGTACCTTTGAACTCCCCCTCTTGCAGAGACACCCCTGCAAGAACCTTCTTTAAGTAATGTCAGGCTTCACGTTCAACCAAATTCTGCAACCCGTCTCATGACATTCTAGCTTCACACAGGAAAGGCAAATACGAAGCATCATGGAGTGAAATTGTACATGGCGACCGGGTGGGAGAATGCCGCCTATGGGGCCGAAGTGGAAGCAACCAACCTTCCCACGTCAGGGCTCCTGGTGTCTTCCATCAGGATGTCACGTACCTTATTTTGTGTCCTATAGTACTCATTTAACATGTACTGATATTTGGGTTGAGTAAGACCAAAGAAGGTAGCAAATCTTCCACCAAGAAATTCACATGCTAAAAGAAAGAACAAGTACTTCGATAAGCTGAATTAATAACTAAAACTTAGAGTCAGCTAAGTGGCAGAGCTTAAACTTGCCTGCAGGTGATCCATTACTACACTTAACTTTAAGACCAAGAAAAGATTTCAATTGCTCTGGACCCTCAAAAAGTTCTAGAACTCACAAGGAATTGTTAAATCTTCTGTCTTCACCTGGGATTACATCTAAACAATCCTTTCCAGATGGGTATGTCAGGAGAGATTTTCAAATTACCTACTTCTGGATACAGCACTGGTCCTAAGCAAGAATAGATGCCTTGGTTGTGAACGTTGTGGGTAAAGGCTTAGGATTAATAGTGGTTTCCTGACAGTGTCTCCTAGACACCTCGAAATGTTTTCCTTTAGAACTATAGGATTTCGGACACCCACCCTCTACGACCCAACTTTCTGATCCCTAAGGCTGTTTCCTCTTCTTGGGACGTTGCTCGTATAGTACACCAAAATGGTGCTCTCTATTTTTTACAATGTGTTTTATCTTTTCAAAAATACTCTGGCTCTTTATTCTGTTTGTTTGCCACAGTACCTGGTACACGTATATAAGAGGAATTTCTAAAACATTAGAACACATCTTAGGAAGTTTTCCTGTTTATGGCCTACTATAATTTTATATTGAAAACACTAATTATAGTCTCATCTGGGTGTCAGCTCTATCCAAAGTTTCTATATAGAGAGCAAGGTGCTGACTGCTAGCATATGTATGCCCTCACTACAACCTGGAAGCCCCAACCAGATGCACTTCAACACTACAGTCCTGCTTGGAACCTCGAAGGCACCTTGATTCCCCACGTGTCCTGTCCCTGCCATCCTAAGTCACAGCCCAACACAAAAATCACTACAGTCCCTGTTTTCCTTTACGTTTTCATATTGCTGTATTGAGTTTTGCTTCTTTTACCTGACCTAATCTCCTAGGGTGTTCTCCCTCCAAAATATTTCATCTCTTTAAACAAACTTGCCCCCAACTAAAAGCATAGAGCTCTCTAGAAGACAGCATTTTTTTCTGCCAAGGTACTATGGTTGAGGTAAGGTGGGTATCTCACCTGGGTTCCCGAAGTGACTTACAAATCCCTCACCCTCTATCCTGATGTGAAAGCACTTGCCCCTCCGAGGCTCATAGCGTCTCACTAACCCACCCCATCATTACTTTTTACTGTAATTTAAAGACTTCCCTCCGCTCCTCCACCCCCAGTGACTATCATGGTCCCTAAACTGACCTTAGCCATACTTACATAGCACTCCCAAGTCGTATGTCAGCATTACTGAGTCTCCACATTGGTGGTCCCTACACTTCTTCTACCCTGGTGGTTGTGACAACAAATTATAATTATAGGCATATTTACTAGCCTATAATATTCATTGAATATGGAGTCCTTTGAAAGCAAAGACTGCTATTCGTCTTTGTGTCCCAGGGACCAGCACAGTGCCAAACACATATTGGCACTCAATAAATGTTGATGTAATGAATGAATGGAGATGAAGTCCTCAGAGCTATAGTTATACTTCGTATTTTCTCAAATTTTTAGTTTTTAATTTTTTTAAGTTGTTTCCTTCCTGCTATACATATAAAAATGTGCAAATTAGAAGGAAACGAGTAATTAGATGTTGCCAATTGTGTTTTAAAGAAAATTGGTGAAAGTCGAGCAAAATAAGATTCAGGATTTCATCTTTTATAAATAGTCACTTAGGCCATCACTATGTCCCTGGAAAGGTCCATAAAGTCCTTGTTCATAACAGAGTGATTATGTTGAGGGACCTGGAACTATGTCATATAAAAACAGTTTTTAAAAACCTTGGAAGTTTATTCAGGTGAAGAGTCAACTTGGGAGATGGGGGGAAGCTATTGTCTTCAAATATTTGAAGCTCTGTCCTGTGAAAGAGGAATCTAGATGTGTCTTACATCACCTTAAGAAGACAACTAAGATCAATGGGAATAACTTTAAAAGATAAAATATAAGGTAGAATTTACTAAAAACAGTTGGAAAGAGATGGAAGGGTCTGGCTGGAGATGGGAGGCTCTACACCTTTGGGAATGTTCGAGCATCAGTCAAGGAGGGACTAGGTCGTTCCTTATTGAGGATGCCTTGGAGTGGATTAAACTACTGGAAGCCCCAACTAACATCGTATTTAAGACAAAATAAATAAATAACCTTGGCAGTACTTACTTGAAAATGAGGTGCTTGCTATTTGCCCTGCCCAAAACCATAGGTACGACCGCCATGAAAGTTTGGACTGAAAACAAAAGAGAGAAATCAAGTTAAAGTAATTAATAACAAGAGTGGTGATAACAGTGTGTTGCATGCAGTGGTTTCAAAACGCTTTATGGTATACCAAATTTTCTTTCTCACACATGTGAAATGCAAAGTTATCAAGGTGATGAGTTAACTATCAATGGATCTAGGAAGCAAACCAAGGGGAACAAGGAGTTAGCTTAAAACTATTTTCTACAGACCGTATTTGGCTTAATCTCTTACCCATTGAGCCCCCGTGTTTACTAATACTGATACTCTAAGCTTACAGGATCATGTGTTGAATTTGTTTTCTGTTCCTCTTTTTCTTCCTCTTCCTCCTCCTCCGTGCTGTATTCTTCCATGATGTCTCCATCAACGAAATGGATAATTCTTTTGGGAGTAGTTCTTTTGGAAAATCCACTTTTCTCTAATTCTGACTTCTGGAAACTGTCTTTTTCCATAATAAAGTAAAACAACTAGTGAATTTAAAACAGGGCACCTTAGGGCCAGTAGCCCAGGGCAGTGTTTCTATAGCTGAGAGGTGTCTAGTTATTTCAATGGATGGTTAAGCTAGAGAATTCAGATGTAATCATAGCTGCAATCTCATCAGTTCTTCAAATCCAAGGAAGGACTGTTCAATTCTGTACCAAAATGGAAATAAAAGGTAGTTAGTAGTGAAAATGTGAACTTCGAGTCTTCAAATGAAAATTTCAACAGGGTTCCCTTACCCCTTATGAAACCAACAAAAACACTAGTAGGAAGAGGCCATTCATGTGTGGAAGTTTCCCAGTCATTTCAGTAAAGAGTGAGAGGCAGTGTAAGTAGTGATTGAGAGTGCAGGCTTTGCAGAGAGAAGAAAAAATTGTCAAGAGTATACCTGGTAAAGGACTTGTTTTCAGAATATGTAAAGAGTTATTACAATTCAATAAGTAAAAGACAGGGGCACCTAGGTGGCTCAGTCGGTTAAGCGGCCAACTTCAGCTCAGGTCATGATCTCACAGTCTGTGAGTTCGAGCCCCACATCGGGCTCTGTGCTGATGGTTCATCAGAGCCTGGAGCCTGCTTTAGATTCTGTATCTCTCTCTCTCTCTCTCTCTGCCCTTTCCCTGCTCACGCTCTGTCTCTATGTCTCTCAAAAATAAACATTAAAAATAATTTTTTAAAAAAATAAGTAAAAGACAAGCAACTCAACTGAAATATGAGCAAGGGATTTGAACAGATACTTTATCAAAGAAGATTTACAGGTGCCAACCAAACTTAGGATGCTCAATGTCATTAGTCATTAGGGAAATGCAAATTGAAACCTTAATGAGATATCATAATATGCTTACTGAGAAGGCTAAGATTAAAAAGACTAACAATTCCAAGTGTTGAGGGATAAACGGACCAACTAGAACTCTCACATTGCTGGTGGGGATGCAAAATTGTACAGCCACTTTGGAAAACAGTTTTACAGTTTCTTAAAAGCTAAACATATTCTCACCATGTAATTTTGTAATTCAATGCTCTCTTGGGTTCTGGGACCCAATTCCAAGCTGGGGGGTGGGCAGAGATTTCCCCCACCAACAAGCAATTATCAAATTGTCAGGACACCAGCTGGATGTTCTACAGTTCAGCTCAATTCTGACACTACCCACCCACCTCTTCCCCTACCTCAAAGGCCAATCACAAGCCCAGGTTGCTATTTGTACTCCTGACCTACTGGCTATAAATCAGAGGTTCCTACAGCCCCCACTTTGGGATAGATTAATTTGCTAGAGCAGTTCATGGAACTCAGGAAACCTGTTTACTCACAAGATTTTATCAGTTTATTATAGAAGGATAGAATTTGGGGTGCCTGAATAGCTCAACTGGTTTAGCATCTGACTTCGGCTCAGGTTATGATCTTGTGGCTCGTGAGTTCAAGCTCTGTGTCAAGCTCTGTGCTGACAGCTCGGAGCCTGGAGCCTGCTTCGGAGTCTGTGTCTCCTTCTCTGTCTGCCCCTCCCCTCGTTGCTCTCTGTCTCTCTTTCAAAGGTAAATAAACAACAACAACAACAACACAGGATATAATTTAGGAAGAGCCAGATGGAAGAGGTGCACAAGGCAAGGTATAGGGAGAGGGTACAAGGCTTCTGTGCTTTCCCTGAGCACAACACTCTGAAGCTCTACGTGTCCACCAACCTGGAAGCTCTCCCCTCCCCCCCCGCCCCGTTTTGTTTGGAGGCTTCATCACAGAGGCTTGGTTGAGTAAATCGTTGGCCATTGGGCACTGGTGATTAATTCAACCTCCAGGCCCCAGGGGGAGGTCAGGGGAGTAGGACTGAATTCACCTAATCACAGGGTTGGTTCCCCTGGCAACCAGCCTGCATCCAACAGTCACCTCTTTAATATAACAAGAGATGCTTGGTCTCTCTCAACACTTAGGAAATTCCAAGGGTTTTAGAAGCTCTGGGCTAGAAATGGGAAGACCACATGTATATTTATTATAAATTACAGTATCACCCATGTCTAGATATTACCCAAGAGAAATGAAAACATTTCCATCTAAAGATTGGTATGTGACTATTTATAGCAGCTTTATTTGTAAGAGCCCCAAACTGAAAACAATCAAAATGGCCATGAATGAATAAACCAAATGTGATACATCTGTTCAATGGACTATTTAGTGATTAAAGTATTGGACACTAATATCTTATTTATTTATTTATTTATTTATTTATTTATTTATTTATTTATTTTGAGAGAGAGAGAGAAAGAGAGAGAGAGAGAAGGGGAGGGGCAGAGAGAGAGGGAGACTGAGAATCCCAAGCAGGGTCTGTACTGGGCTCCGATGCAGGGTTCCATCCCACGAACCATCAGACCATGACCTGAGCCAAAACCAAGAGTCAGTTGCTTAACCAACTGAGCCATTCAAGTGCCCCTTTTGGACATTAATATTTGCAACACTATGAATGAATCCCAAAAACATCATGCTAAGTGAAAGAAGCCAGAGATTGTATATTAAATGATTACGTTTATATAGCATTTTAGAAGAGGCAAAATTTTAGCTGTAGAAAACAGATGAGTGTCTGCTAGGGAAGATGGGGGAAGAGACAATTAGAAAAGGACAAAAGGGAACTTTCTGGGGTGATAGAATTGTTCTAATAGATATCATGATTGTAGCAGCGGTTACTCAACAATATACACTTGTCAAATCAAATTCTACACTTGATGATGGAGTTTGGGGGTGATGGCGGGGTCCATTGGGTCTGGAGCTAAGACATAATTCTTAAAGACGTCTGTGGTACAAAAAGGTGATTTTATTAAAGCATGGGGTCAGGACCTATGGGCAGAAAGAGCTGCACTGGGGTCCAGATGGGTAACTCATTACATACCCTCAGGTTAGAAGGGGATCAGGATAGAGTAAGTCCCTAAGGAATTTTGGAAGCAAGGTTTCCAGGACCTTGAGGGGCTAGCTGTTGCTAGGGAAACACCATTGATCACCTTTTCATAAAACTTCAGTCATGAGACCCTTCAGATGCATATCAGGGGCCGTAAGCTTGGAGCGTGATTGCAGCATATATCCTGGGACAGTTGACATAAAGGAAGTAGACTTATGGTGGGGTTTAAGATTTGCTTTTGCCCCCAGCAAAGTGTAATCCCCGAGGCAGCTGAGCTCCTAGAAGGAGGTCACTCTGCCAGTTTCAAGGATTTATCAATGGGCTGTAGGCAGTAAGGGAATTTAATTTCTCATTTGCCTCAGTTCCCCACATCACCATGGCAAGCACTTAAACAACCCTTTCCTTTGTTCTTGGGTAGCCAGGCGTGTCTGAGGAATATCACACACATTTCACCACCTGGGGCGGGGGGAGGTTTGACAGCCTGTATTTTGTCTTCAGCCTGCCCCATGCTCCCTCATCAGTTAGCACTGGTTAATATCTCAATAAAGCTCAAAGTTTGGGGCCAGCCTGCCTAGGTTTAATATCCTATTACTTATGATCTCTGTGCCTTGGTTTCCTTCTCTCTGAAATGAGAATGATACAGTTTGAGTGTATCTTTGAATATAATACCAACCTTATAAAATGAGAATTAAATGAATAAAGCCATACCAAGGAATTAGAACAATTCTTACCAAATAGCAAGTGTCTAGTAAAAGCTTGGCATTATTAAGTACCTATCACTTCCATAATAGTGCGTATGTTCTAATATGGTAAGCACACGATTCTCTTAATGAGTACTTAACATATTTTAAGATTATGTCAGCAAATATGGCTGAGTTGAAGTGAAAGTCCTCTTCCTGTTCCAAACACACAGAAATGCTGGATAAAATTAGGCAAAATATTAAATCAGGCTGTACTAAGGACATAAGGACTAAGAAGCATAGGTATCAGCAAAAGAAGAAAAACTTAAAATCCTAAGGGTGAGCTAAAGCTGAGATGGTTCCTGAGGATTTCAGAACTGGACCCAGACCTTGGGGCTATAATACTGGTGCAGAGGAGAGCCCAAATCACAGACCCTGTGAGTGTGAGGAGCCGGAGTGAAGTACCTAAATAAAACTAAGATAAATAAATTACAATCTTATCTCTAAAATATGGACTAGAAAAACTGCCTACTGGCTTACATTAGTGAAAAAATAATTTGTCATCTCCTGGCAACATGGGTAGGAATAGTCACCTGAAAAATATTAGAACCCCAGGTCAATACCAAATGCTGGGTGTGGCCAGATTCATAGACCTCAGGTGGTCTGAGGCCCCAGAAGTGAAGCTTTGGACACACAGAACTCTGTCGGAAGCAAGCACAAAGCCACACGGGCGGGAAACTTCAACAAGACAAGGTATGCTGGATCTCCACTAAAAACACGCCCTGCTGAGGATGCCAGTGCAAAAACTTACAAATCACGGGGAGAAACCAACCCTCCTGAGGAAGTGACCAAGTCTTCACCCAAGAGTCAGGGATAATAGAGCAACACAAAACTACAATGAATATGTTTAATATATTCAAAGACATAAAGGAAGCAAGACATAATATCCAAAAGGAACAGGGCGATTTGAAAAAGAACTGAACAGAAATTCTAGAAACGAAATATATAGTCAACACAGGATGTGTTGGATGTAGAAACACAGTGAAGAAATCTCTCATAACACAGCATAAAGAGAGAGAGATTCTGTTAAGATCAAAGAAAAGTTTTGAGATACGAAGAATGGGTGAGAAAGTTCAGTACATGTTCAGTGGGAGTTCGGAAGAAGTGAATGGAAAGGACGGGGAGGTAATGTTTGAAGAGGTAATAATGCCTATGAATTTTCAGTATTTGGGTTTTAATAATTTTATTTATTTATTTTTGAGAGAAAAAGAGAGAGAAAGCACGAGTTGGGAAGGGGCAGAGAGAGAGGGAGAGCGAATCCGAAGCAGGCTCCACACTGCCAGCGCAGAGCCTGACACGGGGCTCAAACCCACGAACCGTGAGATCATGACCTGAGCCGAAGTCAGGAGTCGGACTGAGCCACCCAGGTGCCCCTAAAAGTTGCTGTAGAGACAAGCCTATGCGAAGAAGGACACTCAGACCCTCCCCTGAGCCCCTTAAAGCAGGAAGTCTATGTGAAAGTTAGCCTCCGTGGACCGGGAGGTAAGGAGACATTTTTATCACCAGAGATGGAACGTTTAGAGCCAAGTAGGCTGTACAAACAATCCTTGTTACTTCTTACTAATTTGCTATTCTAGCCTAAATCTGTTTAGACTTCCTTACTAATTGAAGCTCCAAAAGTTAAGGGTTCTTTTGTTTTTGTTTTTTGTCTTGTCATTTCATCACAGATTTATTGTCTCTCTGTCTAAAAAGTGTAAAAACTACCTGCCTTGGTCATTTCTTTGGGTCTCAGTTTCATTATTCGGCCTCTGTGTACATGTAATAAAACTTTGGGGAGTTTTCCACCTGTTAATCAGTCCCATGTAAATTTAATTCTTAGTCCAACCGGAAGACCTTGAGCATAGAGAAGAATTTTTCATTCCCTTCAGTGTATGTGAATAAATCATCAAATCTTACTGGTACAACACAGTTTTTGTCGTTGTCAAAGGTCAGAGTTGCAAAAGGTCCATCAAGGGTTAAATTTATCAGCAAAGTGATATGAGGACACAGGACTGAGCACAGGATCCTCTAAGGAGACTTGACCAGTAAACACACAGGCTTTTGCAGACTGACTTAGTGAGAGTGGATCACAAAAAAGCCTCAGCAAGAAATAGAAAAGTTACCGTTTACTTTCCGATGCCAAAAAAGCAGCAAAAGTAACCGTTTTAATTTGGCGTTTAAGACAGTGCCTTGAGAAATAAAACACATCCTACAACGATAATCAGAAGGAAATACGGTTTTTTTTTGTTTGTTTTTTATTTTTTTTAATGTTTTTATTTTACTTTTGAGAGAGAGACAGAGTGTGAGCGGGGGAGGAGCACAGAGAGAGAAGGAGACACAGAATCTGAAGCAGGCTCCAGGCTTTGAGCTGTCAGCACAGAGCCCGATGCAGGGCTTGAACCCACAGACTGCGAGATCATGACCCGAGCTGAAGTCGGACGCTCAACCCACTGAGCCACCCAGGTGCCCCAGGAAATACATTTTTAAAAGCAACTCACCTACATGTATTCCTCTGCCTTTTCTTTCATTGCTTTTATTCGTTTGTGTCTGGCTTTGAAGATGGTACAAAATTCGGGGCCGGAAATTGTTCGGTAGACGATAAAGCAGAGAAGCTAGGCCCTGGGATATGCTGACTCGGAAGTGTTCTGTGTGTGTGGCTCCCAGGGCGGAACGTGTTTGAGTTGTGGGAGGGTCAGTTAGTTATATTTACACATCCGGCAGCGAATAAACCCAGCAGGGCGCCAAACTTATCTTCAGATTAGAATCATCTAAGGGCAGACCACACCCCAGACCACGTAAGTATGTCCATCTCTATGGACGTGGCATCAGTTTTTGTTTGTGTTTTTGTTTTAGTTTATTTATCTGTGTGAGAGAGAGAGCGTGTATACACGGACCAGCAGGGGAGGGGCAGAGAGAGAGAGAGAATCCCAAGCAGGCTCTGGCTCTTAGCCGTTAGCGCAGAGCACCACACGGGGCTTGACCCCATGAACCGTGAAATCATGACCTGAGCTGAAATCAAGAGCCAGACGATGTTTAACCCGCTAAGCCACCCAGGCGTCCTGGTGTCAGTTATTTTTGAAGCTGCAAGGTGATCCCAGGGCACAGCAAGTTTCCTAAGGAAACCAGTGCCCTCAGGACGTGAGAAAAGATACAGGGATTTGCTGCACATTAAGCTAGTGCCAAGACATCTCGTGTATTTTTTTTTAAGAGGGTTTTGTTTGCTTTCTGCTTTCTGAGGCTTACTGCCCCCCCTCCTTCCCCTCCCTTGCTCCAGCCTTAAAAGCTTAAATATCAAGTTTATGAATAAGGCCTAACAGGGGCACCTGGGTGGCTCCGTCAATTAAGCATCCAACTTCGGCTCAGGTCGTAATCTCACGGGTTTGTGGGTTTGAGCCTCACATTGGGCCCTTCGCTGACAGCACGGAGTCTGCTTTGCATCCTCTTTGACCCTCTCTCTCTGCCCCTCCCCAGCTCCCACACGCTCTCTCGCTCTCAAAAATAAATAAACATTAAACAGAAAAAAAATGAATACGGCCTAACAGCCCCACGATGGTTTACTGCGCATCACTCCTCTGAAGATCTCCCAGTTCATACATTTCCAAACCAAATGAAGTACCCCTTCCCCCAGACACCTGGCTCACCCGTTACTTGTATTACAGATGAAAGATATCTACTGGCTCTCTGAAGATAATACTAGTTTCTATTCTTCATGATAATAGTGTTGGGAGTTAAATAAACATTTATATCTTTTAATTCAGGGGGCTCACAAGGGCAGCCATGAGGAGAGAGAAGGAGAGAAAAAGGGAAAAAAGGGTGAGAAAGAGCTCTTATAGTAGAACAGTGAATATTTTACTGCCACCTAGTGGACTCTTTAGGATGTGTTCTGCAAAAGTACAGAACAGTGTGGAATCTACTACTTATTTTTATTTACAAGAACCTCGGGAGCACCGCCAACTTCCCACTATGTACGTAGACATGGATGTTTTGCAGGTGATCTTTCAGAAGCCTAAATATTCCCTACAACATGTTTTTTACCTCTTTTTTTTAAGTTTATTTATTTTGAGAGAGTGAGCACAAGTGGGAGAGGAGCAGAGGGAGAGAATCCCAAGCCGACCCCACATTCAGCACAGAGCCCAATGCAGGGCTCCATCCCGTGACCCTGGGAACATAACCTGAGCCAAAATCAATAGTCGGACGCTCAACCCACTGAGCCACCCAGGTGCCGCAACCTCTCATTCTTATGAGCACCTCTACCTTTTGTTTCTTAAAAGCCCCAAACTAGTTTATCAAGGATTGTGCCCAAGTATACATAGTATAGTTAGAGACCATATAATCTCCTTTACCTTTCAATATTGGAGTACCTCCTGGCTCAGTGGTGGAATCACTTCTGTTTTTATCTATTTATTCATCAATGAAGAGATATTCGTCTATGAGATGAATATTCATCTCATCTCATTGAGCCCTATGGCTTTAAATACTGCCTACGTGTAAATTAATATCCAACAATTTTATCTCCAGGTCAGACTTCTCCTTGAATCTCAGATCCAGAGATCCTATTGTCTACTTGACGTGGCTTCTTGAGTGTCTAAAAGTGCCTATATCTTTGCTCACACTTCCAGTGCGCCCTTCTTCCTGCACACCCCTCCCCCAGTCACACACTTGCACCACCTCCCCCCCCCCATCCTGGCCGGAAGTCCTTTCATTTCAATAAATGGTAATTCTGTTCTTCCAGTTGTTCAGACCAGAGACTTTGGCGTCATTCTTGATTCTTTTCCTTTAGCCACGCCCCCCATTAGGTCCATCAGGAAATCCTCTTAGATATTTCTGGAATCCTCGTATGACCACTCCACCCTAGTCTAAGCCATCAGCTCTCATCTAGACTGTGGCAGTGGACTTCTGACTGTCCCTCTACAGTCTCTACTCAAAAGGCAGGCTGAGTTGTGGACTCCTAAAATCAGATCCTGTCACTCCTCTGCTTAAAATCCACAAGGGGTTCATGTGGCACGTGCGGGAAGCGGGGGAGGGGGGAGCCCAGATCCACAAGGGGTTCCTATGGCATGTGGGGGCAGGGGGGGAAGTGGGGAGCCCAAGTCCTTACAGTAGCCTGCAAGGCTGTCAGTCTGGCTTCCAATACTTTTCTGATCTCATTTTGTGCTGACACCCACCCCCCCCCCCACTCAACACACTCAACAAACTGGCCTTCACATTATGGTTTCTTGACTACAGGTTCCCCCCCACTCCCCCCCTCCCCTGCGAAAGGACCTGTACCTGCGGTTCCCAGGACTGGTCCTTCCTCCCTTAGACTTTGAACTCCTCTCTCTCAAGGCACCTTCCTGTCCCCTTCATCTCCACCACTACTCAACGTTCTACCTAGTTTTTCTCCTGAGCACTTACCACCTTGCACGTACTCCGAATTCACCAGTCTCCCTCCTCCTCTCCCTCCCCCTGCCTGTCCTCTGGCCAGAGTGGGAGGGGCTTTACCTGTGCGTTTTGGGCTGTGTCTCCTGCCCCTACACTACCTGAGATAGGGCTGACACTAAGTATTTGCCTAGTAAATGAACCATACATTTAGACCATTTTAATGGGTGAGGGAAGGTATTATGTAATAGACTGGAAAACTGAGGAGAGAACAGGCTTGTAACTGTCTCTATTTCTGATGCTAAAATGGCTGCCTTTTGTTTAATTTTTCTCACTACATTTGCACATTAATCATTTCATTTTCATCAGCTCCTTCACTGACACACAGCATTGGAATCTGTACCAGCAAAGTCACACCGGAGTTCTACATCTTGGCCTTGAGCTTCAGGAAGATATCGTACCTCAAATTTCCTAGTTTTCAGTTTTTATGAATCAAAACAGGTTTTCCTATGAACCAGGTTAAAAAGCAGCAAAGCAGCAGGACCAATTACACACAGACACACACACACACACACAAACACACACAGCAGGACCAGGTAATTACACACACACACACACACACACACACACTCTCTCTCTCTCTCTCCCTCCCTCCCTCCCTAACTGGGTCACTGTGGGTGCTCCCAGCTTCGAGGGACAGGCAGGGATGGGGTAGCCAAAGCCCCAAGCAGCAGTATTCTCTACCAACCAACTTCTCCACGCCGGTGCACCTGAGGAAACCAGCCCACTCCAGTCGGTGACTCCCCCCAGCGACTCAGGGAGCAGGCAGGGTCGAGCGAGGAATTATGTGGACTGAGGAAAGACGTGACATACGAATAACCGAACGCATGCCTTAGCACACCTCTGCTCCCCGTGAGAGCTGCCGTCAGAACGTTACCTGGTAGGATTCTTATATCTTTATTTTCAGTATTAAACCGCGTGCACGCACCCCATCACTGCGGACAGGAGTAACATCGCTAGGCTCCTGGGTGGCTCAGTTGGTTAAGCACCGCACTCTTGATTTCAGCTCAGGTCAGGACCTCAGAGTGGTGAGATCGAGCCCATGTCAGGCTCTGCTCTGCACTGAGCCTGAGCGTGGAGCCTGCTTGGGATTCGCTTTCTCCCTCTCTGTCCCTTCCCTGCTTGCGCTCTCTCACTCTAAATAATAAACATTAAGATGAAAAACAGAGTTAACATCACCGACACGCCCCTGCTATCAGGGCATTTCTCAACTTGTTCTACATCACAGCCGGTGATGGAGGGAATTCTCTGAAATTCTGCAGGTGACCAGCCCGAGGGCTCCAGCCACCCCAGGCTGGCCCAGCTAGCCCTGGAAGGCTGAGATCAGTAGCTCGCGGCAAACTACCATGAAGCTCTAGAGGAGAAAACTCAGGCCACTGGCGAACGCGGTCCCGGGGCGCGCTGAGTGACCGTGTGAACTCACACCCGCCTCAGGCACAGCACGGGCTTTAGGCACAGTGAACTGCGCTGAAGTGACAGTGCTGGCCTGTGCTAGAAGTGGGTTTGTGTTCCAGAATTCAGAGCAGGCTCCCCTTAGTCCCTTTGTTTTGCTACTAAACCGTTTTTTAAAAATAAAAATTAAGTGCTGAGCAAATTACTCAAATATCACAAGCCTGTCGACAAAATTACGGTAACCCACGTGACACTACAAGTTTATTTTTACACACATTAAGAAGTAAAGGTGTGTCTTTTTTAAAGTACATTCTGGAAAATAAGGCACGATTTCTGAATGGGGTTGTGTTTCTCAGTACATTTGTAAGTACTGAAAACCCACCTCAACTTTCCAAAGGACAGCTTTCTACAGAGGACAGCGCAGCCACAACGGGCCCTCCGGTGGAGGCTGCCCTGGTCCACGACACTGCATCGTGCCCGACCATGCAAGGAAGGGAGCTAGCTACAGGCCAACACAGACCCTACTTTGTGATTCAGTGGCGATAAGTACCAGGAAACAGAAATAAAAGACAAATAGGTTGAGAAGTGTTGGATATTTAATGAGCTTGTGTAGCGTTAAAACAATACAAATGTGTGTCATTTTAAGACGTTACTGTGAATAATTAGGGCCTTTGCATTGTATTAACGGTAACCGGTTTAATAAATGTAAAACTATTTATCAAAAAACAAAATCCTAATGAAATAAGTAAAATTACTTTTATTTTCATAAATAAAAAGATAACTCATTATACAAACACCACTTTCGTTAGCTGTCATTATCCAGTTTAAACTAAGGACGAAAACATACGCAACACCTAACACAAAGTCACACCCTCCACCGCCTTCATGCAGCTGCTTGACAAGTGTCAGCTTCCCAAACTTCCATCCCCATTTTAAAGAAGATGATATGTAATGGGGTGTTTTAGTCACAAAGCATCACTTTTGCTCAGTCAACACAGTATTTCCGACTTGCTCATGTCAAAGTTGCCAATTATTGACTTAAAATAATACTAGTATTTCCTGCATTTTACAGAAGCACTGAACATATGACATGTTTTCATTCCATATATGGTAGTATAATCCACAAAAATGTCAATGTGAAAAATTAGCAACTAGGTTAATAAGCACTTACAGTACCCAGGATAAATGGGTCTTATAAGGCTGAGAATAGCAAGCTGGCATCAAGTTTAAAGTTGTGTCAGTGAATGGCAGACAGCAAACAGACTGATGACTTTGTGGTATCACGTACGATATACTGAAATTTAATTAAAGCATGTTTCTATAGACAGCAAAATAAAATTAAATGTCCAGTTATTACTCCACTTATTCTAGAAACCACAGCTTCAAATATTAAATGGTATATAGTAGTTATTAGCATTTCCATATATTAAAAAGCCCCTCATTTCACTCTTTTAAAGAGTGAAAACTATGATTTAAGTAATTATTTATTTGAACACAATATTGATGCAGATAGGAATAATCTATTTATTCTTCCCAGTGAAATGTTTATTCCTATCTCAGCACCTGCTGCAGATCTCACTTGTCACAGGGCTGCTGGGTGGAGTCAAATGGTCACCTATGTAAGTGTTTAGCAGAGCGTCTGGCACGGAGTAAGCTCTCAATATACATTACTATTATTTCTAGTAAGTGAACCAATCTGTCATTTGTAACACGAAAACTAGCTAACGCCCCAAAGAATAATCAATCAAAAAAGATAAAACTATAGACGTGTGACTTTTGTGACAGCAATATGCATCCACTATTTCCCAAGTTTGTGTATACGCTAAACTAATTGTTTCAAATATTACAAGCTATTTTTAAGTTCGTACTGTATCTGTTTGCTCTTGTTTTTGCTATGGCCTTTGGCCTACAGTAATGCAATTCTGATAGGATATGTAAATTAGAAAACCATACAGAAATAACGCACACTGAAATCGGTAACAAAGACATTTTACCATAATTTCTGTGACGAAAAAGTAGAGTTACCAGTGTAATTCAGGACAACCTATCTCACTTAATGTTTTTTCTTTACATCAAGAAATATCTGACATCCGCAAAAACACTGTCGTCGTGTTCTCTCACAGGGGAACAGAAGAGCTGTCACAAAGTTCTGTCCTCCCAGTAAAAACCCATTAGGAAACGTACTTGTGAAAATCACTGTAGGTTTACTGAGACTGAAATAAAGTGCAGGGCTACAGAACAGAACTAAGTTCTTAAACTTAGTCCTCAAAATACCTACACACACTGATTTTTGGAACAAATTATAGCTTCTTACAAATGTAAGGGATTTGAAGATTTTCTGATCTTTATAAATGACTTCTCCATCTGAAAAGATAACAGACTCAGAACACTGCAAGTCTGTATGACAACATGGTAAGGGGAAGAAAACGCTCTGTTAAAAACAACTCCTGTCATTCTTCTGGTATCAGGGAAGAGGAAGGAAAATAAAACTTTGTGTGTGTGAAGACAGAAAAACATACCTGAAGCCACATGAGTCTGGCCTATGTTAACCTGAAACTTATTATGACCCAGAGTGTGGAGGAAAAAACCCAACTCCCAAATATGCCCTTCAGGGCATAATAAAATCTTTTACATGTTGTCCTGATTAAAAAGGAGTTTGGAAACAAAGCATGAAACATCTCTACTATGTTAAAAAATGAGAACAAATGAACTGAAGGCAGATTCCCTCTGAATGTACTAAGTCACTCTATGGGCTTCAGAGAAAACATTTCAAGAGATGTGAACTGAAGTTCCAGGGTTTATCTTATCTACTAGTGGAGAAATTCAAAGTGCACATTTTGTCGTGGATTTTAGGAGATGGAGCACCCCGTGTCCTTCTGAGGTTTGATATCTGGTTCTCTGACAGGCTTCACTGCTTCTTCCGGTTTGGGTTTGGTCTAGGGAGAAAAAGAAACACAGTTTTAAGTGTGTAAGAAACTAAGATTTGGAAAACAAACACAAGATCTTTTCCACCTTTTTATTTATCTTTACTTTTTGTTTTTTTAATGTTTATTTTATTTTTGAGACGGGGGGGGGGGAGATACAGTGTGAGCAGGGGAGGGGCAGAAGGAGAGAGAGACACAGAATCTGAAGCAACTCCAGACTCTGAGCTGTCAGCACAGAACCCAACTCAGGGCTCAAACTTACGAACCATGAGATCATGAGCCGAGCCGAAGTCGGATGCTTAACCGACTGAGCCACTCAGGCACCCCCACCTTAGGCTTTTTAAAGATGCTGTATTAAATTACCCAAAACTGAGATTAACAAAGCTGTTCCATAAGCTACGCATCAATTCAATTCAAGAAGTAATCAGAAGGCAGCATTTCAGTGAAGATGAAAGCCTCGATGGGCACGCAAACACCAAGCCGAGGGGGCTTTCGCCCTTTCTGAGGAGGGAGGAACCGAGCGAGGAGTCTGTGCCCGTGGAACTCTCAAGTTTGAAAATATCTCAGGACAGTAACGGGCTACCTCTTTTGGCATTATTTTAGAGGCTGACCAGGATAAAAAGGCAGTCATTTTAAGTACTAATGGTTTCAGAATGGGTAGGAAATTCTATAAAAACAACCCAATTTCAAGGAAGGAACTACGGCTGCAAATTCATTCCCATCCGTCACGGACCCCTCTTCTTTTGGCAGTGAGACCTCAAATTCCCCACGTAATCTACTTTTTGGTTTAGTATACCAACATGTACTTAGATATAAATGAATAAAAGAAATACTCCTGGATGATTTCATGAAATGCTGAAATAAGGTCCAACCTGCAAATAGCTTGTGGTAGCTAAATCAAAACAGAGTGTTGCTATAGCAATATAAACACGGAGAAGTCATCCTGTTTCAACCCCTTCTCCCACACTCTTCTCTGATAAATTGTAAAAAGGCAAGAGAATGTGTTGAAAACAGCCTCAATTATGTGAAAAATTAAGGCCAGAGGATCTAATCTGTGAGAGAATTCAACAATACACATCATAGCAACAATGCAGTTAGCTAACTTAACATTTGGACAAATATATGTATCTATTTAAGTAGAGACGAATAACAAAATGCTAACTGAACTCTCGTTTAAACCTTTGTGAACAAATGGAAGAAAGCCAGTCTCGTACACTGTCATCCTTGGGTCTTTTGGTGAGGTCAAATGCGGCCAGCGTTTCCGGCGTCCACTGCGCACTTGTCGGAGGAAATTCAAAAGGTACGGGCTCTACAAGACCGTAATTTGCTTTGAGTTCCAGCTGTGGGGCTTCTGTTGGAATTTTTTGGAAGTAACTGCAAAAAGCAATTTAAACAGCAATTCATTTATCCATTAACTAGTTGAGTGGCTATTACATTCAAGGCCCTGTGCGAGAAAGAGACTACTTCATGGTAAGATAGAGAAGATTCTCCACTACAATGCAATGACGGACATCATGTGCCCTGAGAACACGCTGTCGGGGGAGGGGGAGGGTCAGGAATGCTTTCCAGAAGAGGTGAGGCTCTTAGACTAGGCATGTTTGAGGAAGTAAAAGAGCCCGGTGTGACCAGGTGCAGCGTGGAAGGGGAGGGCTGTAAAGAGAGAAAGCAGGGGCAAAACGGACTCCACAGCCTACACAGGGGGTCATCTGCAAACAGTGCTGACCTCACAATGGAAAACTCTGGACAAGACCAGGCAGGATGGACAGAAAGTCCATTTCCCTGCTTTACAGGTGGCTGCGGGCAGAACGAGATGCCCACGTGAGGGGGTGGAGAAGCTACACATAACTTGCAGAGAAGAAACAGCAGGGAAATGAAGTTAAGAAGAGAAAACTGAGACACTATAGTGAGCTCTATGTTAATAACCTACGTTAAAATTTTAAAATCTGCTTTTAAATATAGCAGCAGCAGCAGCAGCAGCAGAATGAAGTAAGGTCGGACTCGAGGGAACTGCACCACCAATTTAAAGAGAAAATTCGAGTTAAGCGCAATCTGACACAAAATCTTTGGGGCAGAAACCAACGGGAACTGAGAGACTGTGACAACAGTGTTGACATTTAAAGGCTGTGACTGTGTACACACACATGCGCACACACACACACGCTCGTATTCACACTGCCCCGAGCCGTACTCACATAAACCCATTCTCTCTCTGACACTTCTCTAGGGTGTTGGTCACGAGATTTCCGAGCTTCCTGAAGAATAAGTGTCCTGACGGTCTGACCGTTGGTCCAGGTCCTTTCGTTTCTCCATATTCTTTGCACAGTACTTCTGCCTTTGCATAAACTGCAGGCCAAAGGGACAGAAAATCATCTGGTCATCCATTATTTATACTAAGAAAGCTTTAAGTCAGAGATAATAGCAACTTTTCTGCTCCGTCCCTAGTGTGACAGCAATGCCAGTAATAGGGTAAGGGGAAGGGGGCTGTTTTCTACATGTTTTCTGGTTTTTGAGACTTTGTTTCTCTGTCTCCAATTCCTCACTCGTTCCCATTCTCTTTCAGGAACTCAGCCAAAAATCTCTTTTAACTGCCTATTTCCTTTTATGATAAAACTTTTGTGTTTAAGAAGGGAGTTAATATTCTGGCAGCAATACTTACATTTTTCTGCTTCTTGGAGAGACCGGATTGCTTCACCACATTTATCACTAGCCAACAAAGTCTGACCATGATAACAGTAAGCCTGATAAAGAAACAAATTCTTATTCATTCTCTCCCCAAAGGATGGTTTCTGCTATCATCGTTTTATAAATGCATCAGATGAACAAATGCCTTTGTCCACTGTTTGAATATCAATGCAACCCCTTACATTTCTTTACTTGAATAAGCTTCCCTCAATGTCTGTTAGTATAAAAAGTGGGATTATGTCAAGCTTTAAACCAAACTAACCTTCTAACTATGGGCTGAGAGGAAAAAGTATTTTAATATATACATAAGTGATTAATAATATACTAAAATATAAAATTAAAATTAATATAAAATATATAAAATTAAATATGATTAGATATGACATTTATTATTTAATATAATATGTAAAATCAAAATCAATATAAAAATAATATACAAAATTAATAACATTAATATACGTATATTTATTTCTTTATTCTGGAGAGACAGAGAGACAGAGAGAGAGAGAGAGAGAGAGAGAGAGAACATGAGTGGGGGAGAGGAACAGAGGGATGGAGAGAGAATTCCCATCCCAAACAGGCTCTATGCTCAGCACGGGCCCAAGGCGGGGCTCGGTTCCAGGACTCCGGGCTGGGATTATGACCTGAGCCAAAATCAAGAGTTGGATGCTTAGCCAACTGAACCACCCAGGCACCCTGCAAAAAGTTTTCGGTTTTTTTTTTTAAGATTTGTTTTTGAGAGAGAGCACAAGCAGGGAAGGGGCAGAGAAAGAGGGGCCAGGAGATTTGAAGTGGGCTCTTCAATGACAGCAGTGAGCCCAACGTGGGGCTAGAACTCACAAACCACGAGGTCATGACCTGAGCCAATGTCAGATGTTTAACCCACTGAGCCACCCAGGAGCCCCAAAAGTACTTCTGAATAACGAATTCGGTTTTTACAATCCGGGCACCGCAGACAAAGGAGGGAAATTACTGTGCTAGTGGGAGGGGCCGGGAGGGCGGGTTCTAAGGTTAATGACTGAACAGGTTTCAAGAGAAATGTCCCCAGCCCGTAAAAGGACATGCTCACTCTGTAAATGTCTGTACACGTGAGGCACTGCACAAGGCCCAGTAGTGTACGCTTGAAAACAGATTCCAGGGTAGAAGAAACCAAAATATCTACCTGGGCCTGAAAAGGGTGTTTGATGGTCTCTCACAGGATATTCTAACCAACAAACAAGTAAGTCTGTTTGGTGGGTGGAAGAGACTGATAAGGAACTTCTAAAAGAGTGCTGATTAAGGGTTCTTCGCAGACCGAGGGGATATGCTGGGTGGTGTGTCTTAAGATCAGAATCAGCAAATACCTTCTTCAACATACAAGATGAAAGGAGAAAATTCTCATTAAGTATAGAGAAGGTTCCAGCTTAAAAGTGGGTTTGAGGGGCACCTGGGTGCTTCAGTCAGGTTAAGCGTCCCATTCTTGGTTTCAGCTCAGGTCACGATCTCATGGTTTGGCTTAGTGCTGACACATGAAGCCTGCTTGGGATTCTCTCTCTCCTTCTCTCTGCCCCTCCCCCGCTCATTTTCTCCCTCTCTCTCTGAAAATAAAAAAGTAAACTATAGACATATATATTTTTATATATTTACATATTAATTTTATATTTACATAAACACATACATAAATATATGAATAAAATAGACTTTAAAAAGAAGTGGGTTTTAGGGGCACCTGGGTGGCTAAGTCAGTTAAGCATCCAAGTTTGGTTCAGGTCATGATCTTGCAGTTTGTGAGTTCGAGCCCCGGGTCGGGTTCTGTGCTGACAGCTCAGAGTCTGGAGCCTGCTTCTGATTCTGTGTGTCCCTCTCTCTCTGACCCTCCCCTGCTCACACTCTCAAAAATAAATAAACATTAAAAAATAATAATAAAAAGCAGTAATAAAAAGTGGGTTTGAATCAAACAGTAATTCCATCACTATAACCCAGTTCTACAATCCACATCATCTGTCTCCACCCACTTCAGCTCACAAGAGCTGCACTGTCAGCTAAACATTTGACAGCTGTCCGTTATTTATGAAACGCTAATTTACAAAATGACAGACCTAGCACGAACCGGGCTAGAAAGACAGTAATTTACATTGGTTCTCAGGTTCTCAGTACTTACATAAGCCGTGTAGAAACACATTTTCAAGTGAAGATATTTTCTCCATTTAGCAGAGTATGCAGGCTCCAAACTGGATAAAGCATGATCTAAAGTTACATTTTAAAAAGCAAAATATAATTTCACCCTGATTCACTAGAAGATTGTTAGTTCATGTGTTCAGATGCTGAAAGCAGAATGCCATTCAAGTCTAAAACTCAAGCATTTACATATCTTCTAAAAACACCGTGCTTTGATTTTTCCATAACCACACTTCAACTACACAGTAAGACTGAACACCTCCTTTGATAGGTAATGCAACTTCAGTTTAATTAAGATCATGATAAAAATACAACTTTAAGAAAAACACAAATTATACTGTTATACTTTCTTCTTTACTTATCTAGTACAGCAACGCATGGCGCGGTGACCGCAGTCAGCAGCAGACACTCTTGCTTCCTGGCCCGTCACCGCAGGCTGAGCATTCTCTAACACACACACTCACACCTGCCAACTTCTCCCCCATCCGTTTCTCCTCCGCTCCCTACTTCACAGTCTTTGTCAAAGCTGCCGTCCCTTCCTCCACAGACTACGGTCCCTCCTTCCTAAATGCCTACTGGAGTCAGCTTTCACCTCACAAGCCCATTTCTCATCTTGTAATTATAGGGATCTTTCTTTTTTTTAAGCATTTTATTTATTTTTGAGAGAATGCAAGTGGCGAAGGGGCAGAGAGAGGGGGACAGAGGACCCAATGCGGGCTCTGTGCTGAGAGCAGTGAGCCTGACGTGGGGCTTGAACTCAGGAACTGTGAGGTCATGACCTGAGCCGAAGTTGGAGGCTCAACTAAGCCACACGGGTGCCCCTATAGAGCTTTCTTAAATTCAAAACCAGTCAAATTAGATTTGTTTATACCTTTTCATGGGTCCCAATTACCTACCGAATAAAAGCCAAACTTCTAAGGCTACAAACCAATTCATGATCTCACACGTGCGACCTTTCCTAACTTTTTCTCCTATCACTCATCCTGTGTCTCAGCTAAGAGCATCTGTTTAAAGGTCCCAGAATGTGCCAAATTCTTTCTTAACTCTGTACACACTATAGAATGTTCTACTCTTCCCATATGCTAACGCTTCCTAGCAAATTCAGAACTTCTATTTATATTTCAAAATAAGGCCCAAACACCACCTTCTCTTAGAAAGCCTTCTCTAGCATGCCTGGATCCTGGAGGTTCTAATGTCACTGCTGTAGTAACATCTTATGTTATTATAATGGGGTTACGTGTTTGTTTCCTTCCCTAGACTGTGACTCGGTCTATACACTGATCTTTGTATAGCTAGCAACTAAGGTTGTAACCATCCCATAAACAGAAATAAATGCATGTTTGCTAAAGAAGTGAATGAAAAGAATAACAGGCTAAGGAGAAGACCTGAGTTCTGGCCCTAACTTCCCGCCTGCTAACAGTTAAATTAAAGGGTAGTCATGTTCATCCTTTGGAGTTTGGTTTAATGACAGCAACTATAAGGTTATTATAAAGACCCAAAAACCTTCAAAACTGAAACTACCTGTATAATTATTACATATAACTGGCTAAGAAGTTTAGCACGGGCCTCTCCATTAAAAGGTACGCAGCATATTAACTGTGAACAGCTCTCACTCTTTTAACCAAGATTCATAAAATAACACAGACATTATTCCAGTTTTGTAAATGATGAAACGACCTGGAGAATCTTTTTGTTTTTGCTTACTCCCTATTAAGCCAAGAGCTTAATCTGAACATCAAAAGACTAAAAATACAACAAGAGAATTATAAACTCACCGGCTTTTTGGTAGAAGTTGGCCGTTTCATACGCCAGGGCGGCAATTAGCCCGGGCGCGTGCTTCAGCTCAATTGCTCGAGCGATCGTTACTGTCACCAAAGCACAGCGAAGTGAAGGTATAATTAAGTTCACCTGCGTTCATACTAAGTTAATTATAATAGCAAAAGACATCCCAACAATCTATTTGGCATTTTAATACAATTTGTTAAGAATTATAACATGAAAAGTAAGTTACAGAAAATGCAAACATAGACAGAAAACACTATTAAGCTTGCTGGTTCTGATACTGTTTCTTTAAATCACTAGCCAATTACTAGCTCATCACAAAATACTACTACTACAAACTAACAGGTCACAGGAAAACGAATACTTCCGGGGCAGTGGAATTTGAAAGAAAAACAAAAAGCCTACAAAGTTTCCTTGTTGGTTTTACGGGAGTCTTCACTTATTTCCTGCCACTGAAAGGTGAAGACAGGCAAGCCAAGCAGCGGAAGAGAAAAAGGAATCAGCAAGGTAGAGAGGGAAAAGGGGAGTCACATAATTCTTTTGTTGTTGTCAGAAATGGCATGAAATTAAAATCCTTTTTAAGAGTTCCATTAAACTGCAAGGCCTTTTCCTGGAAATCATGCATGAAGCCAAATGCTGACAGTGAAACTGTTCCTCCCTAGGAATTTCTCAAAATGTGAAACTCAAAACCAGCTAATTCTGATTTAAAAAAAAAAGAAATAGATGCCAATAGCGATTCCTTAAAAAAAAAAATCTTACAATATTTAGGATACCTTCTTGAGCTTCCGCCTGACACTGGACGACATAAGCTTCTAGGAGCCGTGCCTCTAAGTCCCTCCCCTTCTCTGCAGGTGTAATGAGCTTTGGGATATGACTTTCCTGAGAAAGAAAGAGAAACAAAAACAAAAGAGCTAAATTTTATTTTAACCCAGTTGTTACAGATGAACAAAACGGAAGTTGTTAGACATCCAATTTGGGAATTTATCAGAAACTCAGGGGGACCTGGATGGCTCAGTCAGAGCATGCAATCCCTGATCTCAGGGTTGTGAGTTCAAGCCCCATGGCGGGTGTAGAGATAACTTAAAAATAAAATAAAAATTCAGGGCACCAAAACTGTATAAAGAGGAGCAATATTAAGCTTATAGAGAATAAAAGCTCTGTATACTAAAACTTAAAGCTTCTCGCAAACTTCTAACTTCTGCAAACTTTGGGTCATAATACATAGCTTAGATATGCAAGTCATATTTTCATCTTAGGAACGCTGAACTGAAACAGTAACCAAAGTTCTCTTTTGCATGATGGCCAGAATTATTCACTTATTAATAATAGCTAAGAAATCTACAATTTAATAGCTAACTCAGGATCACAGGTTTTTAATTACTGTAAAAGTATCTTTTTTTTTTTATGTTTGCTTACTTTGAGAGAGAGACAGAGAGAGCATGAGCTGGGGAGGGGGAAGGAGAATCCCAAGCAGGCTCTGCACTGCCAGTGCACACACACTGCTCGATCTCACAACCAAGGGAGAAATCAAGAGCCAGGTGCTTAAACAACAGAGCCACCCAGGCGCCCCCTGCATCCAATTTTATCATGAGAAAACCCATCATTGGTCTCTGGAAGGCGTTCAGTAAATATGGGTTTAATCAGAATGAGGTGGGGGTAATCCTGATTGCTAAGTACATTAGTCTTTTCCCTAATTTCCATCACAGCTTCAGTATATTCAATTTAATATAATGCGTGCATGCTGACTGCCCTCAACGTTTTCACTGAGATAGAGAGAAACACTCAGAAGTTCAGTTCTGCAGGACCGCGACTCTCCTGACTGCGGCTGCAGGCCGGACGTAAGAACCATCAATTCGTGTACTTTCTTCTCCTATCTTTTTCAAGGAGACAGAAAAATAAGCAGTGAATTACAACTTGAATTTTCTAATTGTAAAATCCCCTGGCGGGGTGCCTGACTAGCTCAGTCAGAAGAGCCTGTGACTCCAGCAAGAGAGAACACAAGTAGGGGAGAGAGACAGAAAGAAAGCGGCTCAAGCAGCTCCATGCCCAGTGCAGGAGCCCCAGGCGGGGCTCCATCCCAGGACACTGGGATCACGACCTGAGCCAAAATCGAGAGTCAGACACTCAACCAACTGAACCACCCAGGAGCCCTGAGCATGTGACTCTTGATCTCGGGGTCCTGAGTTCGAGCCCCACACTGGGTATTGAGATTACTTAAATAAACAAAAACTTAAAAAATAAAAAACAAAATTCACTGATGATTATCTGAAGTGAAGACATGTGATATTCTGAAATTGGCTGCACTCATCAACAAAGTACTTAACATAAGAAAAACAGGACATACAGTAGATTCTTTTTTACATAGTGAAATAATTCCTTCCTCCAGCCCTCAAAGGAAGAAAATTTATCAAAAATTAAAGCACTGGAATATATTACACTGTCATATTACTTTACCTTTAAATGTTTAAAAATTCCTGCTGCAATTTTTAGGCTTCGATGGACTTCTTTTGCTTCATCTTCTGTTATGCTTAAAGATAGTGGTTACATTAGTTAGACGAGGAATCCTGTTTCTTGGTTAAAACCAACAACTAGTGCATGATCATAAAACCAAATTACTCATTTATTTCTCACCACTAGTCTTTTCCCTTATAAAAACTCTAATTTGACAACTAAAAAAGTAACAAATGCACATGAAAAATATCCAGAGAAGATACTACGAATGAAAAACAGAGAGACCTGTCTATAGGTCTAGTTTTTCCTTCCAGATAATCTGTGCATTAAAGTTCAAAATATTCTATGCTTAATGCATGCACACACTTAAAAAAACGTACACACACAATATTCACTATTCTGCTCGTTTTAATCATCTAAACTACTTTAGAGATAATTTTACAACAGCACGTACAATTCGACTTTATTTTCTAAGATTTTATTTTTAAGTAATCTCTACACCCAACGTGGGGCTCTAACGCACAACCCTGAGATCAAGAGTCACGTGCTCTGCTGACTAAGCCAGCCAGGTGCCCTGACAATTCAACTTTATTTCTAAGAGGCGGCATATCTACACATGCTCAGAGGCACCACAGCTCGTAGCTGCCAGTTTCACCCTGCTAACATCCACTTTCACTATTATAAACACTGCATCTTACTTTCAAAACATTTTTCACATACTTATCTTTGTACTTCTTTTCCTAGGAGTTGCCTGTTCGTGTCCTTCGCTTATTTTCAATTGATCTATTGATCCTTCCTTTTCCTCTTTTGTATTTTCCATTACAAAAACAATTTGTCGCATTCATTATAACTGTTTTGACCATCTGTCATTTGTTTTTTAACTTTGTTTATGGTACTTTTATGCAGTCCATATTCAATTTTTTCCTTTTCTTGGTATGGGGTTTCATTTAGCTTAAGACCTTCAACAAGATTAATTTTTTTTCTCTTTTAACACTGGCTCCATAATTCTGATACCTAAAACACTAACATTATGAGGCAACCTTCCACTTAACAGAAGTGGCACTTTTTATCAATAGCTTAGGCTTTTTAATAACTAAAAAATATACTTAAAAAATAACACATATGTATACAACCCTCCCCTTTAGACTTACTTCTCTTTTCCAGCCAGTCTTGAAGCATATTTGGTATACCATAGAGCTACATTAAATCCCATGGAAATTAATTCAAAAACAGCATCCTGCTGGGCACTAGAATTACAAACATGTTCATTAAGTTCTCTCAATTACTGAGACATCTCTATATGAAGCCTACTGTGCATCCAACTCGACATTATAAAGATCTATATGCTAACTGGAAAAATGAAGAAAACAGTCCTTATGATTAATGACTAAAAACAGCAGCCCACTATGTAATTCATAATAGTAAACATGAGAATAGTAGGTCTCAAAGGTTATTGTACACAGAGTAGTTTTAAAAAATCTAAATTTGGGGGACTTAACTCCAGAGAATCAGAAAGTCTGAGAGGGGCCCAGAATCTACACTTTTAGTAAATAACCGGTTAATTCTGGAGTGGTTCTCATACCACATTTTTAAAAAAATGGAATTCAGAGGAGCCACTGCTTCAGGCTGAATGATTCAAGAAGGTTTACTGGTATAGACCGTCTCTGAATTGTGCCTTGAAAGACGGCGGCAAGGGAAGCAGAAGGACATCCCAGGTGAGGAAATGATGCTGTTTTGGCACAAGAAAGGATCAACATTTTTTTCTGAGAGCAGGGACCCACCTAGCATGATTCCTTTATAAAAAGAAATCGAGGAGCAGGTCAAAAAGCCAGGCAGAAGTGAAACTGGGGACGACACTGAATGCCAAGCCAATCAGGATGTGTACCACAAAGAAAACGGTCTTAAAAACAAGCACATTCTGTATCTTGTTTCCTTCAGATTCTATTACTAACTATGACACAAAGAAGATGACAAAGGCTTACTAAAGTAAATAAGGTAATGCCAATTTTTTAAATCACTATTGTTCTGAGAAGATCTTTCTTCATCTCATTTATCTCAAATGATGAAGAAAACAGAATACCCTTATTTTATACACATAATACTAACAAACAGAAAAATGACCCAAAGGGAAGAAACTAGAATCGTGATTCCACATTGTATTTTTTATTTAACTGTTGCCCCCATCATAAAAGGAATGGAGACAGGGAAGCTTTTTAGATTAAAAAAAAAAAACCAAAAACCAAGGGGGGGAGGTTGTTATAAAACATTAGTCATTCGAAAATAACTTCTATGATATCCTGTTTATAAATGTTATAATACACAAAATATGACAGTTATTAACTTTTTTTTTTAATGGAACATTTCACAAATTCGTGTGTCATCCTTGACCGAGGGCCATGCTGATCCCTGTATTGTTCCAATACATGACCTGAGCCGAAGTTGAACGCTTAACCGACTGAGCCACCCAGGAGCCGCTAATTTTTTTTTAAGTAAGCTCTAGGCCCCATGTGGAGCTTGAACTCACAAGAGTTTATGTTCTACCGAATGAGCCAGGCCAGGGCCACCCCTCCTGCAATGAACAAACTCTTAAAACAGTTTTACCCCACTAAAAAAAAATTTAATGCATACTTTAAAAACTTACTCTTTTCAGCATTCAGAACTTTCAATGGAACTACATCTGGTGATCTAGTAGGCATATCTAATTTATTAGTTTACCTTTAAATAAAAAGAAAGGGGCGCCTGGGTGACTCAGCCGCTTAAGCATCCAACTCTTGATTTTGGTTCAGGTCATGATCTCACGGTTCGTGAGTTCGAGCACCCCCACCCCCACCCCGGGTCCCCCCGTTGGGCTCTGTGCTGACAGTGCAGAGCCTGCCTGGGATTCTCTCTCTCCCTCCCTCTCTCCACCCCCACCTCACGCACAGACATGTGCACACACTCTCTCTCAAAATAAACTTAAAAAAAAAAGACGGTTTTGCTAATTTATAGGAAGTCTCATGAATAACTCTCTCCCTTTTTATCCTTGTTTATTTCAGTCTGCCTTGCTCCCAAACACTCCATTTCTACTGTACCACATTTAAGCAGTCAGAATACATATAGTTGAAAAAACATTTTTCAGAACGGATACATTCATAGCATACTTTCTACAGAATAAGTAGCAATCAAGAATAAAAGAACTTAAAAATCTCAGATATAGAAAATTCCGTAAGGCCTTCATCACCCAATTCTTCACTGTCTCATAAAACTACGCTGAAAGATGTTGTCACAAGAAATCCAAATTTGGCATGGTGGGAAAAGGGCCAAATTTATGTAACGCAAAACACATTAGAATCTGCTGAAGTTCTGTAATGTAATAATGATAAAGATTTGACTCTAAAAAACATTCTAAAAAACATCTTAAGAAAAACATTCCTTAATTTTAGATAAAGCACAAGGGGTCACATAAAGACAAAGAGAAAATGAGGACTTGGAAAAAACTTAGTGCCCCAGAATATGACGACTGGAAAGAATCCACAGTCCCCAACTTCCTACCAAATTTATGAAATCTATACACAATATTCTCAAGGAAGGAAAGAAACTAACATACTAAATATCTATTAAACACCTGGCATTATTTTAGTCAGTTAACACACATTTGTGCCTGTTTCGTTCCTCACAACAGCCATGTATCTGCAACCCCAAAGCTGAAGAAGCAGGCGTTCACACAGTCCAAGACCTGAGACAGCGCCGGAACACACAGGAATCCAGAGTCCACGCTCCTGCCGCTGCCCTGGGCCTCTCAGCCATCTCCATTTCCTTCCCTTCTGGCTCTATACAATTTTCTATAGCAATTTGAGGTTAAGATATATGGCCATTTAAACAACACAATGGTGTTAAAAAAAAAAAAAGTTAAATAAAAATTTAGCACCATTATGATCTTGTTCCTGTTGTAACTAGCTCTCTTCTGATTTAGTTTCAAGTGTGTGAAGAGAAAGTTTTGAGAGGAAATTTTTTGAAAGAGCAGAAATGGTGAAGAGAAATTAGGAAAAAAATACAAGTATGACTCAAAAGAGTATGGAGCGGGGTTAGAACCAGAGACAGAGAGAAAGAAAGAGACTGACCAAAGACAACTGAACTACCCATCAGAAAAGAAAACGAGGTAAAAACCAAATTCGGCTTTGCTTAAAGGTAGGCAAACAATTTGGATTCCAAATTCCCAAACCATTCTTTGTACGTTATTAATACAGCTAAGACTGTTCAAGTCTGGGTAATATTTGTATGGATTATTTCACAAACAGATTTGACCCAGGAGAAATAATTTACTTACTTAATCGAGTATATTAAGAGTTCAGATCTAATGTTTTTAACCAACTTCTCGATAGGAGAGAATGCTGATCAGATCTATGTTCTATTTCTTCAAACACAGAGGCGATGGGTTAACCACTGGCCACATAGGTACAAAAATGGCTTCCATTTAGTACTGTTAGCATTGCCTACCTTGGAACCTGCCCTTGTAATGTGTCAGTCCACTTGAAATTCTGAATGTATCGTAACTTGCTTTCTTGGGTAGATTCATCCAAAGAATTTATGAAACCTATAAAAAGGTGCAGCCTTTCAGTTTTAGAGAAATATCAGGTATTCTATTCAGAAAATTGTTCAGATAATGACTTTTCCAGGTATCTGAAGAGAAGACCTAGCCCCCCTCCCTTTCTATATCTCACATCTTCTTCTAACGTTAACATAATATGAAATATGTACACATTTACTTTTCAAAATGTTAGAAGGACCAGTGCCGCCCTTACATTCCCACGTTTCTGCAACTCAAGTATACCAAAGAATACAGCTTAGAAGACTAAACTCTTCAGCTTTGTGAAGTCTAAGAATTACATGCGAACTTCCGCAGAGCTGTTTCTCAAAACCTTTGAGGTTCCTACGAATAACTAACCTTGTAGGAGTGAGAAATAAGCGTCTGCCGCGCTCTTCAGCATCTCTGGATTACAGCTCAAATCGGTGAAGAGTTCGAGCAGTCGTGCTCTGGACGACCTCAGGTCACTGGGGAGAGACGGAAAGAGGAAAATTAACTCACCTGCATTATGATGAATCTATGTTAAAGTGGATTAAAAGTTTCAATTGTAAAGGCTTTAAAATCACACACACACACACACACACGCACACCCCCTAAGGTGTGACTAAGAGTATGCAGGAATGAATTTAATTAGGACTAACACTGTGGGTGAAATTTCTAGTAACAATTGTTTTAAAAGTTGTACTAAAATAAACTCAGTCCAATCCAAGGGGCAAATCACGGATACAATTATGTAATGAAAATATACGTTTTAATTTTTAAAAATATCAAATGAGGCGCCTGGGTGGCTCAGTTGGTTAAGCATCCACCTTCAGCTCAGGTCATGATCTCGCAGTTCTTAAGTTCGAGCCCCGTATCAGGCTCTGTGATGACAGCTCAGAGCCTGGAGCCTGCTTCGGATTCTGTGCCTCCCTCTCTCTCTGCCCTTTACTCCTTTCCCTTTATCTCTGTCTCTCTCTGTCTCAAAAATAAACAAATATTTAAAAAAAACTTTAAAAACATCAGATAAGCACAAGCATTTAAGATGGGAGAAAGGAATCAAGAATTAGTAAATAGACCAGTTCACAATGCAAGTTTTTTGAAAAACAGAAATTTAACAATGTTTATGAAGTTTTAGGATCTCCATAGATTTCAAAACTTGACATTATATCAATATACTTTATTAAATAGGAAACCCGATTTTTATTTAACGGATAATTTCTTTAAAAGTTTATTTATTTAACTCTGAGGGGGAGCACAGAGAGAATGGGAGAGAGAGAGAATCCTAAGCAAGCTTCACACCCAGGAAGGAGTCCAATGCAGGGCTTGATCTCACGACTGCGACTGCGAGATCATGACCTGAGCCGGTATCAATAGTCTTATGCTTAACCAACTGAGCAGCCCAGGTGCCCTCAAGTAGGAAACTCTAATCTGAACTGCATTCTAGGGGCACCTGGGCAGTTCAGGAAGTTAAGGGCCCAACTCTTGGTGTCAGCTCAAATCATGATCTCACAGTTCACGGGTTCAAGTTCCATCCCATTTCCTTCTTGAAGTTGTTTTCTCCCTTTATTCTACCAACACAAAATATTCCAGGCTTTCCTCTTATCTCTAAAAGTTCCTTCTACTTTTTCATTTTTTTTTTTACATGTCCCCTCGTCCCCTTTTTAAGTTTTTATCTATCTATGTATCTATCTATGTATCTATCTATCATCTATGTATGTATGTATGTATGTATGTATGTATCTATCTATCACAGAGACAGCCCAGGTGGGGAAGGGGCAGAGAGAGTGGGAGAGAGAATCCCAGACAGGTTCTGCATAGCCAGTGCAGAGCCCAACACAGGGCTCAAACCCACAAAACCCTGAGCTGACACCAAGAGTCGGAAGCCCAACCAACTGAGCTACCCAGGTGCCCCTGACATGTCCCCTTTCTATTCCCACCTTCAACAATGTTTAGTCTTTGGCTTTCCACTTTTCTCTCTTTTGAGGTCTTAACTTTATATCCAATCGGATATTTATATCCATCAGATGCAGCTTGGTTGGGTTCCAGTTCCACATCTAATTTCAGAAGGCAACTTGGTTAGCGAGGGTTCAAAAATCATATTAAAGGAACAATGACTGAAGACATTTGTGTATAAATGACTAATGAAAGATGACACTTAAATTGTAAGCACTGAGAGACTAGGGACTATATTTCCAGAACTTAACAGGTGCCTAGGATAAAGCACGTACTCAGAGTTCTTACTTGAGTAAAAGAATACTAACATTTAAATATTTTAAGATTTACAAGGGCTATAATGTAGCAGTGATGTTTAAAAGACAGTGCAGACTTAATTTTAAATGGTCTGGATGGAATATTTACTCATTGGGATCAGCTCCATGAAGGCTTATTCCAAGAAAGTGTATACCAACAACTATATACAGCTGACCAGAGATGGTATGGTCTACCTTATTAATGTGTCATTGTTGAGTTATTTAACTAGAAGCTAGGCAGGAGTAATTCCCAAACTAGGAAAAAAATTGAATTCTTAAGGCCTATTCTAGACTCAAATAATTTGATAGCTATTTCCAAGTAGGCACTCAGTCATCTGCAACCCAACTGGGTAAAGTTATGTTCACTTTAAAATTACAGAATTTCAGAAAAATGTATCTTATAAATATCTAATTTACGCTGTTCATTTTATGGATGAATAATTAGACCCAAAGAAGTTAAGAAACTCGCCCAATGCTACAGATAAAACAGGTAAGCTGGGACCAGCCTCTAGGAGTCTAGGATCAGGGGTTGGCCAACTACAACCTCTAACTTGTTTCTGTATGGCCTACAGCTTGAGTCTGTAAAAACCAACAAAGAATATGCAACAGAGGAGCCTGGCTGGCTCAGTTGGTAGAGTATGTGATTCTTGATCTCAAGGTCATGAGATCAGGCCCCACGTTGGGTGGAGAGATTACTTAAGAAAAATAATAATAAAAACAAAGAAATTTTAAAAAGAATATGCAACAGCAGCTGTATATGGCCCCACAAAACCTAAAATGTTTACTACTTAGCTCTTTACAGAAAAAGATGACCTCTGACTTAGATTAATAAGCCAGTTTTCCTATCCTGTGCTCCAATCACTTCTTTCCACAAAGTAGCAACACTCTTGATTTTCCATTCCTGGTACCATCACGGTCTTGATCGTCTTCATCTTGACTGAATCCTAGCCAGTTTACTCCTCCTTAGGAGTCGCTCTTGCATCTCTTTCTTTTGTTCCAAACTGCTCTACTCACGATCCCTAGAATAAAAGCCTTCCTGACAGAAATGATTTTCTCTTGTCCCTTCTCACAATCTAAATCAAGTATCAGCAAACCTTTTTTATAATGAGCCTGAAAGTAAATGTTTTAGGTTTTTGAGTCATAGAGTCTCTGCTGATACTACTCAACTCTGCTGCTGTAGAGGAAAGCAGCCAAATGCAGTCAGAGACAATATGTAAATAAATGGGGTAGGGATAAAACTGTTCCAATAAAACTTTATTTATAAAAATAGCCAAATCTGCAGGACAGTTTGCCAACCCATGAACTGAGGCATATGATTTATTTAAACCCCAGCTCAAGCCCTTTCTCCCACACGAACACTCTAAAGCCAACTCTAGGTCAGCAGGATCTCTCCCTGATCAGAACTCCACGAATCTACTATCTGGCTAATTAACCAGATAGCTAATTAATTAACCAGTAGCTAATTAATCTACTAATGGCTAATTAATATCCATATACAACTTTGCAGTCTCTTGTACTTCTATAATAGACATAGATTAGCTCTTTCATTGTGATTGTTTCAGCCTCTCTAGGACTCACTGATCTAAAATTAAGGGCCGCAGCCTAGATGACCGCCAAAGTTTAAATAATCTGTGATTTACCTCTTCTCACATCATTTGTAAGTTTAGAAAAAGTCTAAGGAAATGGACAATATATTACATATTTCTATATTGCCCATGGAACCTAAAAAAGTACCTTGTATCCAAAAGTGGCTCAATCAGTAGTTATTGAGATTGACTAAAACTAACCTGCAAATTTTTGAAGCAGGAGGGCCAGCAGCTACACCATAGTAGTTAAAAGCGACAGGAGCTGTGGCTTTTAATGGGTTCCTATGAAACCAGTGTGTCATTTTCTCCAGATGTTTCCTATAAACAAAAAAGGAAAGGTATAAAAATTAAACATAAAACATTTAACAATGTAAACAGTATAAAATTAATTAAGTTTACAGAAATATATGTATATATTTTTTAATTATATATATATACACATATATATATGAAGCATGCACACATATAAATAAAATGCTTTATTGGCATGAGTCGACTTTGTTCTAATGTCTATTTATTGTACTCTATATTTGAGACAAAGAGATTGAGTGCAAGTGGGGGAGAGGGACAGAGCAGGGGACAGAAAGAATCTTAAGCAGGCTCCAGACTCAGCATGGAGCCCAACACGGGCCTCAATCCCGTGACCCTGGATCATGACCGGAGCCGAAATCGAGAGTGGGATGCTCAACCAACTGAGCCACCCAAGCACCCCCAATTTACTGTAGTCTATGTTTAGATTAGGCTTGTAAAAAAAATCAGCATTTGGAAATTTGTCCACAGTTAACGGCCAATGTTAAATACACTGGAGCAGTAATGTTTAAATTTTAATGTGCATACAAGTCACCTCAGAGTGGGGAGAAGGTAGGTCTTGTTAAAATGTCGATTCTAACTCAAAAGTCTAGGATAGACCTGAGATGCCAATGTTACTGGTCCCCAGAATGCCCCTTTGAATAGCAAAGTACTGGAATTTGGTGGGATAGCTGCAAGTAAGGAGGACACAGGACTAGATGAATGTAATTTCCAAAACAGGTACAAATAATGACCTTTAGTTAGACTGCTAAGGTTACTTAAAATAAACAGGTTTTAAATGAACTATTTCCAACACAGTATTGCTTATGCCAATTAATTAGTTACATCATCTATAATGTTATAGTGTTTCTATAATATCCTTTCCACGAAATAGCTAATAAGAATCAGTATTTTCGTTAAAAAAAACCCATGATACTTGATCAATACCTTTTATCCAGAATCCAGAATATTTGAAAAACTAAGTGAAATGCCAACTTAAAAAATTAAGTTTCAGGGCACTGGATGGCTCAGTTGGTTAGGCATCTGACTTCAGCTAAGGACATGATCTGGCTGTTCGTGGGTTTGAGCCCGGCATTGGGCTCAGTGCTGACAGCTCAGAGCCCGGAGCCTGCTTCAGATTCTGTCTCCCTCTCTGCCCCTCCCCCACTCGCGCTCTGTCTTGTTCGCTCTCAAAAGTAAAATGAAACGTTAAAAAAAATTAAGTTCCACTCCTTTCTGGTTAAAAAAAAAACAAAGAACAACAAAAAACACAGCACATCAGTTGCCTAAAAGTCCTTGGGTAGATAATGTGAATATAGACGGCCTAACTGAACACTTAAATATGGCAATTAGATTCCGGGAACCAACAGATAAAAAATTCTGATAAGCTATAATTAATTGAAAGACATTATGCAATGTTGTTAAGGTTGACTTTTCTTACTGGGGAAAAATTTCCGTGTGCTGCACAGTATATGAAATACCTACTTGAGCCCTCCCTTAAAATATTAACCTATTCAAGACAAAATCAGATATTCAATGCACTATATGCTTAATGAAAAATTGAGCAAGTTCACTTATGACTTAAAACATTTAACGAGTTCTTTTAAAAACGTATATAACCCTCTAAACAATAGTCCTGTAAGCCAACTTTATAACATAAGTAAATTAATTCAGCAGGTACGTGCATATAAATCAAGATTTCTAGAGGCAACAGCGCATAATACACTTGATTTTGAGACAGCAAATTGTCTAATACTCTTTTCAGGCAGACTTCCACTGCCTGGATGAAAATCTGCAGCTGTGTGTCTCTTTACTTCAGAACGAAGAGGGTAAGTACTGTATTCTCGGCCCGGCCCCATCCTGCTCCTTCGGAGACCTGCCGTTCCTGTTTTCAGGAACTAGGAGGCTGGATAGCACAGCGACACACCCACCCGCAGGTGCAGCGGTGCCCTCAGAGCCACTAGCACAACGGTCGGTTCGACGCTGTCACCTCTTCCGCCTCGGATCATTGAAAGAAGTCCCCCACTCGCGAGGCCGCGAGCCCCTACAGGAACGTACCTGAGCACCGCCCCCGAGCTCGGAGCGCCCACTTCCTGTTTACCACCCAGCCTCTTCCTCCCCAGCCCGTCCCGCAGAGGCGGCGCGCGGCGACCTTGCGCAGGCGCCAACCCTCGGAGCCAGTCATCCGGACAGGCATTTTTGTCGAAAGCCGATGCTCTCCACCCGGGAGAGGCGGCCGTTTTTGTCGAAAGCCGATGCTCTCCACCCGGGAGAGGCGGCCGGACCACGGCTGAACAAGAGCCCATTTAGTTTGTAAGGTCCCCGGTTGCCAGTGGTGACGCGGGCAAAGGGATTCGGCGAATCTGTCCTTCAATACGATTGATTTGCCGAGCCGACATTCGTTTTTTTCCTTTCGTTTGTTTCAAGTCATTAGTAGACTTTTTTGGACGCCTATCCGAGAGTTTATAGAGACTGTAAATCGCGTGTAAAGGGCGGGGAGGTGACCCTATTGCTTGGGACTCCGGGGTAACGCCAAGGTTAGGGGTATTACTGGGAAACGCCCATTCTTATGACAAACTTACTGGATCTGTCGGGAGTCTGTAGCAGTCCTCCTGATGGAAGAAAGGCAACGTCCGAGTCCGTAAACGAGACAGGGAAGGAGGCGGAGAAGCGAGGCTGCCGAACCAGAGCCCCGGAAAACCAGGCCTGCGCAGAGCCGGCGTCACGTGGCCCGGGCCGCCATGACAGCTACCGAGGCGGCAGTGCTCGCCGCTTAGGGGCGGAGGCGCCGCGTGTCGCGGCCCCTTCAGAACGCTCCGTTCCTCAGCCTTGTCCTAGTTGCTCTTTCCCAGTCTTTCCTCATGAGCTTCAGTTCTCTTCTTCTCCTCAGAGGAAGAAAGGAGGCGGCCAGCCTCCTAAGCCGAGAAAGAAGGCCACTATAGCGATGGCGGCCCTCGAGGGAGCGGGGCGGCCTCAACCTAACGCGGGGCGGGGCCTCGGGGGCGGAGCCTCGGCGGGGCGGCCGCTTCGGAGCCGCAAAGTTTGGCTGTGGCGGCAAATGGGCTTGGGCGGCTCCTCGGCGGGTGGCGGTGGTGGCCGTAGCGGTTCCTCCTGGCCCTGTTAATGTCGGGGCCAGGCCCGGGGAGGATGGCGCCCTAGAGCCCGGCCTCTCTGGGGTAGGGGCGGGAGGGGACGGGGGGGGGGCACCGGCCATGTCGGAGGTGACCCGGAGTCTGCTGCAGCGCTGGGGCGCCAGTTTTAGGAGAGGCGCCGACTTCGACTCTTGGGGCCAGCTGGTGGAGGCGATAGACGAGTATCAGATGTGAGTGACTAACCGCAAGAGCGGGCCAGCCCGGCTCCAGTCGGCCGCCTCCCCCTTTCTTCTGTCGGTGTCTCTCATCTCTGTATCTGCAGCCAAGGCTTCGCAGGGTGGGGCCCCGCAGGCACTGGGGCTGGGATCGCACTGGCCCCGGCGGGCTGCCCCGGAGCCGGCGGTCAGCTCGCTGGGCTTCCTCGCCCCTCTCCCCCTCCGCCGCCGGTTCCATTCAACAGGTAGCCCCTCTTTCCTGGGGCACCAGCTCTGGCAGGCTACCTCTTTTAGTTCCCGTCCCCCGCTCCGCAGCCGGTTTCCTTTCCTCCTTCCCCCCGCCTCTCTCAGGTTGCTGCCCCTCAATTTCTCTTTTAGAATCGCTCTGGGAGACTTGTGTGCTCTCCGCCCACGTTCCAGGGATGAGTGGCCTTGCTCTGGGCAGTGCCTTCCTCCTCCCATGTGTAGGACAGGAGGAGGGAACTGGTGGCGATCGAGGGGCGGGGGTGCCCCCGGGAAGCAGCGAGGACAAGGGTGCCTCACCGGCGGAGGGAAGGGTCCCCTCTCGCGCCCCTTCTCCAGCCCTCTTTCTGGTCAGCCGTGTTTTCACAATTCACCTCGATTCCGTTTCGATTTCTGGGGCTGTTATTTGCTGGGCTGTGTGAGTCCCACCCACCCCCTCGCTCGGTCGCTTTGGGTGGAGTCCGCGCAGGATGTGAACAGAAGAGAGCAAACTGAATTAATAGACCCCGCACGGGAGCCACCGCTCCCTCTTCGGGTCCCTCCTTCTTGTCCTGCGTCTAATGTACAGCCGCTGGGTACTTTGTGAATACTAGTCTCTCTGATCTTTGCCCCGAAGTCCGATTTCTTTCCCTTGCTGATTTCCCACCAAAAAACTTCGGGGGTGTTTTTTAAACTAAAAGACAAGATTTACGTGTATGTAAAATCTCGCTTATATCTTGCACCTTTTACTGAAAATAAGAATTGCCTGCCAAAATGGTGTTGTTTGCAAACCGTTGCCATTAAATTACTCCTTGATCAAAAGCAAGTTACTGTTTGAGGTATTACCGAGGATGACGCCGTGTGTGAGTAAAATCCACCCCCCCCCCAGTGTTTTCTGGAAAGAATGTAGGATGGAGACTGGGAAGCTTTAAATTCTTTTTCCTTTCTCTGCAATAGTTACTTGTTTTTACCTGACTATTAAGGTAATTTAAATGTGCAGATGTTTTCCACCCTCTGGTACAGATTTGTAGTTTCCAACAGCCCTAAAAACAACCTGCTCTGGGCCGTTTAGCCCTGTATCCCCAACACTGGCATTTGTTCTGCGTCTTCACTTGACTTCACTTGCTCTTGCAACTACTTAGTGAGAACATTACTCTCCTTTTACAAAACCAGGAAACTGAAGCTCAGGTTAAACAGATTAACGGGAGTCCTAAAACAATACCACTGAAGTCTGGGCTTTCTTGTTTTTTGGTGTGGCTTTTTTTTCATGGTTTTTTTTTCTTTCGTGTTTTTAACTAAATCCCAACTGCTCTATCACACGGGTGCTTGAGACACTGTATTTAAGGTGGCTTGTGTCAGTGGACTGGATTACCGGAGCACGTATCTGCTGCTGTAGCCCCTTGGTGAGCACCTGTGTGTGTTCATTCCGCGCGTTAACGGAAATTGCGTGCCCTGAAGTGTAAAGCTGCCTTCGCTTGTGATGTGGGACCCGCAGCCGGCTTCTCAATGGAAAGTGAAGAATACCATGTCCAATTGAAATCACAAAGGAAAATTGAGAATGCAAGCTGTTGAGCTGGAATTTCTAGAAGCATCTCCATGAGAGTAATAGCCACATAGAAATCTGTTGTCGGACCTCAATACTAAGCTTTGAACTTAATGATTCAGAGTAGTTCTCAAGTGATAGAAACTGCCAGTGTCAAATGGGAGGAGTGGTGATTGCCTTAACTTTTGTAAACACATAGGCTACGTATAAAATGAGGTTGAATTTAAAATTAGTAATTTTGAATTCAAAAGCGAAGGCGAATTGTCTTTTTTATTTCAGTTATCTGTTTGGGAGGAAAGGCCGCAGAGGAGGAGACCATTTGGGGGCCACTAAATCATGTAAAAAAGAAGAGACAGCATATTGAGAGTGAAGAAGGAAGAGTGTAGGAAGATTGGCGTTTCTGATTCGGTAGGCAGCAAGGACTTTATAGTCGAGCAACATGGAAATTTATGGGAGGAGGGATGTTAGGGAGGGAATGAGCATGCCTGTACCATCACGGTGTGAGAATACAATAGCTTAAACTATTTCATCCCTCAGCAAGTGAGAGCTGAAGACAAAAGGAATACGATTTGATTGCCACCCTCAAAGCACCGAGAGTCAATGGAGGATTTTAGAGTAATTGCGTCTTGCTATTACAGAAGTATAAAAAGAGGTCCTACTGCATACTGCTTGTTGTTTCCAGGAGCGTGCTTCTGCCTTAGGGCTTTTGTACTTTTTCTGGAACAGTCTTCGTTCATGATCTGCTTGGGTCGCTTGGTCACCTCCTTCAGGTCTTTGTTCAGATACTATCTTCTGAGTGAGGCCTTGTCTGCCTATTCTGTTCCTAATTGCAGAGCCTGTTACCCACCCCCACACCCTCTAACTCAGTCTCCCACATCCTGACCGCCCCCCCCACCCTGTTTAATTTTTTTTCCATAGTACGAATCACCATCTAAAATTCACTGAATTTTACATGTTTGGTTTATTGTCTCTCTCCCCTGTTGAATGTAAACTCCAGGAGGGCAGAGTTGGAGGGGTCGTCTTGTTCTCTGCTGTCTTCTTCGTGTCCTAGTGAGGCTAGGCTAGGCTATTATTAAATAATTGTCTATTTGGATATCCCGTATTGTATTCTTGTAATGAACAGCTTCAGAAGTATGCTGCGGGAGCCCTGAGTTGGTATTGAAGTATTGTTGGAAGATTTAAAAGAATTATGTCAAAACGAGAATTGCTAGCCAAAATATACATGGTCAATTAAAAGCCATTCCTTGAAGCAGGCCAGCTCTTTCAGCAATCTGGGGGTACAGTGACCCCTAACTTACGGTAGAATGGTGTGGACTCTTGCTCAGAATCAGGTATATCACAGGATCAAAGCTGAGGTGTTAATCTAGCACGTGTCGCTCAACTGGTGAAATGAATGAGTTTGAAGACCGAGCACTACCAGCTGTTAATCGTCTTTACTATGCTTTACGCCAGAGCTACTCAGAGTGGGTCCACAGACGGTGCTGGTGTACGGTAAGGAGATCAAGGAATTGAGATTTAAGATTTAGAAACTTTAGTGGTGCCTGGGTGGCTCAGTCGTTAAGCGCCTGACTCTCGGTTTCGGCTCCGGTCATGATCTCACGGTTTGTGGTTTGTGAGTGTGAGCCCCACAGCGGGTTCTGTGCTGACAGTGTGGATGGAGCCTGGTTGGGATTCACTCTCTCCCTCTCTCTCTGTCCCTCCCCTGCTCAGTGTCTCTCTCTCTCAAAAATAAATAAACTAAAAAATTTTTTAAAAGGATTTAAAAACTATAGCAATTTGACACCTTCATGATAGTTTTTTATTATATTTTGTTAAAGTGTCAGCCTAGAACCGAATGGGGAAAGAAAGTAGCCCTTCGGTACAGATAGTTTGAGAAGCACTCATTTCCGTCATGGATTGTGGGATTTCTTTCAGTCGCTTGTTTATGTGTTTATATTTTAAGCTCCCTCTGAGAACAGCGTTTGTTTTTTTGTTTTGTTTTACGTATAGTCGTCCTTGTAAGATGAGATTATTCTGGAAAGAAGAGTATTTGAGAGGTTTCTCACCTTTCCTACTAGAACGTCAACTCTTGTAGCTGCTCATCTGATACCTAAAGCGTGTGGGTTTTCCCTCGGTGGACACAATCACATCTCACTTTGTCTTAAAGTAGTGCAGTCATTTATGGATTTAGAAAATTAATTTTTTGCCCAGGTCTTTAAAGATAGTATAACATTTATACCATGAAATTTATCCATTTTACACATACAGTCCAGTGAGTTTTTAGTAAATTTATACCAAGTTGTACAACCCTCACTACAATTAAATTTTATAACATTTCCATCACCCAACAAAGAACCTTTGTGTCCATTCGCAGTCACTCCGTTTTTCTGCTTCAGTGTCAGGCAGCCTCTAATCTATAATCTGTCGGTAAAGGTTTGTCTTTTCTGGGCATTTCATGTAAACGGAATCATATAAAGTGTGGTCTTTGGTTATGTGGCTTCTTCCATTCAGCATAATGTATTTGAGGTTCATCTGTGTTGTGGCCTCTACCAGTGCTTTGTTCCTTTTTACTGCCGAATAGCCTTACGTTGTGTGGATGTGCCCCATTGTGTATCCGTTCACTAGTTAAAGGACGTTTGCGTTGTTTCCACTTTTTGACTCTTAATCAGTAATGCTGTTGTGAACATTCACAGGTAACTCTTCATGTGCACCTATATTTTCATCCTTTTTCGGTGGATACCAAAGAGTGGAATTTCTGGGTAATAGAAGTTTATGTGTACTTTACGAAGGAACCTACTGTATTGTCCAGGCTGGCTGTACGGTTTTACATCTCTACCCGCAGTGTATCGGTGTTCCTGTTTCTCCACATTGATGGCATTTGTTACTGCCTGTCTTTTCTATTATAGCCGTTCTAGTAGGCGTACAGTGTACTTCACTGTGGTTTTAGTTTGCCTTTCGTGAACCGTGAGATCATGACCTGAACTGAAATCAGGAGTCAGAGGCTCAACCGGCTGAGCCACCCAGGCACCCCTACCTATTGAGTTTATAAGGGTTCTTTATATATTCTGGATATAGGTCCTTTATCATATATATGATTTACCAATATTTCCTCCCAGTCTGTTGCCTAATTTTTAAAAGCGGTATTCTGTTTGACTTCAACATCTTTGTCCACTGACTATTAGCATTTGAGCAGGAGTTTAGAGCTATCCCGCTTTCTTCTGACAATGACTTCACTTAGGTTAACAGTCACCATTAGCGTATTATGTGAGAACTATTCAAATAAAGAAACTGTGCCATGCTAGAACTTCCCTGAGTTTGGGGATGTGTAGTTGACATTGCTCAATATAGACTATGAGTCCTAAAACAGAACGGATAAGGTAGTCCAGCAAGAGTTAGAAACTAAGTGCGGAACAAGGACGAGGAGAATGGCAATGTCTGTTTCTCTTTGTACTTTCTCCTGTATAGAATCCACAAAGAGTGGGTCTATGAATGACATCATAGGAAAATATTACGGGGTTTCCACCTTCGAGGTAAAGTAAATAAATGGATGGAAACAGTTTGATTAAGTAGCACAGTGGAGTGATTCCTGGGAAATGTCAGTAATTTTATGTAGGAGTTTCATACTTTATGATAAGGTAGATGCATACCTTTCATAGATCGGACAGAGGCCGTCAGGTATGGTGAACTTTACACCTGGTCTTCAAGGACATGCGCAATTGCATTGAATAAAACTCTCATCTAAGACCTTTTTTTGGAATTCAGTGAACTCTTTTGCAGTTGGTTTGGTAGGAAATCGAACACTCGCTAGCCTTTGCATTCCTGCTTCCGCCTCCCCCCGCCCCCCAGCATAGTAGAGTATGCTTGAGAATTAAGGCTTTAATTTCCTTTACCAGTGACAAAGCGTTTCACCAAAGAATCCTTTCGATTCTTTGGGGTCATTTCCCTCCCCTCATCCCCATTTTTAAAAATTGAGATAAATGTCCCATAGCATAAAATCTCCCGTTGTAAAGTTGTCCGGTTTGGTGGTTCCGGTATATTCACAGTGCTCTGCAGCCGTCCCCAACATCTCATTTCAGAACGTTTCAAATCCCGTAACTGATGTCAGTCACTCCCGGTTCCCTCCTGACCCCAGCCCCCGGCAACCACAGGTCTGCTTTCCTGGATTTATCCGTTCCGGACATTTTGTGTAAATGATTGTGTGATTTTTTTTTTTTGCATCTGGCATCTTTCATTTCACATGATGTTTTTGAGGTTCATGCTGTGCGTGTATCAGTCTTCACCCCCCTTTGCGGCCAAATCCCGTTTTGTCGAGTGGATGCCCCGTGCTTCATTTGTGTGTTCTGCAGTTGGTGGGCGTTTTGGGTGTTCCAGATCTGGTTACCATGTGTAATGTTGCCGCCGTGAACATTCGCGTACAGGTCTTTCTGTGTGAGCATGTTTTCAGCTCTTGGACTATACCTAAAATTTTGAAATTGCTGGGTTATGTATGGTAACTCTATGTTTAACTTTTGAGGAACTGCCAAACTGTTCACAGTGACTGCTGCATCATTTTACATTCCCACCAGCACTGCGTGAAGGTTCCAGATTTTCCATATCCTTGCCAACAGCATTGTTATTTTTTTCTCTTTTTGGAAATTATATCCATCCTAGTGGGTGTGAGGCGGTGTCCCATCGTGCTTTTGATTTGTATTTCCCCGACGACTAATGATACGATATTTATTTACTTATTGACCAGTTTTAATATCTTTTTTGGAAAAATGTCCAAATCCTTTTTCCATTTTTAAATCGAGCTATTTGTCTTTTTATCGTATAGTTGTTAAGGGTCAGGCATTCAGCTTTCGTGGTCTCAGAAAGAGCTCGGGACCCTTGCTGTTGAATTTGGACTAGTAACACAGGTCCGTCCTTGGCTCAGCTGCCGTTTTTAAGAATGATAATTGGGCAAACAATGCTTTTCGTGTCTGATTGGTGGAGGATTCTCTTTTTCATGAAAAATGTTTTGAAAAGTATAATTTAATAGACAGCTATCATTTTGTCATGACTGTTATTTGGACTAATCTCAGCAAATGAACGACAGACCGAGCAAGCGTCTCTGGTTGGTTCTGTTATTGGTGCTCACTCCAAGTGTTTAAGCAGAATCTAGACAACTGCTTATTGCCTTGTTGTAGGAGAAATGCACGCATACTCTTGAAGAAAGTCGGGTTAGATGCCATTTGAGATGCTTTCCAGCTCTAAGATTCGGTTTTTATTGCCTAGAGCTGAAATTTGTCCCAGAGAAGTGGCCTAAAAAATATTATATCTTACTTTCATTGTAATTGTGTATAGAGTTTGATTCTAAAGATAATGTAGATTTATACTTTGAAAGCACAGCAAATTATTACTGTACTTCATTGTTTTAAAGAAAATTTTTTTTAAGTATATTTATGTTGAGAGAGACCGCGCAAGCATGGGGGCGGGGGAGGTGCAGAGAGACAGAGAGGGACAGAGGATATGAAGCTGGCTCTGTGCTGAGATCAGAGACCCCGACCGGGCTCGAACTCACAGACCCTGAGGTCAAGACCTCAGCAGAAGTCAGATGCTTAACTGATTGAGCCACCCAAGCACCCCCATTTTCTGTTTTTTATTTTTCATTTGGAAAAATTTATTTTTAATGTTTGTTTTTGAGAGAGAGTGTGTGTGTGTGTGTATGAGAGCAGGGAAGGGGCAGAGAGAGAGGGAGACACAGAATCTGAAGCAGGCTCCAGGCTCTGAGCTGTCAGTACAGATCCTGACACGGGGCTTGAACTCATGAACTATGAGATCATGACCTGAGCGGAAGTCAGACGCCTAACTGACTGAGCCCCCCAGGGCCGCCCCGTTGTCTGTTTTTTTAAAAGACTTAAATTATTTCACCTTGTTGCACTTGCTTTCCTTCAATTCTAAAGAATATTTATTTTTCTTCTTACAGATTAGCAAGACATCTACAAAAAGAGGCCCAAGCTCAACACAATAATTCTGAATTCACAGAAGAACAAAAGGTACTATAAAATAATCTCTACATATATCAGATTCCACATGAAAAGGATTCTTTCAAATCCATTAAGCAAAAACAAGAGAAACCGTTGTACTTAAGTACAAAGAATGACACCGATTATGCTTTGGGGAACGTGAAGTGATCACTGAGAGAGAACACTTGATTTACTACTTTGTGACTTTCTCACTTGATGAATTTCTCCACTCGGCCGTTTAGACTTTAGCTTTACTGGAGACCAGCTACACTCTGGTTGCGAGAGGGGTAGATTCCAGAGACTGAATTTTGATTGTGAGTAATTACATCCAACTTCAATACTTAATTAACTCTGAATTTTCTTAACTCCTTCCCCCTCCCTCAAAACAAACACAAAGCCAAAACAAAAACAGAACAAACAAGACCTTCCCCAAAAGCCACCACTGAAAAAAAGTTAGTTCAAGAATTTGGCATAAAAATTCATCAGCCAAATAGCTGCATAAGCTTGCAAAGTGTTTCAACGGTGCTTTCTTTCTCCTTGAATTAAATTTTAATGTGTCGAGTTGATTCCCTGGATTGTTACATTATAAAAAACAGATACTTTAAGAAGCTTTGCTTTAAAAGAGTGAGAAGAGGGCACCTTGGTGGCTCAGTTGGATGAGCGTCCGACTTCGGCTCTCCCAGGTCATGATTTCTTGGTTCATGGGTTCGAGCCCCACGTCGGGCTTTGTGCTGACAGCTCAGAGCCTGGATCCTGCTTCTGATTCTGTGTCTCCCTCTCCCCCCTCTCCCCCCTCCCCCTCTCTCCCCCTCTCTCCCCCTCTCTCCCCCTCTCTCCCCCTCTCTCCCCCTCTCTCCCCCTCTCTCCCCCTCTCTCCCCCTCTCTCCCCCCTCCCCCCTCTCTCCCCCTCCCCCCTCTCCCCCTCTCCCCCCTCTCTCCCCCCTCCCCCCCTCCCCCCTCTCCCCCTCTCCCCCTCTCCCCCTCTCCCCTCTCTCCCTCTCTCCCTCTCCCCCTCTCTCCCTCTCTCCCTCTCTCCGCCCCCACTCGTACTCTGTCTCTCTCCCTCTCTCAAAAATAAACATTAAAAAACATTTTTTTAAAGAGTGAGAAGAAAGGAAAGAAACAGTTCCCATTTTTTCCTGGCTCAGAGTATCTAGTGTTAAAGTCAAATTTTAATCTTATAGATAATGAAAAAAATTGCTGCGTCAGTATTTCCCTCCTGTCTTAAGAAAAGGTGTTGTAAAACCTATAGTGACTTAATTTGTTTTTATTAATCCTTTTTTTCTGTAGATGGGGTGGGAGTGGTTTTTTGCAGTGTTTTAAGTAAACCTGAACAAATTTATCTTAGTCCTTTGGCCTATATTCATTTGACTCTTGCTTTTAGGAGTTTGAACGGGGGAAAAAAAACCAAAGATGAGGGTTAACTATGTTTTTTACACAAGTTCGTATATTTGCATTTTTTAAATATTTAGCTACATTATCTGTATTTATTTAAAAGGAAAACACAGTACTACAATCTACAGTTGTGGTTTTTCTTTTTCCTTTACGGCTGTTAATGGATGCAGTGGATATAGGAGATTTAGGGTTCGAGCCCAGCAGAACAGTTACCACAGAGGAAAGGAACAAAGACTATATGTTTACCGCCTCTGTAAGATTTGTGAACTGTAGGAATGATTAGGAAGTGAGTAGAACTGAACTGAGAGGCAAAGCACGTTAATTTTGAAGCAGAATCTCAAATGTCCAAGTGTGTAAATTAATAGCCGGCAAAGTGTGTTACGAATAGGGGAACAAATGAAGGCCGAGGGAGTTCTTTGAAAGTTTAAAGATTCCTACACTTGAATCACCTGTTTGCCTTGAGTTACTTACATGCTTTGTCTCCAACATCCGTTGCTTAGATATAGGACCCGTGAGCAGCGTGACCTCAAGTATAAAGTGAGTTGACCCAAACCAAACCAAAATATTTTTTAAATGCCATCAAGGAATGAGCTTTGTTACACAACAGTGATTAGACTAATGAGAAAAAATAAACTTTTTCTTAATTTTCTTTAAGGCTGAAGCTGATGTTTGATTTTGCTCTTTGTTCTGTAACATACAGCTGTTCCTCAGTAACTACCAACTCTGTCTTTTTTCAGTTGACACAGACCCCAAGGCCTGGGAGGCAGCCCGACCTTGAGGGAAAGCCTGAGGCCTTGAGTCGGAAGACTTTGGTCTTGAATCCCAGCCCTGTCCCTGGGCCTTAATTTCCTTAAGTATGAAATGAGGGATTAGATAACCCTAAATGATCTTAAAAGGTATCCCTAAATCTTCTAGTGACTTCTGCCTTTGAAGTTTTCTGTACCTCCTCCTTTTCTGGAGGCCTGATTCCTGAGGTATTTGTTATTTATAACACCTGCCTAGGAGGCATTGCTGGCTGCCTGTGGTGACTCCAGAGAGAGCTTGTGCCGGCCTGCCTAGTCCTTGGGCTTGGGGAAGGACCCCCAAGTCACTCTGTACTGCGTTAGGAACAGAAGGCAAGTCAGACGCATTTACAAATTTAATTTTCTTTAAAAATACAGGGGGAACGTTCACAGCCGGCCTAAAAACTCATAGTGACATATATGTCATCTTATTTTTGAATGTCACAAAAGCAAAAGGTTAGAAGCTCCAAGTTAATGATTAGGAAACCAAGATTTTCCAGATGTGACCGAGGGAACACTGGTGCTAAAAAATTAATAGATGTTGTTTGAACAGAGTTTGTGACTTGTCGGGGCTTTTAGTATGCTAATGTTATGTTGAATTTTTAAAGGCTTTGGGTAATGGAGTGTTTCTTAAATTTGTTTGCTTTTGGAAGGCCCGTTCCTCCCTTTATAGAACACTTCATTGGGCCTAGTGTTCCGAAGAATATGTTGTGGGAGATTTCGAAACCAGCCGTTAGGTCTGCAAAATTAGTCGAATGCCAGACCCGGCACTTCAGCCAAAGGAGAAGAAACTCCATTGTGTTTGCCGCAAAAGAGAGAAATGCAGAATCTATAGCTCACGTTATTCTAAGCAAAATTGTTCTCTGTGTTTTCTGTTTTGAATGATGTCTTTTATGCTTTCACTACTCCCACTGTTTTTGTAGCAGTGACAGATCTTAGGATTATGCTACCCCTGGGCTTTGAGAGATTTTTTTTAAAAGCAACGTTTCTTCATGAAGCTTTTTACGGTCTCTCAATAAGCTTTGAAAAATATTTGGTGAATAAATACTTCGTTGGATCTTAGGTTATTGATATTTATTCATATATAACTCTTCAAGATCAGAGAGAAATCCTAATTTTTGAGAAAATATCTTCACATATTTATTTTATTTCTTTTAAGGTTATTTATTTATTTTGAGAGAGAGAACGAGTGCAGGAGGGGCAGAGAGAGAAGGTACACAGAATCTGAAGCAGGCTCCAGGCTTTGTTCTGTCAGCACAGAGCCCAATGTGGGGCTTGAACTCACGAACTGTGAGATCATGACCTGAGTCGAAGTCGGACGCTTAACTGACTGAGCCACCCAGGCGCCCGCACAATATTTATTTTAAATCTAAACTCTAAAGCAGAACTACTGACCTCTCTAAACTTTATTTAATTGATGATTTAAAAAAAAAATCTTCCTACGGATTTGCTATTATTCTCAAAGATTTCTGGTGGAAAATAAGAAGGTTTTTGATTCTTACTTGATCCTCCCTCGTGATTAGTTGACTTAGCTTTCATTTCAGTTCTCAGTAGTTTTGTCATTCTAACAACTGAGTTTAGTAGCCAAAGAATAGCTGCCAAAAGCTTTCATTCCACTAAATTCCCTACTTTGTGTAGTAGATTTTCTCGTGTAAGTTTCTGGACAGAACAGAACATCCTGTCTCATGATGCTTAGAAAGTTTTTCCCTGTTTTGAATCAAATTTGGTGGTAATGAGAATTCCAGCGCTATACATGCGCTGTTTTATATTTTATAGGTTCCCCATTTCCGCTGACTCCCTGCTTTCCCCCCTTTCTCCCACCAGCTAGAGAGTAGATGACCGGCTGTTTAAATAAAAGAACTACGTCCAATTGAGACTATGTTACTTTATGTGCATTTTGTAAACTTTTTTTTTCCTTATATAAATTATGTTTTAGCAAAATTAAAATGTAGCTCTTTGTCTATTTTTAGTTCATCTTTTCCTTAACAGCTCTTTTAGAGTTATTAATTTCCTTACCAACGACAAAATAAAATAGCCAATATTCTGAAAACGAGAACATTTTCCATTGCTATACCATATTAGGCATGAGCAGTTCATTTGAATGAGTTGCTAATAATTTAAATCTTTCTAAAATTAGTCTTCATTTACCTTCAGTCCTCAGTCTTAACGTACGTTAGTTAATGGTGCTTTTGCTCGGACACAAGTGACCTTGGGCCACTTAATCATTTTTCCTGTTTGTTTCTAAGAAAGATGAAACAGTTACAGCAGGGAGCCCTTGATTTTGACATCAATAAATGCTACATGTTTTAAAAGTCATTGCTGCAGCTGAAAATGATAGTGTTTCGCTCCCTTTTTAATACTGATGTTGGGTGTGGTCCCTTAAAGTAGTTATGAATAATGCTCATTGGTATTTTGCCATAGTTCAGTAGGTTCTGTGTACAAAGCCGCTGGTTCTGCTTCACCTGAAGAAATGTTTAAATTTAAAATAGGTTATTAGTGGGATCGTAGTTGTTAAACAGCATTGTACCTTAAATGTTAACCGCCTCGATTCAGATGGATTTTATAGCAGAGAAGAAAGGGAGTTAGCTACTGTTTTTAAAGACATACTCATTGGTACATCTCACAACAAAATCCTTTTTAAAAAGCATTTTTAAAGGAACCTACAGCATATGGCCAAACGGTATTAAAATAAGTATATTACTTTGTTGGATATATTACTGCTGTATGTATAGAATACGTCGATGTCTAGGGCAAGTTACTTAACCTCTTTTCAGTTTTCACGTCTATAAAATGATTATATCTAACTCAGGATTAGAATAAGGATTACATGAATTAATGCCCGTAAATCATTTAGGAGAGCCTGAGTATTCAGTAGCTGTTAGCCATTACTATCTTATTGTGTGTGTGTGCGCGTGTGTGCACGTGTGCATTCTTTTTAATCACCTACTAGTTTTGTCAGAACTGAAAGGTATATTTGAACACTTCTTTGAGGATATTATATTTTCTGTAGAAAAGACTATTGCTGGTTCATGTGCAATAGCTATTTGGGAGAATAAATAAATCTAGGACTTATCTTGAGTCCTTTTGCAGTTACTGTATTTACTTTAAATGTAAAATTTCAGAATAAAATTGGATGTTTTCTAAACTGAGATAGTGGGATTAAAAGGAAGTTGATTGTGGAGACAGTTAAATAATGTTACTTGTTCCAGGGGTCCTATCTTGCTCGGTAGTGGCCAGAGTCTCTATACCCGCTCTTTATCGTTAAGGTAATTGCATAGTGCCCACTAGCCTAAGTGCCAGGGGCCAGCACAATATTCATTACACCTCTTTGCTCCTCATTTATCTTGTAAAGAAAGTGACCAAAGAGAAAACCACAAAATCCAATTTGCTGAACTTTTGCAAGTGATCAGTACATGTAGAAGAAACATTTTTTTCCCAACAGTGTTTCGTTCTGAAGGCAGTGCCCTGTTGTATGTAAATACTTGACTTTCACAGTCTGGATTTATTCCTAATAAAAACATAAGAAATGCCTTTTTTTTTTTTTTTTGGAAGGACTTAAAAATGTCAGTGGGCCTAATTCAGCTGTCTGCTCTTGTAGATGTTTCTCCTGTGGTCTCCTCATTGTCATTCCCACCCTCGTCATTCACGTTCTTGTTCCGATTACCACTTACCTGGACAGCGACGTGACCCGCCTGCTCCTACCCTTAGTCTTCTCCCTTCTACCCCGGCCCACGGATGGGGACTGTTCTCACAACTGTTCAGAAACCTCTGTGTAATTTATTGCTGAAGTAGTAACAGATTCCTCAGTGAGTCATCGAAGGTCCTCTTCCGAATGATCACCCCTGCCCGCCCCTCCCCAGGACACCTACATTTTCAAACCTGTACCCCTCTGCTTTTGGTTCGAGACTTTGGACAACTGAGTCGTGACAATTTCTCAGCTCTTCAGTTTTAAAAACCTTCCCAAGTCTAGGGTGGGATTTCTAACGCAGATTCTTGCACTGTTTTTTCAGAACATACGTAATGGCTTACTTTGCTGCACTTATAAAAATTAAGTCTCTTCTCAACGTTAAAGTGATTTTGTAGTCTCTCCTCTCACGTAATAGAATTTGAGCTTATTAGAAGCAAGGACCGTACCCTATCATTTATACCCATCTTATAGCTTATCTAAAACAGACCTGGATGCAAACTTAGCTACCACGCATCACAAGTATTGATTTTGCTTGGTATAATCTATATACTTAATTAGACAAGTCAAGATTGGAGTTAAGTCAAAATTAAATGATACCATTTTGCTAACTTTCAGATATTTTTAGTTTTAAATCTTTTCATGACTTTCAGGCTTAATAGAGAAGAAGAGAAGGCAAAACTGGGGAGGGAAGAAGTTGGAATTCTTTTCATTGCCCTTTAAATAAAGCTCTCCTCAAAGCAAACTGGATTTTAAATTGGTCAGAGTATGGTTAGGTCAGAGAGAATATATATTCCCTTCTCTCTCTTATCCAAGCCTTTTGCCTCCTGTTGCTCCTTTCTAAAAATCTGCAAGATGCTAAAAAGAAATAGAATTTAACTTTAAAAGAATTATTTCATTTACCAACAAAAATTAACTCCATGATATTGACAACAACAGGTACAGTGTATTTGGTATTTATAGCTTTTTCTTTTTCCTACAGAAAACCATAGGCAAAATCGCGACATGCTTGGAATTACGAAGTGCAGCTTTACAGGTAAACAGCGGTGGTTTTCTTCCTAATGTAAGAGAAAATTATTCCAAACTGTTCTAATAAACATTAGGTATTAGTGCTAACAGCAGTATTGTCTCAGAAGAGATTTATAGCAATAAGAAGTCATGGATTAAACTCCTATTAAAAGATTTCGTTCATATTTAATATGTTGTAAAGATATAACTTGCACTTTTTGTAATTTTTAGCCTGAATGTTCCAAAACATAAAAACAAACAAAAACCTGTTTGGGACTTTTCATTTTCTACTTTGAAAGCAAGAAATGGATTCATTTATTTTGGCTACTTTTTGAATATTTAGTTCTTGCCACTTAAAAGATATAGGGTGTAGTGAAATCTTTGTAAGAAAAAGATGTAATACACATGTTTTAAATTCAGTCCACACAGTCTCAAGAAGAATTTAAACTGGAGGACCTGAAGAAGCTAGAACCAAGTAAGTTTTACTTTATATCTTTGGTCGTACTCCTTTAGAATATAATCTATTATAGGTACTAAGATTATTTAGCATAAGGGCATCTGGGGGGCTCAGTCGGTTGAGCATCTGACTCTTGATTTTGGCTCAGATCATGATCCCAGGGTCGTGGGATAGAGCTGCACACTCAGCGTGGAGCCTGCTTAAGACTCTCTCTCTCTTTCTCTCTCTCCCACTTGTTCTCTCTCTCTCTCTCTCTGTCTCTCTCAAAAATAAAAATAATAAGGATTATTTAGCATAGATGCGAATTCATTTCTGTTAGTATCCTCTGTGATATTTTTTGTGCTTTTATAAGTCCTGTAGTATTATAGGAATGTCTAAATTTAAAATAGGTTATTAGTGGGATCGTAGCTGTTAAACAACATTTTACTTTAAATGATAACTTCCTCAATTCAGATGGATTTTATAGCAGAGAAAGAAAGGGAGTTAACTACTATTTTTAAAGGCTTACTCATTGGTACATCTCACAACAAAATACTTTTTAAAAAGCATTTTTAAAAGAACCTACCGCATATGGCCAGATGGTGTTAAAATAAGTATTACTTTGTTGGCTATATGACTGTTGTATGTATAGAATACATTGATATCAAATTACTTAACCTCTTTTCAGTTTTTACGTCTATAAAATGATTGTATCTAACTTGGAGTTATATTGAGGACTGACCCTAAATATTATTGGAATTATTACTTTGTTCACCATTATAGAATATGAACAATTATTTGATTTGGGGTTGTACCTCATGCATATGTTTTAGCCTTTGTTTTGTTTTAACCACTTCAGTGAGACCGTAACTACTTTGGTAAGCATCAACGGTAGAGTGTCTTGGAGAGGAAAAAGTTACGGCCATCGAGGCCCATTTAAACTGCCTGCCGTCGAAAACTCCGCTGAATCAGCCCGGCTGTTTGCCGTGCCATACAGAGGTTTCCTTTTTCCCATTTTCCTTTCCTTCTTGAAAGTTTTTTTGAAGTAAACGAGTGCTTCAAATGTTTTGGTAATTAGGATGTGCCAAATAAGGTTTCCTTATTGGTTCAAATGGATGTTCACTTAGAGGAAATGTTTGTAATACAGGCAAAGACACAACTATTGCGTGTCTCTGCAGTCCACGTTAGAACATTGCCGTCGCCCCATGAAGAAACCTCGTCCCCGTCAGCACACACATGCTTCCCCGGCTCCTCGGTTCCCGGTCTAGGCAACCAGCAGTCTGCTTTCTGTGTTTGTGAATTTGCATGTTCTGGACATTTTGCATAGATGCAATCATACCATATATGGTTATATATTAGATTATTTTAAGAAAGGCACATTGATGGCTTTTTAAAAAGATTACAGTGGGGACGACTGGGTGGCTCAGTCGGCTGAGCATCTGACTTGAGCTCAAGTCATGATCTCGCAGTTCGTGGGTTTGAGCCCTGCGTCGAGCTCTGTGCTGACAGCTCGGAGCCGGAGCCTGCTTCAGATTCTCTGTCTCCTGCTCTCTCCCTCTCTGTCCCTCTCTGTCCCTCCCCTGTGCGTTCTCTCTTTCTCTCCCCTCACCTCTTAAAAATAAACATATAAAAAATTACAACTGCAGTTAAGATGTCTGTGTTATGTAATGGTTCTAAAAAAGATTATAGTGTTCAATTTTTTTATGAGAAAAATTATTAGGATTTTGACTTTGGTCATTGTTTTCCATTAGTTTTTGTTTGTTTTTCAGTTTGTTTCCACAAACAATTTTAGAATCTTACAGATTTCTCCTGTTGCCCTATAGGATCTTTCATCGGTATTCTTACCATTTTTTAGAGTATCAGCTATGAACCAAACACTCAAATAAGTCTGCTCAGCTGTGTTTTGCTGACACTTGCCCATGACCTTACGGTTTGTAAATGTGAGAACTGGGTCTTGACCAGGTTTCTAAGTGACCCCAAAGCGTACGTTCCTTCCACTGTCTTGTGTTGTTAGTATCTGTAGTGGTGCAGTCTTGACATCAATCCTAAATACCCTCGTTTTCCAGCTTAAGCTCCTGAAGATTACTGACCCCAGGTATTAGTAGGAGATTGGACTGAAATCTGCATTTCTGTTTCTTGCTTTTTTGTTTGTTCATTTGCTTGTTTTTATTTTTTTAAGATTAGGGGTGGGAATAGGAAGCAAAGGTATTAACTATTGGGATTTATTTTGTTATACTATGAATTTATATAGTGCATTTGGACTTCTCCCTTCTTGGTACTTAGTTATCTTTTTAGGTGATTTTAATTTGCTGTTGCCTCTTCAGTGAATGTGAACATATATGTTCTGTCTCAGGATATGCTCCGTAATTTTGCGTTTATCAAAGCGAGGCACTAGTTATGAGGTAGTTACTTGATCAGAATGAAGCATTTTCTACAAATTGGTGTTTGAGTATATTTCAGATGGAGTCAAGCTAGCTTCTGCATCTTCTAAGGTCAGAAGGAAAGAAAAATTAACTTGTGGAACTCGGTTTATTCTGCTAATGTGTTTTTGCTTTAAGGTTTTAAAAGAGATGTCTTGATAGTCTTGTCTGAAATTCGTGCTACAACTAGGATCTTGAAAGTACTATTCATTACATTTTCTATGTTAGTCCTCAGTAATTAATATACTACTTCTTACTGAAATGTATCCACCCCCACCCCCGCCACCACCCTGTAAAGTCCTTCCGTTAATTGAGCCTTCAAGACCCCAGATGAATCCCACCGTTCTCTGATAGCTTTCTCTCCCTAATTAAACTCTACCTCCTGTCCTTTTTTTAAAATTTTTTATAAGTTTATATATTTTGAGAGATACACATACAGTATGAGCAGAGAAAAGGCAGAGAGAGAGAAAGAGAGAATCCCACGCAGGCGCCACACTCTCAGCACAGAGCCTGATGCGGGGCTCAAACCCACAAAACCGTGAGATCATGGCTTGCGCTGAAACGGAGAGTTGGACGCTTCACCGACCGAGCCACCCAGGCGCCCCTACCTTCTGTCTTTTATAGGAGCATTTTTTATTATCCATTATTATAGTCCACCCTGGATGATTCTTACTTAAATTCATTTCTCCCCTCAAGGAGATTGTGAATAACCTTTGTATTTTCCCCACGGAGCCCAAATCAGAGCTCTGCATGTCATGCGAACTTGGCACACGAATAGGGTGGAGCATCCTCAGGGAATCTTCTCCTGTGGTTCAGGACGTGGCCGTCCAGACGGGAAGGGAGCACTCGTTCATCGTGTTCCCCAGAAAGGTGAAACGAATTAGGCGCAGAAGCAGAACACGTTTTGATAACTGCGTGTCTGTCGTCTTTAGGGTGGGACCTTGTGGAGGGTGGCAGGCCAGGCTGTGTGACAGTGGGCCAGGAGTGCCGAATGTCTGCCAGCCACGACGGACTCCGTGCTCATGATAATACCTTCCCGGAAATTATAAACTGCTTCTCTCCAAATCTTCCTAAAATATCAGCACTAGGATTGGTGGAAGAAAAATCCTATATAAAGTTTAAGTAGAACCCTATTTTAAAAAGGCATTAGAATCTCCGTTATTCCATAGTTGGTGAAAATAGAAACCTATCTTACAATTACAGAAAACGAGAAGAGAATCTATTATTTTTCTTCCAAAATCACTCATACAAATTAAATATCTAATTAAACATTTCCTTTTCAAAGCAGTGGTATCCCTAAGAAAAGAAGTACTGTTCAATGCTTGTATTATAGTACAAACACAAGGTACTCTTAATAACTGATATAACTTCTTTATTGATTTTTTATACATGCTGTAATGTTGATTTCCTCCTTTTTACAGTTAAAATATCATTTCACTGCTTTCATTTCTTTTTTTGGTGGGGGAGAGACAGTGCAAGTACATTCTCGTGTGAGCGAGCAAGGGAAGAGGAGAGGGAGAGAGAGAATCTTTGTTTAATGTTTATTTTTGAGACAGGGAGAGACATAATATGAGCGGGTGAGGGGCGGAGAGAGAGGGAGACACAGAATCTGAAGCAGGCTCCAAGCTCTGAGCTGTCAGCACAGAGCCCGACATGGGGCTCGAACCCACGGACTGAGATCATGACCTGAGCTGAAGTTGGATGCTCAACTGACTGAGCCACCCAGGTGTCCCGAGAGAGAGAATCTTAAGTAGGCTCCACGCCCACCATGGAGCCTGATGCAGGGCTCAATCCACAACCATCAGATCATGACCTGAGCCAAAATCAAGAGTCAGACACTTGGGGCGCCTGGGTGGCTCAGTCAATTAAGTGTCCGACTTTAGCTCAGGTCATGATCTCATGGTTTGTGGGTTCGAGCCCCACATCAGGCTCTGTGCTGACAGCTCAGAGCCTGGAGCCTGCTTCGGATTCTGTGTGTCCCTCTCTCTGCCCCTCCCCTGCTCATGCTTGCAGACACACACACACATGCTCACTCTCTCTCTCTCTCTCTCAACAATAAACTTTAAAAGACAAACCAAAAAAAGACGCTTAACCGACTGAGCCACCAGGCGCCCCTCAGTGCTTTCATTTCTGGTCTGAATGATACGTGGTGGTCTTCGTTACCCGCTTCCCTATTCTTAGTATCTAGCAGACTACTGTGTTATTTGAGTTAAATTAATAGTTTATGCACAGTGAGCAATCATGCACAAGTTTAGAAAGGATGTTTTTATAATTGTAAAAAGCATCCTTTTCAGTGAGACCTGAAATATGAAATACTATTCTAGTTAGCCGAATATGGGAAAACTGTGGAGAGAAGAAATTACCATATAATAATGTGGGCTTATCCTTCTGTGGGACTGAAAATTTCCCATGCAATTTCATCTGTATTCTGTGAAGGAAGTAGTGTTCCCACTACAGAATTGGGGAAACTGAGATTCAGAGCAGTTATATGAATGACAGAGTGACAGTCGACAAAATGACAGGGCTAAGATCTGACTTCGGGTCTTGTGCCTCTTCCCCCTCGCCTATCAAACTTCAGTTAGATAGTCTGTTTTCTTTCTTGAACAAGCCGAGCAAGTGCCTGCCTCAGAGCCTTTGTGATTTCTCTAGCATGTTGGGTTTTTTTAAAAATATTTTTAAGTAATCTCTCTACCCCACATGGGGCTCGAACTCACAACCCCGAGATCAACAGTTGCACGCTCCACCCACTGAGCCAGCCAGGCGCCCCTCCAGCTTCTTTCTTAATACTTGGAAAGCCCTTGCTCCGGTGCTACTTATGGACAGTTCCTCTCATTCCAGGTTATGGCTCACATGTCTTCCAACAAGTTAGTTTTGAAAGGCCTACCCTGTCCCTCTTAGCTGACGTCCAGCCTGTACTCCGCGTGCACACTCGTCCCGATTGTGTGCTTTCTAACATTAATCACAGTCTGACGTTGTCTTTTTAATTTGTTTGTTGTCTAATTTGTTGTTTAAATTGTCTAATTTATTTACTGTCTGCGTCTCCTGACTAAGTCTCAGATCCATAGATGAGGGCAAGAACCCTCTGTCTCGATCCCTGCCATGCCTTTAGCACCCGAAACAGTGACCAGAACATTGTGGGCGCTTGGCGAGAAGAAGAGAGGAAAGATGAGGGTAAGAGATGGAGGGAGAGGGAGAATAAGAACGAACGAGAAGGTAGACACAAGTCCCAGGCCTCTCTCACAGAAGGCCTTGGTAAGAGCACGCCGAGAGGGCCAGTCAACACCCCGCCTGCTGTTGGAGTGAGTCAGGTGACCACAGCCTGTGCCCGGGGGGGTTCCTACTTCGGGATGGCAGTGTTTATGCCACAGCCATTCCATCCATAGACTACCGCACTCCAGAACAAGACCGAGTAACTCGAGTACAAAATCATAGGAACTTTATGGATTGCTCAGTTATCGCCATTACTTCACCTTCATATAATTGCAGTAGTTACCAAAAACCATAGCGCCAGCTGTGAAGCACCGAATTGTACAGTCCCTCTATAAGGTGTCTGTAGTTCTAGTGCCCTTTTAAATGCAGGCAGAACTATAGAACATCTCTAAGTTTACACGCCAGGATGTAACCATCGACCACATCGGAATACAGAAGGTGGTGGGCGCCACATTATCGAAAGACTTCTCTTGGGGATAAATCCTTTTTTGTGTCTGTGTGTATGTATGTACACATATGTATGTCTGTAATAAACTAGCACAAACGGCATGTGCCATTATAACCAATTTTATCCAGTGTTGCCAGTTTTATGGAGTTGAGGGGAAATCTAATCAGGACATAGACCACAGTGAGCTCATGTACCGCTAATTGGTTATCTTCGATACCGGTCTTTTAACTGAAGTGCTCCAGGGAGGAGGTCTGCTCTCTCTCGGCTGCCCTGTATCTCACCTAGGACCTTGTACAAAGAACCGTTCGGGAGTTTCTTTTCCATGAGGGCTCTGAGACTCTCGGACACTTAACTCTCCTTGGAGATCTGACAGAGTACTGGGACCTGGCGTGTATTATATATTTTCATTTTGCTGAGGCCTTCAGTGGACACAGGTGCTGTGGCTCTGAATGATTCTAAGGTTGGGAGTTTTTTTTGTAAGTATTAACATGCATAGTAAGTAAAATGGATTAAAAATCCGTCATTTCCAAGAAAACTTTTATTCTGATTCACGGAAGAATTGACATATCTTTCTCTCTGTTTTTATTTATTCTAGTCCTCAAGAATATTCTTACGTATAATAAAGAATTCCCATTTGATGTTCAGCCTGTCCCCTTAAGGTAAAATCAATAAGCACCGCTGTCTGTCTTTTTGTTTTATTGTCTTATACCTATTTTCAGATATTTCTAATTCTTTATGCCAACATCGCTGTCTTTAATATCAATACGGCAACATTTTTATGTCACCATTTTTGTGTCAATGTCTTACCTGTGAAACGAGTGGCTGTGATGCCTCTTTAGGATGTTTCGTTTTGTAGCTCACTCTTTTATCTGCGTTGTACATGTAGAAGAATTTTAGCACCTGGCGAAGAGGAGAATCTGGAATTTGAAGATGAGGAGGAAGAGTGCGGTGCTGGGGCAGGGTCTCCGGACTGCTTCCCTGCCAGAGTGCCCGGTGAGTATCCCTTCGTTCAGAACGGACCTAATCGAATCCAACGTGAGGGTGTTTAGAACTTATTTTGGTACTTGCTGCTGGAAGCGAACCCTTCCCAGAGCTCATGCCAGTCTTAAAAACGAATTTTCGCAGCCACGTTACTGACTGTGGCCGTTTTGTAAGTATAGTCTGAAAGTATCTTACTGCCTGTAACCTGGCCGCCCTGAGGTCCAGTGATTCGCTAGGAGGACTCAGCAAACAGTGTTCACAGCTACGAATTCCTGCAATGAGCAAAGAGCAGAACGGAGTCAGCAAAGGGAACAGGTGAAGTCTGGAGGAAGCCAGGGGCCAGCTTCTGAGAGTCCTCTCCCAGCGAGTCATGTCACCTGTGCTCCATGTGAAACGTTGTCTCCGAGGGAAGCAGTTAGAGACTCCATGCCCAGAGCTGTAATAGGGACTGATCGCAAAGGCCCCCTCTGCTTACACTGGCCAGAACTCCAGACTCCCGGAAGGAAGGCAGGCACTCAGCATAAACCACATTGTTTGCAGGAACAAACATTCTCACTGGGGAACGGTGGGAACATGCCCCATGTCCAGGTTCCCCGATTCTGGCCACAGGGTGGCCTTGCCAGTAGGCCTTTCTGAGAAGAAGTCTCAGGCCTGCTACGTTAACTGTTTTCTGCATGCTGTTATGAGCATTTCTTTAATTAATCAAAAGTAGTCATGAAAACCGGATCCAGGGGGAGTGGGCAAATGCCCTTTTTCCCATCTCGATTTAGGAAAGGCAAGCCTTCTGTATTTGCGGGAGGTCTCAGTGAGGATCTCCGCCGTGTGTAGGTGCCCCAGGAGGGGTCTCCTGCTTCTCCCCATCCCCGGTTTGTGCTGTCCGTTCTTACACAGCGCGTAGTTTTCATCTGCGGTGAACTGGTTCGCTTTAGGGACGGCAATATGCTGGAAGATGATCTTGCATTTTAGAATAGACTCTGGAAGCTTCACGGTAGAGCTGAACACAATCCGTGTGTCGCCCAGCTGGCTTTCTTGGTCATAAGAGTACAGTAATATCCCAGAAGTTTTCAGAGCCCCTGGGGGAGGCGTTCTGGAGTAGGAACGGCACAGGCCTGAACCAACAGGTACGTTGGCTGGAGTCGGGGCTCTGACAGTTAGTGGTTGAAGGACTTTGCTCTTGTTTCCTAAACCAGTCTGAACCTCAACTTCTTTGTTTATGAAATGGGATAATAATAGTGCCTAACTTCTAAGGTTACCGTGAAGGTTAATGGTACTGCATCTGAAGCTTTGAGCACAGTGCGTGTCGTATGCTGAATGTGTAGTGACCGCTATTTCTCTGCCCGCCACCCCCCTGCAGTGGGCGGTCACGGCACCCGTGCAGAGGGCTATTGGGGGAGTTACAGGCCCTGCGACAGTAGCTGTTGCTGTGACTGTGTTTTTGGTACAGGGGCGTCATTTCCAGGCCGCTTTGCTGGCTGAAGACTGGGGTGTTTTTCTTACTCTTGTCATTTACATAGGAAATTTCAGGTTGGTGAGAGAAATTATTTTGCTGTTTTCCTGACTGAATAATTGTTATTCTCTTTTCAAACCACAAATTGGAATCGATGTAGCTTCCAGTGCTGTAAATTTCCGCCCGGTTTGGTGGTTTGCTCACTTACTGCACTTCGGTGGCAGACGGGGTCCTTAGGGAGCAGATGAAGGATGCGAACCGTGACACAGATGGAGGCCTTTGTGGGGTTCGGGTTGCTGCGTTGAAAAGAAACTAACACCATAGATTGTTTGCTCCATAAGGTTAAGCCCAAGCTAAATAGATTCTGTGTTCTGTTGCATCGTGATATCTCATTTTAGAGATACAGGAAGGCTACTGAACCTTTTGTTCCCTGAATTTCTTTTTCCTACAAGTAAGAAAGAGCACATTTAGTTTAATCAACTGAATTTAGTTTGTGATATGAGTGTTATTAAAAAGTAATTTGTAAGATTATATTTACTGACCTTACTGCTAAAATAGGAAGGTGACATTTAACGTTTAATTGTAAAGCAGGAAAACATGTTTTTTTCCTTGTCACTCTGAGGGGACCCAAGATTTCAGGGATGCCCGGGCAGTGGCTGCAGTGTGGTAGCAAGAGGGTTCTAGGAACTGTCACGTTTTCTTTTTATTTGTCACCTTTGTTTTTATATATTTTATGGAATTGTAAGTTTTCTGTGACTTTGTAAAGTAAGATTTATTGAAGTATCATTTGCGTATGTAATTCACCATTTTTAGCATGCAGCTCTATGAGTTTTGACAAATGCATACAGTTACGTAACCACCACCGCTGTACGGCTGTCGAGAAATGAGGTAGCGTGTGTGGCGCGGGATTGACTCAGAGTAGTTTTTTCCCCTTTAAAATTGAAAATGACTTCCAGCCAACCTTTCTTGATACTACTTTCTCTCTTCAAAAATGTAAAAACCCACAGGACAAACATAGTAAATTTCTTTTAAATAATCGGCTTAAGCTAAAATAAGATTTAATTGTTCTAAAGGTCGGTTTGGTAGATTTCATCTAAATAAAGGATATGAATTTATGTTCAGAAAATGTATTGACAGTGTTGAATAGTAAAGCTACTAAAATCCTAAGCCAAAGCAATATGGATTCGAAAATAGTCTGAGACACCATTTTCAAGGTTTTAAAAAACATTTTCTTATTAAGTGACAAGCTCAACTATAGACTTAGCTGTTTCAAAATTATTATATGAATGTGTTGACTTCTTTCTTATGTAGGCCTAAATATATGTACATGTTTATTTTCAAAACTAAAATAATGAAATATACCTCTTTAAATATCTTTTTTTTTTTTTAATGTTTATTTATTTTTGAGAGAGAGAGAGAGATGCAGACAGAGCATGAGCAGGGGAGGGGCACAGACAGAGAGGGAGACACAGAATCCGAAACAGGCTCCAGGCTCTGAGCTGTCAGCACAGAGCCGCGGGGCTCGAACTCGGGAACAGTGAGATCATGACCTGAGCCGAAGTCGGACGCCTAACCGACTGAGCCACCCAGGCGCCCCTGAAATATACCTCTTTAATGTGGAAACAATTTTAATATTGACTTGGGAAAAACATAGGTTTTCATAAAAGGAAAATCTACCATTGGCTTTAAAGTTGGATTAGCAGTTCCCTTTTGACTGTCAGATGCCACAATCAAAGTAAAAAAGACAAATAAGGAGCCAGCAACTTTAATATGTAAGAAACCTTTACCTTGTGAGAACGAAGGCCACAAGCACAGTAGAAAATTGGGCAGTGGACATGGACAGTTTACACACACATACAGACACACGAATGTGTACAAATAGCCCTTAAACATATGAAAAGATAAGTAATTTATAATAAGAGACACACAAAACTGCCGTTGCTGAGGCTGTGGGGAACACGCTCATTCATTGCTGGTTCCAGTACAAAAGGGTTCAGCCCCTTTGGAGGGGAATTCATCGACAACGACAAAACTAGACATTTTGTTCTCAGGCCCAGCAATCCCGCTTCTAGGATTTTATTCTGAAGCTGTACCTCCAATAAAATGAAGACAAAAAAACAAAAAAACCTACATATCCATTCAGGTTATTTATTCTGTTATTTGTAATAGTAAAATATTAGGAACAACCTAACTGCCTTACGTAGATTGGCTGAGTAAGCTATGATACACAGAACACTACAGATAATAGGAAAGTCTCCATGAACTAATGAGTGACTTTTGAGAATATAGTGTTAAATAAAGTACGCAGAGGTGATTCACCTTCATAGATTGAGAAAAATCTCCATCTTCTCAGTAGATGCAGAAAATGTTTAAATTTAATTCTAAATCTATTCTTGAGCCTAAAAAATTCTGGCAGACTGAGAACAAAACGCTTCTGTAGGGACACTTAGAGCCAAAATCATACTTAGTGGTAAAAATTGAAGTTTTCCTTTTCAAATGAAGAGCAAGGCAAGAGTCAGAGTGCCTACTATTACTTCTTTTTATTAACGTTGTTCTGGAAGTTCTAGCCAGTGTACTAGGACAAAAAGAAAGATAAACATTAGGGGCAGAAAATCCTTTTCTTTATTCGTAGATCGTATGAATACATATACAGTATGTGTAAAAGAACCAATAGATGGGTAATCAGGACCGACGAGAGTTTCGCATGCATGGTTCCTTGGTTAGAAAAAACAGTCTGTACTTAAGAATCGATTCTATCTGTAAACAAGCAACACATGCTTAGAAAATGAAATAACGTTTGTTAGCGTATCATAGAATAGTAAATACCTAGGACTAAATCCAACAAAAGAAGTATAAGACCTTTGTGAAGAAAATAATAAAACTTTCAAGGGAGGTTAAAAAGTCTTTTTAATAAATCGAAAGGTATATTTCACTTCATGGATTAGAAGAAGCAGTTTGTAAAGATGTGACTGTTTCTAAAGTTGATCTGAACGTCACTGTAATTCCAAAAGATTTTCTTTTAAAGAACTTGACAGCTGTCTTTGTAACTTACATGGAAAGGCAAAGGGCCAAACAGAGTTGCCTCTTGACAAGTAATGTCAAGAGAGGAGAATTTGCTTTACCAAATGTCAAGACTTTTTGCAGTTACAGTTAAGAAACTACGTAGCTGTGCAGGTTTGAGAGAGGGTCCTGTGAGACCGAATGGAAAGCCCAGGACAGCCCCTGCTTCATTCGCGAGCCAGGCGCACGGCGGGTCAGTGCGGGCAAGGACGGTCCTGTAACTAAGTGCTGCTGGGACAGTCGGGTGTCCGTGTTGAGCAGAATGAGCTTGGGCTCCTTCCATCACCAAAGACAAAAATCTGTTCGAAGTGGATTGTAGAATTAAATGCAGATGGAAAAACAATAAGGCCCTTACAAGATAAGAAAATACCTTCGTGAACTTGGAATGGGGAAAGAGTCTTGAATAGGATACAGAAAGCAGTGACTCCAAAGGAATTTAGAGTTAAGAAATTGAATATATTAACGTTGAGAATTTATCATTATTAGAAGACACCATTAACCGAGAAAGGTATTAAAACTAATGTTTGGTGTTAGAAGTCAAGAATGGTCGTTCCCTCTTGGGAGGAAAAGGGTGTGGGTATGCCGGGACGCAAGGAGGGCTCCTGGCGTGCGCTAAGATCTTTCCCGGAGCCCGTGGTGGTTACACAGCTGCGTTCACTTCTTGAAAATCCATTAAGCTGTACTTAAATTTTGTACACAATTTATATACTTTTAAATATATAATCCTTCAATATAAAGTTTCTTTTTAAAGGTAAGCCACTGAGAAGCTATTTACAAAACACACATCCAACAAAAGCTTATGTCAAAACGTTAGAGAACTACAAATCAGTAAGACAAAGATGAATGTTCCAATTAAAGACGTACAAAATGATTGAACAGATACTTCAGAAAAGGAAATCCGAATGCTCATTCTCAATTTTCTTTAAGTTTATTTATCTTGAGAGAGAGAGAGAGGAGAGTGAGTGAGCAGGGGAGGGACAAAGAGAATCCCAAGCAGGCTCTGTGCTGTCAGCCCAGAGCCAAATGCAGGACTCGATCCCACAGACTGTGAGATCGTGACCTGAGCCGAAATCAAGAGTCAGACGCTTAACCGACTGAGCTACCCAGGCGCCCCCAAAGGCTCGTTCTGAAATGAAAAGGGGCTCAGCCTCTGTCAGTCATTGGAGAAATGCCTATTAAAACTGGATCACTTCTCCATACCTAAACTGACCACAAAGAAGGGTGTCACGGAGGGTGGGGCTGGGGAGCAGTGCGGGAAGTGGGCGTCTGCACGGGCAGTTTGGGTGCAGATTATCTCTACGTGGAAAGAAGGAGGGCACTGCCCTGTGTGACTTGGTGATCCCTCTCTCTTGCATATGTGCTCACATACACTAGAATATGTGTGCAAGGATGTTACAGCTGTGTTGGTTCGAACAATTTCCAAAAACTTGGAGCCACTCACAATGCCTGTCAGCAGAAGACTGGGCCCAGAAACAGTACCGTGTTGATAAAACCCATGTACCGTGCACACCAGTACTGTGCGGTCCTGCAGGGGAACAAGTTACGGCTCCCGGCAGAGGCAGGCAAAACATTGTCGTGCTGTGCTTTTCAGTCATCGTTCTGAAAGCCAGGAGAGCGGAGAAGGATTAGAGCTTCGGGTGGCGACGGAAGGGAGCCCCTGGGGTAATGTCCATCTTTCGACCTCGGCGCCGGTTCCCCGGACGCCTGCTTTCCAGTTTTCATTAAGCCGTGTGCTCGTTTCGTTTGCTCTTCTGAGTGTTTGTTAGATTTCACAATTAACATATTTGAAAGAGACAATGGAGGCAGTAAGAGACCTTTTATCTTTAATATAAGAAAACGTTTGAATGTTGAAAATGTGTTAAAATATGGCAAAACGTCAAATATCTGTTTCCTGTAAAAAGGTAATGTAATTTTACTTTTGAAGTAGCGTTGAGTACTGCCTTCAGTGTCCCGTTTTGGTTTTCCCAGCTAAAAGTTTTCTTTGACAAATGTCACCAGGTAAGTCTCTTGAATGTCTGTAGTAGTTTTCATGTCGTAAAATTCACTCCCTGGAAGTGTACAGTTTGGTGGCTTTGGATCTGTAGTGTTGTGCCTCTTACCATGTTTCATAGAGCCAATTTGAGGGCGTTTTTATCACCCCCCGGCCCCCCCGCCCAGCCCAGCATCCCCTCAAGCCCCTTTGCAGTTAATTAAATGTACTATTTTGAAAGTAGTAAGTTGATTGATTCACATATTTCACATACTTCATTAAAATAGGATGACACATTGTTGGATAGAAATTTGAAAAGAGTGTCAGTGGAAGTCCTCGATGAATGTCAGGTTCTGTAGTTTGAGATACGACATGCGTATTAGGTTCAAAACCGACTCTCCCAGCCCCGTTCTCCCGGGATGGCAGGAGGTAAGGTAACGAGCTGTACACAGTTGATTTCTTCCTTCAGGTCATTTTCTTGGTCGGGAATGTGCTCTTGCGAGGGTCTAGGGGGGTCTCAGTTTTAGAGAGTTTAGTCGGCACGTACGCACAGGAGATTGCAAGCGTGCAGTTGCTCTCATGCACGCCGTTCTCAGCGGGATTAATTTCCGAGAGAACAGATCATACAGAATGGGATGCGGAAAGGGGCGGGAAGTTAAGACTATACGATTACTTAATTAGGTACATAAATATTAAATTGTAAGTTATTTCCCCCATTAATAACTAACAGATTTATTGATTGATTCTGGTGTTAGGGATAATATAACCAAAGTGTAAAAAGCTCTTTCTGTGTTTTTTCTACGACTTCATATAGAGATATGAAATCTATTTTATGTATATGAGTCTATGTGATGTGTGTGTGTATACAATAGGAGTATATTAAGTATGTGGTAATTTGTAATTGGGCTTCCTGAAGTTAGGGAGTGAGTTGAATCTGTAACAAACTTGACTGACTTACACTTTGGTGGTGACTATGAATTAAGGAAGGGTAGATGTACCTTGGGTTGTGTTAAGTATTTTTCTGAAAGAGTAACATTGAGCGTTTGGGAGTTTCAGAAACCCAGATGAACGGCTGGGTAGTTACTGAGTCCGGTAAGAGCAAGGCTGTGTCTTCTCTAGGTTATTAAACTATTGACTCCGAAGTTGCTGGTGGGGCTCACTTGTATTGCGGTTCTTTTGCCAGGTACTTTACTGCCGAGGCTGCCGTCAGAGCCAGGAATGACGTCACTCACTATCAGAATCGAGAAGATCGGTCTGAAGGACGCGGGGCAGTGCATCGATCCCTATATCACAGTTAGTGTGAAGGGTAAATAACTGTGTGCATGTTCCCCTCCTGCGGATTGCATAGTGTCGATTCTCATTTGGGACCCCAGGGGCTCGGGGGGCAGTTCTCGTGTCTGCGACAAGTCATTTGAGTTCATTCTGCAGTGAGAGAAAAATCCCGGGGAAGCTGTCCTCTTTCCTTCACCGAATATTTCTGAGTGATTTACTAAAAATACTTTCTTATTTATAACCTTCCGGCACAGTTGCTTTTGAGGGTTTTTTGTACATTTTTTTTCTTTTTGAGAGAGAGAGTGCGAGCAGGGGAGGGGCAGAGAGAGAGGAAGAGAGAATCTCAAGCAGGCTCTGCACTGTCAGCTCAGAGCCCGAGGTGGGTTTCGAACTCATGAACCGTGAGATCATGACCTGAGTGGAAACCAAAAGTCCGATGCCCAACCGACTGAGCCACCCAGGCACCTCCTATACGTCTGTATTCTTAACATTCTGTCTAGACATGGACACCGACCAGACGGGTCTCTAGCAGCACGTGCTTCCGTTCACCTTCTCGGGGGTGTGGTTTTCTTTGCAAAGAAAGAATGTGGTCTCCTGTGCCCCCATGGCTCCCGTTCGCGTCCCCTGTTTCCTGCCATGATGCTTGAAGCACAGGGGAGCCCCGCAGGGGTGGGTGAGAATCAGGCCTCCGGTGAATTGCCCGTGGAGACAGGGAGTGGGCCGCATCTATAAACGCCCACATCTGAACGTAATCCCGAGGGGCATTAAAAGTGGTGTATTTCTTATTAAGCCCGATTGTCTTTAGGATTTGTTTTTTCTCCTGTCCAGTGGGGCATGCCATTTATTCCTGGAAAGCTGCTTTTTCAGTCTGTGGTTTAAGATGGACACCACACCGATTCAAAGCTTTTGCTGGCGTCCCACAGTGTATACAGCACCTTATTTGTAAAGCAGCCAGTGGGCTTTTGGAAGTATTTATTGGGTCATTGCAGATGAAGTTTTCACACTATTTATTATTCAGAAATAACTGCACAGATAATCTACAGTTAATCTGCACTTTGAGGCAAACCAAGGAAACAGAGACTGACATTAAATGGAAGGAACTTTTACCCATCACAGAAGTAAATTCAGACCCATGGGCTCATGAGCACATAAAAGAAAAATGAGTTCAGACACAGAGAAGAATCTTAACGTGGGGACCCCGCGCCCCACAGCGCTAATGCTGTCTTACTTGAACCTCTGCCGTAACTGGCGATCAAGTCCCTGGTCTGCTGAAAGCGTGCACACCCAGCGTTACCCTGTCTCGTTTGGGACCGTAAGCCGTAAAACAAAAGAGTGTAATGATGACACGGTAGATAGTATGTTATTTTTCATACGCATTGAATTGAAACACGTTTTTGTGTAAATATGTTTAGGGGCTGAAATAATCAGATGTACTGAGTTGTGAGTTCCCTAAGATGGGAGTCTTTTGAATAATACATCCACACCATAAGAGAGTCCGTGCTGAATTTGATGAAACTGGCCGATTCTGGCTCCAGGAAATTAGAACCACACACCGCACGCAGTGTACCATCTGCTTATTTTATAGCAGATGCAAGCAGAGTTCAGGTAACACGTGTAGAAAATTACTCATCTAGGGCAAGGTTTCACTGGCAGTTAACAGGGGAAATCCGGTCATGTTCCGTTAAAGGCCTTCCCATGCCGGGCACCTGATCAGGGCTGGAAAACGGGTAGGGGCCCCACCAGGGAACAGGGTTCACGTTCTGAGTTCGTGCTGTGTGCAACAAGGTAGTGGCCTAAGGAAGGCCAGCGTTCTTTTTGCCTCCACATAAGGGTCCAATTTTGTTGTTTCAAACTCTCACTTGCACCCGGTCATGGCTGGGCTTCCTCGCCCTTGGCCCTGAGTCCGCCCCCCACGCCCCTGCCACCATCTCTGTCTGCAGCCCCCTGCACACACCTCTGGAACCAGAAGCCCTGTAGGAACCTGTTCACACCAAAGGAGTGTCTGTCAGCTGAGAACCTCGTCTCGGCCTTTGCCAGGCCTCTTGAGGGAACATAACCCTCTGTGGTTCGTGTGCAGTTTTTGAGTCTCTGTATTTGAAATTCTTCTTTCTTCTCTAGATCTGAATGGCATAGATTTAACTCCTGTGCAAGATACTCCTGTGGCTTCAAGGAAAGAAGATACGTATGTTCATTTTAACGTGGACATTGAGCTCCAGAAGCATGTTGAAAAATTAACCAAAGGTTGGTTCGCGATGGTAAATCATTGGCTTCTTGTGGCCAGAGTTCTCTTGTTGGTGTTTCTGTGCCCGGTGACCGAGCACGGTCGGCAGAGTAAATGTCATGCAGTGTGTATCGACTTGAACGAAATACCGAGTTTTTAAATGTGGGCATTAGGCATTGTATTATCTAGTTGTGTCCTAAGTAACCGTGCTATAATAGAATCACTTTGATAATGAACTTCATCATCCGGAACAACGAACCCGAATGAAGTTTTCCTCAGCGGCTCCCCCGGGCTCCTCGATGGGGGAGGCTCTAATAGTTGACAGAACAAGTGGTTTTTCCAGTCGCGGTTTTTGGGAAGAAGGACGCCGTGCCTGTTGCTTGGTCGGGAGAGGGTGGGAAGGAGCAAGAGCAAAGTGAGAAGGCGGAGCTCCGCTTCGAAGTGAGGCGCTCCCGGGACCCAGTGCTTCTCCGAGCCGCTTGCCCGGCCGGCCCGTCGTGTTCTGGGAAGAGGCCTCGGTCCCTTTCTCACCTCAGGGTCCCTTGAGGTTGTTGACGTTGCCGCGCTTTGCAAGAAGCTCGTATAAGATACAGAAGAGCCTTTTGAAGGATTGCTCCATCCTTTAAAATAGTTGACATCTTACTTCTCGAATCCGGTGCCGCCGCAGCCTCTGCTCCTCCCGAATGACTGTCTTCCCCGGTGTCCATTGGCGCGGTGGCTCCGGATGTGAGCGGCAGCGCCCGGCCCCTCGTGGGGGTCCCCGGGCGGGGCCCAGCGCTCTGGTTCAGGGGGCCTTCCACGCGACGCCGAGGTGCACCGAAGAGTCGCTGTTCGAAGACTAGTGGACCGGGTGTGCTAACGGAAGCAGGCCCAAGCCATTTCATTCAGTAGGAAGTTCTGCCTTCTGCATACAAATAGGAAGACCTCTTCAGTTAAGTCCATTGCTTTGGGAAGTGTTTCTGGTATGGAGAGACGGGGACCATCTCGTGGGCTCACCACTCTGGGTGTTTTGTGCCGTGTTCCTGAGGACTTGACTCACAAGATGCCGAGAGCGGCACTGTATTCAGAATTGGACTGTCATCTTCTCGAACCCGGAATTTATGATGGACGCTATTCCTATAGCTGCAGCTGATACGAATGCGAACGAAGGTCCCGTTTTCATGTTTGCAAGCATTGCCGCTAATCTCCACACACCAGTCTCGTTTCACACTCTCTTCTTTCTTCTAAACACCAGGAAGAACAAAGGCGCGCCCAGCAGGGCTGCAGGAAATACGTTATCTACTCACAATGCAGATGAAGAAGTTCCTTAAAAGGATGGTGTCATGTCTGGTCCTCAGTCCTGTTTTCAGATGTGACTTTATTTTCACATGTATTCAGACCCCGGACACAGGTGTGAAGACAGGTAGACAGGTCCACAGGTGCAGAGACTAAGAGATGTCATCTGTCATCTTGAGACTCTGTGAGTTTTTAATCCCAAACTTGCCTCTGTTACTGCCGTGGGAGGGAGAAGAGAAGGGACTCTTTCGTAGGTCTGGAAGGTCACGCTCCCGGGGATGGCGGGTGCAGAGGTGGGGAGTCGAGTGTGTCCGTCTCTCCCTCGGCCACATCTCACCATATGCTGCGACAGGTGGACCCAAGTGCCAGGACTCCACACACATTTCTGAACGTTGTTAAAACCTCGTCACCTGTGGATCCTGTCATTGGTTTAAATATGGGACGTGTGTCATCCTTAAAAGCCAAGCCAGATCCAGCACCGCTGTGGTTCAGGTAGAACCAAGTAGCCGGCTAAGAGTGAGACTCCGGCTTCCTGCCAGCTAGTTTCCGTGCGTTCTCTAGAAATTAATTGTTTTCGGCCACATAAGTGAGGCAGCTCATTCCGTTTTGAGCTTCTTTCTGTGGGGAGGGCTGATCTGTTGGGCTTATCTTTGGGGAGATGAGAACATGTGAATTTTTCCTTCCTTCCTGCTCATGGGGGGAAAGGGTAGAGCAGGAAGAGGCTTGCTCTCGAGACTTCGTCTTCCGATACGCTGTTGGTACCCAAGCAGGGGATTCGGGGAAGAGCAGAACAGTGCTCCGAACGCTCTAAACGGCCCTAGGAAACAGACAGGGGCTAAAAACTGAGCCAGCACACGATCTATGTTGTCGGAACTCTGAAACACCCAAAAAAGTTGAATTTTTGAGCTTTTCTTTCAGGGGGAGGAGAAGTGATGGAAGCTTGGATTTTTCCATGAATGTTTACAGGCCTCTGCTACTTAGTGAGTTGCTGTGGATAACGTTAATACTTCCCAAGCATCTTCCGGGCTCATTCTGTGCTCCTGAGGACCTTCTGTCCGTCAGCGGCTCACGATTCTACCCGCGTGGGAGCTCGCGTACGATCTTGAGGCCGCCCGAGCTCAGGGAGTCCTCCTGTGCTCTGTAGGATTGGAGGACACTGACAGGTGTCACTCCGTTCAGGTGGAGGAGAGCTTTGGGTGACGACGGCAGTCGTAGCATCAGACGAGTCGCGTGACAGAGGTTACTTTGTGAAATTATGCCGACTGCTGCTCGTCGTGTGCTGCTGGTGGTCAGGGAAGATAAAGGTGTGGGCCCGGGGAAGCCCGCGTCTGTGGCTAACGCGGTTTCTTTCAATCCCTCAGGTGCAGCTATCTTCTTTGAATTCAAACACTACAAGCCTAAAAAAAGGTTCACCAGCACCAAGTGCTTTGCTTTCATGGAGATGGATGAAATTAAGGCGGGGCCGATTGTGATAGAACTGTAAGTGACCCACACAGGGTTCGTACTAGCTTAATGGTGACTCGTAGTTCTTCTCAGTATGTGACTAGAGACTAGGTCAGCTGTCAAAGTATTTTAAACCATGATCTTTCTACTGTGGTTACAGATACAAGAAACCCACTGACTTTAAACGAAAGAAATTGCAGTTATTGACCAAGAAACCACTTTATCTTCATCTACATCAGACTTTGCACAAGGAATGATCCTGACGTGGGTAACCTGGGACGTCCGTGAACCCTACCACTCAGTCGATGCCATCCTAGCTCTGTGTAGCACAGTCCCCTCCGCCAGGCAGGAAGCAGGCCGCGCGCCCCCGCCGCTAGGCCCGCGCGAGCCCGCCGCATCCCCGGGCCGGCACGCCGCCGCCGCAGACGGCTCCTGTGGATCCAGGCTTCTCGTAGTCTTGAAACGTTTTTACTTTTCTAGTGTTCGTGCAACTCGTAGTCTCTTTTCCGACCTCCCCCTGCTCCTGCCCTGCTTCCTGGGAGCAGCGCCGCCGTGGTAGGGTGTGCTCCTCTTCAGAGTTAACACAGCAATAAGATTGTGCTAGAGTTTACACGTCCGTTCCCTTCTGCTCCAGGACGCTTTTTCGGTTTTTTTCGAGTTAACGCCAGACTTTGGACTGATGTGGGTGGGATGGTAGGAAACTGTTCTGAGAGGAATGGGATCGGTTTTGCTGCCCAGGGAGGTCGGTCTGGAAATGCACAGGCGGCTCCTCAGACGTGGCCCGAGTTCACCCCGCTCTCTGGTTCTCCTGTTTAGAAATCGTGTGCCTTGGCCGGATCGGTCCCCCATTCGGGAGTGCTCCCAGGTCGTAGCCGGGAGCACTCAGAGGACCGGATCGTTTTCGAGCGCGCGCGCTGGTGGTCTTGTCGATTAGCGGTTCTCCCACGTCGCACACCCCGATGCCCCTTCCGAGAGCGATTCCAGGGCTAACGGTGGGACAGTCTCAGAATGCCCGCAGGTGTTCAGGTGGCTTTGTGACGTCTTCTGAATCAGGTGAATCTGAGTCGACACGAACGAGATACCGCAGGAATAACTGCTGTTTTTCTGACAACTGATTGTGAAACCTTAAAGCCTGCACCCCTCTTCTCAGAGTGGGGAGCGCACAAATCCTGGAGCTCCTCTGTGGTTTCTTTACGTAGGTAGATAGGACTGCCATTTACTTCCTAGATAGATTGACTTTCACCCGTATGGAAATATGCAGGTCATGAGCTTATTATAATTTGACTATTTACATTACTTTCGACTTACGAGGCATAAATAAAACTTCCAGAGTACACCCGAGGTAGATTTCTGATGCATAGAACGGTAAGGTTTGGGGTGGGCTTTCTGTGGGTTAGACGTTGAACCCACATATTTAATATTCACTATTTTAAATGCCCAGTGCTTGCATGGGGGAATGCAGCGCCAGCCCTTGGCCTATTTTTAAACTAGCATAATAACCCTAGGCATACCTTCAGTGTTTGCTTTTTAAAATAAGTAGCCACAATTGAGTGTTCTCGCCCTCGCACTTCAAGAAAGCTGGTCTTTACCTTCAGTTGCCTGTCAGTTCTGTTCTGAGAGGGAGGTTAGAAACTTTGAGCCTGGAGGAATTCTCAACCAAATTAGTCTTACCTCTCGTTTTGATTAGATTACTCCCCAAATGATTCAGTCCACGATAGCTCAAGGGAAGAATTTGCCTTAATAAACTACCTTGCTGTTCACTCAACCCGCGGACCGGGAGCTCTCAGCCCCCAGCCTGTCAGCTCCTCAAGGGGCAAGAACCACATTTTCCCCAAGTCGTGTAAACGTCCTGGGGTGCTTGGCAACACGCTGGAGCCTGGAGAACTTTCAGTCCCTTCTGTTCATGTTGCTGCCGAGACTGAAAAAATAATCCCTTAAAGTACCTACTATTAAATGTAGCAAAACTGATATATTGGTCTTTCTCTTTTCTCATGGACCATAAGACGTGTATGTCAGTGATAATTTATGTGAAGAAGCGTCTCCTGTCGTTCACATGAGTATGGTTTGTATGAAGTACAGTTGCCTTTGACACCAGTTATTAAAGTTTCATGGATGCTGTGATTAGCTGAGCTTTCATGGATGCTGTGATTAGCTGAGCTTTAATTCAGACTTGAACGGAATGACAGAACGAGTGATTATCTCGAAGCAGTAGACAGAACACAGCGCGTCCCACAAATTACTTTTCACTTTCCGGTGAGAAAACGTGGCTATTGGACAGTAACTGCGACTGTAGTTGAAATGCTTTCAGGCCAAAACACTGCTGCCTCAGAAATGAGATGGTTTTAGCTACTGAGCCAGGTACACACTTAGCTGGTGGTGGCTCCTAAAACCGGGGGGGGGGCGAGGCCCCCCCCCTCCGCCTCCCCAGGCGCCGGGCTCCCCTGGGCTCCGCTGCCGCGGCAGTGCCGCCCGAGGCAGGTTCCCAGCGGCTCGGGTGAGCAGTACTGGAATTGCTCCGGTTTACGGACTTTGCAGAAAGAGCAGATACAGAACAGACGCCAAAGTTCTAGAGGTAAAAAAGACTAGCTGTGACTTTGAAACAGATCTAATTTACCTTTCCTACTTGCTTCTCTCTCCTAGCAGGCGGGACCTGTAGTCCTAATACTGTACACGATTAGGAATCCTATGAGCAGCGTTACTGTGTGTCCTCGAGAGACTGACCTACTCAAAAGCTGCCGTGGCGGACTTGTGTTCTACGTGGGTAGAAACGGCCCATGCTGTGAACTGTGGAGGTGCTCCTCTTCCGTCTCCTCCCCCTCGGTAGTAAACGGGGGGACATACGTGTGAACTCTCTTCCTGTGGAGCTACTTCTGTATCCCTTAAGAATTTTGAAAGACTGGTCGTCTTCCATTGGTTCTCAGCTTGCTAAAGTGGTATTTCTTAGTTTAGTACAAAGAAAAATCTTTGTTTCACAGTGCAGCTTTCGTTTTTATTTTATAGGGTGTTAGTACATTAAATATTTTAACAGTGACAGGTCATGGTCTCGGTTTCAATAGTTCAATAGTATTGGGACGTCACAACTTCGGAGGAGGAGAAATACAGTCTAAGTAGTAAATACCAGCCTTTTATAATTTTGATTAAGTCTTAAACATGGTTTAAAAGATGTGTAGTAATGGGGATAGTTCAGACTTTAAGTGCCACCATTCCAGTCTTCATTTTGGAGGAGGAGCAGTCAACAGGAGAACTGAGGTCCTAAACCATCCTTTCTCGGGGTAGTAGTCTCCCGATTTTTCCCATATTCGTTGAAAACCAGAGGCAGAGTATGGGAGAAGGAATAGATCCTACTGTTTAAAAAGAAATTTCCTTACTTTTTATGGTCACAACCTATCCTGTTCAGTTTCTATTTTGCACCCTGAAAGCAAGAACAGTAAAGGTAACAACAGAACATCAGGTCAGATGACTGTTGCCCCCCGATGGAAACTCATCCTCAGGAAACCATTCTCAACCAGGCAAAGAAAGTCACGGGAAAGCACACGGATGCTGTGCAGAAGGGCCCACGGACCTCTCTGAAGGTCAAAGACGATGCACGGTTGGGGTGTTCCCAGGTGACATGAGGCTGAACCTCCCAAGCAGCGAGCAACAGGGAGCTGCCACCAAGTCGCTACGTCAGCTCTGGGAGCCCGCGTTTACGTGGTTCCGAGATGGCACCACCCTCGTGAGAAAACAATCCAATGAATTGACAGACACTTGGGAAATACTAATAACCAAATTTTTATGAACTATTACTACAAAGAACCGCAAGAAGGGAGAGAAAGTTAATGATCTTTCAGTAAACATTTTTAGCGTAACAGTCTTTGAGACCAGATATTTTAAAAAACCAAGCTTATAAACACCATTGCTCTGTATTCAACTGGTATGCACTAAAAACAGGATAATAAATGGAAATACATGTCCTAGCATTTCCACAGGAAACGTTCGTATGTCTCCGGACACTCTAAGTCATTGAGCAGTTACGCACTACGTTAACTAGAACACAGGTATTCTTTATTGCACATTTCAAGGTTGTCAGAAGGCTCTAGCTTATGAGGTGGTTTTATTCAGGGGGAGGAGATGGTATTTTCCAATTGTTTGGCTCAAAAATGCACACTGCCAGGGCAGCTTAGTTCTAAAAACAAACCTCGTAAAATAAACTTGGATTTTGAAGCCAATGAAAATCCTTTACTGTAACGAATGTGCCCAGTCCACTTTCTCTCAGCCTCAATGTCAGAGGTCAGAGTTACGGGCTCTGTTTTAAAGCCTGTGCACAGTCCTGGCTGCTGCTCTGAGAGGCAGGTGGGGGCTCGTCTCTGGAGCCGGAAGGCAGGAAGTCTCTTGCAGCAGGTGGAGGCGGATAATCCTGGGGGCCGTGGGTTGGGGGTGGTAGGCGGGTACCGGGAATAAAGTACTCTCGTGGGCCAAGAGAGCCTAAAGGTCTAAAAGGTGTGTGTCCCGGTAAAAATTCTCGAGGGTCGAGAGGCATGTCCCGTTTCCCAGGTGGAATGCCTGGTGCGTATTCTCTTAAGCCTAGTGGTGGACGGAAGCCAGGACCTGGAAAAAATAAGTCACGTAAGTGAACACATCTAAATGCAGATGATTCTAGGCAGGTTAGTCTTTAATTTCTCACAACTCTAGAAGTCGGGTGGCGGCAGCCCCACTGCAGAGATGAGGTGAAGTTCTAGGCCGATGGCTGGCTAGCCAGCCAGGAAACAACACAGGCAGGATTTAAACGTGGCTCGATCTAGCTCTTTATCTCACACGGGGGTTGGTTTGTACTTGAAAGCACCGTATGTCACAGCAAGACAGACTGAATTAAGGGCTTTACTGCAACAGAGAAACGTGACAAAAGGAGAACGCCACTGTCTGCTCTGAGTCAGAAACAGGCAGGAGCTCGGCATGGACCGAACACGCCATCGAAACCCAGGTGCCTGCCCTGTCTGGGGAAAGGCCTTCTGGCCGCCCCCTAATTAAACCCTACCTGCTCTTAGAGCTAACGCTGCCCTCCCGCTAATTCCCAAGGTGGGGAGGGAGGTTGAACCTCCCTCTTTATCATCTCTGATTCACCGTGTACCCTTCCATCGTGGTGACCACAAGCTTACGTCTCCTGACCTTGATGTCTGTGGTCCAGAGGACACTACAAGCCTTGAGTTGGGAGGAAGTTCTATCCAGCAGCAGAGGTAGGATTTCTGGCTTTCTAGAAATCTCTCTTGCCTAGATAGTATCTAGTACAGGGGGACTGTGCAGCACCCCGCGTGTCCCACAAAAATGTACTCGGCTTGCTTTGCCCGTTCAGCAGCTGGCACTGTAAACGCCACGATTAAAATTTCAACAAGGAACAGAGAGAAAAGATGAATTCAACTCTACAAGTCAATTACTACCATTCAATCATCATACCAAATGGCGGGGGCAGTGGCCGAGGCCCGAAAGGCCCGCAGAGCTGAGGCGGCGGTCCGTATCGAGTGGGGGGTGGTAGAGGGCCTCCCACGGGCGAGCTCATGAGGGGCACCCCTGGGAAAGGAGGCGGCCCTTTTGCAGCCATAGGAACCTGCGGAGCAGAAGCAATTAAAAGTTCTAGAAGACTCCGATATGACACACACAAGCACCGACACCAATAAAAGCTGAGACCCGACAAAGCAGAGCTCAGGCACCTGTCCAAAGGACAACCAGTGCAACCAAGCTTTACCCCTCCCGTCTCTAACCACTGGCGGTTCAGGCAGGTTAAAGGGACAGCCCAGGAGCAGACAGCTTCCCTTGTCCTATCGCTGCTGGAATACGCAAGGCAAAGAGAAAGCAAGAGGACCGCTGGAGGACATTAACAGAGGTGACTGCTGACTTAAGAAATCCTACTACAGACACCACTCTCAATTTCTAGGGCAACCCCTTCACCCCGTGTCCTTCCCATGGCCGCAACGGCGCAGTATTTCCAGACTAAGCATGAACAGAACTAGGGGCAAGGAAAGTCCAGCTTCTACACACGTAACAGTAGCCCCCATTCAGAGTGCCTTCAGTGTCAGGTATGACCTCTCAATCTCCAATTTTGAACATCCTGTTTTAAATATGAGGGAACAGAGACACACAATATTTTGCTGAAGGTCACACAGCACTCGAGGAGCCAGGCTGCGATTCAGGGTCACGTCTGCCTCCCAGACTCCCCCCACTGCACCTCTGCCTCCCTAACCTAACAAAGGGGCCTCTACTCTCCGAAGTTTCCTCCAGCGGGGTTTCAGCTCTTCGCCAAGCTGCCATGGATAAAAAAGACCTCAAGAGATGCATGTCCCTCAAGTTCTGCACGGAAGCGTAGGAGCGGTTTCCAACAGAAGCAGTGTTCTCCATCCCAGGAGGCAGGCGGAGCTCTCCTATTCACCTCCGCTCACCAGGAATGCTGTGCTTTCTTGTTGGACATCCTGAGCTCCTTGCCCATGGGAAACCGGGCTGGAAACTCTAAATAATCACGCCCCCTCTGACTGCCTCGCGGCTCTGGTAGAGAACAGGCTCGTGTGAACGTGACCGAAGTGAAGAGCTTGGAACCCGCACAACAGGTAAGGACGGGTCTCCACTGTCGGGGTCTCACCTGCAGCAAACATTCTTCCCTTACCACCTGTGATTTCAGATTGCTCAAAGCAACGTCTGCCTAGTCTACAGCTGCAGATACTCTTAAATAGCACGCTTGCTGTGATGGTGAATTCTACAGAACAGAGAGAGTTACTCTCCTTTGCCACACTTAACACTGAAGCACACTCAATGCAAAGCTGGAGTGAGAGCTTTCCACAGTCTTCAGTTACAAGAGATGTTCTCAACAGGTGAACAGCCTAACCGAAACAGGAAAAAGGAGAAAAACACCAACCAAGCAGTCAGATTTCAGCAACCCGGCACCACTTTCAAGTCAAAGACAACAGTAAGCTCACTATTGCCATGCAATTTAAAGCAAAGCGGATTAGTGTCGTGCTCTTCACATCCTTTCCGGAAATACACCAAGTAACAGCTCAGTTCAGTCCTCAACCTCTAAGTACTTACTACTACTGCCTGCTCAGCCACAGATGGAATGCTGGGAGCAGAGGGGCCTTCGGGGTCGTGGGGAACAGTTTGCTTTTTAAAAAAATAAATGAGACAGTACAGATATAACAGACACACAGATGGAGGACGCGGAGAGGGTGTTGCAGAAGTTCACTGTTGCCTGACAGACCTAATCACGACGCAGAACGCCTGCACGACTTACCTTGCCCTCGTCCATCACCTTAGTAGGGGAAGAGCCTCTCGAGCCGCTGTTCATGGGAGCCGCACCAGGTCCTGGATCTGCTGAAGGCCACAGAACGGACTTAGATCTATCCTGACTTACACATGCTCTGAGGAAGAGGAGGAAATCCTCGGATTTTAGATTCTGAACACACTCAGATCCCTTACCGGAGGCAGAGGGTTTCCCAGGTGCCTCAGATGACCATCGAGGACGAGATGGAGGCCCGTCCACAGATCCTTGAGAAAGAAAGAACAGAGCCAATTGTGGAGAGATCAGGGTTCAACTCTACCTAGAAAGCAACATTAAAAACGGGTCTCCTAATACATATGAGGAGAAATCCCAAACTTTTGCACAGACTTAACGAACTGAAGCAAACTGTTTGACGGAAAGAACAGCAATAAAACGTGCACAGTAACAGCACCGGGGAGGTACTGCAAGCTACACACTTGACACCGCTATAGAGACAGATGTTTTTCAGTCTGTGCAATCTGACTTCTGTATCTTCCCAAACATTACAGATGTATTTGTGACAATAGGCTACAACATGGTATACTAATGAGAAATGGATGTATGTTGTGTAAACTATAAAGTCTTTTATGGCTACTTTTATAATACTCAAGCGAGGAACCCCATAGAAATTTAAAGATGAAGGCTTAGACTTTGCAGTAAAAAAATAAAAAGCAAAAAACCCCGGTATTTATCGTTACATAGTCTATATTTTTACCTATTTATATTTTTATATATTATATTAACAATAATAATAAATGCTTTCTGTTCTAAAGCAGATCTATTTATTCATCAAGACAAATTAAGAATTTTTTTCTCTATGCCGGACAGACCCTAATTCGAAAATTAGGGTTGTTTGCATTAGAATTCTCAAGTAGAAGGTGGGGAAAAACCTCCAGAACAGTTCACTGCAAGGTAAAGTGTGAATGCTCACCGAGTTCACTTCTAGGCATGTCTCTTCGACTGAGGGTAGCAGAGAGCGGCCTGGCAGGCGGGTCGGCCGGCGGGGGAGGCGAGCACTCCCCCCCACTCACGGGAGACGGACCGAAAGAGCCATTCTGGCTCAGAGGACCTGGGGAGGACAGTGCCCGTTACCACTCGAGGCAACCTCTCTTCACTAAGTTCTCGGGCTTACTTCCAGGGCATCGTAACTAAGACACAGAAGTAAAATGTAATTTCTACACATTCTGGCCAAAACCTCGATGGCTGCCCTTTGAAAGTGCTGCTACCTCTCCACGGGGGGTTCTGGGCGCTGGGTCTCCCCGGCCGCGGCTTCACAATCACGGGCTCTTCCTGCAGCATTGCCATCTTCTGGGTTAATTCCAATAACCTAAATATAGGGGGAAACGGACTTAAATATGAAACACCAAATTCCCGGTTAGATAACTCAACGCATGGCCTTTAATAACCCTAAGACACAGTGAAAACCACCATCGACATCACGTACTTGTGTCTCAAGTTGGCAGCTTCCCTCTTCTCCTCAGTTATCGCTCTTTCTGCAGCACGAGCCTTGAGCTGTTGGAGAAAACGAGAGCCAGATCAGCTGGGGGGCCACACACCAAATACGGGAAAGACAAAACAAACCTTACCCAGTTATCATGAGCCTTCTTCTCGTGAGTAGCAATCTGAAAAAGACAACATCGAAAGATATGTTTAGGGACTTGTTGTAACAGGCACTCCAATACCCCACTAGATGCCAAAGACTCCGGCAGCTGGAGGGCGGTACCATAATTACCTGGCTTTTAAATGAGCGCTCAGTTTTCTGTAATTCATCCTCCATTTCTTGAATTCTGCGCCTAAGAATCACAATTTTATCAATTAAAGTGCAACTAAAGAAAAGTTTCAACAGCCCCCCCCCCCCACTTTAACACCTGAAGACTCCATCCACACGGATAAACAGTCACGTGGTCATAATAAGAGCATAATATGAGCAAAACTAATACTAATTTCCTTATTATTTAACACCTAGAGATCCTGAGTGGATACACTGTAATTTTCCTGGCTGTTCTTCAGTGTTCTCAAGCAATCCTGCTATAGATATCTTCCCCCGTAAAGCTTTTTCCTCCATTGATTATAGCCACAGAAAATCCCCCAGAGCTGTCACTCTCGGGTCTATCAAATGGCACAATCGCTTTAACGATTTCTGCTACATCATTACAGCGAACAGCCTTCCTAAAGCAATTACTCCAACACACAAAAGCCCCCGCAACTGTTGGCACGAACCAAGTGCCCTTACAGTCTTGCCAGTACTGGGTATAAAGAAATGTCTGTTAACGTGACGTTTTTTCCTTCATTAACTTAAACTATATTTTCTCTCACATCAATTAGCTGTATTCACACCCTCTGACCATTTATCTATGTTCTGTGCTCATTTTGTTCTACACAATGTAACGGGGTTTTTAAGAAGCCAACAGTAGTTTCCCTAGTCGCTGACCCCTTTCGAAGCTGAACTCACTTGTACGTTTTTACTTCCTCTGCAGCCAAAAGCGCCTTTTCATCTGCAGCTGACAGCCGCTGCTCTCGGTCTTGCCGCTCATACTCTTCTTGACTCAGTTTCCTAAGACAAAATCGGTCATCAGTTGAAAGTGTTTCTGTCTTCCCAGCAGGCTGAATGCCTCTAAGCAAATATCACCTCCCCTCCTCTCTAAACCACAGCAGACGCACGAAGTCAGGAGAGAAGTCAAACCTGCTGTTCAGGGATAGAAATCAATTCCTTCTCGTGATTCTTCACTCACTAGTACAGAAATGTCAAAAACTCTCTATGCCCAGGGGCGAGTTCCTGGCGCTTCCCACGGTGAAGGCCCACTCTGCTGTGGCAGGCCCGGCTGACCGGCCTCGCGCAAGTAAGCTGAAGATAAAGCACGGGGTCACGACCTCCCTTATTTCTACCTGCAAGGGCTGCTTCTCAGCCCACGACGGGTACCACGCTAAGACATTCAGCCAAAGAAAGCCTTTGAGACCATGTCTTCTAACCTCAATTAACCACACAACATTGCCACACTTCAGATATGGAACTCCTACGACCTATTTCAATGGAATCGTGATTTGAGAAAAATCTCAGAATTGACAATGTCTAGTGAGTAAAACAGAAAAAGAATCCCAGATGTTGCATAATCAGGATATTACCTACTGGAAACTGGTTTTAAACCAATTAACCTTCAAGCTCAAGATATCAATCTACTATAAAATAAACTGCAATGCTAGCAATGTTTAAAGGTTTAAAAAATGCTATTCTCAGGGCGCCTAGGTGGCTCGGTCAGTTAAGCATCGGACTTTTGCCCTGGTCATGAATTAATGGTTTGTGAGCACGAGCCCTATTTTGGGTGAGTCCCAGCCCTGCTTTGGGTGAGCCCCACTTCTCTCTCCGCCTCTTCCCCTCGTGGGATTCTCTCTCTCTCTCCCTCTCACTTGTGCCCTCTCTTTCTCAAAAATATATATATATATAAAAATAAAAATGCTATTCTCTTGTTACCCTTGTACAACTTTGCCCAAAGTCTAATTCAAAAGACACTTAAAACGAAACTTAAATTTCTATGAATCAGAAGCAAAATGAGAAGAACTGTAGTTAAAAGGTTTAATAACAGGAAAGAGAAAAAGATTTATGTATTCTTTTATAACTGTCCACTTAATACTAGCAAATATTTTGAGTGGCTATAATATACTGGTTACCTAGTAAGATGCTAAGACAAAAGTATGAGCAAAGTACTCTCCCTGCACTAACAGAGCTCACAGTTTAATGTGTAAAAGATGCACATAACAAGAGAAAAGTCCCTGCCTCTGGTTTAGGAAGAGACGGGAGAAAGCGGAGTCAATGTTTTTTCCAGTGATGAAGGAGTTGGTCTGAGAATACGGAGAACAATTAGAACACTGGAAAAAAACATTAAGAATGTGCCTGAAGGCATCAGAGAGCTACTATATTAGCTAACAAGTGAATATATGAGGCCAAGTACCAGGAGAAAAAGGAATCTCTTCTATTAAAAGAAAGCCTAGTATCTGCAACCCCTTTTTCCCCAGGTTAATTCCATGCACTGAAGACAATGGAGACCTAAGGAGACAGAGCAGAGCTTTCAACAGACCCTGGGTTCAAAGAAAAAGAAAGTGGAATTCAAGGTCGCCAATGAGGGGGACCCCCAGTAAAAGCCCTATGGTTTGGGTTGAGACTCGAAAGAGCCATGCAGACAGGCAACACAGTGTCCATTTGTGAAGGATCTGAATTGCTGACTGGAGTAAAGTAAGAACCACGTGCTAGAAATAAACTCCCATCTTTTCTGTAGAAAAATCACATCGCCCCAGTCCTCTCATTTCCTCCACAATTATCATACGTAATTTTTGCCTCTCAGTCAAAACTGACAAGGCATTCCACAAGACATCGAGATCAAAATCTAAACAACAAGAGGGATGGACCCACAGGTAGCCACATACTGGAATCATTACACACACATCAACATAACTATGCCATAACTATGTCTTACATATTCAAGAAAGTAAAAGTCAAAATTACCGACTTCAGCAGAACTCAGACAATAAAACTGAAACACAGTAACTGACATGAAGAACTGAATGAATGATTTCGGCAGCCAATTTGACAAGCAAAGTGAGATTTTAGCACGCAGGGAGACAAGGCAGGTAAAAACCAATCCAGGACGAAGCAAATCCTGGTAAGAATGTAGGGGACACAGGAGAGATCATAGAAAACAGTGTAAATTGAATCTGGAAAGAAGAATGAGGCAGAATCGATACACCAGGACCCCAAATCAAGGGGCTCGATGACCCCGAGCAGCATAAATGCATACGAGATGGGGGAGGGCAGGGAAGCAGGGAGACAGGAGCACCCACACCTGAGCACCTCCCAGTAAAGCCGCCAAAAAGACAAAGAATGAGTGAGGGCACCGAGGGCAGGGGTGAGACGTGTGAACAAGGAAAAGAAGCCCAATCCTGGACTCCTCACAGAACCTATAAAACCAGCACGTACCAGGCTGTTCCTACAGTGATGATGTTAAACAGCTGTGCACACGGGCGGGCCTAACAGACACATCACACAGAGACACACCGATCCAATCTCCTGCTCACCAAGGGACGTCCTTTAAGTAGAATGAACATGACTAGGAAAGACTGCAGGTGTGCAGACAAGGAAGAACTACAGGAACTATGAACAAACACTGGCCAGAAAGCGCTGCAACAAGATGGGAGAAACCTCCATGGAGGGTAGGCGTCTACAGAATTATTCAGACAGCATCTAAGGCAGGTGTGAAAGCCCAGAAAGAGGTAAATCCACTAACGCAGGTCAGACTTTGACAAGTTCAGGATGTATGGTGTGGTCTTTCAGGTAATCAGATGAAGAGAGCAACGGCAACCTGTAACTACCCTGCACACATGGGAAAAGCAGAATTACTGAGAATATTCCAACACCCGAAGGACAGGAAGAAGGAAGAAACAAGGGAACACAGAACAGGCCGTCAACAGAAAGCAAATAGCAGCAACATGCAGATTTAAACCTAAATACATACTCGGGAGTTACATTAGAACAAAACTGGGCACTCGCCCCGTCTCTGCAGCTACATATTTACTGCTACAACTCACTCTAGAAAAGGCTGGAAGGAACAGAAACCTCTCAGTAGGCAGACCCTGCCTGGTGGGGATACTGCCCGAGGACATTTTGAGGCAGAGAAAGCAGCAGCGTCCATGCCCCCGGTGAGGCGGCGCCCTGCGTGCCTGCGAGAGTCTGGCAGCGACCCACACGAGAGCAGAGCACTTCTCACGGACCCTAAGCACAGGAGGACATGAAGACCCGCACTCTAGAAAGCTCCACCTGGGCTGCGAGAGAACTCATCGGAGCCTGGAGCGGGGGGAGTGAGAAAGGGAAAGCGGGGAGAGGTGATGGGTCAGGGGCAGGAAAGAGGATATATGGGCCTCGACTGACACCGGCTTCGGGAACAGACAGCAGGGTACAAACAGGCATGGGGACTCCGCACGTCGGCCCACGCACACGTCGGACGAACTGAAGAAAACAGTGCCGCAACGACTATCATTAAGAAAAACAACTGCCGTTTAGGACGTCCAGGTTACTTTTGGTGGCAGAGAAGCGCTCTGTACAAAGGTAATGTCATGAGAAGTATTTCTCTGAAACAGGCCAGGATTTAGAGAGCTGGCCTGAACAAAACTTGGAAAATCTAAACTGACTGTGTGGTGAGCCGAGAACGAGAGAGAACATCAGTGGTGTCCGTGTTTAATGGCATCAGGCAAGAGCGGCTTGAGCTTAAATTTCGAAAAGACGCAGCGCTCTCAGCAGGACGAGCCTCCTCCGAGATCCCAGATATGCTGAGTAGTTCGCACGGCGCAAACCCACATGGCCACCGCCCCTGACACGCTACTTTTAGAGAATGCGGGTATTTTTGTGCAGAAAAAAACGTAAAATCAACTGCAAAGTGCATTTTTCATAGTACACACCCAACTCCAAATTTGAGATGTAGATTTCAGAAAATTAATACCTAAACATACACACCAATCAGGTATTTCTAGATTTAAACCTACCTCCAAACGTCCTTGCCACAATCACACTGTGCAAAGTTTAACCTGAGCGTCTGACTATATGAAGTCCAAAACAGGACACCTTCATACACCTGTTCCTCCCGGAGCATTTATTCTACTAAACATCAGGTCCTACAAACCACTCGGGATTCTGAGAGGCTATATTAAGAAGTAACAGACCAACCACAGGACAGATCACAATTACTACTTAAACGCCACACAAAAAAAAGAAAGTGAAGCTTGTGGTGGAGCCACAGCAGGGAGCCAGTGGCTGGGTCTTCACGGGGCAGGCATGGCGGTGACTGTGGCACCGGGAAACCGCACCGGCCACGATTTCTGACAACCGATTGGAATGGAAAGAAAATACAAAGTATAGGAAACGAGAAAGATATGAAGACAAATCTCTACTAACCGCGGATGGAAAAACACCACAAATACTGTTACAAAAGACGGAATTCTGTCCAGGGTCACGCGTGCGCTCACACGACACGACTGTGAGGAGTGAAGCGGGAGCGTCTTACTTCTGCAGAGCCATCTCCTTCTGCTGGTACAGCTCGTTCAGAATCTCCACCTTCTGCCTCAGGGTTTTGCATTCGCCTTCCAGGCCGGCTTTGGCCGACTGCAGCGAACGGCGCTCATCTTCCAAGTTCCTTATCTGGTCTGTGAAGGATTGAACAGTTGGGCTGTGTGTGTTGCACAGGGCTTGCAAACTGGGGGGAGGCGGGATGTGAGAGGGGGTAAGAAACACAGCACTTCCTGCTCAGGAAGCAGCCTACCTTCCAGGTTGCATTTAGTAGACATAGAGGCTCTAAGCTTAAATTGTAGAAGTTTTAGATCCTCTTCAACTACTGATATTGCAGTTTGTGTCTAAAAAGTCCAAAAGGGAGAAATAGTGTTACACGGGAGGCGCAAGGAGAATTCACAGGCTCATGGTACTCCACAAAAAAGATCATACCCGAGAAACGTCCATCATCTGCTTAATTTGATTTTTCATCTTCTCACTCTGGTCACCTAAAATACAAAACCCTTTAATCGCTTTTTTCTCCTTTGCTTTTTAACTATATTTTCTTGATTTCTCCAAAATGAAACAATTACAGTGTTCAAACATTCAAAGGAAAAAACGAAATTAACCAATACAACTGATGAGGCTCCATGACCTTTAAGAGAATTGTAAACTTAGATTCAAAAAGTGAATTCCTAGTTTGCACAATAAAAATGGTATCTGTGCCATTCTCAAACAAGAAGGGATGTGTGAATGAAGGCTCTTCCCTCTCAGGTCAGGTATCTTATTATTTTTTTAACTTTACTTATTTGTTTTGAGAAAGAGTGCGCGCGCGCGCACACACACGCGCAAGAGCAGAGGAGGGGCAGAGAGAGGGGGAGAGAGAGAATCTCTGTCCACACTGTCAGCGCAGAGCCTGATGCGGGGCTTGATCTCACAAACTAGGAGATCATGACCTGAGCCAAAATCAAGAGTTGGACACAACCGACTGAGCCGCCCAGGCGCCCCTCAGGTATCATATTTAGAAAGACTGACTCCCCTCTTCTCCCCTTGAATCTGCTACAGGTGTGGTTGAAAACACCCACTATGCTAGCAGTATTCCACCTCAGTGCTCCTAAAACTGGCTGTGGGCCTGTAAACCGAGGAGCTACACAGATGATGGGCATTAAACTCAAACGTCATCTCCACGGCACTGACATAAATTTCTCCTGCTGAACAGTGCTCAGTACTTGGAGGCGAAGCCACGACTAGGCTGCGCTAGCCCCGGGGCCACAGCGGCCCATGGGAGGGAGAAGAGGAGCCCGTGTTCGCAGCACGGTCGCTGCCGTCCCGCACCCAGCCTCCCACCTCTGCCCGACCTGCGCAGCCGCGGGCATGAGTGCAGCTCTAACACTCATGAGGAAGGTCACTCAGCCCAAAAGGGCATGGGTGTACTTAAAGACAGGAACACAAAAAGAGGTCCAGGGGCGCCTGGGTGGCTCAGTTGGTTAAGCGGCCAACTTCGGCTCGGGTCATGATCTCACAGTCTGTGAGTTCGAGCCCCGCGTCAGGCTCTGTGCTGGCAGCTCAGAGCCTGGAGCCTGCTTCAGATTCTGTGTCTCCCTCTCTCTCTGCCCTTCCCCTGCTCATACTCTGTCTCTATGTCTCTCAAAAATAAATAAACATTAAAAAAAAAAAAAAAAGTTAAAAAAAAAAAAAAGAGGTCCAACCTCCCTGAAACCGATCTTACCTCCCACTTCTCCATTTGCTAATTCATCCGCCTCACTTCCTCCTTTATTCTGACCCTCAGATTCAAATTCACAATCTAACCGATTCAACTGTGTAATGCAATTAGTCAAAGCCTAGAAAAAAAAGAAAAGCGGTATTAGAGCCTCTCATTTAAGCAAATTTCATGGGAGTTCATGAGAATTAACCATGTATTCAAAAGAATAAACTTACGTTAATATTATCATCTTTGTGAGTAAGAGCTACTTCCAAACTTTTCTGAGACTTCTCAAATGATTTAATTTGCTCACTGAGCTCAGCATGTGATTTACTCCAATCTTTGATTTCCTGCTGCAACTGAAATGTTAACACACATGAATTTCCAGATTTTGTACCAGACAAGTTGGGACCACGTGAGTGACACAGGGAAGCCGTGGGCCATGCCACTCTTCGGCCTGTCACTGTGGACTGAGGCCTTGGTGAAGGGAGCGGGGACGGCAGCTCCTACCCTCAGAACTGCAGTGAGAACACGAGAGCTGCCCAGGAAGTTGCTCTGGTTTATTGTGTCCTTCAGAAAACTGCAGCCAATTCAAATAATTCACTGCAGCGGGAACCCAGGAGCACATCTCACTGTCTCCCACGTCCGGGTCATGTAACTTTCCCTTGGTCAGTGAAGCAGTTAACTGCTCAAAGGAGGGTTATAAATACGAATTCTTTGGTCAAGAAGCATCATCCCCCTGATTCAAGTTAGTAACTGGTTGGTATTTGGCAAGGCAAAGACTAAACACTCCGACAGCTATAAGAAACTGCAGAGAACAGAAAATCCAGAACAGATGGAGGATATACACATGGACTCAATTTTGGGAGCACAGTTTAAACTCTGCACATCTAAGAATGGAATTCTGCATACATATTTCATTTCTTTAAAATCAGATCTGAGAAAAGATACTCAAGAAGTAATGACACTCGGTCCCCTAGTTCACATAAATCTAGAATGTTAAACTTTTCTTTACCTGCTCTTTCTTCTTCTTAAGCCTAGCGTTTTCTTCTTGAACCCGATGGCATTCAGATTTCACCTTCTCTTCGCTAAGTTTAGCTTCATTAAGAGCAATCTGAACCTAATGCAAAACACTCCTATTAGTGAATTAATTCCAAAGGGGGGGTGCTGTGGGGGGTGTTACACTTTCCCAATTAGACATCATGTAGTTTTCATTTATTGCAATATTCTAACAAAAATCAAATGTTTGCTCCTCAACAAAACTAAGGCACCCTATTACCATCCTGCAGAAATTATAAACAGCTTTACCTCTGAAAATTCGGAGGCATTCACTGAAATAACATCCTTTAACTTCTCTATAGACTTCTTGTTTTCCAGAATCTGCCATGTAGAAAAAGAACACAAAAAAAATGTGGTAGGATTTTAGTAGTAGAGTCAGATATATGCTAAAAAGATGAACGTCATTCAAGGGGCATCCCCTACGTAGCTGGTAAAAGCAGGCGATTCAATTTCAGCCGAGGAGAAAAGTCAAGAAGGTAAAGAGGTAAGGAAAGAAGAAAATAACTGGATCTCTCTCACACGCCACCCACAACCTTCCCGGCTGGGAGACAACGTGGCAGATGACCAGACCAAAAAGGTGAAAGAAAAAAGAAAAAGAAAAAAAAAACCTTTCATGTAATCTAGTTCTAGTCAATGGTTTTTCCTACTGGTAGGGGGGAAAAAATCCCCAAGGTCACTTTAAAAATTCTCTTGGGGCACCTGGAGGGCTCAGTCGGTTAAGCATCTGACTTCGGCTCAGGTCATAATCTCATGGTTCGGGGTCAGGTCATAATCTCACGGTTCGGGAGTTTGAGCCCCACATCAGGCTCTGTGCTGACAGCTCAGCCTGGATTCTGTGCCTCCCTCTATCACTGCCCCTCCCCTGCTCGTGCTTTCTCTCTTTTTCTCTCTCAAAAATAAACATTAAAAAAACATTAAAAATCCCTCCTGACTCAACTGAAAAATGGTTGGACTTGGGGCAGAATACACAAATGTCACTTCTAGAATTCCAAATAATCGGTGAAGATACCGCCTCCTCAGGGAGGTGGAGCACACCCTTCGGTCTTCCAGCTGGGGGCTGCGTGGAATTCCTTCCTTCCGAAGAGAACAGTACACCAAGAGTGGGGACTGATGAACTGAGCGTGGACACAGCTGGCAGACACTCCCCTGGGCGTGCTGTATACGGGAACCCCCGAGACCATCACTGCAGCCTTTCTCTCATTCTTTAACTGTTCTAAAAAGGCTTGTTTTAAAAAGGATCACGCAAAACAAGAAAAAGTACTAGAACTGTTCAACTGGGCTACGGTTCCTTAGTTGTTCCACATGCTTCAGAGGGCAGAGCTGAGCAATACAGAAATTATCCAGGGCTAAGATAATTGCTTTTTAGAGCCATAAAAATAACAATCTGCGGTACTAGTGTTTACGCTCCTTCCCTGACTGCCACTCTTCCTTCGGTTAAAGCATGGGAAAATGCAGTTTAATTCGCTCCCCTACACGGCAGTTCGAAAGCAAAATCACGTAATGCTTTGCAGCAAACCTCTTACCAAGTCCTGATTCTTTGCATTCTGTTCTCTTTCAGATTCTAACATAACACGCAGGTTTTTAGCTGTATCATCCAGAATTTCATTCGTTTCTTCAAGTGTCTTGATTTTATCCTATTAGCAGACATTAGGTGTAACAATAATTACCCCTTATTTTTCTTTTGGTTTTAGACTATAATCTCAAAAAGAGAGAAAATTTTTACCTTAAATTTAATTGCCTCATCAGACAGAATCATATTCTGCTTCTTGGTTTCCTGAACATGTTTCTTTGATTCCTTGATCTACATAAAATAAAGCACTCAGAATTCAGAAATACAAATCACAGTGCTACCAACACACATCTCCGAGTAGGTGACCCCTTGGAGAAGCAGCAATGCTTCACACACAGGATGGTTACTTCCGACATGGGCAGTTTGCAGGAAGTAACGAAATTTGAAAATAATCATGATAACTGAACTACAATATGGGAAGAGATAATCCAAGCTGGAATCATGAGAGAATATACTGAAATACTGAAAGAATAATTATACCTTCTGTTCATAATTTGACAATTTTTGTACAAGTTCTGCATTTTCTTTCATGATATTCTTCAACTTCTCAGAAATCTGCTGTTCAGTGACTAAAAGGGAGGGGAAATCCATAAGATTACTATGATCACTAAATAAAACTGAATTACCCAATGCATTAGCAGTATGTTCGCTAGCAGTATAAAGAAAAAGGACTCCTCAACTATTATGCCTTTAAAAAAGCAACCTGCAGGTAACAGCAATAAGGGTATAAAAATACTACTAAACTTTAAGAAAAATATGCTAAGGACCCTTATTTCAATGAGAAATTCTAATTTAAATTTCAAAGTTAGGAAATAGAATGAAATATTTTAGCTTGATATCCTTCCCTTCATGAAGTACTTTTCTTCTTAGAAAACGTGACCATTTCGAATAAATGTCATTTGCAAAAAAAAAAAAAAAATACAAGCACATAGATTTACAACTCTAGTCCTCAAATTATCTACTTAAGTAAATATATACCGTGTTGATTAAACCATTAGCACAGGAACACTGCTTATATCTGCATTAAACCAACAGAGCCAACCTGCCCCAAATCAAACTTGCCATCTTCTTCCTGCTCCCACAGTTTGTTCCGCCTCATCTCCTATCCCATTTGGTGGCATCGTCAACTACTCTGTCATCCAAGCTAGCCACTTGGATTAGTAAAATGTTCAGAGTGAATTAGTCAATCAGACATCGAAGTCATTGTTATCTACTTCTCGCTTACATAAAACTCAGATCAAACACCAATACTGAGGGAAGAGTATAAATAACCAAATAAGTCTCAATATTTACCTTGATATACTCTATTCTTTACCTAGAAGAAAAATAAAATTAAATTTGATGTCAAAATATCAAGACATATTATAGTACTATATAACATTACAGAAATGGTATACACAACAGTCAAATCATAACTAAGTGAAAATTTAGTAACAGTTTGGTTCACAATACTAATCCACAGGATTAAAAGTAACAAAAGGTTAAAAAGCATTTCAAATCTAATTGCTAGTGAAACTTCATAGTTTCTGATAGATAAAAGCACTAAAGTGAATACCTCATTTGCAACTAAAGGTATTTTTGTCTATTAAAATCTTTTTAAGTAAGCACTTAACACTACTAGTGGAAAGGTATTTTCATGTTAAATACACTAATGATTCTTTTAGTTGAAATCATTTATTTGACAACCTCAAACAGCCAGAATGAGGTCTAGAAACAAGGATCATTCAAAGAGACTCTCAGCAAACAAAATTAAAGGCATAATCTTTGTACTAAGATATGTCTCTTTCTCTCACCAGAAAACATCTTTGAAATTCTATTAAAAGCTGGCAACTGGATGGGGCACCTGGGTGGCTCAGTCAGTTCAGCGTCTGACTTTGGCTCAGGTCATGATCTCACAGTTCGTGAGACTGAGCCTTTGCATCTTTGCCACCCCTCTCTTTGCCCCTCCCCAACTTGCACGGGATCTCTCAAAAATGAATAAACAACAACGACAACAACAAAAAAGTTGGCAATTGGCTGAATTTAGAGATCTAATAAGCTAGGTCATCTGATTTTCCGAAACCCTTCAACACAGCGGTCATCAAGCTCAAAGGAAACGAAGACTGCTAGAGGAAAATGCACACACAAGAGAAATGACAACTAACCTCTAAATCATCTCTAAAGACAGCACTGAATTACAGGGTTGTAAAAATCTAAGCAATACTCAATATTTTAAATTCTATCGCTGAACGTCTTTGTAACCCATAAATTATTTCCACTTTCAAAAGTTACAAAATGGTAATGGGATACCCGAATCAGTCCATAAATCATCCATGATATCTTGTTATTATTACGGTATCTAACACCACTTATAATAACGTTGTTATAGGAAAATGCATTCAGAGTTCCAGCATGGAAAGAAATGGCTGTGTCTCTAATGTCACAGCCTTGCTAATAACAGACTAAGCTTCTTTTGCCCTCTTTTCACCCAGACCAGGAGAGGAGGAGGCAGGAAGAGGCAGGAATCAAGCAAATGAGAGCAGGGACCAAGGTCCCAAAGTCAAACGCTGAGTCTGAGAAGCAGCAGTTAGGACATAAAGCCTGCCTCACCTTGTGAAAATGTAAACAGGTTTGAGGATTTTTTAGATGGGAGAAACAAGAGTGGGAAACAGAAAACATTTTCACCTTCTCCCCTTCCACTCTTCTTTTCCATGCGCCCTTTCTCCTTTCATCTGAGGAAAAGCCCTGTGAGGTTAGAGGACCCTTCACAGGAATCCAGGCAAAAGACCTTTCTTTTTTAAGTGACTTTGCTATCACTTGTGCAACAAGAGAAAGTTTACGAACAATGGTATGTCTGATAAAACTAAGACGTCAGAAAACGACTCAATGTTAGGAAGATGTGCAGCCAGTACGTGGCGACTTTAACTGTTAAGCTTCAACTGACACTGAAAGCCTGTCGTCTGGGAAGCTCATTCACGTAAAAATGATTTTTCCTCCAGTTACGTGATAACCATGAAACACAATGAAATATAATCACGAATATGAGTATGTGTGAGTGTACACACACAGATAAGCGCGAAAGACCAACTCTGCACAAAGACTCTAAGGAATAAGATTTTAGTAAGTGTTTCTCTGGAGACTACCTAATCTAGATTTCTAAATAAAGATATTTTATAAGCACGATAACAGATGACCAAATTAGAAAACCTGTGAAACAGCTACTGAAGAAAAAAGACTGAAAATTACCTGGTGTCCTAGATACCAATATTTTTTCTACTTTGTTTTGTAGCATTTTTTGTTTGTACATATATTTATATAATATACGCTTATCTACACTTTATGGTCTGGATTTCTGGTTTTTTCCACTTAATATTAAATTGTGAGCATTTTCTGGGCTACAATATCTTTGAAATACATACATTTAAAGAGTTACCGAGTAACCCGATAGACGGGTGTACGAGAATTGAACGATCCCCTACTCCGGATCATTGAGTATGCACCAAGTTTTTATTCCAATAGTGTTCCATTGAACACCCTTACACAAGATTTTTAATGCGTGATTGGTTATTTCTATAGAATAGATTATAAGACATGATATTATACTATAATAAAAAGATGTAACATTTTTAAGGATTCTGATACATAGTATTTAAGTGCTTTTCAAGACGGCTGTAAGAGTTCCCAATTCTACTATAAATGTATACTGGCACCTGGGTGGCTCAGTCCCTGAGCATCTGACTTTGGCTCAGGTCATGATCTCCTGGTTTGTGAGTTCGAGCTCTGCTTCGGGCTCTGTGCTGACAGCTCAGAGCCCAGAGCCTGCTTCAGATTCTGTGTCTCCTTCTCTCTGCCCCTCCCTGCTCTCTCTCTCTCAAAAATAAACATTAAAAAAACCCAAAGTTTAAAAAAAATGATATAAATGCCCAAGTAGGTACACATACACTTAATCTTCAGATTTTTACTGAAGATTCATAAACTGAAGTTTTCTCATTAAGATTATACAACATGTTGTCTAAGTCTTTACCAACAAAGATTACACTGAATTAACAAGATTAGCTTAGATTATAAGCATTTGTGTTCATGTTAGTAACTGAAAAAGAAACCAAAGGGCCAGTGATTATAAAATATCCTTTGTCTTAATGAGTCAAGCCATAAGTTTAATATACTCACAACGAGGACAGTTCTCCAGAAGAAAATGGCAAATGAAACAATTCCCAAGAAGGCAGTGATAAGTACAGGCTTCCATGGCAATCCATAAAAATCAGGCCCAGGCTGAACATCATCAGGCAATGTAGCAACTAACTGCAACAGGAATATTAGAAATAACAAGAACCATGAAGAAATTTACAACAGAGCAGTCACAAAGAATCATCCACAGAAATTCTAAATGAACTTCCATCAGAAAACTTCTCCATCACAAATCTTCAGTAGCTTCCACTGGTTCAATAAAGATAGGATACTGGCAGCCTATTTCTTGGCTTGACGTGTTTCTCAATATCATGAAGTTAAGTGTCTTTAAGCTGAACACGTATTTCCACTTTACAATAGGTCTTACCACATCGTGTTGTCTAAGATATGTCTAGAATCCCTCTGGATCATACTATCCTCCTAGCTAGTTTTATGAGTTAAAAAGCCACATAAAACAAAAAACTGAACACCCCAGAGAAATAATCACCTATTGTGGCTGCAAATAAAACCAAAATAACAAACAACACAACTAATATGCTTTTCCTCTAAGATTTTAAATCTTAATTCTCTTCTACTCTTCTATAAAAACAAATGCCGAGTAAGCGTAGACAGCTCCTGATAACTGGTCTAGACTGCTCTGCTCTGAATTTAACCATCCCCCACATAACCCAATACCTTTATTTTAAACGGTTCCTGGAATACAACTGTATTAAACACCTGCCGGCTTCTTACACTTTCACTGCCCTCTACAAATACACAAGTAACTATCATACGGGCCCGGTTCCCCCACAGTACCGGGGGCCGGGGGTCGTCGGAAAAGGACCTGCAGAGATCGTGACAGTGTACGAGAAAATAAGAGTGCCCGGTACAATCTAAGTAATCAATAACAAATGAGCAAGTGACGAAACCTCCAATGCACTCCCCGGGACCTCTCACCTCTCTAAACAGCACTACAACGTCTTGCCTGCCTCGGGCCTGACCCCAGTCCATTTCTCCCTCGCCCGGTCGGCGCGCCCCTCCGCTCAGAACTCGTCTACCCGCTTGCCAGAGCTAGGGTCCCTCCCCGGGATTGGGGGCCGTCACCTCCAGCAGCTTGGCTATGAGGGCTGCGTAGAGCACAGACAGGGGTCCCAGGAGTTCCGGGTCCCCTGGGGAAGTGGTGACAGAAGGCACAGTGGCAGGAACGGAATCCATTGTGTGGGGGTGGCTGAGCAGAGGCGACGCTTCCCCGTGAACGGCACTGGGTCCCCGTCTTTCACCGTTTCCTCCTTCCGAAAGGAGCCGGCTGAGGAGGCGGATACCGGGAGTGAACTTCGCCTTCCCCAGCCGCTGGCACTTTCCCCCAACGCCTCCTGGAAAACACGTCATCAGACACTGCCCCTGAGAGGACGTAACGGAGCCTACGGAGGCGGGCCCGCAGTGGGCGGGGCCACGGCGGAAGAAACCAACGGTCGAGCGAGGCGGGGAAGAGCGAACGGACCTGCGCAGAAGAATCCGAGGGACGCGCTGCGGCCGGAGGTTCACCTGCCGCGGGAGCTGCGGAAGACCGCGCGATTTAAAGGGGCCCCAGAGGGTACAAGGAGGAGCACGGGCTGGGGACAGACCCCCCCCTCACGCCCCTCACGCCCCTCAGCTCCGGCCTCGCGTCACTGCGTGCCGGGACCGCAGGCACCTGTCCCTACCGCCCACACGGGAGAGCAGCCTCTCCTGCCCCCTACGAAGGACCGCAGCCCGGACTAGGCCTCGGTCCCCTGGGCGAGGCTTCCTTCCCCGAGATCTCCAGTGCCCCGCTCAACTTTCTCCCTTCCGACTCGACCGACCCGCGCTGTCTCACTCTTGCCGATGCACCCATAACGCTGCTTCTAAGGAGCCACGTCATTAGGCACCATGCGAAAGCGTTCAGTTCTGGGTTCCATACTTTATAGTGATGTGCCTTGTGGAAAGGGCGAGGATTATGCATAAACACCTTCTAAAAGTTGGATAAAGTGGGGACATTTAACTGGAGGGAAAATAATGTTTGCAAATCTTTAAAGGTACGTCTTCAAGCTTAATTATAAAGGCAATTCAGAAGGACAATCGGGAAAATCCTGAAAACGAAGAGCAATGGGAGGGGGGTGACAGGGAAGGGGAAGGCAGGCTGTGCAATTAAGACAGTAAGTAAGGTACTGCCCCAAGAATCCAGATTATGGAACAGAATAGAAAAGCCAAAAATAGACCCAACTGCATTGAAAACTTGGGATATAATAGGTCAGTTGGGGGGGAAAGAGCCTTTTTAATAAGTGGTATTATAACTAAATACACCATTTGGAAAATAAAATTGGGATTTTTTTCATAAGGATAAATTACAAATGATCAGACACCTGAATGTAAAAAAACGAAAACAGGGGCGCCTGGGTGGCTCAGTCGGTAAACCGGCCGACTTCGGCTCAGGTCATGATCTCGCCGTCTGTGAGTTCGAGCCCCGCGTCGGGCTCTGTGCTGACAGCGCAGAGCCTGGAGCCTGCTTCGGATTCTGTGTCTCCCTCTCTCTGCCCTACTCCTGCTCACGCTCTGTCTCTATGTCTCAAAAATAAATAAACGTTAAAAAAAAAAAACGAAAACAAACAAGTACTAGGAAAAACACGGGTGAATTTCTGAATGTATTATGAAAGAGGAAAACCTTTCCAATTATGTCTCAAAATCCAAAAGATTTGCAAACAACTACTTAAAAATAAAAAAAAAAGTTGTCCAGCCCCTGCCTGGAATAAATGCAAAACAAGCACAGTTTGACAATGACAACTTGAGAAAAAATATTTCCAACATGAGACAAAGGGTTAATATTCCTAAAATATAAATAACTGTACAAATAGAGAAGAAAACAGCCAGCAAACCTATACAAAAATGGGCTGAAAAACTAAACAAATAGGTCTCAGGAAAACACCTAGGAATAGCTCACAAGCATATGGAAACATGCTCACTCATAATAAAAGACCTACGAATCAAACCTACATGGAGATACCGTTTCTCACTTATCCTGGCAAGATCTAAACATCTGACAACATACTCTGTTGGAGAGAGAATGTAGGGACACAAGTACTCACATACATGCTCATCATTACACAAGATGATGCAACCTCTATGAAAGGGAATGTAGCCACATCCCCCCAAATTACTCGAGTATTTACCTTTCGAGGTAACAATTATCACTTCCAAATATCTCAAAGATACTGTATGAAGATAATATGCACAAAACTAGGTTATCCCGTCCCAGCATTATTTATAATAACAAAAGACTGGAAACAACCAAAATACCCATCAATAGAAGAGTTGCTGAATATACTAAACTGTGAAACTAGAAAAAAAGAAATTAATCGATTTTCTATACTGCTAGGGTGTGATTTCCAGATTGTTTTTTTTAGGGGGGGGTGGAGAAAAATATATAGAATACTACTTTTATATTACAAAGCAACAAGAGACAAATACATATATTTTTACAACTCTGAGAGAAAATTCACATGCAATAAACTACACATTCAAAGTGCACAATCTGATAAGTTGTGACATAAGAATACATCTGTGCAACCACGATCGCGTTCAAACAGAACATATCCTTCACCTCCACAAGTCATCTCTTCCCCTTGGGAATCCCACCTCCTGCACCTGCTGCCTGGGCCCGACCCCACCCCAAGCAGAATTTCTATCATAATGGTTCGCATTTCCTGCAGTTTTATATACGGAAGGCAATATGTCATGTGTTCTAACTCTGGCTTATCTCAGCCTAACTGGAGACACTCGTGTTGCTTCATACATCAGTAGGCTATCATTCCTTTCTGTTGCTCAGTAGCATTTCATTGTATGGCTATATCACAATTTGCACATTTATTCAGCTGTTGACCTGAGTTTGGGGGTTTTCCCCCCTAGCTTTTTGGCTTTTATAAATAAAGGGGGGCTGGGAATATTGATATACAAGTTGCTTTATGGATGCAGAATTTACTTTATCAGGGGTACATGCTTGGCAGAGGGATGACTGGATCATTTGGCATTTTCCTTTTTAAAAAACTGACAAACGGTTTTCCAAGGTGATGTACCATTTTACATGCCCACCAGCAGTGTGGATTTTCAGCTCCTTCACACTTTCTCCCATACTTGGTATTTTAATTTTAATCATTTTAATTTTAGTCGATCTAACAAGTATACAGTGATAATTCGTGGTGGTTTAAATCTGCTTTTCCCCGAGAAGTCATGTGGAGCATTTTTTAAATGTGTTTATTTCCTACGCACGTTATCTTCTTTGGTGAAGTGTTCACTTTACTGGGTTATTTCCTATTAAGTGAGCTTGGGGAGTTCTTTATATATTCCCAATAGAAGTCCTTGTTCAGATACATGCTTTGCAATGGTTCTCTCCTAGTCTGCGGTTTGTCCTTCCATTCACTTAATAGTGTGTTTTGGAAAGTGTAAGTTTTTATTTTGATGAAATCCAAATTATCAAATTTTTCTCCTATGAATGAATCCTGCTTTTCATGTCAAATCTAAGAAATCTTTGGCTTAACTTTTTTCTAGAAGTTTTAAAGCTTTAGGCTTTACATTCACTTCGATGAAGGATGCTGAGTTCATTTAGGTTTCTGACTGGGGTATGGATCAATTTTTTGCACAGGGATATTTATAATAGTTCTAGTACTATTTGTTGAACACACTTCTCTTTCCCCATCCTATCTTTCCTCTTTTGTCTGAAGCCCATTGCCACGTGGGTATGGATCTACTTCTGGATTGTCTATTCTCTGTTCCAATAATCTTTTTGCCTATCTTTACACTGATACCATGCTCCCCTAATTACCACAGCTTTATTGTAAGTCTTGAAATCAGGTCATGTTTATGGTGTTCTAGGCCCCTTGAATTTTCCATATGAATTGTACAATCAACATGTTTTCTAAAAAGAAAAAAAATCCTGGTGAGATTTTGATCGGGATTGTTGACTCTGGGAATCACACTGGGAGCTTACTATTTGACATACCGTCGGTCACAGTGACAATATGATAGCATAACAATATTTAATCTTCTCTTGAACAAGGTATTTCTCTCCGTGCATTTAGGTCTTCAATTTCTATCAGCAGTATTTTATAGTTTTCAATTATAAGGCTCACAGTGTGACCGGATTTATCCTTAAGTAATTCATATTTTTTGACACTATTTTGCACATGGGAGGTTTTTTAAAATTTCAATTTCCAATTGTCTGCTACAATTTTACTCCGTCCTTCCCAAACTGTCTGCTTTACTCCTTTTTCTCGCCTTAGTACACTGGTCGTTGCCTCACGATGCCCCACGATAATGCTGAACAGATGTGGTGAGAGAAAGCATCCTTGTTTTGTTTCTGATCCTAAGAGGAAGCATTTAATTATTCACCATTAAGTATGATGTTAGCGGTAAGTTTTTCACAGAGGGTATGTTAAAGCCCCTTTCTATTCCTAGTTTGCTGATTACTTCTTTCTTTTAATGTCAGTAATCAACACTGGATTTTTTCAAATGCTTTTTCTGTGCCTATAGAGCAGAACATCTGGAATTTATTTTTAAAATTTGTTAATATGTGACTTACGTTGATTTTCTAATGTTAAAAGAATCTTCATTCATGGGATAAACCATACTTGGTCATTATGTATTATCATTTTTATACACTGTTGGACTTGATTTGCTAAAATTTTATTTAGAATTTTTGTGCGTATGCTCATGAGAGACACTGGTCTGTGGTTTTCTTTTCTTGTTATGTCTTGGTCTGTTTTGAACTGGGATGTATTTTCTTATCTTCAATTCTCTAGAAGAGTTTATACAGAATTAATACTATTTCTTCCTAATATGTTTAACTGAATTCACCAGTGAAGCCATCTGGGCCTGAAGTTTTCTTTGCAGACGGTTTTTAACAATAAATTCAATTTCTTTAAAAGTCATAAGGCTTGAGTAGGCTTTTGCAATTTGTGTCTTAGATGGAATTTCTTCACCGCATCTAAACTATCAAACTGACATAAATTATGCATAATATTCCCTTTTATTGTTTTAATTTCTGTAGAATCTGTAGTGATGTCCCTGTGTGATTGCAGATATCGGTAATTTGTTTCCTCTTTTATTTCCCTGTTCACTCTGGCTAGCGGTTAATCAATTTTATTAATCTCAAAGAACCAACTTTTGCTTTCATTGGTTTTCCTTTTGTTTTCTATTTCATTAAGTTATGCTCTTTATTTCTTTCTTCTGCTTCTTAGGGATTAATATGCTCTTCTTTTTCTAGTCTCTCATAGTAGAAACTGAGGTCACTAATCTGAGACCTGAATCTAATATATGGTGCTATAAATGTCCAAGCAGTGCTTTTCTGTTATTGCACAAACTTGATATGCTGTTTTCATTTTTATTCTGCTCAAAACACTGATTTTCCTCCTTTAACCCATAAATTATTCAGTAGTATGTCAGTTGGTTTCCAAATATTTGTAGATTTTCAAGAGATCTTTCTGATAACTGATTTCTCATTCAGTTTTACTATGGCTAAAGAAAATATTTTGTCTGATTCGAGTCTTTTTAACTTTTTGAGTCTGGTTTATGACCCAGAATATGATTTATCTACCAGATGCTCCATGTGCACTCAAAAAGCATATGTATTCTGCTCGTCTGTGATGTTCTATGAATGTCAATCAAGTCAAGTTGGCTGACAATGTTGTTCACATCTTCTAGAACCTTATTCACGTTCCATCTATTCTAACAATTACTGAGAGAAGGATATTGAAATCTCTAATTATAGTTGTATACATATATCTATTTTTCCATTCAGTTCTATCAACTTTTGCTTCACGTATTTTAGAGGTTTATGATTAGGAGCACAAACGCTTAAGATTGTTGGGGCGCCTGGGTGGCTCAGTCGGTTAAGCGGCCGACTTCAGCGCAGGTCATGATCTCACGGTCTGTGAGTTCGAGCCCCGTGTGGGGCTCTGTGCTGATGGCTCATCAGAGCCTGGAGCCTGCTTCGGATTCTGTGTCTCCCACTCTCTCTGCCCTTCCCCTGCTCGTGCTCTGTCTTTCTGTCTCTCAAAAATAAATAAATATTAAAAAAAAAAATTAAAAAAAAAAAGATTGTTTAGACTAATGACTGATTACTTTATCTAGAAAATAATTTTATTTATCTCTGTTATATACTTTGCTCTAGAATCTACTTTGGTGTTAATATAGCCTCTCCGGCTTTCACTTGACTACTATTAGCATGAGATATCTTTTTCAATCTTTTTAGTTTTAACCTATATTTTATGTCTTTTTAAAGTGTGATTTCTGAAGGCATCTGTTTGGATCTTGCTTCTTTACCCAATCTAACCACCTCTGCCTTTTAACTGGGGTATTTAGACAAATTCCATCTAATGTGATTACTGATATGATTAAGTTTAAGTTGAGGCATCTTTTTTTCTGTTTATTGCATCTGTTCTTTGTTCCCTTTTTGCTCTTATTCTGCCTTCTTTCGGATCACTGAGTCTGCTGAATGATTCTAATTTATCTCCTCTCTTGGCTTATTTTGTTATTTTAGTGTTTTAGTGGTTGCTTTAGGGTATAGTATGTATCTGTAATGTATCACTGTCTACCTTCAAGTGATACTGTACTACTCCATATGTATAGTAAGAACTTTACAAGAGTTATTACCATTTCTCCATCTCCTGACCTTCGTGTTATTGCTGTCCTGTGTTTTACTTTTATATATTTTTGAAATCCTATGCTACCAAAAGTTACATTTTAAAGACATTTAAATAATAAGATGATGGTATTATATATGTACTTACATGGTTACCATTTCTGACACCCTTCACTCTTTGTGTAGCTCCACTATTTTCACCAATTGCCAACTTCCTCATGCCTAAAGGTCTTCTTGAACATTTCTCAAGGCACAAGTGTGCTGGTGAATTCATTCAGTTCTTGTATGTTGGAAAAAAAATCCTCACTTAATCTTTGCTTTACAAAATTATTTTGCTTGATATGGTATTGTAGGTCAAAAATATTGTTCTTCATGTATATTAAAAGATTTATTCTACTGTATTCTACCATGCATTCTGATAAGAAATCTTGATGTCAACCTTATCTTAATCCTTCTCTATGTAAAGTGTCTTTTTTTCTCTGCTTTTAAATTGCTTTTCTATCAGGTATTTTTGAGCAAGTCAATTATGACATACCTCAGTGCAGTTTTCTTCAGGCTGTGTATGTCTGGGTTTCACTAAACTTCTTGAATATGTGGATCTATAGCTTGCATAAATTCTAGAAATTTTCAACCATTAGGTCTTTAAATCTGTTTCTGAACACCTCTTGATCCTGTCCTCCAGTGATTTCAGTTCCATTTACTAGGCTGCTTGAAAGTGTCCCACAGCTTACAGGTAATCTGATCAGTTTTCTTGAGTCTTTTTTCTCTATATATTTCTAATGCTATGTCTTCAAGTTCACTAATCTTTTCACCTATGTCTAGTCTAGCATTACTCCCACCCAGTATATTTATCATCTCTGTCACTGTAGTTTTCAAATCTAAAAGTTTGATTTGGGTCTTCTAAAAAATATATATCTTTCATGTTTCTACTTTTTTAACACTGAAAATATACTAATAAAAGCTATTTTAATATCCTTGCTTAATTCCAACATCTCTGGTAGTTCTTGGTTGATTTGGATAGGCTGATTTTTCTCCTCACCATGGTTTCTATTTTTTTGCCTCTTTGCATGCCTGATAATCTTTGACTGGATGCCATTATGAACAAATGCGATGGTTAATTTTACAGGTTAACTTGAGTGGTTAAGGGGCACCCAAATTAAACCGTAATTTTGTGTGTGCTTTTGAGGGTGTTTCCAGATAAGATTAGCATTGGAATCGATTCACTCAGTAGACTGCCCTTCCAAATATGGGTAGGCATCATCCAATCCATTGAGGGCCTGAGCAGAGCAAAATGCAAAAGGATTTCACCCCTTCCTCCGGGCTGCTTGAGCTAGGACATCATTCTTCCTCTCCCCTTGGTACTCCTGGGTCTCAGGCCTTTAGACCAGACTAGAATCTATACCATCAGCTCCCCTTTGGACTCAGCCTGAATTACACCACTGGCTTTCCTGGGTCTCTAGCTTATAGACAGCAGATTGTAGGACTCCTTAGTCTCAATTTGTGTGCATTAGTCAATTCCTTATAATAAACCTCTTCTACCTGTGTGTGTGGCTCTGTGTGGGTGTCCACTATTGTGGCACAGAAGTGAGGAACCCGAGTTGAGGATATGGAGCTGAAAGTCCAGGGAAAGCAAGGCAGCTAAAATTCACAGGGGTGAGTTTCAAGAAGAGGTGGGGTGGGAGGGGGAGGAGAGGAAGCGAGCGCTCTGGGGGTCCCTGAAAGATCCCCTTTGAGTATTCATCAGCACATGAGTTTGACAAAATTACTCAACGTCAGAGAAACTATCCAAGTGATTAGAGGGAACGGTTCCTGACAGAGGGCCAAGAATAGGACCTTATTCTAGGAGAACTGGATGAAGTATTCAGAGGGTTCTCGACTCAGACTGAACGCTGCTCACTCTTGCCTAACAAACCTTAAAAGCAATACGCCAAAGAATCAAACTATTTCCTGGTCATTTACCTGAATAAACAGAACAAAGCTCAAGAATGTTGTTTTAGTCAAGGTTCTCTAGAGAAACAAAACCTGGGAACTCTCTCAGTGCAGTGAGCAGGCACGACCGTAGGGCTCACAGCACTTGTTCTCAATCTTTCAGGAAATACTGTCCGTTGTTACCCGATGCTCAGTGACTTGAAAATGGCTTCCTTTATTTTGTCTGATTTTTTTTTTCTTTTCAGTTGTGTCAGTGACGGTAAAGCCGGTATCTCTAAGTCTATCTTGGCTGAATATGGAAATCATTTGCTTATTTTTTTAATGATAAGATAATGAAATTAATTTTAAAAATTATCCATAGAGGAGGGTAACAACAGGTTCAGTGGACCTGGGACAAAACCCTGACTTCTCCAACGAGACCTTGTTTTATAAATTGGTTTTGGATCTTATAAATATGTTAGATACTTCTAAAACAAAAATACATTTAAAAGCAATCCCTAAAAAGTGAAAGCAAAAACGAAACAATTAACCTAACTGTGTATCAAGTTGGTGGCAGGACAAGAGAAAGGAATTATTTCAAGTATGCACTAGTGGGATGCAGCGTAAAGACAAAAAGAACTGCAAACCGTCCTGAAGACATTTTCAATAATATGTCGTGGGTGGCAGTGTTGATATTAGCATTTTTAATACTGTTGTGTGAATGCTGTAAAGTAAATAAATATGTTGACGCCATTGAAAACTGGGGTTTCCGACACTGGAGAAAGAAAATACATGTGTAAGATAGATGAGGTTAAGTAAAATCCCTCTAGCATCCTGATTTTATTTTGGGAGTATCCATATGGAACCAAGAGGAATACTGCCACACGCAAAATCTCTACATCTTTCCTAGCCTTGCCCTCTGAAAAGACCTAGAAATGATGGCCAACTCAAAACAATTAACAATCTTAGTACCCAGAATGTGTATTTTAAATGTCATTTCCCATTAAAAGAAATCAGAGGCTTCTCAGAGAAATAACTCCTTCAAGGTCCAGGCAGGAGATGTAGAGGATCAGAACATCCTGTCACACCAGAAAGCAACGAAGGTGTCAGTGACCACTGGCTGGTGTCAAAAAGGCTCAGAAGCCAAGCTAAAGAGGCTCCCACTAGCCAAAAATGGGAGAAATTAAGCACTGATAACAATAAGAACTACAATGGATTGCAACACACCAAGTATTTTCAAATTCATGACGTTGTAATAATGATTAGAATCAAGTTAGAAGAAACACACCAAAAAATCTCTCTGGACATCATTGGTTAAAGCCAGGAAGTCAAATCATTATTTTGGAAACTATTTAAATAGAAAGAATCAAATATTTACACTGCCTTAACTATACAAACTAAGTCTCAGTGTAAACAATACTCGATTATATCTTTCTTTTTGAAGAAATACCCCAGCTTTTAAAATGAAGCAGGAACAATATAATCACCATACCACCAATTTGCAGCCTATGATATATTAACAGACTTAGTCGATGTCACTAATGACTGGTGACATCAAAAGTAGAGGGACATATGGGGCGCCGGGGTGGCTCAGTCGGTTGAACATCCAACTTCAGTTCAGGTCATAATTTTACGGTTCCTGAGTTCGAGCCCCACATCAGGTCCTATGCTGACAGTGCGGAGCCTGGAGCCTGCTTCAGATTCTGCGTCTCCCTCTCTCTCTGCCCCGTCCCTGCTCATGCAGTCTTTCAAAAATAAACATTAAAAAAAAATTAAAAAACAAAAAGTAGAGGGACATCTAGACATTAGATGCCTCCTGCTGAAAGCAAACATCTCCTGTTAAGTATCCTTGACAATCAACATTGAACCTGAACCTGACTACCAATTCCCAGCAAATACAGAGTCGGAGAAACATGTTCAGGTACACTGGGGGATGTAGTTAGCAAAATATAGCATGATATAGCCCCTAGAGGCCAAACTCATTTCTTCAATTAATACATTCCGACAACAACAAACAGAAGGGGAAAATCTACAGGCAGATGAAATGATATACATGCCCTCCCACTGAAATAACTAGAAACCTGGACAAAATACATGAAAAAACAAACAAACCTGTTTTTCAGGTGGAGAACAGGCAGCACACGACTGTGACACCTGAAAGAAGGTGAGCCTGCTGATAACCAGCTTCCTGGCTGGAGGCACTTTCCCAAGTTGGAGCCTGGCCAAGTCCACCAATCACACGGAGGACATGGAGGCCAGAGTTCAGGGAGACTGAGGTAACTGAAATGTGCAGGGAAAGGTACCGGAAAGACGGGGGCTACAAAGAGTTCCAGAAATCCGTGAGGGGGTTTCCTTCAATCTGTGCTGAATTCGAAGAAGGATCTGCCCTGAGGTAAGACTCTCTAAGGATCAGCAAAAAAACCCAGCTACAGACAAAAAGAACAACTACCAGGAATCTGAAAGCTGAACAAATCCCAGAGTTCTACACAGGCCTGGGAAGCAAATCGTGCTCCAGTCAGTTAGGGTGACCTGACTTTGCCGAATGCTCACAGCATTCAGTAGATTCCAGAAGAATAGCTTCTTAGGAGTAGGGCTATACTCCCTCTAGAGTAAAGGCAACCATCTACACAATCTTAAAAAAATCTTAAAAATAAGGCTAGAAAGGATCAAGCTGGTCCACAAGTAACAGTGGTCTAGCAACAAACCTCAACACTTTTTTTAAAAAGCCACTAAAAACCAGGCCCTCGACAATGTAACAGTCACAGCACCTGGCATCCAGCAACGACGAGGATTCACTAGAATCGCTATGTGTAAACAAAGCAGGAAAGTATGTCCACGTGGGGAAAAAAAAAAGGCAGGAATGTCCCCTGAAGAGGAGATACATCAATCTATAAAAACAGACTAAGGAGGAGACCTCGGTGGCTCAGGCAGTTTAGTGTCTGACTCCTGATTTCAGCTCAGGTCAAGATCTCACAATTCATGGGATTGAACCCTGTGCTGGGCTCTGTGCTGACAGCATGGAGCCTGCTTAGGATTCTCTCTCCCTCTCTCTCTCTGCCCCTCCTTCATTTGTGATCTTTTTTTCCCTCTCTCTCTCAAAAAAAAAAAAAAAAAAGAACAAGAAGTTGCAAGAGAGATGACAATTAGCTTGAAAATATTTTAAAAGAATTATTTTGAAGTTTATTAAGAATTAACACAAAACAAAACCTTGGCCCTACTGACAAAACGTGGAAGATATAAAATAGAACCAAGGAGAACATTCAGAGATGAAAAATAAACTACCAGATATGAAAAATTCACTTGATGGGCTGAGCCACAGATTAGATACTATAAAAGAGGAGTGAGGGGGCGCCTGGGTGGCTCAGTCAGTCGAGCGTCAGACTCTTGGTTTTGGCTCAGGGGAGGTCAAGCCCCCTGTCAGGCTTCATCGCTGAGCCTGCTTGGGATTCTCTCTCTCTGTGCCTCCTCCCATGTTTTCTCTCTCTCTCAGAATAAGCTAACAAACTTTAAAAATATAAAAAAATTTTTTTTTAAAGATCAGTGAGCATGAACACAGCAATGGGAAGGAATATCGAACTGAAGCAAAGACCCAGAAGGCTGAAAAACAATAAAAATGAACAGGGCCTCGGTACGTGAAGTGGTCTAACATACGTGTAATGAGAGTTCCAGAAGGAAAGGTAAGAGAAGGGGGATACAAAACACTCTAAAGAAATAATGTGAAAACTCACCGTGTCCAGAGCAAGAGTGAATTTTACTAGAAGTAATTACACTTTAATTAACCTTTTTTAAAAGGTGTGTTTATTCACAGATGACATGATCACCTATCTACTCAGAGGATCCTATGAAGTCTACACAAAAAGTCCTAGAATAAATTTAATAAGGTATGAAGATACAAATACACAAAATCCAACTGTGTTTCCACATATCAGCACAAAACGACGGTAAATGAGATGCAAGAAAGACACAATTTACATATCAAAAATCATGAAATACAGAGGCACACAGAATCTGCATGAGGCCTGTACCTGAGACCTACACAACACTGCTGAGAAACTAAACGTGGAGATGAACTTAGTTCTTGGATTAAAAGCCTTGATATTTGTTGATATCAATTCTTCCAAAACTCATCTATGGATTCAACATAGTAACGGATGAAATCTCAGGAAGTTGGTTCTAAAATTTATACAGAAACACGAAGGAACTGAAATACCCAAAACAATTTGCCAAAGAACTGCCCAATTCTGAGACCTACTATACAACTATACCAGTCAGAAAAGTGTGTTCTCTTAGGACAGAAACGTAGATCAATGGAACAAAACGGAGTGCAGAGAGACACACAAATTCGGTCAGCTGGTTTCTACTTAAGTGCCAAGGTAACCGGAAGGGGAAAGAAATGCTACAGGAGCAACTGGATATCCGTAGAAGGAAAAAACATGAAACTCAACACCAGTCACAAAAATTAACTCAACATGGAACAGAGAGCTGAGTGTGAAAGGTATAACTATAAAACTTCTAGAAGAAAATATGAGAATATATCTGCATTGTTGAAATGGCCCACAATTCCTTAGGCAGGAAACAGAATGCACTAGCCATAAAAGTAAAAATTAATAAAATGGTATTCACCGAAATTAGAAATTTGGTCTTCAAAAGCAACGTTAAGAGACTGAAAGGCCAAGCTGTAGACTGAAAAAATTATTCTTAGATCTTAATATTTATGAGGAAAAAAAAAACAATTTAAGAAAGGGCAAAGGAGGGGTGCCCGGCTGGCTCAGTTGGATGAGCATGTGACTCTTGATCTCTGGGTTGTGAGCTCCACACTGAGTACAGAGATTACTTAAATAAAGTAAACTTTAAAAAGTTTTAAAAAAACTTCAATAACTTTGAAAAGCTATTTCACACATGAACACACAAAACATGGCCACGTGAAAAAGTACCCACCAAATATCACCAAGAAATAATACCACAAAGAGGGGCACCTGGTTGGCTCAATCAGGCGTCCAACGCTTGATTTTGGCTAAGGTCGTGATCTCACCATCATGGGATCAAGCCCCAAATAGGATTCTCTCTATCTCCTCCTCTCTGCCCCCCCCAACTCATGCATATGCACGCACTCTCTCTCTTTCCCTCTCTCTCTCAAAATAAAAAAAATAAACAAAAAAAATTTTATTAAATCGTAGAAACATGCCTACTAGAATGGCTACAATTTATGACTAATAATATCAAACATTAGCAAATACGTGACCAAATGGAGGCCTCATAAATTGCTAGGGAAGGATGAACTGGGGCGTCGCTCTCGAGAACTGTCTGGCAGCTCCTTTTCAGATACAACAGACTTTCCATACAGCAGGGCAGTCTCACTCCTAGGAATGAGTCCATTTTATAATTACAATTCTATAAAGGGAAAACAGAACCTATAGTGAGATACAGTGTTGCCGGGAGCCAGGGACAAGGGAGATACATTGAGAAGGTTAGTGAGGAAACTTCTCTGAAAAAAGGAAATGTTCCACACCTTGGTCATGATTGTTTTAATAAGTGAATACGTTTGTTAAAACTCACTGAGCTGTATTCCTAAAAGGGGTGGCCTTTCTTGTGTGTCATTGGTATCTGACTTGAGTTGATTTAAGACACATGGCAACCTACTATATCTGGACCTCAACTAGGTCCTGCTTTGAACAAAAGCAATTTTTAAAAGCAGGGGAGGGGATTTTCAATGTGCCAAATAATCGGGTGATATTAAGGAATTACTGTGAAGTTGGGTAATGGACCATGGATGTATTTTACGTTTGTCTCTGCTTTTGGATGTTTGAAACTTTCCATGATAAAACACTTAAAGAATTAAAGCATCACTTGAAACATTTAATACTATGTAGAAAAAGAATTAGAGTCTATGAAAAGGAATCATGTAGAGGAAGATCTGGAGTAAGAGAACGAGCGAGCCAACAGAGCAACGCAGGGCCCTGTAAGGTTAGGTTGTTCACACGAGGAGCTGCTGACGCCCCGATATCTCCCATAACTACCTGCCAGGGGATGAAGAGGATATTTCTGCAATGAGTGGGGCTGGACAAGCTGCTCCTGAAGGTCCCTTCCCGCTCCACGCTTCCGTCAACTGTGGATCCATGAATCTGACTTCTGGTCCAGTTTTCCTAACCAGTCAGCACCCCAATACTCCCCAGTCCCACCAAAGAATTATCTATACTACTCGCTTGATACTTCACAAAAACTATTTCAAGATATTTTCCATTTTCTCAGTTTTCATATATTTGATATGCCCTTTTCTTAAACCTTTCCAAAATCAGAGTCATGCTTTAAACCTCTCGGAATCTTCTATTCCTAGCACAACACTCTGTACCTACTGGGCCATCAAAATGTTTTCTGGACAACACCTTTCAAGTCCATGTTACTTTGTAACATTGTGCCCCTTTCCCTTGCCATTCCTGTGGTGCCTTCTCCCACCGCCCCCCCCCAAGCAGAGACCCCGCCTTATACCATATCGGTGGCCCCCAACTGCGTCCAGAAAAGAGCTCTGTGCACATCCACAAAGAACATGAATAAAGAACTCCTTCTGCATCCGGAGGCTGTTAAATTTTTGAAGTGACGATGATTCATTTGGACGATCAAACTCGAATCCTGACACTGCCTTAATCACTGAAAATTTCATTATTCTAACTGTGCAGGTCAGGCACACCTTTACCCAGGGTGCTGCTAACCATAACCATGGAGAAAGCTATAAACTCTCCCCTATCCTGGTGGCCTTTCTCCTGCACTCCCTGGGTATCCAGTGCTTTTATGCCTCCCTCTGACCATCCCAGTGAGAAGCAGGCAGAGGGTAAGATCCTCCAAACTGCCAGGCACTGCACCAGACGCTTTATTAAACAGCTTCGATTCTTACAACAATTGAAGTAGGCATTATCTGCATTTGGAAGATGTAGGACAGCTAAACGGAGCTCAGTAATCTGCCCAAGCTTTCTCGATGATGAATCTGGGATTTGAAACCAGATAATCCCGGTTCAAAACTCATGCATTTTAATGGAACTGGGTGGGGGGGGCGGTTCCTCAAGTCTCGAAATAACAGAATGTAGTAGAAAAATATTTTTATGGGGGAGGATACTTTTCTCTACAGGTCCAAGGACAACTTGGCCTCCAACTTCTGAAAAGCTTGCTCATTCCCACAATTTACCAAGAAAAATGTCCAATTTCAACAAATACCACAAGGGGGAGCTAAGTCCTAAAAAGCTTCCAGATAGATTAACGGTCTCATTTGAATCCTGACTCCCTTAAGAAAGATAAATCCAAATAGATACTCTGCCATAAGTGACTCTTTCTAAGAAACAAATCTAACCACATCCCTCTCCTGCTTAAAACCTTCCAAGGATCCCCATCCCAAAGAGTGTAACACTACCTGTCACAACACACAACTTCCTTTACCTATCTCCCTCTTATCTCCCTCCAAATGACGCGACCACACCCTCAACTATTCAACACCGAAAAGGCTTCCCTGGCTTCCCCAAAAGGCCTTTTCTATATAAAACCTCCCACCTCTCTGAACATGTTATTCCCTCGGTCTAACTGCACGCCATCTCTGTCTCCACCTTCTATTCAGCAGCACACATCAGACTCCCACTTGTCCTTCAACTCCTGCCGAAACTTCTGACCCTCTCTGCCCATCCTCCCACCACAGTGAAATCAATTTATCCAACACGTCATTTTCCCATCAGGAAAATACTTTCTGCCCGTATATTATGTCTCCAGTGAAGGTCTTTATCTACCTGCTGGACTAAAAGATCTTGGAGGGGAAGAGCCTTGTTTATGTGTGTCTATGCCCAGCTCTGACACACCGCAGATCTGAGCTAAGAACCCATCAAATTATACACCAGTGGCCTGTTTCGGAGGCTAACGTCAAAGGATCAGCAGTAATTCTCATAAAGACATTTTAAGTTCTTTACCTCATGCTCAAAATCAATTTAAAAACCGTAGTTAATCGATAATTCTATCTGAAGAAGCTATGTATGTCGAACTTACCGTCTTAGTTAAATAAGTTATGAATGAATACATTATAAGAATTGCATTTTCCAAAGGTGTGACACTTGCTGGCTCTTCAGTATTTGTTTCTAGTTGCATTTTTGCATCAACACCATCAACAGGACTGCTTTCTGTTGTAATTATCCCTAAAATTGAGGGTGAAAATTAATATTTTATAATATGACTTATTTCTCTTCATTTAAAATATTTATCGAGTGCCCACCAAATATTGGTCAGTGGCTTCTCTTAAAGACTCGTACGGTTTAGGGGTGCCTGGTGGCTCAGTCGGTAGAGCACGCGGCTCTTCATCTCAGGGTCATGAGTTTGAGCCCCATGTTGGGTGTCGAAATTACTTAAGATAAAATCAAAAATATTTACTAAAAAAAAAGACATCGTTTCTATATGTCTTACATAAAGACTTATATAACGTATATAGTTATGCTCTTAAAGAATTCTAGAGAGAACAATATTCAGACTGTCCATTCGAGCCATCACACCCTTCCGTTATGAAACGAACGTATTTCCAACACACCCTACCCCCCAGAAGATCCCCCATCATGTCCCTGGCAAAACAACTGCTATCTGAACAGTACTTGGTTATGGGAATTGCGAAAAGGAGAGTTTTATGGTTTTTCTTCCATCCACAGTTGCATTTACCAAACGTTCATTTAGTGCTGGTGAAGCACTGTGTTAGAAACTTCCAGCAAACGCCGAGCAGAAAAGCGTCCGCTCGCAGACCTGCAGGTGGAGCGCACCGATGCGTAGCACGGTGTCTGGCACCTGGCAGGCGCCGGGTGATTGCTTCCTGAACAGGTGAATGACAGCCACGCAAAAGAGAATGTGGTAAACACCCAGAGACACTAGCGGGGACTGCTCACGGCGCGGAGGCCAGCCTGGAGCTCTGCAGGAGACGCAGGACTCCAGCTAAGCCCGAAAGGGTTTCCCAAGGGGAGGTGGCGGGGAGGTGATTTCAGTCTGAATTACTTGAGGCTGGGGCACGGTCCATAAACAGCTAGGAGTTCAGCAGTCAGTCAGGGAGGGCGGAGGAGGGGACTCTCTCCCAACCCGGAGATTCCACTCACTCTGGATCTATGAATGACCACAGCCAGGGTGGCATCTCAGTGTCTGAGATGCACGAAGGGACATTCGGGAAGACGAGCCTGTGAGGGTAGCTGATGTCAGTTTGTGACAGAACTTGGAGGACTGGGCAAAAAAACCTGTTTTTAATTCTGCAAGGAGAGTTTTTCCTAGCCTTGAAAGTTTCTGAGTAAGAGAGTTAACAAGATGTCGTGGCCTATGACTCACTTTCAACAAGCTGAAAAACTCTTTTAACTCTTTTCGAGATAGAAGAGTTTAGAACTAGAGTGGATGACACATGAAGGCAGTGTCCTCGGAACACGGGAGACCTCTGATAGGTCGTTTCTTCTTAAGTTACGGAATTCCTGCCCATGCCATGGCTTCTCCTGAAGAGAGATGGGGGGGGGGCCGCCCAGTGCTACCAGGTCTCATGGGGAACACCGCCTTATCTAGGGTTACAGACCGCAACTTCCAAGAACACAAAACCAGTAATGGTATCACACACACACACACCCCACAGTGGACACACAGAAAAACACAATTAGCTCTTCTTCAGTAGAAACCTGCTGACAGTATTTTTGGGGTTGTATTCTTGTTTTTAAACAATTTCCTCAATTCAAAGGAAACAAGTCGCTCTCCACTGAGTGTCTGCTGTCCTTCGTGATTAAAGCTATTTACCAGTGTCGGCCACGCTGGACTACCGCCCGAGGCACAAAGTTTTGTACTGTTCCCTAGGCGTAAATATCCCCTTCGCTGTTTGTTTTGTTTAATTTTTTTTTAACATTTATTTATTTTTGAGAGACATAGAGAACAGTATATGAGCAGAGGAAGGGCAGAGAGAGAGGGAGACACAGAATCCGAAGCAGGCTCCAGGCTCTGAGCTGTCAGCACAGAGCCCGATGCGGGGCTTGAACTCACAGACTGTGAGATCATGACCTGAGCCGAAGTCGGTCGCTTAACCGACTGAGCCACCCAGGCGCCCCCCCTTCGCTGTTTTTAAAAAAGTTTTTGCCATGTCTAGGTAGCACATTAACAAAAGAACTGAGCCACACTGTATTCTACTAGGGGCGGGAGAAGGGAGAGAAAACAAAGAATTTGTGAGTTTTAAAGCAATGGTTCTTGGAGCTCCTGGGTGGCTCAGTCAGTTAAGGATCCAACTTTGGCTCAGGTCATGATCTCACGGTTTGTGAGTTCAAAGCCCACAATGGGCTCTCTGCTGTCAGCACAGAACCTGCTTCAGACCTGTTTCCTCTCTCTCTGCTCCTCCCCTGCTGTGCTCTCTCTCAACATAAATAAACAAACTTCAAAAAAATAGGTCAACAAAGCAGAGGTTCTCACACTTTCATCTGATCAGAATTTCCTAAAGGGCTAGCTGGTCTCCACCCCCGGAGTTTCTGATGCCGGCTGCTCTGGCTGAAAACTACAGTTTGAGAACATGAGGCCTTTTAAGAGTAATAGTTTAGAGGAAGATTATTTACGTAAGTAATGAGAGCCAAACGCTGAGCTTTGGTTGGTTATACTCTCTGGCCTTTTTCCTCCTGCTGAGCTCCATCTGCCTCAACTGCTCTACTTTCTATTCCGGGGTTTCTTGTTTTTTAAAACTCATTCATGCCTGTATTATTCTCCCTTTGATTTCCTGCCTTTAGGCACAAATGTCCAGGGTCACGGGGCTGACTCAGCGGGTAGAGCATGCCACTCGGGGTCATGAGTTCGAGCCCCACACTGGGTGCAGAGATTACTTAAATAAATAATTTAAAAAAAAAAAAGAACAACAAATGTCCTAGAAGCTCTTGTTTATGACATACCTCTACTTTGTAGAGAAAACTCTGCAAGTTTTACCTGGGTGCATGTCTTTCTCAGTATTCGGCTTCTGTGACACCTCTGAGCCATCCTGGTCACCAGTCCCAGGTTGATCCAACTGGCTGGGCTCTTTGGGAATCTGTGTTTTAAGGTCTTCTGTGTGATCTTGTGGGAAACTATCTTCGAGGGGTGGCTCTATCCCTACAGGGAGGAAGAACGCATTGGGTTGGCAGAGCCCTGACGATACTCCCCACCTGGCCTCTCCCCCTGGGCAGCTCTTCCTCCCCGGCCACCCCCTGGGCACCTCACCACTGCCCTCCACATGCCGGGATCCCAGGAGGCATGACTGAGTGGGGAAATAACTGCGTTTGTCACACCTTACAGATGACTACAATTTACAAAGAAATCCTCGTTCCAAAATACTTTATAAATAAACTCATTTATGGTAAGGAGCTCAATAACCCTAACTCCCCTTGACACACCCAACACACGTCCACGCACGTGAAGGAACAGATGAGAATTCCAGTCAAGCGCAGAAACAGGAGCTGTCTCTCCACATGGAAAGAACGTGAACTCTTTCACGCACAAGCATGCTTGTTTCAGAGCTAGCGTTACGTACAGAGACAGCTGACTGAAACAGCTTTCGAATATTTTCAGAGTACCTCTAATTGTCGAAAAGAGTAAGAACCCATTTCCTTCCCCAAGAAGGTTTAGGGCAGAGCCCAATGTGACCCACAGAAGAGATGAGTTTCTTTAAAGCCTCACAGTTTACCCTAAAAATTCATCGGAGTTTTGCATTCCAACGCAAAATAGATCTGCTTTGATTTCACACAAAAATGTTCCCTTCCCCAAATTCTGAAGAAAAACTGGCCCTCGGGGAAGACAGCATGTATTCTGCGGCTTTATGTGCCCCTGGTACTCTCCCATATGCCACAGTTTAAACACCTCAGGCTGAAAAGCATGGGGACAGAGAACAGAGCGTGGAACTAGGGGTGAGGCTATGTTAGGAGACTGGCTCAGGGTCCGTTCAATCAGGATTTACTGAAAGGCTTGCACGTGTCAAGAGCTGCCTTAGAGAGCTCTGCATCCAGGTCGTGTCCCTGATTAGGCAAGAATCCTAGGGCCTAACCTAAGTGACTGCTCCAAAGAGGCAAGAAAGGCAAGGCATCGACTGAACCATTATGCCTGCTAATCCTTGGTCAGAGAGCATTATTTTGTGCAACAGGTTTCCGGTTGTGGAAGGAGTTACAGGGTGAAAGGTACAGCCCAGGGAACACAATCGGCGGTGCCGTAACAGCCTGTAGGTGACAGACGGTGGCTGCACTCGTAGTGAGCACAGCGGAATGTGCAGACCTGTCCCCGTCACCATGTGGCACACCTGAAACTAATGTAACATTGTGTTTCAACTACGCTTCAACTCCAAAAGGGGGCGACCGGGTGGCTCCGTCTATGAAGCATATGACTTCGGCTAAGGTTACGATCTCACGGGTTTGCGACTGTGAGCCTGGCATCAGGCTCTCTGCTGTCAGCACCGAGCCCGCTTCGGATCCTCTGTCCCCCTCTCTCTGACCCTTCCCCACTCACCTGCTCGCACATTCTCTCTCTCAAAAATAAATATTTAAAAAAAAGGAATTTACTTCCGGGCGCCTGACTGGCTCAGTAGGTAGACTGTGCAGATCCTGACCTCAGTACTGTGAGTTTGAGCTCCACATAGAGCACAGAGTTTACTTAAAAAAACGACAAAAAAGAATTTATCCAGGTTAAAAAAAAATCCCTTTCATAATTTTACACAAAACTTGTACTTTGTTAACAGGTTTACTTGGGGCATCGTTTTCTTGTTTATAGCTTTCTCTTTACCTGCTTGTCAAGGTTCCTTTTGAAAACGCTAGCAGTCCTGGGGCGCCTGGGTGGCTCGTCAGTTGAGCCCTGCTTCCTGATTTTGGCTCAGGTCACGAACTCAGTTTGTGAGTTCAAGGCCCGCACCAGCCTCCATGCTGACAGCGCGGAGGGATTCATTCTCTCTCTCTCTGCCCTTTTCCACTTGCTCTGTCACTCAAAATAAATAAACTATAAAAAAATTTTTTTAATGAAAAAAAGAGAGAGAGAGAGAGAGAGAGAGAGAGAACAAAATGCTAGCAGTCTTAACTGTCCTGAGGGGAAAACAGGGTGAGAAACCCTGACCCACGCTCCAGCCTAAAAGGAAGAAGGCAGGAAGGGACATGTGGATGGCACAGTGCGGGCCCTTACCTCCAGGCACACTGCGCACTGTGGACAGAGCTTTCCCAGTACGGCAGGAGGCACTTCCGCAACCACTCTGCACCCCACCTGCTTCTCAAGCCCGACTCCCCGAGGCCACGGGCAGGCACTTTACCTTCTGTGGCGCCAGCCCAGCCTTCCTCCGCGGGCGGTGCCGTCGCCAACGGCGTGGTCTCCTCCACGGCGGAGTGTTTGTACCTGACGAAATAGATCAGGTCTTGAATATCGTCAAGGACGGCCGCCTCTTCAAATACGTTACTCTCCCTGGTGCCCAGCTCTCCGTTTTCGCTCACGCGAGCATCCAGCATCTTCTCTGCGATGCTCAGAATCTGGGACTCGGATGCACGGAAGACCTTGTCTAGGACTTTTTCCACGTTATAGGGCAGGCTCTCCTGCTGCGCCGACTTCAGCTTCAATGACATTTCGTAGAACATGGCTTCCAGCTCATGGACGTCGAAGTACTTCTGGAACCGCTGCAGAGACCGCTGGTCTTTAAAGAAGCTGCCGATGATGGGGAGGTCCTTCACACGGTCTCCGTGCGGGGTCCCGCGCGGCAGGTCCCCGGCATGCTCCTCGGCCACAGACCCCTGGCTCTCTGCGTCCGCCACTCTCTCCAAGGCCCCCTGGGCCTCTTCTGAGAGTCCTTCCACCCCGGGCTTCGAGGTGGGCCCGGAGGTCTTCGGGTACTCCTCCTCAGGGCCATCTTCTTGGAAATAATCAGGATGGTGCTTCTCAAACACTTCCTCTAACTCTAGGGTCTGATTTTTTTGGTTAGGAGAGTCACTTACTTCAGATGGTCCCTGCACTTTATTCCCCACAAGAGGGCTTTCTTTTTCCACTGTCCCGCTGCCCGCCTCCCTGGCCCCTGTGTCTACCCCTTTGCCCAAAGTTTCACTCTTTCTTTCAATTTCCGAGATATTACTAGTTTCTTCTGTGTTTCCTCCTGCTTCTGCATCAGTCTTAACGGTGCCTAACACAGTCCCTGCAGGGGCCTGCGGGTTAACGGCTAACCGCCCACCCTGAGCCTCAGGGCTGTTTTCCTGAGACTGCTTTGCGCTGAGAGCATTCTCATCCTCCAGCAGTTCTTCAGAGCCGTATTCCTCTTCTGCTGCTGGCGTCTCGGGATGGAAACCCAGCACTTCCGGGCTCTCCACCTGGCCTCCTGTCTCCACTTCCTGTGTGCCCACCATGGGCTTGTGAGGGGCCAGCTGTTCCCCTGAGGCGCCCTCTCTGACCACGTCCTTGAGAGCTGTACCTTCCCATCCGTCTGCCTCTCGTGTGCAGGGGCCATCTCTTCTCCTTGTGGCCAGGAGAGATTTCTTCCCACAGTGGGACCCTCTTCTTCCGGTTCTCCTGGCAAACCAATTTCCTCCAGAGGGGAGGGCCTAGGTTGACTGTCAGTCTTAAGATGCCCTTCGTCTTTAAATTCCTCGCGTGGAGGCTCCCCTGAAAGCGTGTGTGGTTTTGGCCTGCTTACTACAGCACGTACTTCGCCCACAATGTCTTTGGATGCATTATGCTGAGTACCTCCCAACGGTGGCGCGATGCCCACGGATTCCTGCTCAACCTTTCCTTCGGCCACTTGACTCCCTGCGGCTTCAGGTACCGCTTCACGCTCCGAGCCACCTTCCGAAATCTGCTCTACAGCTGCTTCTTCACGGAGCGTTCCTTTCGAAATATGAACAGCTGCTCCTTCTAGGTCATTTTCTTTGTTAACAAAGGCTGACTCCAACATCCCTTTACCCTCTCCCGCAGCTGGCAGAGAGCCGAGCTCGCTGCTTTGAGTAGCACCTTGTGCTTTCGTGCCTTCCTGTCTCCCCTCCAGCGCCGTCTCAGCCTGCACCAGGCCCTTCTTGGACTCCTCAACGTTCCTTCCATTTCCTGTGAAGTGAATTTCCGGGTCTTTGTCATTATTGGCTTTAGGGGCCTCTACAATCAAAAGCCCGTCGTCTGCCGTTCAGGGTCGGTGGAAGCCGCTGCTGACTGTCGTTTCCCCCACGTGCTCTCTGGGATGAACGCATCTCCACTTTCCCCTCCTTCCTTTAGACCGGAAGTCCCTACATCCACACCTGTTTGTCTGTCACCTTCTGAGAAGGAGAAGATAGTATCTTCCCAGGTTGTCAGTATATTCTGACCATAGTTTTTGATCCCAGGGGACTGAGTCACCGCAACCTGATCCTTTTCATTTGAGTTCTGCTCTGTACCCGGTGAAAATTTCTGAACTCCAGGCTTTCCTGGAGTCTTCACATCCTCCCCAGCATGCGTGAAGGTCAGTAACGGCAGTTCGTCGAAGGTTTCTTCATCCTCCTCATCTTCCTTGCCAACTGTGTAATACTCGGTATCCAGCTCCTCATCAAAGTCATCTTCTAACGAAGTAACAAGTCTGGTGGTCTCGTCATCGGAGACAAGGGCATCCGCAGTCGAACCAAACTTGGTTTTTAAGTCCAGAGTCATTTCTTTCTTCAAAAGTTTATAAGCATCGATCTTCTCCTGTTCGCTCGAGAGCTGAGACCCGTTGCTGGTTTTGTTTTCACTCTCCGGCACTCTGAGTGTGTCCTGCAGCATCTCCTCAAAAGGTTCAAATGCAGGTTGGTCTCCCAGAGCACGATCAGCTTGGCTGTTTATGTGAGGCTGGTTCTTCTGAGCCCCAGATCTTTCCCTGAGTTCCTTAGAGTTTTCTGAGAATACAGTTTCACTCTCTTCTGAGTTAAGTTCTACTGGTTCAGGTTCGAGTTCAGGTTCAAGGTCGCTTTCCTCAACTACCTCAGGAGGTGTGTCCTTGTGCTGAGTTTTTTCTATCGCTTTCTCAGAATCTCCAGTTGCAGAATCGTACAACTCCAAAAATCCTAAAAGCTCTTCTACGTTGTAATTATCAAAATCATCTCTTCCCCCATCAAAACAAACAAAATCTGTCTCCTATAAGAGAAAAAAAAACCATTAGCACGTCACTAAGTATCGTAAGAACAAACTTGCCCATGCTAACGAAGGCTAACCTCAATGGATCTAGAGGGGCTTCTGTGCCAACCTTGGGCAATGACTGTTCTTGGGTAGTGGCGAGATATAAAAGCTGGAATCCACTTTTCCCTGGTTTCCTGCTTCCATGGAGAAGGAGTCCTACCTGAGTAATATTCCTGATTTCCCTTCACTCTCTCCTCCCAAGGATTCACATGGCTGGTGAGTTTGCTCTGTGCCATCCCTGTGTTCTGTTTGGGAGCTGCTGGAGGCAACACATATCCTCTCTGCTCCATGCTGTCAGTTTCATAGGGACAGTCCCGTTGGGGAGGCCCCCATCAGCTAGCCCAGTCTGTGGCTGGGTAAGTCTGTCTTCTTCTACACTAAAAAGTTAGGAAGCCCATTATTTCTGCACACCGGAGCCAGGTTCACTGAAAAGCTTTATCGATAAATAATAGTGACAATTTGGTCTCCACGTGCCTGACTCCTGGGTTTCTCAATTTGTTCTGAGCACAAGTGGAGAACAACAGGGTGTCATTTATTGGGTCCCCCAGTTCCCAAGAACTGTGCCCGATGTCCTGGGAATTCATGTCATAATGATATGTGCAGGAGCTGGAGCCCTCCAGACTACACTTTTCTGCCTAACCAGCCAGAGACAGGCAGAATCACCTTGCTGTCAGGCTCTAAGTCTACACAGATTTTTTATTTTGGCTCCTATTTTCTTGGGGCTGGGAAAGATAAATCAGCCTAGGAAGCCTTATTAAATACAGGTGCACGGGCAGTAAAAATTTAAAGGCACGAATAAGGGTGTCAAGGGGCCTCCCCGCTTAATTCTTACATCTCAAGTACAACCTGAAAACAAGATTCAGTAAGGAACACACTCCATTCTACATCAGAGTTGTAGGTGTCATGAAGATCTGCTTCCAGAACTATCCAGGAATCTACACTCTTCCTTTCCTCCAATAACAAGCAACTTGACATAAACTGGGCCGTAAACGGAGGGTGAGTTTAGAAGTCAACAAAGGTAATTCTCTCCTCCTAACTAAACTTTCACCGGAGTCTGAGAAGCCCTGACCAGTGCAGTAGGGATGAATTTCCTTTTTTCATCACATGCATTTCCAAGCCACTTTCTTAATCGTGATGGAAGCATGCTGTGGGAGGTACGCTCAGAAGGCAGACGCCCAAACAAGTGAGGTCACTGAGACCAATGAGCTGCTGTCTCACACCTATATCCTGGGGAGTCTCTTTGTTAGGAATGAGGCCAGACAGGTTATGGAGCTGATTTTATGACCCTCGAGATTACAAAGAAACGTGAAGCAGAGCCCTGGCTCTGAGACTTCACATCGCCTGCCAATCTCCTCTGACGATGGCTCTAGGCCAGCAGCCTGCGTATCTGCAGCACTGCAAAAAAACTGCTCAAAGATTTGTGAATGAAGGTAGGCATCAATTACTACACGTTTTAAAACTCCAGAAAGTAAGTGCGCCGGCGTGGCTCAGTCGGTTAAGCGTCTAACTCTTAGTTTCGGCTCAGGTCATGATCTCACCACTTGTGGGTTCGAGCCCCGCGTCTGGCTCTGCACTGATATCACAGGGCCTGCTTGGGATTCTCTCTCTCCCCCCCCATCTCTGCCTCTTCTCCCCTCTCTCTTTCTCCTTTTCTCTCAAACTAAAAAAAAAAAAAGTCCAGAAAACGATCGGCAGGACTGAGGACCCCAGAACACAGACTCCTTGTCACCACAGAGCTGTGTCGTGCACACGGATGAATGCTTTACAGGTGCACAGTCAGCACCGTGCAGATCTGAGACCAGGACTCTTCAGAATCTCTCAGGTTCCCTTTTCCAAACCTGCAACGTAACTGCAGTCCCTGAAATTGCTGAAGAGTCGTAATGAGAAAACCACCGGAGGGCAGCTAACCATCTGACTCTCGAGGCTGGCTCAGGTCACGATCCCATCGTTTGTGGGTTTGAGCCCCGCACTGGGCTCTGCGCTGGCGGTGCAGAGCCTCCTTGGGTTCCTGTCTCTCCCTCTCTCTCTGCCCCTCCCTCACTTGCATGCACACACAATCTCTCTCAAAATAAATTAAAAAAAAAAAAAAGAGAGAAACAAAACTATTGTAAATTGGCATTTCTGACCTAGTACATAGTTCACTGTTTAATTAATCTGATTTCTCTATATTTAAAATGTCTAAGAGTTATTCAATGAGTAAAATTTTCTAATGGAGATACCTTCTCCTTTTGTCTGTGAAAGGTATAGCTCTTAAACTATTAAGTATAGTACTTAATAACTAAGTACAAAATATTGAATTCTTAATTTTTTCTCACATAAAGCAGCAGAGAGAAACCTTATATGACTGCGCATACCAGACAACTACCAAATAATGACACGGTCTCCTATAAACTCTTTCCAAACATTTATTTCTTTTCTTTTTTCTATTTTTAAAAGTTACCTGATTCTAAATTAAAACCTGACACACAAATTTTAACTTGGTTTTTTTTCTGGCCAAAATACAAGGACTTTCGAAAATCATTAACTGACTATAATTGATGAATGTGAAAGGCAATTTACAATTGAGAACCAAAAAATAAAAATAAGAAATAAAAATCCATAACATAACTTACGTCTGTTGGAACCCGTAGCTCCTCTTCAGTATATTCATGGACTACTTGGATTAAATCCTTTGGAAAATATCCAAAAATACGTCCAACCTACATGAAAAAAATGGGAAAAAGAAACAAACACCAATCAAAATTCTGTATAAGAAATACAAATGACAGACTTCTCAGCAGTGAGAGGAAACACACAGAGAGGTACATAGGTTGGTACAACCACAAGAGACGGATAATCGCTATTATGACACGGATTATTATTCCACTGAAAATTAAGTACGGAATATTTTAAAGCCAATTTTTCTAAAATCACTGAGGTTTCCTTTTATTGTGCAACTTAATCCTAAACACAGAGCACATAGATTTCTGAAGTAGACAAAAGACCTACATAAGAGCAAGTGTTTGTATGTTTTGTGACTAAAACGAAGCAAATTAGGTGCACCTGGCCGGCTCAGTCAGAAGAGCACGTGCCTCCTGACCCCAGGGTTCTGAGTTCGAGCCCCGTGTTGGGTGCAGAGATTACTTAAATAAATGAATAAATAAACTTAAAAAAAAAAAAGAATATAAAATTCCTAAAATGAGTGATCACTACAATAAAAAAGCAAATATTTATTGATATAATGGTTGTAGTAGCTTTTTCAAAAACTAGATTTTCGAGTATTTGGGGAGAAAATAAAATTCAAACTAATCCACACGTCAAGCTTTAGTTTCATGCAAAGTAAACCTCTAGAGAAAATAACACCATTCATCTATAGCACTAACAGCTAAAATACACGGAGCGTCCTCCCGAGAGGCGTACTTAAGCCTCCTCCACTGGGAAAGCAGATCTCTGGGAAGGAGGCTGAAAGGGAAAAGAGGTTATCTTATCACCAACTCCTAAAATATCCTCATTAGGAGTGCTGTTGTTATATCTGGCAAATATAGGAAAGTCAGTCTTAGTACTAGAATACGGCCTTGAAGATTAGATAAGATACGGCAATTAAAAACTGCTACGCTGGCAGTTACTAGCAGTTAAAATCGAAAACTCTAAGAAACCAAAAAAGACTGCAGGATGAAAACTAGGAAATCGAAACAAGAATCATTTTGAGAGGCACCCAGGTGGTTCAGTCGGGTGAGCACCTGATTCTTGGTTTCAGCTCAGGTCATGATCTCATAGTTCGTGAGATTGAGCCCCGCATCAGGCTCCACGCTGACAGTGCAGAGCCTGCTTGGGATTCTCTCTCCCTCTCTCTGCCCCTCCTCTGCTTATGCTCACATTCTCTCAAAATAAATTTAAAAAAAAAATCATTTTGAAAGCTAAGGGTCTTGAGAGAGTTTTTAATTTTCTAAAGTATAAGTTTCATGAAATAACAGGAGAGAGGCTGAGGGGAAATATACACTTTTCCTTTACAGGAAAATTCTATTAAGGGAAAATCTGGAAAAGGGAGAGAAATCAGAAATATACAGAGAAAGGAAATACATTTATCTTTGTGCAGTCTCTGTCCACTGAGACCATAGGTCACCTAAAACTCCATATTTTGGGGTATCTGGCTGGCTCAGTTGGTAAAGCATGTGACTCCTGATCTCGAGATTGTGGGTTCAAGCCCCATGTTGGGTGTAGAGATTACATAAACAAAATCTAAAAACAAAACAAACAAAACCCTCCATATTTTTACACTGGGCAGTATTCTGTGTCTTGGGATCTTACAAAAAACGGTTGCAGAATCATGGGCCCTCAGGACCGGAAGTAATCTTTATTTTACTCATTTACTTATTTTATTTGAGAGAGAGAGACAGAGATTGCACGCGTACAAGTAGGGGAGAGGGGCAGAGGGAGAGAGAATCTTAAGTAGGTTGCATGCTCAGCACAGAGCCCAACTCGGGGCTGGATTCCACAGGATCACGAACTAGCCGAAATCAAGAGTCAGATGCTTAACTGACTAAGCCACCCAGGTGCCCATGGAAGTAATTTTTATTTTATTTCTTTTTTAATATTTTAAAATATTTATTTGCAACGTTTATTTATTTTTGAGAGACATAGAGACAGAGTATGAGCAGGGGAAGGGCAGAGAGAGGGAGACACAGAATCTGAAGCAGGCTCCAGGCTCTGAGCCATCAGCACAGAGCCCCGACGCAGGGCTCGAACTCACAGATCATGAGATCATGACCTGAGCTGAAGTCAGCTGCTTAGCCACCTGAGCCACACAGGCGCCCCAAAATATTTATTTATTTTTGAGAGAAAGAGAGAGAGAGACACATATACACAGTGCTGGGGAGGAGGCAGAGAGAGAGGGAGACACAGACTCCAAACCAGGCTCTAGGCTCTGAGCTGTCAGCACAGAGCCCGAAGCAGAGCTTGAACTCACAAACCATGAGATCAGGACCTGAGCCAAAGTCCGATGCTCAATCGACTAAACCACTCAGGTGCCCTGGAAGTAACTTTTATATCTAATTTTGCTTCCATATATCATCCCTGCCAAGGAACTGTTGATTTGATTGCAGGGGGAAAAAAAGAACTAGAATACTTGTTCAAGAGAACAAATTCTGCAAAAGTTATTGTCAGGACCAACGTGAGCAGTCCAACAACGTGCCACCGGAACAATTATCAGACAACAAGACCCCTTCTGGCCGGGCTGCTGAGGGCGATGTTTCCCTAAGAAGGCAACCTGAGAGATGAATATGGCCCAAGGAAAATGCAAGTCAAGTTCACTTACCCACCTGCTCCAACTTAACCACCTCACTGTGTATAAAACAGGCAGCCTCCGTATACAGAATACTTTCCAAGAGTGAAGGTTATCAAGAAATCTCATGTGGTAGACTTGCAGGAAACAGAACAGATCCTTCTTTGTACCTGGTGACTCAAACAGGACTCTGCCCAGATTATGAGGGCTGAACCTAACCAGTTAGTCGGTCTCTCAAGACTTCCCCCTGGGTAGGGCCGGGGGGCACCAGGGTAGCTCAGTCAGTTGAGGGTCCAACTTAAGCTTGGGTCATGATCTCACAGTCTGTGAGTTAGAGCCCCATGTCAGCCTCTGTGCCGATAGCTTAGAGCCTGGAGCTTGCCCCAGACTCTGTGTCTCCCTTTCTTTCTCTGCCCCTCCCCTGCTCACGGTCTCTCTCTCTCTCTCTCTCAAAAAATAAACATTAAAAACTTTTTTTAAAAAAAAAAAGAAGATTCCTCCCAGGAATCTGGAATGCCAACAAAATGAACCTGTTTTTCCCTATGTAGGTTTCTTAAGCCTTATTTTCTGTTGTCTGATATTTTATGAAGAGTAAAAATTTCCACAGTGGGGACTGGGTATTCCTGGAAGTCTGGGCAATCCTAAGGACATGAAGAATTCTGACTCTTTTCAGCAAAGAAGCAGTCCACACCTCACACTTTTTAGAAAGGAAGTGACAATAACTCAAAGGCTTTCAATCAGGTCACTCCTAGGGAATCTCCTCATTAAAAACTTCAAAGCCTGAGTGTTCTTTACAGCAGCCAAAACATGGAAGCAAGCCCAGTGTCCATCAACAGACGAAGGGATGAAGATGTGGCACGGGTATGCACACACACTGGAACGCTACTCAGACATAAAAAAGAATGAAACCTTGCCATCTGCAACCACGTGGATGAACCAAGGGGGTGTGCAAGGCTAAGTGAAAGAAGTCAGAGAAAGATAAATGCCATACGATTCCACTCACAGGTGGAATTTAAGAAATGAAACAAATGAAAAAAAGGGGCAAACAAAAAAACAGACACTTAAATACAGAGAACGAATAGCTAGGTGCCAGAGAGGACGTGGGTCGGGGGAAACCGGTGATGGGGATTAAAGAGTACAATTACCAAAAAGGACATTTTGTTTTTTTAACAGACCAGTTAACAATACACACGGTTAGGCTGCCTGTTCCCAGAGCTGCCAATCTTTCACAAATGTTAATGATTTAGAAAAAAAAAAAGAAGGGCTCCTGGGGTGGCTCAATTGGTTGAGCGTCTGACTTCGGTTCAGGTCATGATCTCACAGCTCACGGGTTCAAGCCCCGTGTCCGGTTCTGTGCTGACAGCTCGGAGCCTGGAGCCTGCTACGGACTCTGTGTCTCTTTCTCTCTCTGCCCTTCCCCCCTCAAAAATGAAGAAACATTAAACAAATTAAAAAATAATAATAATAATTTAGAAAAAAAGAAATACACAATCAACTTTATTTTTTTTTTTTTAAATTTTTTAACGTTTATTTATTTTTGAGAGACATAGAGACAGAGCATGAGCAGGGGAAGGGCAGAGAGGGAGGGAGACACAGAATCTGAAGCAGGCTCCAGGCTCTGAGCCGTCAGCACAGAGCCCGATGCGGGGCTCGAACTCACAGACTGTGAGATCATGACCTGAGCCGAAGTCGGCCGCTTAACCAACTGAGCCACCCAGGCGCCCCCACAATCAACTTTAAACATGAACACCTGAAATGCAGTCCTACCCAAAGGTTACAGGATTAGGGCTAATGCTCCCAGCAACGAAGTTCAGGTTGAATTTTCAGGTTTCGCCACGTCGACCTTTCCTGGGCACGGAGCAGTCGTGATAAGGCCCACGACTTAACGCTGCAGCAATAACCAGCAGCAGTTTGGCTCCTGTTTAAGAACAGAGCCCCAACTCGAGGCCAGGCCTGATGCCTGCTGGCGACACAACCGCCCTGTCTTCCCAGTCCAGCAGATGAGACACGTGAACTCCATCAAAGCCCCCAAGAAAAGTCATTTAAATCCATAGCACTACTCGAGCCAAGAAAAGTAAGAAAATAAAGTATGCCAAATCTGTACTTACACTTCCGGCCCAAACTTCAGGCGGTCTCCCTGCCAGTTTATAGTAGACATATACGGGGTCACCTTTTTTAAAACTGACAAAACGACAGTCGGGGCCTGTAAAATCTTCCAGAGCCTCACCCCGGTACATTAACACTGCAGACAAAGACAAAGGGGCAAGAAAGAGAAGAAAAAACAGATGTTAGGATTCAACTTTCAGAGTCCATATTGATTTGTCAGGAAAGTGGGGTTTCTTCTATCCTGTAAACAACATCCGGGTTTCTCCAGGGCTATCTGGAACCAATCGCTTTCCACTCACGATTTATCATTATATATCATCTCTCCAAGTAGACACGGGAGTGGGCCACTTTCCCTGTTCTTCTCTAAGGATAAGGCTGAGAAACAAAAAGCAGTGAGTCCACTGCCCCACAGGGCTGGTCTCAAGAGAAACTCTCCAATCTTCCTGTCCTCAATCTCTGCTGTTTCGTAATCATAAAAAGCTTCACTGTGCGACTGGATAAATTCAAGTGCAGATGCTGACTGGCTTCAGCGTGACTGCATGCAGAGGTGATAAGGAACTGGGGAGAGCACCCAGGAACCCCCAAGAGATCAATTAACTTGAACTAACACTCAAAGGCACGATCTTTAAGTGGCTGTTAACTGCTACCACGCAGCAGCAGTAAACACTGTCAACTGTGCTTGAGGCCGCGCTGTTCTCCCCATACAGGATCTGGAATGAACGGGAAACGATACCACACCCTATTATGGGTCCAATCACACGACGGGGTAATGTGAAATTACTATGACAGTAGGTAATGTTGACTGTACCCAACATTACAAAGGTTACAAAACAAAGGGGAAATACCCTCATTTATTTATGTCTATACACAAAAATCACAAGTGGGCATCACGGGCTGTAGGGACAAGCAAAACTGAGAATTGTTCAATAAGTAGTTATGTTTAGTCTTAAAATGCAGGACTTAAATCAAACTGGATCTAGAAACTGTTAGAAGCAGAATTTTTCTTTTTGGTGGCCAAATACAGTTTCTGATGTAAGATGAAACGGACAACAGACGCAATTAAATAGCAGAGAAAAAGAAGGGTGAATGGAAAGAATACTTTTTCTTAAAGCCAATTAGCAATAAATACATTAAAATGTATCTCTAAACCCATATTTGGGGGATGAACAGATAGATTTGAAGGCGGTTCTTTGGATTTTGAAGCTAAAATCCGATTATTTTAATGTATGGCCGGCATCCTAATTCAGCTAGAATTGGGGGAAAGGCCAGGTTGAAGGTAATGGGCAATTTCAGACTGGGGATTCTATCAGAACTGGAAACGTTCCTTTTGCTCCCCCTTAGAAGAGATCATGGAGAATTTATAACACTAAATTATGACATCACGCACACGGTGAAACAACTTTCCGTAAAGTACACAAGGACAGCACACACACGCGCACACACACCTTGCTAAACAAACACTTTATGCAACACACAGTCCCAGACCCTGCTCAGCTGCTGGCTGCCGGTTGTGTTTAGTTACAGCTGTTTGGACACATGCCATTTCTCCTCTTACGTGACCCCGAAGGGCCCTTCCAACGCCATGCCCCTGTACTGAGGAAGCATCAGTCCTGTGATTCTCCAGGTACTGTTATGGTTTTGAGGAACCCAAGTCCGGAGTCCTTGAAAGCACAGCCCAGGGAGCATTCTGTCTTAGCCAACCCCACTTGCTAATAATCAATCTGGGTTTGCTCAGAGGAAACTGAAGGCGAAAACTGTGGAAGCGGCTCTACTTTTGTGGTGTTTAGTTGCCTCGGCCCTAGGCTACCTCTAGGAACCGGCTTGACACAAATCAAAGATGCAAAGATGCCTCCTCCTCCTGAACGGTGATGCAGTAGATACAAACTCCTCCGATTATGGAATTTGCTTTTGAATAGCAGCAATTTGAATATAAATAGCTAGACTGCAGGCATACGGCCTCTTCAGCACGAACGTTTTTTCTATATGTGTTGTTTACAATTTATGAACAACCGTTTCCGTAGGCGGGTATCTCTAAGTTACAAGGTTATTCAAGACCCTCCAGGAGGAGGTAGGGATGAGGAACGATTCTGGTCCCACAAACACAGAGGAAGAGATTCCAACAACACAAGTGACTAAAGCTAAAGCCGGTCGCGTTTATGAAACCCTTGGGGAATTCATTATGATTAGTTTAATAATCCTCTTCATCGGATTCTGGACATCTCTGGCCTCCTCGACGCCCACAGTCCATCCCCCACCCCCAATCTAGGACTGGGGAACAATTCCGCTTCCTGCGCAAAGAGGAGGCTGCCGGTCCCAGGTGGCCACTGCAGATTCTTGGCCTCTTTCGAGAGCGGAAGATTTTGGCCTTCCTAAGGTGCCCTCCTTGCCTGGCTGTTTGCAAGGAGACTTGCAAGCACAGAAATGACAGGACTGAGGCAGAGCCGGGGTGGAGACCTTGGAATACACTGCATGCTTGGACTCTGGGCTCGTCCCAAACACAAACTCCAATCCCTGTCAAGAAGGCGGTAGGAGCCCCAAATCCGAGAAAGCAGTTGGGCGAAGGGGCAGCGCCGACGCGCACTTCGCGAGCCCCACCGCCGACCCGCCACGGGGAGTGCACCCACCGAGCCCTAGGCGCAGCGGCGCCCCGACTGCACCCACCCGGGTCCCCACCGCGGGGGCAGGAGAGCGCTCGCTGCAGCGCTGGGAGCTCAGGGCGCGCAGCGCGCACCCCATGTGCCCCGTTTCCCCTCGAGGACGAGCGGGGGGCTAGCGCTGCGAGCCGCCCCCGGGGAAGCCGGGGGCCACCGCCACCCCTAAGACTCCGCCGCATCAGCAGAAGGAAAGGAAACGCTGGCAACAAGTGGGAGGCGCAGCCCCCCGGCCGAGGTCGGCAGGCGCCGAGAGCACGGCGCACGCCCCGGCGCTCGCCCGCTCCGGCGCCGCGCCCGCCCGGCCTGCGCCCCCCGCCGGCTTGCGGGGGTGCCCGGCTCCCGCCCCCGCGCGGCCCCGCCGCCGCCGCCGCCGCCCTCCCGCCACTCACTGCTGCACTCGTCGTCCGCGCACAGCTTGTGCTCCGCGAAGCGCCGGCTAGTGCCCGCGTGCGACTGGCCCGGCACCCGCCACGGCAGCCGGAGCAGGAGCAGCCAGAAGAGCAGCCCCGGCGCCGCAGCCATGTTGTGGTCACCGCGGGGGAGCCGGCGGCGCGGAGGCGGAGGCGGGGCGGGCGCCGGGGGGCGGGGCCGAGGGCGGGGCGCGGCGGGCGGGGCGCGCGGCCGGGCGGGGCGGAGCCGGGGCGGCGCCGGCGTTCCCGGGCGACACGTCAGCACAGCCTCGGCTAGGAGCACGAACCCGCCATGCCGTGCTGTCCTCGGCTCGCCACCCTGGCGGCCCGCGCTCTCGTCTCCGCGCCCTGGCTTGCTGCCTTCGGATTCCTCCCCTACCGGTCTCTGCGACCTTGGAACCTCCCGCCCCCCGCCGTCCCAACGTCCTTTCTAAAGGCAGCTTCTGATTTCTGGTCCAACCCAAACCAGTCCACCTCCCACCCCCCCTAAATCTTGATTCGGTGCCTCCTTTTCCAAACTGCCACATCCCACTCCCACAGCCCTAAATCTTGGTTCGGTGCCTCCTTTTCCAAACTGCCAAATCCCACCCACGAGTTGCCGCTGTTAGTTTCTGGATTGAGGCTCGCAGGGGTTCCTTGGGGGTCCCATCCATGATCTCCTTAGATTGGGAAGGGGCGTGAGTAGTGGAATGGTGGATTGGTCATGGAAATTAGAGCTAGTGGCCGGCTTGGCCATTGTTTTGGTTTCTGTTTGGTTTGGGTTTTTTTGAGCCTTGGGGATAGGGTATGCTACGTATACCAGTGCTGAGGTCTTCAGATTCTTGGGCCTTTATCCCTAATGGAAGAAGTAATTTAATTCAACGTAGATGCATTGAGCTTCCGTTTTATGCTATCGTTTACGCCTGCGAGACACTAGGATGGTGTGGGGAAACTTGTAGGTCAAAAGACAAGGGATCTGGCCCTTGTCAAAAAAAATCCACAATTTAGTGGAAACCAAGTGACCTCAAAACGACGAAAGAGAGTACCAGGTCGGGGAAAAGCTAATTAACTGCAGCTAACTTTTATTGAGCTCTTTCTTTACACCCAGGTGTTATTCTAAGGTCTTTATAGTATCAAGTTGTCTAATCTTCTCTAGTGAGAATTGGAGCTGAGATTCAAACCCAGGGAATATCATTTTAATCACAACTCTGTAAAGCCTCCATCAAACAACATGCAATTTTTTTTGTACTTTCTCTCTGACTAGGGGAAGAAAAATATTTTTTAAATCATAATATAACTGAATTATCTATATGTGCAAAAAAAAAAAAAAAAAAAAAGCCATAAGCCCACAGTGGCTACAATGTTCTGGCTCTATTTGGAGCACTTGGCATTTGTGACCAGGGGCTTCTCATAGTATTCTCTTCTAAGGTTATTCATCCACCTCAGCACCAAACCCATCAGTTGGTTTTCCAGATTAATTGGATTCTTTAAATACAAGAGGAAAGGGGCACCTGGATGGCTCATTGAGTTGAGCATCTGACTCCTGGTTTTGGCTCTGGTCATGATCACATGATCATGGTCCCAGGGTCGTGGGATTGAGCCTTGCATCAGGCTCCACGCTGAGCATGGAGCCTGCTTAAGATTCTCTCTCTCTTCTCTCAAAAACAAATAAATTGGAAAAAAATAAAATAAAAGCAAGAAGAAAGAATGTGGCCTGTCCCTGCAATCCATAATGTTGAATAAAGAAGAAGATGTGGTATTCACATAGATGTTCACAGTTGTTTGACTCTAGGGACCACGGGATGTCCCATTGGTCCACTGTAGTGTCCATAATTCTCTGGAGAGAATGTACAATGGATAAGGTCACTGGCCATCCCAGGATAGTGCCCTTAGGGGTTCATTTCTTTTCTACTTTGTGTTTGTTTGCTCTAGAATCTTAGTGTGTCTAATGGGCATCTTCAACTTTCTTAAAAACCAAACTTTATTTTCTCTCTCAAACCTCCTTTAGTCTTCCCTATCTCAATAAATGCCATTTTAATTCCCATCTTCCAGGTGCTCAGGTCAAAAACTTACAAACCATTCATGACAACTTTTTCTATCCCACCCAATCCAACCCATCGGACAATCCTGGGCACTCTTTATTTTAATAGCTTTATTTGAGCGTAATCGTCCACACATTTGAAGTGGACAGGTTTCCGAGTTTTGACATATTTATATTCTCATGAGACTATCACTATAATCAAGATAATTAATGTACCCATCCCTGATAAAAGAGTCCTGATGCTCTTTTGTAATCTTCCCTCCCCTTTTCCGCCACTCTCCAAACAACCTTCTGTTGCCAGAGATTGCTTTGTAATTGCTGGAATGTGATATAAATGGAATCATACAGTATGTACTCATTTTTCGTCTGACTTTATTCACTCAGCGAAAGCATTGGAAATACATCTAGAACCTGACTACTTCTCACCATCCCCTATGTTAACACTGTAGGCCAAGCCACCATCATCTCTCACAACAGCCTTGTCACTGTTCTTCCTTTGCCTCCCTAACGTCTACCGTGTCAACAGCAGCCACAGTGATCATTTCACGATACACATTTGGTCATGTGTTTCTGCTCAAACCCTTCCAACAGCTTTCCATTTCCAACTAAAATGCAGTGACTTTATGATGGACTGCCACTGTGTTATTTGATCTGATCTAGCTCATCCCGCTTACCCCCACTTCCTAACACTCTTCTTTCTCCGTTAGTTCCACTCAAACCCACCAGTCCCGCTCTTGCATCAGAACATACTTTGTACTTGCAATTTTGCATCGACCTAGAACAGTGTCCCCAAACAGCTCACCTAACTAGTTCCCTCACTTCGAGTGCCTGTAACGACACTGTTTCTTGTTAGAGAAGCCTTTCTTGATCACTCTACATAAAATAGAGCTCCTTCCATGATTATCTAGCTCATCATCCTGCTTTGTTTTTCTTTAGAGCACTTCTACCAGCTTTATATTTGTTTATCTGATTGCCTCCTACCCCAAATACAAGCTCCCTGGGAGCAAAAAATTTGTTTTGTTCACTGCTATACCATAAATGCCTACAAAAATGTCTGGAATGTATGAGGTACTCAACAAATGATTTGTTGGATGAACCTATGATAACTTACATATATAAATATAAATATAAAATATAAATATATTACACCATTAGCCTACATGGAGCCTCCATATGTAAATAGTACCGAGAAAAAGGTGCCATAAGAACAAGGCATTCTTGTGTCTCCCCCTCAGCAGGATCTTCGACACATGGAACAGAACCTGGAATGCATTTATTGTTGATTAAGGGCATATTTGTTGTGGAGGGAGTGAATGAAATTGCAGTGTATTTTTTTCCTATGCATTACCAGAATAGATAAAGCAGACAAAGGTAATTCTAATTTTTCTTATTTCTATCTAGAGTAGAATTAATGACAGTTCATTGGTGGAAAAGGAAAAATTCCAAAATGATCTAATTCCATATTATTTCTTATTTTGACTGATATTCAGCTATGCTTTTACATGAAGAATGAGAGCTCTCAGTTGCTGAAGAACTGGCTGCTAAGTTTGTTGATTTTCCATGGTTTTCCTTTATGTGCATTCTTCATTATTTATACTATTGCCTTAAGGAGATATTAACAAGTTATGTGGACAGAAAAAATTTCTCATCTGACCACAATGAGGGTGATGGTAGTAGTCCTTCCTGTGTGTGTGTGTGTGTAAAATAGTGGATGAATCAGCATTCATTTTTTTAGGTTTATTTATTTTGAAAAAGAGAGAGAGAAAGGGTATGCATATGAGGGAGGGGCAGAGAGAGAGAGGGAGAGCAAGAGAATCCCAAGCAGACTCTGAGCTGTCAGCAGGCAGTCTGATGTGGGGCTTGATCCCATAAACCATGAGATCATGACCTGAGCTGAAATCAAAGAAGGGGACACTCAACCAACTGAGCCACCAGGAACCCAGGCTTTCATTTTTAATAGCAATTGATTATGTGGTCCTGATGCTTAACATAAATTCTAAACCCAAGTGTACTATTTGTTAACACCTCAAATGGAATTTCATTAGGTAAAGGTTGAGTAAGAGTTAAAAAATGTGTCTAGTGGGGGGCAGGACATAAAAATAAGACATGGAAGGTTCATGACCTTAAAGATTTTGCAGTCTGTTTAAGAAGACATGATAGGGCGCCTGGGTGGCTCAGTCGGTTAAGTGTCTGACTTCAGCTCAGGTCATGATCTCATGGTTTGTGGGTTTGAGCCCCGTGTCAGGCTCTGGGCTGACAGCTCAGATCCTGGAGCCTACTTTGGATTCTGTGTCTCCTTCTCTCTCTGCCCCTCCCCCAATTGCACTCTGTCTGTTTCTCTCAAAAATAAACAAACATTTAAAAAATTTAAAAAAAAAAGAGAAGACATGACGAACACATCTGAAACAAATAGAAGACAGAATGATAACATATATAATTGTAAACTTCCCATGGTGCCTACTCAGGAACTTCTAGTAGGCCTAATACTAAAGTTTCCAGAAAGAACCCAGTCTATTGCCAATGATGAAACCACTCAGAGTTTAGAGAGTGGTGTAAAATATTTGAGGACTATGTCCCCCAGGCAAGATGGAGTAACAGGGGCCATATTTACCCTCCTATGTTAAATATCTGAAAAAATGGGCAAAATATATGAAACAATAATTTTTAGCCATTGAACGATGACCAGTAGAGGACAATGAGCTACCTAAGGTAAGTGAAACAAGTGAGGCGAGTACTATGATTGCCTCAGCTTACACTCTGGGTGAAGTTACCGGGCCACAACAAAGAAGGGACATTCAAAAAGGTGACCTCCTTGAGTTCAAGAGACAGATTTGAAAGTTTGGCGAGGTCAAGGCAGCTGGAATTTGCAGGGAAGAGTACAGTAGAGAAGAGAGCTGCATGGAGAAGAGAGAACTGCACAGACAGAGCTCCAGAGATCTGCAGATGGTTCTTTCAAGTCTTCAGCTGAGTAATGATAAGCACCTGTGTGTAAAACACTACCTGAGGCCAGGGCAAGAACCACCAGAGGGGACAGGAAGAAAAATTGTTGTAGAGAATACTTTGTGTTCCCACCAATCAGAGTGGAAAACCTATAATAAGTAAGGCATCAGGTAGATTGCTCAGTAAAGGGAAAAATGTCAGCCTATGATTGAAAGCTACTCTACCAAAACTTTAAAACAAGCCTTGAAAATGTTAAAATGATTCCAAGTAAATGAACTGTATTCCAGAACAAAGCTAAAGAATATTTAAAAGAATACAAAATACTCAGTACCTAATAAGGTAAATTCACAATGTCTGGAATCCAATAAGAAATTGAGGCATGCAAAGAAGCAGGACAGTACAACCCATAATGAAAATAAAAATCAATCAATAGAAACTTTCACAAATGACAGAATTATTATACAATATAACAGTTATATTCTGTATATTGGATACGTTATAGAAAAGCATAAGTGTGCAAAGTAGAAACAGAGGATGTAAAAATGATCTAAATTCAACTTAGGTTAAAACAATGGCTGAGATAAAAAAATATAATGCGTTGGATTAATAACAGATTAGACATTGCAGAAGAAAAGATTACTGAACTTGAAGACAAGGCAATATAAACTCTCCAAAAAAGAAACAGAGAGAAAAGAGATGCAAAGAAGTGAATAGAGCATCAGTATACACACCTCAGTCCAATATATATGTAATTGGGATCCCTGAAGGAGTTGGGAGACAGAAAATATATTTGAAGAAATAATAAAAGCATTCCAAATTTGCTGAAAACTCATAGATCTAAAAAACTCCACAAACACCAAGCACAAGAAACATGAAGAAAACAATACCAAAGCATTTCAAATTGGTTAAACCAGTGATAGTAAAAAGAAAAATTGAAAATCATTTAAAGAAAACAGACACACTACATACAGAGGAGGAAGGATAAAATGACAGAAGACTTCTTATTGGAAAAATAGAAGCTAAAAGACAGTTGTCTGACATATTTAAAGTGGGGGAGGGGTGGGGAATGACACTCTGGAGTTGTATACCAAGTGAAAATATTTTTCAAAGATGAGACGAAGTCTTTTCAACACATGGTGCGGGGACAACTAGATAGATATTCATATGTGGAAGAATGAAATTGAGCCCTACCTTATACCACATACAGAAATTAACTCAAAAATGGATCTTAGACCTAAATGTAAGAGCTAAAACTATAAAAATCATAGAAGAAAATATAGGGAGAAATCGTAGAGTAGGCAATTATTTCTTACATATGACACTCAGAGCAGAGCAACCAAAGAAAAATTAGATAAATTGGATAAATTGGATTTTTTTCAAACTCAAAACTTCTGTGCTTCAAAGGATCTCATTAGAAGAGTGAAAAAATAACCACACAGAAAGGAATAATGTATCTGCCATTCATATATATGATAAGATATTTGTATCTAGAAAATATAAAGAACTCTTTCTTAAAAAACAGCTTTTATTTATTTTATGTATTTTTTTAAACATTTTATTTATTTTGGTGGGGGGGTGGTACAGAGGATCCGAAGTGAGCTCTATGCTGACAGCAGCAAGCCCGGTGTGGGGCTCGAACTCATGAACTGTGAGATCATGACCTAAGCTGAAGTTGGACACTCAACCAACTGAACCACCCAGGTGCCCCAGAATATACAAAGAACTCTTAAAATTCAGTAATAAAAAAGACAAATAACCTAATTAAAAAACCCATGGCAAAGAATTCAAAAAGACATTTCTCCAAAGAAAATATACAGGTCGTTGTAAAACAAACTGGCAATGCCTCAAAAGGTTAAACATAGAGTTAACATATAACCAATTAATTCCACTCCTGGGTAAGTAACTTATAGCAATAAAAACATATATCCACACAAAACTTTATATACAAATATTCATAGCGTCATGACTTAAAATAGCCCAAACTGGAAACAACCCAAATGTCCATCAAGTTAATAAATAAAAAAATAAGTAAGTAAAAGGTGGTATATCAATACAACAGTAATAAAAAAGGAATGAAGTATTGATAGATAAACAGCAATAAAATAGGAATGACGTATTGATATATACTGCAACAGAAATGTCCCTTGAAAATGTTGTGCTAAGTGCAAAAGTCAGCCACAAAGACCATATATTATACAGCTCCATTTATGTGAAATGTCCAAAATATCTGAATCTATAGAGACAGAAAATAGATTATTGATTTTCTAGGGCTTGAAGAGATAGGAGTATTGGGAGGAGACAGATAAAGAGTACAGGATTTCGCGCTGGGGGTGATAAAAAGGTTCTAAAATTGACTGTTGTGACGCACAACTCTGTGAATGTGCTAAAACCCATTGAATTGTACACTTCAAATAGATTAATTGTTTAGTTATATGAATTTTATATCGATAACACTATTACCAAAAAAAGATTTCCCATCACAAAAAGCAAATTTCTAAATATGCAAAACAAAGCAAAAAGCTGCTGGCACTGAGCCTGATGGCCCAATGTGGGGCTTGAACTCACAAACTGTAAGATCATGACCTAGCTGAAGTCAGATGGGCTGACTCAGTTAATGGACTGAGCCACCCAGTCGCCCTGAGCATCTGCATTTTGATTTTGGCTCAGGTCATGATATCAAGTCATGATTTTGGCCCAGGTCTTGATACCAGGGTCATGGGATCAAGCCTCATGTTGGGTTCTGCACTGAATGTGGAGCCTGCTTAAGATTCTCTCTCTCTCCCTCTGCCCCTCTCCCTTGCACTTCCTCTCTCTCTAAAAAAAAACAAAAAAACAGGAAAACACCCTTTAAATAAAAAAGATAAACCAAGCTAACCCAAATCAAAACAAAGCTGGAATAGCCATATTAATATCAGACAAAGTATGGGACACCAGGGTGGCTCAGGCAGTTAAGCATCTGACTCTTGATTTCGGCTCAGGTCATGATCTCACAGTTCATGGGATCAAGCCCCAAGTTGGGCTCTGTGCTTAATAGTGCAGAATCTGCTTGGGATTCTCTCTCTCCCTCTCTCTGCCCCTCCCTCGATCTATCTCTCTCATAAATAAGGAAGTAAACATTTAAAAATATATCAAAGTAGATTTATTTTTTTAAGTTTATTTATTTTGAGAGAGAGCACGCATGCATGTGCATGTGAGTGAGCAGGGGAGATGTGGGAGAGAGAATTCTGAGCGGGCTCCACACTGTCAGCACCCAGCGTGATGCGGGGCTCAAACCCACAAACCACGAGATCGTGACCTGAGACAACCGAAAGCCAGACACTTAACCGACTAAGCCACCCAGGTGCCCCTATTTTAATTCAAGTTGGCTAACATATATTCTTATATTAGTTTCAGGTCTACCATAAAGTAATTCTACAATTCCATACATCAGCCTGTGCTCATCACAAGTGCATTCCTTGATCCCTATCATCTGTTTAGCACCCCAATAACCATCGGTTTGTTCTTTGTAATTGAGCTTGTTTCTTGATTTTTCTCTCTTTCTCTCCTTTGCTCATTTGTTTTGTTTCCAGAGAAAGTAGATTTCACTACAAAGACTATTACCAAGACTAAAAGAAAATGTTTCATAATTTTAAGGAAATCAATTCATCGAGAGAATATAACCATTTTAAATATTTATACACCTAATAAGCGAGCTTCAAAATACATGAAGCAAAAACAGAACTAATGGGAATATGGCACAAATTCACAACTATAGTTGGAGACTTCAATATCACTTTCTTAATAATTGATAGAACAAGTAAAGAGAAATTCAAACAGGTTATAGAAGACTTAAACACAATTAACGTGACTAAATTGATGTCTCTAGAACACTCCACCCAACAACAGCAGAAATATGAATTCTTTTCGACTGTTTGTGGAACATTTACCATGATCATGGGCCATTAAACAATATATTTAAAAATTTCAAAACAGGTTAAGTATGTTTTCTGACCACATGAAATTAAATTAGGAATCAATAATAAAAAAAAAATCTGGAACATCCCCAAATTTTGGATATTAAGTAACAAAGTTTTAAATAATCCATGAGTCAAAGAAGAAATCAAAAGGGAAATTAGGAAATATTTCACAGTGAGCGAAAGTGAAAATACGACACATCAAAATTTGTGGGATACCATGAAAGTACTTAGAGGGAAACGTATAGCTTAAATGCCTATATTAGAAAACCAGGAAAGTTTCCAATCAACGACTTCAGCTTCCACCATAAGAAACTAGAAAAAGAAGAGCAAGTTACAACCCTAGCAGAAGAAAAGAAATAATATAAATCAGATCAGAAATCAACAAAGTAGAAAAGAAAAAGAAAACAGAAAATCGATGAAACCAAAAGTTCATTTCTGAATCTCAGTAAAACTTATAAATCTCAGGGCAGCTGGGTGGCTCAGTCAGTTAATGGTCCAACTTCTGACTTCTGCTTAGGTCATGATCTCACGGTTGAAGAGATCGAGCCTTGCTTTGGGCTCTGTGCTCACAGCACAGAGCCAGCTTGTGATTTTCTCTCTCCCTCTCTGCCCCTCCCCAACTCATATGTGCACTCTCTCTCTCTCTCTCAAAATAAATAAATAAACTTTAAAAAAAACTTATAAACCACTAGTCAGACTAAGTAGAAAGAAAAAAAAAGTAAGATTATGCTTAATACCAGAAATGAAAGAGGACATCACTACAGATCCTACAGACTTTAAAAAACTATCAAGGGAATATTACGAACAACTTTATGCCAATAAATGATACAACTAGGATGAAATGGACAAAGTCCATTAACCTCCACCCTTACCACATAACATATACAAAAGATGACTGGTAATACATCATAGACTTAAATGTAAGAAGTAAAGCTCTAAAACTTCTAGAAGAAAGCATAGGAGGAAATATTTGTGACCTTGGGTTTGGCAAGACTTTAAAATACATACAAAAAATAGGGGCGCCTGGGTGGCTCAGTTGGTTGAGCATCCAACTTTGGCTCAGGTCATGATCTCACAGTTCATGAGTTCAAGCCCTGCATCGGGCTCTGTGCTGACAGCTTGGAGCCTGGAGCCTGCTTCAGATTTTGTGTCTCCCTCTCTTTCTACTCCTCTCCCGTTCCCACTCTGTCTCTCTCTCTCTCAAAAATAAACATTAGAAAAACAAGTTAAATAAATAAATAAAATACACACAAAACACAAAAACTCTAAAAGAAATAAATCAATAAATTGGACTTCATAAAAAAACACTTTTCCTCTCATTTCTATATTCACTGTTATGAAAATGGAAAAGTAAGCCACAGACTAGAAGAAAATGTTGCAAAACATATATCCAAAAGAATTAAACCTAGAATATATATAAATAACTCTCACAATTTATAAATAAGAAGACAATCCAATTTTTTTATCAATTTCTTTTCAAATTGGTTTCCATACAACACCCAGTGCTCATCCCAACATGTGCCCTCCTCAGTACCCATCAATTCTTCTACACCCTCCCATATCCCCCTCAACCCTTAGTTTGTTCTTAGTATTTAAGAGTCTCTTAAGGTTTGTCTCCCTCCGTCTCTGTGGCTTCCCCCCCTTTCCCTCCCCCATGTTTTCTGCTAAGTCTCTCAAAATCCACCTATGTGTGGAAACATGGTTTCTGTCTTTCTCTGACTACTTATTTCACTTAGCATAATATCCTCCAGTTTCATCCATGTTGCTACACATGGCCAGATTTCATTCTTTCTCATTGCCACGTAGTATTCCATTGTATATACACGCCACATCTTCATTCGTCAGTTGATGGACATTTAGGTTTTTTCCATGATTTGACTATTGTCGAAAGTGCTGCTATAAACATCGGGGTTCACGTGCCCCTATGCATCAGCACTCCTGTATCTCTTGGGTAAATTCCTAGCAGTGCTATTACTGGGTCATAGGGTAATTCTATTTGCACTTTTTTCAGGAAACTCCACACCATTCTCCAGAGCGGCTGCACCAGTTTGCATTCCCACCAACAGTGTAAGAGGATGCCTGTTTCTCCACATCCTCACCAGCATCTATAGTTTCCTAATTTGTTGATTTTAGCCACTCTGACCGGTGTGAGGTGGTATCTCAGTGTGGTTTTGATTTATATTTCCCTGATGATGAGTGACATTGAGCATCGTTTCATGTGTCTGGTGGCCATCTGGACGTCTTCTTTGGAGAAGTGTCTATTCATATTTTCTGCCCATTTCTTCACTGGATTATTTGTTTTTCAGATGTGGAGTTTGGTAAGTTCTTTATAGATTTTAGATACTAGTCCTTTATCCGATATGTCATTTCAACTATCATTTCCCATTCTGATGGTTGCCTATTAGTTTTGTTGATTGTTTCCTTTGCAGTGCAGCAGCTTTTTATCTTGATGAGGTCCAAATAGTTCATTTTTGCTTTTAATTACCTTGCCTTTGGAGATGAGTCCAGTAAGAAATTGGTGCGGCTCAGGTCAAAGAGGTTTTTTCCTGTTTTCTCCTCTAGGATTTTGATGGTTTCCTGTCTCACATTCAGGTCTGTCACCCATTTTAAATTTATTTTTGTGAGTGGTGTAAGAAAGTGGTCTAGATTCATTCTTCTGCATGTTGCTGTCCAGTTCTCCCAGCACCATTTGTTAAAGAGGCTGTCTTTTTTCCATTGGATTCTCTTTCCTGCTTTGTCAAAGATTAGTTGGCCATATGCTTGTGGGTCCATTTCTGGGTCCTCTATTCTATTCCATTGGTCTATGTGTCTGTTTTTGTGACAATACCATGCTGTCTTGATGATTACCACTTTGTAGTAGAGGTTAAAGTCTGGGATTGTGATGCCTCCTACCTTGGTTTTCTTCTTCAATATTACTTTGGCGATTCGGGGTCTTTTGTGTTTCCATACAAATATTAGAATTGTTTGCTCTAGCTCTGAGAAGAATGCTGGTGCAATTTTGATTGGGATTGCATTGAATGTGTAGATTGCTTTGGGTAGTATTGCCATTTTAATGATATTTAATTATCCAATGCATGAGCATTTGATGTTTTTCCATTTCCTTGTGTCTTCCTCAACTTCCTTCATTAAGTTTTTCATAGTTTTCAGCGTAGAGATCTTTTACATCTTTGGTTAGGTTTATTCCTAGGTATTTTATGGTTTTTGGTGCAATTGTGAATGGGATTACCACCTTGATTTCTCTTTCTTTTCTTCATTGTTGGTGTATAGAAATGCCAACGATTTCTGTACATTGATTTTGTATCCTGCAACTTTGCTGAATTCATGGATCAGTTCTAGAAGGCTAATGGTGGATTCTGTCGGGTGTTCCATTTAAAGGATTATGTCGTCTGCAAAAACTGAAAGTTTGACTTCATCCTTGCAAATCTTGATGCCTTTTATTTTGTTTTGTTGTCTGATTGCTGATTCTAGGACCTCCAACACTATATTAAATAGCAGTGATGAGAGTGGACATCCCTGTCGTGTTCCTGATCTCAGGGGGAAGGCTCTCAGTTTTTCCGCATTGAGGATATTAGCTGTGGGCTTTTTTTTTTTTTAATGTTTATTTACTTTTGACAGAGAGACGGAGTGTGAGCAGGGGAGGGGCAGAGAAAGAGGAAGATACAGAATCTGAAGCAGGCTCCAGGCCCTGAGCTGTCAGCACAGAGCCCTACCCAGGGCTTGAACTTATAAACCGTGAGATATGAGCTGAGCCGAAGTCAGTGCTTAACCAACTGAGCCATCCAGGCGCCCCTGTGGGCTTTTCATAAATGGCTTTTAAGATGCCTAAGTATGTTCCTTCTATCCCGACTTTCTCGAGAGTTTTTATTAAGAAAGGATGCTGTATTTTGTCAAATGCTTTCTCTGCATCTATAACAGGATTATATGGTTCTTATCTTTTGTTAATGTGATGTATCAGATTGATTGATTTGCAAATATTGAACCAGCCCTGCAACACAGGGATGAATCCTACTTGATCATGGTGAATAATTCTTTTTATATGCTGTTGGATTCGATTTGCTAGTATCTTATTGAGAATTTTTGCATCTATATTAATCAGGGATATTGGCCTGTGTTCTATTTTTTTGCTGGGTTACTATCTGGTTTGGGAATCAAAGTGATGCTAGCTTCATAGAATGAGTCTGGGAGTTTTCCTTCTGTCCCAATTTTTTGGAACAGCTTGAGGAGGATAGGTATTAACTCTGTTTTAAATGTCTGGTAAAATTCCCCAGGGAAGCCATCTGGTCCAGGACTCTAATTTGTTGGGAGATGTTTGATAACTGATTCTATTCCTTCACTAGTCATGGGTCTGTTCAAATTTTCTATTTCTTCCTGTTTGAGTTTTGGTGTTGTGTGGCTGTTTAGGAATTTGTCCATTTCTTCTAAGTTGTCCAATTTGATGGCATAAAATTTGTATAGTATTCCCTGATAATTGCTTGTATTTCTGAGGGATTCGTTGTAATCACTCCCTTTTTGTTCGTGATTTTATCTAGTTGGGGGTCTCTCTGTTTTCTTTTTGAGAAGCCTGGCTAGAGGTTTGTCAATTTTGTTTATTTTTTCAAAGAACCAGCTCTTGGTTTCTTTGATCTGTTCCACTACTTTTTCGGTTTCCGTATTATTAATTTCTGCCCTGGTTTTTGTTATTTCTCTCTTTCTGCTGGGTTTAGGGTGTCTTAGCTGTTCTGCTTCTAGTTCCTTTAGGTGTGCTGTTAGATTTTGTGTTAGTGATTTTTCTTGTTTCTTGAGATAGGCCTGAATTGCAATATATTTTCCTCTCCAGACTCCCTTTGCCACATCCCAAAGCATTTGGATAGTTGTATTTTCATTTTCATTTGTTTCCCTGTATTTTTAAATTTCTTCTCTAATTGCTTGGGTGACCCATTCGTTCTTTAGTAGGTTGTTCTTGAGCCTCCATGCTTTTGGGGGTTTTCCAGACTTTTTCCTGTGGTTGATTCAAGTTTCATAGCATTGTGATCTGAAAGTGTGCATGGTATGATCTCAATTCTTTTACATTTTATTAAGAGCTTCCTTGTGCCCCCGTATGTGGTCTATCTTGGAAAGTGCACCATGTGCATTTGAGAAGAATGTAAATTTCTTTGTTTCTGGATGAAGGACCCTAAAAATGTCAGTTAGGGCCATCTGTTCCAATGTGTCATTTATGGCCATTGTTTCTTTAGTGGTTCTCTGTTTATTTGATCTATCCAATGAGTGGAGTGTTAAAGTCCCCTGCAAGTTAGTATATTTTTATCGATGAGATTGCTTATGTTTGTAATTAGTTGTTTTACAAATTTGGTGCCCCCGAATTCAGCGTGTAGATATTTATAATCATTAGCTCTTTCTGCTGGATATCCCTGTGATTATTATAAAATGCCCTTCTTCATGTCTTGTTACATCCTTTACTTTAAAATCCAGTTTGTCTGATATAAGTATGGCTACTCCAGCTTTCTTTTGACTTCCAGTAGCATGGTAGATAGTTTTCCATCCCTTCACTTTCAATCCGAAGGTGTCCTCAGGTCTCAAATGAGTCTCTTGAAGACAGCAAATAGATGGGTCTTGTTTTTTAATCCATTGTTACCCTATGTCTTTTAATTTGAGCATTTAGTCCATTTACATAGGTTTAGAGTTATTGTGTTATCTGTAGGTTTCATGCTTGTAAGGATGTCTCTGGTACTTTGTGTTCCTTGCAACCTTTCTTTCATAGAGTCCCCCTCAGGATCTCTTTTAAGGGTGGCTTATTTGTGATGAATTCCTTCAGTTTTTGTTTGTCTGGAAAATCTTTATCTCTCCTTCTATTCTGAATGAGAATATCCGGCTGGCCGGATAAAGGATTTTTGGCTGCATATCTTTCCTGTTCATCACATTGAAGATTGCCTGCCATTCCTTTCTGGCCTGCCAAGTTTCTGTAGATAAGTCTGCTACCACCCTTATGTGTCTACCTTTGTATGTTGAGGCCCGTTTATCCCCAGATGCTTTCAGAATTCTTTGTCCTTGTATTTTGCCAGTTTCACCATGATGTGTCATGCAGAAGGGCTATTCAAGTTACATCTGAGGGAAATTCTCTGTGCCTCTTGAATTTCAATGCCCGTTTCCTTCCTCATGTTGGGGAAGTTCTCAGCAATGACTTGTTCAAGTACCCCTTCAACTCCTTTCTCTCTCTCTTCTTCCTCTGGAACTCCTATGATACAGATATTGTTCCATTTGATTGCATCGCTCAGCTCTTGAATTCTCCTTTCCTGTTCCTGAATCAGATTCTCTTTTTCTCTGTTTCCTCTTTTTACATAATTTTATCTTCTTATTCACCTATTCTCTCTTCTGCCTCTTCAATCCACGCTGTGTCCACCTCCAATTTGTTTTGCACCTCATTTAAAGCATTTTTTAATCCCTCCAGACCATTCTTAAGGTCCTTGATCTCTGCAGTGAGGGACCCCCTGCTGTCTTCTATCCTTTTTTCAAGCCCAGCGATTAGTTTTATGGTTGTCATTCTATATTCGTGTTCTGCTATGTTGCTTACATCTGTTTTCATCAATTCTTGAGCTGTCACTACTTCCTGTAATTTCTTTTGAGGAGAATTCTTCCGTTTCATCATTTTGGCTAGGTGTGTTTTGGTTTATTTCCTTAGGTCGCCCTGGAAAGGAAAATAGACAAACAGGAAACAAAAACACACAAATGTACCGACTAATAATACAGGCAAACAGATTGCAACAGAAGAAAGAATAATGAACGACACTCTGAAGGCATATGACCTGAAGTACCAGCTACATGTTAAGAACAGTGTGTGCATTGTGCTGATGGCAAAGCATATACACAGAGAGTAATGACAGGTGCAGGGAAAAGGAGAAAATGAACTTTGATCAGGTAGAGACACTGAAAGGCTTAATCCAGAAAGAGAGGAATCAGAATAAGGAAGGAGGCAAGGAAAAAGAAATGAAGATAGATGCTACCCAGATGAACTATGTGGCCTGCTTGTCCCAGAGAGAGAGATAGGCAAGTAAAGAAGGAGGTGTAGAACATGCGTTGAGAGAGTGGCTTAAATGTTTGTTTAAGCAAGCCAATATCCCCCGGCTCAGAGGTGGGGAGAGATATGAAGGGGGAAAAGGGGGAATAGATCTAAAAATGAAGAATTGACCTGGAGTTAATCCAGGCCACAGTATTCGCGTCTCAGCATCTATTGCTCCAGCAGAAAGGCGTCTCTCCTATGAGGAGGGGCATGGTTTGGTGCAGGCAGGTTGCCTCCACTGCTGCTGGCAGATGGACTCTTAGGGTTTGACTTTGTGGCTATGTGGGACAACAATGGCGTCCCCCTAGTCCCTCCTTCATGGACCTTGAGTCTCAAATTCACCCCTTTGTTTCCGTCCTCGCTCTGCCTGGGATGCAGGCGTAGTGTGATTTGTTGGGCGGTCGCGTGCCCCATGCTTATCTGAGTTTAACTCGCTCCGACCGTTACGCCTGGTTTCCTTGTGTCCCTGGCGTAGCATGGATCCGGAGATGGCTCCACAACTCTCTGTGATGCAGGCTAGCTGGGCCACCACAGCAGGCCCCGGTGCAAAGAGAGTTCTGCCGTTAGCAACGGGACTTCTCTTCAAAAGCTCTGCCGTTAGGGACTGGATGATAGGCTCTCTCTCCATCCCTGTCTGAGATACCAACTGCCCTAAGATTTCCCAGCTGCTCTTTCTCTTCCCTTTGTCTTTCTGTAGAAGGGGCTCACTCCCCTCCTTACTTCCGTGGTTTATTTTCTCTCCCCCAGAGTGCACTCACACACTCATTTAGGTGCTTTCTGGATTTCCCATTTTCTTCCTTGTAGACTCCAACTCCTTTCTTCCCAGACTCTTGGGGATGAGAGCCCTTTGGTGTCGGTCCTTCTTTCTTTGAAAGACACTGGGAATACCGGGTCCCCCTACTCTTCCGCCATGTTGGCCCCTCCCTCCAATCCGATTTTTTAAAAGTGGACCAAAGATTTAAATAGACACTTCACCTTAGAAGATACACACATGGAAAACATGTATATGAAAAGATATTCGACCTCATCAGCATTAGGAAAATGCAAATCAAAACCACAATGAATATTAGTGTATATCCATTAGAATTATTAAAATTAAAAAGACTACTCGTACAAGTGTTGTCAAGGGTGAGGACAATTGGATTTCTCATGACTCTGCTGGTTATAATTGGCAGTTTGGCAGTTTCTCTTAAAATTAAACCACATCTACCATATGAACCCAGTCTTTCCACTCCTCGGTATTTACTCAAGAGGAATAAAAGAATGACCTCAGTAAGACTTGTTCACAAATGTTCATAATAGCTTCATTTGTAATAGTAAAAAAAAAACCAAAAAAACAAAAAACACCCAAAACACAAAAAGCCCCAAACAAAAACCCAGGTGTCCATCAATAGATATATAGATATTAAATTTTAGAATATTGCTCATCAGTAATAAGGAGCTATTTTTTTTTAACATCCATTCAGTTTTGAGAGACAAAGAGAGTCAGAGCATGAGAGGGGGAGGGGCAGAAGGAGAGGGAGACACAGAACCCAAAATGGGCTTCAGGCTCTGAGCTGACAGCACAGAGCCTGACATGGGACTCAAACCCACAAACCGTGAGATCATGACCTGAGTGAAAGTTGGACCCTTAACCAACTGAGCCACCCAGGCGCCCAAATAAGGAGCTATTGACACTAGCAACAGTAAGGAGTTTCTGAGTGAAATAAACTAGACCAAAAAAATATATACTTATAATTTTATTTATATAAAATTCTAGAAAATTCAAACTAATCTATAATGACAGTTGTTGCTTGGTAACAGGACAGGGAGGCAAGGAACACAAAGAAACTTGGGGGTGATGGTTGTGTTTCTTCCCTTGTGACGATGATGGTCTCAAGTGTGTATGTCTATGTCAGAACTCAGAAAACTGTATAATTTAAATACTTAAATAGTATTTATTATTCATTCATTCATTTTTAAATAGCATTTACATCTCAAGTGCCGGGGTGGCTTAGTCAGTTGAGTGTCTGACTCTTGACTTCAGCTCAGGTCACGATCCCAGGGTCGTGGGATTGAGACCTGTGTTGGGCTCTGTGCTGAGCATGGAGCCTGCTTAAGATTCTCTCTCTCTCTCTCTCTCTCTCTCTCTCTCTCTGCTCCCTCCCCACTCATGCTTTCTCTCTCTCCTTCTCTCAAATAATAATAAAAAAAAAACATTTATATCTCAACAGAGTTGTCACAAAATTGTACTGGGAAAAATAATTCGTAATAATTCACAGAAAGAGATAAAATACAGTTATCCTTAAAGGAAACTGAAGATTTATAAACCAGGTAAATTCTAATAAAGATCTTATTTAAATATGAAAACACTGCGATTGTTTATAAAAGAGCGAGTCAGAAAAGCAACAAATACATTTTTGTTTTACTCTGTCAGGTCAGCCTGCACAGTATATTTCCTGCTAGGCGCCCTGAGATCTTCTCTCTTCCCAGATTTCTGACTTCATTTGTGCTCAGTGTCATCCTTTGTGGCCAGTATCTAGAAGATGGGTCCACCTGTTATGGCTGTGCCCGAGGAGACCCAATCTTGGCTCCTACTCTCCAGGGTGGAGGAGGACTTTGGATCCTCTTATATCCTTCAGAATGGAAACTCCTAAAAGATAAACAAATATCTCTTGTTAATAACAATCATTTCTCTTTGTAAGAAGCAGGGGGCGGATGGGAGGCAGACACAAGCCTGCCACACAGTAAGTGCTAACATGAAAACACAGTTTCACATTCAAAACAGGTACAAATTCTAAGCGCTAAAGAGTTCGATGAAGGAGGATGGTAAAAGATGGTGGTGGAATCTGACTTAGGTCTCGGTGAGTAGGTGGGATTTAGATTTTAAAGCAAAGGAAAAGGCAAGTGAAGAAAACAACATAAGAGAAAAGAGCAGAATGTTTAAAGCAAGGGGATCTAATCTTACTAGAGTGAAATGATCCTAGTAAAAAGGAGTGGGAGATAAATTTGGTGGCCACAGTAGGTCAGATTATACAAGTCCTTGAAAACCAAGCACAAAACTTAGACTTTAAATAGAGTAAAAAGCAGAAAGCTATCAGACTTTAAGTGATCATATGACTTAAGTGGAATTAAAACAAATATCCTGTTCTGAAAGCCAAGGAGAATGGAGTTCTGTGTTGGCCATGGCCAATAGGGTAAATAAAATTCTTCTCCACGATCAAAAAGCCATGTCGAAGTCATGTCAAAGGGTATGTTGTACCAAGAGTGAGTCATATACAAGTCAAGTGTATCTATCAGCATGCACTATTTGTCTAGTCCTGACAAACATTATCCCAATTTCTACTGTACAAAGAGAGAAACTCAAACATCTGAAATTGCCACTAATATACAGACTTATATGTTATAAGTTCCTGTGTCCGGTTCCACCTAATTTACCTTGGCACTATTTTCAGAGAAGTCAAATATTTGATGCTTTGAAACAAATGCAGAGTAGATTTCAGGGTGGTGCCTATACAACCCAATATCCACAGTGTAGACTGTTTGCCTTTCTCCATTTACAGTTTTCAGATATGAATTACTTCCTTACCGAAGACAACAGCAGAGGCAAAGAATGTAATCAGAAGTATAAACTAGGTAGGAGAAGTCCGATCGCATGACTCTAGGCAAGTCATCAAATTTTCTGAGTCTTAGATTCTTCATCTATAAAATTGGGACTAATGTTAAAACCAAAGTGTTTCTTTAAGAAGCAAATGAGAGAATATATTAAAAGGTTGATTATATTGTTTAAATAATTAAACACCAATATATCTGGCTCTGAGCCAACAGGGATGGTTAATCAGGGATGGTAAGATTCTCAGTAAATCAGTGACAGTCAGAAAGGAGACCTTTTTTGATACTACCTTCCCTAGAAACTTCCCTTCTTACTAAAACTCAGCAGGGCAGGTAATCCCCGACAAGGTGTGCTCGGTGGTTCAAAAGCGCCTCCTGGAGGAGACTTTAAAAACGGAGAGGAAGAAAAGCTATTCTTCAGGGTAACATGCAGTCACGGCAGACCTGTCAGAGATGACACATCAAGACAAAGCGAACCTCCTGAAGCTTCAGCATTTTAATGATACCTGCAGGACAAAGTTAGGAACGGGAACATGAATACATTATGAAGACTATTCAAGTGTGGACATCGAGCAGTTGCATACAGAAAGAGTAGGAGTTCCCTGCAGGTATGAAAGCTCATTCTATATTTTTTTAAACGTTTATTTATTTTTGAGAGACATAGAGACAGAGCATGAGCAGGGGAAAGGCAGAGAGAGTGGGAGACACAGAATCCGAAGCAGGCTCCAGACTCTGAGCCATCAGCACAGAGACTGATGCGGGGCTCGAACTCACAGACCCCGAGATCATGACCTGAGCTGAAGTCGGAAGCTTCACTGACTGAGCCACCCAGGCGCCCCAGCTCATTCCATTTAAATCTGTGCTGGATATGAAATGGTATGGACTATGTAAGAGGATGAAAGGATGACATTAAAGCAGAATGATTCAATAGAGAATCTAAACATTATTGGATAGTTTCCTTATTTCTCATGAATTCTCTAGAATACATTGTTCAATAGCAATATGATGCCAGCTACAAATATAATTTAAAATTTGTACAAGTCACACTAGAAAGGCAAAGCAAAACAGATGAAATCTGTTTTAATAATACGTTTTATCTAAACCAGTATATCCAAAATATTATCATTTTAACTTGTAAATAATATAAAAATTATTAATAAGATATTTTACATTTATTTATTTGTTCATTTTGAGAGAGAGAGGGTGTGTGTGTGCACAAGGAGGGGAGGGGCAGAGGGAGACAGAGAATCTTAAGCAGGCTCCCCATGCTCAGCGTGGAGCTGGACATGGGGCTTGATCTCACGATGGTGAGATCATAACCTGGGTTGACATTGAGAGTTGGAAGCTTAACCAACTGAGCCGCTCAGGTGACCAGGACATTTTATATTTTTTATTTCATATGAAACCTTTGAAATCTGGTATGTATTTTATACTTACGGCACATCTCAATTCAGACTGGGTACATTTAAAGACAGCACAGCTCTAGAAAGCAGGGATTAAAAATTAACACCAGAGCCACGTCGTATATTTGTATGTTATTTTGCACACACTTAAAGAAAAGCAAACCTTAAGATTCTGTTACAGGATATAAAATATTTTTGGCTAAGCTCTTTTGGAATTTCTGTAGAAAGAGAAAGAATGATGGTAGTTATCTCAAAGCCCCCAATATTTTGTCTGTTTGCAATTAGAGGTTGAGATTTTTATTGGAAGATCTAAGAATTTCATTGCCCCTTCAGATGAATCGGAAATCTCTAGTAAAAAGCACGAGCTATGGCCATCATTAAGTTCCTACACTAGTCAGGCTTTTATTTCTTATAATTATTTAAAACAAGTTAATCATTCTTGACAAACACAAAAAAACCAAGAATGACATTTATATGGATAATAACACAATGAGACTGCACTAGAGCGCTTATCGCTTTAGGCTGAATTGTAGAAAAACACGACTGCAGGTAAGTAAGGGACCACAGCATGATATTAGTTTAGGCAAATATTTCTTACTAGAGGTGTATTGACATTTTAGGTGGGACAGTCCAACCAGTTGCAGGATATATAACCCTGGCCCTGGCCATGAAACTGTAGCATCATCTTCATCCTGGCAACAGAATACAATTGCCCCCATGCATTCCCCAAATCCCCTTTGTATGAATGGTACCTCTCTCCTACGTAAGGTGCACTGCTTGAGACTTGTTAAAATCAGATCCGTTAAAAAGCACCCATGTTTGGAGCACCTGGCTGGCTCAGTCGGTGGAGCATACAAACCTTGATCTTGGGGTTATGAGTTTGAGCCTCACATTGGGTGTATAAATGACTTAAAAATAAAATCTTTTAAAAAAGCACCCATATTTGTAAACATTCTATATCCTGTGTTCTGCAGGTTCTCTTATCAGCTAAAAGAAAAAGATTATAACATCAACCTAAAAGGAAAAAAAAGTCCCTGTACATTTCAGGGACTTTGCTTTACAGGTTTTTTGTTTGTTTGTGTTTGTCATTAAAGCTAAAACCACCTTCATAGACATCACCCACTCCTGAATTTGTATCTTTCTTCAAGAAAGGTCATATGTTGTTCTACTTCCCTCTTCCACATTTATTCCCTCTTCCATGCTGTCTTATCTTAAATTTATTCCCTCTTCCATGCTGTCTTATCTTAAATTTACATCTGAATGAAGTGTATTGTTAATAGTCAAATCATGGGCACATTTTGAATTATTTGGAATGGGTGTAAAGGGCTTGTTTCTTAATGAACAAACACATTTTTTAACTAGAACGTAGGGGAATATAGGTTGAGATGCAGTATGTGGAACTACTAGGATAATAACTGTAATAAATATGTATCATCTTCATGATGGCTGATCTCATTTACCCTAATACAATCAGGTTTCCCCAGATGGAACAATAAAATTACTTCTCAGCATTAAGATCTACTAACTGTATGTTAGAGAATTCAAGGGAAGCAATATACAGTCAGTGACTATCATAAACACTGAGATGTATGATGACATCAGTAATTATGTTTTAGTAGATCTCTGGATGCAACGATCGTCACTAGTATGATTATGTAGTTTTAAAATTATATATGTGGGGCACCTGGGTGGCTCAGTTGGTTACACCCCTAACTCTTGATTTTGGCTCAGGTCATGATCTCATGCTTCGTGGAATTGAGCCCCATGTCGGGCTCTGGGCTGACAGCGCAGAGCCTGCTTGGGATTCTCTCTCTCTCTGCCCCTCCTCTTCTCGCACTCTCTTTCCCTCTCTCTCAAAATATATAATAAACTTCAAAAAATCAAATTGTACGTGGGTATATATGTATATATCTCAACCTAACCTCAGTTGTGAGACTAAATGTTAATTAGTATACTCTCTAGTACAACTGTTGGCAAACTGGCCCACAGGCCACATCCAGTCTGCCCCCTGCTTTGTGCATAAGGTGTTATCAGAACACAAACATTCTCATTCATTTACATTCACCTAAGGCTCTTTTATGCTGCCACAGCAGAGTGGAATAGTGGTCACAGAAACTGTATCACCTGAAAAGTCTAAAATATTCATGATCTTTTCATAGAAAAAGTTACTGACCATTGCAACAAGTTAAAAGTCAACAGAAAATAAGCACAAATAATTTTTCTTTTTTATGGCTAGAATGGGTTTATGAAATAAGATCAAGGAGCTGTTATTTCCGAGGACCAACGTCTCCTCTTTGTGAAAGGTGTGCATTTAGGACTAGAAAGCTTGACACCATGTCACGTCAGAGGTGAAAAATCCTAGTGAAGTTCACTGTGACGAGATTTAAGAAATGTCTTTTCCAGGGAATTTTGAGGTGGGTCTAATTTTGGGGCTACAGATAATGATACAGTTTTTCAGCATTGCTGAAAACTATGAGTCCATGAGTTGAGTTTGTCACTAAGATTGTGTAATAATTTCACAGCTATTGTCTAACATATGAAAGTATCATAAAAGGCTGTCTATGGGATTGTAGTAGAACATTTTACAGTCTATCCATTAAGTTTTTTTTATTTTTATTTTTGGCTGATTGTAGATGTCATACTCATAAAGCTAAGAGTAAAAATATATGATCAGTTCAGGGGCACCTGGGTGGCTCAGTCGGTTAAGTGTCTGACTTCAGCTCAGGTCATAATCTCACGGTTCCTGAGTTCAAGCCCCATATCGGGCTCTGTGCTAACAGCTCAGAGTCTGGAGCCTGCTTCGGATCCTGGGTCTCCCTCTCTCTCTGCCCCTCCCCTGCTTGTGCTCTGTCTCTGTCTCTCTCTCTCTCAAAAATAAAATAAAACATAAAAAAATTAAAAATATATATATGATCAGTTCAGTACGATTACCTTGCAAATTTTCGTCAGTTAAGTTTTCAGAGACCTATTTTTTTTAATTTTTTAGTGTTTATTTATTTTTGAGAGAGAGAGAGAGAGAGAGATATAGTGTGAGTGGGGGAGGGGCAGAGAGAGAGAGAGACATAAAATCCGAGCAGGCTCCAGGCTCTGAGCTGTCAGCACAGAGCCCAACATGGGGCTTGAACTCACGAACTGTGAGATCCTGACCTGAGCTGAAGTCGGACACTCAACCGACTGAGCCACCAAGGTGCCCCTTCAGAGACTTATTTTAAATGTACTTTTTAAGTTGATTTTGGACTCCATGGACAATGAAATTATTGTTGAATCTGTGAGACATTACAAAGCTTCTAAGCAGCTTGACCTAAATGACCTCTATCACTATGATGGACAAGGAGACAAGGAACATAGTACCTCTACTCTGAACCGCAATAGAGTAACTGGTACTGCACTTGTCTTTCTGCCACAAAAAAAGCATAAAACTAGACAAACTACTAAGAACAACAATCTTCACGCACTGATAAACAAGCAGCATGTGACTGTCATACTTGAGAACAAAGCACACAAGGTAAGGTCCATAATTAGGGAGATGAATTTAAGTAAAGTAGTGGCCTTCCTGCGATGAGAAACTTATCAGGGGGTCAAAGTTATTGAAGTAGCTGGAATTTTGTGGGTTAGAATACCTGAGCTGCTGTGGTCTCGGTGTGTGTGTATGCGTGTGTGCAGGAGCGCATGTATGTTGGGGTGGAGGGACACAAATGTGCCAGGCAAGTTTGCCTGCTGCAAGAGGAAGGCTGAAGAGTGATACTTAAAATCATGTAGTGCTAAGAGACATTGGATTCCCAGCCCAGCCCAGGAGCAGCAACTTCCCTAATACTTTGAGGACTTGATTGAGAATCCAGAATCAAGCCTTAAGAGAAAGAACCATGCAAAAAATATAAGAAGCACATGCTAGGACCAAGTATAAAACTGAAATGGACACATGATGAAAATAACGAGACCAAACCTAACATAAGCAAAGGACCAATCAGTAATTAATTTGCATGATACATAGATGCCAAATTCTGTAAAGGGAAAAAGGATTATCCAGACTCCCTATAATGTATTATCTACAATTATCTAATATACAATTATTATCAAACATACAAAAATTTAGGAAAATGTGAACCATAAGAGAAAAGTAGTCTATAAAAAATTTCTCTGAGATGACCCAGATTTGGGGATTAGAAAAAAAAGTTAAGTAACATTCATAAATATTTTTGAGAATTTAAAGGAAGACACAGTTGTAATGAATGAAGAGATAAGGGATGTCAACATATAAGTGAAACCTTTTTAAAAGAAAAATTCCAAGAACTAAGAAGTATGGTAATTAAAATAGAAAAATTCACCAAAAGGGCTTATCAGCAGACTGAACACTACAAAAACAAGTAAAAGTTAATTTGAAGACAGATTATTAGAAATATCTGGTTTAAAAATCAGAAAGAAAAAAAATGAACAAAGACTCAGTAACTTATCAACATCAAGAGAACTTACATGTATATAACTGGAATCCCAGAAAGAAAGCAGAGAGAAAACTGCGTGTAAAAAAAATATCTGAGGCAATAATGACTGAAAATAATCCAAATTTAGTGGGGGGAAAAACCTTATGTATATAGGAAATGCAGTGAATAACAAGTAGAATATTTACAAAACAAAACAAAACCCATCCTTAGACACATTATAGTCAAACTGACATTAAACCAAACAGGGAAGAAAGTCTTAAAGGTAGCCAGAGAAAAGTGATACATCATATGTGAGCAAAAATGATAAAAATGATAGCTGACTTCTCATTAGAAACAAGAGACCAAAAGACAGGGCACCTGGCTGGTTCAGTTGGTAGAGTATGCAACTTTTGATCTTGGGGTTATGAGTTCAAACCCCACACGGGGGGTAGAGTTTACTTAAAAAAAATAAAGAGAGGAGTGCCTGGGTGACTCAGTTGATTAAGCATCCAACTCCTGATATCGGTTTAGGTCATGATCTGTCTCTCAGTTGTGAGATCGAGCCCCATATTAGGTGCTGAGCTGAACATGGAGACTGCTTGGGATTTTCTCTCTCTCCCTCTCTCTCTGCTCCTCTCCCACTATCGTTCACTTCCTCTCTAAATAAATAAGCTTAAAAAAAGACTGGAAGGGCTTAAAGAACGGGAAGACAAAAATTGCCAATTCAGAATTCTATATCCAGAAAAAATATCCTTTAAAACCGAAGCCACAAGAGACAGTTTCAGGTAAATGAAAACAGAAAATTCAACACCAATAGACCTGTACCATAAACAATGCTAAAAAAACTTATTTAGGATTAAAGACAATGACATACCTGATGGAAATTGAGATATATAATGTTTTATTTCCTTTATTGTATAATGAATTTAGAGATTTAAAATGATAATCATTAATTATTTCTTCCTATTCTGTGCCTTGGCTAGAATATCCAAGAACTAGGTGGTTCTTCAGATTTGGGTGTTACTGGTTTACTTCACCCATGTGGCTGCATTCAGCTGGGAAGTGGGCTAGGGTTGAAACTTCCAAAACAGCTTCATTCACATGTTTGGTGACTAAGATGTGGTAGCCAAAATGGCTGAGATGGGCCTCTCTCTTTCCAATTTTTTTTTCTTTATTATTCTGGATTCTAGCCCAAAACCTATTTACTTGCTGGCTGGATTTCTAGAAGATAAAAGTAGAAAATGCAAGGCTTCTTAAGGTTTATATCTAGAACTGGCATGGCATCAATCTTTTGCATATTTTCTTCATTAAAGCAAGTCAAAAGACATACCCAGTTCAGGGGAAGGAGAAATAGACTCTACGTCTTAATGGGAGAAGCAACATGCATGGGTGGGTGGTAATGGGGAGAATTTCTGGTAGCTATTTGAAGATAATCTATTAGAAGGAACGAAAGCACTGAAAATAGTAAACATAGATAAATGTAAAAGACAACATACATATTTTCTTCTCTTAATTTATTTAAAGGACATATGACCATTTAAAGCAACAATTATAATGAATGTAGATGTAACATATAAGACAATAAAGCACAGAGGATTTGTGGGTTGTGGTGAATGGAACTATGGAACTACACAAGGTAAGTCTCCTTTATTTTATGTGAAGTATCACAATTTGAATTCTAAGACTATTGATAACTTAAGAATGCATACCATAATTCCTAAAAACATTGCTAAAACAATAAGGCAAAAAAGATACAGTTAAAAGCCAACAGAGGAATTCAAATGGGATACTAAAACATTTGATTAATCCAAAAAATGGCAGTAAGTGAAGAACAGAGGAACATAAAACTAATGAAACAAATTAGAAATAAATATCAAAATGATAGACTTAATTTCAATAATATAAGTTATTACAATTAATATAAATGGATAAAACACAGCAATTAATAGGTAGAGATTGTCAGATTGGATTGAAATAGGAAGATCCAACTAATTATTGTCTACAAGGGAAGCACATTAAAAAAAACAGAGATTGAAAGTAGACAGATGGAAATATATAGAACACACAAACAGTAAGCTGAAAAACCTTCAGTGACTATATTACCATAAGAGAAATTTCACTTTAATATAAGAGGTGTTATTAGAGGCAAAGAGGATTTTTCATAATGATAAAATGGCTGTTTCATCATGAAGACACAAGAACCAACACAGTTAATGTGCTCAATAACAAAACTTTAAAAATATGTAAAGGAAAAACTGACCATACTAAAGGACAAAAGAAATAAATCTACAAATCCATTGTAAGAAATTTTAACTCCCCTATCTTGGTAATTAAATAGTGAAACTATATGAAAACTCAGTAATGATATAGAAGATCTGAACAAAACTATCAACTACCTTAACCCCATTGACATTGATAGAATTCAATGCTCCACAACTGTAGAACACATTCTTTTCACTGCCCATGGAACATTTACCAAGATAGACCACACTTGGGGGGACAAAATAAGTCTTAACAATTTTTACAATATTGCTATCTGACAAAGTTTATTTTCTGATCACAGCATAAATAATTTGGTAATCTCTAACTGGACAGATTAAGAAAAAGAGATGGAAGATGCAAATGCTCAATTATCAGTGTTTTAGGTATCTGTTACTGCATAACAAAGTACTCCAGAACGTAATGGCTGAAAACAATGACCATTTTATTGCTCACATTTTGTGAGTCAGGAATTTGCACAGAGTTCAGTGAGAACCGCTCGCTTCTCTTTCATGTGTTGGTAACTAGACTCACTCATGCAGTTGATTTCAGCTATCGGTGAATCTGGGTCACAAGGTCTGGGAAGGCCTTCCTCATAAGTATAGATAAGATGCAGACTGGTGGCTTCATGTCGCCTCTCTCCATGTGGTGTTTAATCTTTCAGAAACTTTTTCTTCATGTGGTCTTTCTCTTCAGTAAGATTGCCTGAACTTCTTCGTTTTTAATTTTTTTAATGTTTATTTATTTTTGAGAGAGAGCATTAGTGGGGAGGGGCAGAAAGAGGGTGGCAGAGAATCTGAAGCAGGCTCCATGCTATTAGCACAAAGCCTGGCGTGGGGCTTGAACTCAAGAACTGTAAGATCGTGACCTGAGCCAAAGTTGTATACTCAACCAACTGAGCCACCAAGGTGCCTGAACTTCTTAATGAGTGGCTCAGGGAATCAAATGGGCAAAAAATGTGAGCTGTGCCTTTGAGGATATAATTTTTTTTCTCGATTCTGAGCCTGGGGTAGGATCCTAGTCCATGTATTTTGAGGAGTTTGTAGTTAGAGAATGTTTTTCTCTATATTTTATGTAAGCTGTCTTCATTTTATGCTTTCATTTTTTCCACATTGCTTTTTTATCTTGTTCATATTATCAGCTATGACACAGTATAGACTATGATGATGTCTTTCCAACTGTTTGGTTATCTAGAGCTTGACCTTGGGTACGGTACCTGGGTGGCTCACTTGGTTGGGGCGTCTGACTCTTGATGTTGGCTTGGGTCATCGTCTCAAAGTTCATAGATCTGAGCCCCAAGTTGGGCTCTGCGCTGGCAATGCAGACCCTGTTTGGGATCCTTTCTCTCCCTCTCTCGCTGCCCCTCCCCCTGCTCATCTGCATGTGCATGCTCTCTCTCTCTCTCAAAATAAATAAATGTTTAAACATGTTATTCACTGGAAATGCAAACTGGTACAGCCACTCTGGAAAACGATGTGGAGGTTCCTCAAAAAATTAAAAATAGAACTGCTCTCTGATCTAGCAATTGCAGTACTAGGTATTTATCCAATATGCTATTCGTATGCTATTTCGAAGGGGCACATGTACCCCAATGTTTCTAGCAGCACTATCAACAACAAAGTATGGAAAGAGCCCAAATGTCCATCGATAGATGAATGGATAAAGAAGATGTGGTACATATATACAACGGAGTATTACTTGGCAATCAAAACGAATGAAATCTTGCCGTTTGCAACTACGTGGATGGAACTAGAGGGTATTATGCTAAGCGAAATTAGTCAGAGAAAGACAAATATCACATGACTTCACTCATATGAAGACTTTAAGACACAAAACAGAGAACATAAGGGGAGGGAAGAAAAACTAATATAAAAACAGGAGGGGGACAAAAACATAAGAGACTCTTACATATAGAGAACAGAGGGTTGCTGGAGGGGTTGTGGGAGGGGGGATGGGCTAAATGGGTAAGGGGCATTAAGCAATCTACTACTGAAATCATTGTGCACCATATGCTAACTAACTTGAATGTAAATAAAAAAATAAATAAATTTTTAAAAATGTAATTCATCATCAGTGGTGCCTGGGTGGCTCAGTCAGTTAATCATCTGACTCTTGATTTCAGCTTAGGTCATGATCTCACAGTTCGTGAGTTTGAGTCCCACATCAGACTCTGTCTGCACTGACAGTGTAGCACCTGCTTGGGATTCTCTCTCTCCCTTTCTCTCACTGCCCCTCCCCCACTCATGTTCTCTCTCTCTCTCTCTCTCTCTCTCTCTCTCTCTTTCTCTCTTGAAATAAATAAAATTAAAAAAAAATAATGGGTGATGAGCACTGAGGAAGGCGCTTGTTGGGATGAGCACTGGGTGTTGTACGTAGGTGATGAATGATGGGAATCTACTCCTGAAGCCAAGACTACACTGTATGTTAGCCAATTTGACAATAAAAAAAAAATAATAATAAAATAAAAAATAAAATAAAATGTAATTATCACATTAAATTATCTTTAGCACAAGGCAACTATAAGGATATTTCATCTTTCTGTTCCTTAGAATATGTTTTTTTCTAGATTGGAGTCTAGAAAACCTTCTGAGTGCTTTGTTTTATTTTATGTTTGCATTTTTGTTATGTTATTTCTTTTTTTAACCTTGTTTATGCTATTGGATGAGATATAGTATAGTCACTTTTATTTTACTTTCTTCACCAAACATATTTTTTTTAATGTTTACTTATTTTTGAGACAGAGAGAGACAGAGTGTGAGTGGGGGAGGGGCAGAGAGAGAAGGAGACACAGAATCTAAAGCAGGCTCCAGGCTCTCAGCTGTCAGCACAGAGCCCAGTGTAGGGTTTGAACTCACAAACTGTGAGATCATGACCTGAGCCGAAGTCAGATGCTTAACCAACTGAGCCACCCAGGTGCCCCATCCCCCAACCCCCAACACACTGTCTACTAGAACTGTACTATGGTAAAAGGAAGGGTTAGGTAGAGAATATAAAGACTCATTCTTAACTTTCTTTTATCTGCAGTTACCTAAAATTGTCTGAGAATATAAAGATAAACAAGAAATTTCTTCTCCATCTTTGTGAGAGCATGAATTTGGGGGAAATTATACCCTGTGGAACTCAATAAGAAAATTTCTTTTGAGATGGAGCCAGGAGGCCAGAAAGGGTAGCTCTCAGGTCCCACCACTCCCTGCAACCCTTTGCAGACCCGACAGGCCCAGACCTCCTTGCAGTCCCAATAGGAAGAAACCTATTTCACTATCCCAGTAGGAGAAATGAGGATTTTCTCTTTGCCCGACAACAGCCCAGGCAGTGACAAAACTGTCACAACTTAGCCAATGAAAAGCCACTATACTTCAAAGTCCCAGTTTACTGCAATGGACCTCTTGTTTATTACAGCTCCTCCCAACTCCCCCCTATCCTATGGAGAAGAATGGTCCTTTCCTCTGTTCTCTGGACTGGCTTATGACTTTTGTTGTAGCTTCTTTGTCCCAAAATCCAATTCCTCTGCTATTCCTGAATAAACACATTTTGCTGGGAAAATAACAAGCCGTTTTACTTTTAAGGTCAACAACTTCATGGCAAAGGAAGAAATGCAGCCCAATCAAGCCTCTTGACTAGAAGATTATGGCTGTGTTATTTCGTTCCCGTGCCTTGCTGGACCACATCATCATTTAGACTGGCCTCACGGCCGAGTCAGAGCACAGGCTTAATTAAGGCAAAGAGTTACAGCACAAGAAAGAGCAGTAGGAATTTTTCTTTCTTTTTAAGTAATCTGTACGCCCAGTTTGGGGCTCAAACTCACCACCCCCGAGATCAAGAGTTGCATGCTCTACCTGCAGAGGCAGCCAGGAGCCCCTGGAACTTCTCTTGCAAGATCATAGCTACTGCACAGTGTTTATGAGGGAAATCCAGAATCATGTATTTCTAGCATTTTAAGGAATTCCTATAAAAACTCTTACTACGCCTTTTAATCAATTCTACAACACCGATTCTACTGAAATGGTTCGCTTTCAGTGTATGGAACACTCAGATTCCTGTGGCAGCCTATGCCATTATTTGTGCAGCCTTAGGTATGAACAAGATTTATGTAATGACTTTAGAGCTAACTCCTTGTAACGTTTAACGTTTCCTCCTTAATCCTAGTTCCCTTCTCTGAAGCTATGAAAAAAATGGTCTGGCCCTTCTTTAACAGACCAACCTTCCCAATTGTGGACATACATACTGTGTCCCCATGGGTCTCTGCCTCTCCAGGGTCACCTTACCCAGAGCTCTTCAACTTTCCCTCATTTTACATTTAATCATCTTACTTTTGTCCCTCTTTCGTGTAAGTTTTTCAATGTTAGTCACGAAAAGTGGCCCCAGATGGTCCCCAGAGTCATCTCAGCTGAGGGGGAAAAAGATATTCTTGCTCAAATTTTGGGAAGGGGGCCAAATCACTTAAATTCAAATCTAAAACTTTAATAAAAGAGAAAAAAAGATGCCAAGAGAGCAATTAAGTGGTCATGGACATTTATCTTGGCCCGAACCACTACCCACGCCTCTGAAGGTTGCGCAGCGCGCCCTTGAGACAAGCAAAAATGTAAAGATTATGCTACAGTGAATTACTCTGTTAATGTTGCATTCTGCTTTTTTGACTGCTCACCTCAACCAGCCACCATCCTCTCGTCCCAGTCTCCAGCTGCATTTAAAATCTCCCATTTCCCAACTGGAACAGACTAAGACATAAACCAAGGGCTAATTTAGTGGGAGGGTCGCTGCGCGCGGGCACTTCCGGGATTGAGCAACACTTGGCGACGCCTCGAAGGAGGAGCTAGGGGCGGAGCCGCGTCTGCGTGCCACCTGATAGCTCGGCGGACTTTGCGCATGCTCACATGAAGCAGTCTCTAACTTCGTTTCCGGTGCGGATTCGCGCGTGCATTGCTGAGTAGCAGCTTGGCTGTGTTTACTGCTGCGAGAAAGCGTTCGCTCTAGGCAGGTAAGTCTCGCCTCTTTTGTCCATCAATCGTTGCAGGCATTTGAAGTAGAACTTGAAGGACTGTGCTGGGACTAACCCATTTTCTACTGCTACTTTCTCCTGATGTTCTGAAACCTTTATTTCTGAGATCAAGGCGAAAGGGGTGGAAAAGCCATGGTTACCGTGGCAACTGCATGGCAGTAACTTAGTTTTGGAGAAGTTGGATAAATTGGGAGAGCTACCTCTGTAAGGGCTGGTTCAAATACGTGTGCGTCGGATGCAAATTTAGATGTTATGTCAACCCCCTGCGCCCAAACCACAGAGTTTGATTTTAAAAGCTGTCCTCTGGCTATAATGTGGAGTAGCAGGATTTGAGGTGGGGTAACAAGTTGGAAAGCGAATTAAGCGATCAAGACACAGTTTGAAGATGTCCTGAACTGGGGTGGTGGTGTAGAATTGCAGAGAGGAGGAAAAATTGGGGAAATTCCAGCCGGCAGTATCAGCGGGACCTAATGTGGGGAACGAGGGACAGGAGCTCCTGGGCATCTTGAGAATTAAGTCCATGCTTCGTTTGGCATATGGCTGTCTTTCTAGATTCATTTCCCGCTATCAATTCAGTCTCCTGACCCCCTCCTCCACGCAGACCCAAGACTCTATTCATGCCAAGTAATTTGATGTTCTAGTTCTAGAATATTGTCCTCACCTTATGATGTTGGGTCAGTTTATATAATTTCATTAAGCCCCTTCGTTGTTTTCAAACATGAAAATGAAATTAATAGTATTTCTTTTAGGATTTTTATAAGGATTAAGTGAGATAGTTTATATGCTATTCCAGGTGTGTAGAAAAGGATCAATATATGTTAATTACTACTACTGTTATGTGCTTGCATTGTTTTATTATTATGTGTCATTTTGCTATTTCTTCCTCTAGACTTGAGTGTTTTTTTGTTTTTGTTTTTTAATGTAGGAGCAGTATCTTAACCTATCTCTGTATGTTCTTGTAACCTAGTAGTAAAGATTAAAAATTTTGTTTGAATGGATCATTTATTTAAGCTGTTGTTGACATAATTAAATTTATTTCTTACGTTATAGGAGGTACCTGGGGGGGTGCCAGGGTGGCTCAGTCAGTCGAGTATCCGACTCTTTGATTTCAGCTTAGGTCTTGACATCAGGCTTGTGAGTTCAAGCCCTGCCTTGGGTGTGGAGCTTACTTAAATAAATAAATAAGTAAATAAAATGCAGGAAGAAATTGGTGGAAGAAATTTTGCTGATCAAATATTATCTATTATATAAAAACGTAGCTGTTTTTCTGTATAACTAAGAAGGCCGTGAAATGAGAGGTACAGAAAGTAACTGATATTCTCAGTTTCGAACAGGTATGAGTGATTTCAGTGAAGAATTGATAAGGTCCAAGACAGAGGATGACCAGGAGGAATCATGTGTATTCTCTGGTACAGGAATGCATTTTCCTTGGCTCCAAAAGCATATAGACACCGTGGGTAAGTAAAATAACATCTAGCCATCTTAACTTTAATGCAAGGAGATGATAAGATTCAGTACGGACACAAAATTAATAACCAATCCGGTTCAGTTTCAGGATGTGACTGTGTTAGGGTTTTTGAGGCTGTAAGCAAAAAAAAAAATCACTTAAAAAAATAGATCCTTTTTTCTACTTTTCCTGTAAACTAAAAACATAACAGATAGCCTGTATTATGGAAGATACCTCCCTCCACCCCACCCCCCACCCTCGCAGTAATACTAGTCATTTATATGCTTGGCATTGGCTAAATATTGGGGATACATAGATGAAGAATATATGGTCACTGGCAATGAGGAGCACATATGTAGGAGATGTTTTTAAGAAGTTTCTGTTGAGGGGCGCCTGGGTGGCTCAGTCGGTTGAGCGTCCGACTTCGGCTCAGGTCATGATCTCGCGGTCCGTAGGTTCATGCCCTGCATTGGGCTCTGTGCTGACAGCTCGAAGCCTGGAGCCTGCTTCAGATTCTGTGTCTCCCTCTCTCTCTGCCCCTCCCCCACTCATGCTCTGTCTCTCTCTGTCTCAAAAACAAATAAACATTAAAAAAAAATTAAAAAAAAAGAAGTTTCTGTTGAATTGCACTGAAATTATTCCTAATATAATCGATCTATAATAGGTTCCAGAAAAAGAACTTTCCTCTATATAAATATAAGCGAATGTTTCTGTGGGTTATATTCCCTGTAAGAATATATAAAAGAAGCAGTTATGTGTATATTGTTGACGTGTTGGATGGTGTACTTCTGGGGATATATCATTACTGGCACTTAGTACCCTCAAAGCATCTCCCTTAGACTAGCCATCTTTCCCCCTGACTGCGATTCTTTGGCTCCTAGAATTTGCTCCTGTTTCTTGATCTTTTAGTTTTAATATTATCTCATTTAGTTATGTCCGTAAATTAGTCCTCAATAAATCCACGAGCTGGGCGTTTTAGAGTTGAGAGAAATGAATCTCGAAGAAGCTAAACTCTTCAAGTCAGTTATGTGTCTGACTTTAGCCCAGGTCATGATCTTGCAGTTTGTGAGTCAAGCCCCATGTCAGGCTCTGTGCTGACACCTTGGAGCCTGGAACCTGCTTTGGATTCCGTGTCTCCCTCTTTCTCTGCTCGTTCCCCGCTCATCCTCTGTCTGTCTCTCTCTCAAAAATAAATAAACATTTAAAAATATTTAAGAAGTTGTGTTAAAATTTAATTAAAAGTAAATTTTTATGACCTCTTCATTTCAATAAAATAGACAAGGTTATCACTTTTTTCTAATTATTTCATATATTCATGAAGGGATAGCATGTATTTCTGGAATGAGAAGAGATTTAGCTTCAGCTCTATTTTGTTTTCATTGATGTAATTCTGAGAAACCTTAGTTACATAAGTAAATAGATGGCATTGGATAGAGTGTAATCGTAGCAACGTATCAGGTCTTTGAATTCTTGAATGACTCATGGCAGAATTGCATAGTGATCTGTTATAAAGAATTGTTAAGTCCTTCTACACTCTTCATAAGCAAAGACTTGGAAATCACCGGACTTGCAAAAGAGTGTGTTAGAGTCAGTCACTGTGCCAATAGTTACACCTACATTTTCACCTGCTGGTAATATATATCGATTTTGATCGTGAAGCCTTGACTGTAGCGTGGTTCTCTAGGAGATTAATTAGGAGATGAATTTTAGGCAAGAGTGAGTATGTGAGGAAGCTGAAGATCAGCAAGTCGTACTTACTGGACCTGTAAGTCTCTCTGTATTCCCAGGGGTCAGGGCACCCCGCTGGAAGACCGCTGGCCTAGCGGGGTCCTGTGGTGGTGTGGAAAGGGCAGAGGAGGCATCAGTATGCAACCTGTTCCTCCTAAAACAGGGTTTGTGGGGCACCTGGGTGGCTCAGTTGGTTAAGCTCTTGACTTCGGCTCAGGTCATGATCTCACAGCTCATGGGTTCGAGCCCCGCGGCAAGCTCTGTGCTGACAGCTCGGAGCCTGGAGCCTGCTTGGGATTCTGTGTCTTCCTCTCTGTCTGCCCCTGCCACCCTCACACATGCACTCTCTCTCTCTTGCTCTCTCTCAAAAATAAACATTAAAACGCAGTCGTAACCAAGCCCAAATTTCTTAACTGAGGATTGTTGATCCATTAGAGCTATAAATGCTAATGTCTTCAACTATTCAATCTCATTTGTGTTTAATGTCATTGAGTTACTGGGAACTCAGTCCTTGAACAGTGAAAGCCCACCTCTTAGAGTTTTCAGAATGCTGGTAGTTAATAAAGCGCATGCTTGTCTAAGATAACTCTAATGATTTTTACCCATTCTCAATACTTGGGACTTGCTTTGAGGGCCCTCTTTGCGAGATTCTTCCCAGATTGTTTGGTGCAAAAATGAAAGGATGATTGGATCTGATCTGGAGGGTCCGGGACCCTGGTAGCCCATGAACATCAAGTTAGACATTTTTTCACTTGCTGAGCCTAGTAAAAATAGTGTGCAAGAGTTTGTTTCAAGGGAAGGAAGCTAGCTTTGATATTAGGGATGGGCTGGGTTAACTAATAACCCAGCTTATTCAAGTTTCTGCTTTATGAGAAAGTTTTCTTTAAACTTAAATTGAGATCACTGTAGGTAAAGACTCTTCTTTTTAATCTGTAGCGACTGGAGGTAAAAAGGAGAAGGATTTCGCTCAGACGACCAGCGCTTGTTTGAGTTTTATCCAAGAAGCTCTGCTGAAGCACCAGTGGCAGCAAGCTGCAGGGTACATGCACAGTTACTTCCAGATCTTGGAAGATTCAGACAGCCACAAGAGGCAGGCTGCACCCGAGGTAAGCGAAGTGTGTGCCTCCGGGAGATTACAGGTACCCGGGAGTTTCCGCTTCTCGGGCGCCACCCAGAATAGCTTCTGCAGGATCTCAAATGGATTTTTCTAAAAGCTACTGAAAGTAGTTTTGGGTGGAGAATTTGTATCGGGATATTTTTTCTTGCACATCTTTTTACTTACAGGATTTTATTTTATTATTTATTTATTTATTTTGAGAGAGAGAGAGAGCGAGCGAGCGAGAGCGAGTCGGGGAGGGGCAGACAGAAAGAGAGAGAATCCCAAGCAGGCTCTGCACTGTCGGTGCAGAGTCCGACGGGCGGCTCGAAGTCACGAACTGTGAGATCATCACCCGAGCAGAAATTGGATGCTTAACCTACTGAGCCACCCAGGGGCCCTACTTACTAGGATTTTAAAGGAAACTAAAACTATTTTGCACTCTGAACTCTCAGATTTCCCACTATTCTTTCCTTCCTTCTAATAATTCTTCTTTCCGTGTGTCACTATTTTTCCCTCTCCATAGGTTGTTTCCTATCGTCATACCAACATGTTATATCTTCCATCCTAAAATCATCTCTTGACCCCCATTTTCTCCACAGGTGTGCGCCATTTTTTCCCCTTCCACTTTTAGCCAAACTCCTTGAAAGGATGCGTAGACGTGTTCTCCCCAGACCCTCTCCAGTTAGGCTCCCCTGACCGCCGGCATCACCATGTCTACCAAGTTGCTTTGTCAGGTTCAACAGTGATCTCCAGGTTGCTGAGTCTAGTGCCCGGTTCTCAGTGCTCAAGGAGCTCGATCTGTCAGGAGTATTTAAGGCAATGGATCACTGCCTCCTGTGTGATAAGCTGTCTTCACCCGGCTTCCAGGACACTAGTGTCAGTTTTCTCTCTCTCCTCACTGGCCTTCCTCAGCCGCCTGTGGTTGCTCCTCTTCTCCCTGGCCTTTTGGCTTGGGAGTTCCCCCAAAACTCAGTCCTTAGTCTTCTCAAATGGCCTTCCATCTGGTCGTATGCCGGACGATTCCCAGGTGTGTGTCTGTGGCCCTGATGTCTCTCCGAGGCCACGTCCCTCTCCAGCTGTCTGTTCCGCGTCAACGCTCGGGTGTCTGGCAGTCGCATCACACTAGCGTACCTAAAGTGGGCCTTCTGGTCCTCACCTTCAACTTCAACCTAATTTTCCTCATCTCCGATGATGGTGTTTTCAGTACCTAATCCCTGAGGCCACACCCCGAAGTTCCCTTTCTGTCATACCCCCTAGCCTCTTGGCTCTCCTTTCAGAATTCAGTCTCAGTACTTCTCGCCAGCTGCGTGGCTACACATCCACCTAAGCCACTGTCATCTCACGTAGATGGCTAGCCCTCCAGCGCCCCCTCGTCTCTTTTCAGCATAGCGACCAGGGTGATCCTTTTTAAAAAATAGTCTTATAATTAACCTACCGTACAGTCACACATTTAAATGCTACAATCCAATGTTTTTTCATATATGCGCAGAGATGTGCAGCCATTACCACAATCTAAATTTTGAACATCCCCCCAACCCCCCCCCCAGAAAAACAACCCTGTGCCCACTCGCAGTCACTCCCTGTTCTGTCCCTTCTTCCCCACTCCCCAGCTCCTGCCAGCCACTGATCTGCTTTCCATTTCCGGACATTTCAGAGAAGTGTCCCTTCGTCTATTGATAGACATGAGCGTTATTTGCCCTTTGTAGTTACTACGAGTAGTGCTGCTATGAGCTTTCACGTGCATGTTTTTGCTAGGGATGTTGGTTGACATTCCTCTTGGGTACGTACCTAGGAATGGAGTGCTGGGTCGTACGGTGACTGTTGAACCTCTCGAGGAACCAACTACCAGACTGTTTTCCAAAGTAGCTGCACCATTTTACGTCACCACCAGTAATCCAGGAGGTTCCAGTTTCTCCACATCCCTGCCAGTTGTCTTTCTGATTGTAGCTGCCTTAGTGGTTGTGAGGCGGTATCCTGTTGTGGTTTGGGTGTGTGTCTCCCTAGTGACTAATGATGCAGCATGATCCTTTCATCTTTTTTTAATGTTTATTTTTGAGAGAGAAGGAGAGAGAGAGAGAGAGAGAGAGCGAGCATGAGTAGGGGAGGGGCAGAGGGAGGGAGACACAGAATCCGAAGCAGGCTCCAGGCTCTGAGCTGTCAACACAGAGCCCGACGCGGTCGAACCCACCAATGTGAGATCACGACCTGAGTCGAAGTCGGATGCTTAACCGACTGAGCCGCCCAGGCGCCCCTGCAGCATGATCCCTCTAAAACACAAGTCTGATCATGTCCCTTCTCTGCTAAAGTTTCTAATGGCTTCCCATTTCACTCAGTAAAAGCCAGAGTCCTAACGAGGGCCTGCAAGTTCTGTGTGATCTGCTCGTTCCCTTTGCCCCTTGACCTCTCATCTCATTTCCTATTACTCAAGTTTTTTTTCTTCTTCTTCTTCCGGCCTCACTAACCTTCTGGTTCCTGCTTTAACAGGCCAGGTAGACTTTTGTCTGGTTGCCTTTGCCGTATCTATTCCTTTTACTTGAAAAGGTCTTTCTTCCGATATCACCGTAGCTATCTGTCTCGTCTCATATTCAGTGAGTCCTACCGTGACTGTTAAAAATTGCAACTCCGTGCCACCCCCTCCACTTTCCAGCTGTCACTCCGGACCCCCTTAGTGTGCTCCAAACTTGCCAATTTAATTATTCTGTTTCTTGGTTATTGGCTGTCTCTCTACAAGAAAATGTAAATTTCCTGAGGAGAGGGATCTAGGACAGGGCCTGGCGTATACTTTTAAATTTGTTCAGTAAAATATAGTTTATCCATAGATAACTTTCCATGAATATCTCAAGTAACTTTTACTAATACAGTCACCATTGCATCAGTTAGGTATTTAATTAATAAAGCCAAAAAAAATCTGAGAGAAACAAAATTTAATTGTTGGTCAAAAATGTAGTTTGTGGACAAAGCTGTGTGATCTATAAAACACTGGACAAGTATAGGTTCTTTTCGTCCAGAGTTTGTATTGTAAAATGAAGGATTTGAATCAGTGGTTTCCAGACACCTGTCCGCTTCTTTTTGAATTAGCTAGGGCTTTTGTTGAAAATACCGATTCCTGCGCTCCACCCTATACTGGTCAGACTCTGAATCCCTAGAACATTTATTTATTATTATTTTTTAATGTTTATTTTTTTTGAGAGACATAGAGACAGAGTGTGAGCGGGGGAGGGGCAGAGAGAGAGGGAGACACAGAATCAGAAGCAGGCTCCAGGCTCTGAGCTGTCAGTACAGAACCCGACGCGGGGCTCGAACTCACAGACCGCGGGATCATGACCCGAGCCGAAGTCGGCAGCTCAAACGACTGAGCCACCCAGGCAGGCGCCCCTAGAATATTTATTTTTAAAAGGTGTCCCAGGTGATTCTTATACACAGCTAGGTCTAAGAACAACTGTTATAATCTATAAATTTTCTTTAAGCTCCAAAATACTACAATTTGGTTATTCTACAAAGGAAATCTTGATTTCTCTTTCTGAGTTGGGAAGGTGAGTATTAGGATTATACCAAACAACTAACATGTATGTTTGCAGAAAGAACTGATTTAAAGTTCTCTTAAATTTACTCTTAACATCAATAATGAAATAGAGGGCACGTGGGTGGCTCAGTCAGTTCAATGTCGGGCTTCCGCTCAGGTCATGATCTCACGGTTGGTGGATTCAAGCCCCGCATCAGGCTCTGTGCTGAAAGCTCAGATCCTGGAGCCTGCTTCGGATTCTGTGTTTCCATCTGTCTCTGCCCCTACCTCCCCCTCTTAAAAATAAAAAAACATTAAAAAAAATTATTTTAAATCAATAACGAAATATTTTAATTGGGGTAAGAGAATAGAGATTCACTCCAAGAAGCCCTCCAAGTTCTGTTACCAAAGTTTTGGTGCCCTGGGGAGAAAATATATTCTATTAAAATTTGTTGCTGATGAAAAATTTTAAGTTGGATTTCTAAATAAATTAAATATGGTCATTAGTTGTAGAGCTTTATGGATCTCAGGAAACATCTAGTCCATTTGCGAATAAGACTAGAATGATGAAAAAGCCAGTGTTAACAGAAACTGAGTTTTCTGACTTTAATATTCTTGCCCTTATGCCAATTAAAAATTCTGTCTTCGGGGGCACCTGGGTGGCTCAGTTGGTTGAGCGTCCGACTTCGGCTCAGGTCATGATCTCGCGGTCTGTGAGTTCGAGCCCTGCGTCGGGCTCTGTGCTGACAGCTCAGAGCCTGGAGCATGCTTCACATTCTGTGTCTCCCTCTCTCTGCTCCTCCCCCACTCATGCTCTGTTTCTCTCTGTCTCAAAAATAAATAAACATTAAAAAAAAAAAAATTCTGTCTTCGGCATGGATCTGAACTGCCTACCTTCTTTAGACTACTGACTTTAAAATGGCACTGTTACAGCCATCTGGTATTTCAATTTAATGGATGGAAAAAACTTTATCACATAAGATATAATATTTAGTTTTACTGCGCGAAATGAAGTAGAGTAAAATGTCGATAGTAGTGGTATCTAGGAGAGTGAGTTATAGGTTGTAAGCAGGAAAAAAGATAGGGTCCTTAGGCAAAAATTTATTAAGGCAAGGATTTTACATTTTTATTAGTAATTTCTGTTTTGACAGATTATTTGGAAGCTCGGAAGTGAAATTCTATTTTATCATCCCAAAAGCAACGTGGAGACTTTCAATGCCTTTGCTGACAGGATGAAAAACATGGGTGTCATGAATTACTTAAAGGTGAGAATGCAAGCTTTGTGAATTTATATCGACAGTGCTCATTTAAAAAAAAAATTCTTTCCGTGATGAGGTAGGTAATGATGTAAAAGGCATGGAGAAAGGGTAAGACACCTGGATAAATACAAGAGGCTGAAAAGAAGTAGTATTGTGAAAATCATTTACTTCTCCATTTCCTGCTGCCTACCTTGTTCTCTGAGACAAAATACCTTCTCTTTGTTTATGTCCGGCTGCCAGGACCAGTCCTTAAGACTTGGCATTTATGCCTCATAATGGTGTTGGGCCAAATTCTAACCTCTTTGGTCATTTTGGTCCTTTGGTCATTTGGGTTCTTTAGGAATTTGTGCTTTTGAAAAAAGGAAATAGCTAAAACAAATTGGGAATTTGAATATGCGAAAGTGGTTTTTTTCCCTCAACTTTATTAAGGTATAATCCACCTATAACACTGGGTGAGTTAAGGTGTACCGTGTGGTAATATGGTACACGTATATATTGTGAAATGTTTACCGCATAAGGTTAGTTAACACATCCTTCACCTCACACTACAATCTGGTTGTTGCTATGGTGAGAACGTTAAAGTTCTACTCCCATAGCAACTTTCAAGTATAATCCAGTGTTACTGATTATACTTTCCGTGCTGTACCGTAGATCCCTGAACTGACTCAATTTACAACTGTGAGTTTGTACCCTTTGACCTACACCTCCCATTTCCCCCACCCCTCAACCACCAGAGGTAGACCCCCTGTTTCTGTGAGTTTGATGTTTTTAGATTCTGCATGTAGGTGGTGAGATCATATAGTATTTGTCTTTCTCTGACTGACGTCACTTAGCATAATGCCCTCAGGGTCCATCCTTGTTACCCAAAATGACAGGATTTCCTTTTTTTATTGCTGAATGATATCCATTGTGTGTATGTGTGTGTAGATACATATGACATTTTCTTTACGCATCCGTCCATTAGATGGGCCCTTAGGTCATTTCCATGTCTTGGCTATTGTGAATAATATTGCAGTGGATATGGGAGTACAGCTATCTCTTTAAGACAGTGATTTCATTTCCTTTGGATATGTACCCAGCAGTGGGATTGCTGGATCATACGTGGTTCTGCTTTTAGTGTTTTGAGAAACCTGCATACTGGTTTACTTTCTCCACATCTTAGCAGCATTTGTTATCTCTTCTTTTGATAATAGCCGTTCTGATAGATGTGAGATAACTCATTCTCATTTTGATTTGCATTTCCCTAATGGCTAGTGATGTTGAGCACCTTTTTATGTACTCGTTGGCCAGTAATATGTCTTTGGAGAGATATCTGTTCAAGTTCTCTGCCTATTCTTTTAATTGGATTATTTTTAAGATTTTCTTTTATTTTTAAAGTTGTATTTATTTAAGGTATCTCTACACCCAACGTGGGGCGCAAACTCATGGCCCCGGGATCAAGAGGCGCATCCTCCACTGACTGAGGCGGCCAGGCACCGCTGGGGTTTTGGCTGTGGAACTGTATGAGTTCCTTATCTATTTTGGATATTAACCCCATCAGATGTATGGCTTGTAGATGTTTTCTCCCATGCCATAGGCTGCCTTTTCATTTCCTTGATTATTGCCCTTGCTGGGCAGAAGCAGTTGAGGTGAATATAGTCCCACTTGTTCATTTTAGCTTTTGTTGCTTGTGCTTTGGCGACAAAAATCGTTGCCGAGACCAGTGTAAAGGACCTCTTTTTCCTATATTTTCTTCTTGGAGTTTTATGGTTTCGTGTCTTAACAGTTAAGTCTTAAATTCATTTTGAGTTAGTTTTGGTTAAGTAGTAGAATATAGAGGACCAGTTTCATTATTTTGAGAATATCTGATTTTTCCAGCACCATTTATCAAAGAGACTGTCTCTTCTCTGTTGAGTATTCTTGGCTTCCTTGTCAAATATCACTTGATTATATACGTGTGGCTTTATTTCTGGGCTTTCGATTCTGTTCCATTGGTCTCTGTGTCTGTTTTATGCAAGTACCACCTACTTTAATGACTATAGCTTTATAATGTAGTTTGAGTCAGGAAGTATGATGCCTCCAGCTTGGTTCTTTCTCAGGATTGCTTTGGTTACTTGGGGTCTTTTTGTGGCTCCATACACATTTTAGGATTGTTTTTTCTACTTTTGTGAAAAACGCCCTTAGAATTTTGACAGGATTACGTTGAATTTATAGATGGCTCTGACTCTTAAATATAGAGAACGAACAGAGGGTTGCTGGAGGGGTTGTGGGAGGAAGGATGGGCTAAATGGGCAAGGGACTTGGGGAATCGACTCCCGAAATCATTGTCACACCATATGCTAACTAACTTGGATATAAATTATAAAAAATAAATAGGTTATAGACTGTGCAGGGAAAAAATATATAGATGGCTCTGGGTAGTATGGACATTTTAGCAATATTAACTCTCTCCAGTCCATTCATAAAAATGTTTTAATGGTCCTAATGTGTAGGACTGTTCTAGATTTTTTTTATTAAAGTTTCATCCAAAAACATTGAGTCTCATCCAGAAACATTGAGATGTTTCCAAAATGTTAGATACTTTCCTCTCTGTGGTATATATTTGACTGAAAGAGTACTTTTTCAATAAAATTTTAAAATGGTTTGCTTTTTAAGTTTTTTTTTCAGTATCTCTAAAGTTCTTGAAACATAGCCATACCCATTCATTTCACTGCCACAGCTGCTTTTAGCGTGACAAATGACAGAATTGAGTAGTTGTGACAGACCACATGGCCTGCAAAACCTAAAATATTTACTCCGTGGTTCTTTTTTGTTTTGTTGTTGTTACTTTTTCTATTTTCCAATTTTTTTTATGGTGGTAAAGTATATATACCACAAAATACGTTATTTTCACCATTTTAAGTGTACAATTCCGTAGCATTAATGACCTTCACAGTGTTGTGGAACCATCACCAGCGGTTTGCATTTTTTCATCATCCCAGACGTAAACTCTATACCCATTAAGGAATTCCTCCCCATTCTCTCTTCCCAGCCCTTGGAAACCTCTTATATGTTCCCTGTTCTGTGAATTTACACATTCTAGATTCTTTAAATGTTTTGAGAGAGAATGTGTGTGCCTGTGCACCAGTGGGGGAGGGGCAGAGAGAGAGTCCCAAGCGTGTTCTGTGGTGTCGGTGGCAGAGCCCTACATGGGACTTGATCCCACCAACTGTGAGATCACGACCTGAGCTGAAATCAAGAGCCAAATGCTTAACTGACTGAGCCACCTGGCGCCCTGACCTATTCTAGGTATTTTATGTAAGTGGAGTCAGATAGTGTTAGTTCTTTTATGTCTAACTTACTTCACTTAACATCGTGTTTTCAAGACTTATTTATATTGAGACAAGTGTTAGAACTTTTTATGGCTCTTTATGGCTCATTAGCATTCTGTCGTATGTACCTGTCACATTTTGTGTATCCATTCAGCCGTTGTTGGCTACTGTGAATAATGCTACAGTGAACATTGGGGTACAAGTATCTGTTTGAGTTCCTGTGTTGAATTCCTTTCGGTATATACCTAGGAATAGAATTGTTGGGTCACGTTTTATACATATAAAATCTATATAAACATCTATATAAATGTGTATATAAATGTATAAAATATACAAAGATACAAGTCTGCGTTTAACTTTGCACCATTTTACGTTCTCACTGCTTTCTTATTTTGAATAACGGTTTCTCGCAGTTTAGGATTCTTTTCTTAATTAGAAAAAGTTTTCTGAGTTTCTGCCTACGTGCCAGGTGCTCTCTTACGATCTTATTCTCTGGGAGCCCGGGTATGCTCCGGGTGGAATTTAAACGGAAGCAGCTTAGGGTTCTGCTGGAGGAGGAACTTTCCAGCTGAACAGTGGGAAGAAGAAATGGCTTCTCTTGGTGTGTGCTCCTCTCTCTTCTTTCAGGAAGAAACTGGCTAGCCATTTGATTGGGGAGGGAGGATCGAATTTTAACTAAATTATTGGTTGGGTTCTTTTAAGCCCATAGAATCTATTCAATTGAAGTAAGAAACCTGAAAGGAACCGTATTTCACACTCCAGAGTCTGAGGGTGATAATTAGGATAGGCAGTGAAACATTTCTTGTTAGTAATTTAAAAAACACTTACTCCTGTTTTCCAGATAATGTGCTAGACATAGTCCTTGCAGGAGAGGGACACAGGCACATATGTGGAATCAATTTTGGGTACGAGAGTAGAAACGCAAGGTACGGCGAGGAGACGAAGGAGGGAATGGTCAGCTCTGGAATCGGAGAGCGCTGGGATTAAATGCATAGGGGAGTCAGGGAAAGAAGCGAGCCCTCAGCTGAGGCTGAAAAAACGAGTGGGTGTTCACTGGGCAGGTCAGAGGAGACGCTGGGCGGGCAAGGCAGGGGTTGACGAGAGTGCGCTAGCCCTGCACCCAGTGCTTCAGTTACTCTAAAAGTCACTTGGGTCGAAGCCAGGGGAAGCCGGCGGGGTCCTCTGTGCTATCCCCACGGAGCTTAGATTTTACTCTGTAGACAGTGGGAGCCATTGAAGTTTTCACACGATGAGATTTCTTTGGCAGCCACACGAAAGGCAGATTGTAGAGGGGCAAGATCAGAGAGACCAGCTGAGAAATTACTGAAGTAGTTTGTGACGAAGGCCTTGAACTCTGACTCTACTCACATGATTAACTTCCCATTCTTCCCCTCCTTTGTATCCTCCCTCCTTCTGATGTCATTCTTTGTGTAGTTGTTCTTACTGCTTCTTTACTACGCATTCACTTTCCCATTTGAACCAATGCCATTCTTCACCAGTCCTTTTTAAGAGGTTTTCTCTGAGCATTTATAAAATAATATATTGATCACCTGCTATGGGGCAAACTAGGCAGTAGGTGGGACGCAGGTATTCTTTAATCTTTGTAGCACCCTTCCGAAGGGTTAATAATAATGCTCCTTATAACAGGTAAGACTCGCAAAGGCCAAGTAACACACTCAGGTTTACGTAGTTTTAAGTAGCATCAGAGCCAGGACTGTCTGTCTTGAAACCCCCTGTTTGTTTCACTAGGTCACACTGCCTTCTTTTTGTGAGTTTACATAATTTAGCTCCTATTTTCATAACGTTCATTGTTTCTTGTATCTTTCCTGTTTGCTAAATTGACATTTTTGATCACAGAGACAATGTTGTTACATCATCTGTGTCCTACCAAGGATTTAGCCCAGCATGTATGTTTACTGGGTTTTCGGACGAATCGCTATCTAATGACCTATTTGTCAGTGACTTTCTCTTATTGTTGTTGCAGGTCTCCTTGCAACACGCATTATACCTTCTGCATCATGGGATGCTTGAGGACGCGAACAGAAATCTCAGTCGTGCAGAGACATGGAGATACGGCGAAAAGTCGTCTTCCCAGGAAGTGTTAATCAACCTTATTCAGGCCTATAAAGGGCTTCTGCAGTATTATACTTGGTCTAAAAAGAAGATGGAATTGTCTAATCTTGGTGAGTGAAGATGAGTGTACTTTTCATGGCAATGAGACCGAATCACAGGGACAGACAGGATCTTTTTTTTCTTTAAGTTTATTTATTTATTTAGAGAGAGAGAGAGAGCACGTGTGATTGAGCATACACGCGGGGGAGGGGCAGAGAGAAAGAGAGAGAGAATCTCCATCCAGCAGGTTCTGCACCATCAGTGCAGAGCCCGATGCAGGGGTTGAACTCACGAACCATGAAATCATGACCTGGGCTGAGATCAAGAGTCAGATCCTTAACCAACTGAGCCGTCTGGGTGCCCCTAGACAAACAGGATTCCCCTACTTGCAGCCTGGCCTTTTCCAGGTATTGCAGAGAACAGAAATATCTATTGATGTAAAATTCTTGATCATCTGATATATCAAACTTCTCAGACATAAATGGTGCATAAATTAAGTCCACGACCATCTTAGATTTATTGTTTAAAAACATTTTTTTTTATATTTATTTATTTTCGAGAGACAGAGAGCCTGAGCAGGGGAGGGGCAGAGAGAGGAGGAGACACAGAATCCAAAGCAGGCTCCGAGCCTGCTGACAGCTCAGAGCCTGATGCGGGACTTGAACCCATGAACCACAAAATCATGACCTGAGCTGGTCAGACGCTCAACCGACTGAGCCACCCAGGCGCCCCAATTTATTGTGTTTTTAAGTATTTCCAAGAAAGTTTACAAATTTTTTCAGTAGACATTATTGCATATAATAAATATTTCTTCCTGTATGTTTATTTATTTTTTCAATTTATTTTTACTTACTTATTTTTTTAAAGTTTATTTATTTAGGCAGTGTCAACACCCAGCATGGGGCTTGAACTCAGCCCCGTGATCACGAGCCGCATGCTCTACCGACTGAGCCAGCCAGGCGCCCCACTTCCCTGTGTGTTTAGAATGGAGTTTAGTTTGTTTTATAATGTTTGGTTTTTTAAAAAAGTTTCTTTATTTTTAAGTCATCTCTAAACTCAGTGTGGGGCTTGAACCCATGACCCCGGATCAAGAGTCGCACACTCTTCTGACTGGGCCCGCCAGGCACCCCTGTTTTACGATGTTATTCTTCACAATAATATGCTTAGAGAACAGGGCACGGTAAAGTCGTTTTGTTTCTGTACAAAGGTCATAACGATTTCCTTGACTAACCTCACCAGGAATTGGCTGCGTGTCCCTACTTGTCAGAGTTCCCTCTCTCCTGCTTCCAATGGTGATGTTACCTCTCCTGTCCCCAGATTTGTGTTTAATTCTCCGCATCTTCCTTCTCTTGTATAGTTTTCCTCCGTAGCTTCTCTAGGATTAACCCTTTTTATTTTCTCACCCTCCATCCAAATCTCAGTCCCCGTATATATCGGCTCCTGTTTAGCTGTGATACCTTATGATCCTTATGTGGTCATTAGTATTCCCTTGGTCTCTTGGGTATGTAGGTTCACTAATGCCAAAATGCCCTTCCCTCTTTCTGAGTATGATCTCGCCTAAGACACTCCTGAAAAGCTGTCTTCATCGTGATAATCTTGTCCAGTCTTCCTGCTTCCTCCCCGTCTAGAATGCCATCTGCCCTTCTAAGACTCGTTAGACCCCCTCATTCTCGAACTGTAAACCTCATAGCTGCAGTGTGCAGCCTATATCATTTGGCTCTTTATCTCTTGGTTTTTAATTGTCCTAAGTTTTCTCATGTCTATTATGTTGTGTCTCTTCTTCTAGACTAATCCGTCTTCTGAGGCCACATATCTCTTCTTTCTTTTGTTAACCCTGACCTAACACCTAGTATAGTACTTCTTTAAAAAAAAACGCTTATCGAGGGGTATCTGGGTGGCTCAGTTGGTTGAGTGTCCGACTTTGATTTCGGCTTAGGTCATGATTCCAGGGTTGTGAGGTCAAGCCCTGTGTGGGCTCTGTGCTGAGCGTGGAGCCTGCTTAAGATTCTCTCTCCGTCCCTCTGCCCTTCTCCCCTGCTCGCGCTTTCTCTCTCTCCCTCTCAAAATAAATAAAACTTAAAAAAAGAAAATAAAAAAGGGCTTATTGATATTAATTGGCTAGATGAATTTTCAAGTCACTATTTGCCTTTTTCTCACACCTGCTGAGGTGGAATGCAAACAGACTTTGATGATAAAAGTCATAGGAACATGGTATTTGCGCGGTCTCTTCCGTGGGTAGATGATACTGGACCTTTCTGCAGCTGACGCCTTGCTCGCTAGCAAGAAGACATAAAGATGGCAGCTCTTTAGATCATTTTTACCTTTGAATATTTGCTTAATGGAAAAAGGTTAGGACTCGTTCTGTGTAACTAAACTCATGAGAACATAACACATGAATGAATGCCTAGCGTTGGTTTGGAAGTTTTCTCTGTTGCCATTGGCCTGTCCTGGTTGGGTTTGATGCGTTGGGGGTGTAGGGGGGTGGCAGGGAGAGTTTGTGAAGAATTAGTATCATTCTTTAAATGTTTGTTAGAATTTACTAGCAAAGCTGTCAGGGCCTGAACTTTTCTTGCAGATGGTTTATCGATTGCTGTTACTATCAGCAAAGTCCTCCACACTGAGTGACTTTTGAAAATCTTTGATCTTTGCACAGATGAAGACGATTATGCTTATAACACAGCATCCCAGACTATGCTCAACCAGAGCTGGAAGACATCCGTAAACCTCTGTGCCTTGATTCAGACCCCTGGAGTTTGGGACCCTTTTGTGAAGAGTTACGTAGAGGCAAGTAGGCTTCTCATAAAGTTTTATTACTTTCATTTTGTCATAAGCCTTATCTTTATTGATCAGAAGGCAACTAAATGGAGAAAACTTTTAACAAAAGAGAGAGACAGGCACCTGGCTGGCTCAGTCAGTGGAGCATGCGACTCTTCACCTCGGGATTGTGAGTTGGAGCCCGCATTGGGTATAGAGACCACTTAAAAAAATAAAATCCTTAAATAAATAAATAAATAAAATTTTTAAAATTTTTTTAAAAATTTAAAAGAGGAAATATATATCTCTTTTTGGTCTGAATAATTTTTATTTTACTAATATACTGTAAATGTTACCATTTTTTTTCTCCCTCACCATTGAATAATGGGTCATGGTCAAATATTTATAAAATAAATAGCAATATAGTTTGTAAATGTTAATTCTATATTAATTGTTATTGAATTTAGAAGAAAAGCAGAAAGTTTTTTTCTTTTGTTTTGTTTTTAAGTAGGCTTTACGCTCAGTGCGGAGCCAACGCAGGGCTTGAACTCACCACCCTGAGATCATGACCTGAGCTGAGATCAGGAATCAGACACTTAACTGACTGAGTGACCCAGTTGCCCCCAGGCAGAAGGATAGTTTATATTTTGTGGGACAGAGAAGGACAAAAGTCTGAAACTGGGTCATAATACATGGGCTGAAGAGTAATGGCTTTTAGGAAGTTCGTCAGGGTGCTGTGTCGTCTCAGAGTCCCTGCGAAAGGGTGGGGAAGGGGGGGGGGGGGGTTGGCACCGGGAATAAATCTTCGAAATTATGTGGTCAGAGGATAATCTCTGAAACCACATGCCATGAACCTGGGAATTCCCATGTGTGGGTGGAAACTGAAGGGAAGGCATTCTAGTTCCACGTGCTCCTTCTGTGGCTGAAGTTGTGTCTACCCTGAGGTTGGCTGCTTCACATGGGGTCCTTCTCGCTCGTCAGTGGGCCTGCTTCGAGGCCTTCTTTTCTCGCAGGTTCTCGCGAGAAGAACGCTGTTTCTCGCAGGTTCTCGCAGGTTCTTTTCTTCCTAGGTTGAAGTGGCTGCATTTTTCAGTAACAAAAATGTGATCAGGAAGAATTGGGAACCCACGTAGGCCTTGTTGTGAGTGATCGGTGTTCCACAGAGGTTGTAACATATGCTGGTGACAGCAAAAACTGGCATTACTGTTGTTCCTTGTACGGGAAGTACTGTTTGTCATTTTAACGGATTTTTGTTCCCATCAACGGAGTTAAGTTGGCATTATCTTTTGTACAGCTGCCTTACAGAATTTAGCGAAGACATTATGACTTATTTTATATAGATGCTGGAGTTCTATGGGGATCAGGATGGAGCCCGCGAGGTACTCACCAATTATGCCTATGACGAAAAGTTCCCGTCAAATCCGAATGCCCACGTCTACTTGTACAACTTTCTCAAGAGGGAGAAGGCACCAAGAGAGAAACTGATAAGTGTGCTGAAGGTATGAAATGTTTGTTTCAATGCCTGAACAGGGTCAGGGATCTCCTTTAAAGCATCCTTAGTGGGGGCTGCATGGCTGGCTCAGTTGCAAGAGCGTGCGACTCTTGATCTCAGGGTCGGGAGTTCAAGCCTCATGCTGGGTCAAAAGATTACTAAAAAAAAAAAAAAACTTTAAAACATACGTAGGTCGCATTTTGCAACTTTCAGATCCTGGCACTCCTAGAAAGTCACCGTATATGTGCGGCGGGGTGGTGCCCTGAGGCGGAGAGAGAAGGCGGCAGGCCCCAGGGATCCCCCACTGCCCTCCCACCACCGCCCAGCCCAAGCGAGACCGAGGGCGGGCCATCAGTATATCAGAAACCCTTTCCCGCCCTTGTTGGGAAGTTCTGCTTTGATAATTTTGAAAATCAGGTTTATGGAACCTGAATTTACACACAATAAAACACTCTAAGTGTACACTTGAATGCATTTTAACAGATACATACATCCGCGTAACCACCTCGGTAATCAAGGTACTGAACGTTTCTGTCATCTCAGAAAACCCTCGCTTCCTGTATTTTAGCCAATCTACCCACTTATTTCCAGTCCAGGGCAAATAATGATCTGCTTTCTGTCCCTATGGATTAATTTTACGTCTTCTAGAATTTCGTATACATGAAATCTGCAGTCCGTGCTCTTTTTTTGTGTGGCTTGTCTTGCCCTGCGTGCTTTTGAGATGCAGCCATGTTATTGTGGGTATCAGTAGTTTGTTCCTTATTACTGCTGTGTAGTAAGTAGTCCCTTTCTATACATTCACTTCTCGATGGTATGTTTTCACTTTTTGGCTACAATGAATGCAGCTGTGAATACTCAGAGTGTACAGGGCTTTGTATACATATGTATTGTCATTTTTCTTTGGTAACTGTAAGAGTGGAATTGCTGGAAAATATACGTTTGAAACAACCTCATAAGAAACCGCCCAACTGTTTTTTTTTTTAATTGAGATGTAATTGACGTATAACTTTATGTTATTTTTAGTATACCAGCTAGGGATTCAATATTTGTTTGTATTGCAAAATGATCACCACAGTAATTCTACTTAACATCCACCCCCACATAGTTACAACTTTCTTTTCTTGTGATGGGAACTTTTAAGATTTATTCTCTCAGAAACTTCATGTATACAATACTGTATTAACTTAGTCACCGTGTTCTATGTTGTATCCCTAGGACTTACATTTATTTTATAACTGGAAGTTTGTACCTTTATGTTTGTTTTTTGCTATCGAGTTGTATTAGTTCTTTATATATGTTAGGTATTAAACCCTTATCAAATATGTGATTTGCAAATATTTTCTCCCTTTCACTGGGTTGCCTTTTCATTTTGTTGATGGATTCCTTTGCTGTGCAGAAGCTTTTTAGTTTGGTGTGGTCCCACTTGTTTATTTTTGCTTTTGTTGCCTTTTGCCCAACTGTTCTTTGAAGTGACCGTACCATTGGCATCCCTGCTGTCAGGGGAATGAGGGGTCAGTTGTCTCCACGTCCTCACTAACACTTGGTATTGTCAGTTGTATGAATTAAATAGCCACTTCCCTGGGTATGTAGTGGAGACTCACTGTGGTTTTAATTTGCATTTCCCTAATGACGAGTGATGTTGAGCATCTTTTCATGTGCCTGTTGGCTATTCCTGTATCATCTTGTTTGAAGTGTCTGCTCAAATGTCTCGTCTGTTTTTTTAGAGAGTAATTTCTCTTCTTGATGGATTTGTTAGTTTTATATAATCTGTCCTTACCTAGGCATATGACCTAGGCTTCACAACATGGATTGTGAATATTTTCTTCCATCTGTGGCTTGCCTTTTTTTTCTTAACAGTGTCTTTTGAAGAGCAGAAATTTCTAATTTTGATGCAGCACAATTTATGCATTTTTTTCTTTTATAGTTAGTACTTTTTGTCCACGAAATCTTTGCCTAGCCCAAGATAATGAAGATTCTCTTCTTTTTTTTTTGTTTTTTTATCCCTAGGAATATTACAAATTTATGTTTATCTGTGATAGATTTTCACTAATTTTTTTGTGTAGTGCGAGGTGGAGGTCAGGGTGCATTTTCCCCCATGTGGTTGTTCCAGCACCATTTGGTGAAAAGGCTCCTCGTCCTCCATTGAATTATATTGGTAATGTTGTTGAAAACCAATTGACCATATATATGGGCTCTGTTGTGTTGCAGTGGTTTATATATTGCCATCCTTATAACCATTCCACATGTTGTGACTGTTGCTTTATAGAAGTCTGTGTCACAACAGTCGTATAAATTTGTCCTTTTTCAAAATTGTTTTAGCTTTTCTAGGTTCTTTGACTTTCCATATACTTCTTTTTTTTTAAGTATTTTATTTTTATTTCTTTAGAGAGATAGAGAGAATTCCAAGCAGGCTTCATGCTCAGCACAGAGCTTGACGCAGGGCTCGATCCCATAACCCTGGGATCATGACCTGAGCCAAAACCGAGAGTTGGACACTCAACTGACTGAGACATCCAGGTGCTCCTTTCCATATACATTTTAATTTTTTTAATTTTTAATTTTTTTAATGTTTATTTTATTTTGAGAGACAGAGATCATGAGCAAGAGAGGGGCAGACAGAGAGAGGGGAAGAGAGAGAACATCCTAACAGGCTCCTTGCTCAGTGCAGAGCCCAGCACAGGGCTCAGTCCCACGAACCATGAGATCATAACCCGAGCCAAAACCAAGAATCAGATGCTCAACCAAATGAACCACCCAGGCCCCCTCCATATATATTTTTAAATCAGCTTGTTTAGCGCTACAAATTGTCTTGCTGAGATTTTCAGTCTAGAGATCAGTTCTGAGAAAACTTACATTTTAACAGTATGGAGGTTGCCAAATTGTGACCATGGTATGTCTTTCCATTCATTTGGGTCTTTTTATTTCTCTCAAATGTTTTGTAGTTTTTAGTGTATACATTTTGTTAAATTTATCCCCAACTTTCATGTTTGGGATTGTTACTATATAGGACATTGCTTAAATTTTTTTTTATTGTGGTAAAATATATATAACATAGAATTTACCATTTTAACTATTTTTAAATGCATTTTTATTTTTTAAATTTTTATTAAAAACATTTTTTAACGTTTATTTATTTATTTATGTAATGTTTATTTATTTTTGAGACAGAGAGAGATAGAGCATGAGTGGAGGAGGGGCAGAGAGAGAGGGAGACACAGAATCCGAAGCAGGTTCCAGGCCCTGAGCTGTCAGCACAGAGCCCAACGCGGGGCTTGAACTCACGGACCGCGAAGTCATGACCTGAGCCAAAGTCAGACGCTCAACCGACTGAGCCACCCAGGTGCCCCAACGTGTATTTATTTTTGAGAGAGACAGAGTGTGCATGGGGGAGGGGCAGAGAGAGAGGGAGACACAGAATCTGAAGCAGGCACCAGGCTCTGAGCTGTCAGCACAGAGCCCACCATGGGGCTTGACCCCATGAACTGTGGGATCAGGACCAGAGTCGAAGTTGGACGCTTAACTGACTGAGACACCCAGGTGCCCCTTCAATGCATTCTTAATAGCATTAAGTAATTCATAATTTTGTGTAACCATCACTGTTCTCTGTTCTAGACCTTTTCCATCATCCCAGATAGAAACTCTGTATCCATTAAACAGTAACCTCCCGTTACCTGGCGCCCATCACTGGTCATGTCTCTTCTACTTTCTATCATTATGAATGCTTTTTTAGGGACCGCATCTAAGTGGAATCATACAATATTTGTCCTTTCATGTCTTGCTTATTTCACGTAGCATAACGTTTTTAATGTTCATCCGTGCCGTAGCACGTAGCAGAATTTCCTTCGTTTTTAAGCCTCAATAATATCCCGTTGTATACATATGTCACACCCTGTTTATCTGGTCATCTGTCGATAGCCATTTGGTTGTTTCCAATTTTTGTTTATTGTGAATAATGCTGTTACGAACATTGGGGTACAAGTATGCGTTTGACTTCCTGCTTTCAGTGTTTCGTGTATACCTAGGAGTGGAGTCACTAGGTCATATGGTAATTCTTTTTTAACTTTTCGAGGAACCATCAGACTGTTTTACACCGGCTCCTCTATTTTGCATTTCCACCAGCAGTTGATGAAAGTTTAAACTTCTCCACATTTTCACCAATACTTATTTTCCTGTTTTAAAAAGTTGATAATAGCTATTGTCATAGGTGGTGTGAAGCGGTATCTTCGTAGTTTTGACTTGCATTTCCCTAATGGCTGGGAATGGTGTGCACCTTTTCATGTGCATATTGGCTCATTGTATATCATCTCCGGATAACTGTCTATTCAGGTCCTTTGCCCTTTTTTGAATTAGGTGGTTTATCTTTTTGTAATTGAATTATTAAGAGTTCTTAATATATTTTGTGGTTCGGTTTTTAATCATGATGTTTTAGGGGCACCTGGGTGGCTTAGTCATAAGACTTTATATAGTAAGTCTGTGTCATGATATTCATACAAATTTGTCCTTTTTCAAAATTGTTTCAGCTTTTCTAGGTCCTTTGATGTTCCATATACTGTCTGATTCTTGACCTCAGCTCAGGTCATGATCTCACAGTTCGTGAGATCAAGTGCTGTGTTGGGCTCTGTGCCGACAGCACAGAGCCTGCTTTTGGGATTCTCTCTCTCACCTCTCTCTCTCTGCCTCTCCCTCCCACTCACTCTCTCTCTCAAAAATAAACATTAAAAAAAAATCATGATATCTTAGAGGAGGAAGAATAGGGTCTTTTTTAACCTGAATAAATGATTGAGAAAAATTCTTAACAATCAGTATTTTTTTTTCTTCTTGTCACTCTTCTTTTAAAAAGTCCATTATCTCCGGGGGCGCCTGGGTGGCTCAGTTGGTTGGGCATCCAACTTCGGTTCAGGTCATGATCTCACGGTTCATGAGTTCAAGCCCCATGTTGGGCTCTGTACTGACAGCTCAGAGCCTGGAGCCTGCTTCGGATTCTGTCTCTCTCTCTTTCTCTCTCTCTCTCTCTACCCCTACCCCACTAATGCTCTGTCTCTCTCCATCTCTCAAAGATGAATAAACGCTAAAAAAATTGTTTTTTAAAGTCCATTACGTATGGGCGCCTGGGTGGCTCCATTGGTTGAGCATTTGACTCGATTTCGGCTCAGGTCATGATTCCAGGGTTGTGGGATCAAACCCCACATCAGGCTCTGTGCTGAGTGTGAGCTTGTTTAAGATTCTCTCTCTCTCTGCCCCTCTCTGTTGCCCATGCTGTCTCTCTCCCTAAAATAATTGTAAAAAGTCCATTAGCTTTAATCTGTACCTATTACATGTTTATCAAAATTGACATTGTCAACTTTCATATGTGGAAACAATACAGTTTATAAAGTTTTCAACAGGCTTTATTTCCACTGCATAATATTTAAAAAAATTTTTTTAGTGTTTATTTTTGAGAGAGAGTGGGGAGGGAGACAGAATCTGAAGCAGGATTCAGGCTGTGAGCTGTCAGCACAGAGCCCAACACAGGGCTTGAAACCAGAAACCGTGAGATTGTGACCCGAGCTGAGGTCAGACGCTTAACCCACCAAGCCACCCAGGCACCCCAAACTACATGATATTTTTAAAGTTGCTATTTTAATGTCCAAGGTTTCTTTTTATCCATTTGTACAACAAAATGTTAAGGATAGTTACAACAAAAGCATATTGGTAACTTAGATTGTCCATCACTAATGATATTTTTGAAAATACTTTAAAAAATGTAGCAGAAAGTAACTATGTTGGACACTTATTTATGTTCCAGACAAAATGGATTTAAGGAAATTCTGTTTTCCTATTGAAAAATGCAATGTTTGAAATTAAGAACTCAATAGATGGGTTTGATAGCCGATCGAGCATAGCAGAAGAGAGGGTTAATGAACTTTATAGAAAATATCAGGCTAAAGCACAGAAAGCAGAAAGGATGAAGGTCGGAGTACTTGGTGAGGATCTGACATACTTGTGATTGGAGTTCCAGGGAGAGAGAGAGAACAGCAAGTAAACAATCAAAGCCAGTATTTGAAGAGCTAATGGCTAAGAATACTCTGAAACTAACTAAAAACTACAGTTCTGGTAACGTTCTAATTTTTGATCTGGGCGCTAACTAGGGGTGCGTATAACTTTGTTGAAAATGTGTTGAATGGCACGTTCATTTATATGCATTTCTTTTTTATTTTTTATGTCTTTAAAATTTTTTTTTAATGTTTACTTTGGGGGGGGAGGGGCAGACAGAGGGAGACCCAGAATCTGAAGCAGGCTCCAGGCTGCAAGCTGTCTGTACAGGGCCCGATGCGAGGTTCAAACTCATGAACCGCAAGATCATAACTTGAGCCGAAATTGGAAGCTTAACCGACTGAGGCACCCAGGCACCCCAACAGGGATTTTTAAAAATAGCTTTACATACAACACCTTCCTACACCCAGATCGAACTAGACAAAAGCAAAGTATCTTTTAAGTCCTTGATTCATTTACTGAGGGCATATTAGGCAGTAAGAACCTTATTTGAAACTAAACTGAAATTTGAGAAATGCTGTTATAACATGTAAAATTTACAAGATTATTTTTTTCTTCCAGATTTTGTATCAGATTGTACCGTCTCATAAACTGATGTTAGAATTCCATAGATTACTGAGAAAATCAGGTAAATAATTTTTATTTTGTATCTCTTTGTGCAGATAAGCTGTAGACTAGCGAGCTGCGGCCCCTGACCAGATCCACCCCTAACCCGTTTTCATAAATCTGGTTCCGTCAGAGCGTTTATGTGTCGTCCGTGGCCGCTTCTACACTCCCGACAGCAGAGTGGTGCATTTGTGACTAGACCGTATCGCTCACAAAGCTTAAATATTTACTGTCTGTCCCTTTGTTAGGAAAAGTTTTCTGACCCCTGCTGTGGAATCTTAGGCAATATTTAGCACAAGAGAAATGGCTTCAATTTATGTAATTCACCTCGTTTTAATCTCTATTGCGTTTTAGCTCGGTATAGAAAAGAACATACCTTTTTTTTTTTTTAAGTAGGTTCCATACCCATCATGGGGCTTGACCTCAGGACCCTGAGATCAAGAGTTGTACAGTCTACCAACTCAGCAAGCCAGGTGCCCCAGAGCATAACTTCTTCATAGAAGGAAATCAGCTTAAGTCCAGTAGGTCCCGGGACTATGTCAGTCCCTCTCCGGTTAGGAGAGAACATGTATGAAACGCCCACCTGGGGCAGGCGCTTTAAATAATGTCCTCAGTAAAGTACAGCCCATTTGGAAATCAGACTCCCCACTCTGACTTCATTAGCAAGGACTAAATTATTGAACATTTCGATATATCACAGGAGAGTATGAGCACAATGATGTATTTTAAACTGTTAACCAAACCAGAAGGCTTACAATTCAGTAATATTTTATCAACTGAATATATATTTTTAGCTTTGTGCACTTCAGTATTTTGTGTAAACTCTAATCGTTGTGACCATTGCAGAAAACAAAGACCACCGTAGGCTTGGGCTGGAAGTATTATTTGCCGTCTTAGACTTTGCCGGCTGCACTAAAAATATAACTGCTTGGAAATATTTGGCAAAATATCTGAGACAGACTTTAATGGGGTAAGTAAAAGACGCAGTATTTATTGCGGGCTCAGCATCAGTAAAATTTCCCAGTACCGTAGCTGATGTCCGTCGATGTTTGAATGTCATTCTTGGCTTATGTTTTTTAATTTCTTGAGCTGTGTCTTCAGGTTGTTTCTTCTAGGTATGTCAGAAGCAAGGAAATATGGTCACAAGTAAAACATATGAGAATTCTTTTTTTTTTTTTAATGTTTTTTTTTTTATTTATTATTGAGAGACAGGGAAGGACAGAGCATGAGCTTGGTAGGGGGAGAGAGAGAGGGAAACACAGAATCCGAAGCAGGCTCCAGGCTCTAAACTGTCAGCACAGAGCCTGACGTGGGGCTCGAACTCACAAGCCACGAGATCATGACCTGAGCTGAAGTCGGACTCCTAACCGACAGAGCCACTCAGGTGCCCCACAAAAATTCTATTAAGGTTTTTTTATGGGGGCACCTGAGTGGCTGAGTCAGTTAAGCATCCAACCTCGGCTCAGGTCATATCTCACGGCTGGTGGGTTCAAGCCCCGCGTCGGGCTCTGTGCTGACAGCTCAGAGCCTGGAGCCTGCTTCAGATTCTGTGTCTCTCTCTCTCTCTCTCTGCCCTTCCCCCACTGACACTCTGTCTCTCCCTCTCAAAAATAAATAAAATGTTAAAAAGAAAGGTTTTTTTTTTGTTGTGTCAAGATAACAAAATCAGTACTGTACCTTACCACTGCAGCGCTAGGGAGTGTGTGTGTTTTCAAGTTGGAAATGATGGCAGAAAGGGGTCGTCCCCATCCCCCGCCAGGCCCTTCGTGAAGCCCTTGGTGATCTGTGTGTCGTCACCTTGTAAGATCACACGGCAAGCTGCTTTTCCCCCAGCTGGTTTTCAGTAATTTTTTGTGGGGCTTTTAGGGCCTCATAAGATCTTCGTTGGTTGTTCATTCAGCAGGCGTTTGTAAAGTCCGTTGTGAGCTGGATGTCCACAAGTATCCCTCCGATCATGATGTTGTTAGTGCCACATTTTGAGAAAAGAAGTAGTGGCCCTCGTCATTTTTTTAAAATGTTTATTTACTTGTTTTTGAGAGAGTGTGCATGCAAGTGGGGGCAGGGCAGAGAGAGAGGGAGAGAAAATCCTAAGAAGGCTCCGTGCTGTCAGTGCAGAGCCAATGCGGGGCTTGAACTCACAAACCTTGAGATCATGACCTGAGCGGAAACCAGGAGTCAGATGCTTGACTCAGCCACCCCAGCGCCCCATTATTTTTATTTTGTGAGAAGGAGGAGTATCACAAAGTTAAGTTTCATGTAATATGTCATATCCATCTTAGTTGGATTCATTTGGTTAGAATGGATTCATCTTAGTTAGAAGATGTATCTTCCGTGTGTCCGTCTTCAGATCTGACTTGACCTTGGAGATAGACGAGTGCTGATTTTAGAATGTTTTTGGTGTGTTCACTGTAAATCACTTTCCAGATCTAAAGCACTGTATAAACTCCAACTGACCGTAAGATTCGAGAAGGCAGAGAAATGTACTATGCAGTTTCGAATCTCTAGATGTTCTGCCACAGGGCACAAATGGGTGCTAATAAGTAATTGCTCAATTAAATTACTGATGAACACTTAGCCTTGTGTGGGTTCAACTGTCAAACCTGTGCATTCACGTATTTGTATCATAATGGCATCTAATTTGAGTAGTAATTCATTGTAGCATATAAACTAAGGTTTTAAGGTAACTTGTAAGTAATAAGCATAATAGCTAACATTTATTGGACATTTACTATGTACCAGATGACATGCAGAGAGCTTCATATAAGACCACTCTACTCCTGGGCCCGTTTAATCTAATAACAGTGCTGTGAGACGGGTACCATTAACAGCTTCAAGGAAATTTGAGGTTCCGAGAGGTTAAGCAACTTGCCCAAGATCACAGAGAAAGTGAATGGAAGATCTGAGATTGGAATCCAGGATTCTGAGTTCGGGGTCTGTGTTAACCACTGTGCCGTACCGAACTGGCTCTTTAATTAAACGGGGAGCAGAAATCAAAGAGAATTAAAAAGGATTTGCTTTCATGCGTGTGCTACATATACCGTGGCCACACTCAGAAATTAGTTTCGGAACATCTTCTTTGTCATCTTCCTACTGCCTTTTTTTTTTTTTTAAATAACTTTATTTTCTTTGGGGGTGTGTCCGCCATCTTCCCGGCCGCCTGGAGAAGGGACTCCACAGACTGTTCGTAAGTTCAGATGCTACCAGTGTAGGTCCGTCTCCATCGCTGACCTTCCCTTTCGACATTTTTCTTTTCCAGGAACCACCTCGCCTGGGTCCGAGAAGAGTGGAACCCCAGGAAGAACTGGTGGCCTAGCTTTCACTTCAGCTCCTTTTGGGCAAAAAGCGATTGGAAAGAGGAGAAAGCTTTGGCTTGTGAGAAAGCTCTGGTAGCTGGAATACTGTTAGGAAAAGGTACGGGGTTCTGTGTTCTTCTTATGTAGACACAGCTTTTGGACGATTTTGAAATTAGAAGTGTGACCGTTCACTCGTGCCACAGCTTCCTTGGTACAGTGCCCAAGGACATTAGATGCGGAGAGATAACTGGTGAGTGTGGAAAAATGAATCTCGAGTTGGGGCCAGGTGACCTGCTTGTAAGGACCGTCCGTGGACTGGAAACACTGATTTCATCTTGTTGATTGTGGCGCTTGCTTTTTATGCTGTAACTTGAGTATCTCTGGGGGCCAGTTAGGATAGAGGATGCAGACTGTTTCCACAACAACCACAGAGAAAGTTTACTGACACTGTCTACTTGACAGTATTAGGAATAGAAAAAGATTCTTTACTGACCTCATTGTTTGGTAATAGCTCTCTATTATATTTGATTATCTGTTCCCGGAAGGAGGAACCATTTTTCCCGTGAAAGAGTATACCTCCTATTAACTTATTTAAACATCCTCTGAAAGAAAGGGAAATTGGCTGGCCTTTTCTTTGTGGAGCATCTTGGCTGCTAAAACTCTACTGCTCCGTGTCACCGGCGCAGGAGAACCGTAGCATGTCCAGAGATGAAGTGAGTGTCACCGCGGCCACGAGTAAGCGGGCTGTTGCTAGAGAGTTCAGAGTACCCAAAGAGATTCTGCAGCTCGGTTTTCGAGATGGTTGATATTATTTTGGAATTAGTATTCTCAGGGAGTGTACCAGATGGTTACTAGGGTTAATGAAATGCTGGTTTCTAAGAGGAAAGGGACAAATAAATAGGAAAGCAGCTGTAAGATTTCTCTCTAACACACTGATGCCGAGGAACAGAAATGTGATCTGATCTCCATTTCCCTGCGAGCAGAGAGCCGTCAGGTACAGATACCTAAAGGTGTCTGTGTTTGAGCAGAGTCTGGGCTGCCTTTTCAGTCTGTCACCTTTCCCTGTCACTTCGGTCACACAGTTAGCTTTTGGGACCCTCTCCGTGAGTGGGCTTCATAACATCTGCGCTTGCCGCCGACGGACTTGCTATAAGCATGAGTAGCATCGCATCGAAGTGCTGTATAAATTCAGAAGCACTCTCTGCATATCAGGCATAGTCATGGCTGAAAATGGGTACATGTCTTCTTTCGGGTGTCAGTGTGGTGGGGGTTGAGTCCGTCTGTTCAGGAGTCGAGCTGGGTTTTGTCCGTCCTCCAGTTACCCTCATTCTATCACGGGATTCAGATTCTGGTCATGATCTGCCTTTGCTTCATGCCGGGAGCAAGGTACTGTGGCCGCCCTTCTCGTGCTCCGGTAGGCAAGCCAGGTCCTTTGTCCTTGTGACTTCACGTCTTCTGGTGGCTCATGAGGAGGGAGGAATTTGTAGTTTCTTTGGGTTTTTCTCTGTGTTAGGGTGAGAGCAAAGGTCTTTCTTTCTATATTCTAGACGGAAGCAGAAATCTGTGTACAAAGTATTTTGTTTTTGCTAAAGTCGTAGATGTGTTTGGAAATGCAGGTTATTATGTTAACGTCACAGACAGCACTGCTTCCTAGCTAATAAAATGTCAGTCATTCTGGCGCACCATGTCAGGGATAATCATGGTTACTGTAGGTACAGGACGGATCCTAGCAGTTTCCCAGAGAAGATGGATGTATACATGGTGGAGACTATAATGAAATTAGTTTTTCTTATGTGATTTATGGTCCCACTCATATATCAAATATAAAAAGATTTGTCTTTTTTAAGTTTATTTACCGAGGAGGGGGAGGGGCAGAGAGAGAGAAGGAGAGTGAGAATCCCAAGCAGGCTCTGCGCTGACAATGCAGAGCCCGACACACGTCTTGAACTCACAAACTGTGAGATCACGACCTGAGCCAAGATCAAGTCAGACGCTTAACCAACTGTGCCACCCAGGCGCCCCTAAAAAAGTCTTTTAAAATGTCCAGTTTACACTTTTTATTTTTTTTGAAGAGAAAGATAGTGTGAGTGGGGGAGAGGGGCCGAGGGGGTGTGAGGGGGGGGGGGGGAGAGAGAGAGAGAATATCCCAAACAGGCTTCATGCTGTCAGCACAGAGCCCAGTGTGGGGCTCAATCCCACAACCCTGGAATCATGTCCTGAGCTGAAATCAAGAGTCGAACATTCAATCGACTAAGCCACCCAGACACCCCAGTTTACTTTTTTTTTTTATATAGGAATTTGATTCCTGTCTGAAATATGTAACTAGTGAACCGCTCGGCATTGTCAGACTGTGACAAGACCTTTGTCAGAGCTGCCCGAGCACCGTCCAGCTGCTCACTAGACGGCTAGAATGGCTGGCTGAGTTCTGGTCTCCTCTGACCTGTGAGGAGTTCATTCTAATCACAGAGAACTTTCGTATTGTTACAGATGCCTCTTGGGCTGTTTTCCAAGCTGGCATTGAAAGGGAAGTTGTAGTAATTTGCTTTTGAGGAAAGGCTCATTTAATACGTGAATATATGTCTATTATGCATATCACCTTAACTGGGGCTTGGGAGGCAGAGTGGAGCCAGCTGAAGTATATGCTTTCACTGTGACGGGTCAGAAACGTGTACATTTCATTGGCGATAGCTCTTAGAATGTGCCGAGGATATCTCGGTCTAGATAATACAATTCCACCTTATTTCATGATCATTAGTATGCCAGAGTCGAAGCAGAATTTTCAAAATGTGGAAATACACTTGAAGAATTGGATAAGTATTAAAACTCTTTGTTGATCTTCCTTTGTTTTGTTTCTTAGGTTGTAGGTATTTTCAGTATATTTCCAAGCAAGATCATCACGTCTTGAGGAAAAAAATTAAGCGGATAAAGAAATCAGTGAAAAAACACAGTATTGTAAATCCGGGACTCTGATATCGAATATTAGTTATTTCAGACGAGTAGCTGCAAAGTAGTAGCTCGGTAGGTGTAAGCGAATGTATTTATTTGGTGTATCTAGGAGGCAGTTATTATGGCTGCAAAAAAAGTTATTTTTATATTTTTCTATATATTATATATTTCTATATTTTCTTCTGTTGTAATTATAGCTAAAAAGAAAGTCTCGCTGCCTTTGTTCTTTGTAAATAATGTATTTTTCTTTTTGTACTGTTAAATATATTTATTAAGAAGTAACCTTCAAATAAGAAGTATATTTGTTTAATTAGAGAATACAGTTCTACAGCAGTTACTGCTATTTGCGATAATTTCCTTTGGACTGTTGTGTAATAAAATGTAACCTGTAGTATCGTTAAATGGATTTCTCTTCCTTGAGTTTCTAAATGATCCCCGTTAGGTTTACCATCACGAAGAACATATTGGTCATGAGTTCTGTTGAGGAATTTTGGAAACAGAGAAAGATTTAGGAAAGGAATCCTAAATTGGGTATTAAGACCTGGGAGTTGGGGCTAAGTGACCTTCTGACAAGAAAGCTACCTTTCACTCTAAAAGGCTAATTTGGGTCACAGCGGGTAGAGGGTTGGCCTAACTTCAGAGGGCTCTAGTTTGTTGTTGTTTTTCCGGGCACAGCAATCTAAGACGTGCTTTGGAACTCCTGCGTCCCTTACCTTTCTCTTGGAAACCGGATGTGGTGGTAGGCAGCTGGACAGTGGAGGAGAATCTACCAGTGAGATGGTATCACACAGCCCAGTGGGAAAGCTTGGCTCAGAAGCCGAGGACAGCATTCCTGGAATCGGAGCTGGCGCTTTATACAATATGTTATGGTAACTGGTAGAGTGAGTGCTTCTTTGAAACTGTCTCGGCTCTTACACACTTACAGTTCAGAACACTTGTACTTGAGTTCCATGAAGGCCCACTAACTTTAGAGCAAGTTCAGTATTTAGATAGCAAACCTCACATTTTCCCCATTGGCTTTAAACCATCTGCAAGGGGCGCCTGGGTGGCTCAGTCCGTTAAGCGTGTGACTTCAGCTCAGGTCACGATCTCATGGGTCCTGGGTTCGAGCCCCATGTTGGGCTCTGTGCCGACAGCCTGGAACCTGGTTCGGATTCTATGTCTCTTTGTCTCTCTCTCTCTCTGCCCCTCCCCCACTGTGTGTCCACATTCTCTCTCTCTCAAAAATAAACATTTAAAAAAATTAAGAAAATTTAAATGCAAGAAAATTGGACAAATTATCCTTTGTCAATAATTTGATTCAATATTTTATACTTAGTAAGATGACTCAATAAATACTCGTCCTTATAATTTACATACGAAGCAAGTAGGTGCCCCACAGACCAACAGAAACCAAGTTCAAGCGACTACATGAGTAGGACCAGCTTTACTGCCAGGAGTTGACGAGTGGTGGACGGTCACGCTATAGGAACGAAGGGCCCAGCTGACATGGGCCAGGTCTCAGAGCACAGGCAAGATGGCCGTCTCCTCCTTGAAACCTTGAGTCAAAAGCTGTTAAATAGGATTCACGGGTTCTCGTGATTTCTGGCAAGTGGAGGTGGCAATGACAGAGAAACCAGTAGATTTGGTTCTTGGTTTCCACACAAAGCTTAGCTTCCTAGGATTTTTATATCAAATGTTCATATTGCACCCTGCAACAAGAGCGCCGTGACTCAGCTGAGGTTCAGTCAGCTTCATGAATAAGGGCGGCTAAAATTTATCAAGCGCTTTGGGCTTTATATTCAATCTTACTATCACCACAGTCTTATGAATTATCCCTGTTTTACCTAGGAAGAAAGGGGAGTCTCGGAGATTAAGTGACTTGCACAAGGTCATAGCTGGTAGGTGTTGGCACCAGGACCCTACCTAACCTGACCATCGTGGTCCCAGAGAGCACGCACTGTGTCTGTACTATCTGTACCGCATCCCAGTTCCGTCAGTGTCTGTAACCTGCAGCACCCTGAGCTCGGCAGCAAGGAAGAGTAGAGGAGATTTGTAACCCAGAGCCTATCAGCTCAAGCAAAACCTATTGTCTTTGCCAGGCCTGGTAGGTCGGTCCTTTCTCTGTGTCCTCACTGGTCCCACCCTATACAGCCTCTTCTCAAATCCCCACATTGTTAATATTATTTTTCTACTTCTGTCTTTTTTTTTTTTAATGTTTAGTTATTTTTGAGAGAGAGAGAGAGACAGCACCAGCAGGTGGGGGCAGAGAAAGGGGGACACAGAATCCAAAGCAGGCTCCAGGTCCTGAGGTGTCAGCGCAGAGCCTGATGTGGGGCTTGGTCTCATGAACTGTGAGATCATCACCTGAGCCAAAGTTGGATGCTTAACCAACTGAGCCACCTAGGCGCCCCTGTCTTTCTTAATAATACATTATCTGAGTTTAATAATCACTTATCGGCAACCCTCAACAGAATTTCTAGCTCATTAAATATTGAATAGAAGGGGCACCTGGGTGACTCAGTCAGTTGAGTGTCTGATTCGTGATTCCAACTCAGGGCATGATCTCATGGTTTGTGAGTTTGAGCCCCGCACTGGGCTCTGCACTGACAGTGCAGAGCCTGGTTGGGATTGCCTCTCTCTTTCTCTCTGCCCCTCCCCACCCTCAAAAATAAAAAAATATTAAAAAAATATATTGAGTAGAACTGAATGGAAATTCATGAAAGCTGTTGACCCAGTGTGCCTGTCCCATTGGGAGTAATCTTTTGGGGCTCCTGTGCCATGTGTAGGGGCCTCGGGAGACTGTCAGGTTTGAATTCTGGGTTTATCATTAGGTAGGTCTGTGACTTCTTGGACAAATTACTGAGCTTTCAATAGTTTCTTTACCTGTAGTTGAGAGACAGTAGAATTTATCTCATTAGATTGCTATGAAGAATGAAAAATATAATCAATGCCTAGGATAATAATTAATACTTAACAGATCTTAAGTGACCACCCATCATGACCATTTTAGACACTAAATAACAAGAACTAAATAAAGATAATTTCAAGTCTTGTTTTCTCTTAAAAGCCTCTGAAATACAGAAATTGTGCAATAGTTAAGTTCATGCTTTCTACTAAAATATGCCCATCTTTCAGTCTATGGACAGTCCAGCCGTGAACCACGGACTCAAGGGCTGCACACACGTTTGAGGATACTCCGTCCACACAGTACCTCCTTGCTCAGCTGCCCCCAGCTCTGATCTCCGGCTCACCAGCTTAGCGGGACTGCCAAGCTTTGCTTGTTCTCCGGCACAGTGCACTGCTCAGGAGAGGTTGTCCCAAGGTGGAGAACTCAGACTATGTAGACCTTACTTTATGAGTTCCACTTCTTCAGTAATCCCGGTCTTGTGTTGTCTGTTGTCCACTGCCTGAAAACAGTTGCCTCATGTAGTTTATCTAGATTAGATGCTGGGTGGGGCTCTATGCTGACAGCTCAGAGCCTGGAGCCTGCTTTGGATTCTCTGTCTCCCTCTCTCTCTGCTCCTCCCCAGCTCACACTCTGTCTCTCTCTCCCTCAAAAATAAAAACATTAAAAGAAATTTAAAATAAATAAACATTAAAAAAAAAAGAAAGATTCGTGGGGTGCCTAGCTGGCTCACTTGATAGGGAGAGCGACTCATGATCTCAGAGTTGTGAGTTCGAGCTCTACGTTGGGTGTAGAAATAACTTAAAAATAAAATGTTAAAAGAAGTATTTGCAACATGTAAACTGACAGAAGATTAAATTGAAATCAATAAGAACAGGACAAAGAACCCAATAGAAAAAAATGGACAAAGCACATGAACATTAAGGATTTCACAGTAAACATGGACCACAAACACATAAGTCGGAGAAATGCAGACCAGAGCATTGCAGAATGCCAGTTCACAGCCATTCAGTTCGCAAACACGAAGACACTAAGGTCGGAGAGGATGCGGATCGACAGCGCCTCTGTACACAGCTGATGGGACGTAAGATACAAGAAATAGCGGTGTCGTTTTTACCATCTACCAACACTATTCTTGAGTGTTTACTCGAGAAACGCTTGTCCATGTACACCAAGAGACCATGGCACTGTTCACAGTAGTGGAAAAACTAGAAAAAACCCACAAATGCCTAGTGGCATAAGAAAGGATAAATTGTGGGGCGCCTGGGTGGCTCAGTCGGTTGCGCGTCCGACTTCGGCTCAGGTCATGATCTCACGGTCTGCGAGTTTGAGCCCCACGTCAGGCTCTGCGCTGACAGCTCAGAGCTTGGAGCCTGTTTTGGATTCTGTGTCTCCCTCTCTCTGCCCCGCCCCTGCTCACGCTTTGTCTCTCTCAGTCTCAAAACAAACAAACAAATAAAAGAAACAAAAGTCCATTCCTATTTAGTCCTACGAAGAACCTTCTCTGTGTGATCCATGTAGATATGGATGTAGCCTTTAACCGTGAATAGAGGCAGCTCTTGAATTTGTTTCTGTCCCGTCAGCCCCATGATGCTAAATACCACTCTCCGTGGTTTGCTCGTACCTCCCGTTATGCCAATACCAAGAGTTCGCACGTTCTTATCAACGCGCCGGGATCTGCATTCACTCAATATACTCTTTAATTGGCAGGCTGCCTCTGACGCAGATTTTTCTAAATGAAGAAGACAAGTTAAAGTGATTGCCGTACTTTTCACGTTTTGATACATCATCGTAATGGCAGGAACAAGATCTGGGCTGAATTCAGAACCCCTAAATTCTACCGCCATCTTCTCCATTCACCCAAAGCAGGACCCGAAGTCTTTCATGGAATCTCCCTGAGACTTAATTCACTTGTCTATACGTTAGGAATAGAGTATCTCCCCTGCTTACCTCAGAATTTTTGTGACGATCAAATGAGATGAAGTGGGAGAAAATGCTTTGTAAACGGTAATGCATAAGACACATGAAGACTTATTAATACTTTCCTTAATCTCAAACACACCTGTTCGTTTTCATACAGTCAGAAGGCAGTCAGTCTGTGGCCGTGAAGGCAGATAAACTGCGAGAGAAAACCGTAAATTGTATGAGAAAGTACTGAGCTAGAACATCTGTTTTTTAAAGTTTATTTATTAGAGTGAGTGTGTGGGGGGGAGAGGCAAAAGAAAAGGGGGAGAGAGAGAGAGAGAGAGAGAGAGAGAGCATCCCAGTCTCTGTGTCATCAGTGCAGAGACCAATGGGGCTCGAACTCACAAAGAGATCATGACCTGAGCCGAAATTCAAGAGTCAAACGCTTAGCTGACTGAGCCACCCAGCTGCCTCTAGAACATTTCCTTTTCTATTTTTTCTATTCCATGACCTGATGCTGGAACGAATACCAGACCTGAACCTCTCAGTATTATTATTAAAATGCAACTCTTGATCTCAGGGTCGTGAGTTCAAGCCTCACATTGGGTGTAGAGATTACTAACAAAAATAAACTTAAAAAAAAAGAAAGGTACTTGCTATGTGAAAGTGTGTGTGTGTGTGTGTGTGTGTGTGTGTGTGTGTGTGTATGTGGCAGTTATTGGTTGATTGCATATCTCCAAAAAGATATGGTCAAGTCCTAACCCCCGATCCTTCAGAATGTGATCTTCTTTGGAGATCCGGTCTTCATGGAGATAATCAAGTTAAAATAAGGTCGTTGGGGTGGGTCTAATCCAAAATGATTGGTATCCTCATAAAAAGGGGAATATTTGGACACAGACATGCGCCCAGAGAATGCCATGCGAACACAAAGGCAGAAATCGGGATGGTGTCCTCAAGCCAAGGATACAAGATTGCCTGTAAACAGATTCTTCGCAGCCCAGCGAAAAACCAGCCCTGCCGGCAACTTGCCCTCACTTCCAGCCTTCAGGAGGGTAAGACAACACATTTCGTGGTTCAAGCCGCCCAGTTTGTGATACTTTGTTACAGCAGCCCTAGCTGATGAATAACAATATTTTTTTAAATGTTCTGTTTGCTTCCAAGGTTGGAGCTTAAGTGATTTCAGTACACAATCTGGTCCCAGCTTGCAGTTCTAGACTTTTTCTCCTAAGCTCACCTAACAGTCAAGACATGGTTCTCTGTTCTCCATCAGGACCTCATTGGAATTCTCCGTTTCATCTTCATCAGGATTTTCTTAGCCACTCCAGTCCAGTGTCCTCTCTCCTTCCTCGGGATTCCTAGTGGTGGTTTGTTCCTTCCTTATTGTTATCTGAATGTCATCTGCCTAGGATTATTTGCACTCTTATTTTAACCTTTCTTCCCAGAGCATAAACTCCTTGAAAAAGTTTATTTTGTGCGTCTGTTTTCTGTTAAACGTTTCTCTTTCAGTATCGTACTTTGTGCGTGGTAATACACGTCTATGGTAAAATTAGTAAACTATAGTTATATAATCACCTGTATTATGTAATTATGTCTAAAATATTGTGTAGGCCCATCTGAAATATTGCATCTTTTAATAATCAGAAATTTGTGCTGTCAGATGTCTGATGGGACCTGCTAGCCAGTGTCTCTCTCCCTCCCTGCTAATTTTATTTTTTTTTATTTTTTTTTTTTTTCCTGCTAATTTTAGAATCTGTCTTTCCCCACAGCAGTCAGATCTGATTTGATTTACATGTCCTGGGTAGATTGAAATTATCATGTCCAAGGTTTGCTTGTTTGTTTTTAAATATAAGTTTATTGATTTATTTTGAGAGAGTGCAAGCAGGTGAGGGAGGGGCAGAGAGAGGGAGAGAGAGAGAATCCCAAGCAGGCTCCACCATGTCCGTGCAGAGCGCCATGCAGGGCTCAAACTCACAAACTATGAGATCACGACCCGAGCTGAAGTCAGATGCTTAACTGACTAAGCCTGCCGAGTACCTTGTTTTTGTGTTTTGTTTGTTTGTTTGTTTGTTTTTTTAATACTGGGCTATAATTCTGTAAACGGGGCCATTAAGAATTATTTTCCATGGGGCGCCTGGGTGGCTCAGTCAGTTAAGTATCCAACTCTTGATTTCAACTCGGGTCATGACCTCACGGTTCGTGAGCTCAACCCCCACGTCAGGCTCTGTGCTGACAGTACAAAGCCTGGCCCAGATTCTCTGTCTCCCTCTCTCTCTCTCTCTCTCTCTCTCTGCCCCTCCCCGACTCACAATCGATCTTTTTCTCTAAAACATTTTTTAAAAAAAGAATTTATTTTCCAAGAAGGAGGCATTCCTTTTGAACTCAATCGTTTTTTGTGGCAAAGGGAAGACTGAGACGTAAATGATCCGAAATAAAAAATCCGAAAGTACTTTCCGGTCCCACGTGGAAAGAGAATGCACTCATTCTTATGCCTCGTGGGGTCAGACTGGTACCTCCCATTTCTGAGAAGGCATGGTGCATGAATCCGCTGGCTGAAATTGGTCCATGTGTTTCTTACTCCTCCCACCCAAGGCTTCCAGAAGGGTGACATTATCTAACCTCTCAGCAAACAAGCCCATGGAAACAGCACAGTCACCAATGAATCATGGGTGCTGGGTTATGTTTTAAAAAGCAGCATTCATCCAGAGATGCTATTGAACAGTACAGACAGGAGAGCAGGGGTGTGTTGTGGATTATTCTTAACCACTCCCTCCTGAATTTTCCCTTGGTTATAGAAATGTGTTGTATTTTATTTTTTAATTTTTTAACGTTTTTATTTATTATTGAGAGACAGAGCATGAGCATGGGAGGGGCAGAGAGAGGGGGAGACACAGAATCTGAAGGAGGCTCCAGGCTCTGAGCTGTCAGCCAGAGTCCAATGCGAGGCTCGAACTCACAAACCGTGAGATTATGACCTGAGCCGAAGTCAGACGCTTAACCGACTGAGCCACCCAGGCACTCTGTGTGTTTGTATTTTAAATGCCATTTCAGGCCTTCACAATCCACAGCATTGTGAACACACACCCGATAGACTGAGGCTCGTCCCCTCTCTCTGATGACCTCCTGGAAAGGCTGTTTGGAGTGGTGAGTGGGATCTTTCCTTGGGAGTGCATCCAGGCCAAGAAAAATCTTTGATTTCATCTGCATTTCAAAGAGCAATTTTTTTGCCAGGGGGGAAATTTCAGGATAGAGGAGAATTGTGGAAAGTACCAGAAGGAAAGCGGACTCAGAACCTAATGCCTCTGCAGGCTTATGCCCCCGTTCATGCCTCTGTCTGGGTTTGGGGCCATGTCAGTTTGGGACTCCATGACCTTCATGTACTCATTTAAGAAATATTTATCAGTATTTAATTTATTTATTAGATAATTTATCATTTATCTTAAATGCTAATGTTGGAACATATCCTAAGTGAGGAATGTGTGCCCTGAGAACGGGTATGGATTTGGCGAAAATAAAGACCCCGATGTTCTGTGCCTCCCGATGACCCCGCCCCCACAGCCCTTGCTGACTCCTTGTTTCCACCAGGCTGCGTTCCCCTCTCTTTTCTTCACTGTCTCCTTTCTTCTTGCTTCTTGCCGTGGATCCAAGATTCGTGGAATGTCCCCTCTTCCAGCCACTGCAAATATAGAGCTTTCCAGATCACAGGAACCATAAGCTCCCCCCGCCCCCCATCTTCCCGGATCCATGCCTGAGTTCCAATCGGCGCCACTCGGCACTCCAGGAACTCTCTCGGATCTTGCCCTTCCACGGTCTGACGTCTGGGACTGCGTAATGAGTGGTGTTCTCTAGCTTGTGAAGAAACTGTAAACAAATTATGAGTTTCCTGGCCCCCCCCCCACACCCCTGCTGCAGTAATTCTTTGCAGTTTTAACGGATCAGCAGCACGCTGCCATTGACATCATTGCGCCTCTTCCAAAGCAGCCAAGCACCCCAACAACTTAGCAGTAGGGGTTGGGACTTGCACCCGCTTCGTGTCTAGGTTGGAAGGGGCAGGGAGACTTCTCACTGTTTTCACTGAGACACCTCGCCACCCAGCCCGCAGAAGGGACACTGCTCAGAAACCACCTCAGGGAACCTGGTGGGAGGAGGTGGGGGGGGGAGGAGGAAGGAAGAAAACACCCTGGGGGTGGGGAGAGGGAGGGAATGAGCACACCGCAGGGAGCCAACCTGAGCAAACACAGCAGGCTGAGACTTCCCAAAAGCCCAAAATGCTGAGGAAATCCATTTCCCGGGCCCCCAGGCTCCCTACCTCTTCTGGTATTTTCCACCTCTGCCTCGCATTCTTGTTGGGCCAGGTGGGCTTGCTGCAGGGACACCCCCAGTGCCTGGACTACGGGCCCCCCTTCCAGCCCCCGCTGCACCTTGAATTTTGCTCAGACTATGAGTCCTTCGGCTGCTGTGACCAGGACAAGGACCGCCGCCTCGCTGCCCGGTACAGAGACGTCATGGATTACCTTGACCTCAGGGGCCACGAGCTGTGCGGCGGCTACATTAAGGACATCCTCTGCCAGGTGGGCCTGAGCCTAACCCCGCAGGGCAGTGAGGGGGGCGTCTCAGTGAAGTGCGGGGTGCTGGGCTTGGTGGCGTGGGTCCCTGGGGCAGAGGGCCCGGTGGGCACCTGGCCCTTTAGAAGCTCACCTGGCAGCTGCCTCTCCTTGTCACCTTGGAGCTCTGGTCTCTGCATGGGTGCACAGAGGCCAGGGGGGTGCTGGGGTGGGTTTCCACCGGCTCTCCAAGGGTCCCTGCTTTCTCCCGCAGGAGGAGGAGGAGGAGGAGGTGTCCCTCATGGAACTCTCAGAGCTGCTGTTGCCTGGATCCCCCTGTGCTGCTCGGGGAGTGGGGCACAGTGCACACCTGTGGTGGTCACGGGGAGGAGGGGGGACGTGGAGGGAGTGGAGGCACCTGCTGGGGTCCTCGTCTGGGCCGTTTGTGCCAGGGGGCCTCCGGGGTGATGACGGAGGTGGCGAGGGGTTGTGGGGTTCTCCGCAGCATCCTGGAGCCGGGCCGACGGGGCTTCCAGCCTCCGGGAGGCAAGGACTCACGGAGGTTCTGCTGCTCAGGGCTCCTCAGGGGCCACAGTCACATCCCCGGCGGGCACTCCCCGTGCCCGTGCAGGCTGACCCCGCCGACCCTGGAAAGAGGTGCTCAGGGCGCAGGGGACAGTCGCACTGGAGAGCAAATGAAAGAGGCTGCCGCCGGGCGCGGCGCGGGGGTGGGGGCTCTCACAACGCGCTGGGGGCGCAGAAAGCCCCCGCAGACCTGAGATCTGACACCCTCCCGGGCAGTGTCAGCGCAGCTACAGCCTCTCCGCCGCCCGCACTCCCGAGCGCACTGGCCGCCCCAACGCCCCGGGCAGGGGACACAGCAGCCGGCCAGCCAGCCGGGCGGCATCACCCGGGGCTGCAGTCTCCTACCTCAGGCACCACCCCTCCGCTGTTTCCAGGACCATTAACTCTGGGATAACCATTCGGGCAGAAGCTGGGCTCTTAGGAGCCGCGCTAAAGACTACTGATTCCGGAGATACCCCAGCTAAAGACCCTCCCCCTGCCCGCCCCGCCCCCCCCCCTTTCCCTCTTGGGTGAGGTTTCCGAAAGCCAAAGTCAGCAGCTCTCCTGTTTTAGGGGCTGGAGGAATCAGAATCACCTACGTGAGTATACTTAGTACAGTTCCCAGGCCTTCCTTTTTTCCGCACGCGCGCAGTGTAAGCCCAGCAAGGCTTCTGCGAGAAGTGACTGTGACCGCATCGTACTGGTGAGGAGACAGGAGGGTTTTTAAATGTTTGTTTTTAAGTGTATTTATTTTGGGAGAGAGAAAGAGAGCATGAGTGGGGTAGGGGCAGAGAGAGAGAGAGAGAGAGAGAGAGAATCCCAAGCAGGCTCCTAGTGGCCAGTGCAGAGCCCCATGTGGGGCTGGAATTCACCAATCATGAGATCGTGACCTGAGCCGAGATCAAGAATCGGCTGCTTAACCGACTGAGCCACCCAGGCGCCCGGAGGAGTCAGGCTTTTTGAAGAACTTGCGTAAGGTCAGGGACAGTGCTGGGGCACAAATGTAGAGGCTGAGGCTGCAAGTCTTCTGCCCTTTGGATCGTATTTGCCAAAGGCAGAGTGATAACAGCACCAGCTGTTTACTTGATGGTTTTCTGCCCTGGGGCAAGTGGAGGTTCCAGTAGAACAGAGCCCCTGTGCTCCTTGCTCCCTGTCCCCAGTGCCCAGGGCAGTGTCCGACTCCCAGGGGAGACTCTTCCTGGGCCTTATTTTCCTTAGCTAGAGAACCGATATCCTGAGATAACTGAGCAGAGGCAATTGTGCAGACTCTAAGTTTCTGCATGGGTGTCCCATGGCGAGCGGCTCACAGCCCGCTCTGTCCGCTGCTATCTCATCCTGATTTATTATTTTTTTAATGTTTTTTTTTGAGAGAGAGTAAATCAAGAGTTGGACACTAACAGACTGAGCCACCCAGGCATTCCAGCGCTTAAAGATTTTTTTTTAATGTTTTTGTTTTTGAGAGAGAGACAGAGCATGAGCAGGGGGAGGGGCAGAGACAGAGGGAGACACAGATTCGGAAGCAGGTTCCAGGCTCTGAGCTGTCAGCACAGAGCTCGACACGGGGCTTGAACTCACAACTGTGAGATCCTGACCTGAGCTGAAGTCGGACGCCCAACCGACTGAGCCACCCAGGTGCCCTGAGATTTTTAATAAATAAGTGAAGAAATTACTAGCTTCCTAATTTCTGGGAGTGATAACATGGTGTGTCCATTCTGGTAATTTTATCTTCGGCTATAAAGTATTTCAACCATACAGAAAAGCAGAGAAAATTAACACCATGTATCCACCACCCAGATTTAACAAATGTGAAACTTCTGCCCATTGCTTCGGATTTGGATAAAGACACAAAACCTTATAGCTACAGCATTTATACTAAAGAGAAAGGTAGAGAAATTTGGTACTCTTTAAAAAAAAATTCATCATGACTAAAACTTTACGTGTCAAGAACGAAGTAAAAATGCTGAAGACAGTATAGCGAACATGAAAGATTTCCCCCCCTTTTTGCGTTCCAGGAGCAATAACTGCCTAGAAAATGTGGTTCCAGGAAAGGGCTTTCCCAGTTCTTGGTAATAGAAACTCCAGAATCCGGATTCTTTCCCAGACCATTTTCCTTCTGCTGGCTCACAGACTGGGCCCAGCCCCCTGTGGCCTGTCTGATTACCAGCTGAGCTTCCGTGTCTTTCTAGGAGTGCTCACCCTACGCGGCCCATCTCTACGACGCCGAGAACCCTCAGACGCCCCTCCGGAACCTTCCAGGCCTCTGCTCTGACTACTGCTCTGCATTCCACTCTAGCTGCCACTCTGCCATCTCCCTCCTGACCAGTGACCCCCGCCTCCAGGGGACACGTGAAAAGGACGGCGCCCATTTCTGCCACCTCCTCAACCTTCCTGACCAGGACTACTGCTTCCCTAACGTCCTGAGGAATGACCATCTCAACCGCGGCCTGGGGGTGGTGGCTGAGGACCAGCGGGGCTGCCTGCAGCTCTGCCTGACCGAGGTGGCCAATGGGCTGAGGAACCCCGTCTCCATGGTCCACGCCGGGGACGGCACCCATCGCTTCTTTGTGGCCGAGCAGGTGGGGGTGGTCTGGGTCTATCTGCCTGATGGGAGTCGCTTGGAGCAACCGTTTTTGGACCTCAAGAATCTCGTACTGACCACTCCGTGGGTAGGGGACGAGAGAGGCTTCTTGGGATTGGCTTTTCATCCCAGATTCCGCCGCAACCGCAAATTCTACATTTATTACTCGTGTCTGGGCAAGAATAAGGTAGAAGTGATCCGGATTAGTGAGGTGAAGGTTTCTCGGGCTGATCCCAACAAGGCTGACCCCAAATCAGAAAGGTGAGTCGTGCTGGTGAGAACGGGCAACTCTGTGCTGTGTCCCCTAAATAATGCCAGTCTGTCCTCTGAGATGATAAAGGGACATTTTTCTGGTTTTAGAGCCACTAGCTTATACTGTTGACAAAGGCGTCATCGTTGAATAGAGGACAGACAAGTTAGACTTTTGAGTCGAGGGTCTTACTGGGATATAGCCGTCCCTTACAGTTACCTAATCAGAACCAAGTTCGCTTGTTTTTACGAATTGTAAGCAGGGCTTGATGATTATAGATAAAATCAATATATTAAACATAACAGCGGCCTCTGATTACTGCGTGGCCTTGGATTCCAGGGCCTTTACCTTGAACGTGGGAATTATCCTCACCGGAAGCTGTGGGGCAAGGCCATAAATCTATCGATGCCCAGTCAGACAAAGGACGTAATTCTATCTGACTCCAAGCTCATGCTCTTTCCACTCTACCTCTCTGCCTTTTTTCCTTCTTTCCTTTCTGCCTTGTCTCTCTTTTCCCATATAGCCAGGTTGGGGGAGAACCAATTGATTAAGCCCTGCTGGGCTGCCCCAAGGAAGGGGTTAAGAGTTCTGATAGAGCAGAGAGTAAGGCAGAACCCCCCAAAAGAGTGATTGTTGCCCTGGCTGTGTCTACAGCTCATGAAATCATGATCCGCAAGAAGAATGATCCGTGAAGCAGTCACACTGGGCAGCAAGGGGTGTCTTAGAGCTCCAAGCTTTGTGATCCTCAGAAACTCTGAAGCAGGTCTTGTTGGCTGGGACCAGGCATTTCTGGGGGTCTCAAGAGGATGCAGTTTCAAGCCTCATGCATGGTTTCTTTTCCTTCCAGAGTCATCCTGGAGATAGAAGAACCAGCCTCAAACCATAACGGCGGACAGCTTCTTTTTGGTGTGGACGGCTACATGTACATATTCACCGGGGATGGAGGGCAGGCCGGCGATCCCTTCGGCAAGTTTGGAAATGCTCAGAACAAGTAAGCTGGTTGAGTCTGGGCCCCCCTCCCCTTGGGTGAGCCCTTGGTACGTTTTTGCTGAGATGGAGCCTGCAGAGGGTCAAACCCACATCACCTACGACAGGATGGAGCCCTCTCCGTTGAGGCAAGCGGGAGGGACGTTTGGTTTTCTGTCCTGTGAATTTCAGGCACACGTGTGTTCTGGTAAGTAATATCCTGGGTGCACAATGTAACTCTCAGAATGCTATGCAGAGACGAATTAAGATGTTTCAATATACATATTCGGACACACAGAATGCTTACTGTGTGTCAGGTCCTGTTCTGAATATCTTGTGTATATTTAAGATGTAATTCTAGAAGCACCTGGGTGGCTTAGTTGAGCATCGGAATTCGGCTTAGGTCATGATCTCGCAGTCGCGGGGGCTCGAGCCCCAAATCGGGTTCTCTGCTGTCAGCACAGAGCCCACTTTGGATCTCTGTGTCCCTCTCACTCTGCCCCTCCCTGCTTGCATTCTCTCTTCCTCTCTCTCTCTTAAAAATAAATAAATATATAAAAAAAGAACGTAATTCTAACATCCCACAAGGCCAGCAATTTTTATCCGTTTTGTCAATTGATGTAGCCCCAACACCTAGAATAGTGCCCGGCGTGGGGGTCGCCTCAAGAACACTTACGGGACAGGTGATTCCTATGAAGTGTAGGTATTCTGATAGTCATTTCCCAGCCAAGAAAATAGAGGCAGAGAGGAGTAAAGTAGCTTGTCCGAGACCGCACAGCAAGTAAGTGGCAGAGCCAGAATTTACGCTCTGAGAATCTGGTACATAAGAGCCCAGTGAGGGTCCTGCTGACCTAGATAAAAGTCACGTGATCCTTCTAGCCTTCGCACCAGCAAGTACTTGAATCCCATCATCCCTAGTAATAAAATATTAAAGTTCTAAGAATCAAGAGCTAACATTTGTCAGATGCCTTTACCATGTGTGGGGAATTGCCTTACATGCTACACACAAGATATCTCCTTTAAATCTTACATTGTAACCACCCTGCAAAGTAGCGTTTCTCTCCCCTGCTTGACAAATGTGGAAAATGAGGCCCAGACACCACAGTTGCCCACAGAGCCTCTAAAAGCTCTGTTCTTTCTATGACCGCAGTGCTATATGAGGAAGAACAGAACCAGCCCCCCCCTTTTTTTTTTAAATTTTTTTAACGTTTATTTATTTTTTGAGACATAGAGACAGAGCGTGAGCAGGGGAGGGGCAGAAAGAGAGGGAGACACAGAATCGGAAGCAGGCTCCAGGCTCTGAGCTTTCAGCACAGAGCCCGATGTGGGCTCGAACCCACAGACCGTGAGATTATGACCTTAGCCGAAGTCGGCCGCTTAACCAACTGAGCCACCCAGGCGCCCCATAACCAGCCCCTTTTAAAAATTCATACTACCAGTGCCTGTGTCGACAGCACATATACTAAAGTCAGAACGCCGTAGAGAAGATTAGCATGGCTCCTGGGCAAGGATGACATGCAAACTCGTGAAGGGTTTCATATTAAAAAGAAAAAATTCAGGGGCGCCTGGATGGCTCAGAAGGTTAGGCATCCGACTCTTGATTTCCCCACTGTCATGATCTCATGGCTTCGTGGGTTCGAGCCCCGCATTGGGCTCCGCGCTGGCAGTGCAGAGCCTGCTTGGTATTCTTTCCCTCGCTCTCTCTCTGCCCCTCCCCCACTTGCACTGTCTCTATTTCAAAATAAATAAACTTAAAAAAAATTCATAGTGTTGAACCAAATCTGAGAGAAACCATTCCATCAAAAACATTTTAATTTTTTTTTTAATGTTTATCTATTTTTGAGACAAAGGGACAGAGTGTGAGCAGGGGCGGGGCAGAGAGAGGGAGACATAGAATCTGAAACAGGCTTCAGGCTCTGAGCTGTCATCACAGAGCCCAACGTGGGGCTCGAACCCACAGACTGTGAGATCATGACCTGAGCTGAAGTCGGAGGCTTAACCAACTCAGCCACCCAGGCGCTCCAAAAACATTTTAAAAATGGAAACTACAGCTTCCTTGCTCATGGACACATCAAACTTTTGCCTAGTAGTTCTCCGTGAGCCAAAACTTGGCAAGTCTTAACATTGTGCATATACATATATATCATATAGACATGACTATGTATACATATAGTCATATATATCATGTACATATATATATATATATAAAATCATGTGTGTGCATAAAATCATGTGTGTGTATAAAATCATGCCTCCCCATGGGATTCCTAGCAGTTGTTTGGCATCGACTATCAGGAGGTCCTCCTGGGTGGCCTCTGGTCCTGTGCCATTTTATTTTACCTTATTTTCTATTGTATTATTTTATTTGGTTTGAAAGTTTGAATACCTAACATAGAATCTACTCGCTTAAAAGATTTTAAGTGTAATGAAAATTTTTATTTTAATTTTTAAATGTTTTTATTTTTTTAATGTTTATTTATTATCTTTGAGAGAGAGAGAGAGAGAGAGAGAGAGAGAGAGAATGAGTGGGGGAGGGACAGAGAGAGCAGGAAACAGAGGTTCTGAGGGCTCCACGCTGACAGCAGAGAGCCTGATGCCGGGCTCAAAGTCATGAACTGTGAAATATGACCCGAGCTGAAGTCAGACGCCTGACCTACTGAGTTAAAAATTTTTTAAAGCGTAAATACAGTATTGTTAATTACAGGGACAATGTTGTATAGCAGATCTCTGGAACTTTCTCATCTTATAAACAAATGTCCAACTGGTATATGAAAAGATGCTTGATGTCACAAATCATCAGGGAAATGCAAATTAAAACCACAATGAGATGTCATCTCGTATCTATTTGACTGACTGTTACCCCCACCCCCATGCCCCCATGCCCCAACCCCCACCCTCCACCCTTCCAAAACACAGCAGGTGTTGCTGAAGACGTGGAGAACTTTGCCTACTGTTGTTGAGTATGAAAAATAGTGCCGCTGCTATGGAAAACAGTATGGAGTTTCTTCAAACCCATTACAAATAATACTAGCAAATGATCCAGCAGTCCCATTCTGGGTACTTAATCCGCGCCTCTTTCCCGGCCTTCTCTCCTTCAGAAGCTCCCTGCTGGGGAAAGTGTTAAGGATCGATGTGAACGGGGCAGGCTCCGATGGAAAGCGGTACCGAGTGCCCCGGGACAATCCGTTTGTTGCTGAGCCAGGGGCCCACCCTGAGGTCTACGCCTACGGGGTCCGAAACATGTGGCGCTGTGCCGTGGACCGAGGGGACCCCGTCACGCGCCAGGGCCGAGGCCGGATGTTCTGCGGGGACGTGGGACAGAATAGGTTCGAAGAAGTTGACATCATCGTGAAAGGCGGAAACTACGGCTGGAGAGCGAAGGAAGGGTTTGAATGTTACGACAGAAAACTTTGTCACAATGCCTCTTTGGGTAAGAAGCCTCGGGGTGATTTCTTGAATGAACTGAGGGGATTGGAGGTGGAGGTGGGGGAATAAAACCTGAGAATGTTCTGCCATGCAGGGTCCTAGAGGTGCCCTAGTTTGTGTCCTATGGGTTATATAGCATGGGTCAGGAGCGTGTTGGGTAGTGCTTGTTAACCTAACACATTCGAATCTTGGGTGGCTCGAAGGAGCGGGGTTGACCTAGCAAGCGAGATTTTTAAATAAATGACCCACATGATTTTTAGGCATACTATCTTGAGAACCACTGGCAGAGGCAATTTGGTGGCTGTATGTTTTTAATTTATTTCCCTATTGGAATAGCCCACCGAAATGACCTTCCGTATACAGTCGGGTGCTATATTCCATATATAGTCCCTAAACATCAATAATCAGGGTGTGCTTCAGGTGTATGTACCTTACCACCAGTGTTTGATCTTTTTTTGTCCCTCTAGGTTACAAAGGAGTCTTACAGACCCTCTTACAGACAAGCTTTTCAAATCATTAAACCTGAGTATATGTCATGTCAGCCTAGGGGATAAACTTAGGCGTGTGGATTACCTGGTCACCGCCTCACAGGTGGGGGAATTTTCAGCTTCCTCTCTGCTTGCAATTACCAGTCAAATGGGAAGCTTGCCAGTATTGTGACCGGCCTGTTGAGAAAAAGAAACGTTCTCTCTTGGCAGCCTGCCCTACCAAAGACCCAGAGATAACGTGTTCTCCACTCAATCAGGCAATTGCATTAGAAAATCCCATCTTCTTCCTCGAAACTCTCAAGTTTTAGCCACGATACTCTCTTTGTCCCTGGACAGATGACATTCTGCCGATCTATGCTTATGGCCATGCAGTGGGGAAGTCAGTCACTGGAGGATATGTCTACCGTGGGTGTGAATCCCCGAATCTCAATGGCCTCTACATCTTTGGGGACTTCATGAGTGGGTAAGAAAAGATTAATATCTCCCTTCATTTTTATTTAAATTTTAACATTTTTATTGAGATATAAATTACATATGGTAAGATGCAGTCTCTAAGAGCACAGTTGGATAAAGTTTTACAATATATGCTCTTGTAACTATGTCAAGATGCTGAACGTTTCCATCACTTTAGAAAGTCCGTTCTTGTCTATTGCCGGTCAGTACCACCCCTTTCTCTCGGACACTCACACACACACGTATGCACATCAGTCAGAGATAACCCCTCCTATCACACACTAATTTTGCTTCTGGAACTTAATACACCTGGAATCATATGTGTACATTCTTTTTTGTAGACATATGGCTTCTGTCATTCAATAAGGTCAGTGAAATTCATCACTGTTGTCACATGTATATGTAGTTTTTCTCTTTTGTTGCTTCGTAATATTCAATTGCATGAATATACCACAAACTATTCATCTGTTCTCCTCCTGTTTTTGGCTTTTCCAGTTTTTTACTCTATATTTATTATATATTTATGGTATGTATTATAAGTGTGTGTGTGTGTGTGTGTGTGTGTGTGTTGGGTTGTATTTGGCTACCTTGTCAAACCCTTATTGGTTCTATTGGCTTGTGTGTGTGTGTAGATTCTGTTGGATTTTCTATGTAGAAGATCACCTTGTCTATGAATACAGATACTTCTCTTTTCTTGAATTGCAAGCCTTTTATTATTGACTTATTGCCTTATCTTAAACCTTCAGTACAACGTTGGATAGAAGTGGGGGAAAGCGTTCCATTTTCTCTGACTGTGATGTCAGTTGTAGGTGTTCGTACATGTCCTCTATCAGGTGGGGAAGTTTTCCATCCGTTCTTAGTCCACTGAGAGTTTGCATTAGGGATGGATGTTGTGTTTTGTCAAATGCGTCTTTGCATGCAGTGAGAGAATCATGTGGTTTTCTCATTTTTAGTTTTTAACATAATGGATTGCATTGATTGATTTTTTTAATCGTTGAAGAAGTCTTGCATTTCTGGAAGAAACGCTCCTTGGTCATGATGTATTTTCTTTTTAACATATTGTTGGATTTGATTTGCTACCCTGTTGTTTGAAAATTTTGTATCTGTGCTCATGAAGGGATAGTGAGCTATAGTTTTTCTTTCTTGGAATATCTTTGCCAGATTTTGGCATCAGGGTAATGCCGGAGATGATTTGGAGAGTGTCTCCTTCTCTTTGGTTGTCTGGAAGAGTTAGTGAAAGAGAGGTATTATTTCTTCCTTATATGTTTCTTCCCAGTGAAGCCATCCAGGTCTAATGTTTTCTTATAGACAAGGTAGAGTCGGATCTTGGTGTTTGATCCACTCTGGCGATCTCTGTTATTTGTTTGTTTATTATTTCTTCTGTCTTTTAATGGGTGCATTTGGACCATTAACATTCAAAGTGGTTGTGGATATCATTAGATTAATATCTACCATATTTATTACTGTTTTCTATTTATTGCCCTTGTTCTTTGTTCCTATTTGTTGTCTTTTCACTCTTTTTCTGCCTTTTGTGGATTTGAGCGTTCTATGTGATTTCATTTCTCCCCTTTCTTAGCACATCAGTTGCACTTTTTTTTCTTTTTCGATGGTTGCATAGAGTTTGCAATATACATTTACAACTAATCCAAGTCCACATTCAAATAACATTATACCACTTCAAGATGGAAACTGAGGTCGCTGATTTGAGAGTGTCATCTTTTCTAATACAAATGTTTAGTGCTATTAATTTCCCTTCAAGTACTGCTTTAACAGCATCCCATAAATTTCAATATGTTGTGTTTTCATTTTCCTTCAGTTAAAGATAATTTCTAATTTCCCCTTGGCTCATTTTCTCACAAGTTAGCTTGAAGTATTTTATTTTGTTTCCAAATATCTGAAGGTTTCCTGAGACCTTTCTGCCATTTGATTTATAATTTAGTTCGATTGTGGTCACGAACATACTGTATATAATTTGGGAGATTACTCTGGATTATCTAGGTGGGTCCTAAATGTAATCACAAGTATCAGAAGAAGGATTTAGACGGAAATTTGAAGATAGAAGAGTTAGAAGTCAGTGTTAACAGTGGAAGCGGTGTGATGAGACCAGGAGTCAAGACATGAGGACAGCTTTTGGAAGCCGGAAAAGGCAAGACAGTTGATTCTCCTTTATAGCCCCCAGCACCCTGAGTTTGCTCCTATGGAACCCACTTCAGATTAAGAGAGAACTGTAAGAGAATAAATGTGGGTTATTTTAAGCCACCAAGTAGTGGTAATGGATTACATTGGCAGTAAGAAACAAATATAGCCACCATTCCCAATACTCTTCATTCCTTTCTGTATCTTTCCTTCAGATGTCTTTTTTGTTTTTTTAATGCTGGAAGAACTTCCATTAACATCTTTTGAAAAATGAGTCCATCGGTGATGAATTCTTTCTGCTTTTGGTGTCTTTTTTCCCTTCAATTTTGAAAGATAGTTTTGCTGACATGGAATTCTATGTTGACTATTTTTTCTTTCTTTTTTGTAAAATTATTTATTTATTTTGAGAGAGAGCGAGTGAGCAGGGGAAGGGCAGAGAGAGAGAGTAAGAGAGAGAGAGAATCCCAAGCAGGCTCTGCGCTGTCAGTGCAGATGTGGGGCTCAAATCCATGAACGTGAGATCATGACCTGAGCTAAAGTCATGAGTGGGATGCCTGAGGCACCCAGATGCCCTTATTTAATTCTTTAAAAATATTGTTCATTATCTTCTGCTTTGTCTTAATTCCAATGAGAAATCTGCTGTCATCCTTGTATTTGTCCCTCCATATTTAATCCGCCATGTTTTCTCTGGCTGCTTTTATGATTTTCTCTTTATCATTGGTTTTGTGCAATTTCATTATGATATATGTTGGTGTAGTTTTCTTCATATTTCTTGTGCTTGGATTTGGTTGAACTTATTGGACTGTGAGTTTATGGCTCACATCAACTCTGGAAAATTTTTGGCTGTTAATTTTTCAAATATTTTTTGTTCCCCTACCCTGTTTTTTCTTCTCATTTTACACTCGAATTATGTGTATATTAGGCTGCTTAAAGTTTTCTTACAGCTCAGTGACGATCTATACATGTTGAAATTTTATTCCTATTTGTGTTTAATTTTGGATAGTTCCTATTGCTATGTCTTCAGTTCATTAATCTTTTCTTCTGCAGTGTCTAATTTGCCATTCATTCCATCCAGTGTTTGTTTTTAAATCTCAAGCACTAAATTTTTTATCTCCAGAAACTTGATGTGGGTCTTTTGTGTGTCTCCTATGCCTCTACTAACTTTTCGAACACATGGAATCATAGTAAAAATCACTGTTTTAATGTTCTTCTCTGCTGATGTTAACATTTGTGTCAATTCTTTGTCAGTTTTGATTGATTTTTTCTTTATTAGGGTTTGTATTTTCCTCCTTCTTTGCCTGCCTCGTAATTTTTTTATTGGATGCCAGACATTGTAAATGTAACATTGTGGGTGCTGAATATTTTTTGTATCTCTGTAAATATTCTTGAGCCTTGCACAGTTCAGTTACTTGGAAATAGTTTGATTCTTTCAAATCTTGCTGTTAGTATTTGTTAGGTAGGACCAATGTGGCGCTTATTCTAGAACTATCTATTCCTTAATATTGAGGCAGGACTTTCCTACAAACTCTTCCCAATGCCCTGTGAATTATACTTACACTGTGCCTGACCCTGAGTAAGTGCCAGGTGCTTTCCCCTGATTTAGGTAGTTTCCTCACATGTATGTGCTATTAAGTATACTGATGGCTACTCGGGGGTGGAGGGAACTTTGCAAATTTCTGAAGTCTATTCTCTGTGGTGCCCTCTTCTTTCCAATATCTGTCCTGTCGACTCTTTTTTGTATAGGTCTTCCTGGACTCTTATCCCTGTCTTTTCAACTCAAGGAGTCTGCTGGCTCTGCCTGTGCTTTCCTTCCTCAAGCTAGAAACTTTTTCAAGGTAGTAAGCTGGGACAGTTTTAGGGTTTACCTTGTTTATTTCCCATCTCGTAGGGAACATGGCCCTTTGTTGTCTGATCTCCAATGTCTTTTAAATTTATTTATTTATTTAAAGTAAGCTCCACACCTAATGTGGGGCTCGAACTCATGACCCTGAGATCAAGAGTCACATGCTCTACTGAATGAGCCAGTCAGATGTCCCTCCAGTGTCTTTAAAAAACTGTCATTCTAGGGGACACCTGGGTGGCTCAGTTGGCTAAGCGTCCGAGTTTTTATTTCGGCCCAGGTCATGGTCTCACAGTTTGTGGGTTTGAGCCCCAGGTTGGGCTCTGCACTGACAGTGTGGAGCCTGCTTGGGATTCTCTCTCTTTCTTTCTCTCTCTCTATCCCTTCTCTACAAATACACACACACACACACACACACTCTCTCTCTCTCTCTCAAAATAAACAAACTTAAAAAAATTGTCATTCTATTTTGTCTAGGTTTTTGACTGTTTAAGATGAGAGGGTAATCTGGCCGGGTTACTCCATCTTCATTAGAAAGGATGGTAATACCGTCAAGTCTTGGTTCTAGAGGTGGGATAGAGTTGGTAATTGGTTAATTCTTTTATCATCGCTTGTTAGATCTCTGGGATTTAATTGTTCTTTATGTTTTCCCCACAACTCCATCCACTTACATGTCACTTGGTTGATGTTCATTGATTCTTAGTCGAAACATTTGCACCAGAATCACCGGGAGTTGGGCCTCTTTTGTTTCCAGAAAATGTTTCATGTGAGACCCTAGTATACCCATCTTCCTTTTCTTTTTATCCTAAAAACCTGCTTTTAGGTCAAATAGATGATCGAGGGATATTAAAGCATCTACCTGCTACTACACAGACATAATAACAACAAAAATAGCTATTAGTTTTGAGCCCTTACTGTATGGCCGGCTCACTGGGGAGATATTCATGTATATTATCTTACTTAACCTTTGCAACTTTTGTCCGTGGTAAATTCTATTACCATTCCCCATTTTACAGATGAGGGAACTGAGGCTTAGCCAGTTGAGCAAGTAGCTAAAGGTCACAAACTAGTAGAAATTAGAATAGTTTTTTTTGTAGTGATGCAGCCTTCACCGGGCACCAGACTCCTCCCGTAATAGATGATGAGCTTCTCCGTCTAGGGCGAGCTGGTGACCGAGGTGTCTCGAAATAGCTTTTTGATTCTCGGGAGAGGCTAGGTGTTGATCTCCTATGGGTGACTCAAGTACTCGTGCTCCGAGATTCTGTTTCCAGGAGGAAAAGTGTCTGCAGGGTGGCAATATGGATTCCTATAATAAAGGTTTTATTTTTCATCTAGTCGACTTATGGCTTTGCAGGAAGATAGGAAAACCAAGAGATGGAAGAAACGGGACATTTGCCTGGGCAGCACTGAGTCCTGTGCATTCCCAGGGCTGATCAGCACCTACAGCAAATTTATCATCTCTTTTGCTGAAGACGAAGCAGGTAACAAATACACAGGATTATTCTGTCTCTGCGTACCCGAACTTAAATCATCACAGGCCTTGTGAGCTAAGCATTTATTATAATAATTATTATTACTATTATTATTATTTTCATTTAAATAGCAACTACCACTTCTATTTTCACTACCATTTATTTTTAAAAATTATTTTATTTTACTTTATTTTATTATTATTTTTTAAACGTTTATTTATTTTTGAGAGACATAGGGACAGAGTGTGAGCAGGGGAAGGGCAGAGAGAGTGGGAGACACAGAATCCGAAGCAGGCTCCAGGCTCCGAGCCATCAGCCCAGAGTCCGACGCGGGGCTCGAACTCACAGACCGCAAGTTCATGACCTGAGCTGAAGTCGGCCACCTAACCGACTGAGCTACCCAGGTGCCCCTATTTTATTTTATTTTTAATAACCATTACAACATTTTTAATTTACAATGATTTGATCCCAGTCTGCCTGACGTCTGAACTGCCAAAGCTCTGTGGCCGTGAGCAAGTTACTTTATCTCTCTGTGCCTCCACCATACAACAGAAAGAATAACTGTCTAAGATTGTTTTAAGAATTAAATGAATTACTACATGGATGGCAGTTAGAACAGTGCCTGGAACAGTGGACACACTTGGTTAGGGTTAGTTATTTTTACCTTATACAGGAATTTTGTTTGGGGGTTGGTGATTTTCTCCCTGGCGTACAGGAAGGTCAGTGTAGAGAATGGCCTTGTGGTTTGCAACAGAAACCTATAATTGCCTGTTTCTCCTTGGTGTTTTATATTTTTATTTTTATTATTATTATCTTTAATGTTTATTCATTTTTGAGAGAGACAGAGCAGAGAGTTAGCAGGGGAAAGGCAGAGAGAGGGAGACCCAGAATCCGAAGCAGGCTCTAGGCTCTAAGCTGTCAGCACAGAGCCCGATGCAGGGCTTGAACCCACGAACTGTGAGATCATGACCTGAGCCGAAGTCGGCCGCTTAACAGACTGAGCCACCCAGGCGCCCCTTCTCCTTGGTGTTTTAACCTGGTAGTCCAATGCACACATTTCATCAGGACTTGATTATTTTATTTTATTTTTATTTTACATGTTTATTCATTTTTAAGAGAGAGAGAGAGATCGTGTGCACACACATGAGCAGGGGAGAGGCAGAGAGACAGAGGAGGACTGAGGATCTGAAGTGGGTTCTGTACTGACAGGAGAGAGCCTGATGTGAAACCTGAACTCAGGAACCATGAGAGAGCCCGATGCGGGGCTTGAACCCACCAGCCATGAGATATGACCTGAGCTGAGGTCGGATGCTTAACCGACCGAGCCACCCAGGTGCCCCTATTTTTACTACCATTTAGTCAACTTTTATAATGTACTGGATATTGTCCTAAGCAATTTACGTTTTTTATGTTACTTAGTAATTGCCCCCATAATGTAATTATTAAGCCTATTTGTCCAGTGAGGCAACAGACTGAATATGCCAACCTACCCCTTCTTGGTTGGGGCCCACACTGACTGCAGGGGAGCAAATCAAGGTTTACACTCTGGTCTTTCGGTCTTTTGACCATGAAGGAGATTCAGTTCCTCCCCGCCCCCCCCCCCCGATTTCATGCTAATCTGCAATCACAGGAACACAGACAGGGCCAGTCGTGGGGCAGACCAAGTGGACACTGGTATTTGTCCTACTGTTGCTGCCTGGGAGATGGCGCCTGTGGTGATCGGCCCCTGGCAGGCTGTGCTCTTTGCTGACCTGGCCAGGAGCCTGTGGGGGAACTGCTGCGAGTGAGCAAGGGCGAATTTCTTTCCTGAGAGAACTGGGGAAAGGGTAAACAGCTAGGTGGGAGGCTATTTGCTAGACAGACAAGGTCTTTGTTAAGGGCATCAGCAAAGCAAGGCATGTGGGCACATATGAGAGACAGACGGAGAGAGACTTGACTCTACTAACCTTCCCCAAATTTTGTTTTTTAATTAAAAAAAATTTTTTTAATATTTATTGATTTTTGGGAGACAGAGCATGAGTGGAGGAATGGGGGAGAGAGAGAGAGAGCCCCTGAATCTGAAGCAGGGTCCAGCCTCTGAGCGGCCAGCACAGAGCCTGACGCAGGGCTCGAACTCACAGCCACGAGATCATGACCTGAGCTGAAGTCGGACTCTCAACCGACTGAGCCACTCAGGTGTCCCACAAAAATTCTATTAAGATTCTTTTATGGGGGCACCTGGGTGGCTCAGTCAGTTAAGCATCCAACTTCGGCTCAGGTCATGATCTCATGGATGGTGGGTTCAAGCCCCGCGTCGGGCTCTGTGCTGACCGCTCAGAGCCTGGAGCCTGCTTCAGATTCTGTGTCTCCCTCTCTCTCTGCCCTTCCCTTGCTCACGCTCTGTCTCTGTGTCTCTCAAAAATAAAATAAAAGTGTTAAAGAAAAAAAATTAAAAAACAAAAACAAAAACAAAAACCAGAGCCTCGAAGGTTGCCTAAATACCCGGTTTCTTTCCGTGCTGAGCCCTACGGTGCCTGTGCAAGACCTTTGCTTGCACAAGACACAAAGGAATCTCGTCAGCTCCTGGGCCCTTTCCTAGCTAATGAGAAACAGTTTGAGATGAATATTTGAGAGGAGCAGAGGATACTTTAGAGGATTCAAGCATTCTTAGTAGAGCAAAGTCTAAGTGAACTCCAAATTGGAAGTCCAAACAAAATGAGGAGAGAAACCACAGACTGGCAGGGTGATACTCGGTGGAAAGTGGTTGATGGGAAAGCCACAGGCCTGGGGGGGCCTCTGGAGGCTGATGTCCCAGGGAGGCTGGAGTCCCCTCCAGCCAGAGCCCAGAGCTCCCGCTCCCCTGAGGCTAGAGCCCCGGGGGCGGGCCTGCCCTGGGATCCTGGGCTGCTGTCTTCTGCGGTTTGCTCCTTTCCAGGCCTCAGACACCCTGGCTTTGGTGGTCTGTTTTGCCGTGCCCGTCAGCTTCTCGCAGGAGAAAACAGGCCGTTTTGAATACCGGTCAGTACGTCTGGCAAACAAGACCAAGTGTCCTTGGCTGAATTTTACCGAGTGGACTTGCCAGGGTGTTCCCAAGCCAGACTTTGCCCAAGACGGCACTGAAGCCAGGAAGGCTGTTTTCCAAAGCTAGTTATTTTCTTCCAGAGTTGCTTGCTCTTGTGTTCTTGCACGGAGTGATTCAGATCTTCTGCTCAGGCCGTAGCCTTCCCACTTAGACACATGTTTTTAGATCCGAGTATTTCATTATTTTATTATCAGTCGCCAGCCGTAGACACGTCATTGTTGGTTGAACCAGAGCTCTGCGTCCACTAGGGCGGTGTTTCCCAGGTGTTCTAGCTGACAGCTGGCAACTGCGGAGGGCGGGGTGGGCGTGGGCTTGGGTCCTGATGGGCTGGATCTCTGAATGTCGGCCACCGAAGGGCGTTCTCGAGAGGGCTGGTCGAAGAACTAATACTTGCAATAAACTTACATTGCATGCATTTTGTTTTACATGGCATATTATAGTTTTGTGTCTGTGTAGTTCTTCTTCATCCTAAAGTGTGTTTTTAAAATGTTAGTTGAAGGGCACCTGGGTGGCTCAGTTGGTTCAGTGTCTGACTCTTGATTTCAGCTCAGGTCATGATCTCATGGTTCGTGGGATCGAGCCCGGAGTCGGGTTCTGCGCTGACAGTGTGGAGCCTGCTTGGGATTCTCTCTCTCTCTTTCTGCCCCTCCCCTGCTCGTGTGCGCGCTCTCTCTTTCTCTCTCAAAATAAATAAACTTAAAAAAAATTACAGAAATTCGCTTCTAGCACTGTTTTCCCCTAAAGATACAGTGGGGAGTCTGTGGCACGTCCAGGACCTATAATTTACACAAACGTGTGTTGTGTAGACGATACGTCTACAGCATGAGGTTTTCAATCAGAGCAGGAATTCTTTGTGTGGTTTCGAGGGGCTCTTGCCTGAGGACACCCTGGGTACATGCAGACACTGGGTGCTTGCCTCCTTTATCTAATGAATGGTGCCCATCAGAGGAGGCAAACCGGCCCTAGAGCACGGTGATAAAACAGTTTGTGAGTACACAAAATCCAAAGTCTACTAGGCAGCTGTAGGGGGGCGGTGCTCTGTGAAAACCTCACATCCAGCAAGACACACATCCGGCAAGACACAAACCTTGGCCACTGTCCTCCACAAATTCAAGGAAGAAGTTTGTTGAAATAACTTAGAGCTGTCTGAAGTTCTAGGCTTTTCCAGTTCGCAGTGTAGTAGACATTTACTTCCATGAGGTTGAGAGAGAGCGTCACACACAGCGAGTGAATTCGATTCGGGGCGGGGGCACAAATGTAAAGAGATAAGAAGGTAAGAGTGACGGCTGATCAGGCTGATCAGCACCTTCTAGTTTGATACCTGATAGTCACGTGGGGCATCGTTAGCCCCATTTTACAAATGAATAGATTACGTGAGGGTTACACAGGTTGAGAGTTTTCCCAAGACAACGTCTAGCAACTGGTGTTCTCAGAACTCAGTCAGGTGGCTCCGGCTCTGACCTTGTTCTCGTCAACCCGATCCCATCCTGTCTCTCACAGGTAAGAGTGAGAAGAGGTGGGGTGAGGTAGTTACCATGAGCAGAGTGTTCAAATGGGAGGCAACGGGAGGGACAGGGGCCCCTCCTCAGAGAGGTGAAGGAGACCGTGAGTAGAGGTGATTTCTGGGCGGTGTGGAGAAGGCTAGGAGGACAGACCCCAGAGTGGGAGCGTCCGGGGAAACGAGGGACCCAAAGACCAAGGGAGGAAGGGGGGAATGGAGAGGTGAGGCGGGGGCGGTGGGGAGAGGTGCCTGTGGACTCAAGAAGGGGCAATGTGAGGTGACTGATAAATGGTCCTTAGCCTGGAGATTGCTATTTCAGGGTTTCACAGAGAATCCTTATCAGTAGTAAAGAGATGGGGGAAGGAAAGGATGAACAAAGGGGAAATCTTTGGTTCAGCAAAGTAAACAGAAATGTACGTCTGTTGGGGTGCGCTCTCGGCTAGACTTTGGGGGCTCAGAGAAGGACTTTCTGCTCCAGGAGCTCACAATCCAGCGAAGGCCCAACAACAGGATTCTGGGGTTCCCTTACTGGGGCTCACTGCGTTTCAGGGCTTCAGCCCCATGTGGATGGTTTTCTGTGCACCCAGCTCTGTGTCTCGGCCCTGTGTACGTCCTGTTCTTGATTGTCTGTTCCTGTGTCCTCAGGGGAGCTCTATTTCCTGGCCACCTCTTACCCGAGTGCCTACGCACCACGTGGATCTATTTACAAATTTGTTGACCCATCAAGGTGAGATTTGCTCTCATTTCCTTCTTAGGTGTGTTTTTTAAAAAGTTTTATTTATTTATTTATTATTATTTTTTTTAATTTTATAATAGTTTATTTTCAAATTGGTTTACATATAACACCCAGTGTTCATCCCAACATGTGCCCTTTTTAATGCCCATCACCCCCTTATTTATTTTTATTTATTTATTTTGAGGGAGGGGGCAGAGAGAGAGAGGGAGAATCCCAAGCAGGCTCCACTCCACCAGCACAGAGCCCTGACGCGGGGCTCGAACCCATGAACCTCGAGATCGTGACCTGAGCCATAATCAAGAGTCAGATGCTCGACTGACTGAGCTACCCAGGCGCCCCTCTTGGGTGCATTTTTGTCAGCCCTTATTTTCATGTCAGGTCATAAAAATACTCCTGACTCCCCAAGAATTACCAAAAATGATCAATGAAGAAATCTGTGCTTTAGATAAAAGGCAGATCCGGGCCAATGAATATGGAGGGCAAGGTGTCTGTAGGAATTAGGAAATATTTGAGGAATGGTCTCTTTGTGGTTAGAAATGAGGGTCTCAAGCCTTTCTGGGATGCCTGGTCGAGACCTGCGGCTCCTGTTCTGTTTGTTTTTTAATATGCTTCTGGAAACTTCTGTCTGGGATCATCCGACAATGGGTGTGTGCTTCTGACCACTCGAGTAAGTACTGTTTGCCCTGTCCCCTGGGTTTGGTGGAGGTCTCAGGCCCTAGGCAGGTGTCTTCAACTGGTTGTTTAGTGTCTCTGCTTGACCCTTTTTGGCAGTATTTATTCACTTGGTGGATTCCATACTGTTTACTTCTCCTCTTTTGCCGACCTGGCTCAGAGACCAACCAACCGATCAGGCAAAAGTCACCATACAGCTTCCCATCTGTGAGGGCATGGAGTGTGTGGTCCTACCCTCCTGGGAGCATCGGATCTACCCTGAGCGTCTGGGCCAGGGCCCGGATTTATCTCAGGATTCTGCCCCAAAGCAAGAAGGGCTCCCCCCGAATCAGCTTGAAGACAGACCCATAGAGGGGAGCGTCCCGGCGAGGCTGCATGACTCCCGTGTGGGGCCGTGTTCAGAAGACACTGCGCAGGCGCCCGGCTGCGGATCAGGCTCAGCGGCCAGGCCCAGCGCAGCTCCCTCTGTGAGCAGGCTCTCAGCTCAGCTTCCCGGAAGAAGCCCAGTCCCGAGGCTGGGCCTGGGTGCTCTCCCAATGGCACGCGTGTTAGGGGCGCGTCAGGTACCGGGCGCGCTTCACTTCCGGGTGTGCTGCACACACCGCCCCCCCCCCCCCCCCCCGCAGGGCCGAGCGGGAGCAAGCCCAGCATCTTTCAGAGCCCTCAGGTGGCAGGTGCTGCTCTGTCCGTTCGGAGGTTTCCTGTGGAATCGATTTGTCTTTCCTTGGACAGTTTCCCGGTTTGGCTAGGGAATAATCTAGCTTCCCTGTCTCCCGAGAGCGCCCATCAGAGGTCGGTCACAGACCAGCTGTAAAGCCCGTTCCGCCCGGAGGACATCCTGACTCACCCGCTCTCTCTCAGGTTGACATGGACTGTCTTGTCACTGCGTGCCTGGCAGGCAGGGGCTCATTTACTGCCGACAGGATCCCCGCGAGACAGGCTGACACCCTCACTCTGCGGGGAAGGTACCTGAGCTCATTTAAGTTACGTTGCCTGAGGTACAACCAGCCGGAGGGGGCCTGGGATAGGAACCTGGTTGTCTGTGTGGTTCAGTCGTTTCTGCGTTTCCCAGGCACCTCAGTTATAATTATGTTGAGTTGTACAGACTCTTTTTTTTTTTTTTTAACGTTTTTATTTATTTTTAAGAGACAGCTCGTGAGCAGGGGAGGGGCAGAGAGAGAGGCAGACACAGAATCAGAAGCAGGTTCCAGGCTCACAGCCATCAGCACAGAGCCCGACGCAGGGCTCGAACTCACAGACCGTAAGATCATGACCTGAGCCGAAGTCGGCCGCTCAACCGACTGAGCCCCCCAGGCGCCCCTGTACAGACTCTTCAAGCTCCTTCAGCAGCGCTCCAGATTCTGCTCTGCTTACTTACTCCCCCGTGCTGGCACCGAATGCATACCCATGCCAGCCTTTTTGAGAAGCAATTGATTTTTTTCCATGTGATTTCTTTCTTTTTTTCCTTCCTTCCATCTTTTCTTCCTGCCCCTTCCTTCAGAGTCATAGATCCTGGAGCCTGGGATTGAAACTTGATTTTGCTACCGACCAGGTGTGCAACCTTGCATCTGTTTCTTAATCTTTGTGTGCCTCAGTTTCCCCTCTGTAAAATGGGGCTAATAATGGCACCTGCCTCCTAGGGTTGTTGTGAAGTTTCAGTGAGTTATGTTTATGAAGCATTAGTGCAGTGCCTAAGCACTAGGTAGGTGTCTGCTCAGTAAATAGAATTACTTTTTTTTTTTCCACCTAGGGTGGGGTGATAGCAAGGAAGTCATAGAAGGAGGTGGTGGGGACTCGCTGGAAAGGTCCATCTCCATTCTGAATAGCAGAGTGCTCCTAGTCTCCAGGGTCCATTTTATTTCAGAAGATGCACTCAGGGGACAGCGGTTTTGGAATTTGTTTCTCGTAGGCAGAGAGGCTGGCAACACTTAGGGGGTGTGCCGTGCGGTCTCGACAGGATTCTCTTCAAAGGGAAGCATCCCCATCACTACCACCCCCACCACCATGACCACCACCACCACCACCACCACAACCACCATCACTACCACCATCACCACCACCATCACCATCATCATCACCATCATCACCACCACCATCACCATCACTATCACCACCACCACCACCACCGCCACCACCACAACCACCACCATGACCACCACCACCACCATCATCATCATCACCACCACCACCACCACCGCCACCACCACAACCACCACCATGACCACCACCACCACCATCATCATCACCACCACCACCACCACCACCACCATCACCATCACCACCACCGCCACCACCACCGCCACCACCACCATCACCATCATCTGCAGGGCACTTGTTATGTGCTGGGCACTGTTCTGAGTGTCGTTTTTTTTTTTTTAAATCTCTTTAAAAAATAATTTTAGGGCTCTTGAGTGGCTCAGTTGATTAAGCATCCAACACCCAACTCCTGATTTTGGCTCAGGCCATGATCTCCAAGTTTGTGAGTTTGATCCCTGCATCAGGCTCTGCGCTGACAGTGTGGAGCTTGCTTGGGATTCTTTCTCTCCATCTCTCTGCCCCTCCCCCACTTGCTCTCTATCTCTCTCTCAAAATAAATAAAAAAATAATTTTAAAAGTGACTTATTAATCACAAATAAGAGTACACAGCTCTTATTTGATCCTCCTCATCTCCCTGCGAGGATAGATATTATTACTTTTCCTATTTTATAGGTGTGGAAATTGATGCTTAGCAAGATTTCCTTGCCCGTGGTCCTCAGGATTTGAACCCAGTTCTATCTGTCACCATGCTCGTGCCCCTGACCCCCTCACTACCTTCTGCCCCAAGAGCCCGCGGTGTCCCTGTGACAACCCTGTTTTTTCTCCTATCTGAGCGCCATCAGGTACTTCCTGCTACACCTGCCCCGTCCTCATGGAAAAAGGAGAGCTGCACCCGATTCTTGCAAATATACGCCTTCTGGTGACCTTGATTCCCTGGTCCCATCTTCAGAATCTCATGTCCTCACTTTTTCTGTCTGTTTTTAGGCGAGCACCGCCAGGCAAGTGCAAGTACAAGGCAGTGCCGGTGAAAACCAGGAGTAAGCGGGTCCAGTTCAGGCCGCTCGCCAGTGAGTCCGTCTTTGTCTCAGACTCAGGCCATGGCGTTGAGACACAGGCACAGCGCCCTCTGCAGACAGGCTCCAGTCCTCCCCGGGCAGGAGGACTGTTCCCCTCTGAGGGCTTCTGCTCTGGATGAGGAGGCTCAGTCTATACATCTCTGTATCCTGGAGTGTGCATATTGGGTGGCACCATCTTCTGCGGAGACCTGTTGTCCCCTACCCATTCATCAGTTACTCACTGGGCATCGTTCACTTAGCACTGACTTTGGGGCAGTCACCGTGCTAATCCCTGGGGCTACAGCAGTGAACCTGACCTATAGGAGCTCAGGCACATGTAGTGCAGGCAAATGAAGAAATAAATATAGCATTGAGGTTCTGGTATAATGGCCAGGAGACTGAGGGACCCTGAGAGTGAGTAGGGTGGGGATTCAGGAAAGACTTATAGAGAGGGGATACTATCTTTTTTTTTTTTTTTTACTGTTTTTATTTATTTTAGAGAGACAAAGTGTGAGCAGGGGAGGGGCAGAGAGAGAGGGAGACACAGAATCTGAAGCAGGCTCCAGGCTCTGAGCTGGCAGCACAGAGCCCAATGCGGGGTTTGAACTCATGAACCACGAGATCACGCCCTGAGCCGAAGTCAGACACGTAACTGCCGAGGCCCCCCAGGCCCCAGGAGGGATACTATCTTAAGGGAACTATTCCAGAGCCATGGATTATTGGAGTGACCCTATTAAAAAAGTAATATATTTCGATCAAGGCCAGGTAAGGGAATTCACAAAAAATTAATTTCAAAAGAATTTATATATATATTAAAGATTTTATTTTTAAGTAATCTCTATACCCAACATGGGGCTTGAACGTACAGCCCCAAGATCAAGAGTCACGTGCCCTACCACTGAGCCAGCCAGGTGCTCCTCTAAAGACTTTATATTGAAGAACCCTCATGCAGTCGTAGGTTTCCTGGGTGGTGTTTCCCTTAGAGCTACTTTCCAGGACTTTCGTTTCTCACTAAATAGATGTTCGTTCCGCAGAGACAGTCTTGGACTTGCTGAAGGAGCGGTCGCAGAAAGCTGCTAGGAAATCATCCAGCGTGACTTCAGCCTCCAGGCCAGCCCGGACCTCATCTCAGAAAGGCCCCTCCAAGAAGCCAGCTTCTCCCACAAGCAGCAGGAAGACATTTCGAGGGCCTGGGACCAAGACGAGAGCCAGAGTGTGGTCCCCAGGCCCCCAGGGCAAGAGGAAGATGAGGCGGAAAGCCCACGGTGGCGGCAGGGTCAGGCAGTCGGCACGGCCGAGCCGAGCAGGCAGGAGTCTCCCTCGACCTTTTCCGGCAGGGTGGCTGGCCGGGGGACAGGCCGGGGAAGAACCGCCTGGCCACGTGGAAGTGCTTGCTTTTGAACGTGGGCCTTAGATGGGCGAGAGCTAGAGGCAGAGGTGAGGCAGGCGGGAACCTGACTTAGGGCTGGTGTGGTTGTCCTCTCCGTGGGAATCTTGCTCTCTGAACGGACGCCCCTTGTCTGCTTCCGTGGAGAGACCAGATCCCACGTTGCCGGTGCCCCTGGCCCACCGTGTGCACTGGTCCGTAAGCCTCCTTGGAATCCCCCTGCGTGTCTTTTGTTTTATAAATGCCCACAACCCAAAGTAATAAATCAGTACTCGCTCGGACGTGTACGCTTTAATCTCTTGGATGTCTGTCTGGCATTAAGAAATCTGGTGTGCTCCATCAGTGCGACCTCATCCCAGGTCCAGGAGGAGGCCTGGAGAGACTTATTTCTTTTCTTAAAACCTTTCTTAACGTTTATTTATTTTTGAGAGACACAGCACGAGCGGGGGAGGGGTAGAGAGAGAGGGAGACACAGAGCCCGAAGCAGGCTTCAGGCTCTGAGCCGTCAGCACAGAACCCGACGTGGGGCTAAAACCCATGAACCATGAGACCATGACCTGAGCTGAAGTTGACGCTTAACCGACTGAGCCACCCAGGCGCCCTTGAAAAGACCTATTTTTAAGGAAAGACCCTCCGGCCTGGCCCCGTCCTTTGCCCCAGGCTGCAGCTCACAGACCGAATAAGGGCGGGTTCTCTTCTGGAACTCCAGCGTCTACTAATTTGCTCTGGCAAATAGCAGAATGAACGCGACTACATTTTGAGCCTCTATTATGTGCCAAGATTATAGACATTATGCAAAACCTCAAAACCTTTCTTTTTCTGCACTGCCGTGTAATGTTCTGGTGGAGAGGAGGAAAGTGACTCTTTGCGAGGTTAAGCTACTTGCCCTAGACCACAGCAAGGAGGGGACAGGGAATTGTTCAGCCGGACAGGGAACCAACGCCCCTGTCAGTACCCTGTGCACCTGCTACCCTGCAGGGCACTCGGTGAGGGCTGGTAGCTTTTGCCCGGGTATTTGAGGACTAAAAGAGCTAAGGGAGGAAACAATCCCGGTCTTTGAGAAGTTCTCCAAATCCTGCAAAGCATCCTGAACGGTATAGGCGATTTGGTTTACGGAGAACGGAAACGTGAAATACTGGGGTGATGGAGGACTTTCAGAGGCCACGTAATCACTCCATTCGACATGCTTTTGATAATCCGCAGATTTGTTTCAGACCTCCAGAGGAGCAGATTCCATTTTTTTCCCTTTAGCAATTTTTATTTGTAGGCGAGTCTCACCTCGCCAAATCTAACTTTTTGTTTGTTTGTTTTTTTAACGTTTTTTACTTATTTTATTTATTTTTTATTTTTGAGAGACACAGAGACAGAGCATGAGCAGGGGAAGGGCAGAGAGAGAGAGGGAGATACAGAATCTGAAGCAGGCACAGAGCCCGACATGGGTCTCGAACTCACAGACCGTGAGATCATGACCTGAGCTGAAGTCGGCCTAACCAATTGAGCCACCCAGGAACCCCTAACCTCGCCAGGTCTAAATACAATCAGGCCTCTTTTTGATTCCTTTTCTCTTGTTTCGCCTTAATGAAAGAGGCAAAACACTGGTCCTCATTCTCCGAAGATCATTTTTAGATCATTTTTTTAGCCACTTCCTTTGCCCTATCTCATGGCCTTTGCCATTGTTTACTTCTGCCTAGCTTTGTGACTCTTAGGAACACTCTCTAGGACGGACATGAACCTCGGGATCTCACCAGCCCTGGTATTTTTCTTTTCGCGTCTTCTCAGATGAAGACACCAACATAAAGGCGGGAGGAATGCTACCCTGGGTGGTTCTGTTGGAAGGTGGCCGAACATCCCGGGTCAGTTCGGGGAGATTAGACCTGCCTCTGGAACACATATTTGAGCTCACTTGCCTCGTTTTTTTCCCCCTGTACACAATCTTTCTTCCAAGACATGTGGCAAAAATAGGGTCTGACCTGGAAGTGTTTTGAGCCCTGGGAGGAAGGGGTCAAAATAAAAGACCCTGTCCCCCAGGGTCCAGGCCTTCTGAATACCGGTTTTGAACAGGAGGGTGGCGGGTCTACAGCGGGAATTGAACAGGTATCCCTGAAACGCCAGGAAGCTGGGGGAGGGGGGGACAGAGTATTCCTCTTCGGCAAAATGGTTTTATTTTCTGGGAGATGGCAATGCCTGGGAGCTGTCACAACGAGGCACCGTGAGAGAACAATCACTAGGAAATTTTGGGCTTCCTTGGAGGCCAAGGTGTTGGAAAGTTCAGAAAAAGGCACACATGCCTGTGCTTGCTCTTTCTAGAGACTGGCTGGAGGAGGGGGAGGGGAAAGAAGCACGAGAACCCGCTGTGCCTGAGAGAGAAGGGACTGGAATGCTTCAAAGGCATCTTTCTCTGTACTTTTTTTTTTTTTTTTTAATGTTTATTTATTTATTTGAGAGAGACAAGAGTGCAAGTGAGGGAGGGGCAGAGACAGACACAGAATCTGAGGCAGGCTGCAGGCTCTGAGCTGTCAGCACAGAGCCCAATGAGGGGCTCCAACTCACGAACCTCAAGATCATGACCTGAGCCCAAGACGGACGCTTAACCGACTGAGCCACCCAGGCGCCCCCACCTTTCTCTGTACTAACTCTGTTACTTGATGACCAAGTAATTGGAAGTGAGCAGTCTCAGTATTACATATTTGAGGATCTGAAATGGCTTTGCAGAAAGGCATTTAGTGTCAGTGAAGAGCTGACCCTTCTAAAAGTAATCATTATGGATTTTTTTTTTTTTTGCACCAGTGGGGGCCTGTTTTCCTCAGGGCGCTCTGAGCATCCCTAGCAGCAGCAGCCACGCCCACCACAGAAGGGCCGATAACCAACAAAAGCAGGAGTGTGTTTTTCCAGAGCTAAAATCCTGCAAGCCGAGATGGAAAGTCTAACAGTTGTGTTATTTCCAAAGCTAACTCAACTGAAGAAATACATTCTCTTAGGACAAATTCCGTTATGATTTCACTCATGTGTGGAATCTAAAAAACAAACAGACAGCAGAATCACATCTGTAAACACAGAGAACAAAGTGACGGTTGCCAGAGGGGAGGGGAGGAGGGTGCATGGGGCAAAATGGGTGAAGGGGGGCGGGACATACAGGTTTTCAGGTAAGGAATGCATAAATCATGGGAATAAAAGGCACAGCATAGAGGACATAGTCAATGATATTGTAATATTGTTCCCGGTATGGTGACAGACGGTAGCTACACTGGAGCGGGGCACAGCATAGAGAAGGTGAACCCCTTGTGCACCTGGACGTAACATCATGTGTCAACTGTACGCAAACAAAAATTAAAAAAAAAATTCCCTTGGTCTTGTGGATGTGGAGTTTAACATTATGTGGGGAAGGTACTTAATTCCATCTCAACCAATGTCACACTTACTTTTTGGCGAACACGGTAGTGGCCCACAGGTGAAGCAGGCTCTGCCCACCAGATTACCCGGTGCGAGGGCAGGTTAAGAATTAACTTGAACTCTAGGTCACAGGACTCTGGCTCTCTAAAGCCACACCACCTAACAGAAATATACAAGAGCTGCAAATTTTCTAGTAGCCACATTAAAAAAACATAGGTAAAGTTAATGTAATTACATATTTTATTTCATCCAGTGTATCTACAAGTGTTACTTCAACACGCGAGCAATTAAAAATTACGAATGGGAGAGTTTAACGTTCTCTTTCTGGTACTACATTTTCTTTATCCGACGTGCACTGGGCTCTTTCAACAGCCCAATCGACACTGGCCACGTTTCGGACCCTCGGTGTCCACGGAGGCTAGCGGCTACTTCGCAGCGAGTCCCGTGTCCGCCCCGGCCCGGAAGTACGGGACAAGAAAGCCGGGGTGGGGTCAGTCCGCGTATTCGGAAAAGCCTCCCGCGGCTGCAGTCACGCGGCCTTCTGCAGCTCAGGGCAGGGCGGCGGCGCACGCTGGCCCCCACCCCCCAGCAGCCCGGGGCGGTTTAGTTCCGGGAGCCGTCCCCCTCCCTCCGCGGGGGCGGGCGCGCGAGGCCGGGCCGGGCGCGGAGGCGCGGCTGCCACGTGGCGGCCACCGCGCGCGCCTGCGCCCCGGCCACGCTGGCAGCGCTCGGGCTGGGCGGGGTGGGCGGCGGGACGCGCGCTCGCCGGCCTCCCGGGAGGCGAGTGGGAACCGGCGCGGCGGCGCCGCCCGCCGGCCGCTCGGCGTAACTGCAGGCGCAGCGACGGTCCCGCTCCCCGCCCGCCGGCCCCTTGAACCCGCCGCGGACGCTCCCCTAGCCCGGCTTCTAATGCGCGGCTGGTTCTCGGCTCCCAGGGCGTTGAAAACGAGCCCGTGGAGCCTCGCCTCTCCTTTCCTGGGCCTCGGGCCGCAGGTCTCGGTAGCGCTGGGGTCGCCGAAGACGGCTTTTTTTTTTTTTTTCTCCTGTTTTTCTTTTTCCTGCTCTTCGTGTCGGGTCAGGATTTTCTCTTCCGGGTCACTTCCAAAGCACCTTAAGGACGCCCATCACTTGCATTTCAGGAAGAGTAATTTTTAATCCTCCAGAAGGTAACGTTTTCAGAAATCGCGCTTCCGTTTTGGAGTTTCTAGCCCGTGGAAGGGAGGATTTAAAGAAATAAAAGCAGAAGCCAACAAGAGGCCCCAGCGAGGATCGAACTCGCGACCCCTGGTTTACAAGACCAGTGCTCTAACCACTGAGCTATGGAGCCTAGCCATTACCTGTCCTGCTTTAATCCAGGAATATTGGAAGTAATATTGCTTTCGCTAGCAATCTGAAAACAACTGACCTCATGCATCCCTTATCGGTGATAATCATAAAGACTAAGAACTGCTAGAGAAAAATGCCTACAATATGACAAACATTAAAAAAAATCTCAAAATCCTAGGCTTATGATTACGAAACACTAAATCATACCTCCGGAAGTTAAGCATACAGACAAGGGCTGGGAGGGAAAGTGCAAAAATGAAATCATGTGCTGATCGTATTATGAGTGGTTCTTTTACATGTGAAAAAAAGCCTCCAATCCATTGATTATATGACAAATTGTATTAAGATTAGGACTTCCAGGGAAATGGCGGGGGTGTCTTTGCTTCTCATAAATTATTGATTATGGATGAATTAATTGATTTAACAGTATTTAGTGAGTACTCACATACCTCTAGACTTCGGAGGTAGGGTGAATAAGTAAGGCTCTGTCCCTGCTCTTTCTTTAATGAATGAGATCATGAAACTGTACCCCATTCTTTTTTGCTTAATGAACTATCCACCGAAGGAATGAAGTTATGGTCACAGCATGACCCATTCCTGAGAGAAGGAGAGAATGGTGGTCATTTGGCCCAGCGGGGTGCCTGCCTCACTCCCTTCCCTCCTTCAAGAATGTGCTCACGTTCACTTACTCCACAAAACCCTTCCTGACCTGCTCTTTGAAACTTCTTCATCCTCCTTATCCTGTCCCTGTTACCCCCTAACGTGTTAACCTTCTTTCCTGTTAGATAAGGTACTTTATTATTTTTTTCTGCCTCTCCCTATTAGCGTGTCAGTTCTTTGTGGCCAAAGGTTTTTGTTTTATCGTCTGCTGTATTCTGAGCACCTAGACTAGGGTGGAGCGCATAGTAGGTGCTCAGTAAATGTCTGAATGAATGACATCTATGTTCAGGTCCTAAGCTGGGCGGAATCAGGCAAGTGCTTGGGGAGAGGGCTTCTCATCTCCCCTCTACTTCCGCTGCCTCTCCATCCAAGCTGGAATTTTGTTAACACCCTTGCGTCTCCTGTCTGCTTTTCTCCTTGTTCTGCTTGCCCTGCCCTTTGCTCTGAGGTTCACCGTCCTAATGCATGGCCTCTGTTCGTCCTCTGCTCTAGGACCCTCCAAGAGTTTCCTGTTGTACTCAGGATAAAGGCCAAACTCCTCGGTTTCATTTTTTTGGTAAACAGACTTTCCCTCTCCCCCAGGCTCCCCTAGCTGGCACCTCCATTTCTCCTTTCGTGTGGCTTCCTCGGAATGGAACATCTGGGCGTGATTTCAGCGCCTGTGTCATCTTCCCAAGAGCATCAAGAGCTGGCATAGTCCCCATCCGAGAGGTGAGCTGAAGAGTGTTACTAGTTTTCTAGGGCTGCCTAACAAAGCACCACACACTGGGTACTTTAAACAATAGAAATGTATTGTCTCACGGTTCTGGAGGCTGTGGGTCCCATTCAAGGTTGGGTAGGGTTGTTTCCTTTGGAGGGTTCTGACGGAGGGTCCATGCCCCCCTCTCTCCTTGGCACTTGTAGATGGCCGGCTTCTCCCCGTGTTTCTTTTCTTTTTTTTTCTTTTTAAATTATTTTAATGTTTACTTATTATACAGAGAGAGAGACAGAAAGAGAGAGAGAGAGAGAGAGAGAGAGAGACTGAGTCAGGAGATAATGGGAACCAGCGGTCCAGGGACGGGCCTTGGGTCAGGGGGCTCCGCCACTTTGCAGTGCGACCCGGCTGCCGGTGATGTTCAGGTTGTTCTGGGTGGGAGGATCTGGGTGGGGTGGGGGGGGCGAAGACTGAGTTAAAGGATCGAGAAAATGCACCCCCAGCCCCCACCGCCTTGACACCTGGCTTACAGAACGAATTTAGTAGCTCAAAGTCCCACTTGGTGGGGCTCCGCCCGGCTTTCCAGATCACACTCGAGGGGGCCGGCGGGCAGGGGAAAGATCTTGGGCTCTGGGGTCTGGCCGACCTCCGTTCGAATCCGGGGCCACCTGCAGCCACCTGGCCCCGGCCGCCTTCCGCCGAACCGCAGAGGGCGACAGGCTGCACCGCGGGGGCGCTCCGGTTTCAGCCTCGGAGGGAGCTGGTTCGCAGCCCAGCGCTGCCCCCTGCTGGCGGCACCGCGGTTACTGTACCTCCAAGGCTGCACCTGTGCGGAGCGGCGACAGGGTCGTGCTGCCCAGGGTGGTCATGGGGGCAGATGGCGACGCAGTGGGCCTCGCCTCCCCTTCAGGAACTGCCCACCGGGACCAGCGTGGTCCCCATCTGCTTTCTCGCCTTCCTTCGGACTGGGGCAGAGGAGCTGTACCCCAAGCCCCCCACCCCCCCACCGCGATCCCTCCCCCTTTCTGCTCTCTTCCAACCAGAGATCCCGCTGTGCCCTTTAATCCCTGGAACATCCGGGTCACTGGACCCTTCCCTCCAGCGTTGTTTGTTTGTTTGTTTATTTTGAGGGGGAGGGGCAGAGAGAGAGAGAGAGAGAGGGAGAGAGAAAATCCTGAGCAGGCTCCGCTGCTCTCAGGGCAGAGCCCCAGGCAGGGCTCAACCCTACGAACCTGTGAGGTCATGACCTCCCCCAAAGTCAAGAGTCAGGGGCTGAACCCACTGAGCCACCCAGGCCCACGCCTCATTCCCATCAGCTGATAACACACTGGAGTCTCGCCCACAGAGACCATAAAAGGAGAGGAAAGGAAGGAACCGCCCCCCCCCCCCCCCCCCAGGGATTTGTCTGCCCTGGTTCCCTCCGGTCCTCGAGGCTCCATTCACTCAACTTGCCCTCTGTCTTGTGCCCGCCCCGCTCTAGGCGGACAAGACCTTGGTGTCTTGGCTGCACTAGACCGCGCTGACCACTTACTCCCCAGTGAATACGCTCTTCTGGGTCCCTTACGGCTCCCACTCCTGAGAGTCCGCTCACTTCCCCGGAAGCTGCTTCTCAGCCTTGTTTGCAGCCCCACCTTCCTTGGGGCCCTGGGGAGGGTCCACCCGCAGGGACCCGCCTGCCCCAGTCTGAGCTGGGCAGCTTATTGGAGGAAGCACAGGATCCATAGCCAGGAACCTGAACAGCGAATACAGACAACTTGGTTTCCCCGCGTTTAAAACGGAACGATGAGGGGCGCCTGGGTGGCTCAGTCGGTTAAGCGGCGGACTTCGGCTCAGGTCATGATCTCAGGGTCAGTGGGTTCCAGACCCCCGTCGGGCTCTGTGCTGACGGCTCAGAGCCTGGAGCCTGCTTCAGATTCTGTATCTCCCTCTCTCTCTGCCCTGTTCATACTCTGTCTCTACGTATCTCAAAAATAAATAAACAAAAAAAATTTAAAACGGGACGATGAGGAGGATGTAAAACTAATATGAACAATGATACCATCTCCTGTGGGTAGTTGGGAAGAGTATATGAAACGATGCATGGAAATACCTTACCCAGAACCTGGCATCTGGGGACTACTTAATCGATATAAATTACTTTTATTACTAGTTGCACCTCGGGGATGAAGAGCGTGGGGTTCATAGGGCCGGAAGCCCCTTTTCTGCAGCCAGAGCTCCTCTCGGGCACCTGCTGAGTGAGACGTTATCACTCTCCTTTGGGAGCTGACATAGGAGTGGGTGAGTCATGTCCAGAAACGGGAGGTTCTCTCACCTCTTGAGAGACCACGGATTAGAATGAACCTTATTAGAGTCAGACAGGGCAAGGGCTGAACGAGGCCAGGGAGAGGATAGTCTTTCATTGGCGCAGCTGTCTTCTGTCATTTTCCCGGCTCCCCGCCGTGTTTTGGAGGAGTATCTAACCCCCAGCAGCCATTGGACAGTGGGGTGCAGGTCTGTACTTTTGGTAGGTAGAATGATACTGGAAATGGTTAATTCAGAGCTTGGATGGCAGTTGAGACATGGAGGGCATCTCAGGAAGATGTTCAGGGCTTTTGGGACAGTCTAATGGGACCAAGAAACTCTCCCCAAAGAGCTCTTGTGTGTCCCTCTGATCCTTTGGGAAGGGACGAAAGAAGCCATCCAGTCTGGGGCAGAAATACAGAACTGGACAGTCTTACAGTTCATCCAGCCCCGTGGGTCTCAGTTCCGGCTGCACGGTAGTTATCTGGGGCCTTTAACAAAGGTCATCGCCCAAGCCCCAGGGGTTCTGCAGCCGCATCTGGGAACCTGAGCTAACCAATCCTTTTTATCTTGTAGATGAATACACAGAGACTTTGAGAGCTCAGATAATTGACCCCCAATAAAGACCCTATAGTCAATGATAGTCCGAACTCGGACCCAGGGCTGTTGCCATCATGCTACAGCAAAATCTCCTCAGCTCTAACACTTAGAATTGGTGTTCCTACAGAGAATGCTACCATGTTTATGTCTTTAAACATAAATCTAGACTTATTTGAATAGTGTTGGCATGCTCTGGAAGGACCGTCAAGAACTAAGACTGTTCTGGAAATATATGTGATCTGTGTCCCAGGATCTGGTGACAAGCTCAGGTTCTAGGTCACAAAAGCCTGGTTTTAAGCAGCAACTCTTCCACTACCAGCTGTGTGACTTTGGCCATGTTACTTAACCTCTCTGAGCTTCAGTGTCTTTATCTGTAAGGTAAATATTTCCTTAGAGAGTCAACACAGATTGGTTCTTGATTGTGAAGATGAAATAGAATGATGTCATTTGTGCTTTATAAGTGGTAGCAGGAATAGGAGTTGTTATTCGTAATGATGTTTATATTCCGGTGTACTCACCTTCTGGAATGGTGGTTCTCAGGCAGGGTGATTTTGCACCCCCAGGGAACATTCGGCAGTGTCTAGAGATATTCTGATTGTCATATGGGTGGGGAGAGGGATGCTATTGGCATCTAGTGGATACTGGTCAGAGATGCTACTAGACATTTACAGTGTGTATGACATGTTGGTCCACCCCTCCCCTGCCCCCAAAGAGTTATCCAACCCAGTGGTACCAAGGACAAAATATCTCTGAGTATCTGAAATCTGCTCTGAGTATCTGAAAATAATTGGGAATCTGAAGGCCAGAGCTGTTGGATGATAGTAGAATGATAATTTCTGGCTCTTGCACTGATGGGGAGGCAGGGGAGTGGTGAGTTCCAGGGAGAGTAAACAGCTCCATCTCTACTTTCATTCTCCACGGAGGATGGACTGTCTACCTCTTCGCGTACGAGTTCCTGCGGTAACCTGCAGGTACTAATACCACTGGCATTTATGCCCCTGAGAAGTGCTGTGAGGCGAATCTTGCACCTAAAGCTTAGAGACGCTGGCACGAAAGCCTTAAAGAACGCCAAGACGATTGCATCAGGTCCCGCGGGAGGGCTGTCTTTCTCCACGGCTGTGCCCTGGGCACCTGGGAGTTGCATTAGGTCTTCTCTCTCATGAGCTCATCATTTATAAATGACAGCCGCCAAAGTTGGAAAGTATGACACCGGGCTGGCAAGTGGAAAACTTACTCAGCTTTCTCGCCGGAGCCTTGTGTCTTAACTTTCTTATCTTAAAAAATAAGATAAGTATCATACTGCTGGGCAAGCTCCCTTACGTGAGGAGAGGAGAATGCGTGTAAAAATTCTCCGTAAGAGCGCACAACTCTGTCAAGGTTAACGCGGTTATTGATTTTGGCTGCAGTGGAGCGAGTGGGCGCTAGGTGGCGCTACGTTCTCACGGCAGAGGCGAGCTCTGCCCTGGATATCCGTTATTAATGCCGGTGCCGGAGTGCGCGCACCCCAGGGTGAAAAATATAGTAACAGGAAAGATTTAGTTCTTAAAATAAGTCAGCAGCCCAGTGAAGCCAATACTGCCATGGCAGGTACATGTTCTTGCTCGAACTGATGGAGCAGGGCATTAACTGCCCACAGGCATCCGGCTACAGATACCAAACGATAAAAATACACAGTTAAATGAAGCCACGCAGCAGGCCTGGCCTCGGAAGAGAATGAGAGCCAGCTGGGCTCAGCCATAGGGCTGGGATCTGAAACCGAAGCTCCTCTGTGATGACCGTCGTGTAAATGTGCAGCCGTCACGTGGACACCCTTTTCATCGGCTGGTTGGCTCTTTCCGAATGAGGAGAGGCCTGGCCCCACACCTCGGGCGCCACCGATCCCGGCCTCAGCGTTCACCTGGTTGGAACAGGGCTCACCTTCGTTGCCTAATGTTAGACGGTCGCGGGAGGCAGTGGATGGGAGGGGAAAGAGGGAGGTGCCGAGTGTTGCCATGGTGACGGGGTTCTCAAACTGCTCAGGGGGCCTTGGGGCTCTCTCACTCACTTGAGGGGGTTGGATTTGGACTCACTGGATCCTATTCAAGTTCACAAGCATCTTTTTTTTTCTTTCTTAAAAAATTTTTAAATGTTTTTGAGAGAGAGAGAGAAGAGAGAGAGAAAGAGTGCAAGTTGGGGAGGGGCAGAGAGAGAGGCAGGCTCCAGGCTCTGAGCTGTCAGCACAGAGCCCAACACGGGGCTCTGTCTCATGAAGCATGAGATCATGACCCGAGCTGAAGTCAGACGCTTAACTGACTGAGCCACCCAGTCTCTGTACTCTGGTAGCCATGCCCATGGAGTCGAGTGGAAGCCAGCCAGGCTTTAGAAAGGGGCGGAGCAAAACAGGGGCGAGAGGGTGGCTTTGGGCCCTACGGTCTTGCATTCCAGCTCTGCATTCTCTCTGCCACCGATGACCTCTTTGACCTTGGAAATGTCATTGCGCTTCAGCCTTGGTGCTGTCATCCGTAAAATAGGGTAAGAGGGGCGGGGAGCTTGCAAAAACTGCGCCAGGTGAGCTCACAGCAGTTGGACACTGAGAGCACCTGCAGATGAAGGGGTCAGACAGCCCTTGTGATGCCGGCGGCGGTGTCACACTCAGAGGACCCACCTCGAAGGGACATGGGCAAATGCCGTTTGCAGTGCTTTTAGCTCCTTTTCATTTTCGCCTGCGGCTGCCTAGGCTTGGTCTCTACCCAAGGGTGAGGAGGGGCTCAGGGGTGCCCATGGGTGGAGCAGCGGGCACTTGCCGCCACTTGGTTTCGTGTGCGCAAACGCCTGCGAGGCAAGTATTGCCACACACAGGGAGCACCTGAGACGATGAAGGCCGGTCACTGTGGACGGTCATCTGGCAGGTGCGCGAGAGAGTCCGGACGCGAGCTCAGGTCTGTCTGAGGAAGCAGGTGGGGGGAGAAAACTCGCCTGCCCATAGGAGAAGCAGAGTTTCTGCCTTTTCCTGCAGAGTGTAAACTGTCTCAAGGCTGCTCTGGAAAGAATATGCAATGAGTTCTTGTTCTGTCATTAATGATACTTCCGAGGACGTGTAGACACACACACACACACACACACACACACACACACACACACACTCCTTCCCATAGATGCATGGCTTTGTTTTTATCCTGAGTTGTGCACATGCGTCATGTTATAAATAGCCACGGACTCAATGGGTGTCCTCCAGGGTGGCTCTCCTCATGGCCAGTTAAGAAATTTGCCAACACGTCAGGGAGGTGGGAACCTGCTGGCCCAGGCCCGGCCGAGTGAGCCCCTGTCTCTTCCCATTTGGTTTAGAACAGGCCAGACCCCCAGCCCGGAGATATTAAGCCAGGACTATCTGGGCCAGTGATGCTTCAGGGTGGAACACTCACCTTCCTGCAGTGACAAAGTGGCAGACAGTCTCCAGCCCCCTTCTGAGGTCAAGCCTTTGGGTTGGAAGTGGTTCTTGAAATAACTCTGATTTCTGATTCGTTCGCATCTCGCTGTCTCCCAAACCTCATTTCAGGGCCCTGCAGAGTCAGAGATCACCTTGGGTTTTCATACCTCGCCCAAGAGTTGAGCCTCTTGGAGCAGGATCTCCGAGCTTTGGGATGGAGAGTACATTTGTCAGCTCAGCCTGTCCCCTCCCAGGCCATTTGGTGTCATCAGTTTCAGGTCGGATGGTTTGGGAAAGAGAACTAAGATTTACTAAGGACACACTACGTTTCAGGTACTTATTAGGTGCTTTGCATGCATTTACCTGGGAAGTACCCGAAACATACCTGTTCAGAGATGTCTTCAAGGATGACCTTGTCTCTAATTAGGCAGCTTGAAAACGTCCTTGGGGTTAAAGCTCAGATCAGAGTGCTTTCCAGCCCGTTGTCCTAGTGAAGTTTATGCCTTCATCAACACGTATTTATTTAAGCATCTTTTCTGCAAGGAGTGCTGTCCTCAGTAACCTTGAGCAAGGCAAGGACATGTGGGCCATGGTTCCTGCCCTCGGGGAATTCCAACACAGTGTGGGAGGAAGACGGACATGGGCAGAGGTTAATGAGTATTATCGAGCATCACAAATGCCCAGGAAGAAGAGATGAAATGTTCGCTTGTGGGAGAGACACCTGAGTGTCCGTGGAGATTCCTGGACAAAGTGGGGAATGAGTTAGTTCTTGCAATACATGGAGGATTTGGGTGGAGCCAGTATCAAGTGGGGTCAAGGGCTGTTGAAGCTTCCTGTGGAGAGCAAGGTGGGGGACACTGCTCCCCAGAGTCTTGCTTAGAGCTCGGCTCCCTCCTCCCTGGAATGGTGCTTGGGGTTCCCTAGAGAGGGAGAATCAGCGGGATGAGCTCGGTGACCTCATCTTGGTCTCCCAAAGCTAGCAGGGCTGCAGGACTTACAAGTCGCTCCCTGAAACCACCACCAGGCCATCTCATTGCCTCCAACTCCCTGTACCTGGGCGGGCAGGGTCCAGTCCGTGGATGTCTGTGGGTCTCTTTCTCCCAACTCTCCCTGCGGCTGTGAGTCCCTTATCCAGCAAACCCAGGGGGCAGTGGAGTGAGGAGGGCACAGACTTAGGCTGCCCCACCACTTACCCACTATTTGACCTTGGCCGAATTGCTTTAGAACCTAGTTTCCTCGTCTGTAAAATTCAAATTAACATGTACTGGTTTATGCCTTAAAATTTTTAAAAAATGTTTATTTATTTATTTTTGAGAGAGACAGAGGTGACCAGGGAAGGGGGCAGAGAGAGGGAGACACAGAATCCGAAGCAGGCTCCAGGCTCCGAGCTGTCAGCACAGAGCCCGACGTGGGTCTCGAACTCGTGAACCACGAGATCGTGACCTGAGCCGAAGTTGGACGCTTAACCGACTAAGCCACTCAGGGACCCCTAGTTTCTGCCTTTTTAGGTTACTCTGAAGCTTCGGTCGGATTGTGCATAAAACCATTTTATACAATACTGGTCGCCGTGAATAAAATGCATAGGGCAGTTAGCTCTTCATTGCTCTGACGAAATGCTCGTTGTTTGAAACGAGTTGTCACAAGTGCTTTTGGAGTATCCGTGGCCTCCGTGTTTGCGTTCTCCTCCTCCTACTGACTTCCTGAGAATTCGTTGACCGTCCTTGCCTGTTAGTTGTTCCAGTTTCTTGACTTGTTTGACAGATGTTCATCGAGAGCCTCCGACGTGCCGGGTGGGCCCTGGGGGGCCAGTGAAGGGTACTTCAGATGCTGTCACTGTCTTGTGAGTGTGCCCCGGCGTTCCCGCTGTGGGACCGCTGTTCCCAGGCACACGGGAGTGGGGCCGGGAGCGAAGCCCTGCCCGTGGGGCGGCCAGCGACTGCCCACTTGACCTCATAGCCGGCGAGCGGCTGATTTTCAGACAGTCTTCGCCCACTGCTGCCTTCTCCCTGCCGTGGACTTACCTCTCTGCCTCCTCAGGGCCTGGGACGCCAGCCGCCCGCCAATACACCTCCTGTTTGCAAAGAGAGACTTAATCAGAACACAACACCCCGCTCCCAGGTGAGGCTCGGTCCTCTGGGCTGTGGTTTGGGAACATTCTTCCAGTCTCTCTCCTGACAAATCCTTCCTTCTCTGAGTGCGGCGTATTGGGGCTCAGCTCTGGCTGCGCGTCAGAACCACCTGGGAGCTTTAAGGGACACCGATGTGCCGGAGCCCACTCTAGACGGATAGAATCAGTGTCGGGGGTGGGACCTGGGCATCCGTGTATTTTTAACGTTTCCCAGGGGGCTCTAGGGGCATGAGGGTTGAAAGAGGTTCTTGTTAAGATCTTGCAGGAGGGAGGTTCCTTGGACTTTGGCCTTCGGCAGGCAATTCTTTGGCAATCACTGGGGAGACGGTCTCCAATCAATTTCCCCCGTTTTCTCCCTAAACTTCCTCCTGAGCGTTTGAAACATTCGGTTAGGAAGACCTTAGTCTCAGATGCAACTTCCAGCATTTTGTTCCGAGTGAACTTACTTTTTATTTTCTGACGAGTCCTGAAAGCTATTTGCAGGGGTGAGGTAACCTCTTGCCTCTAAAACGGAACAAACATAATACATGGTTTCCCACCTGTAAGATGGGAAGAAAATGAGAGGAAAGCGAGGGTTAATTCATGTAGGACATTAAAGATTCATTAAATACTTTTTATGTGCCATGTATCGTGCTTAGGGTGTGTGCGTGTGTGTGTGTGCGCGTGTTCTACACACGCATATATACAAGATGAATAGAATTTGGGGAGGGAGTCCCCCTGCCGTGAAAGCAGGAGCAGGACCAGCGATAAAAACTGACAGCTCAGAGTCCATGTGGGCTCTGCAGCCGGCCTGTCTCGTCTGGATTTGATTCCGCCTCTTCAACTTCGGAAAAGGCATTTGACCTTTATATACCTTCGTTTCCTCCTCTGTAAAATGGGGGTCAAGACTCACACCTTGTCAGCCGGGGCGTCGTGAGGGTTAGAAATGTAGCTACGTGAAGTACGTAGAATGAGGCCTGGCCGACAGGAAGGACGCGGTGAGTGAGAGTAGTCATTGTTGCCAGGTCGCAGGAGGAGCAGTGCTGCGTTCCCTGTTTTCCACGACGATTCAAAGATTCTGAAATGGCAGCTGAACAGTGACTGAGACCGTGGCCTTGCACTTCAGCGTCAGCAGGTTGGGGGTCCATTTCCCTCTCCGTTGCTAGCCTTGTCTGTGATTTAGATGCTGCGAGAGCATCCTTGGGTATGTTTTAATGAGTCTTAAATTTTTTTAAATGTTTATTCATTCTTTGAGAAAGAGAGACAGAGCGTGAGCGGGGGAGGGACAGAGAGAGAGGGAGACACAGAATCCGAAGCAGGCTCCAGGCTCTGAGCTGTCAGCACAGAGCCTGATGTGGGGCTCGAACTCACAAACTGTGAGATCCTGACCTGAGCTGAAGTTGATGGCTTCACAACTGAGCCCCCCGGGCGCCCCTAACCTTCCTGAGTCTTGATGTTATCATCTGTTAAATGGGAGGCTGTCTATTTCCCTGAGCTAATGTGAGGATAAGATCCCCACACGGAACCTGCGTGCTCGACAGATGGCTCCTTCTTCTGCAGAAAGGAGTGTGTGTGCCTCCCTGGAGCCAGGCACTGCCCTGCCCACGGGGAGCCACTACGGTGGAGGAGCGCAGCTGGAGGCGGCAGGGGCCGGGGGCGGGGTGCGGGGAGATGAGGATTTTGAGATTGCAACTTGGCAACATTAATCCTTATTTTCAAAGCTCTTCTTTTCTCCAATTCATCTACCTCTCCCCGGTCGATACGAACTTTGCACTTGACTCGGTGGGATTAAGTGTGCCACTGGATTCAGGGGACGGGGTGAAGGTGAGCTGTCTGACATTCTCGTCTGCATGACGGGATAAACTGTCCCCGCCTCTAATCCACACGCCAGCGTGTAAAGCTATGGGGCGGGTCTCCAGGCAGAGCTCTGTTGGACCCGAGTGGCCGGAGCGGCTCTTCACACCTGATAGAGAGTTTGGAAAGACCGAGTGTGAAAATCAGTTCCCTTTCTCTGCAAAACAGAATCCACTTTTTTTTTTTTAAGTTTATTATTATTATTTTTTAATGTTTATTTTATTTTTGAGACAGAGTTTCTGGGTAATAATAGCAGCAGGGAAATGCCATGGAAGAGGGGCAGGGGATGATGGCGGCATGCCGGCTCAGCCGCCTCTTGGGTTCCTTCTCGCGCTCTGGATAGAGCGTTCACCAAGGCCTGTGCAGAACCAGCGGGGCCGGGCAGGTGTCGCCGGTGGACGGGACTGGGGAGTGAGGTGGGCTGAGAGACAGACAGGCTGAGCAAACCCAACAGGCATATGGACCTATGAGCAAAAGGTAGGAGAAGGAAGGGTCCTGGGTACCCAGGGGCCCAGAGAGAGCAGCAGGGATGAGGGGGGAACGTATGATCATGGGTGAGGCCCAGAGGCCACGCCGTGTGGCCTCAGGGCAGCAAGATGAAGAGAGGGCTTCTAGAGAGCCCGCCGAGTGCAGGGAGGGAGTTATGGTTTTCCTTCCGGGGCCTTCTCAAAGCCCTTAGAAGTCAGGCTGTGGAGGAGGAGGCTGGAGAGAAGACGCTCCCTGGGGCGTGATCCGCAGCAGCAGGGTGGTAGGGACCAGCCCTTTTCTTTTCCTCCTCTTTCCCTCCCCTTCCTTCCAGGCGGCCCCCACCCTTTCTGGCACGCCCACATGACTTCCGTTGGAGGGGAGCTGGGCATTTTGTTCCCAGCCTCAAGAATGGGGGTTTTGAGAGTTCCAGGGCGGAGGTGCTAATGGCGGCAGGCAAAGCTTCCCCACCTCTGGTTGGGAGAGGCGCTGGGAGATTGGATGAGGGGTCTCCTGTTTTCCGCCTTTGGGCTTCCAAGCTGTCGGCCTCTGTCTGGGGGGAGCTGAGGGGTGGCCACAGCCCTCGGTGGGGGTGTGACTGTCATGGACAAGCTGGGCGAGGGCAAAGCCTGCGTGCCACATTGACTCAGGCTTTTGTCCCACTCCCCGTGAGGAGGGTGAGACGTGCTGGGGTCACAGCAGAATTCCAGGTGACAGGGGGCTCTGGGTTGTTGGTGACCTGTCCTCATCTGGAGGACTGGTAAGGCAGTGGCCACCCAGCTGTTTGAGAGCAGGAAGGGGCCCAGGGGACTCCAAGGACCTGCTCTCCATTATGGTTTGGCCAAGGGAGGCCGCTCCGTAGCCCTGAAGCAGAGTAATTCGGTTCTCTCTTGGCACCGCTGAGTCACGAGGCTGGGGCGTTTATCCGGTGCGGTGATCAGTCGTACGAACCGTTTCCCTGCTTCTTTCTGCCGCCTGCTTTTGCAAACACGCACGCAGATCAACAAGCTGGGAAAACAAAAGACAAGCCAAAAAAAAAAAAATGATAATTACAGACTGGAGGCAAATCATAAGCACTCAAGAATAGAAATTGTCTTCATAGGACCCCCCCTCCACACACTTTTAACTGACACTCTCCCCAGCCCCCACTTTCCACATTAAGGGAATTATAGTGAAAGCTGGAGTTTTCACTGTAGGAAGCCCGAGTCTGCTTTGCGATGACTTCATGAGAGTGTTAGGAAGAGGGTATTCCCAGGGAGCACCAACTTGAGGAGAGGGGGACGGAGACCATCCTTTGTCTCTCACTGGGAGAGGGGGCAGGAGGCAGGGGTGCGAGTGTGGAGCTGTTCACCCTGAGCCCAGGAAGGAGTCCTTGGGCAAATGGGGGTCCCTGCCCTTGACTTTGGCTCTCTGGTTCCATTCATTTCTGCTATTTTGTAAAGTGCATTTGAAAGCACAGCTTATAATTTTGAGGTCCTTTACATTTTTAAATGCTGGGTAAACCCTGGCGGCCTTGTCCTTGTCATAGCTTTGGATAGAGCAATGAAGGATCTATGAAGGAAGCTCTATTACTCACAATAACAACTGAAAATAGTCAAGAAACGTTTCGTATTAGTAGCAAATCCTTTAAATGTATCTTAGGTCCCGAAGAAGTCCTGTGGTGGAGTCATGAACGTCTAGGAATCTCATGTCTTCATCCATCACTAGACAGTCAGTTTTAATGGTTTACTGCTTGTAAATCCAGTCTCTCCCCTAAGTCATGGTGCCCTTGGGGCAGCCGGCACTGAGTTGTTCATTCTCGCCATGCCTGGGTGCCTCCCACTTGTTATCTCTCTCAGTCCCTCCGCCTTGTCTCCCCTCCCCGGACACAGGTTGGTGTCTCTCCCTGTTGCTCAGGTGACGACAGTGAGGCCGAGGCTGGGTAATGTGTCCAGTAAAACCAGAACCAAGGGGCAGGAGTTAAAAAGGGTCGATGCTGGGATTTGAGCCCGAGCTGGTCTGACTTGGAATGCTTTGCTCTCTCGATTACACCTGGCCATCTTTCTATGGCTTTGGTTCCTTTCGTAAAGGTCACAAACACAAAATATTCCATCTTTTCAGGTCAGGCGTGCCAAAATTCCAGGTTTGGCATTGGACCCTTGGACTCTGTGAGTGCCTTCGAGGTGAAGCCTGCGGTTCGCGCGTGTGCCCCCCTGCCTCTCACAGCTGTGTGCTGAGTTGGGTTGATGGGGCAGGTGGCACAGAAGGTGGATAATTGATTTTCTTCTGATGAATATTCATTCGAGGTTACTTCTCCATCTGCTCGCCTTCTGCAATTTCAAAATGGCCACTGAGTACTGGACGGGCACCTGCCCGTCCCTCTCCTTCTAGGTCACCCCTCATACCACTGGAGGAACAGGGCTGAGCCAATTACTTTTGGAAGGCCAGAGCAGAGAGCGCCGGGTGAATTGTCTGGGCTTGGGGCTTTTCCAGTGTGCATATCCTTAATTGTATTGAGCTCTTTGGAGCCATCTGATGAATTGATTCTCAGCATGGCCATCTGCACAGAAATGCAGGGCCTGCTTGCGGGACCGGGAGGCAGTTATGCCCGAGTTATGTGGCCGAGCCCCCGGGCAGCTCTCCGCAGGGGAGAACTCGTAGGTCGCCGATAATAGCCTGTGATCGAGAAGGAGAACCATAAAGAGCAGAGGCCTCATTAGTTTTGATGGATCTGGCTCAAATAAAACATTGTAGTCCCTCGTGTGAAACCCAGGCTAAGCACCAAGTAAAAATGTCTCTTTGGGCCCTTAGGAACTGACTCTTGGGGGAAGGAAAATTTGGTGACCCTTTCCCTACAGTTCAAGGGGTCAAAAGCAGCTAAGTTTGTGTTGAAGCTATGTCTTTGCCTCAGAAGAGGCTGTTTACCTGGTATTCTATCAACGAGGACTGAATATTGAGTGACTCTTCCCTCATCAATGAAATGTAATTGATATTCCTAATAATGACCCTTCAAGATGGAAATACATTGAAATGGCCCCTTATACCTTTACATCATGTTCACTGACGTTTTAATGTCAAATGTATGTCACAGATCCAATTCCGGGATCAATTACAATGTGGGGGTCCCCCCCGCCCCCGCCAAACACCACCAAACAATTCTCAGGTATCAGCTGGGCATCCTACAATTCAACTAGATTCTGGAATTATCTACCTGGAGATAGTGTCCGATCCCCCAGGTTAAAGGCTCAGTTGTCCTCTCCGGATGCCAGTCTCAGGTATCTCAGGTCCAGGTTGTCACCTGGGCACCTGATTCCCCCGCCTTGGATTCGATTATTTTGCTACAGTGGCTCAGGGGATTCAGGAGACCAGTGGACTCACTAAATTATCATCTTATTACAAAGGCTATAAGGATGAACAGCCAGGTGAAGACATAGATAGGACAGTCTCTGTCCTTGTGGAGTCTGGGGCCCAGCATGGTGGCACAAGGAAGCATTCTGGTTCACCAACCTGGAAGCTCTTTGAACCTTGTCATTTTTTTCGGGGGGGGGGGCGGTTGGAGGCTTCATTCCACAGCCAAATTATTGGCCATTGGTGACTGAGTCAACCAATCAGCAGGGGAGAATAGAAGTCCTCACATTGGCTCCCCTGGCAACTGCCCACATCTTTAGTTCCAAAAGGCACCTCAGTTGTGGTGGCAAGAGGTTTGTTGTGAATCACGTGACACCCATTTCCCTTTATGGCTCTGAAGGGATTTCAAGAACTGAGGACAAAAGACCAAATATAACAAATTGCTCTTGCTCAGGAAATTCCAAGTGTTTTGGGAACTGTGAGCAAGGAGCCATAGACAAAGACCAAACTATGTATTTATTATAGATCACAATATCGCAGGATGGTACACATTCTTTGAGAATCGCTAGGCTTTGCATTGTATTTAGGAATATTCTCAGTATTGAGATAATGAGTACGGTTCTGACCATGATGGATAATGTGTAGCTTATGCCACATTTCCCAATCAATATTCATTCATCCGTTCCTCATTTACGATGACCCCTTTCATTCTTTCTTGACAATTAAGAAAGAGTTACCCTGTGCGCCTGGCACGGGGTAAACCATCAATAAAATATAGAAGTTGGCATTACGTAAAAAGAGAGCAAGAGCTGAGCATGAGTCTTAGGCACCGTGATAGGCATAGAAGATCTGGAGTCCTGGAGAAGACACAGCTAGTGTGGGGAGGAGTACGACCAGTGGGGGCACAGGCCAGGAAGCCGAGCAGTGACGTACCTCAGAGAGAGGACACGTGGAGGGGCTTCCCACACTTGAGGGGCGCAGGGAATCTGAGGGATAAATGGATATTATCCAGGCAAAGGGGAGGGATGACTGAGGGTGAGAAAGAGAGCGCTGGATTCCAAAACGGTGACTGCTCTCCTGGAGAGAGACTGCTGCCCTCTATTTTGAATTGACCCCTTTCTTGACAGGAGTCATCTGTGTGAACTTCCGGTCCACACCAGTGGTTCTCAAATGGATTTCGCTACGCTTGCCAGCTGCTCTCACACCCCCATCTCTGGAGACGTTTGGCAACATTTGGGGACATTTTTGGTTGTCACAACTGGAGGGGTGGGGGGGCGCTACTGGCATCTAGTGGATACCGGCCAGGGATAGGGCCGAACATCCTACCCATACACAGGACAACCCTCCGGTAAAGGGTTCTCAACCCTCCAAGAACGTCAGTACTGCTGCTCCTGAGAAATGGCGGGGGAAGTCTCTGCACTAATTCTCTGCCTCTGAACTCCCTGCCAAAGCACTTTTATAGGGAGGCGCACTGACGGTGGAGGGATACTGAGGCACCTGCCGAGAGCCCTTCCTTGGGTCCATCCCGCTAGATGCTGGAGGAGGGATTTCCTCTCTGTCATTTGTGTTCCTCTCTGTACTAACATAAATCACTTGGCTAATAACTGTCAGACGAATCGAAGTATATGACCCTGTCTTACAATGGCATTTTAACGAATAGTCACTTGAAGAGTTTGCGCCAAATGGAGATAGTGATATCACATTGGGTGGTTGTGACTAGCCAAAGAAATAACACATGTGGAGTGTTTACACGGAATACGCCCAGAGCACGCCTTCTTCTCATTTTTGTTAGGTCATGCTGGCTTCTTTGATATGTTGACTTGCCTAGGCTCTAGTCCCCAGTTATGCAAGCGCTGACCTAGATCTTTCTAGGGGGCGCCTGGCGACTCTTGATCTTGGAGTTGTGAGTTTGAGTCCCAGGTTGGGTGTAGACATTACTTAAACAAACAAAATTAATCCAGGTCTCTCTCGTTCTATTTTCTTAAGTTTATTTATTTATTGTTGAGAAAGAGAGAGAGAATGCACACTCGCACAAGTGGGGGAGGGGCAGAGGGAGAGAGGGAATCCCAAGCAGGCCATTTGTTGCCAGCACAGAGCTGGACGCGGGGCTTGAACTCACAAACTGTGAGATCATGACCTGAGCTGAGATCAAGAGTCTACACTTAACCGACTGAGTCACCCAGGCGCCCCTAGGTCTTTCTGTGAAGGTATTTTGCAGAAACAGTTAATGCCCCTAATCTGGTGACTTTAAGTAACGAAGGTTATGCTGGATCACTTGGGAGGGCCTGACTGAATCACGTGGAAGGCCTTAAAAGCAGGGCGGAGGCTTCCCTGGGGGAAAGCAGGAACTCTGCCCTTGGATGGCAGCGTCAGCCTGTGCCTGTGAGTTTCAGCCCACACGAGATCTTTCCTTTCTGACTCCTTAGGGGTATCAGGCGTGCTCAACCAGCCCGCACAATTGCATAGGTAATTCCTTGTGATAAATCTCTTAATACCTGTAGCTTCTACGGGTTCTGCTTCTCTGGTGGAACCTTACTGAGTCGATAGTATTTGCAGTATTTTATGACCACCTGGTAGGAGGTATTTCAAGATGCTTCAAACAGATGTAAAAACAGTTTCTGGGGTGCCTGCGTGGCTCAGTCGGTTGAATGTCCAACTTCGGCTCCGGTCATGATCTCATGGTTCGTGAGTTCGAGTCCCGCATCGGGCTCTCTGCTGTCAGCGTGGAGCCCACTTCAGATCCTCTGTCCCACTCTTTCTCTGCCCCTCCCCCGCCTGCGCTATCTCTCTCAAAAATAAAATAAACGTTAAAAAAATAAGAACAGTTTCTGCTCAAATCCCTGTCCCTTTCCATTTCTGAGTAGACAGACGATTGTCACAGAACCCTCAGAATAAAATGAAAGACCTTTTAGTCAGTCTCTCAGGAGTCGAGGCTGAGAAGGTAGTGTGGAGATGGGATTGGCCTGGCTGGTTAAGTGGATGTAATCTCTACCCTGTGTAAACTCGCGGTCCAAAGGTAGGATTCAGGGAAAACATACTTAGCTTTGTGTATAGTTCAGCTTCCTATTGAGGGTGGATTCCAAGGCGAGGTGCTTATATGTTGGGCTGGGTGGCGATGGGGCAGATGCAAATTATAGTGAATCTTTTCCACCTAAAACTGGAGATGAAGGGACACTGAGGAAGGGCGGTGTGGGGAACGGGGCTTGTCCAGGGGTCTGCCAAGGCTGCAGGGGCGGCCTGTGAGGAGAGAAGAGGGCAGAGTGACTGTGCTAGGAGAATTTCATGGGGAAGAATAATAAAACAGTATCCAGGGGGTTTTATTTTATTTTTTTGAAGTTTTTTATTTTTTATTTTTCATTTATTTATGTATTTTTTTATTTGAGTAATCTCTACACCCAACCTGGGGCTTGAACTCCCCACCCCAAGGTCAAGAGTCGCTCGCTCTTCTGACTGAGCCAGCCAGGTGCCCCTCTCCGGGGGATTTTAAAGAAAGGTTTGCTGCGCTGCGAGAATACAGACCTTCTTCCCTTCCTCCCCATGAAATCTTCCTTTGTATTAATGAATTATGAAGTTCGATCAATTTCTGGGATGTATTATAGTGCTGCGAGAGGGAGGGAAGTTGTCGTGGAGGTTGCACGTGGGGTGTGGCCGCCCCGTGTGACTTGGAGAACCGCCAAGGACGCGCGTGATCTAGACCCACTAAAGATGCACGTTTTCTAGTTTGTCGCAGCTGGTAAAAAGCAGGTCATTTATGATAAGGCGGCTCACCCATGCATTCTTCCTATATTATTGCCCCATCTGTTGGGGGTGCTGTGCCAGGTACCAGGCACATGTCTGAGAACAAGACTGCCACGGGAGTTTGGTCTGGGTTGGGGGACATGCTATGGATAAACAAAAGGTAATTATAATACGATGTGGATGAAAAAGCAAGTAAGAAGGTGCTAGGGGAGTCTGTGACCGCGTACAGTCTCAACCTGGGGGGGATGGGGGCTTTCGGGGAGAAGTGACTCCTCGTCTAACCCAGAGGGTGGGTAGGGAGTGAGAGGGAGCAAATTGTGACCCCCAAACGTGCCACTTTGGCATGCGGATTGTTTTGAGCTGAAGGCAATCAAGATCCAGCAGACTCAAGAACTTTTAAATTTTTCTGTACCTACCTAAAAAAAAATTACCTAGAAGACCTGGCCCAGAAAGAGAACTTTTACCAGAGATGACATTTTATCTGAAAGACCTCTCTGTACGGCAGGGCAAACAGCTAATTGCTAAACGTCTGATTTTATGGTCCTGTGGATTACTCTCCTCCCCCTCTGAAGACCTAGGCCCCTATCCCATTCCTTAGCACAGGGTGGCACTTAACCCTGAACTGACTGCCTTGTCCTTGGGTCTCATGTTTTTTATGGGGTTCCTGTACATAGGTAATTAAGTTTGTTTTTCTTCTGTTAATCTGTCTTATGCCAACTTAATTAATAGACCAGCCAAAAGAACCTAAAAGGGTAGAGAAAAAATTGTTTTTCTTTCCCTACAGAGGTAAGAAGATAAAGAGCTAGAGACAGGTGATTTATGCTCTTAGTCTAACAAGCAATTTGTTGAATAGATGCTAGGTTTCTTGTAACCACTCTTGTATTTTGATTCTTTCTTGGAAGTTCCAAGTGGACGTCATACCTTGACGTGAAATGGAAACTTAATCGAGGCGAAGGCTCTTGAACTCTTTTCTAACAGAAAGCCATCCACTGTGAAAGACTTTAGGCAGAGGAACAGCCGAGTCTGACTGGTTTCCTGATTGTCCTGAACATACGGATTGTCCACGGCACAAACATGGACTTGATAACAAGTCTCACAATAACAGAATTTAGACGAAACCCTTAAAGCCGGAGATAGACAGTTTAAGGATAAATACAAGCAAAGCCTTTATAAAGTCTATTGTGTGGAACTTTTACTCTCTAAAACGTAGCACAGACTGAGATTACAGAAATGTTCAAGACCTTGGATGGATTTATGTATGACGGATTCATAGTGGGCTGCTAAAGGAATCAGGAACTATTTGGAAGAAATCACATTATCACCATGTTTTTGACATCATGGAAGATTTGAATTGCCTCTGTGACACTACCAGAAGGGGATGCTGGAAGACAAGGATCATGAGACCCCCAACGACAATGATATTGCTCTTTCCCTAAGTGGGTGTCGTCAACAATACATATCTAACAATATTTTGATTTATACAATTTCTCTCTCTTTTTTTCTGGAGGAGAGACTTATAGCCACAGAAAGCTATGACTAGTTGCAAAAAACAAACTACAGATCTGTCAGCTGTCACTGTACCCGTTTCCACCTGTCATACTCCACCCATGTATCCTCTGTTGGATTTCTGTCTCCTTGCTTCTGTCCCTTAGACCTTGGTTCCACACAGCCGACATTTTTAACCAGTGTATACTGATTTATTTCCTTCTGAACTCTGAAACTGAGTCTCAAGTTCACCAAGGTGGGAGTTAGCAGGAGAGTCAATCAAAGTGAAAGACATTAGCTCATCATTTGATACGGCCCCTGGATGAATTGATTTGTAAGTGGAAGTCTCTTTGGTTGATTACAGGAGGACATAGAGAATCATTCTCTAGAAAGGACTATGGAAGAGAATTTCCAGCAGTGAAAAAAGGGCTGTTGTGCTATTTTTTTGGTAAAAGTTAAGATTTCACTTTTTTAAAGCAGTTAAAGTTCACAAGCTATCTTGTTCTTAAGGGACCCGCTTTCCTAAACAAGTGGAATTAAGAACCAGTTATTTATGCAACTCTTGTTTCCAGTCAGTTTCTGTGAATCATTTTAGTGACTGTTTGTGTGTTTAGGGTATATTTTTTGTCAGCATTTTCGGGATTGTCGACACAGTTTTCCACATCACTTTCGGCTGTGCAAAGATTATGCCATAATTTGGTGAAGTATAAAGAAAGGCCAGCAGAATTGTCAAGGAGTGGTGGTGAGGGTGACCTTGGGGATGTAGCCCGGGATGTCCTTGAACTCCTTTCTCTAACCTGTTCCTGGCCCCTCTTTGCTGGGATGGGCTTGGGCTTGGTGATCCTCATCTCCCTTCAGAACTATCTTGATACCCTACTGTGTGCCTCCCATCCCTCAGGGTATCCAGCAGACTTGGGCCGACCGGGGTTATGTCTTAGTACTTCTGCCCTGTTATTAACTGACTCTTTAAGTTGTGGAACTTGCACTTGAATGTGAAGTGGAACCTTGGGCAGGAGGGTAGGCAGTTGGGATGGAATGGGATGCCTGGCTAAGGAGTGACCTTTTAGCACTGGCTGTATCTGGTAAGACACTAAGGGTCTACCTTTCAAGGTAAAAGAGTTCCTTTGATGGGGCAGGGGAGTCAGTGACTACTGCTTCCCTAATATTCTTTGATTCTAAGGTTCAAATGACAACTTACTATTTTTCTACATAATATATGAACAGATTTGTTTTTGTCATTATGTGGGTTGAGTAAAAGATAAATTTTCTTCAATTTTTCTTTTTCCTGAAAGCTTGTGTTTCACCTGATTGCTCTGTCGACTAAATCTTCCTCTTCTTAAATTCTCCTCTTCTTAAATACGCCCCCCTCCAACTTTTGCCTATTTATTTAGTAGGTTAAAGAAAGATTACAAAATGAATATAGGATCATTGTAATATGTGAAATAATACAAAAGTGTGTATAAAATAGCTAGTAACAGCTGATCTATTACACAGCCTCCTTAAAATCCTATTCTTATGAAATCGCCAGTGTTAAAAGCCTGTTGTATACCCTCTTTAACATCTCTCTTCATGCTCCTCCAAGTGTATACAAACATATCCGACAAGATATTTGTGTAGGGGAGAAAAAGCTCTTACTGTCTAATATGCTCTACCGTGCATTTCCCTGCTAAACACACACCATGAGTATCCGTCTGGATGAGCAGATGTCTCTAACCTTGCTCTGTTGAGTATAGTAGCCATTGACAATGTGTGGTTATTGATCACTTTAAAATGGCTAGTCCAGATTTCTAGGGCTTAGTATGAGAATAAAAAGAATGTAAACTACCTTGTTAATAGTTTTTATGTTGATTACATGTTGAAATGACAATATTTTTAGGACACTTGCGTGGCTCAGTTGGTTAAGCAGCCAACTCTTGATTTCAGCTCAGGTCATGATCTCATGATTCATGAATTTGAGCCCTGCAATGAATCCCTGCTTGGGATTTTCTACCTCCCTCTCTCTCTGCCCCTTCCCTGCTCACACACTGCATGTTCTCTCTCTCTCTTTCAAAGATAAATAAATACAGAAACATTAAAAAAAAGAAATGACAATATTTTGGATATATTGAATTAAATAACATTTATTACTAAAATCAATTTCACCTATTTCCTTTTACTTTTTTATTAAAATCTTTTTTTTACTGTTTATTCATTTTTGAGAGAGAGAGACAGAGCATTCATTAGCAGGGGAGGGGCAGAGAGAGGGAGACACAGAATTGGAAGCAGGCTCCAGGCTCTGAGCGGTTAGCACAGAGCCTGACATGGGGCTCAAACTCAAGAACTGTGAGATCATGACCTGAGCTGAAGTCAGACACTTAACTAACTGAACCACCCAGGCACCCCTAACTCATTCTTTTAATAGGAAATTATATTCCAAAGGACTTAATGTAAGCTTTAGTAAGCTGGTGACCTATATCTGTAAAAAAGTATTTTGTTTGAAACTCTTTCCATGGAGAACTCTTTATATAACCATTATAGTCTAGAAACATGGCCATTTTTCTTGAAGATTACATGAAAACAGTCATACCTAATGCAAAGTACACATTTCTAATAGGATGCTGAGCTATCAGTAAAATTACCAGACTACACCTGTTATACCAGCAAGTCCTCCTATCTTATTCTTCTTGAATAGCTATCGTATATGCAAATAGTTTTACAGAATCACATAGATTCAGTACTGAGGCTGGAGGCAGTGGACGCGATAGGGAAGGTAGAGCTTGGAAGGCTTCAGGGAAGCTATAAAGTGGAGGTAGAGTTTGCTAATGAGATGCATGTGGTATTGCAATTTGGAAGAATATTCTAAGAGGGACAATAGCTAGAAAGTCTGACTGATAAGCTATGAAGAACCTGTAGCATTTTCCTTTTATAGAGGATGAAGCTTATTTGAATCAGAAGACCTGGGTTAGAATTTGGACCCAGTCATATAAAAGCTATGAGATCTTGGATAAGTCACTTAGCTTTTCTGGGCCTTGGATTTCTCTCTGAAATGAGGTGAAATGACTCCCCAATATAGTACCCTTTTCTTCCATGCCATCATGTTTCTCAAACTGATAGGAGGAGCTAATGATTTGAAATGAATAAATTGTCATTAAGATTTTTAAATTAAAAATAAAGTCCATTTTATAAATACACAACTGTAATAAAGTCATATATATAGTACATATATATCATATAGAACTAGGCTGTGTCTCTAGTTCTTCTCTAACTTTTCTCTATTTTGTGGTCATGGTTACAGATGACTTGGGCTTGCTCATCATTGTACCATTAGTAGTAGAGGCAGGTCTAAGTTCTCAGTCCTGTCCTTAATTAGGTTCCCTGTTCTTTAAAATAAACCACTGCACTGTTTTCTAATAGCTTGAAGCCTTCTTCATACATTTAAGTGTCTAAATTCTTCCAGGAAGAAATATCTGGGGGATGTATATCTTGGAGTGGAAAATCTGGAGGATATATATCTTGGACATAAGGTTTGGCTATACTATAGGAAAATATTTATAAGTAGGAGCAGTAGAACATGGATCTATTCTGCTAATGACTATTACAGAAGGTCTCACTTTCATTGGAAGGACTCTTCTTTGGGGGATTCTGGCTGCCTCTGTGCAGTGGTCTTCACTCTCATCTCCAGGGCATATCTGTGGATATTTGGATGCTGTAGGCTAGAGGAAAAGGGAGTTGCTCCATTGCCAATGGAAAGCATCAGCCTAGTGATTCCTGCATTGGGTTTGGCTGACTGTCCAGGGTTATGCCCTTGTTGCAAAGCCTCTGTCAGTCACTGGGTAGGTTTGGATGACTTCCACCAAGCAGGCCAGGCAAATTTCAAGGCTTCAGACTGAGCTTCCTAGGGAGAAATGAAAAAGCAGAGGACATCAGAGATTCTGGTTGGAACAGTAAACGTGTGTGTGTGTGTGTGTGTACGCGCACACGCGTGCATGCATGCGTGCACGTGTGTGTCCAGGAATGCTCAGGCTACCCTCAGCTACCAGGCAAAGGTCACCCTACTCTTTTAGGTTATTTCCCTAAGGCCATTAAATCCTACAAAAAGAAATTGATCTATTGTAACTCTGATAGTTCCGAGGCTGACTGTACTTTCCCAGAGTTTCACATTATTCATTCCCAGAAAGTAATTTTAGTTGATTGCCTTGTGGTCTTTTTGAATGAGGCATTTTATAAAATAGGAGAAAATTGAAAGGGTTGGCTCACCATCAAAATATATCCCTTCTGCATGCTCTTAAAGGCAGTGCAACTGCCAATTTGGGGTGGCAACTTGTTGGAGTTTCGGTCCTTGGAAGTTTTTAATGGAGGATGAGACAGTTATCTTTCTTGGCGCATTTAGTTGGATGCCTGCCTTGGACAGGTGTATCAGATGACCTTGTGATCCCTTCCAGTATCGGCATTTTATGATTGGGTCGAGTCATGAGACTATATTAGGTTCAGGATTTTACCCATTTGCTTTATTATTTGACCCAATGTCCCTTACTCTTGTCGCTCCTAGCAGATTTTAAATTGTTTGAAGGCTGGGATGATACCTGTGTTCCTTTCATGCTCCCCATGGAAGAGAGAGAGCATGGGGGTAACTTACAGAGAAGGGTTCTGGAGGAGACAGTGCTCAGGGAGGTAGGAGGAAGGCCCCAGGTGAAAGGTTGACAATGAATGAAAGGAACGATACCACATCTTCTGAGTTTGGAGGGAAGGTATCAAAACTGATATGGGTGTAAATAAATTAATAGATAGGCATGCAAAAAGATGAAGGAGATTCCATTTTATAATCTCAGTTTCATTGGAGAAACATGAGGAAAGATCATGCACGGAAAGAAAGAAATTTAAGGGATACAAACAGAATGGTAAACATTTGGAATAATTACTGTGGAGAATGTAAAAGGGTGCCGACCAAGGACAAGTCAAAGGTTTGATGGGTGGTACTAGAGGCTCAAATAAATTTTTAAGCCATGAATATGTAGTGGAGCCAACTCTGAGGACGTCCTGGTTTTTGTCAGCAGTGTGCAGCTGATGGTGGGTATAGGGATGGGGAAGGAGAAATGGAGCATTGATTCAAGGTTGGGATTTCCCTGAGCAACTGTGGTAAGAGACAGAGAGATGCAATGTAATTGAGGTTAGCAGACATAAAAGTTCAGATAACCTCTCTGAGGGTGTAGGATTGGCAGGGAAGAAAAAGCATTGCTGGTTGAAAAATAATGGGGAAGCCAAGAAACTGGAACATTCTGTGAGGCCAGAAATCAAGCAAAGTGGAAGGAATAAGGAAGTGTGAAAACTCAGAGGGTAGGTAAATGTGGCCCGAGAGTAGACTATTGGAGTTTAAGATTTTGGGGTGATGACAAAACCGAGAGCATGGTGAGGATGGGTTATCCAAATGCAGAGCAGTAACTGAGTAGAGTTAGGGAGATCCATGAACTTCAAGATCACATTGTTGGGATTATCAGATGGGTGGTTTATCTGCATGGACATGCTGATCTCCTAGGATTTGGGTGGGAGTAGGGATAGGAAGCACCAGGAGTGAGGCCTCAAAGAGCTGTGATGTGGGGAGTGTGCAGTAGTTTGGGGACTCATAAGAGGGTCTCGTAACCCAGAGCTGGAGAGCTGACAGACCTCTGGGGGAAGTGATAATTACACAAGCCGTGCAAAATGAGTGAGGTTAGCCAAGGGAGCGAGAATTAAGACAGGGAAGAGGGTAGGGCTGTTCCAGGTAGAGGGAAATAGAACGTTAAATGGATCAATATTTTATAAAGTGTATAGTGTTGGGAGCTGTTTTGGGCTCACAGGTTGAGATCCCTCCCTGTGTGGAAAAGGTTGAAGCAAAAGCTCGCCAGCCAAACTGGTGCCTAATCTTACAACTACTCTCCTTGGCCTAAGGAATGTAATGCTCTTTTGTTTTACCGCATTTAGATAAAAGGGAAGGACCTGGAGCAGGACGCTTTGATGGATTACATCTGAATGAGAGTAGCCTGACCACCTTAAAGTTGCATCTTGGGGATGGGTTGCACAGATTGATAGCCAGTTATGAGCTGGCTGAATATTGGTGTGATTTGTGTAAATGTTAGGCTCCTATGATGTAAACTCACTCATTCATGGGCAAAGGACAAGCATTGGGAATTCTGTCCTTGCCAGAAGGGTTGTGCCTCCCCCATTGTAATTGGAAGAATAGGCAATGACTCCTGGCCTGTTTATAGATAATTAACATAGGCAGGCCTAGGTAACTTCTTGTCCTCTCCCCCAGCCTTAAATTTATATGCTAACTAACTTGAAAACAACTTGCAAGATTGAGGAAATCGCAGCTTTACTGATATAACACAGTATTGTTCAAACTATGCTTACTGATGGGCAGTCACTCATTGCTGTAATGTAACTCACTACCTTTAAATAAAGACACTGAGGCCGGCAGGGCAGAGATGCCAGAATTGCCAGGGCTGCCTGCTTGGTCATCAGACTCCATGTCTCTTGTGGCTCTCTCACTTCCTTTCGCCTGACTGTCCATCCTTCGTGGACCCCTAGATTCGCCAGAACAAGGACCCCGGCAGTATAGCTCCATAAAATGAAAGATAATCTGGAGATGTAGAGTCTATTATTAAAAAACATAGTCTATAACTCGGTAATCTTCTACCGAGGCTACTTCTACTTACAGTAGCCCTTATTTTGTTATTTTTAATTAAAAAAATTTTTTTTCTTAACTCAGACTTCTGGGGGCTACAATTCACACCCTCACATTCATAACATATGGGAAAGGACGGAGATGAAGTGTTCCTGAGGACCTGTCCTCCTGACGTCGCTAAGACTTAACCCTCTGTCTGTGGATTAATTGTCAATTATAGAACAAGTGCATGATTTATTCTACATGACTGAATTGGGAGAAAAAAGGAAAAGAAAGACATGGGGCTGGCAAAGCAGAGAACAAACAATGGAAGACACATAATGTACCCAAGAGCATTTTGCCTTGTACCTTGGTAATATGCAAACGAGGGGCGTTATTGCTCTGTGCAAACGTTCACATGCTAAATGTAGGTCAACAAAAGGTGAAAGCACTCAGAGAAGAGAGCCAGGATGTCTGCAAGGAAAAAAGAAATTCAGAAAAAAGCCAACTCTATTTCAACCAAGTACCTCGGGTCATAAATTATATCTAAGGAGATTTAGCTAAATGACACGTTGGAACCCATGTTCTTTTTTCCACCTTGTTCTCCCTGTGAGAAGGGGTTGGATGGGGCACAGCGTGAAGAGCCCAGGCTTTGGACCAAAATGGAGCTGGTCCCGCATCCTGACTCTGTCACACCGCTGGTGAGCAGCGCGCCCTTGAGAGTGTGCCCAAGCTGCTCTGAGCCTCCATTTCAGCATCAGTAGAAGAAGAAGCAAAACTTAAGTCAAAGGGTGGATGTGAGAATTGGGAATTATGTACGTGGAATGCTCAGAACAATATGTGATACGTAGGCAGCTCATAAGAGGTAGCTATTAGCTAGAAGTACTATTGCTACTACTTCTAATATTATTACTTCTCTTAGTGCTCTGTCCAATAAATGAATCTGTACAGTCTGTTCCATAGAGAAAGTGCTTGCAAGGGATGTTTTATATGTGTATGCTACACTCAACCAATTCTTGCCTTGATAAAATAATTCAAAATGCAAAGGGTACCTTCGCATTGCTGCAGATGGGATCACACTTCCTCCAGGGGCCAGTATGCGTTTGTCAGAGACCTTCTATGCGTGTGTGTGTTTGTGGGGAAGGGATGTCAGGGAGATGGGAAGGCAACTGGGAGGCTGGAAGCCATTGTCTTCCTCTAAGTACACGGTCTAGAAGTATTCTAGTGCCAGAGGAATTTTCTTAAGCTGACTTAGAGAAATAACCCGATCCTTTTGGCCATGTACAAACGCTGCTGTGATCCATTTGTCAGAGGAAAGGTATTTTCTCTCTTGGCAGCATCCCCAGCTCCTTCTTTGAGCAGGATACCTAGAAGGTGCATCGTCTGAATGGTTGGCATAAGAAGGATGACCTGGTGGAAAGGTAGATTCAGTGCTGAGTCTCTTTGTAAGATCCGTGTGTTACAGGTCTTGAAGGGTTCCATTGTTCCCCTTCCTGGCTTGTGCCCAGCTGGAGTGAGGACCGTGCCTCTTTCTGTTTTAATTGTGCACCTGTCCTGAGCACGATGCCAGGGAGCTGCTGTCTTCCCGCCTGATCAATAAATTAAGTCAAGTGTAGACTTGACCATTTACATAGCTTCTGGCAAATACATTTTCTAAGTGTAGAATCTCTTTTTTGATGTCCCTGGAAATAAGAAAGCCAGTTTGGTGTATTAGAAGAACTGTGTGAAAAAGGGCCATTAGGAAAATACACCAGGGACCGAGGTGGAATGGAGGAGGTAAAGCGAACATTGGCTTGGTGGTTTTAGAATAGAGAAGCACAAACCCAGAGGGGGAGTTTCTTTCAGTAAACACAGTTGAATTTCGAATAAAGTTACCTGGGAAAGCTGTGGGTTTGCCTTCTTGGAATACCTGAGGATGGACCTTCATCTGCTTGGAATGGATGAAGGGAGGCAGGCTGCAGGCAGGGGAGGTTGATTAGATAATTGCTAGTCCCAAATCATACATTTTGATTCCATATTAAAGAATAGAGTTGCACATTTTAAACAAAAAATTTTAAAATATTTATTTTTAAAAATGTTTATTTATTTTTTCCTTTTTATTTTTTTATTTTATTAAAATTTTTCTTAAATGTTTACTCATTTTTGAGAGAGAGACAGAATGTGAGCCAGGGAGGGGCAGAGAGAGAGAGAGGCAGATACAGAAACCTAGACTTGAGTCAGAACATGACCCGAGTCGAATTTGAAGGCTCAGCTGACTGAGCCACCCAGGCACCCGGAGCATTTAAAAGTATTTAGCTGAGCATATTTCTGGAGCTATGCAACTAGCAAAGTATTACATTGCCTTTTTCTTTTCTTCAAATTTTTATTTAAATTATTGTTAACATATAGTACAATATAGGTTTCAGGAGTAGAAATCAGTGATTCATCCCTTACATACAATGCCCAGTGCTCATCATAACAAATGCCCTCCTTAATACCCATCACCCATCTACCCCATCCTCTACTCATCTCCCTCCATCAACTCTCAGTTTGTTCCCTATCTTTAAGAGTCTCTCATTGTTTGTTTCCCTCTCTCCCCAACTCCATTATGTTCAGCTGTTTTTTTTTTCTTAAATTCCACATATGAGTGAAATCATGAGGTATTTGTTTTTCTCTGATTGACTTATTTCATTAATATAGTATACTCTAGTTCTATCCACGCATTGCATGTGGCAAGATTTCCTTCTTTTGGTTGACTGAATATTATTCCACTGTATATATGTAACACATCTTCTTTATCTATTCATCAGTTGATGGATATTTGAGCTCTCTCCATAGCTTGGCTATTGTTGATAATGCTGCTATAAATATTGGGGGGGGCGTGTGCCCCATTGAATCTGTATTTTTGTATCCTTTGGGTAAATACCTATTAGTGCAATTGCTGGATCGTAGAGTAGTTCTATTTTTAACCTTTTGAGAAACCTCCATACTGTTCTCCAGAGTGGTTGTACCAGCTTGCGTTCCTGTCCACAGTGCAAGAGGGTTCCCATTTCTCTGCATTCTCGCTAACATCTGTTGTTTCTGAGTTGTTAATTTTAGCCATTCTGACAGGTGTGAGGTGGTATCTCATTATGGTTTTGATTTCTATTTCCCTGATGATGAGTGATGTTGAGCATCTTTTCACATGTGTTAGCTATCTGTATGTCTTCTTTGTAAAAGTGTTTTTTTTTATGTCTTCTGCCCATTACTTAACTGGATTATTTGCTTTTCAGATGTTGAGTTTTGCTAAGTTCTTTATAGAATTTGAATACTAACCCTTTATCAAATATGTCATTTTCAAATATCTTCTCCCATTCTGTAGGCTGCCTTTTAGTTTTGTTGATTGTTTCCTTTGCCGTGCAGAAGCTTTTTATCTTGATGAGGTCCCAGTAATTCATTTTTGCTTTTGTTTCCCTTGCCTTCAGTAACATGACTCGTAAGAAGTTACTTCAGATGAGGTCAAAGAACACAGCTGTGTTCTCCTCTAGGATTTTGATGTTTTACTGTCTCACATTTAGGTCTTTCATCCATTTTGAATTTGTTTTTGCATATGGTATAAGAAAGTGGTCCAGTTTCATTCTTCTGCATGCTGCTGTCCAGTTTTCCCAAACCATTTGTTGACGAGACTGTTTTTTTCCCATTGGATATTCTTTCCTGCTTTGTTGAAGATTAGTTGACCATATAGTTGTAGTTCCATTTCTGCGTTTTCTATTCTGTTCTATTGTGTCTATTTTTGTGCAAGTACGATACTGTCCTGATGACTATAGCTTTATAATATAGCTTGAATTATGGAACCATGATGCTTCCAGCTTTGGTTTTCTTTTTCAGAATAGCTTTGGCTCATTGGGGTCTTTTGTTTTTCCATGCAAATTTTAGGATTGTTTGTTTTAGCTCTGTGAAAAATGCTCGTGGTATTTTGATGGAGATTGCATTAAATGTGTAGACTGCTTTGAGTAGTATAGACATTTTAATCACCTTTGTTCTTCCAATTCATGAGCATGGAATGCTTTTTCACTTCTTTGTGTCCTCTTTGATTTCTTTTATAAGTATTCTATAGTTTTCAGAGTACAGATCTTTTACTTCTTTGGTTAGATTTATTCCTAAGTATCTAATTGTTTTTGGTGCAATTGCAAATGGGAGCAGTTCCTTGATTTCTGCTGCTTCATTATCGGTGTCTGGAAATGCAACTGATATCTGTACATTGATTTTATATCCTGCGACTTTGCTGAATTCATATATTAGTTTCAGCAATTTTTTAGTGGAGTCTTTTGGGTTTTCTACATAGAGGATGATGTCTGTCTGCAAATAGTGAAAGTTTGACTTCTTCCCTGCTGATTTGGATGCCTTTTATTTCTTTCTGTTGTCTGATTGCTGAGGCTAAGACTTCCAGTACTATGTTAAATAACAATGGTGAGAGTGGGCATCCTTGTCTTGTTCCTGACCATAGGGGAAAGGCTCTCAGTTTTTCCCCATTGAGGATGATATTAGCTGTGATTCTTTCATATATAGACTTTATGAAGTATTACATGATCTTAATTCACTCAAGCAAACCTGGCTCATATTGGCAAATATATGCCGGCAATTTTCTTTCTTTTTTTAAATTGTTTTTAAATATTTATTTATTTTTGAGAAGAGAGGGAGAGAGAATGTGAGTGGGGGAAGGGCAGAGAGAGAGGGAGACACAGAATCCGAAGCAGGTTCCAGGCTCCGAGCCGTCAGCACAGAGCCCGACCTGGGGCTGGAACTCACGAACCATGAGATCATGACCTGAACTGAAGTCTGATGCTTAACCAACTGAGCCACCCAGGAGCCCTGTATACTGGCAGTTTTCAAGACGCTCCCATAGGTATGGATATTGGGAATTTATCCTCCATGATTGACCTCCCTTTTTGGCCCACTGCCTTTATTGCATTGCTGTCGGAAGCCTCAGGATTGACATCCATTTTCAGCCTGAAACTGGCTCCCGTGCAGGTTCCAGCCTATGCATTTCCTCCCTCACCTCACCACTGAATCTCTTCTGCTCTCTGTGGGCTCCACCCTGGGCCCACTGAACTGAACAACTGGGACCAACTGGCACCTCGTCCTCCAAAGCTCTACTCTGACAGAGGAGAGAAAGAGTTGCATTAATGCCTTGGGGTTGCTATCTCTGTTAAGGGAAGAATAATCAGAAAATTCATAGTGCCTATAACTATTTCCTAAAACAAGGATATTCATCTTCTTTATAGACTTCAGGAAATAAAAGTATAGTTGCAATTCTGCAAATTGCATATAAATTTGCAAAATATTGCTTATCAACCCAAGGACTCAGGCTCTTACAAACCTCATTTCAAAGCTGACAGTTCCTTTTTAAAATGACAAGTCCTTTTAATTGAAAATTTAGCTTGGGAAAGAGGTACACAAATACACATGCCTAAACTTACTAGATGCTCACGGACATTAACCTTTAGCCAAGTGGACATGGTGTCAGACTTCTCATTGCTTCTTGACTGGGTGTTGAAAAAATGGGGAATTCCAGAAATCAGTTTCTTCCCACCGTGAGAGCGTACTGTGGGCTTGTGACCACAGTCTCATCTATAGAGAAGAAAGTCCTGTGAGGAGTAAATCTGTTTCACAAAGTTCTCCTCATGGTTAACCTGTTCACTGAAAATGAAGATGGTAATGAGGAATGTGATCTGTCCGGCAAGGAGCAACCAATCATCACGATCAACATGTCACCGAAACCACCTCGATACCCTGCCTCCAAGTTCACAAAACACTGTCACGTCAATGATCTTGCTTCATCCTCTCAACAGCCTTAGAGGCAAGTCAGACATCTTTTATCCCCATTTTGGAGACAAGTAAACTATGGCCCAGAGAGGTGAAGAGACTTGCCTGGGGTCTCAGAGCTACAAGGTTGCAGGACTTGGACTAGAAAGCTGCTCTTGGAAGTCTGAGTCTGTGTTTTTGCTGCCATGCCATTCTGCATCGAAAGTGTGTAGAGTAACACTGCAAGGGTCCCGCTAAAGTGCTTTATAAGGCTGATTAATCATCATCCTAAGTGCCTGGGAGCTATCCAGCATTATTAATCTTTTCACCTCCTGACCCTGGTCTTCAGCCTTTCCAGAAAGGGAATCCAGCCTATTAACACACAGCAGCATCCTTCGGTCATGCCCCGCATTATGGTGACGGGGCTTCATTTGTTCTGAAGTGGAGCGTGGTTCCTGGAGAGCCATGAGCTACCCTGGCCAGAAGAGGCAAGAACATAGGATGGCCATCTCTCTGGCTGCTCCACTGTGGCTCTGCGATCCTTGGCCCTTGTGTCCACAGTGAATGACAGTGGCACGAAAATGGCATTTTAAGCCGCCACAAGAAACAGGGAAAAAGATACACAAATAATGGGTGCATGATAATATTAACGATGGTACATTTTGCTACATCTTTTAGTCCAGACCAGAGATGATAGAACATGGCATTATACTGTGTGCCGATGCCCACAATACCTTAGAAACAAGCATGTAGATAGCTAGAGAGAGCCCTGAGCTGGCAGCTGGCAGTATTCTGGCTTTCCTTGTCAAGGGTCTTCAACTATCATTATCTCCACATGTCCCTCACATACTTCTCTACTTTGCCCCGCTTTCCCCATCTGTAAAGTGGGGATGCTTTTGCCTAACCTCACCCTCCATTAGAGGATGAACCAGATTGCGGGTGTGAAGTGCCTGAATGAAGAGTCACATATACAAGACGATAACAAATACCTCCGGCTACTTGAGCACTCCTCAGGGGTATTTGGAAAACATCACTAGCTGTTGTTTCACAGTATTTTATGAAATATTTTCCACATGGATTGTTCTTGTGCATGTTGCAAATTATTATTCCTTCCTGCCTTTTAGACATCAGAAAATGAAGCTAACGTTCAGACCAGATGACTACTAAAAGGCAGAGTTGCAATGGATTCTGACATTGGAATACCTACCCTTTCCTCTAAAGGATGCTCCTCCTTGTATATAAAGTCCACGTTAGGTTTTGGGCTTTATTCCAATTTAAGTATTCTGTGTTTTGGTCGACTGCTTGCGTATTTTATTTTTGTGTTCTGTGTTGTCCTGTAGTATTAGGAAGGTTTATCTTCTACTGTTTTTGTTTTGTTTTGTTTTGTTTTTGTAGTAGGGACAGCTACCTGGTTGGAGTCTGTGTCCTTGCTCCGGGCAGCAACACAGATCCAAGATACTTCTTGCAAAGCATTCTTAAGATACTGCTCCAGGCTCTAGTGCTGTCTCTGGGTCAGTATTGTGAAGGTGTCTGTGATTCTACCACATCCTTGGGTGAGATATTAGGAGTATACGGGATGCTGGTTTGTGAGATCCAAACCTTGGGGTTTACCCTTGTCTGTCATGTAGTTTTATTAAGACAAAATTGAAAGCATTCCAAATGTTCATCAAGAGGGGATGGGTTAAATAAATTATTATATGACATCACAGAGAATAAAAATTTATATTGTTGATATGGAGAGATTTCCAATTAATAGAGGGAAGTAAAAAAGGCATATATATTTACTGTGATTCCATTTAAAAATTATTTATTTAAATTCAAGTTAGTTAACGTACTGTGTAATCTTGGTTTCAGGAGTAGAACTCAGTGATTCATATAACACTCAGTTTTATAAACAAAAGCTCTCTCTCTCTCTCTCTCTATCTCTCTATCATCTTCATCATCATTATCATCTATCTCAATATGCTTACTGATGAATAAAATACTCTGAAATGATATTCTTAAAATAGGGAAGGATTCACAAGAAAATTTTAATAGTCATTAATTCTAATGGATAGCCTGAAGATTGGAGGGGGAGAGAGATGTTAACTTGTCATTTTATGTCTTCTTATTTTCTGAAAACGTAGCCATTATCCTTATTTTCTCTGTGTCTTGGTTTTCTTCATTTATAAAATGAGGATATAATTAAAAAAATTTTTTTTAATGTTTATTTGGTTTTGAGAGACAGAGACAGAGCATGAGCAGGGGAAGGGCAGAGAGAGAGGCAGACACAGAATCCGAAGCAGGCTCCAGGCTCTGAGCCATCAGCACAGAGCCCAATGCAGGGCTCAAACTCACAGACCGTAAGATCATGACCTGAGCTGAAGTTGGACGCTCAACCGACTGAGCCACCTAGGCGCCCCATAAAATGAGGATATAATAAATGAGTGGACATCCCAACAAGTGCCCTCCTAATGCCCACCACCCATTTAACCCCACCCCCCCACCTCCCCTCCAGCAACCTTCAGTTTGTTCTCTGTATTTAAGAATCTCTAATGGTTGGGCACTTGTTGGGATGAGCACTGGGTATAACATGTAAGTGATGAATCACTGGGTTCTTCTCCTGAAACCGGTACTACACTGTATGTGAACTAACTTGAATTTAAATAAATAAATTAAAAAAATATATAAATGAGTGGAGTTTTGGTTCATGACGCCCAAACCTTGGAGTTTGCCCTTGTTTTTTCACTGTGATATTGTTTTGTTAAGAAAAACACTAGAAGCAATGTAAATGTCCATCAAGAGGGGATGGGTTAACATCTCGTAAGATTGTTGAGAGGCCGAATGATTAAATACAGATGAGGCACTAAAGATGATGCCTAGGGCATAATAAATATTCAGTAAATGTCAGCTGTTATTGGTTTTACAGTTATTAGTAAGGAGGAGTAACTGCTTCCCTTCGGGTTCTGCCAGAACCATACGCCCATAAATAGAAAAACCTCAGGGCTTCACCTCTAGGTCTGTCCTTGGTTGAGCCAAAGTAAGAGGTGATAACGGAGCCCAGGCAGAATGATTCTGCTTGTCCCTTTCTCCTCCGTTACTACAGATGGCAGCTGCTCTGTATCTTTGTAAGGGACAAGATGTGGAGGTCAAGTGGACTTTTCAAAATGTTTACATCAGATGGAGGAATGACGAAGTGTGGTATAATAAAGAATATATCTGGTATTTGTCCCTTGTTCCCAGTACAAAGCTTCAAAGACCCTTGGCATGTCTCTGTTATTCCAACAAGGTGAATCATGGTGAGCCCCCAGATCGCTTCAAGATGGGATCACCAGAAAACCACACATGTGATTAGGAGGTTGGAACTTCGGGTCAACTCATGCTTTGAGGAAAGGAGGGAGCTAGGGATTGAGTTCAGTCATTTGGTCAATAATTTAATCTGTCATGTCTACATAATGGAATGCCAGTAGAAAGTCTGCACGCTGAAGCCCAGGGGAGCTTCCTGGTTGGTGAACACGGAGATGCTGGGAAGCTGATGTGTCTGCTTCCACATGGGAACTCTCCCCCAACCCCCAAACCCTGCCCTATATGGATCCTTCACAGTAGGCTGTAACTAAGTTAGCACTTTCCCCAGTTCTGACTGGTTCTCAATGATTGCACCTAAGGGGGTCATGGGAACCCCCCAATTTGTAACCAGTTTGTCAGATGTGGGTGGACTAAGGACCCCTGGATCTTGAGGCTGGAAGTTGAAGGAGGGGTAGTCTTGTGGAGGCTGAACCCTTAATCCTGTGCAGCCTGGTGATAAGTCTAAGTGGCTAGTGTCAGAACTGAGTTGTGGTATACCCACGTGGGGTAGAAACAGAGTACAGTCACCTGGTTTAATTAATCATTAGCAAGATCTCTCTCCATCAGTGGGAGAGTCCCTGTTCCTACAGCTGTTATGGGGCAGAGTAACCCAAGCCAGAGAATTCGCTGGAATTATCTGGCTGTCACCATATTCCCTTTGCCTCTCGCCTGTTCTCATCCTCTGCCCTTTGGTTCTCGTGAAAAGTCATCTGTAAAAATGGTGGTGAAGCCACTTAAGTGTCATTTTTTCATTTATACTCAGGAATTTTCTCCTCGTGGCCTGAATGCAGCTCTCTTTGGTGTACAAACTGCAGTAATTGGGTTTTCTCATTTTCTTTTTTTCCCTGACTGACTTTCCTCAGATGGGGACTCTGCCAAGGGCATATGTTTGCTGAATAGCAATTTCGCTTATAAGACCTCCCCGGTCTATTAGACTTGGAGCTCACACAAGAGTTGCTTCTCAGCGTTTCAATGTAACTCATTAATTGTGAGACACATTACTCTTCCTCACTGCTTAGACTTTGAAGGAATGCAAATAACGTTTTATTTCAAAGCTGGGAAGAGCAACCAAAAAAGTGCCGAGAATTGTCTCCACTGGTTTTGGGTAATTGCTAGAGGAAGACGTAACCAGCGCTCTAACCATGGGCTAACCAGCGTCCCGCAGGAATCAGATCTCTTGCTCCGCTGTGTCCTGATGCAGAGGTTTTTTAATTTCTTTTTTATTTTTAAAACTTGAGTATCTATCTGCAAGCCAGCCACCATCTCCCAGCATTTTCCCATCAAAATACACAGGTGTACACCTAGGAAACGCGTGCAGACCCACCCCACTACCAGTGTGGTGGAACGAAATGAGAAATGCACACATGTTAGCAAATATCCATAATACACAAGGGCCTCAAGGCCACGTAGGTACTGGCTTTTGGGTTGCTCATGTCTCCACAGGACTCTCCTCGGGGGATCAGGGTCGGCACAGTGGCAAACCCTACTTGTGAAGACCTGCAGTATTACAAAAAATCTTAAGGTGAAAAGATCTCCTTACTCATGAACCCCCTGATAACCCCCTTATAAAAAAGTCATCCAGACTCTGTAGGAGCAGTCAAAATACAGTGAAACTTCTCATGGACTTCTAGGTGGTTTGCCCTCGGTTAGAAGGACAGCTCTCACTGTTACATGTTTCCTTTTATGTTTCTTGCAGCCGGGGGTCCTGTTTCTCCTTGCTGGTCCCACACACAGACCATGTGTGCCCTGTTTGATGTGGCAACCCTTCTCATGCGGGGAGACAACACTCCCATGGTAAGCACCTGTGTTGGTTTTCTAGAGTTGCTGCAACAAAGCAGTGTCAACTGGGTGGCTTAAGACCACGGAAATCTGTTCTTATGTAGTTGTGGAATCCAGAAGTCTGAAATCCAGGCGTTGGCAGCATTGGTGCCATCTGAGGAATCTGACGGAGAGTCTGTTCCACGCTTCTGTCCTCGCCTCTGGTGACGGCATGCAAGCCTTGGCGTTCCCCGGCTTAGAGCTGCATCTCTAGTCTTTGCTTCCTTGTGCACATGGCGCTCTCTCTGCATCCCTGTGACTTTACGTGGGCATCTTCCCTCTGTGTCTCTTTCTTTGTCCTATAAAGACACCAGTCACATTGGATTAAGTACTCACCCTACTCCAGTGCGAGGGCCCTATTTCCAAATAAGTTTCCATTGTGAGGAACTGGAGGTTGGGACTTTGTCGTATCTATCTTGGGGACACAACTCAATCTACAACAGTACTCGAGTCCCTTGAACTGTTCTCGATAGAACAGATCTTCCAGGCTCCTCCTCGTCCTGTCTGTCTCCATTCACAGGGTCCAGGTTGTCAGCGTCCCCTGCACAGCCTTGGTTTGAGAGACATTAGCACAGGGGATGAGGGAATTACCTTGTGTGCTTGCTCTTTTGAGTCTAGGAAGAAAACATTTCTAGTTGCAAATGGAAGGTGTCAGTTTTAAAAACTGGCAAATGAAACTTGCAAAAGTCCTGTTTATCTGTTAATAAGAAAAGGACTTCGTTTTCTCATATAACTGAGACCTCCCCTTCTCGAAGCCTGCCTCCTCACACCTGCCTCCATCCCTGGCTTTCTCAGGGGTCCCCGGGCATTGTACCACATGCTCTCCTATTTGCAGAATAATTATTCCAGAAAACACATGAACCACACTCAGAGGGCAAACGAAGCCGCAAGACAGCAAGCTGGGTGAGGCTGATGACTGGATGGGAGATCTGAATCCTCGGAGCATTTCGTGGGGTGAGCTGTCGAGGATTGATTTGTGGCCACGACGAGTGTTGAATCCTTTCTGCATGGAGACCACCTCCTTCTCTGGTGGGGCTGTGAGGCGCCAAAGTGCGAGTTCAAGGGAGTCGGGCTGTTGTCCATTAGCCGTCCTGTTGTCATGGTTCCATCCACACTCCTTCCTGCGTGGCCGTGAGGAGCACTTTGGAAGCCTTTCCTGTGTTTATCCCATTTTGGGACCCTGATCTCGTCATTACTTGCTTCGTCATGGTCTCAGCCTCTGGCTATAAGAAAGGGATCCTCTGCCGAGGGTGGGCCACAAGCAGGGTTTGGTGGAGGCATGGGAAGGGGGTTATGGAAAGTAAGTAAAAACAGCTAGTGAATCACTGCTTATATTAGGGTAATGAGGCTTACAAGTATCCTTGGATAAGTATTCCTGACACTGTGTTACATGAATCCCCACAATGCATTTGAATCAGAAAATCCTAAAATCTACTTTTATAGTTTTTAAGAAACATTTTAGTTCTTAGAACATATACTTTCCCATATTTTTAATAGGAAAGAATGTAGTTACTGAACGGGCATTGATTACAGAGCGTATCAACAAGGCGTTGTGTTTTACAATACTTTTTCCTATGTTATCATTGTAGTAATAGATTATGAGTCTAAGCAGACTTAGTTAATGCCGCTGTGACTTATGGGAATATAATGAATTTAGGAGGCCTAGAAGTCTTCTTTCCAGATAGGTGGCAGGAGTAAGTTGTCATGATGGTGGCAAGGGAATGGTAACTCTACCATTAGGGCTTTAGAAATACTATCTAACTATATGAGGCGCCTGGGTGGCTCAGTCAGTTAAGCGTCCGACTTCGGCTCAGGTCATGATCTTGTGGTTTGTGAGTTTGGGCCTTGCATCAGGCTCTGTGCTGACAGCTCAGAGCCTGGAGCCTGCTTGGGATTCCGTGTCTCCCTCTATCTCTCTCTGCCCCTCCCCCACTCGTGCTCTGTCTCTCTCTCTCAAAAAATAAACATTAAAAAAATTTAAAAAAGAAAAATTATCTAATTATTAGTCACCTATATTCTCTGCCTTTCTGCATTCCCATGGATTTGATGCAAATATTCATATTTCTATTTGTAGTGAGTACAATGGAACAAAAAGTGTTTTGTGTCAATGTTTATGGGAAAAGTGGAACTTGGAGCAGAGTTTTGGAGGTACGATGGAACAACTGTATTTTGATCATTGGAATGTTTGATTTATTGATTTGTATCCAATGAGAAAAATTCAGTTCTGCTTAATTAAAGTATTTATTGAGTGCCTACTTCCTATAAAGTACATAGCAGTTGGTGTGGATGGGTTCAGCAAAAATAGCTTTAACATAAAGCAGAATGAAATAAGTACCATAAATAAGAGATGTTAAAAGTACCATTTGGGAGTCACAGGAAGAAGGCCATTTGTTATTTCAGCTGAATTGAAAAAAGAGCCCTAAACAAAATCTTACATAGTAACACTTTTCTGGGGGTACAATCCCAAGAAAGCAACAGGGAGGCAAGAGAAGGGAGTTAAGAAGGGAGAGCAAATGCAAGATGGTGACGGCCACGCTGGTTACAGCTTTGCAGGAAACCATGTGGTTGTCGGGTCATATGGACCATCTCCAGAGAGAATGCAAAGAACAGTTCTCTGCCTGTCATAGAGAAAGAACGATTTATTTGCTGGCTTTTGCCTCTCGTCTTTCTGTCATTAGTCAAAAACTCCAGGGACACTAACTCCCTCACAATTTTGGGTTGTTATCCAGCCTTCCATGGTCAGTTCATACCTGTGGGTGCCTCCTAGCCTGTGGCAGCAGCAGTAGTGGCTTGGGATTTTTTGATGGTGAAACAACATGAGCTGTCACAGGGCCACTCTGGCTTGGAAGTAAGGCAAGCGAGTAAGGCTGGGGGTGACGAGATAGTGAGGAGCAAATCTAGGTGGTCCAGGTGAATACTGTAAGGATGAGGAAAAGGTTTAAAGAGGAAGATGGCACACAAGATGGTACTTAAAAGAATGGGCAGTGTATGGATGGACAGAGATAGAAAGAGAGAATGTTGTTGGTAGTGAGATTTGAATCAAACAATGGCATGAAGTTGGAAAATCAGGGTTGGTGGAGGACATAGGGAGTATTGTACGTTGCTTAGACTCTAAGATGGGTATAGAGGAGAAAGGGGAGGCAGGTTGGAAATGCAGCCTGGGGCTTGATTAGGGAGGGCTTTGCAGGCAAGTGTATCAGTCAGCTATTGCTGTGTAACAAACACAGAAATCTTGCTGGCATGTAAAAACAGGCATTTATTGCATATTTACTGATCAGCTGACATAGCTCTCCTCCAGGCATCTGGTTGATGGACTGCCTGGGCAGCTCTGGTTTATACATGCTTTATACCATTCTGGGGCCCAGGCTGGTGGGGCAGGAGCTCTTTGGGGGAAGCTCTTCTGGTAATGGCAGAAGATCACGAGGGCTTATTCAACCACACAAGCACACTTCAAGCTGCTTCCTATGTCATGCTTACTAATACGCTATTGGTCCAGGAAGTCACATGGCCAGGGCCAAAGTCAATGGGGCTGGGAAATAAACCCTGCTCCTCTGAGATCGAGGCAAAGATGCGGATGTATACTTTTCTTCCAAGAAATAAAGAACCTGCAGCCACTAATCCGACTGAGCAGAGCCAAGCTTAGAGGCTTGTAGACTCAAGGAAAAGAACAGTATTTCGTTAATTATATTTGTTCTTACAGAGCCACCCATGGTACCTAAAACACAGTAGGTGCTCCATGATTGCTCAATGCAATACTGAAAGAATGCTAACCAACCAATGCTAACCAATGCTACATGACTCACTGTGGCAAACATTGCAAATTGAGTTAAGGGCCTACCTCCTCCAATGTTTTCCCCAGATTAGACTTCAAGTTTTATAAAACTCATATCTGATTTGATGAAAGCATGTATTTTGAGATAATCTTTCCAAAACTTTGCTTCTCTATGTCCTTTCCTTACTCAAGAACTAATTCAACCTCTTTTTGATAACCTTGTCAAGCCAAACTCCACGTGACCTTAATCTGGACTGCAGAGACCTGAAACTGACACCAGCCCCCTCATACACGGCAAGCCCTGTGTAGCAACCACAGCATCGTAAGCGCATGTAAGTCCCTGATGTGACTCCCCAACGGCAGAATCTCCCCTGCCTCCCAGGGCCTTCCCCTTGTGTGCCTCTTAGGGGAGACCCCCATGGGACTTACCAAAATCCTGCTCTTTTGGGTTTGAATGGACCAATCAGGCCTTAGCCTGGGAACCCCGAAACACTCTACCCATGCAGTCTGTTAAAGGTATGTACACCAGGTCCTGCCCCTCTCTCTGCCTGCACCCTGTCTTGACTTCCCTGGGTGGCCCCTTAAGGCATGCTATGTACTTTCTCTAGGACTAGTGAGTAATAAATTTCTCTATTTAATTTCTCTTGGAATCTGTGGTTGAACCACTGCTCACCATCTGGCACCCTGGGCTCTACTTAACAAATGTTAATTTAATGAAGTCATAACAGTCCCAATTACACAACCAGTTTGTGAATATTTTCAAGGCCGAGCCCAAATCCTGTGTTTCTCTGGGTATTCCATACTCTACAGCATGGTGCTTGATATGAAATAGATGAATTGTAAATAAGTATTGATATTCTATAATGTATATATATATATAAAATATTTATTTTCGAGAGAGAGAGAGACAGAGCACGAACAGGGGAGGGGCAGAGAGAGAGGGAGACACAGAATCCAAAGCAGGCTCCAAGCTCTGAGCCGTCAGCACAGAGCCCGACGTGGGGCTCGAACTCACAGACCACAAGATCATGACCTGAGCTGAAGTCAGACGCTTAACTGACTGAGCCACCCAGGCACCCTCAAAATTATTTTCAACAGGGCAAGCTCAGGTTGTGCTGCCTGCTGAATGTGAACCCAAGGGAAGGTGTCTCCCCCTGCCCCCCCTCCCTAGGGCTTCAAAGATGTAGCAGATGATGTCATCCCAAAGGCCTGAAGAGAATGCCGGTTGTCCTCCCGGCTGTGTCTTATCTCTTGCCTGTTATGCAAATGAGGTATGAAAATAATAGGCCGTTTTTTATTTCTCCCTCTGAAACCATGAAAATGGTGAACATATGGTTCTAGCTGTGCCTGGGAGAAAAAGGAGAGGTTGACATTGTCCATTTCGGCGAGGAAGGTTCCGTGTTCCTCTTACCACCTTCTAAAGGGATATTCTTGCCCGAGCGCTGCCGACTCAGGAGCTAAGTGAAGCTGTCATTTCAAAGGAGGGTGTCTTTTGGGTCACATTGTCCATTTCGGCGAGGAAGGTTCTGTGTTCCTCTTACCACCTTCTAAAGGGATATTCTTGCCCGAGCGCTGCCGACTCAGGAGCTAAGTGAAGCTGTCATTTCAAAGGAGGGTGTCTTTTGGGTCTCGCTGCTTAGAAGTCTGAATAAAAAAGCGTTAGCTCTGCCTCCTCCCCGCATTGTGTGCTATTTACTACATCCTGCAGTTTTGTCTATTTGGAGGGTGACCCGCAAAGTTCTGAATGTCTAATTTAACCCTTCGTATGTCTCCATCGCGTCCTTCTTTTCTCTCTTTCTATACCTTTCTAGTGCCTTCTTTCCCTGACCAGGGATGTTTTCTGCCACAGCTGTGTAGGACTTCACTGTGATGGCCATTTAATGGGGGGACTGGGTGTTCCCAACTCTCTTACCCATCTTTTCCCCAGCTTCAAAACTGATCTAACTTGTGCTTTGTCCCCTCAGGGCCATTCTGGTGTCATGGTTTTTAAACAGCTCGATGATATACTTCTTAAGCAGAACTTTCTGGCGAAATGCAAGGCAGTCACAAGATGGTCCTGACAGATCTTCTTCGAGTATCAATTTTGTTCAGCGGCAAAGTATTTTGGAAAACTAAGATGAATGCCATTGACTTGTAAAATAGAACACAAGGTTCAAGTGAAATTTTAAACTAAAGCTTGAGGCGTAGTAAGTTTGAGCTCTCTGTGGAGGGTTCTGGGCTCTGAACTCTATGCCCACAGGTCTTTACCCCTGAAAGCTTTGGGGGGTGGCAGTGGGGAAAGCTTAAAAAGCATTTTGTAAACACTCCTTGGCGTAATGGGAGGTTGTGAGTTGAGGAAATGAGTGAATCAAAGATGGAGTCGGTTCATATCCCAGAGACAAAGCAGCCAAGGCTCGTACAGCAGTTGCTGGGAGAAACTTGGTGTCCAGCAAGGTGGATGCCAGAAAGGACATAAAGGAATCGAAGCCTGGGAATTGGGAAGCACAGCTAAAGTCTTGAGGACTCTTTAGCTGGTTCTGTTGATTTCGACTGCTTTTGCGTGGGGTAGTTTTGCCTTAATGGAGTAGTCTTCACTTTGAGCCTGTGTTCGTGGAAGTTCACAACGACCTTTCAGATCACTTTTAAAGGTAGCAATTTCACATCCTGCACTCATAAACATATTCTCTCTTAAAATTTTTCTCTCTTAAAATAAGTGCATACTGCTTCTGGCTTACCTCCTTCTTTACAATAACTCTGCTCTCACTTTACAAAAGAAGTGAATACAGCTTACCTGTTCTGAGTCTTCCCATGGTGCATTGTCCCAGGGTATAAAGACCAGTAGGGCTCCAAAGATTTCAAAATATTGGTTCTGAAAAAGCAAATGACTCTAATGGCTGGGTTGTGAAGACTTGGTTAGGTTAGGTGTTCTCCAGTTCTTTGTTTCCAAAACTGAAGGAAGAGTTTTCAGCTCTAAGTTTCATTAAAATAAATTTTGATTATAGATCATTATATGAGTTTTGACATATAACTTAGAACATCAAAGACTAGAGGGACAAGTACTGTAACAGAACTCCTTCCCTTCCCATCATCATATATGTAGGAACAGAGTTTCCTAGTGCTTTTGTCTGTAAAAACATAAATATAACTGATTATTACAGCATCATTTTCAAAAAGGAAAAATCCTATGTACACACACACACACACACACACACACACAACACACACATATAGATAATCATAAATGCTGAAATGAATTTGTTAATAGTTACTAAACTGGTTATTATCTCTAGGGCAATGAAAGCTAATGTTTGGAATTATGTTTTCTAAAGAGCAGAAATACGTGTCTCTGTTGGACAAAATCATTTTACATATCTATGGGCAAGAATCATTTTTATTACTTTGAATTTGCTACGATTTGCAGAATTGTAAAATGAACTGCCAAAGACAACTAAAGGCATACGCCCCTACGGAATCAGATAACTTCCCTGGGGGCGAGGGGTGTGTGGTCCTTCTAGACAACCCCCAGCTTTTCATTGAAAGAACATTTAGTAATCTCTTTTGCCCATGTCAGTCTTTCATGAATTTCCTAATGGATTCTAAATTCTGTCGCAGATCTAACTGAAAAAAACTGCTAGTCCTTCCATTCTTATTAAGAAATAAATTTTTATAAAAAATTACATTTATGTTTAATAGTTATTTAGCAAAAATGTTTATATATTTACATTAAATTAATTAATTGTTTATTACATAAAACCTTATAGCTATCAAAAATTTGAAAATAATTTAAGTAATATACACATTTTAGTACATAAAATTTTGATAGGGTGATCAATAAAAGACTTTTAAGCAAATACAATGTTACATTAGGATAAAGTCTTATGGAGAAGTGGAGAGAAATTAAAATCAAGGAAAAAAAGAAGTAATGTAAATTTTCTGACATAAAAAGTTGCTTGTGTGTTAAAAAAAATGGATAATCGTGACTATCTAATTATGTTACTTAAATTCCATTGCCTATACTTAACAGGGGAGTATAAGAATGTATTTAAAAATATTTATAATACCCATAAATCACATCATTTGTAACTCTTTATGCTTATGGTGAAAAGTCTGAAATGTCAACGAAAAAGCATGCAGGGATATACAAATTTTCGAGAAGCTTTTATTTTTTTTTAAATATTTTTTTTAGTGTTTATTTTTGAGAGAGAGAGAGAGAGAGACAGACAGAGCGTGAGCAGGGGAGGAGCACAGACAGAGAGGGAGACACAGAATCTGAAACAGGCTCCAGGCTCTGAGTTGTCAGCACAGAGCTGGACGTGGGGCTCGAACTCGGGAATAGTGAGATCGTGACCTGAGCTGAAGTCGGACATTTAACCGACTGAGCCACTCAGGCGCCCCTCAAGAAGCTTTTAGAGAGTATACACATGAAAGTCTCAAGGGGGATATCCTAAGGAAACTGTCAGGCATCTCATAAGAATATAACATTTTTATTTCAACACTTTTTAAAAAATGTGTTTTTATTTACTTATTTATTTATTTATTTAATATTTGAGAGACACAGAGAGCACGAGCTAGGGAGGGACAGAGAGAGAGAGAGGGAGACACAGAATCTGAAGCAGGCTCCAGGCTCTGAGTGGTCAGCACAGAGCCTGACGTGGTGCTTGAATTCGTGAACTAGGGAGATCATGACCTGGGCCAAAGTCGGGTGCTCAACCAACTGAGTCACCCAGGTGCCTCATCGATGGTTACTTTCAATATAGGATTTGTCCACAGTGGTTTTCCTTTCAGTGCCAATGGCAGACATAGCTAACTGATCACAATAATTCCTTTTAAAAAATTTTTACTTATTTTGGGGAGAGCGCAAGTGAGGGAGGGGCAGAGAGGGGGACAGAGGATCAGTAGCCACCTCTGCTCTGAACAGTGAACCCAATATGGGGCTCAAACTCACGAACCATGAGATCATGACCTGAGCTGAAGTTCTATGCTCAGCTCAACTGACCGAACCATCCAGGTTCCCCTTGATGACAGTAATTCTTTCTTGCAGAGCCTGAGAGTGGCTCTCGCTATTTCGACACCATGCTTCAGGCACCCACTATTGATGGATTTGACACATGATTTAATTTAAAGGTTCTCGAACAGAACTCTTTTCTGGAAGCTCTGAATCGCATTGGTTGGATGTGGCATCACATTGGTTGGGTGTGTGAGTTAGGCCTTTGGAGCACTCCCTGCCCTCCCTGTTCCCACATGTCACTGATGAGGCAGCGGGGTGGCTCTCTGATGCTCATGGAGCACCCTTTGAGGTTCAAAGTCCTGCCTTTCAGATTTTTGGCCAAAATTGGCTTCTTATTCCCCAGCTTTCTGGTACTGCCCTCACATGACCTGCAAAGTCAAGTGCCCCATGTCTGAAAGTTGACTTCCCACCAAACTTCCCAGCACTGGGCACTTTGTCTTTTATGATTCAGCTATAAAACCTGAAGTGGAACCAGTTCTCAGAGATCCGGAGATAGTTCTTGGAGAGCCTTTAAGGGACAGTGTTCCACTAATCTGTGTGATTGTTCGCCTTTGTAGCAAGCGTGGCTGGCGATGAAGGTCAGGAGCAGACTATATTCCTCAAAGTTTTGGACCTGGTGCCTCTCTGACCCTCCTCTACTTATGAAAATAATGACATTGGACCTCTAATATTTTAGTGGTCCCTTCAATAAAGTGGGACAGATTACTTTTTCTTAATTTAAGGAAATGTCAAAAGACAAACAGGATTATATACATGAGATGTAGATAATGTTCTCTGATTAAAACCAGATGCCCCGTAGACCTTTCATACGATAACTTTTTTCTGTGAGACAAGCACTAAGTATTTTTAAGTAGGCACTCTGGAGCCTCGCCCATTTAGACTTGAGTGGTAGACACAGGGATCCAAAGAGTTGCAAAGAGAAATAGTGCAGGCATTTGTGAGTGGACCTCTGATTAAGAGTATCTTATCATTAATGGAATAAAGATGCATATTGTACCATATAGATGTAAATATATATATTTGAAAATGCAAACATATTGGTATAATGGATACCAGTACACTTTAGAATAAGCAAAAGGCATCCTAAGTGCAAAAATCCCTAGGAGGCATCACAGGTAATTAAAAACTCAAGAGATTGTGATTAGTTATTACTGATTGTCCTTGCATTTCAAGCTCCCTTAAGTAACTTGGTCTAAATATAACATGTGTACAAAAACTGAGTTGTGAAATGGATTGAAAGATTAGACCCTTCATGAGGACGGCCTTGTGACTAAGCATGCTCATGTGTATATGCGTGTGTGTGTATGAGCTCTGTGTGTGTGTGTGTATGTGTGTGTGTGTGTATGAGCTCTGTGTGTGTGTATGTGTGTGTGTGTGGGTGTGTGTGTATCTGTCTGAATTTACAGGGGGTCTTGGGGTAAGGGGACGACCAGAGGGTAACTTATAAATAGCATTTCATCTTTTACTATGTTTTATTTCTCTTTACCATTTAGGGAACCACATATAACAAAATGCTGTTTTTAATTTAGTAAAGAAGCTTTAGGTGTTAACATAGGTTGTTTTTTTTTTTTTTTACTTTTTGTATTTTTTATACTTCCTCAAATAAAATAAGAAAAAACTCAGCTGTCAGTGTAGCTCTGCATTTCTAATATATTATATTTTGTCTTGTCCCATCTGCTACTTGCTGCTGTCATCTCCTTAGATCATCTTGTATGTATTTGACTCCAAACCTTGACTTCCTCTTCTTGTCTTTGGTGCCCCCTTTTGGACACTTGTTATTCTTTCTTTTGTAGAGGAATCGTAACCATTAGAAAGACTTTGGCCCTTTAAGACTGAGATTACTGGGAATACTTTATACGCCCACTTCCTTTCCAGGGGATGGAGAGGCTCAGAAGCAGGTGGCTGCCTCAGGTTAGAGCAGTAAATCTCAGGTGTCTAAGAAGAGGGCTGTGCTGATGTGAGGGTAGACATTACTCCCTTTGACACAATGCTTGGGGCCTTCAGGGCTGGGTCTGGAGACGTGGAAACTCTTGTTTCTTTAATGTCTAAAGGGCTGATCTGTCTGTTGGCAGTTAACTTTGCTTGGAATTTCATCAGATTTAAGTAAGTGCCTTCACCAAAGCCAACTGCAGAAGAGTAGACCCACAGAAGGATGAATCAGGACTAAAACTGGTCTTAGGAAAGATGAGTTTATACAGATGGTACTTCTAAGGGGTGTGGGTGGCTGGAGTAGATGACCTCTTAAAGCACTGTCACAGATAAGGCATTTTAGAGTTGGGAGAGACCCTTGGCACAAAAACAGACACATAGACCAATGGAATAGAATAGAGAACCCAGAATTGGACCCACAAATGTATGGCCAACTAATCTTTGACAAAGCAGGAAAGAGTATCCAATGGAAAAAAAGACAGTCTCTTTAACAAATGGTGCTGGGAGAACTGAACAGCAACATGCAGAAGAATGAAACTAGACCACTTTCTTACACCATACACAAAAATAAACTCTAAATGGATAAAAGACCTGAATGTGAGACAGGAAACCATCAAAACTAGAGGAGAAAGCAGGCAACAACCTCTTTGACCTCAGCTGTAGCTGAGGAAAAGCAAAAATGAACCCTTGGGACCTCATCAAAACAAAAACTTCTGCACTGGAAAGGAAACAATCAACAAAACTAATAGGCAACCTACAGAATGGGAAAAGATGTTTGCAAATGACATATCGGATAAAGGGCTAGTATCCAAAATATATAAAGAACTCACCAAACTCCACATCCGAAAAACAAGTAAACAAGTAACAAGGGAAGAAATGGGCAGAAGACATGAACAGACACTTTTCCAAAGAAGACATCCAGATGGGCAACAGACATATGAAATGATGCTCAATGTCACTCATCATCAGGGAAATACAAATCAAAACCACACTGAGATACCACCTCATGCCAGTCAGAGTGGCTAAAATGAACAAATCAGGAAACTATAGATGCTGGCGAGGATGTGGAGAAATGGGAACCCTCTTGCACTGTTAGTGGGAATGCAAACTGGTGCAGCCACTCTGGAAAATGGTGTGGAGGTTCCTCAAAAAATTAAAACTAGAACTACCCTATGACCCAGCAGTAGTACTGCTAGGAATTTACCCAAGGGATACAGGAGTGCTGATGCATAGGGGCACATATACCCCAATGTTTATAGCACCACTTTCAACAATAGCCAAATTATGGAAAGAGCCTAAGTGTCCATCAACTGATGAATGGATAAGGAAGATATGGTTTATATATACACTGTAATAGTACTTGGCAATGAGAAAGAATGAAATCTTCTTGCCATTTGCAGCAACATGGATGGAACTGGAGGATATTATGCTAAGTGAAATAAGTCATTCAGAAAAAGACAGATACCATATGTTTTCATTCATATGTAGATCTTGAGAAACTTAACAGAAGGCCATGGGGGAGGGGAAGGGGAAAAATAGTTACAAACAGAGAGGGAGACTCTTAAATACAGAGAACAAACTGAGAGTTGTTAGGGGTTGGGGGAGAGGGAAAAGTGGGGGATGGGCATCGAGGAGGGCACTTGTTGGGAAGAGCACTGGGTGTCGTATGGAAGCCAATTTGACAAATTCTATTAAAAAATACATGTAACAAGTAAAAAAAAAATAGATCTGGGAGAGACCTTAATGGAAGTTAAATTCTCTAATCCAATCTCATTATACAAATGAGGAAACTTGAAGTGACTTTCTTCAGGTCACGCTGCTAGTTTGTGGCCAGTCGGGCACCGGACAGAGGTACATCACTAAAAACGCAGGACTTGTGAATCCATCTGTTACCACTGCATCCTTTGTATTCAGCTGAATCCTCTGTGTCCAACAAGCAGTTATATTAATATGGACTATGAATGTGGAAACAACCTCATTAGAGAGAGGTGGACGTGATAATGGTGCCCATTAAAATGAGTTTTCTCATCTCTAAAATGAGACAATTGCAATAGATGAATTTCCTTCCTCCTTGAAAGTCTCTGAGGTCCTGCTTGTGTGATGAGGATTACAGGTGCCGGATTTAGATACTTCTTAGGCCCACCTGTTGTGACAAGGGAGCTTTTGGTTTGGAGTTTGAAGACTGAGTTCTGTCTTTGCCACTTACTTTCTTGTCACTATGTTTTCCATCTCTCTAAACTCACCTTACTCATCTGTAAGTAGGGAATACTGATATCTGCCTTATCTACCTCATGGGTTCTTCATCCTGACCAAGGAACACAGAATATGGTTTGAGCGATGATTTTCTCCATTCTTAGAAGGATCCATAGATAGTAACATGCACAGGAGAGAAGTCAGTTCACTGATGGGGATGCATGTATGTATGAAGGTGTTTTGCCTTCAGCATCAGGGATAACTCTCTTCTAGAATCCTAGATGAGAAGGGCCAATGTACAAAGTGCATAAGAAATTGTATCTCGTGTATGACATGATAAAAGTGTAACACGATATTTTCCTTTGTATCTCTGTTAATCCTTTTTTGAAAATTTATTTATTTTAAGAGAGAGTGAGAGTGAGCAGGGGAGAGGTAGAGAGAGACAGAGAGAGAGAGAGAAAGAGAGAGAGAGAGAGAGAGAGAGAGAGAGAGAGAGAGAGAGAGAAAGAGAATCTTAAGCAGGCTCCGCACTCTCAGTACAGAGCCTGACTCAGGACACGAACTCACAAACCATGAGATTGTGACCTGAGCTGAAATCAAAAGTTGGACGCTTAATTGACTGAACCACCCAGGTGCCCCTCTAACTCTTTAATTCTATATCCAGATTCTTTGTTTGGAGATTAGGGGTGAGAGTCTGATGGTCCTCCCTATTCTAAGGATGAGGTGGCGTGACACTAGGGGTCAAGGGGACAGGTTAGGCATCTCATAGGGTGGAGGAATGGCCTCTTTGCTCCTTATCATTCTAACCAAAGCTTCAGCTGTCCCATAGTGGCTTTTTTCTCCTCAACTTTACTCCTTTCCATGAAAAACTTAGGCAGTATAAATACTTGGATTTGGGATTGGCTGGCAAATCAAGAAATGCTCATGGGTAGGGACGGGAGACCTTTGACTCACCATAGACTTCCTTGCATGAAGCCCTGAAAACAAGTACTTCTGAGTCCTTGTGTGGACACGATCCTTGGTTAGGGGACCTTAAAGAAAATACATGATTGTTTTCAATGTCTCAGCTGCTGTGCTAAGTGTATTACATATATCACCTAATTGAATTCTTAGAACAAGTTGGAGACACAGACATCAAAATGGTCACTTTATAAATAAAGGAAACTGAAGATCAGGTTAGTTAAGCACTTGTTAAGTAATACTACTGTTTCATGGCTAGTGGCTAGGGCAATGGCATGCGACCACTCTGGGAGCATCATTCACATTGTTGTTTCTGTGAATGTTGCTCTTGGAGGTGACCGTGTGATGGAGCTCTCTGAGAGTGGGAGAGCTGAGGTGTAAAGCCAGTTACACCTGTCTGACCCTAAGTTCTGTTCTGAGCCACTGTGGCACATGTTGTCTCTTCCCCACAAAGGGTTGAACCTAAGTGGATCCAAGGGTTGGATCTGAGTGGTTAATGAGGTGGGAGTAAGTGGCACTTACTTCCTAGATCTTCATCCATGTGTTTTCTATATGTGGAGCCTAGTCGAGCTGGGCCATTGAGGGAGCCAGTTCTTTTTTTTTTTTTTTTTTTAATTAAAAAAAAATTTTTTTTAACGTTTATTTATTTTTTTGAGAGACAGAGAGAGCATGAGCAAGGGAAGGGCAGAGAGAGAGAGGGAGACACAGAATCCGAAGCAGGCTCCAGGCTCTCATGAGCCGACAGCACAGAGCCCGATGTGGGGCTCGAACTCACAGACTGTGAGATCATGACCTGAGCTGAAGTCGGCCGCTTAACCGACTGAGCCACCCAGGCGCCCCGAGGGAGCCAGTTCTGACTTCAGGAGGGGCTTTGGAAGGCGAACTGATTTTGAAAACCCAGGGAGCGGGTCTGTGTTGATGTGTGTGTATGTCTGTATGTGTGTGTAACTGTGGTTCCACTTGCTAGGGCTGTGATTTTTGAGGAGAGAGATCAGAAAACCCCAGGGCATGGTGTTCGCCAGGGCTGGGAGCCTCCCAGTGAACTATCTTCCTCGCTCCATTTTCCATGTCTCTGACTATACTTGTGTGTGTACTGTGTGAGTTGTATGTGTCCGCGTGTGCATGTGTTGAAATAAAATTTTCCACCATGGTGGAGGTACAATGGGAAGGAGTGCAGGGGAATGTGTAAGAGGCACCTCGCCATGGGTGCCATCCTCTGGCTGGCCGTGAGGGTGCATTCTCTGGGAGGTGGGGAAACACCATGCCCTACTTTTCTGAGTGACCATGTGGAGCTGAGAGTAGAGACCTAGGTTGGGAGCCAGATGATTCAGGTAATGGCTGAGTGACCTTCAGAAATAGGCTGACCATGTGTGAATTCTACTCCTCAGGAAAAAAAATGAGGAAGATGATGCTCATTTCACTGGACAGACATGAAGCTCGAGCTTTCACACAGTTGGCCAGTGATGAAGCAACCCACCAGCCATACTTGGGAAGATGGAACAGCCTTATTTCTGTTTTTTTTAAACCAGTACTGTTTTTTTCTTTTTCTAATTTTTAAATATTTATTTTTGAGAGAGAGATAAGAGAGAGAGAAAGCGGGGGAGGGACAGAGAGAGAGGGAGACACAGAATCTGAAGCAGGCTCCAGGCTCTGAGCTGTCAGCACAGAGCCTGATGCGGGGCTCGAACTCACCAACCATGAGATCTTGACCTGAGCCGAAGTTGAATGCTTAATGATTGAGTCACCCAGGTGCCCCTTAACCAGTACTGTTATTTGAAGGAAGTGTTTTAGCCAGAGCCCCCTTTCTCCTCAAATTTCTTCTGTCATATACACTCTGAAGCTGACACAGCCCGTCGAAGGTGCTTCCTAAAACTTAACCTTCAGTTATGCATCATTCTAATTATGTGCTTCTCTTCGATGCAGTTAAAAAAGAGACTGTTCTTTGCCATTCATTCTCCACACTCACTAAAGATCTCTCCCCTTTCAACACCTCATTTTTAGATTGGATTTGATTTCGGAGATTATGGAGGCAAAGACACTGGGAGAAGCATGGTTGCCCTAGCACACTGAGGGACTTGCCATTGTGCTATCATATGCAGGGCACACAGCGCTGTGCTCCGTATGCAGGAATGGCTCCTTGCTGGCTCTTCGGAGGTGTTAGTTTTAATCTGCATTCTCCCTTTGTTCTCCTACAGTCAGAATTAGTTAAAGTTGTTTTGTAGGCGCCTGGGGAATGTGCGTGAACATCCTTCTGTTTAAGTTGAATTTCATGAAGTGCAGCTGGGTTTTCCCATCTCCCCACCTGATCTTCCCCATCCTCCAGGTCACAGGCAAATGCCCGGTTGCCCTTGTGGTGACTTCTGTCTTCCCGAAGATAGCTTATGAGGTGGCTGTGGTCTTCCTCTGGACTGGGGTGGTCACCGGTTGAGGCGTGGATTGTGAAACCCAAAGCCAGTTAGTGTGTTCTTCTTCCCTCTCCTTTTCTGGATGTTTTTCAAACCCTAGCAGCTTGTATCACTTTGGAATTCTTTAGGAGCCATCCCGTTGGAGGGCAGGAGGACAGAGTGGACGCCCTCAATGCCCAATTCCTTGAATGGCTCCCCCCCATACCTGAACCTGGAGAGGGCAAAGTAGTTTACAACCCATCCTGACTTCTCTGCAAAATCAGTTTTAGAAGCTCTCCCTCCTGAGAATTGTTTCTCAGGCTCCTTAAGAATCAGTTTAGCATCAACATGAGACCAAATCTCTACTTGTGAACATGTGTCCTTCCCTAATGGGATGTGGGAAGCTCCTGTTGAAGGGAGCATGTGGAGTCTCAGGGGCATCTGCCCTGAGTGACCACCTCTGCTCTTGGGGGTAAGACACCTCTTGCCTGGCTCCGTCAGAATATGAGTACTTCTTCTTTACAAACCCGTGGCTCTGGCCATACATGACCTCTATTCGTGAGGCTCTAGATGGGGTCAAGAAGGCACATGGTCCAGGTAGTTAGCCCCTTGGGTAGGAAAGTCTCAGCAGAAGGGGAGGGGACAGATCAAATCAGGACAGAGATTGGCCTTGCTCCTGGCCTTGCTCCTGACCAGGCCTTTACTCACCACTATGACCAGGAGACATAGTCAGAAGGGTATGGCTCACAAGGGCTTATGGCAGGGGACAGATGAAGCATGTATTTAGAGTGTCTTCGATGGTGCTGTATTTCAAACAGGGTTGTTATGGACAGAATTATCCATCCTCTGCCCAGCAACCTGCAAAAGTCATATGTTGAAGCCCTAACTCCCATTGTGACTGTATTTGGAGACCAGGCTTTAAAAGAGGTAACTAAAGTTAATGAGGTCATTAGGGTGGGACCCTAGTCCAATCTGACTGGAGTCTTTATAAGAAGAGGAAGGGATACTACGGATGTATGTGCCACATACAAAGGCTATGAGAAAAGGATGTGAGGAGACATAGTCAGAAGGGAGCCATCTATAAGCCAAGGAGTAGAGGCCTCAGGAGAAATCAAACACACTGAGACCTCGATCTTGAACTTCCAGTAAATACATTTCTGTTGTATAAACCCCTGAGTCGGTATTTTGTTATGGTGGCCCCAGCTGACTCAGACAAGTTTCGTTCCACTCCTCTCTCAATTAAAGCTTTCCACGCCAGTAGGGATTTTCAACATATAGGTACTCATGTGTGTTATGGTCTTTATTTATCATATAGAGGCAGTACAGTGTCCAGTGGTTGGAGCACAAGCTCTGAAGTCCCATCGTTTGAATTCAAATCCTGGCTCTGCCAATCTCTAGCTTTGTGATCTTTAGCAAGTGACTTAACCTCTCAGGGCTTCCGTTTATTCATCTATACAATAAGGATAATGGTAGCACCAACCTCAAAGAGTTGTTGGGCAGATTAAATAAACTAATCCACGAAAAGTGCTCAGAAGAGCACCTTGTACAAAGCTTATGCTCAAAGATGCTTCTTATCATCATCCTTTCTGAAGCATTTCCGTGGGACTGTGGCCCCACTGTATTCTAAGCATCATGAAGAAAATGACTATGGCCATTTTATAAGTCCAAGCACCTAACACAGTTGCTTTTTTTCCTTCATCCAACAAATATTTACTGAGCACTGACTTTATGCCAGGCATGATTCCAGCTGTGGGGATCAGTGGTGAGGAAAGGCAGACTTGGCTCCTGTTCTTAAAGAGACTACGGTCCTGACACATCTTGGGTATTCAATAAGCATCTGTTGAAATAAATAAATTATACTCTCTGTGTTACTCTCTGTGTGTCTGTAAATAGCAATCTCTGTAGGGTAGGGCAGTGAGCAAGGGCTAAGGCTTTGATGCCAAGAGATTTGAGCTAAAATTGTGGCTTAGTGGATTTCTGGCTACGTGGCTTTGGGGAAGCTGCTTCACTTTTCATCAGTTTCCTCATCTGTAGAATGGTCATAAGAATACTACTTTGCCCACGCCTCGAGAGCTTCTATACTGTTAAAGTGGAGCAATGTCTGAGGGTGTGAAAATTGGCACTAAATTAATTCACTCATTCTGTTTCTTATTCGTTCATTCATTCATTCACTTATTCATTGAACTAATGCCCACTGAACTTGTACTATGAGCTAGGATCCTTCTAGCCACTGAAAGCATTGCAATGGACAAACAAAATCCTTGCCCTCAAGAAACTTACGTTCTAAGGGGATACATACAATAAAAAAATGGAAAGAAATATGTGTTTAATTCATGTAATGTCAAATGCTATGAAGAAGATAGTGAATAAAACCCAGTTCCTTAAATGGTAATAATTTTGATTAGGATCCTGTAGGGGATTGTGGTCAAAGTATCATCCAACATTCTTTTCTCTCCTGTGTCCCTTCGGGAGAAGGGACATGTTAAACTTTGGCTGGCTGGTCCCCAGGGCCCAGAAGATCCATTGGATACAGGTTGCTTTGGAGATTGCTCACCCCTAGTGTAGTCTTAGCATTCTGGAGGGTTTCCACAGATGCACAGCAAACAAAGGTCACCCTGGCTCTCTCTGGGTCAGTCAATGGTAGACATCTCAGCTTTGTCCTGGGAGAATGTGAGCTTCCTAGCTGGCCACAGATTTGAAGAGTCTCTAGGGTAAAGTAGATAGATTGGTGCCCATTCCAGCTCCCTTGTAGGAAGGGGAAATGAAAGGAGATTAGCAAAGAGGAGATGCTAACTCTTCCCTCAGAAATCTGCAAGCTTGTGCTTATAGTCCATTAATTACTTGTTTAACGACAGTCTTCCCCAGCAGGTGATTAGCCCCTGAGGCAGTGACCACATCTGTCTGCCTTGTTCACTTTTGTACTTGACAAATGCATGTTGAATTGAATTATATTTTCTTTAGGGATATTACTAAATATTGCTAAATCAGAATTGCATTTGGGGGCTGGAGTTATGCCTTAAGATGTTTATTGGAGGAACCCTGTCACATGCTGGGGTCTCCAGGAAGCAGGGTCAGAGATGGAGTTTAGCTTATAGGCTGCTTTTTAAAGGAGTGCTCTTGGCCATGGAAGAGAGGGGAGGTGTTAGAGGAAGATGGTCAGAATGCGAGGTCTTACTATAATGAATGTCCAACAACAGCCTCAGCCCGACGTTTGGGAAGCTCTGGAGCTTGAATACCTCCTCACGGTTGTATTAATTATTTATTACTAAGTACCATTAACCGTAAGAATTTGGAGTCTGGGCATGGCTTAGCGGGGTCTGCTCCCTCAGGGACTCTGTCACGGCTGCAAATGAGGTATACAGCTGGGGCTGTGGTCTCATCTGCAGGCTTGGCTGGGCACAGTCTGCTTCTAAGCCCACTCATGAAGTCGTTGGCAGGATTCAGCTCTTCGTGAGCAATGAGGTAAAAGCCTTAGTTCATCACAAGCTATTGGTAGAAGCCCCACTCTGTTCCCTGCCATGTGTGTCTCTCCACAGAGCGTCTCACAATGGAGTGAGTTCTAGTAAGAGAGAGAGAGAGAGAGAGAGAGAGAGAGAGAGCAAGCAAGCTAGCAAAAGGGAACTCATGGCCTTTTTGTAAGTTTGTCACAAAAGTGGCATCCCATCACCTTGCCATATCCTCTCTGTCAGGGGGCAGGTTAATAGCTCCAGTCCACACCTGAGGAGAGAGGGCTCTATGCAGGCATGGACCCCAGTGGGTGGGGAACACAAGGGCTGTCCCAAGTGGGGCTGAGATGGCCAGACCTTTATACTCCTGCACGGCTCAGTCACTCTTATGTGGACCACATGGACGAGAGTGCGACTCTGGGGGAGGCGACCCTCTGCAGCTGATGTCATCCCCACAGGCTAATAGCTGAAGGCTGAGGCAGGAAGTCCTTCCTGGAAGGGGGTTGGAGAGGCATGCTTACATTCCTCCCTTCCACATTCAGACCATAGAGTTTGGCTCAGTGGCAAGTTCTGTTGATCCTCATATGAGACAAGAAAGGGAAGGAGGAACTGTTTCTCGTATTTATAGTCACGGGGAATAGTGCTACTTACTTTTGTTTCTTCCCTTTATCATCTTCTTTATTTGACCCTGGGGTTGAAACTTTCTCTGAATGCTAAATAGAAACTACCTGAAGATAAAGCTGTGCCGTAACCATCTGTCGCCCCACGCCACGAGTGCGAGACCTCGCTGGTGACTCATTCTGTCGCACTGCTGGCAGAGGAGCGTTTGAGATCGCACCTCTGCAGGGCAAGATCGCACGGGGCCCCGAATTCTCCCTTCTCATTCTTTCCCTTCATCACCTGTCTCCTATCCTTGTCATTCTTCATTGCAAACCCGCACCCTTTGGACAGCTTGCATTGTGGGATCTAAGAGGCGGTGGTGCTAGGCACCTCAGAGCTTGTCTAGAAGCAGAGCCCGAGATGGGAATCATGCAGCAAGTAAGGGAGCGCACTCTGGAGAGTGGACAGGGCAGGGAGGCGCTATGTGACAATGGGGTCCCCGCTAGCCGAAGTCCGGTCCCCTGGGACGCTCCGAAGCACCAGCACACACCGAGTTCACGCCGACCGCAGGCAAGGAGTCCAGCCTGCTGTACCTCTGTGTCAGTCAGCCAGCCGAGGTGTGTGGTGGGGACCAGGGCGCTGGTAGCGTCTGCCACAATTCTTTCTTCTGTTGACTCACTGTCTTCTTCCTCTGATCTTCCTTCCCAGGCCACGCTTTCCTTTATGGAGTAACGGGAAGAGCCGGGCTGGGAACCACAGAGATGCAGCCTGGAATCAAATTCTCATTCTTTGGAAACTGGCCACCTTGGATAAGTTATTCAGCTTTTTAATTAATTTATTTTTTAATGTTTATTGATTTTTGAGAGAGAGAGAGAGAGAGAGAGAGAGACATAGAGACAGGGAGACAGAGCATGAGCAGGGGAAGGGCAGAGAGAGAGACACACACAGAATCTGAAGCAGATTCCAGGATCTGAGCTGTCAGCCCAAAGCCCATTGTAGAGCTCGAACCCACGAACTGCGAGATCATGACCTGAGCTGGTTAGATGTCTAACCGACTGAGCCACCCAGGCGCACCTAAGTTATTCAGCTTTTTAAGCTTCAGTTTGCTTGCCTAGAAAATGGTATGATAGCACTCACCCCACAGGGGTGTGGGGAGGACTGAGCGGTGATAGTTGTGCAGTGCTTATTGCCGCGCCCTCCCTCCCTTTCCTCTCACTTGTCCCTCTTATAAGCTGCATGGAGCAGCCTCTTCTTTTCCTGGCAGGGCCCTTCAGAGCTCTCAAGGTGGTCATTCTGCTCCCTGAAGGCAGCCTTCTGCTTTCCTCGTTAATGAGCTCCTTTGCCTTCGGCTCCTGTGACAGCCCTCCCTCAGTAGGGTCCTCCCTGCCATCCTCTGTGTGAGTTCCAATCCGTCAACCCCTCTTCCACATGGGCCCCCAGGGCTGAACATGCCTTCTTCCTTGGAGTGGGAGGGGGTCTGCTGGGGAGTGGGTAGCAGAACTGTGCTGCCCTCTGTCCCCACACTAGCCTCTCAGAGAGGCTATCCCTGATGACCTTTGCCCTTCTGACAACTTCAGAGGCCGTGGTTGTAAGTAGCAGGAGGTCGTAGAGCTCTGCAGAGGATTCCCAGCTGTGGTCCTCTTTCCCAGGTGTCTACACAGGTCTTTGGGCTCCTCCTCTGGAGTTCCCCATCACCCTGAAGTCGCACAGGGCAGAGCCGGCCCCCATCCTCTCCTTCGTGCATCGGTGGGGCCACCGGGTGGAGGAGTTAAAATCCGTATCAGGAAGGCTCTGCGGTGATGAGTTAATGGAATGCAAAGCTATGCAAGCCAACTCCAGAGATTCTGGTGCGCCTCTTAGAATCTCGGAGATGGCCGTGTGGAGTTTGTGCAGACTCCCCAGCTGGCTCACTAAGCCGTTGTCCCCACCTTGAAATTCACTGCTCTGCTGCTTCTGCTTCTGGAAATGAGAGCTTTCCTACCTCGGCACTCATCCAGATGGACCAGATGTTGTTAGAAGGCCCTGAAGCATCTGAATCTTTGCAGTGGCTCTAAAACCTCACCTCTCTCGAAGGACAAGTGGCATTTCCAACCCGCTGATCTTTGTGATTTATGTTTGCTCCTCCTTCTTTTCCTAACCTCTCTCCCCGTCCCCCCCTTAGCCAGATGCCTGGAGCCTGGGTGGGCTGCCAGAATATGCAGGCCTTTCTCTCTCCCCCTACCAAGCCCTTCCAGGCCCATCCCAGGAGGGGAATCTCTCACTTTTCAAAGAATAAATCTGTAAAAGAGGCAACATTTCCAGAGCAGTAAATCTTTGCTCTGTGTGTGTGGGCATGCATGTGTGCGTATGTGTTTCTGAAATATGTGTGCTGTGTGTCTATCTGTGTGTCTGCAGAGAGGAGAATGGAGCTAATAGCATTAAAAGGCCTTTTCATTTCTGAAGAGCCAAGACCACAGAGGGAAGGAGGCGCTCAGAAAAGCAAGAGTGTCATCACCCTTTTGGTGGGAGTCACCTGAGGGAGGGGAGAGCAGGGCAGAACGCGCTCCCAATTTGGTGTGCTCCTGGGTGTATCTGTGCGCAATTCCGCAGTAGCCTTGGAGTGTCAGAATGAACTGTTCCTCAGCCTTACTGGGTGCAGGCTCTCTGCTGCTTCGGGGAGGCTGGAGGGAATTCTGGCCATCTCTGTATGCTCTGTAAGCCTCAGCCATTCAGCCACTGGGCTTTATTTTCTCAGACACTACATTGTATTTCCTCTTTCCTGTCCAGAGGAAATGATCAGCAGAGAACCCCAGAGAAGGCTCTTGAATCAAGTTGAACTCTCCATAGAGTTTCCTGAAAAGTTGTGAATGAAAACAAAACTCTTCCAGCCAACAACCAATGAACTCACTAACCAGCCCCGAAGAAACCCCAGTTGCGTGGAGATGGTAAAATCACTGGGCCGAAATCCAGTTTTCCTCACTCTCGTTCCTGTGGGTGTGAAGGAGATCGGGTGTGGTGGAGGTCAGTGGGGGAGAAGGTTAGCTATGAGGGAGGGGCCTGTGGAAACCAGGGGCTCTCACTGGACCGCAGGCTTGCTGGTGATTGAGCCTGGGCCACCCCTGATGCGTCATGATTTGGGGAAGAGGAACAATATGGATAGCTCAAGTCCACTGAGGGGTTTCCAAGCTTATTTCAGCTTCTCTTTAACTACAAATGAGTTTGATGAAAAGAAGGCACCACAAGGAACTCCATAGTAATCATGGCTCTGGCTGTTTAGTCAGGTCTGGGGTAGACATTGAGGCCCTATTAATGTACACAGTCTGAAAAGAGTCTGTCTCCTTCTAGCAACGAGTGAATATTCCTGCAAGCATGAGTGGCAGATGGAGGTGAATAGACAGAAAGAATGAAGGGCTAATAGGAGGGAAGAGGAAGGAAGTATTTGGGGTTTATTATTAAAGAGAAAACATAGGCTCATAGACAGAATGAGAACACATGAGGAAGCAGAGCACACTGGCTGAGCAGGAGAAAGGGCCAGTCCAGGGGTGTCTGGAAATGGGGGTTCAGCCCAACCCAACTGGACGAGCCCCTGCCTGTGAGAAGGGTTTCAGCCTGGGGGCAAAGGTGAGCAGACTGAGGCTCAGCAGCAAAGCTCTCACATCCCCAGGGACAGAAGAGTCTGGTTCAGAGACCTCACTCAACTCAGGCTGTGAGGGAGGTTGTGTGGGGTAGGCAGAGACTCCCCCAAACTGCAGCCCAAGAACTCATGGGTTGGACACTCCTGAAAGAATCTGCTCAGTGCCATGGTGGGTAAGCCAGTGGTAGCATATGTATTGTGACTTCCAACTGAACAGAATTTTGGCCTTAGATTCTGAACGTGTCCGGCTGAGATACTCCCTGGGGAAGTTCTGAGAGGTGTCATCCCACAAACATTACCTGTGAAAGGGCACCGGCACCTCCTTCTTCCTTCCCACTTCCATCCACTTTTGATCCTTGGATGATACAAGATGGCGTCCGCAGCTGGGGCCAGAAGAAACATGTTGGAAAGAGTACTTCAGTCAGGGAGGTGGTTTTCTCCTAGATTTTTACTCAGCCTTTCTAGAGGTGACATGACACAGCTAGATTTGTTATAGTCTTTTCCACTTTTTTGTTTTTGTTTAGAAAAAATGCTAATGAACAGAGAAATGTGGTCAACACCAAACACGCTCACTTATTACAATACCTAGTATGTGCCAGGCCTTGCATTAGGCTAATGACCCCTGATTGAACTGAACTGCATTAACTACCTCATAAATGGTGGAGCTGCTTCTGAGCCCCGTGCAGCAGTGGCCCTGAGAATATAGGCCCAATGTTGCCAAATCTACTTTTTTGAGAGAAACTGGAACAGCGTCCAAATTGCCTCAGGGTCCATTCACTTATTCAGCAAATATGTACCACATATCTGCAATACCAGTCGCAGGGGTACAGTGGTAAACAGGGCCCATAGGTGCCTCGCTTTGTGGAGCTTTTTCTAGAGGAGGGAGGTTGATATGATGATGTTTACATAGGTAAAGAAACAACCAGAATGCATACTTCTGGGTAGGGTTATGTGCTGTGAAGGAACTCAAACAGAGTTTGCGGTAGAAAGGTGTGGAGGGGCAGCCTCTCAGGAAGGTGAGTGACCTGCGTGATGAGAAGAGGCTGTCAGGCACGGAGCTGGAGGAAAGAGCATTTCAGGGTAAGGGGGAAAAGTAAGTGAACCCCAAGGCTTGGTGTCTTCAGGGTCTGAAAGATGGCCGATTGGGTGGTGTGTAGAAAGCAGGATTGGAAATGGAAGGAGGTTTCAGAGTTAGAAAAGTTACTCCTTGCCAAACATTCCTTTCACTCTTTTGGATGTGTTCTGGTCTCTTTCAAGGGCCTCCTGGAGGCCCGAGGTCCAGAGATGGGGCGGGGGGGTGGGAGGGACTGTAATAAGCCAGCTCAGGATTTTGACCCACCTTCCCTCAAGTGTGTGGGGGCTTTCCTCCCATAGTCCAGGTCTCTACCCTGGGTTTGGTAGGCTTAGGGAGATAGGGGACAGAAAGAGTAAAGTCAACTCTTCAGAACTGATTGCAGTGAGATTTGTGTGTTAGGTTCTGAGGTGTGGCCTGGTGGCCGTGGAGGTTCCAACGGCAGCCATGTTGTTTTAGAGGGAGATACGGCAGGCCCCTGTGACAGTTCTGTTATGTGGGCACGAGTTTCTGGGTTGTATTTTAGGGAGATGATTTTTCCTGCGATCCTCATTATTTATGGATTCCAGATCACCACCCGTTTAGAAACATATGAAGTTGATTGGCGTGTGGGGAAGGCAGCTTAGGAGAGGTCAGTCAGCAAAGCAGAAGTGTGTAAAAATCACCTCATGAAGCACAGGCTCCCATTCAGGGCCACAAATCAAGCCCAGGCATTCCCCTGCCTCGGGACAGGGGCGGGTTCCCTGGGCCTGTCATCCTCAATCAGGCTGTCTCTATCAGAGAGCTAGGTCAAAGTCAATTTTTATAAAACTATTATAGAAACCATATGTGTGTGCAAAAACATATTGCCTTTTTTTTTTTTCCCCCATGGCTGGTAAAATTTCTTGTTCCTTTCCTTGGAGCCTTTCTGAATTGGAAACACAGTGATGCTCAGTGGAAGAGGATTACTTTTCATGCAACACAAGTCCAGCAAAAGGGGGAATTCATTGCAGGAATGAATTGTGGAGTTTTCTAACAAGAGTTCTTTTTAAACTGATGGCATATAGGGACCTATTGGTCATTGTAATGAGCTAGGTCAGCCCAGAACATAAAACGGGTCTTAGAAATTTCATGGCGCAAGAAAGAAGAAAATCTGAACATTTTACCAAGTTCCTTTTCCTTCCCATTGGTGTAATTGTAAATCTGAGCTCTCAAGGCCCTGGGTTCAAAACCAGCCATGTTAACTTTTATTGATTGCAGTGGAAACAATTAAAATGCCCTCTTCCCCTGACCTATTTCCTGGGCCGTTGGGAGATGATATCTATATCTGTACTCTGACCTTTGCTGCTGTGTGTCTTAAAAGCATTATCACGTGACAGATCTTGCCTGGTTCAGCATCATCTAGGAGTAAAGGGAAGTAGTGACTTCTTATGTCTCCTCTCCTGCTGTCTCAAAACCAAGCAGCATGAACTTTACTTTACAGCAAAGACTTTTCTTAACTACCCAAAAAGCCAGATTTAAAATTGTATATGCCAGAATGGCATTATAGAATCTTATTTTTTTTAAATGTTTATTTTTGAGAGAGCGCAAGTGGGGGAGGGGCAGGGAGAGAGGCAGACAGAAGATCCGATCCGAAGCAGGCTCCACACTGACGGCACAGAGCCCGACATAGGGCTTGAACTCATGAACCGTGAGATCATGACCTGAGCCGAGGTCGGATGCTCAACCGAATAAGCCACCCAGGCGCCCCTCGAACCTTGTTTTTTAACACAGTTAGCCACCAGTACCAATGGTTCTCAAAGTGCAGTCCCTTGAACAACTGCATCATTTGTTTTAATGTTAACTTTTGAGAGAGAGAGAGGGAGAGAGAGAGCATGAAGCAGGGGAGGTCAGAGAGAGAGAGGGAGACATAAAATCTGAAGCAGGCTCCAGGATCTGAGCTGTCAGTACAGAGCCTGATGCAGGGCTCAAACTCACAAACCATGAGATCATGACTGAATTGAAGTTGGATGTTCAACCAACTGAGCCACCCAGGTATCATCCCATGAGCCTTTTTTTTTTTTTTAAATATAGTACTGCATATATAGAAAATTAATATTGAGCATTTTAATACCAAGCAGCATATTTTTGGTAGACTGTGTGTTTGAGATTCATCATAAGTTACCTCTCCTGCTGGAAACAGCTGCTCACATTTCCTTTAGGAATCCACCTCTCCTTTCCCAGCCATGTGGTTTCGATTGAATGGGTCCACCCTGGCTCCAGGTCTGTACTCTGATTGGCTTAAGTCAGCAGGCCATTTGCCATCTCCCAGTCACGGTGATTGGTTCAGTCATGGGGATGTCCAGTCATGGCCAATGGGAATCAGGATACTTGTTGGAACTTCTGAGCAAGTGGCCTTGCCTGTCATCCTCTGAATTCGGTGATAGCAAGAGAAGATGTGCACTCTATACCCTTTGGAAGAGCTGTACAGTGAGGGAAGTTGAGTGAGGATGGCCTGAAAAGGCACAGAGTCAACAGATACAGAAAAACTGGGCCTTATATTTGAATTAAACGATTGCAGAAGCCATGGTACCCTTGGATTTTGAGACACATGAGTCAACACATCCCTTTTTCCTGTTTGAACCATAATGATTTTTTTTTGTCACTTGCACCTGAAGGAATCTTAAAAGCCACAGGACTCATCACCAAAGTGATCATGGATAAGATTTGCTTCCAGTTAGATGATTCTTCTGGAATTTGCAGTGTCATTCTCTGAATTAGCAGTATTTTCTTTTTCTGCATTTTTACAAAAAGTTTATTTATTTTGAGAGAGACAGAGAGAGAGAGAGAGAGAGAGAGAGAGAGTGAATGAACGGGAGGGGCAAGAGAGATAGGGGGAGAGAGAGAGAATCCCAAGCAGCCTCTGCACCGATGCAGGGCTTGAACCCAACAACCGCAAGATCATGACCTGAGCTGAAACCAAGAGTACGATGCTTAACTTATTGAGCCACCCAGGTGCCCCTCATTTTCTGCACTCTTTAACATTTTTTTTAACGTTTTTATTTATTTTTGAGAGACATAGAGACAGAGTGTGAGCAGGGGAAGGGCAGAGAGAGAGGGAGACACAGAATCCAAAGCAAGCTCCAGGCTCTGAGCCATCAGCACAGGGCTCAAACTCACAGACCCTGAGATCATGACTTGAGCTGAAGTCAGCCGCTTAGCTAACTGAGCCACCCAGGCGCCCCTCATTTTCTGCATTCTTGATGCTCTGGCATATGGGGAGCTTCTGGATGGCCTCACTACCTGGGGGGAAACTACCCCTTCCAGGGCTCGCCAATTCTTAGAGGCATCAAAGGCTCCACCCAGGAGCATGCGTCTCATATGAAAACTAACCAGTCCAGGGCCCATACTCCAAGCCACCTGTTGTATCTAGCACTTACCTTCCAGAAGGCAATATTCCTCTGTCCTAATCATCCTAGGACCAGGTACCAGATGACTAGAGAAAGCCGCTATCTCCAGAACTTGCTGAAATTATTCAAACTATCCACTCCTAAACCTGCTTACCTTGTCCTGCTCTGCTTTTCATGTGGAAGCCACAATGAAGGTTCTTACTCGCACTTTTCCTCTTGCACCTTCTTCCTCCTGACTGATGCTGGTGCATGGCCCTGCAGGATGTGGTATACTCCCTCCTCTTGGGAACAGTGAGTGACAAACTATTTTTCCATTGACTCTAATATCCTGATCTGTGGGCCTCACCATATCTGAACATTGATAAAAATCTGTATTTTAAACATGCCATGAATTTAAGATATCACAGTAGGAGGCATGCTAGGAATGCCAGAAAAGGCCATTTTCATGGATATTCCGGGAGAAGGGAGCAAAGAATGCCTATTGAAAATTTCCTTTTGCATTTGTTCCAAATGTGCATCAAAGCCATTTATCCTGCAAAGATTTCCCAGCAATAGGTAAGGATGGTTGGGATCCCATGCTCTTTGGAAGATATGTTGTATTTTATCTTCTGTTTTGTAGTGGAGGTGGTAAGGAGGTGGGGGAAGTTCTAATAAGTGCAAATGGGGATGTCTAAGTTTTATGGTTCTGTTTTTCATCCTAGCAGCCTTCCGAGGGTTACAAGCTGGATGGAAAGGAATTATATCGATTTGTATCACAGTTTTTAAAATATCACTTTTCATCTAAGAATTTCTTGTAATCAAGAAATGATTTAGGAACCAGAATAGCTCCATCATTCATCTGCTCCATAGCCCCAAAATAAAACACCCCAATACATCCAAATCCCCTCCTTTTTTTTTCTGCCAGTGATTGGTCCCATGAATCATTTTAGTACTGTCAAGATGTACAGGTCAAGCAGTATGAAAAATAAGGAGCTCAGGTTTACCATTTGAGGTTCTCAACACCTGGTCACCTCCTCTGGGGAGCTGAGAGCTGGAATTCATTCATTCTCACATTCTCCTGTTGGAGATTGAATGTTAAATTTTTTAAAGCCGGGAAACTACTATTCTGGGGATTGCAAGCAGTTTCTGAATTATCTCTGTGCAAAGCTTTCTATGATACTCTGTGTGCTTGGTTTCAAGAAAAAGAAACCAAGGCTGAATAGCTTAGGCCGAAAATGAATTTGGGGGGAGGAGAAAGGAAGGATATGAGTTCAGAGGATGGACAGGGAACGCCGAAGACTTCAGACTGGAAAATGAGCAGAAACCAAGGGTGGCTTGGCAGCAGACAGTCAGGCCAGGATGTGGGACCGTCGCTTCAGTCCGTCACTATCATCGCTAGACTCAGCTACTGCTGGACAGAGTTATTACTGTTGGACAGAGTCACTTTTGTTGGGCCTCTTCTAACCCTTGTTCATTTCCTTGATTATTTGGCTGCAGTGGACACAGGACTTGTGATATTGTGATTTATAATAAGAAATATATATCTGTTTTTGTCTTGGCACAGAGCTCTTAAAACCCTTGAAGTTTCCTAAGCAATAACAGTGTCTTTTGTTATGTTAATGAGCTGCCTTCAGGACAGTCCCTAGATAACCTAAGGATGGGAGCTGGTTGCCAGGGGACCCAGTCATGTGACTAAAGATTTGGAAATTTAGCCCTACTCCCTCCCTCTAGAGAGAAGAAAGGAGCTGGAGATTGAATCAAACATCAATGGCCAACATTTTAGTCAATTATGCCTATGTAACGAAGCTTCCAGAAGGACAAGGTTTGGAGAACTTCCAAGTTGGGGAACACGTGGAGCCCCTGGGAAAATGATGCACTCAGAGAACACGGAAGCTCTGTGTATTTTCTTCATACCTCGCGCTATACATCTCTTCTACTTGGCTGTTCCTGAGTTGTAACCTGTTATAACAAACTCGTAATCTAGTTGTTTTCCTGAGTTCTGTGAGCTACTCTGGCAGGTTAATCAAACCCAAGGAAGGTGTGAGAACCCCCAGTTGATAGGCGGTGGGTCAGAAACCAGGTGACGATCTGTACTTTCAGTTGGTGTCTGAAGAGGGGGGCCAGTCTTATCAGACTGAGTTCTTAATTTGTGTGATCTGATGCTATCTCCAGGTCTAGAGTGTCAGAATCGAGTTAATTGTTTAGTGGTGTTAGAAAACATACACATATTAGAGGGCTATATATCGATCACTGGTTCAGAGTACATACAGCATCCTACAGGGCTGCACCCATATCACAGAATTTTGTTTCCAGGCCAGCACGGTAATTGAGCATTTAGTGGCTTATTGCACCATTGCATAGCTGTCTTTGGGAGATGGGGTGTGTTATAGTACCATTGAATTCCACAAACATCAGCTAGATTGGCTTGTTTCTTCTCCTATAAAGTGAAACCGTTGGTCAGAAAATATGTTCTATGGGACGTAATTGTGTATAGGCATACAGTAAGTCCACTAATGGAGCTCCTGGCAGAATCATGTGGGATGATACAGAGAAAGCAAATTCAGTCACAAGTCAGTGTCTACTTTGGGGAACAAATAGAGTCCCTCCATGATGGGAGGGGGTTCACTATAAGTATATTTACAATCTTGCCCTTCTGGAGTACAGTGCCCCATCAGGATTCTGAGTAGGATATTGCTGATGAGCTTAAGGGTACGTTAAAAAATTTTTTTAAATCTAATGAAAGCATTGTTTCCATCAGCAGATTATGATGCTGCTGATTGAGATATGATACCCCATAGAGAGGAAGGACTGACGATGTGGGAAGGAGAGGCCGTGACTGCAGGAGTAGAGTCCTTCATGGAGGTGAGCAGCGAGGAGTGTTGGCTCACAAGAGAAGGGCTGCTGAGACAGGACTAGGAATGGTCCATTCATTTCAACAGAGGGAAGGCAGAGCAGGTGTGTACAGATGTTTCTCATTTGCTTCTATTTTTTCAGTGAAATGAAGCATGAAGTTATCAGCCAAAAATGAGGATAGGGAGAAGAGCTATCAGAGGGGATAAAAGATTTATTGAGGAGGGAGGAAAAAGTGTGGAATAGTTTCTTGAAAAGTGGGGAAACAAATTTACTATGGAAAAATTATGATTGCTGGGCTGTTTTCATGATCATGAGTTTATGAGTTCTTTTTGCAGCTATGTCTAGCTGTGCAGTGCTGGCATGGAATTGGAAGCATCCTGGCTAACTCTCAGACTCAATGGGGAGGCTGGAAAACCAGGTGTGGGAAATGGATAGCAATCAATGGAGGCTCAGCAGGATGAACATTTGGGCCAGGGTATGTGCACTGTCACCAATGTACATGTTGCTGCCGCTACCTATGGCTGCCAGCGAACATTATCACCATGACTCTAGCCACTGGATATGGGTTCCAGGGCTGTCCAACTCTCCATCCACCACAGAGTTAATCTCTCTGAACTTTGGACTTTGTACTACTTTCTCACGATTTAAGGTATAGTTGGGGCTAGACCAGGAATGCCACTGGCCTAAATAGAACCTTCATATAGAGTCCTCTGTCAGAATATTGTTATAACAAATACACAAACCAAATACACAATATGAGTCCAATATGCAGGGCACACTGGAACTGAGGAGTGTAAAACCAAACATAGCGGCAGCCCTGTTCTTGTGTGTGTCCTTGGTTTGGTTGCCAATGTGTGGAGAGGATGATCAGCCACATTTAGCTTCTGAGGACCTGCACAAGGGGGATCCCCTAAATTGGGAAGGAGTTTTGGATCCTGCTCGGCAATCAAATGAAAACGTTCAACATACTTTCATGGTTTACGAGCTTCTTTTGGATAAGTCTTTTTAATCAGGCAAATATAAGGCACAAATCTACCAGTGTGTTGAGGGAGATCTGAACTAATAAAGTAATTCAAATATAAATGATGAGATGTTAAGTCTTCTGTCTAGTAACACACCTTGAACGGATGTATTCTTCCCACTTAAACGTGGATTTGTGCTGTGTTGGAAAGTTTTCATTTTTTCTTGGGAGATATGGATGTCTTTTTCACCCAGATTTGTTCACTGAGGGCTGGACTCACGAGGGCTTCTGCCACGAGGGCTATTAGGTTTGACCGGAGGAATGACTTTGCAAAGTATGAGGACTGGGCATACCACAGTGTTACCTGGGCTGTGGTAGTGATGTCTCTCATTGGTCTTATTTGAGATCGAATAAACCCACATTTTAGAAATTATTGATATAAATACAGTGATTGCTTTTGGGGACAATAGAGGCCAAATTGCACCTTGTTCCTGAAGAGGACAGTGTTTCCACTGTCAGTTGTCCTGGGGTGGTAAGTGATACAGGGAGAGAGGACTTTCCTGTCATTCCTGGTCCGAACTGAATGGGGCCAAATTCTCAGGCAGAAAAAGGCCTAGAGATTCTTATGGGAAGGTTAAGGTGCCTCCTTTCCCTCTTCCCAATACACAGAAGGCTGTGGGGAAACAGGCAAGGATATGGAGTCAAATATGGGCCAGGGACCCTGAGAATATCCACATGGAGCAGCAGATGAAAGCAACTTGTGTAGTTACTTACTTGGTCTCTCAGAGTCTTGTTAATGGATGTGTTCTATGCTGTATACCTGCTCTTAGCAGTGTGTTGGGCAGTTGGAGTGGGGGTTCACACTTGAGTTGAAATTATATGGCGTGAGAGATGACAAGCCAATTAAAAGATGACAAAAGGTAACCTGGAGAATGATGGATGGAAGGATTTCATGTCTGCCAGGACAGTTCCGTGGGACACAGTAACATTCTTCGGGAATGTCCAGGAATTACTTCATGAGAGTAAATATGAAAAAAAAAAATGAAGGATTCCCCAGGATCCATTGGGATGTGGGCTTGGGTTGTTTGTATTAAAGCTTTAAAGAAAAATGCCATCTTGAAGGCTAAAGAGCTTGAGGACCCAGAGGTGGCACATTTAATGAACACACACTTTTATTGACCTCCTAGCATGTGACACACACTTTTTTTTTTTTTTTTGAGGACATGAGATAGATCCTTAAAGAAGATGCATTATTTTCCTCCCTCAACACTTAGCATGGGATCTTGGATTATCTTTTCATGCAAGGGAGCTAAGGTCTCCAAAGTTACATTATAAGCAACATTCAAGAGTCAGATTTCCTAATCTTCTCCCACCCTGTCTCCTCCAGTGGATTTTCTACAGCGTTCGGTTGGGCTGATACTGGCCATGGTGCAATGCAGCAACATTAACATTCTCATCATACCCAGAGTTTCCCCTTTCCTGGCTCTAATATATGGCTTTCTGCAGTTTCAGTGTTGCAGTCACAGATGCTGGGAGGGAACAGCCCTCCTGGGCAGTAAGGGAACTGTCTGCCCTCAGAAGAAGGTGTAGAGCAGACTTGGAAAGTTCCTTTGCCTTCTTGGGGGTCTCAGGGCCAGGGGCTAGAGTTCAGTATCAGTGTAGTAAATCCTGAGACCTCCGGAGGGTCTTGCAAAGGAATCTTCCGTCGTTTATGAAAGATGTTGGCTGTCGTTTATTGGGTCCCATTGTGCAACATATGCTTTCACATAGTATCTCACGTGATCCTCAACAACACTTCAACTCCATGAGATCGGTGACAAAAACGAAGAGAGAGTTTCATCAAATTGTTCAAGGTCACAGGACAAGTAATTAAAACAGAATTGGAATTTAAACATTTATCTTCGAGCCAAATTCTTAGGAGATTGTTTCTCAGCCAGAGGTAATTTTGCCTCCCAGGGGACATTTGACAACGTCTGGAGACATTTTTGGTTGTCATGACTGGAAGGATGCTAATGTCATCTACTGGGTAGAAGCCAGGCCTGCTGCTAGATACCCTTCAATGCCCAGAACACTCCCCTGTTATTGACTGAATTGTGTCCTTCCAAAGAGAATGTTGAAGTCCTAACCCCTGAGTACCTCATGTAAGGTTGGTAGAGAGAGTGGTTGCCCATGTAACTGGTTACATAGGTGAACCCCCTAATCCAATGTGACTGGGGTCCTTATAAGAGGATGGCCATATGAAGACATAGGACACAGGAAGAAACTTGAGAAGATGGAAGCAGAGATTGGAATGACGCACTTCTCTGTGCGTCAACAAGATGAGGAATGCCAGGATTGCAGGTAACCACCAGAAGCTAGGAGAGAGTCATGGAACAGATTCTCTTTCACAAACTTTAGGAAGAACCAACACTGCTAACACCTTGATTTTGAGCTTCTGGCCTCCAGGTCTATGAGAGAATTAATTTCTGTTGTTTTAAGCCGTGCGGTTTGTGGTAGTTTGTTACAGCAGACCTAACAAACCAATATGCCCCCGCGATGAAGAATTATCTGACCTAAGATGTCAGTAGTGCCACTCCTGAGAAACCCTGCCTTAAGAGAACACTCCACTTCCCTTCTCATATTTAGCAAGTGTTCTGCTCCCTTCCTTCCCTTTCCGGGAGCTGCTGAACATTCCAGGAAGGTTGGGAACATTTATGCCTGTATCCAGAACAGGGAGAGGGCCGGCTATTTCAGTGGATAAAAACCAGTCTTTTAAAGTGCTTAACATGGTTAGTCCATCTGGCAACTTAATTAGCCTTGATCCACCTCAGGAGTGAGGGGCCCTGGCTGGAACTGTGTTGATAGATCTTGATATTATTTTCATAGAGCAAGACCCTGGGTCCCTTGCCAGCCTGGGCTAAAAGTTTTTGGCTTTCAGTCCTTGGCTGGGTGGGCTGAAGTTTCCTCTAGGATGTCACATTGCATTTTATTAGTCTCCATTTTCCTCACCAGGCTTAGGGCTGTGTTTCACCCCAAACCAGAGTGGTATTTCTTGAGAATTGGAAAAGAAAACATTCTCCCAGATTGTAACCTAGAAAAGTGGTGTGGTGGGAAGACCCGTCTTTCTCAGAGCAAATGAAACAAGCCTTTAGTGCAGTTTGCTGATTCATTGTCTAGTAAAGTATTATTGCTACAAATGTATTGCCTTGGAGCCTAGGTAGCCCACTCACCTCTTGGGTGTAAAACCCATTTCATCAAAGAGTTTGGCATTTGCAGTACTATGCTGTGGTTTCCTTATATGCTGGGATAGTGAATTAAATAATAAAGGCAATGTTTCTTGCTTGGGCTTGATGGGGTCCACCTCCCTCTATGATTATGAATATTTACGAATATTTTAATGATATTGTACATTCAAGCAAAGACACAAAACATACAAAAAAAAGGATGAGGCCAAAATGGCAAGTGGCTTGCATGAATTCGAGAGCTAGCAACTCCCCAAATTGGTGCAGGGGTTTTAAAAATGGATCCTTTTCATTCACTGAACAAAGCTTGAGGTGGGTTAAACAATGACTTGAGGATGAGCCGTGACTCATAAGAAATAGGGCAATGGTCAGTGAGAAGTGGATCTCCCAGGCTCCCATGGTGCTCCCAGATTCCGTAAAGGAAAGTGAGGATGACCTTGACTCTGTTACCATACTATGTTTGCATTGGGGGAGCTGTTTCAACTGGCTTGCCTGGGGTAGGACTACATGTTCTATTCATTCTGTGCACCCTCTCTCTCTATTCCCAGTGTTCTGGTGTCTGGTGGACACTCAGTGATGCTGTTTATTGGCACTGGCACTGGAAGTGGAATTTTTTAGTTCATTCTGGGCCCATCCTCTAGTATCTTTATGCTTCAGTGCGTTTACAGGAGAAAAATGGGTGAGTGAGAAGGGACCTATAGATGGACTTGCAATGTGGACATGCTAAGGGGATGCCTCCCTCCATTGCGACACTCCATTTCTTGACCCTTGACATAGGCCAGTTAATTTCTTTTTTTTTTTAATTTTTTTAACGTTTTTTTTTTTTTTTTTGAGAGACATAGAGACGAAGCGTGAGCAAGGGAAGAGCAGAGAGAGAGGGAGACACCGAATCCGAAGCAGGCTCCAGGCTCTGAGCTGTCAGCACAGAGCCCGACGTGGGGCTCGAACTCACAGACCTGTGAAATCATGACCTGAGCCGAAGTCGGCCGCTTAACTGACTGAGCCACCCAGGCGCCCCTAGGCCAGTTGATTTCTGATATGTGATTTCAAAAAGCTTAGCAATCTAATGCTTCCTGTAAGATATTTATTTGTGGTTACTTAACTCTTGTAAGAGAAGGTTTTACATAGCAGAGAGTACTGGAAACTGGGCTCTGCCACTTACCAGCTGTATGATAGTGGACAAGTCCCTTAACCTCTTTAGACTTTAGTTTGCCCATTAGTCAAACAGGAACGGGGTCTGTGTTGCCTATTTCCAAGGTTTTTGTGAGCATCCAATTCGATTAGGCACGTGAAGGGTCTTTGAAAATGGCAAGGCATTACTTAAAGGTCAAGTATAATTATAATAAATTCTGATTCGTTTTTAAATTTTCATGGTTTCTTGTGACCATTTCCCTATGTGAGGCATAATAGAACGTTTTCCTATGCAGTCCGATTGTTTTTCTTTTTATTTTATTGTTACCCTGCTTGCTCTTCAGTGATCTGGTTCCAATTCTACAGTCTTGATATTGGCTCTTTCTGCGACCGTGTTTACTTCTCATTGTCATTAATTAGGATGAGGACAGTGATTTATAAGATACATAGATACCGAGGCATCGCATTTGAAAATGCCACATGTACTTCTCCATTGTAAATGGAGGTTTCTGTTTATGCCTGGCTTTAATTTAGGATTAAAGAAGAGTCCGTTTGTAGCATTTTGTGGCATCTTCACAGTTAAATCTGCAGCCACTGTGGAGCAGTCAGTAGCGCTAGTGAACAAGGGAGTTTGCTAACCCAGTGCTGGGGTTTCTGGTGCTTAAGGAATTGTTGGGAGGCTTGGAAGGGGGCATTGCTGTAGTCTGCTAATCCAGATCACTACTGTCTTGGTTTTTGCATATATAAGAACTGTGTATGGATTCTTTTTTCCTGCTTGTGAAAATACAGGATGGCAATATGGTGGTTTCTTTCTTTCTTTTCTGATCTTAGCTAAAATCACTCATCTGTTTTCCTTCTGGAATCTCATGGTCGATGGCCTCAGCATGGCCATTAGGCTGTCCTGCCTTCCATCCACATCATTTCTTCTTTCCACTGTTCTGTTAAGGTATGTGGTCGTGAGACAGAATGGACAGGGTGCAGCCACTCGCTGGGGCCCTCAGTGACTCTGGGGCATGTACCTGGAGCAGAGTGGTAAGGAAAAGCAGGAGCATGGTAGTGTGGCTGGTGCATCTGGAACTCAGTGATGAGCACATCCCCTAGCCAGGTCCCCTTAGAGGGCTGCTGGGGGCTCCTTTTTTAATTCTGAATGGCATGGTCGTTGGGCCAGGCGGAGGCCAGCGGAAGGCATTCATTGACATGGGGCTATGGCATCCACACTGGGATTCCAAATCCTTTATCCTGTGACTTCCCCGAAACTTATTACCCAAACTTAAGAGTCTAAATCATTTACCCACCCTTGCCTATCTGCAGGTGTCAGAAGTTTGGGTTCTTTGAACAAGTAATTCACTGACTGAAATATGTACTGGAAAATGCATCAATGCTTCAAGATATTCAGAAATAACAAACACAGATTTGCATAATGTTCTTTCAAGGGAAAAGTTTCTCTCACATAAATTATCTCCACAACTCTGTGAAGTAGGGAGGGTACGAATCGTAATGTCTTTTTACAGTCAAGAAAACAGAGGCTTGAAAGCTGGGTGATTAGCACAGGTTCCATCTCTAGTACACAAAAGGACCCACCTGTACTTTATGGCTTTCATTTCTGAGATCAGGTCTCTTTCCTTTAAAGGATCTTGGGATGGTTGAACCATGGGAAGGAGAGGAAAGGGTAAATCATCCTGAAGCTAGCAGGTTTAATTCCAGTTATGCTTCAGTCAATTTGTATAATTGGATACACTAGGGGCCAAGAGTTTCGTTCCATGTTATTTTAGGAATTCCTATTCTTTATCCTTTCTAGAGCAAAGCAGTGGTATTAAAGCTTAAAAAAATTTATTTTTTACCTTTATTAGGCAAAAGACTTCTCTGTTGGTCAAATGAAGTATGGTATAAAAATCCTAATATACAAAACTGAAATCGAATGGCTGTGATCCAAGTAGGTGTGAAACCTTGCCTGCTCCATCCCCTCTTTTCCCTCAAGGTGCCTTGAGACACCTCTGAAACCTTGAGGAAATGAGGATGGAGCTTTCAGGTCAAATGGGTTTTGTTGTCTCTCTCTTTTCTTCCTTCTTCCCTAATTTGGTCACCTGTCTATGCTTTAGCTGTCCGCTTCAAAAACTTACCTAAAGACTTCATGACATTCTCCCATCTTGGCACCCAGCACCTGGGAGGAGTCTGGTTTTGTTATTCATTCCAACGAAGGCACAAGAAGAAGGTGGTAGATATCAGCCTTTGTGTCACTGTTCTTTATTTCTGTTATGTCCAGAACACAGAGGGCATAGCATGCAATCCAAGGACACCTCCATTCTCAGACAATTGGTCAATGAGCCAAGCCCTAGAACCTATTCTAGGCAGTCAGCATCTTTTCTGGGCATCGAATTCTCCTGAGTCAGTGGCACAAGGCACTGAACCATGGCCCAAGGTTCTCTAGCTACATATGGGCTATCGGTTAAACATCTGCTTGCCACCATCCACACTGGGATGATCTATTTAAGTCCTGATGATTAGTGCCCTATTGCTAAACAATCTAGACATAGCCTTTCCCTGCACATTTATAGCATTTCCTAAAGGTCCTCTTAGGCCCTGGGATGGCAACGAATCCCTTTGGCTGTACTTCGTTCCCTGTACTTGTGGGTTTATTACTCTACCTTGTGCCTGGGTGGTTTTCTGTGGGATTAGGTAGGAATCTCATGCCTTATTGTCTGTTTAGCTAGGCATATGGGCTTTTTACTTCTTGGAAAGGACTTCTCAGCAAAGCGATCACTGGATGTATAGATTTTCTTGAAAATTCCTGCTCATATGACTTTTGTGTTTTCTCTTTGCGTTTCAGCATCTTTTCATAGAGGGCAGCAAACTCATCTCTAGGGGGAAGTACGGATATGCTCTTGAACACTCTCTTTATCCCCTTCTTAGCTCTGCGTCCCACCTACTCCCTGCCAAGAAAGGCTTGCCGATGCATGGAGTATTGATCGGGTCACTTGAAACAGATTGGCCAGCCCCTTTCAAGCAGACTTCAGACCTCTTATGAAATTCCACCATATTTCTTACTCCTGAAGTACATGCTTAAACAGTGTAGGAGTCAAGCTCTACACTGAGAGGATGTGGGTGACCCCCTTGGGTCTTCTGTCCTGATGTATGTGCTCCAGTTCAGCTTTATCTAGAAAGTCCTGTGTCAGCTCTTAGGTTCTTTGCAGTTATGTATAAAACCGTGTTTTGTTCTTTGTTGAGCGCCATTGTGAGTACTCTCCTTCTATTGAGAATCCCCAGGGAAAAGGGTGAGAAGTGTAATTCAGGCATGGAAAAATCCACCTCAAACCTTACCATTGCAAAGGAATGAAATGGCTTCTAAAATTCCACAGCCTTTGGGAAATATTCTCTCTGTCGTTAGGCTTTGGAGTTCAGGTCACCTTTAGTTATTCACGTTCAATTACGTTTTTAATATTGATGGTCACAGACAGTCTATGTGATAGGTTTCAAATGATCTCAGTGCCCCCAAGACTCTCTCTCTGACTCTGGACAACTGACTGTTCCTACATGTGGTAACCTCTCAGCCATCAGACCCACCTTCTACTGTTCCTTGTCTCACTAGGCTTAGTGACCACAGGTGTTTTTTGAATGGCCACTCGGCCCAAGTTTGTAAAGAGAAGAGAGATGTGTGGTGACCTTAGCCAGGGTAGAGAGCTAATCAGGATCATTTTGAACAAGTATGCAATCTTCCCGTCCTCATAGGTTTTCTTTGATGGATTTAAGTCATTCATCCTTGAATAATTTCATTAGCAGTCAAAAATTTACCCCAGCAGGACAATAAATTAGTGACATGAAATCTTCCTAAGCTGTAGTAAGAGAAGCAGGCATGGCTATTGCTGGGTCAGAATTATTTTGTCAAGATGAATTCATGGAAAAAATTGACAGGGGAGGGGGAAGATACTTCTAACTCCTCAATCTTTAATTTCTACCCAGCACCCATTTTCCCCTCTCCCCCACCCCCCAACCACCCTCAGTTTGTTCTCTGTATTTAAAAGTCTCTTGTGGTTTGCCTCCCTCTCTCTCTGTTTGGTCTTCTGTTAAGCTTCTCAACTTTCCACATATGAGTGAAAACATATGATATCTGTCCTTCTCTGACTGACTTATTTCACTCAGCACAATACCTCCAGTTCCATCCACATTGCTGCAAATGGCATGATTTCATTCTTTCTCACTGCCAAGTAGTAGTCCATTGTATATATAAACCACATCTTTTTTAACCATTTGTCAGTTGATGGAGATTTGGACTCTTTCCATAATTTGGCTATTGTTGAGAGCACTGCTATAAACATTGGGGGTAAAGGTGCCCCTATGCATCAGCACTCCTGTACCCCTTGGGTAAATTTCTAGTAACAATCTTTAATTTCTGAATTCTCTCACCCTCTCATGGAAGCCTCCATCTGAGGAACTCTCTCAGTTCTCTAAGTGGGGCAGCCCTCCCTTAGTTGTGAAGTGGATAAGGTGTCTGTGGTCCCTCTTCTGCTGCCCCCTTATCCTCTCTGTGTTGTCACCCTCTTCTCCTCTTAGGAGGTTCCTGGTGACACCTTCCTGTCTCCTTCCACACCTGTCAGAAAGAGCTCCCGTATCAACCATTTACCCAAATGATCAACTGCCTGTCTTAGGGATACCTGCATTTTAATTTTGGTCCTAACTATGGACTAACTAACCTTGTGCCCCATTGAAGGAGTTCTGTTACCTGCAAGTGAAGTTCTCATTTGAGGAGATGAGGGATACTTTCTTGGAGTCCCTGACATTACAATGTTAAGAAAACATCTCCCCCAATATCTCCTTATAGGGATGATCTGCTCGTCACTGTCCTTTCCCCACAGCATTACCAAACCCACTAAACTACCGGGCCTCTCAGTCCCTAAGGCTATGTGTGCTTCATCAGGATGTCCTTGATGCCAATCCCATAGCAGCCCCAAGTGTTTTTATAGGATGCCTGCATTTCTATAGGAGCAGCCCAAAGGCTCCTGGGTAAGCGTTAGCTGATCCGCACCTGCTTTCCCCTCTTTGGGGTTTTGGGGCCATAATCGTTCCCTTGTGGGACCCTGCCAGCTGCCTCTGCCTGTGGGAAGCAGCTGTGAGATCCCTGACCAAATCAAATTCCTGGAAGACCAGATTCATATGCAGGAGGAAGGAGAGTCAGAGCTGATTAGCTCTGTATGGGTTGTCCCTCAGGCGACATTTCTTTGGCCTCAAATGGAGAAACACGTACACTGGCTGGGATTACCGAATGGGTTCTCTACTTTAGCTGATGGATGAGCTAGTGATGCATTTTGGGATTTATCCAAAAGAGGCAGCCCCAGGTAAACGGAAGGATTGGTCATTACTGTAATTCTAATGGTGAATGTATCATGGAAGCTACAATTTCGTCAGCCCTCTAAGCTACTGATTGCAGCTGGGCTAATGCATTGCCTCCGAGGAGCGTCCATTGATGTGCTGCAGAGGAATTAACTTTGACGTAATGGAATTTTGTTTTCACCACTGCTCATAAAAACAACTGCCTTGAGCAAATGAAAATGTGTGTGGCAATTTGTGCATTTCCAGTAATGACCGTACATGGGCAGAGGGTTCTTACAGAAGGAAATGGCATCCCTGCAGACCAGGACTGGCTAATGAATGATTAATGAAGAGCTGTGCTACCAAGATGCTGGCTCTAGAAAGATAAGGGAGAGTGATGATGTGAGCTGGAGGGGAGGGGAGGGGCTTGGAAAGGTGTGCTCCACTCATGGGCGAGATTCCAAGGTATTTGGCTGGTCCTAATGACTTAGAATCATTTCAGAGGAGCATGACCAGGGTTAGTTGCCCTGTAGCTGGCAAAAAAGGCTTACTCAGAATGTTCCCTTCCCCTGCCTCTTCTTGGAGGCTCTGACCTTCCCTCTTGGGACAAGGCATGGTGCCTTCCCTCAACCCTCCTCTTGCCCTGTGTACTCCCCCGTCTATTACGTCTTCTTTCAGAGATCAACTCTGTTGGCTCTATTTCACTGCAAACCCACCTTCCATTTCCCCAATTATTTGTTAACAAAATCCTGAGGATCACTGCCAGTTTGATCATCACTACTTATCAGTCTCTGGGTAACAGAATGTTCCCTACAGACCCCCACGAGGGATCCCAGATTCCAGCTTCACTCACTTTTACCCTCAATGTTTTCAGGTGAGGCCCTTAGGTGATTTCTGTACTTGGCCTGGCCTGCAACCTGGTACCATAATAAAATTCTCTGGTTGCCCTTTGAGTTTCCATCTGCCTTACCCCTGGCATAGTCAAGCATTCGGAAAAGGAATCTGGGTTATTTTTTAATACATTTTACAAGGGCACAATTCACTTTGCTGGGGTCAGAAGAACTCTGAGCCCAAGAGTGGGGCCTTCAGTCCCTGTACCTCAGATAGGGTCCAACAGCTGCACTGGGACTCCGTGAAGGGCAAGGTCCTGGAGGAGCCCTTGTCCTTGGTTACATTCCTCCCTGTGCTGGGGGGAGTCTTGGACAGACTTCCTTCCTCTGCTCCCACATTGGCAGCTCAATAGAAGTGCCCTTCCTGGGAAAGGAATAATGTGGTTGTTTAAGGTGCCCTGGACAGGCTGGACCATGCAATGCATTTGACCTCAATCCATTTGATTTATGGTTCAAAGTGGTCTTGGTTCTTCTTTCCATGTAAATATCTTTCCTTTATGGGATGATGGTGACTGAGAACAAAAGTGGGCTTATCACAAAGCAAAAGAAATTAAATAAAATATGACCAGAATGTATTTTTTCTTCCCTCTCTCACTAAAATTAGTTTTATATGTAGTGGAAGAGTATGGCATTTGCCTTGCTCTTGCTGTCTTAAGTCTTATTTGAAAGAAGCATGGAGACTTATTTTTCTCATACTGACAAACTCCAGCCCATATGCCTGCCCTAATGAGAAGATTAAAGACCTGTTAATGCCATTTGTTTTGCTTCTAAGCAGTAGTCGACAGGAGAGCTAAATACTCTCTCCGAGTTGATGCAGTGGTTCTAAAGGCACCGGGACCAAATGGCTGCAGTGACCTTGCTTTTTATGTTCAATTAAATGGACCAGAGATAAGATCTATATTGTTTCTGAAGTGTTGAGATCCACAGACGGGATGAAAAATTTCTTTGCCTATGCCGTTGGGAAAAACAAATGAAACACGCTGGGAATTCAAATGTGTCCCCCTGAGTCTCATTTTTCACTCAAATGGTGCAATGCTCTTGTTTGATAGCAGGGCTTGGCTTGGGGAGTTGGAGGCACAGGGGCATGGCTAGTGATTCACAGGCTTATATTTGCTTGTGGAGAATACTGTTAACAAGTAGTCTATTGAATATCAGTTACCCACAGGACACTGTGTTGGGTGTTAGAGGGGTTATAAGAAGGCATAAATCTTTCTACCGTCAACAATTGTAAAATCTTGTTTGGAGGCAAAACATCTGAAAACATTAAAAGAGATCAGTAATGAGAGCAAATGCCAAGTATGGTGGATGTGAATGTCCACTCGCTTCTCCTTCTTTAGGATCCTAGGGGCTAGAGAAGTCATTAAAGCAATACTAGGTAAATGGGAATTGAGGTACTGATTTATTACTCTGGGCAATAACCCCATGTATTGCTTCTGATGAGTTGTACTAGGGAATATGAATTAGATCTGAGGTCATGGTGGGGACTCACTGCTTCCACACCAGTATGACTGGACCTATACAAGTAATTCTAAATGCTGTCACCAATAAACTGAATGGTCAAGGTCCACAGAGAAGAGTGGACTGTTCCCATGAGTGCATACTGCATGGGGGGCAGGAAATGGAGGAGAAACTGTCACTGTTCACAGGAAAAACAACACCAACATCAACAATTGGCCCAGCTCCTGATTTTGAGGCATAAATAACACGCTTCCTTAGTAAAACATGGGTCAGCGGACAGTAGGCTTCAGTCAGATTCTAACTCTTCCTCTCATGGAGATAAGCCATAAGAGATACTGCCTGAAATTACTTCTTCTAATAGTCCTTTACATGGAGAAGGAGCTCTTGGGCAGAAATATGAAATATGAGAAGATGGAGAGAGCTATTTCTCTTTCTCCAACAGTGTGTCTGATGTATTATACTAATGGATTGGTGGTGGGGAGCAGGGGGAGAGAAAATTTTAGGCTGGCACTGTGGTGGGGACACTCTGGAAGGTCTCCAAGAAAGGGTGGTTTTGAGCTGACTTCAAGGTGGGAGTGGGACAAGAAGGGAGCAGGCCTTCCAGGTGGTGGACAAGGACAAGTAATGAAATGATGTATGAATGCCGTGAGAAGAGCAGCGTGGCTGGAACACAGAGCAAGAAGGCGGTGGAGACCAATTGATGTGTTTGGATTGGATACTCTCTCATTACCCTCCATTATGATTTATTTTTCCCGAGTTACTTGCCGTTTCTATATTCTGTGCCTGTTTCTTCTTTTGATCAAAACGAAGACCAGAGTCACAGTTCCCACTTTTGCTACTTCTGCTTCCAGAGAGATGAAATGATCAGTAAAACAAATGTGGAACTTATCCGCCATGCTCTGTCTGTACTGCTCAGTGGGACAGATGGTAGCATGTGGCTGAGGCACTGACCTTCCATGCCAGCGCCGCTTCACCCAATTTCCTTCATGTGAGAAATTCAGAAGATTAGAGAAGGCTTTTGCCAGGCTTGGAATCTACTCGAGTTACTATCTTTGATTACTCGGCTTGCTTTATCCCCCAGAAACCAGACTTTATTTAAATAAAAAAAATTTGAAAAGACTAAAACGTCTTAAATTGACACATTAAAATGTTCACACACTTATCTGGACGGCGACAGATCTTCCTAAAGCCGTGCTGTGGGCTGTGGAGTTGACAAGGCAGAAACAGATGGCCTGGGTTTCCCTTGAAATATACTAATGAAGAGAAAAAAGTGACTTGGCCCTTTATCTTCTAGATTATGCCAAATCCACACAAGCAAGGGACTCTAGACATTTGGCATGAGCTTCAGAATGTGCAGGACTTGCCCCTCCTGGCCTGCGATGTCTGGCGCTTGTGGAGTGTTTGACGGAGAACAACTCATGTTTGTTGAGGCGGGCTAATGGCCCACCCCCTTGTCCACCATGCCAGTCTCCCATATGCTCTCCTTTATCTACATCACTTCTTCTAGCTCCTTCCAAATGGGCTACACCATAGGGTTGGTGAATGTTCTCATCAAGCTCTGTCTTGCTTCTTGTTTTCCTCTGTTCTGCCTTTTTGGCATTTCTTAAGATATGGAAACACTTTTCTGGCTGCTTAACCAAGTGGGCTGTTCTCACCTTTTCACTGATTCATAATAAACTCCTGGAACTAGAGGGGGCCTAGAAAGGTCCTTCCTGCCTCCCCCTCTCCTCAGCCAGATCACAAAGATGGGGCCTCTGCCACTTTGTCTATAGACGCAACCCAGTGCATACCAATGTCTGCTGCTGGGAAACGTCCTGACATTGAACTTGGAACTTCCACAAGTTACGTTTTCCTGAGTCCGTCCGTCCTTGGTGAAGCCGATCTCGGTATTTACCTTTAATATACCTGAAGGGCATTTACAAGTCTCTCTAAAGCCGTGGTCCTCAACCAAGGGCGATTGATTTTTCAAAAGCACATGGATGGATTTTCCTTAAGAGAAACCACCTCACCCCACCATGGTGCAGGAAACATGCATCTCCTTCTGTATTTGAGAAAAATAACTTCAAAGAAGGGGGAGGGTAAGGTGTGTGTGTATGTATCCGTGTGTGTACAGGTATGTATGTGTGGGGAGGAGGTACACAGCTGGGCTTAGGTCTGGGTATCCTGTTTATTTTATCGCTGTAAATTCATTTCACCTTGTGAAAACCTTTCTGTTTTCTCCCAGGAGCTTATTCAGTTGACCTAAATATGCATTTTGGCAAAATAAGAGCCTTAGTTCCTTCTTTCTTGCTCCAGCAAAGGGGTATCTCCATGGTGGCTCACGGGAGAGGTGATGGCCTTTCCCTGGAAAGTCAGAGTCCTACATCAAATTTATTCTCTTAAAAAAATTAATGTTTATTTATTTTTGAGAGAGAAAGGGGGGAGGAGGGGCAGAGAGAGAGGGAGACCCAGAATCTGAAGCAGGCTCCAGGCTCTGAGCTGTCAGCACAGAGACCCATGTGGGGTTCAAATCCATGAACTGCGAGATCATGACCTAAGCTAAAGTCAGATGCTTAACCAACTGAGCCACCCAGATGTCCCCCCAAATTTATTCTCAAAGCTAAATTTGTGCCTCCCTTACAGGCAAAGCCAAAGGTGAGAAGAGGGAAGTGGAGGAGCAATTCTGTAGAAACTCACCCACGACTACTGGGAGGGGCTTTTGCATAGTCGGTCTAGATTTGAAAGCGCTTTACAGTTTATGCAGCCTGTCACACAGAGGGTCATTTGGTCTTCACAACGATAAAGGGAGGTAGGTCTGATTATTCTAGGAGGAAACCAAGACCTAGAGAGATCTTCGAACCTGTAAGTAAAAAGTTGGCCTTGAACCTGGGTTTTGGGCTCTAGGTCCAGGGCACTTTCCAGCACACGACTCCATCTCCAGCACTGCCTCCTTTCCAGCCGTCTCTGTGGACCTGAATCAGCCTTCCAGAGACGTCCACGGCCCAGGTGATTTCACGTTTCCCTCTCACTCCACAACACTGCACTAATGAGGACCCTTGGATTTAAGTCCAGTTCCTTTACTTACTACTTCTGGGATCTTAGGCAAGTTACTTAACCTCTCCATGGCATAGTTACCCCGTCTGTGGAACAGGCAGCAGCAGAAGCATCGCAGCATCGTCATCATCATCTGCTTCTCAGGGTTCCTTGTGAGGATTAATTCAAACTGTGCATGTGAAGCCCAAGTGCTTGATACTTGGTAACTGCTCCGTCACCGTCAGCTGTAACTACTGCTTTAATTCAGACACTGCCACCTCCCCCTGCCCAGTTTACAGTTTGCTGTTCAGAGGCCCTTTCTCCACCTGTAGCCATGGTCCCTGTCAGGCTGGCTTCTCTTCTGGCAAAACCTGTTCAGAACATAGAGCTTTTCATCCAGTCATATCATTTCTTTGCCCACTCGGGAGACCAAGCACTTCAGGCATCTTTTAAAAACACAAACCCGTTGTGATAATGGATGTATATAATAAACTAATAATAAAAACAAGTAATGGAAACAAGTCTTGAAAAATTAAAGTGAAGTATGATTACACATTGGTATTTTAAATATGGCCGAAGTGATCCAAAAAATTGGGAAATGCTTTCCCGGCTGCTGTGAAAAGTGTCATAACAAAGCAAGAGACTTGGAAATTCAGCTCTACAGTGGACATGTTGAGACATTTTACCTCAGAACTGCCCCCACCAGGCCCTTTGCTCTCACTGACGCAGGCCTGCAATGATGAGGGTTGTGGAAGGCAAGAGGGATGTGTTGTTTTCAGAATCGTCATGATTTTGGTTCTTCTGATTGTGAAAGCATTGTATGGGCATTTGAAAAAAGTTGGAAAATGCAGAAAAATAAAGGTAAAATAAAACTTGCTAGTATTTCCTCCACGCAGAGATAATAGAGTTTACATTAGCATTTTTGATTATTTTCTTGACATAATTCTTTATTCTTTCTACAACCTTCCCACTGCCCCTCCATGCCAACATCCTGCTTGCAGGGCTGTCTCTTCTGGGACAGAATGCATGAGGCTCCTTCTCTCCAGGATGCCTTTCTCCCTCCTCACCCTCTCTCTCCCACTGCATGCATCCTGCCCAACTCAACCCAGACATTACCTATTCCAGCAAGACCTCCTTAAGCCCCACCCAAGATGGAGGTTTTATGTACTTTGTATAGGTGCCACTTCTGTGATACCTGTGTCTATCTCTATGTTTGTATTTACAGTGTAAATACTATGTTTGTATTACAGTTTGTATTGACCTGTGTAGATATCTGCCTGCCATATTAGATCAGATGTCCTTGAGTCTTACTCATTTTTATTTTCTTGGCATTTAGAATAGTGCCTAGCACAGAGTGAGTGGGTACTCTATAGGTATCTGCTGAATAAATGAGTGAATGATCCTAGGAGAGAAATTAGACTTGTTCTGTAAGGATCTCATGGTTAAAACTAGGTTTAGGTTGGATACTGTGGGGTGACAGTCTTTGTTTCAATGGAAGACAACATTAAAGTGGATGGACTACTTTGGGAGGTAGTGAGCTCCTGGCTGCTGAAGGTATTTAAATATAGGCTTGGCAACTACATCAGAGATACTGTAGCGTCTGGTCAACTTCTAGATTAGTTAATGTTGACATAGAGGATTTTTTAGGCTCATTTAATGTTAAGATTCCATAGTTTTCTATTGCAGTAGTCATAAAATGATGTCATTTGTGGTTAGAAATTCCAGGTCTTGGTAGTTCTGACTAAGATGCTCACAGATGAGATGAGAGTTCTTACTTTCATTTTTATGAGGTTTTAAGTAATTGTAAATACTCTCTTACATCAAGTGTTTTTCTCAATTCTCTATTCACACAGCTTAGTATCCAAATAAGCCACAGCCTTCCCAGAACTACAGATTTATTCCACTAGTAATTGGGTCTGAAACCAAATGCCAGTGAATCCGGCCTCCCAGTCCTTTGAGGAACAACATGGTGACCTTCTCCTGAACTCTCTGTATTCTCTTAGCTTCTGTCTGCTTTGCTCTCTTCAAATATGTACCCTTGTGAAGCTGCAAGATACTTTATCTGTTAGGAATGTTGTTTCCTCGCCCTCAAGGAAGGCCCGACTGATCACTTCATTGAGGTTGTTCCCTCTAAGTCTGAGACAAATGAGAAAGTACAGCAAAGCACCTACATATACAAGCTCCCAGCATTTGGTAGGTGCTGCCTCCCAATGACATCACTTCTCCTCTACTAGTGCCCATTTAAAGTCTCTCCTAGTGGCTCCATTTTCCTGACTTGAATCCTTTCCCAGACACATGAGAGCTATCAGCAGTTGCAAAGCCCACTTTCTCCTCTCTGATCAGCCCTCCTTCATCCCTTCCTCCATTGATGTAGGTCCTGTTTTCCTCTTTCTATGCATCTGCCACCATCTACTGAGTAGATTTGTCTCATTGAATTCTTTCTCCATAAGAACAGTTATGGTATAGGACCCTGTGCCCGATACTTCTTCGACATCTCTGAATACAGCCTATCGGCTATTTTTTTTTCTCGCAGATTCCACTGCTAATCACCACAGGGAGGCAGCCAAGCAGTAAGGGGAATGATAGATTTGGAGAAGTTACTCGTATTTGATAAGGTCAAACAGGACTGATAGCTCCCCTGGACGATTATGGGGTGTAAATGAGGCTACTGCTCTTTCTCACAGGCTCTTTTTGACTCCTGTCTTATAAGGCCTGTGGGCAATCTCTCTTCCCTCACTGATTTCTCCTTTAGTCTTTAGATCATGGACCTCTTCCAGCCTGTATTATATGACACCATATTACAGTCATTTGGGCAATTTGCCTTCTTCACCACCGCTAAGCTGTAAATTCCTTTTGAGAACCTCTAGCACATGGAAAATGCTCAAAAAATCGATAGCTTTCTGCGTCTTACTCATTTTGCTTTCCTGACATCTAAGATAATTCCTAGCACATAATAAGTGCTCAACGGATACTTGTTAATTAAATAAGTGAGTGAGTGATCAGCAGAAAAATCAGGGCTTCCAGGCTTTTTAGACCTAGATTTTAGCGTGAAGGATTATCAAAATGCACAAAATTTGTAAACATGGGTAGATTCACTTGACAAGAGAGAAGAGAGTAGTAGCAAAGAAAGGAGGGTTTTGAGATGTGGGGCAGGGGTGAGATGGGCAGAGAGAGGAAGGAGAGGGTAGCACTGTCTTTCTATCTTCAGTCGATCCAGAATCTGAGAGAGTGAAACTCCTTCCTTTGTCCTGCAAGATCTCAGATCTTTTAGCCTGAACCTTCATCTGGGGCTCATGTCTCCACCTACTTTTGGAGGTTGGCACTTTCCTGGGTCATTCTCTCAATGGTTATAATAAAAAAACACACAGTTTTGTGTTTTTACAATATAATTTCAAACTTGCTCTGTAACATTATTTTCTTTTACGTTTTCTTTTAGAATTTCATAATTTATGTCATATTTTATGTTTCAAATAGGTAATATGTACAATGGCATATGGTGATAATACAAAGTAAGTTTTTTTTTCTCTTGCTTTCTTCTAGTCCCTGAGTTGCCCTTCCCAGAGGCAATCAGCATAATCAGATTCTTACATCTTCCTTCTAGAAGTTGTCTTTGGATATATAAGCATATATGCCTGTTTTTTCTTATAGAAATGGTAGCAAATGATATTTATTTTTACATCTTGCTTTAAAAAAAAGTTGCAATACATCTTAGAGAGAGTTCCATATTGGTTCATATTATGCAGTCATGTCTTTTTTAGAGGATCTACAGTATTTCCTAGTATGGAAGTTCCTGTATTGGTTTAACCAACCCTTTTATTGAGTTCTTGAAATTTAGTCCTTATCCAGTCTTCAGCTATGACAGACAATGCCACAATTCATATCTGTGTGCATATATCTCACACAGATGAATATATCTTTAGGTAGAATAAATTCCTACTAGTAGGACTGATGCGTAAAAGGGTATGTACAGTTTATTTTTTGCTAATAGTATTAGTACTTCATTAGCATTGTTATTAATAGCAATGATCCACTTGGTGATTTACTTTGTCAGTCACTCTTTAAGCATTATGCACGTACCATATCTCATTCCTTGAGATGAATGGAGTGATCACTTCCACTTTCCAAAGGAGCAAGCAAACATAGAGAGACCAAGTAACTTGCTTGTGTTCATACAGTAAATGGCAGAACTTAGGTTCAATGCAGACAATTGGACTCTGGAAGTGCCGCCTTGTATTTCCAAGTAGCTGGACCACCAGTGATTGAGAGGAAAGCACTCTTCCTACAGACACACACAACCACACCTGCACACTTCTCATGGCTTCAATTTAGAACTTGTCAATAAACCCTCTTGAAGACCCTTGTGGGAAAAAAGTAACTTTTGATAAGTTTTCTTCCTGGAAACAGCAGACCTCCCAAGGACACAGTTCTTTTGGACAGAAAATGTACCTCCTTCTGATCAATCAAAACATGCTGACTGTTATAGTCTACTTGAAAAATAAGAAAAGGACCTCAGAATGAGTAATCTAACGATGTTTCTCATTAATTCATGGCCAGTGAAAGCTACTGTCTCCTAAAAGACAAATAGTGCGTTTGCCCTTTACTGGTGGGTTTTAAGTCTGTTGGTTTAATCCCACTAGACCAAAGCTATTTTGAATCTGCAAATGAATCATATTATCAGGTCGGATCCTTTCCCCCTGTCACCCATGCTGAAGACATTTTTTTTTCCGTTTAAGCCAAGAAAGGACAAAATAATGACATTTTTCAGAGTACTTAGTCACTTGAATCTGATCCAACCCAACAGAGTAAAAAAGTCCGTTGTGGACATGAGTGAAACATAGAGCTTTCTCATACATTCTCTGTCTGTATAGGTGTCTTTTCGAAATTAGAACTGAGAAAAGAAGTATAATGACTTCGTGATATTTTTATTTTTCAGACTCTGCAGTTGAAAAAACTCCCCCTCTCCTTGGAATGTTTGTTCACCCCAGCTTCTAGGAAGGCTTGTTCATTCTATGTTTATTCAGTAACCTCTGGTGAATGTCCAGTGGAGGTTGGTCAGTGTACTGGGCCTTGAATGAGCCATGAGGGGCCAGAAAGGCACAGCCCCCACCCTCACAGCTTAGCAAGGCTGAGAGAGGCTCCCTTAGGACGTTAGAGGAAAGTCTGATATTGAATTACTGGACCAGATTCCCTCTAGGCAAGAAAACGGTCCTCTGGAGAGGGAGGGGGAGAAATACCCCGATGGACTGATTTGAAGCCCATGGAGATGGCATGACTGGAGGTGGAGACACATGGTGAAGGCTGAATTGTCCTGCGTAAGACCTTAAATTATGTTAGGAGGTTGGGCCAATCAGAAAGTCCTGGTGGTCCAAAGGAGACTTAGAAATCCCGATGCCCCACAACCAGGTTTTAGGGTCCATGCTGTGCAGTGCTGCGAGGCCTCCCTCTGGTCCACATAGGAGCTCCTGCCTGAATTCTGTTCAAACTGCTTTCTTGGCGGGACCCAACCTTCCACCAGCTGTGACATGCTCGTTACACCCATAAAGAGGGCCTGCAAAGGTGAGTGTGTCTGTCCCTTCTCCAGCCTTAACACTCCCATATCACTACTGCAAACTTCCTAAGAGACTGATCCTGAGGAAAGAGTTTTAACCAGAATGGATCATCTGCCTTCCTCAAGAAGCCATTAGGACCACACACATCCAGCCTCACTTCCCTGTTTACTGTAGCCTATGTGTCCCAGGACTGAGGTACCTGGACTCTTATCCTCACACAGATCTGTACATCCTCTAGACTCACCCAATCACATGCTCCCCTCTAAGCACTCCCACCCTTTTTCCCCCATAGTGTGCCTTCCAGAGGATATGACCCGTGTTAAAAAACATTTTTCTGACATTTGTTAAAATGGTAAGGAAGCCCTCTTGCTCCATCAGTAAGTGTCAAGAGGATGGCACTAGGGGAGAGAGATGGGGCTGAACTCCAAACCCTGTGAAGATAGCTGGGGATTTATTGCCAACAAACAGGGTGAGGAGTATAGGGAATGAAAAATTCTAAGAGGAGGCATCAAGGGTTGGGGGGGGGGAGGGTGTGTGATTCTTCCTAAACCAACATAACAGGATTCTTGTTGAAGGCAGGCCAGGGTGGTCAGATGTCAGTCACTGAACTGACTTAGTGGGATTCTTGCTGCAATTGGAGAAGGCGGTCCCAACAAGGATGGGGCTTCCTTTCCCTATTTTCCTGATCTCTGTTCATGTTCTTGAACTTTTCTTATTCCTCATGTATGGCTGAACGATTTCTTGAAGATCCATGTTCATACATCTGATTATCACAGAGAATTGATCATACCATCACAGAAAAGCCCTCTCCACAGCAGATGACTCCCAAATCCTCCCTAGTCCCACCTGAGGGAGGATACCCAGTAGGTTGCTAGTCTGTAGTCTGATAGGATATGCTCGGCCCCAGCCTGGACCACCAGGCAGGGCCACCCTACTTAGTGTCCTTCCTCTCTCCTTTCCACTTTCCCTAAGGAAATGCATCTGGGTAAGAGCTAGTTAAAGGTTAGCATTCAGGAATATTCTGAATAGGGAACAAGAGTCACAAGAGGGTGGTTGGAAATGGGCTGGTTAGACAAAGGGACTGACTGGCTATTGTAAAGGAAAAGACTAATCATCACCAGATCACAATGATAATAATGATGAAACCAACTTTTATAAATAGTCTTGTGAGTAGACTCTCAAAGAGGGCAGATTTGGTGAATCCAATTTGAACCAAGCCTTTGGGCAATTCCAAAGTCTACAACTTATCCATGTGTTAAACTAGTGGTGTGGTTTGAGGCCTCAGGGCATTTTTCTTCATCAGCCACTGATAGGATATGCTCGGCCAGCTGCTTGTATCCATGCTGCCTCTTTGAGTCAAGTGCAGGCACCATGGAGCCCTCCAAAGTCTTTGGCTGGGGGATTATTCTAGTTGCCAAACCCAAGATGACAGCACCACTGCCAGCTGGACTGAAAACATCTCGGCTGTGTTTTGTCCTATGGCCCCACCAGGTGCATCAAATATGCAGACCAGAAGGGGAAACTTTGATGTGGCAAGCACTAGGTAACTGTGGAATAGGTAAAGGATGCCAAGTTCAGGGGCGCCTGGGTGGCTCAGTCGGTTGAGCGGCCGACTTCGGCTCAGGTCATGATCTCACGGTCTGTGAGTTCGAGCCCCACGTTGGGCTCTGTGCTGATGGCTCAGAGCCTGGAGCCTGCTTCGGATTCTGTATCTCCCTCTCTCTCTGCCCTTCCCCTGCTCACACTCTGTCTCTATGTCTCTCAAAAGTAAATAAACATTAAAAAAATTAAAAAAAAAAAAAAAGAATGCCAAGTTCAAAAGGCAAGATGGGAAACAATTTTTTTAAAAAAATTTTGTTCATTGTTTTTATTTACTTTTGAGAGAGAGAGAGAATGAGTGGAGGAAGGGCATAGAAAGAGGGAGACACAGAATTTGAAGCAGGTTTCAAGCTCTGAGCTGTCAGCATAGAACTTGACTCGAGGCTTGAACTCATGAACTGTGAGATCTTGACCTGAGCTGAAGTTGGATGTTCAACCAACTGAGCCACCCAGGCACTCCGGAAACAATTCTTCTATATATGCCTATTATCCCCTTTTAAACTAAGATTTTAAAATGTTGATGCTGTTTTCAAAAGATGTATTAAAATAAGCACAAATAGGAGACTTACCTAATTGTCCACTGTAGATTGCTCCCACCCTCATGCAAGCTCCCAGACACATTTTCAAACACAGACTACGGCAAACAGAAAGCTCGTGCGTTTTTTCTTTTGACATTTGTAGTCATTCGTGGTAGGAAAAAAGACATTTAAAATCAAATAACTCAAGGTTCTAGGGTTACTGTTAGAAAAGCACAGCAAAGGGAACCACAATGGCAGGTTAAACGTTTTCACATAGCTGTGATTCCCATTATCTCAGAAAAGCCTTAAGTTTTATAATGTCAAGGTATTTCTCCTTCATTGGTGGTTCCTCCAGAATCTCTGATGGGAGGATCCGTGAGGTCTCTTCAATTCCAGACAGGTTCGGGAGACCTCTGACCTGTCATGAACATTTGAAAACTAATGGAGCAAATTGGTGCTCCTGGAACTGAAGAACCCTTTGCCTTTGACTTCAGCAGCCTTGCTCGGTGATGAATAAGGCACTTAATGAGCAGAGAAACAGGCAGGTCGTGGTCAGAGGTGCATCAGGGTCTAGGACGTGACAGAGTGAAGAGATCCATTTTACTCGTGACTTCTTTGCAGGCCATGAGGTGAGATCTGTTCTATTTTTTGAAATACCCTCTTTCTTCCGTGTTTTGCAAAATGGAAGGTAATTTTATACGTTTGTGCCTTGGAAATGCAGCATATGCAATAACAACTTAGTTCTGACCCATGAAGTTTCTTATATTTGGATTCCTAAGCACCAGGACCAGCTGCTCCTTTCCTGATTTGGGTAGAAATGTGTGAACATGAGTCCTTTTAACCTCAGTGGTAAAACTCCATTTTCTATGGTCTTCAGATTCTTTGTAGTTCAGACTAGTCACTCAATTTGCTGCCGATGACTCTGAATCCCTGGCCGTGGGTTCCACTGATGATGCTTCAAGTGGCAAGGCGTCATCTCTTCCCTTTCTCTGCCCATAGAGTGAAAGGGGGCAATCTGTCCTTGATGCTTGTTCCTGGTACCATGCTGATTTTTATGCAAAGCTGGATGATGAGCAATACCTCACTTAGCTGCCAAATTGCCTTGTGGTTATGATCACTTCAATCCAGGGAAATTGGTATTCTGCTCTAATCCAGAAAGCACTAAGATGAAGGGGTATTTTTCTCCCGGTTTCCTAGGCTGTAATCAGTCCCTGAACAGAATTTATCTACTGTGGACGCGTCTTCCTACCAGAAAGAAAAGAGGGGACCAGATGAAAGAAATGGAAGCTACCTAAAGTTCTAGCAATGCCGGGCTCCCAGTGCAAGAGATGACAATTAAGATCCATTTCTATGCACTGAAACAGGGTTAGGGAGATAGAATAATATGGGTTATTTGTAGCCACAGGGAAAACTTAACAAATCGAAGAGTTATGGGTCTTCCCCCGACCCCCACTTTGATTGTCCTGAGAATCATCCTCTTATTTTATTTTACTTAGTTTTCAAAATTAAAAAAATTTTATTTAAATCCAAGTTAGTTAACATGTAGTGTAATAATGGTTTCAGGAGTAGAATTTGGTGATTTATCACTTACATATAACACCCAGTGCTCATCCCAACAAGCGCCCTCCATTTTTTTTAATTTTAAATTTTTGTTTATTTATTTATTTTGAGAGAGTGAGAGAGAAAGCAAGTCGGGGAGGGCAGAGAGAGGGGGAGAGAGAGAGTATCCCAGGCAGGCTCCATGCTGTCAGCATAGAGCCTGATGTAGGGCTCTGAACTCAGAAACTGTGAGATCAGGACCTGAACTGAAACCAAGAGTCAGACACTTAACTGACTGAACTACCCAGCGCTGCACTCCCCCCCCCCCCAAAGTGCCATCCTTAATGCCTGTCACCCATTTAGCCCACCCCCCCACCTTCATTCTCTTATTTTAATGAAGATTTTATACCTCGATTTAATTGTGGGATGCAGCACAAGAAAGCGACAGATTCAGAGTTTTTAAGAAAATATTTAAGTAACTTGTACCCCCAACATGGGGCTCAAACTCACAATCCCAAGATCAAGAGTCACATGCTCTTCTGATTGAGCCAGCCAGGCACCCCAGATTGAAAGATTTTAAATGTAATCCACACATTTCGATGATTCCAAGCTATCAATGTTAATGAGGTCATTTGCAACACAAGAATTAACTTGATAGGAGATATGCAAATGACAGCACTGTGATTTGGTTAGTTCATCTTCTGAGCTACAAGCTGTAGCAAGTGGGACTTGGGGGTGGAAGGCAACATACGATTACCCAGCCTCTGATTCATGGCCATAATAACGGGGAGAAAAGCCCGCTTCCCAGGCTTCTTTGTCACAACTAGTCAATTGTGCTATTGTGATGTGAAAGCAGCCCCAGAGACTGTGGAAACGAATGGGCGTTGCTGTGTTCCAATAAAACTTTATTCATGGACACTGACATTTGATTTTCATATACTTTTCTGTCATGAAATACTACTCTTCTTTTGAATTTCTTCCACCATTTAAAAAATGCAAAAACCATTCTTTGCTTTTTGTCTATAAAAGCGCAGGGGTTGGGCTCAACTTAGCCTGAGAGCTGTAGTTCATGGACTCTTTAAATCATGCTCTTCTCAACATTCTTAATTTCCTTACTCTATTTCGTTGTGCTCAAAGACCCAGAAAAGCCTCAACAGTGGATTGGTACAATGTGTGCTTTCCTTTCTCTCCTCTCGGTATCTTTATTCTTTAGTTAAGACCATCAGTTAATCGTTTGCCTATTTTCAGTCTGGCCTACTAACCTGTTCTACACACTCTAAGTGATCTTTCTTTCTATTGAAAACTAGCATTTATTGAAAACATAATATAATTATGCATTTAGCTTGCATTATCTCATTTTATATACAGAACAATCCTTGTGGTAACTACCATCATTAAAAAATATCTACACATTAACATAGTGAAAGAATTGGAAACTAGGTTTTCAGAATCTCAGCACAGTGTTACTATTAATTCACTAGTTTATATCCTAATTATAAATATATATATTTTTTATTTTTTAAATTAAAAAAAATTTTTTTAAACAATTTATTGTCAAATTGGTTTCCATACAACACCCAGTGCTTATCCTAACAAGTGCCCTCCTCAGTGCCCGTCACTCGCTCTCACCCCTCCCATACCCCCCTCAACCCTCAGTTTGTTCTTAGTATTTTAGAGTCTCTTATGTTTTGTCTCCCTCCCTCTCTGTGTCCTTTTTCTTTCCCCTCTTCCCCTCCCCCAGGGTTTTCTGCTGCGTCTTTCAAAATCCACCTATGTGTGGAAACATATATCTGTCTTTCTATGACTGACTTATTTCACTTAGCATAATACCCTCCAGTTCCATGCATGTTGCTACACATGGCCAGATTTCATTTTCTCATTGCTGCGTAGTATTCCATTGTATATACATACCACATCTGAGACTAAGTGTCCATCAACTGATGAATGGATATAAATATTTTTGAATCATTAAAATATCTGGCCAGTTTCTGTGGATTGCATGAGGCATTTTAGGCTAAATATAAATAGATATGTCATATTAAAACTGAATTATTCTCCTGAAATCAATATTGCACTGTGTTTTACCAAACTAAAATTTAAATTAAAAAAAAAGAAAAAAAAAAAACCTGAAATGAAACCATGATTTACTATAGGATTGATTTACAGATACAAAACCATAATGACTAAATCTTCCTTCTCATGAATTTACTGGAAGTAAATGATCCCAAAGACTCCTATTTGAGCTCACAGAAAATCTGTCCTACACTCGGCTCAGGCACAGCAATGCATGTTTCTGGAAAATACTTTAAATTTGTGTCTCCCAGTAAGAGAATGCTATTAAAAAAAAAACAAGTCTTCAAGATATTAATGACTGCCTCATACCAATGATATCTTAATTAACCATGAATAATTTGGCAACTGGTAATTTTGGCAGTGTGCGATGCAGATATTTTTCGTTCAAGCCAATCAGTTATACTAATTGATTCATCCAAGAGATAAACTACATTTTAAAAATTTTATTTTAATTTCAGTATAGTTAACATGCAGTGTTAAATTGGTTTCAGGTGTACAATATAGTGTTTTGATGATTCTGTATATTACTCGCTGCTCATTAGGTTGACTAAGTGATCTTTCTAAATTGCTAATTTAATCTTGTCATGCATCCTGCTTAAAATTCTTCAAAGTCTATCCCATTGCTTTGTGATTTTGATCTTGTAAACTCATCCAGTTTCACCAGGTCTCTATTGTGTTCTCGCCCCTGGCCCCTGCCACCGTCCTTAGTTTTTGTTGCAGCCATACTGAAGTGTTCGGTTTCATGAATATACATTTGTTCTATGGCTTTAGTCTTGCTACATGATCTTTTTTGAATTCCATTTCCCTGTCATCATCTGGCTAACTCCTCTTGGTCCTTGAAAATTTAGCTCGCCTGTCAATATGTTCCTATTGCAAGTGGCCTTCCTCAACTCTCTCTTGCTGTCTTTTTAAGCACCACACTTCAAGGTAGAGGGTCTCTTTATGTCTAAACTCAGGGGCCTAGACACAGTCCCCAACACACACACACACACACCCAAAAGTGTTGAATGAAATTTGCATGGGTTTAGGGTAGGAATGATGAGTGGCAAACACTGTAGGTGTGATGCAAATTATGAAACTATGCTATAGATCAGGAGAGATATGGTGACAGTCTGTTCCCTGCCCAGAGCAAAAAGAATAGATGGGAAATAATTTGTAGGGAGAATTGATAGGAACTTTTTCAGCAGAAAGAGTAAGAGAGAAGGAGAACTTAAAGATTAAAACATTTTGGTCCTCATATTTTTCATCTAAAAAAATAGGCTTGGATTAGTTCTAAGGTTTCTGATTCTATGACTCCGAGGTTCTAAACCTGGGTAACTGGGGGAGCTCTGGTAGGTATCACAAATTTGGCTTCAGGAGTGAAGGAGACTCCCAGGTTCAGGAGTGAAGGAGACTAGGTAAAGAAAATCTCAAGGGGATTACAGAACAAAGAGAAGGTTCTGTTTTGGTTTGTTTTAGGATGGTGGGTGCATATTTTAGGTAAAGGGAAAATGGGGGAGAGAAAGAGGCTGAAGACGCTAGAGAGGAGATAGTTGATGGAACCAGGTTCTGGAGGAAGTTGGAGGAAATGGGACTGAGGGCATAAGTAAATGGTTGGATTAGGATGGAGAAAAGCAGGCCTTCCTCTGTAGGGGATAGGAATGATAAATGAAGTTATGGAGGTATTGTGAGGTGGAGAGAAGGAGATGAGGCAGCATCCATTTTTCCAGAGAGTGAGAGAGGCAAAGGGTATTTGGAATCCTAAAGCTACTAAAAATGCTTGGGAATAGTTCATGTGTGGGGTCATGGGGGTCAACTGAAGATGACATGATCGTTTATTAAACATGATTATGGGAGGGGTAGGAAAGATGAGGGAGCTTCTTTCCCACTGTCCAGAGGTACTAAATTTAAGAGCAAGGGAATGTCTGTGGAGCAGTCGTTGCTTTAACCACGTGAGATGTCTGAAGCCAATGAGAGTATAAAAGACATGATCCTGCCTGTGGTTGTTGGGAATGGAAATGAGATCATTAGAATGGAACGACAGGAAGGAAGAGCTTGCTCTGGGATTCCCCAGTTCAGTTCTGGTGAGCAGACTCCAGACCAAAGCTAGGGGTGGGGGTGGGGGCTGGCGTGAATTATAAAGGGACAGTGAGTGCTGCCGAACAGTAGATCAGTCTTCAGAGAGTTGGAAGCTACTCACAGTCACTAACTGTATTGAAACAAAGACTGAATAATCATTGATAAGGGCTATTGCACACATATTTGTCACTTTGGAGGCAGAAATTACAGATGATTGATGGCCACTAAATTCCTTTTTTTCCCTGAGGTTTCGCAAGAGTTTATGCTTACAACTCCCATACATCCTGAAGAACGTATGGCTCCATGCCGTCACATTCACCATCACACCTATTCAGATACTTCAAGGCTGAATTGTCTCTCTCAGCTTTAACTACACTCAAAGCTTGCTTATCTTCTGTGATGGGGGATAAATTGATCTATAGATCAGCACAAGGAAACACAAAGGGATTAGTATTCAAACAGCATGCGATTATGAGGCAACATACTGTATGGGGTCTTAAGCTTCTGGTTTTGAATCTTGATTCCATTGTGTGTTTGAGTGTGTGTGTGTGTATTCTGAATTTTCTATATAATTGTATAACCTGCGACCTTGGACAAGTTACTCATTCAACCTCAGTTTCTTTTTTATTTGCATTTTGTTTACTTCAGACCCATTCAGCCTTAGGTCTGTGAGTGAGAACATGATGTCTCTTTGGCTCAAGCTGCTGGAGTCCACAGCATCAATGACTGTGTAGTCCTTGGCGAGCACTGTGGGGATTTTACGTGGCTGCAAGGGCCGTTGGGATCTTCAGTGGCACCTCCTACTCCAGTGACTAGGGACTGGCTAGGCAGCAGCAGTGCCCAGAGCCAGTGGTGTGTGAACACTTAGCGGCGGGGACCAGCTGCAGGTGCCCATGTAGTGGGAAGATCTATTTGAGGACATACACATAATGGTGGGAGCCAGGGCCAGCAGCAAGGGTCAGGGCCAATTTTGGGCAGTTGGCGGCTTGTAGGTGCTCTGGATGTTGGCTTCCACTTCTGTGGCTATAGGGTTTCCTTATGGGCTTGTGCACAACAGTAGAGGCCAGTGAAGGGAGTCAGGCTGGATTGTGCAGTGGAGGGACCAGCTGTGGGTAGACCCAGTAGTACAGGCCAGTGACAGGTAATATGGCTAGAACTGGGGCCACGAGCAGCTGTGGGGCCCCTGGCTATTGACATGCACTATTGTGACCATAAGATATTGCCCTAGGTGCACAGCAGTGGAGTTCAGTGTTAGGAGTCTGGCTAAGGGCATGCAGGGGCACAGCTGGAAAGGCTAGCTGAAGGTGAGCTTGGTAGTTCAAGCCAATGACAGGCCAAGAGACAGGGCTAAATACAGACTCATAAGCAGCTGTGAGAGCCTAGCCTGTCAGCATGCATGTCCATGGCTATGGAGTCTCGCTATACGCAAGGCAGCCTTGGAGGCCAGTGTTGGGAATCAGGCTGGAAGCGTAGGTCCGCGGCTGGCGGGGCTAGCTCTGAATGTGCATGTATCAGTGCCAGAAGGGGCAGCCACAGGGTCTAGGTTGGCACCTAGCAACTCCAGTTATAGGGGAGCTGCCAGTGTGGATCATATGCTCTGGATGGGAGTTGTGGGGAGAAAAATGGGGAGGGGCTCAGGTGGCTGGTGTCTGCGAATATGAATACCTGTGGGGCAAAAACTGAAGTCTGCAGGGCATCTGCAGTGGCTGGTTGTTGCTTTTTCAGTGGTGAAAGCGGCTGGGATCCTGTGCAGACCAGGTCACTGGGAACCGTAACGGTTCTCACTGATGGCTGACACTGGTGGCCCCTGCTCTTCTTCCGTGTTCGTAGCCATCTCTTTATGTCCTGGCTTTGCTGGACACTGAGTGGGGTAAAGCTGAAGTGGGTCCTTTATGTAGTGACCTGAATGGCTGGGGAAGCGTGTTGTTCACTTTGCTCTCACTTTCTCTGTGAGGCGAACTCTTTTGAGCTGGGAAGTTCCCTCTTGGTTCTGAGCAGTGCTGGTTTGGACCATTTTTAAATTGGGTTGTTTGTTTTCATATTTGCGGAGTTTTAAGAATTTTTTCAGGTATATTTTGGGTAACAGTCCTTTATCAGATGTGTCTTTTGCAAATATTTTCTCCCAGTCTGTGGCTTGTCACCTAATTCTCTTGATACTGTTTTTCACAGAGAGAAGTTTTTGAATTTTAAGGAGTCCAGCTTATCAATCATTTCTTTGATGAATTGTTTTCGTTGATGTATACGGAAAGGCATCGCCACACACGCGGTCATTTAGGCTATCTTATTCACCTTCCAGCAGTTATATCATCTTGCATTTTACATTTAGATATGTAATTCATTTTGAGTTAATTTTTGCGAAGTGTGTAAAATCTGTTTCTAGAGTCTTTCTGTCTTGATTTTTGTTTTTTTTGTTTTTGTTTTTGCTGTTGTTTTTTTTTTTTTGCATGTGGACATTCACTTGCTGCAGCACCAGTTGTTGAAGAGACTGTCTTTGCTCCATTGTAGTCCCTTTGCTCATTTGCCAAATATTAGTTGACTGTATTTATGGGGGTCTATTTCTGAGCTCCCCATTCTGTTTCGTTGATCCGTTTGTCTATTTTTCCACCAATACGACATTGTTTTGTTTCCTGTATTTATACCATGTTTGGAAGTTAAGTAGTGTAAGTCTTCCAACTTTGTTCTTCTCCTTCAGTATTGTGCTGACTATTTTTGGGTCTTTTGCCATTCCATAAAACCTATTTGTTGATATCCACAAAAATATCTTGCCGGGATTTTTAAAAAATATAATTTATTGTCAAGTTGGCTATATGCTTGTATATATACATATACATACACTGTATATACACACAAAAGTGTGCTTTTGGTTTTGTGGGTAGATTCCCGTGATTGGTCGCTTACATACAACAACCAGTGTCATCCCAACAAGTGCCCTCCTCAATGCCCAACACCCGTTTTCCCCTCTCTCCGCCTCTCCCCCCATCAACCTCAATTTGTTCTCTGTATTTGAGAGTCTCTTATGGTTTGCCTCCCTCTCTGTTTGAAACTATTTTTCTCCTTCCCTTCCCCCATGGTCTTCTGTGAACTTTCTCAAGTTCCACATATGAGCGAAAACATATGATATCTGTCTTTCTCTGACTGACTTATTTCACTTATAATTTGCTGGGATTTTGATTGGTATTGCACTGAATGTATAGACCAAGTTGGGAAGAACTGATATCTTGACAATATTGAGTCTTCCTATTCATGAACTAGAATATCTCTCTATTTATTTCTTATTTCATTTTGTTGATCAGAATTTTTTAGTTTTGTTTGTAAAAGTCTTGTGTATAGTTTGTTAGATTTATACCTAAACATTTCATTTTTAGGGGTGCTAATGTGTATTGTGGTTTTATTTTTTTTAATGTTTATTTATTTATTTTGAGAGAGAGAGAAAGCTTGTGCAAGTGGAGGAGAGGCAGAGAGAGAGAATCCCAAGCAGGCTCCATGCCCAGCCCAGAACCCAATGCAGGGCTTGATTTCACCATTGTGAGATCATGACCCGAGCTGAAATCAAGAGTCTGATGCTCAACCAACTGAGCCTCCCAGGTGCCCTGGTATTGTGTTTTTAATTTCAAATCCCATTTATGCGTTGTTGGCATGTCGGAAAGCAATTGACTTTTATATATTAACCTTGTATCTGCAACTGTACCGTAATTGTGTATTTGTTCCACTTTTTCGGTTGTTGATATTTTAGGATTTTCTACATAGAAAATCATGTCATTTGTAGACAAAGATGGTTTTGTGTCTTCCTTCCCAATCTGTTTTTTTTTTAATTTTTTAATATTCATTTTTGAGAGAGAGAGCGTGTGCGTGCATGAGTGGGGGAGGGGCAGAGAGAGAGGGAGACACAGAATCTGAAGCAGGCTCCAGGCTCTGAGCTGTCAGCACAGAGCCCGACGTGGGGCTTGAATTTGTGAAGAGATCATGACCTGAGCTGAAGTCGAATGCTTAACCAACTGAGCTACCCAGGCACCCCAACCAATCTGTATAACATTTATTTCCTTTTCTCACCTTATTGGGAATGTGTGTTTTCATAGAGATAGAAATGTGGGATTGGTAAAAATCTTGGAAAGAGCAGTCAGTGAAGAAGCAGAACACAGTGGATGAAGTCCCAAGTTCTGGAATCTGGCACACTCATTTGTATCTTAACCTTGACATTCAATGCTTTGACAAGTTACTTAATTTCTCTATGCTTTAGTTATCCTCTTTGCATAACGGTAAAATACACATGTTAAACTTATCAGATTGTATGCTTTAAATATGTGTACATGATTATGTGTCAATTATACCTCGAAATAGTTGTTTTAAAAGAGGATATGATATCAACAAAGTTAAGGAATTGTTATAAAAATTGAATGAGAGAATGGACATAGAGCCCTTCGCTCCTTGGTGCTTAGCACAGGGCGTATACCCTGTAAATGGTAACTTTTATATTGTTAAAAGTGGGATTGTGGAGTCAGAGCAGGCTGGTGACATCAGATGAATGTATGAAGAGGTTCGTCAGTTGTAGCCCTGAGCTACCGATGTTGGAGGAATGTGTTTAATATGTGTTTAATGCTGATTCAGAGGGAATGTAGTGGCTCTGTAAGTAGGAAGTGACCATTCTGTAAAAAAAGCAGAAGTGAACATTCCCACCTTCACTTTAATCCTCTAACACACCGTTGATCTCCATCATAGCCCTGCCCCCACTGGCTTGAGCATTTGTTGACTTCTGTTCTCTGCTCCAGACTCTGAACCCATTAAGTGCAAGGGAAATTTCTTTTGTTTTCTTTATGTCATTCCCTGGTACTGTGTCTTATACAATATTCACACTCAGGAATTGGTAGAATGAATCAGTGAAATGACTCATGAGGAAACAAAAACATATATGGGTGGAACAGATTAATTCTACCTTTTCCATGGGAATTCTCTGGAAAAAAAAATTTCTGAAATCGAGTTTCTCAGCAGATTTCTTCTCAATAACAAGTGAGCTTTTGAGCTTTTGTGTGTGTGTGTGTGTGTGTGTGTGTGTGTGTGTGTGTGGTTATGTACCTCATTTTCTCAACCCCCCAGGCTTTAACTAAGATAAAAGTTTTGAAATGCATAAAAGTTTCAAAGTATCCCCCCAAAGGTAAATTCTGCAATAGAATGCGTTTACCAGTGCCTCGCAGGTCAGGAAAATGAATTTGTGCCCGAAGTAACTTGGCTTATGCCAGCAACTAATGGAGGCATCAGGGAGAACTGGGCTCAACGGGCATGTTATGGTTCAGATGATATGATATTTTCTTTCCAGCAAGTTCCATCAGCTAATTAGTTGTATGTGTGCATGTGTTCCAACATCGCACTGCTAGAAAATTACATGCCATGAAATATAGGCTTTCCAGTTGGCTTGCATGAATTTCTCTACTGGGGAGAGTTGAAGAGAACACCGAAAAGAGATTACAGTGTGCCTTGCCACTGTATTTTAGCTGAGAAAACAAAATACAAAATTAAGGCAACATGTATGTCAGTTATGAGGCACAGTGGTAGGCTCTGTAAGACCAGCTCAAAGTCAAAGCCTCTAGGGGCCAAGGTACATAGCCAGCGAAGGAACTTGGGTGGGTTCCTTCCCATATTGTTTTTCATTTTAATGATGTGGCTTTTTACATTTTCACCATTGTAAAGATAATATATACTTACTGTAAAAAAATCTAATAAAAAAATGAAAAAAAATCTACTTATAATTTCACTAAAGGTGATCAAAATCACTGATGTCATTTTGAGATATTTCCTTATAATCTTTTTTTCTTTACTTTTATTTTTTTATTTACTTAAAAAAATTTTTTAATTATGTTTACTTATTTGGAAAGAGAGACAGAATGCGAGCAGGAGAGGGGCAGAGAGAGAGAGAGATGCAGACTCCAGGCTCTGAGCTGTCAGCATAGAGCCCAACGTGGGGCTCAAACCCATGAACTGTGAGATCATGACTTGAGCCAAAGTCAGATGCTCAACTGACTGAGCCACCAAAGTGCCCCTTTTCTTCTTTACTTAAAAAAATTCATAGCTATCATCATATTTTCTCTATAATTATTTTCCGACCTATATTCTCTCTTCAGCTGCTTTAATCCATTGAGCTCTTGATTTTTGTTAGAATTCTCATTTATCTCCTTTTTGTAGTTTCCATTTCTCTCCTAAAATTCTTCATCTTCTCATGTATTTTCTTTTTTGGGGAGGGATTGTTAATACTTTTTATATTCTTTAAAGTTTACTTATTTTGAGAGAGAGAGAGAGTGAAAAAAAGAAAGAGAGAGCGTGTGCCAGCAGAGAAAAGAGGGATAGAGAGAGAGACAAAGATAGAGACAGAAGGAATCCCAAGGAGGCTCTGTACTGTCAGTGCAGAGCCCAATGTGGGGCTTGAACTCACAAACAGTGAGATCATGACCTGAGCCAAAGTCAAGAGTTGGAAGCTTAATGGACTGAGCCACCCAGGTGCCCCTAGTTAATACTTTTTAAGAGTAAGAGATCCTGAAACCCCAATGTATTGGTGAAAAGCACAAGTTTAGAATGCAACATGGGTTTGAGTCTTACCTCTAATAATTACTTGCATGATCATGGGTAAGAACTGAATGTCTATAAATGTCAATTTCCTCATCTTCTCATGTATTTTCTTGAACACACTCAACATGATTACAATCTCTGGTCTCTTGTGTCTGTCTCCTCTATTCTTCTATTCTAGTTTATTCTGTTTCACTGTCATTTTTATTTTATTTTCTGGTCAATTTTTATCTTTTCATATGCTGGTTTTATTTTTTTAGTGCATGTGCTGGACCTTGTATTGAAAAATTGTAGAGATGATTTGAAGTTATGAATGATATCTTCCTCCTGAGGAGATTCACTTTTGCTTCTGGCAGGACCTCAAGTGTGGAATTATCACCCAAACCCAATCGAGAAATGAGCTGTTCAAGCTGGGCTGGAATCCCTGTGAGTTTATTTCTACTTTGCTATTTTTTCTTGGCCATAGTCCTTCCTGTGTCACACTAAAAGCTTGGAATATTTCCCAGGGACCCATCTTCCTTGTGGCCCTGAACTTCAATTTTTATATGTCCCATCCCTGTGAGATTTAGGAAAACTGTTCAGTTTCTCTAATTCTGTTGCTGCTTTTGAATTGACAAATGCCCTCAGAAGGCAGGCAACACCAAATACCAGATTCATTTCTCTGAGTTTCTCTTCTCCGCAGGATATTGCACTCACAAGTCCTCGGTGACTTTGTAGCTGTCAAGTATGTTCAAAGAGATATTTCAAAGTATTTTGTCCATGTTTCCTAGTTGATGTCAATGAGAGAGGGGGTCCAAATGAGCCAACCCACTGTTTTTACTTTATTTAATTTTAAACAGAGAGTAAAAGATCAGAGGCTGGAAAGCAGGGGATGGGTTTGCGGGCACATATGGGAAGTTCCAGTAAACATGGAGTGCAAGCCCACTGAAATCGACTGTTGCTCTGATGATGCTTGTGCCCTGAGCACCAGTGTCTTGTTCATAGGGCGAATCCGATTTCACACCTTTCCATCATTTCAACATGGAGAACCCTCTCCCAGGATTCAAGGACATAGGCATTCGTTGATGGGAATGCCACCTAATATGGCTAATCCTTAGAATGATCATAACGCTTGAGCTTCAGTTTCCTTATCCTAAAATTTAAGAAGGGTATAAAATATCTGGGTTTGTGACAGGACTACGCGAGATAACGTGTGTGAAAACACTGTGTAAATTTTAGAGTGACACTCAGATATAAATGTTCACTGTTGTTTGTGCTTCCCCCACATTCCTGCGCTTCCTAGAATTCCTATGAAAAATCCAGCCCCGACAGCACTAATGCTTACACATTAGAACTTGCACCGACAGGCACAAGCTTGCTCGGTCACATAACAGTCACGAGTTTGGCAAAATCTTGGCAGTCTTGTTTTTTTTCCTCTTATCTATAAAACATGTCTTGTTAATGCTTGGGTTTTATCCTCTGAGAATAGACGGAACACTGCTATTGTCATCATTATGAAATCTGCTGCGTTACACCTGCTGAATGACCCTTGCTCAATTCAGTTTAAGTGGAATGAAAGCCAAAGCTTTTTTCCTTTTTCACTTGTAGACTGTTCACCTGAAAATTAAACTGAAGCAAGCGTCAATGAGCAGTTTGCTCTGAGTGCTGAAAAAAGACATTTTAAAGACAGTGGTTTCGAAACTATCTCATAATAGGCTTTTAAACTGTATTTTAGACCAAATTAAAAAAAAAACACCTGGCTGTTAGTGGTTATCAATAAAAAGTTTTCTTTTATAAAATTTTCACCAATAAAATACTGCTCCCCAAGATATCCCTGATTTATTTGCTCATACTGTCCAGATTAAAGGAAAAATACTTTGCCCTCATTTTCATTAACTATTACCATTCATCATGAACCTTCCTTATATAGGGAACTCTTTTTAGTGCTGGGCTTCAAAAAAATATAAGATCTATACCATGCTCTCAAAGGGTTCTAATAGAATTGGGGGATGGGATATGTGCATAAACATAAATAAATAGTAAGGCATTAAGGACTAAATCATTGATCAAGGGGTGTGTTTGGTTGGAAGTTGAAGTCCTCAGCCAGGGAAAACTGGGGAAGAGTCATGCAGGGGATATGAGTTGAGCTAGGCTCTGAAGTTGTTAGAAATCGGTTAAGTGGGGGGCGCCTGGGTGGCTCAGTTGGTTTAGCATCTGACTCAAGTCATGATCCCAGGGTCATGGGTTGGAGTTCGGTGTTGAGCTCTGCACTGAGCATGGAGCCTGCTTGGGATTCTCTTTCTCTCCTTCTGCTCCTCTCCCCCCACTTGTGTGCATGCTCTCTCTCTCTCTCTCAAATTCAAAAGAAAAGAAATTAGTTAAACGGGAATGATGAGGGATGGGATTCCAAGCAGCTGGGACAGTATGAGCAAAGGCCTAGAGACAGGAATCCCAAGGGCACAGTGTAAGGTCCATACAATGAAAGCACTAGAAGGTAAGTTCCAAGAGAGCAAGGTCTTTGTTTGTTTTGCTCACTATATTATCTCCGTACCTGGGTCAGATCCTGGCCCACGGCAAAAGCTCAAGAAACACTGATTGATTGCATCATTAATCAGAGACCAAGGAGCCCACTACTTGGTGTGGTGTGAGATTCTTTGCAGGAGGTTTTCACGGAGAAAACTGGAAGTTGTGATCTCTAGGGAACTGAGGTCCTGTCTGAGAGATCTTGTCCTTCAGGTCACATCGGAAAGTTGCATCTAAGGCTGATGCCATTGGGATTATGCAAGCAGGGTAAAGGGGGGAGCATCAGTTAGCAAAAACTTCCTGTCACATTTGGGGCTTTCTGAATGGCAGTTCTCTCACCCCCATCTTTTTCTAAGGTTTTTGTTTTTCTTATTTTTGGTATCAGTAGCAAAGACTTCGTGGAACTTTAACAGTAACTAGAGCTTGGAAATGACTTACAGCTCAATTAATGAAAGGCCTTTCTTAAGAGGGGAATAAGTCGGTCGTTGGAAAAAAGCAAACTGCGAAGTCTGAGGCCCTTGCAGTTGCTGGAGTCACACGCTGGATACGTGGTTTGAATCCTTTGAAGAAGCAGTGACAACTGGAAAAGTCAACACTGATTCATTGAGGACGTGTCACGCTAACCTCGCTTCCTTTTGGGATGGGGCGACTGGACCGATAGACCAGGCAATGAGCATCGGTGCGTGCTTCAATTCAATTTTCTGCTGAACAGCCCTTGAATAGAGAGGGAAAACTATCTCGAGCAGTGGATTCACTCTAAACCGAGCTCAGCCAGGAGTTGCTCAGCTGGAGTAATGTAACAGACAGGATAGTACCGGTAATGGCATTACAGCTCACTTTCTGAGCCTGAAGTCTGGGGAATAATGACATACTTTATGGACAACGAAAAAAAAAATAGGAAAGCCGAACTTTCCAAAGCCACAGGTAGCTTAACGCCAGCTAGGCTTTTGACAAAGTTCTTTCCATTTCTAAGTTGGAGAAATAGGATAACAAAGCCAAATAGAGTCACGGCTGAAACACCGTACTGCACTGCAAGAATGTTGATTCATGACCAGGCTAGTCATGACTCTGATGCGCCTGAGGATTCTGGCTGTGTGCTCTGTCCTGCTTGATATTCTTTTTTTTTTTTTTAATGCTTATTTATTTTTGAGAGAGAGAGAGAGAAAGGGAGAGATAAAGTATGAGTAGGGGAGGGGCAGAGAGAGAGGGAGACACAGAATCTGAAGCAGGCTCCAGGCTCTGAGCTGTCAGCACAGAGCCCGACGTGGGGCTCGAACCCATGGACCACGAGATCATGACCTGAGTGGAAGTTGGAGGCTCAACTGACTGAGCCATCCAGACGCCCCTGTCCTGCTTGATATTCTATCAGTGGCTTCAATGAAGACAGAGAAGCTGGCTTATTATATTTCCCATAAGTCTGCAGTACAAGGTTATATGCGGGAAGATGCTTATAATGTAATGATATGTGACCCTTCTTTAGCTTTAATTTTGTTGCCATAAAAATAAATTGGAACCATATGTCTATAAAACCCCAAATGTACTGGCTCAGATGTGCTGTGGAGCTGTTGTGCCTACCACCCTCCTCAGAGACCAGTCACTGCAATGACTTGTGCCATGTAGCCCCTTGTGCGTGGACTCCATGCATCAGTACCTTACTCAAGGGACACCTGGGTGACTCCTGGGGAGAATTCGGCCCACTGAGGGTGTTTTATATTGGACAATGACTAAGAGAGCTGAAATGAGTCTCTACTGGCAATTCGTATGTGAGAAACAGATGATCCACAGAGACAGACAGTCCATGTCGGGAGCACGGAGAGAGTGGGGAACCGGAAGAAGAGGAATCGGCAGAGTAGAGACTCAAGAGAAGCAAAAGGAATAAAAAGAAAAGAAACTCAAAGGAAGGGGCGCCTGGGTGGCTCAGTTGGTTAAGCGTCTGACTGCAGTTCGGGTCACGATCTTGTGGTTCATGGGTTTGAGCCCCGTGTTGGGCTCTGTGCTGACAGCTCAGAGCCTGGAGCCTGCTTCAGATTCTGTGTCTCCCTCTCTCTCTGCCCTTCCCCTGCTCATTCTCTGTCTTTCTGTCTTTCAAAAATAAATAAACTTAAAAAAAAAAAGAGCTCAAAGGAGAGATAGATACTGGGGTTTCTGTTGGGACATAAAAGTTGCCATTGTGTCCTGAACAAGTTTCCAGTGTCCATGAATCTGTGTTTTGTATGTGCCATTTCTTCCCTGTGTCTTTAGCAAAACACTGTGTTGGTTGAGATAACCCAAGTGCTCCTTGAAAACCTGAAAAGGCCCAGAGATTTCACATAGAATGCTGTGAGTCGTCCAGCAGTCTTCCAGAGTTTTAGAGACATACAGTTTATAGCAAAGCCCTAGCAAGGGGTTTTGAGGAGATTGGTCCTTTTGGCAACAAAAGAAATCAAACAAAGATGGTGCTTTATCGGGGAAGCTGACCTTGTTTCGATTACCCTAAAGAAGTTTTCCGTTTATTTTGACCAGATTTGTCACTGAAACACTGTTAAAATATCTAAGTGTGACTTAAAATTCAGATTAAACCATAAGCAGCACCCAAGTCAGCATATAATCCTCTAACGTTTAATAGCTTCTAGAGAGACTTCAGAATTAAAGATCTAATTCCTCTGAGCGAGGCTGACAATCTGCAGCACTAGATACGAGGTGTCTTGTGGTACAATATTGGTGCTTGTATCTGTTTTCTTAAATCTCACAAAAGAAAAGGGTATCCTGAGGGAAGACGGGGTATACAGAAAGAAATTCTTCTCTTTTTGTTAGGACTGGAGGGCATGTATAATCCATTTCTCTTGGCTGCAAGAATAGAGAGAAATGAAATTTCATCATTTTTACCTTTCTCTCCTTCTGATATTTCTTCCTCTTTCATTCCTGGACCCTAAAATGTTGAGCAATGGGAGAGGCAAAGAAAATAGAAGCAAAAAAGAAGAGATCAGGTTGGAAATGTCAGCTCCATTCGGGATGTGTCCTGGGGATAGGATGAAGGCCTGGGACCCTGGTGGGGGAGGAAGCGAGTCATGGACATAGGACAGACATTAGGAAAACTCCACTGTCACCATATAGGGACACAGGGACCTCTCGGACCAGGAAAACTGGAGCCAGGCATTGCCATGGAGACCTTTTTGCTGGCATCTCTTGGTAAAAATGTTCATGAAGCCCTTTTAGGTTTCCTTATAACAGACAGCCTGCTGCTCCAGGATGTCTTTCCCTGCTGAGAAGTTAGTGTCCCAAGTTCCTTTGCCAGTTAATAATTAATTTTTATAACATATGGCGACTTATCAGCAAACTGTCCATCGGCCTCAACGTCTCTTGTCTCTAGAAAATTGTGTCCCAAATATATAAAGCGGTTACTGGACCCCCATTTTAGGTAGTGGTCACCGAATGACATGTTGGGGCTGGAGAATGAGGCCAGAATGTGGGTTGCATCAGGTAAGAAGTCTAAGGTTGTGGGAGAGTTCAGTTTCTGGAAAGCGAGGCATAGGGCAAGGCACTCAAGCTGTGTCTAGACACAGGGTAGGGCAGGGGCAGGAGCTCAGCTAAGCTGCACACCCACCATGCCCTCATTCTCATCCGCTCATTTAATATTCTCAGTGACTTCCGAATGTGGGGTCCCAAATGCTAGAGAGATAATGATGGGGATATACAATTGTGAGCAAAACAGACATGGCTTCTCATCTTGTGGGATTTCCGGTCAAGGGAAACAGAGGGCACCAACATCGCCCCTAAGGAAATACACTTCTTACCCAGCCTGGATGTCTGATGTGCTTCCTAGAGGGGAAGGAGCTGGGCCAGGGCTGGAACATGCCTTGATGAGATGAGAGTTGCTGGACCTCCATCAAAGTTGTTTTAATGTTGTTACCCAAGGAGTGATCGCATGTGTGCATGAGTCTGTGTGTGTATGTGTGTAGCAAGGACTACTTCCAGTTATGCATTAAGATTTTTTTTAATATTTATTTATTTGTTTTTAGAGAGAAAGAAGAGAGAGGGAGGGGCAGAGAGAGGAAGACAGAATCACAAGCAGGTTTCACATTGTCAGCGCAGACCCTGACACAGGGCTCGAATTCACGAACCGTGAGAGCATGACCTGAGCTGAAATCAAGAGTCGGACGCTTAACCAAGCCACCCAGACGCCCCCTAGTTATGCATTTTTTAAATCAATACTTAGGTTATTAAGGTCACAAATTTAAAAAAAAATATTTTTTCCCTAAGATTTTAAGTTCAACTTCTAAACTTTCTTATTCTATCTCAATTTATGAAATATTTATATAAGAGTAAGAATAATTACCTTTCATGTACATTAATAGTGTTTAATAAATTAGTAAATTTAACAGATTGATTTCCCCTAAATGAGTAACTCCACTTACAAACCTAATTAAGTTATATCTTTCAAATATCTTTGTGCACATTAAAATGCCATTTGTCTGATTCTCTTAAATACACCAAATGCTTGAAAGGGCAACCTTACACACCCAGGAAGCAAGCTTTCTCTGGATTCAGGACAGCTTTTGTAAATCAAGTAATACATGTTTATAAATGTTGTAAATCAAGTTTTGTTAAACATGCAAACCGTTTACAAAGACATGTTCTTACACCTTTTACATGAAAAACACAGGCCTGGTGTGTGTGTGTGTGTGTGTGTGAGAGAGAGAGAGAGAGAGAGAGAGAGAGTGTTGAGCACCACCAAGCAATTCTCCAATCCCCAGCTGACACTAAGCAGGTGTCCTACAATGTAACTCGGTTCTGACACTATCTACTGGGGACAGCGTCAGCTCCTATCACAAGCCCGTGTTGTCACCGTGCGTCTGACCGATCGGCTGCAAAAGTCGGGGCTTCGCTGAGGGAGGAGGAAGCATCGGGTGTCTGGAGAACAGCTCTCAACTACTCTGCGCCAGTCAAGAACAGTTCAGCCCTCCAGAAGACACTGTGATGCTGTGCTTAGGTCCTCCCTAGCTGGAGAGGGTCCTGATGAACCACAGCACAAACGACCCTGGATCTTGCTCACCGGGGATTCTGTCATTCTTTCAAATATGGTGGTGGTGGTGGGGGGGGGACAAATAGACCCTGCGGCACGGATTTGCAGAGTAAGGATGAGGGATAAATAATGCAGATGCATTTAGCAGCAGTAATTTCCTGCCTGTGTTCTCCAAAGTTATGCATGATCCTTTCGCTCGCTTGCTGGCCTTACTTTCTCCTGCCCGAAGACTGGGAGAAAGCGAAATCAACATTGAGTGGGATGATTCTCCAGAAGAAGGAAAACCTTCTGGGGCTGGTTCAATACCTAATCAGGAAGCCTGAAAAGCACTGATTTAATTAATCATCCCGAAGTTCCTTTGGAGGGGTCGGTGCAGGAGCATCTGGATGAGGCTCTGAGAGCGCGCGCCGGAAAACACCCACCGCGCACGCGCATGAGGGAGGAAGTGCGGCTCAGCGGCAGGGCAGCCGGCCCTAAAATGGGCATCAGCACCCACTGGTTTCCGGCGGAGGCTCCTTCAGGATGTCACATGCTGTAGAACAGCTGCAGAGGGTGACGGTGGCGGCAGCTGACTCTTTTGAATACAGACAAGGGCAAGATGCCGGCCTCATGGCTGTTTTCTTTACCAAGATATCTGGAGAACGTTTTCTTGACCATATTACATAATCCTAGAGTCTGTATGCTCACGCTGCCCATCAGAGAGCTCAGACACGTGATGCTAGCTTTATGTCCCTGGCCAGTTACAAGAAACAGTTTATAACATCGTGGAGATTTTCATTCATAGTAACTGGGAGATCATTCCTGCCATGAATCTTCTCTTTAAGACTCGCCTTGCCTGTCCCATTCCCAGTACCCTAAATCCAGGCCTATGTAATGCACTTGAATTACTACCTGCTTTCTCATGTCTGGTTGCTCCCTGCGACATCCATTTGGGTCCCACTGTCAAGACAATTTTTGAAGAACACCACTACCCTCCTCTGTACCCTATTGTGGCTTCCTGCTATCTATAGCATAAAAATCAAAGTGCTCTGGCTTCCAAGGCCTTCCAGTATCTGGTCCTGCCCTCCTACCCAGCGTAACCTCCCCTAGCTCCTCTGGAAGGCTGTTTTCCTTCAGTGAGTTCCTTAGACCCACTCCATACTGGGCTCCTATGCAGAGCTTGTGTCTTTTTAAAAAAATGTTTATTTATTTTAAGAGAGAGAGAGAATGAGCGGGGAAGAGGCAGAGAGAGGGGGGGAGAGAGAGAGAGAGAGAGAGAGAGAGAGAGAGAGAGAATCCCAAGTAGGCTCCACATTGTCAGTGCAGAGCCTGATGTGGGTCTTGAAGTCATGAACCGAGGTCACGACCTGAACCAAAATCAAGAGTCAGACACTTAACCAACTGAGCTACCCAGGTGGCTCCTTCCCTCCCCACCCCCTTTTTTTTTTTTAAATTGTGTTGTGTCTTTTGATCTCTTACCGCTTCCAAGAGGCCTCTCCAACCACTTTAGGCCAGGCTCATTTGTTCATTTATCCTTTTATCCATTCATTGATTTGTTCATTTAATTTACTGAGCATCTTTCATACTCCATGCATTGCCAGCCTCTGCATGTACATTCATAACCCCTTCGTCATCAAGGTTCCCTCGGACACATGTGTGCAGTTTGAGCTCTCAACAAAGGGGTGGAGGGGTGGAGGTGGCCAGTAAAATGAGAAATCAAGCCCGATATCCTTGTAACCTGCTCCCCCTGCCACCAGGCTTTCCTTTCTTTTCTCTTCCTCAGCTTTGGCCTGCTCATTAATGAGGAATTTCTGCCCCAGAACAAACCTTAGTGTTATTTTTCTCATCACTGCTCTTCGTACCAGTCCGGGTGTTATGACCTTGTTAAAATGACATTTGTTAAGTAGAACTCTGGGCCGCCAGGTTACAAGCTGTGGTTCAACAAGGGACCACAAGGGATACCTTGAGGGCCATGCAGGCAGGTCGGGCAGGATGCAGGCTGAGAGAAGAGCAGAGGCTGGGGAATATGCCTTTATCAGGGGTCTGTGACGGGGGTGCTTTGGGGTTCCAAGGTTAAGGCTGGATTGGTCAGTTTTGAGCAGGGATTTGGTAAGTTCCATGGGGGTCTTATCTAAGGGGTGCACACGGGCAAGGCTCTGGGAACCAGGGAGCACTGTCGATTGCAAGGGCTGTTGGGGAGTCATGGTAGGAACTCTTTTTTGTTTTGTTTTTGTTTTTTGTTGTTTGTTTTTTGAGAAAGAGAGAGGCAAGTGAGAGAGGGCCAGAAAGAGAGGTAGGGGTGGGGGGAGAGAGAGAAGCAGAGCTCATCTGAAGTGGGGCTCGAGCTCACCTGATGTGAAACTTGAACTCTCGAACTGTGAGATCATGACCTGAGCCAAAGTCAGATGCTTAACCACTGAGCCACCCAGGCGCCCACATCAGGAACTTCTATTATTTGTAACACTGCAGCTGCTATCTAGGGCTTGTCACACTGCGGCTACTACCTAGGGCTTGCTTGGTATGAAGGGGCTGGTGTCAGCTTCATTTCCCTGCAGGCCTCTTGGCCAAACAGAATGGATGCAACACCATGGAGTAGCTTAGCCCAACTCTCAACACTCAGGGTGTGGGAAGCAATGAAAAGTTCACTTGACTGGGATTTTTGAGGGGAGTTTAATACTGGTGCTAATTTCAGAGGAAGGGCAGGTTAAAGGAAGTCTCAAAGTGAGTGGAGGCACACAGAACAACAGCCTGGAATCTGTCACCTGAAGACAGCCTTGGAGGAAGTGCCTCCATCAGTCTGTCATTGGAGAGGAGTTTCTCTGTCTCAGCACTGTTGTTGTTTGGGGTCAGATCCTGTCTGTATTATGGGGGCTGTCCTGCGCTTTGTAGGGTATTTGGCAACAAATACCTGGTAACTTGGTTTTGAGTAACCAAGTCTGTTACTCACAACATGCCGGTAGCACCCACCCACCTACCTAGTCATGACAACCCGAAATGTCTCTACACTTTCCAAGTTTGCCCCAGGGGTGCAGTTCACTCTCCAGCTGAGAGCCACCATCATAAAGGGCTATAATCACTGCCGGATGGAGCAGGAGCACAGCGTGGGTGTGGTGGGGGGAGGGAGGAGACAACTGATGTCTCACTCAGCCCTCCCCTCATCTCCAGTGTTCCTGTCACTGCTGAGCCTAGACAGAAGCCAGAGGATACAGTTTTACTCCCTCCAGGACACCCCTTCCGTTCACTTTAAGACTAAATCCCAACAGGCAATTATACCTGAGGCTCCCCAGACACAATGGCGGCAGAAGCCATTCATTCACTGGTGCTCCCAAGTGCTGATGAAGATTGCCTCTGGCAGCCCAGAGATTAGTTACCAGAGTCATTGCCAGGGACAGACCTCTGCCTCTTGCCTTCCCCTGTTTTTGCCTCACTCCAATGCACTACTTGCTATTTCCCGTTATCTCTAATTTAACATCTTCATTCAGATCTGCCTGCCCACTTATCGGGAGAAGTACCTCGAAAGGTCTGCAGAAGCTGAAGGAATAATCGTTGCTATACTTCGGGACTTCCAGTTCTCCTTTTGAGACAAATCCTGTCAAGACCCCAGTTTTCTCTCTCATTTCCCCTCTCTAGTGTGCTCAGTGCCTTCTAGAGGAAATATTGCCAAACTATCACCCTATTGCTGCTGAATTGAACTAATGTGTTCGTGTTCGGATAATGCTTGGGCCACCCTGTTGGCGGTGTTTTGTCCGTGGATTGATTAGATAGACCTTCAGCCATCTTGCGGGCAGAGTTCCTACATTTTGTTGGGAGACTTGTTTACAGCCACGCTTATCATATTTTTACGAGCATATGAATCTTCTGGGATCTTGTTAACATTTAGATTCGGGAGGTGGGTTCAGAGAGGAGCCTTAGTCTGCGTTTCTAACAGGCTCCAGGATGTTGCTGCTGGACCACATCTTGAATAGCAAGGGTCCGGGAGATGGCAAGACACATGGTGCTTTCTGATGTGAGGGATCCATTCGATTATAATTCATTATAATTCATTATAATCCATTAAGACGCTCCTGCAGAACACTGGGCTCGGTTTGCAGGGGCTCCAGAGGTGTACTCTCATCGTCCTGAAGACCCCATCTGACTCTGCGTTAAAGCACAGAGACTTTTGCGGCTGTTTTTCTCTCAAGAGGTGTTTCTCCTCCAGACATGGACAAAGCTTTCATTTCCAATGAGTCCCAGCATTTCCCCAGAACATCAGAAACAGCCAGCTTTGCCCCTCTGTGAGACTGACCTTAGCTTTGCTTCACAAACGCTGGGTTTTATCTCGATGCACAAGGAGAGAGAAGGTGTTTCTGGTCCTGTGAATTGATAGAACTCGGCTATGTCCTTTCTCTGCTGTGGATGAATCATTTTGGTGGACAGAGAACTAAGTCAAGCATGGCTGCTTTTCCGTAGGCGCAGGTTGGGGTGTGTGCCTGTAGGTACACACGTGTAGGCTGTGAAGTCAATTTGGTTTTGCAATAAAGTTACTGTCTAAAAAATACAGACTCTGTTAGTGGTTCCTGAATGTCACCCCAGTGCTGCAGAGAAGCGTCACAGAGACTGTCATTATAGGAGCCATCTTTGTTTACCTCAGAATTTTCACTCATGGCTCATTGCTTTCCTCTTCTGAGGGACTCCATTCTGGTCAGCTGGTAACACTGACTAGGTGCTAACTGAGGTTGTAGACCCCAAGGAAGGGTTGGAATGGGTCCAAGTCTGGATAATATGGATTCCCCTCAGGTAGTCATCTAACCAATGAGGCATGTCCCCTGAACCGACTTGAATGCTTCTGAATGTCTTATATCCTGTTGGTGTATATCTTAAGTGTGGTGGAAGGAGCAGGGCAGCATGTGAAATGTTGGAGCCCTCATTTACAGAAGAGCTACTCTCCTCCCAAAGAAAATACTCTTTTTCTCTCCAGGCCAAAGGGGCTTATCATCAATACCGAGTGATTCATGCTGAGAAAGGTGATGGCATATTAAAATGATCAGGGGTGCCCGGGTGGCTCAGTCAGTTAATTGCCGACTTCAGCTCAGGTCATGATCTCACGGTTCGTGGCTTCGAGCCCCGTGTCGGGCTCTGTGCTGACAGCTCAGAGCCTGGAGCCTGCTTCAGATTCTGTGTCTCCCTCTCTCTCTGCCCCTCTCCCACTTGTGTGTGTGTGCTCTCTCTCTCTCAAAAATAAATGGATAAACGTTTTATATATTTATGATATATTAAGTATCATATATATAGTTATATATGTATAGTTATATATATATAGTTATATAGTTATATATACATAAAACAACACTGGCCTTACCGCTGTTCAGGAATTGGCTAAATATAATATAGTACATATAGCACATAGAATGGAATAAAATCCACGTCTTGCATGCCCATGTTTGTGATTTTAGGGCTCAATGCACATGTACACACGATATTGGTAAATAGGTTATAAGATGGCATGCTGACTATAAGCCCTCTTACCTGAAGTGTGTGTTGATGTGTGCATGAACGTGTATGTGCATATGTGTACCTAGGCATGTAGTGTATGCATGTACATGCCTGCACATGTAGGTCTGTATGTGCAGGTGTGAGGGTGTGTTTGTGGCTAAAACCGTGTGTCAAGATGTCCTAAAAGATGTTTCCCCCCAACTGAGTGTGGTTATCACTGGGTGGTGGATCTCTGGTGATTTTATTGTTTTTAGATCTTGCATTATTTTTTTAATTATTATTATTATTTTTAAAAATAATTTATTGTCAAATTGGTTTCCATACAACACCCAGTGCTCATCCCAACAAGTGCTCACCTCTGTGCCTGTCACCCACTCTCCCCACTCCCACACCCCCCTCTCCCCTCAGTTTGTTCTTAGTCTTTGAGAGTCTCTTATGTTATGTCTTCCTCCCTCTCTGTGTGTTTTCTTCTTCCCCTTTTCCCTTCCCCCCTGGTTTTCTGTTAAGTCTCGCAAAGCCCACCTATGCGTGGAAACATATGGTATCTGTCTTTCTCTGCCTGACTTATTTCACTCAGCATAATACCTAAATACTTATTTCACTCAGCATCCATGTTGCCACACATGGCCAGATTTCATTCTTTCTCATTGCTGATTTTGCTTTATTTAAATACCCCATAAGGAGTATGTATCCTTTTTAAAATCAGGGGGACAAACAGTACTTTGCGTATGAAAAAAATCAAACAAAACCTGTTATACTTCGTTCCTGTTCAGTCCTAACTGGATTCACAGGGTGGTTCACTCTCGAGTGAAAAATCAAGGGACTCCTCCTTACCCGCCCTGATTTTTGGGCTGAGCCTATCTGTGAGCACATTTCTGTAATAGTTTCCTCCTTTGCTCCAGGCCTGGAGGCCATGGGTAATCTCACCGCAGCTCCTGCTCCTGACTTCTGGCCTAGAAAAGCTACTGGCTTAAGGAAGTTGAGTTGGGATATTCTGGGCCACTGCCTGCTGTTTACAGTGTTTATCTGCCATCCCGGGCTTGCAGTTTTAGGATGTCTCCTGAGAAACGGATCATCGAAGCACCGTCTTTACTAAATACAATCAGAGGAATTTTTCACTTGGGGTAACCTTGCCCCTCCTCATTGACGACCTCACTGTTTCAACAGGACACCATTGTGGGCAATCGCCACTTGTAAATTCAGCAAAAGCGAAAGTCAGAATTTGAGTCCTTCCCTGGCGTTGGTTTCTAACTGGAGAAGAAGGACGTTGGTCTCACCTTCCTTGCTGGATGTGGTGCCGTCAGTGAACATTAAAGGAGGAAAGTAAAACTCACTCGGAAATCCCTCTGCCCCCCTCCCCCCCCCCCCACTTCAGGGCAGCATCTTACTCAAAAAGAAGAACAAAGAAAGGCTGGGCAAATCTATACTGTTTGTCCCTGCCTCACAAATTTGCTGTCACCCCGCCCTCTTCTGGGGAAGAATGTTCTGACTTCAGAAAAGCAAGGAGAGGGATGGCCCAGGAATCATGGAGTGAAGTCTGAGTTGGCAGTGGCTTTGGTCTCATGAGGGCAGCATGAGGGTGCTGGTGAGCATAGCACCTGGTCTCTACGTGCTTGTTAACGTCACTTTGGTTCCAAAGTCACAGCTTGTACCCACTGTGCTCTTTATTTTTGGTTATTTTTCTAAAGAGTTTTATTTCTTTTTTTTTTTTTAATTTTTAAAACTTTATTTTTGAGAGAGAGAGAGAGGAAGAGAGAGAGAGAGAGGCAGGGTGCAAGCAAGGGAGGAGCAGAGAGAGAGGGAGACACAGAATCTGAAGCAGGTTCCAGGCTCTGAGCTGTCGGCACAGAGGCTGATGCAGGGCTTGAACTCACAAACTGAGAGATTATGACCTGAGCTGAAGTTGGACACTTAACTGACTGAGCCACTCTGGCGCCCCAGAAGTGTTTTATTTCTAATAGTTCCACTCAAGATAGTAATTTTCAGAAGATTTTCCTTTAAGGTATTTCATTTGGATTTCTCATAGCAGAAACTTTCTCCTCGTTTTTACACTGTCATCAAGTTCAAAGATCATAAATAATGAGTCTAATCTGAAGCCTCCTATTGTTTAACAAAAATGTCTATAGACATAAATCAAATCGGCTATATTTTAGATAAGTCTGCAAGCGATCAGTGAACAGTCTAAGTAGAGAGATATTCTTTCATTTTCTTGCTGCCCGAATTTCCACATTAGCTCTTCTAGCTGCGATATATCTGGGCATTGATGCTTTGAGTGATGTTAGAACTTGTCTTGCCTGAAAGACTGAAGAAAACAAAAAACAAAAAAGTCAGATGCTCCCACCTATATTGGATAAAATATAAAGGTATTTGGAAGAAGTTGGAAATGTCCTGGGAATTTTTCCTATTGCTTTCTGTCCTATGCATTTCATGGAAGAATTTCCAAATAAAAATCTTTATTTATGCTATTTATTGGCTGTCATCGCATTATCTTCAATTTGTTGGCAGATTTAATTCAAGAAGACGATAACAAAAAACAGAATCATTTGGCCTTGCCCCTCCCTGGCCTCATCTCCTACGACTCTTGCCCTTGGTCATTTATACTACATCCTCCCTGATTTTCTCTCTTTCCTTTCTGCCTCAGGACCTTTAGAGAGTTTGCTTACTTTGAATGCTCTTGCCCTGTACCTCTCCTCCCCCATTCTTCTGTGCTTGACAATCTTTTCCATATTCTGGGCTATAGTTTAAAGACCCCTTCTTCAAGCAAGCCTCCTCCGAGTCCCCAGAAGATGGTAGGGACTCTCCGAGTCCCCAGAGAGCAGTTATATGCTCTCTCTGCGCCTCGTAATTCTCCTTTGTAGCATCAGTCAAAGCAGCGATTATATTTACATGTATACTTATTTACATAATTATTTGCTTAATGTATGTCTTACCCCAAGGCTGTATGTTCACAGACCAAGTCTGCCCATACTGTCTCTGCAAGCACTTAGTATGGTGCAAAAGGCATTCAATAAATACTCGTTGAATGAATAAGCAAATATACTCTTAGGTACTTTTGGTGACAAAGAGGATGATGAAGGAGAGAATATGTATGACTCTACACAACTCTATCAATAACACTAAGGAGAGAGAGAGTTGCATATTCCTCCCATGATAGGTAAGGTGGATCACTAGTTGTCACGTGAATTAAGGGGATATTTCAGGCAACAAGGCAGTTACAAATAGCCCTGAACAGAAATATGTCTGCTTTAGTCTTACTTGATATGGTCTGGGACATCTGTAACAACACTGCTGTTAAGAGGGTGACAGTAAGAATATGAGGTTGACAACAGTAATAGTAAGGGGGCTCTCTAAGTCAACGCCAAAAAGGAGGTGGTTGACTTTGTATAGTAGCTATGTTCATTTCATCTCAGAGTCACTTTGATGCTTGTGTCAATGACATACAGGAAACGCCTCCAGTAAGAGCTGCCATTTTACTCACTGAAATATCTTTGGACTTTGCTGTCTTTGTAACTCTGCTATTCTCTTTAACAAGTCCTGGGCTTGACTTCAGCACAGTCCATTATTTAGCCACAGGTTTCTTTAAACAGTGCCATGGAGGTTTTCTAACTCTTATACTTTTCTGAGTTAGTAATTGACTTCCTTGAGCTTAGTATTCTCTTCCAGTCCACATTGCATGTACAGCCACCAGCCAACCCCGCAGTGTTTTTCATTACTAAGTCCTCTGTATCTCTCAGCTAATATGTGTATTGTGCATGCCAGCGTGTCCCCTCCATGTGTGTATCTTGTCCACGTTCACCACCAATAAAACTCTTGGCCATTGGCTCAGCATGCCAGTGGATACCTGCACTCCGCTTTCTACCAACAGTGGGTTCACTGGTTGGTGAGTGATCTAATTCCAGAATACCATTCTGAGAGTGCTTTATAGAGACTGTTTGTGGACTGTGTTCTTTTAGTTTCCAAAAACAGACCCTAAACTGAGGATTTATGTGAAAATGACTTATTGAGAAGAAAAGTCTGGTAGGGAGTAAGGAAGTGAGACTTGGAAGAAAAGAAAGAGAGGCAAAACATGGATAAGGTATCCAGTTGCATGGAAGATAACCATGTCTTACTCCTGCGGGGGAGTTCTGGAAATGGTGTAAGTCACAATTCAGAGGTATCCGCATCAGGGCTAAGGGGGTGAAAGCATTTATACCGCCGTCCCTCACACATTGGTTTAGGGTCATACCTGAGGAATTTCAGTTTCTAGACTCATCTGGCTCTGTGCACAAAGGCAAAGCAGGTGGCTGCAGCCTGAGGGCAGTACTCTGGAGAAGACTTGTGGACAGTTGGTTTGGGGTGAGATCATACTGGGAGCTGGTGTGCATACAGATGGCAAATATGTCTGAGGACTCGTGGATGGAGCACTAACAAGGTCCACTTTTCTGGTCCCATGGTTCTCTTCACATCAATTAATGCAGTGATCATGGGTCCATTCACTTTTTAAAGAGGTTAAGTCTCTACAATTCAACATGGAGGCATACATACCAGGTTCTGTTTGCCTCTAGCTCTTAAAGATGTAAACTTTGATCTACCTCTAAGGATAAAACTCTGCCATCTGAACCTTATGCCGATTAGGGGATTGCTTAATTAAACTGTGGTACATCCAAATTATGAAATACTATTCAAAAGACAGAAAAGAATGATGCCCGTCTATAGGCACTGCTACAAATAAATCTCCCGGAGATACTGTTCAGGAGGAAAGCAAGTTGCAAAACTATGTACAGTTTCAGGTAGATATGGTGAGAAACACGCCAAATAAGAGACAGTTGTCTTGGCATGGTAGAGGACCTGGATGGTATGTAGGTATCAAAAGAGAAGGGAGCTCAATCTGTAAAGTTTCATTGTTAAAAAGGAAGATAGGACCATGCCTTGGTTATATAATTAAAAAGTGAAATTTCTACAACCAAGCAATTTGGATATTATTAGATTTTAACATGCTTTTGGATGTCAGTACCTCTTCTATGCCCAGTGGGCGCCTGCAGGCTTTCCTATGCTTTAAGACAATAGGCTATCCATTTTGGTACCACGTATATATTGTGTAGGATATGACAACCCAAGCCTCCCCTGCCAGGATCGTATGGTTGATAAGGAGCAAAGACCAATGCTTTTTAGTCTATGAAGATGTGAAGGCCAGTATAGGTGCAAGGAACTATTTCTCATTCTCTCTCCCCCTCCCCCTTTCCGTTCCTATCCCTGTCCCCACCCCCATCTCTGTCTTCATCTCTACGTATCCATCTGCCCATGTATTTAATCTGGTGCAAAACAAATCCCTAAGCACTGCACAGGGCAGATGTAAGAGAGAATGATAGCAGAATCTGCCTACAATAGGTTTATCCTCAGGAGAAGAAACTTTACATGTAGAAGACTGATTTCAAGGTTGCATGACGACATACTGTCATCTGCACAGCGTGTCTAAGTTCTGAGAAGATAGGCATAATAATCCCATCAGAAACCATAGTTCCAGATTCTGAGTCCTGATAAATGCATTTTTTGTCCTATAAATAAATGATTGGCTGAGGGCATATGTCGTAGACACCTTTGGAAAGTCTACCAGGCAAGGATAACCAACTTTCTCTAGAAATTCCCCTTTTCTTAAGAATGGATTCCCTGGCTATAGTTGACAGAAAGTGATCTGGGCATGTGATCTAAGTTGGGCCCGTCAGATTTTATCTCATGGGAATTTGGAATTGGCTGTAAGAGACTGTAGGGAGTCTGTGCTTCTCCTTTGAACAGAATGAGCAGAATGATGTGAGCTCTGAGCTGTGGAATGAGACCCCTGTAGGTACAGAGAAACAGAAAGTGCCTGTTTATAGACACTTACAAAATATGAGTAGAGACAAGTGGAGGCAAGAACTAGAGGGAGGTCTCTGCCTGGGCTCCTGGCAGCTCCCAGCTCCTGTCTCCTGTCCCTTCTGGGCCTTGGAGACACCCAACTTCTCTGACACATCTCCATTTTAAAAACTTATTTAAGCTCACTGTTTCTGTTACTTGCAGTCTAAAAAACCTCAAGGAAAACAGTAATTCTTTTCTTATGTGGTGTTGCTAGTTTAAGGCTATATTCTACAGCCTTCTTTGTATTGTTATTTTCCGAGATAACTTGTATTTATTTCAGCTTCATTTGAGAAAGTTTTAAATAAACATAAGCCATTACTGGAGGGAAGTGCTTGTGGAAATTGGATAAGTATTGTTTCAAATATGTTATCGATTGCAGGAGGGTGGCCAGGAGGTGGGGAGACTAGAATAATTTTGGGGAGGCGATGTAATATAGAGCAGAAGAGAGTGGGTTTTGGGGTTAAAATACCTGTGTAGACAGGTATCTGTGTCTGAATATGATTCTACCACTTAGTTACTGGCTGACTCAGACAAGGTATATCATGGCTCTGTAACTCAGTTTTTCCATCTGTAAAATGGGTTTATAATAGCACCTATGTTAAATATATCAAAGCGTGGTTGTAGAGAATAAATGGGACAATACATATAAATGATTCAGAACACTACTTGGCCTTAGAATGGCACTCAGTAAATGGTAGTTCTTGTTGTGACTGACAAAAGGAAGGAATAAGTGAGTAGACAAAAATAAATGACTAATAATCCTCAGTATAGAGATGGTCCATGTGGTTTTCTTTCTGCCAAATATGGAAGAGACATCGAGAGATGACAGCTGGAGCGTGCACAAGCCAACCGCAGATTCTCCTGTAAGTTGTGGGTCCCCAAAGGAAATTGTTTTCCCTCAGGAGGTGAAGATAAAAGCATCTTGATCTCCGATGGAATGAGGATGCTGTGCATAAATTCGGAAGATTGCTTATTGAAGTCAGTTGGCGAGCAAAAGATCTGAGAGGGTTTCTTGAAAAGAGGGAGGAAGTTAAGAATCAAAAACATTACGAATCAGTAAAAAGAAAATGAAAAAATTATGTTTAAAGTTAATTTTAAAATATATATTTTCTCTGTATATGAGCGAGTTGTGTGGCTTACATACATAAAGACCAAAAAATCCTCATTTCTTTACTGCATCTGAAATTCAATACTACTTTATAGTTTAGGCTGTAATGCCAAGGTCTTTGGCACAAATTTGGTAGCAACTGTTGAAAGGGGCAATCCTCCAAGGGCACCGAGTGTCCCTATTTAATCTTGCTGGATTTTTCAGGAATGCAAGGCCCTACCCACTCTTTGCCTAGGCCATTCTCAGGGTCATATTTGCAATGAGCAACCCGAGAGAATGCAGTAATGACTTGCTTTGGGACCAAGGGCAGGCCTCCTATAGAGGAGGTAGATTCCCCAAACTCAGGGCTCCTCACGTGTGGTACAAAGCCATTGTGTGTGTAGCATCCATCTGGGCTGCATGCAGATCCACCTAGGATGCTTTGAGCTGCCCCTGTAGGAATGGAGACAAAGGGAACTGACATAAAACATGAAACTCATGTGCTTGCTGAGCCCTGAGTAATAATGTCCTTTGTCTCTGATCTAAGGCTTTCATGTCTTCTGCTAGCATGTGTGAAACAGTAACAGGTTAACTTGTTAGCTTGTAAGTAGGGTGAAAGGCCAGATCTGGATATCAACTTCTCTAATTATAAGAAATATGTGTCTTCTGAATGAAGAGAAGGGCTGGTCAAGGAGAAATATAGTGGAATGTGTTACATCTTGCATGGAAGCCATAGTGCTGAGACCTAACATCTGTCCGGATATAGGCAACCATATTCTAGGTGCTCTGCATGGGCTCCTGAACAAGGTGGCAGAAATCTGTGGTAAGAGGTTCCTACTACCTTGGAGGAAAGGAAAGGACTTTATCTAGGGCTAGGAGAGGCTATTGTGGGGCACACTGGGCACAATAGAACGGAAACTTAAAAGGCCGTAGTCAGAATTAAAGTGTACAGTGGGGGTTGGGGGGTTGGGGTGGAGGTGAACAGATGAATTCTTTCACACAAATTCTTGCCATTTGAGAGAAAAGAGTTCCTTCGATTCCACTGACTCCAGTGGAATCTGCCAATGTAACATGTAGGGTTTTTGGTAGTGAAGTTTGAGGGTGCCTCTGCTTCCAGTGTGGAAATGGGGACTCATCTCCCATCCTTAGTGAACCCCACTTCCTCAGATCAGCCTGTATAAGCCACCATGCACTGTGTTATCAGTGCCTGACAAGAACACTGCTCCGCTCACAGTAAGTGTCCTGGGACAGATGGCCTTGCCCCAGCCTTGCTCCTCATCAACTGCTCTATCCTTCTGTCTCCCTGGCTCCTGACTTCCTGAACTTGTCCTTAGTCTTGACAATGTATTTGGCTCCACAAGGATTGACCTTTAGCATTTTATTTGGATGTAGTTTGTATTACTTTGCTGGTTTTTTCCACCTCCTTCTTTTTAGGACATTAATCTGTCTACTCAAACCCAAGCCCAAACCTTGGCCTGCTTGGCCGTGGGCCCTCCTTGCCTGGCTTTACCTCCCTGGGAAGGGGACGGTAAGATATCATAATCACCTCGGGTTTAGCTAGTTATAAAGATATATGCCTTGATATTTCATCAGCTCTGGGTGTTTTCAAAAAAAATACCATTACGAGCAAAAGAAAATAAAGCATCTCAGTAGCTCTTATCGTTCTGAAGATCAGTCTGCAGTGGAGTTGATAAAAAAAAGCAGCAATGCAAACATCTGGGTGAAGGAGCAGAAAATCAGGTTATAATTCTTTTTTATATGAAAATATTTATATTCTCCCAGGCCTCGGATCCTTAGTTAGCGTCTGATGTAGAGACAAAGGAATGTTTCACTACATTTAGTGATGAGCATGAGGAGTGAACACAAGCGTGACGCCATCTGCAAAGCAGTGTGCATTTCAAGTTTGTTGACAGGACTTCCTGGAGGGGAACTGGAAAAAAAGCTGCCCAATTCCTAATGAAAGGGTAGCTTACATTTTCCTTTCTCTATGAAAATAACCAGTTATGGGTTTTTCTTTTTCCCAATTCTAACACTATTTAACACTATAAATTCAGTTTCGTTTAGTTAAATCCTAATGGGACTGAGGTTTGTTTCCCCAGAAATCTCCACTGTAATAGGAAACGAGATCAAGTCCGGAACAGGAAGCACTAGCATCACAGAAAATTAGGACACACATTTGCTTACGTGTTTATTTTCAGCTTTAGAAAGTCTGATTTTTGGACAGATAGGAGTCTGTCCTATATTTGTCTTGGATTGGAACGGGGATGGAGCCAGAGAAACAGGAGGATGGAGCATTTGACGAGGAGCACAGTCAGGAATGAGGAATGTAGAAATGGGAATTGTGGGCTCAACTGCGTAAAAGTGGGTAAATTCATAATTAACTTACTGACCTAATCCACCGCTTCCCATACTTAAGGAGAATTTAAGAGGAGACTTCTCTCAGAGTCCGGTGCTGACTCAGATTAGTCTTATTACAATATCACAAAAGGGGAAGAACAAAAAAAAGTAGCTATAAACTCATTATGTAATAACTTTGGTTAAGATGTAGGCATGGCTAATTAAAAAGTTACAGCCAAGCTTGCAGATAGGATTTTGCAAGAGATAGTTGCAAGAGAACGTGGCTCTCATCCTAACATCATGAGAAACCTGGACTCCTTACAAAATAATTGGTGAAAGAAAACCCATCAGGGAGTTGAAAATGCAAATAAATCTAAAGGAACTGAAGTCCAGAAAGGAACAAGCCCTTCCTAGGAGAGGAAACCCAAGGGGCTTTCATTTCTAGGAATAAAGATGGAGGAGTAGTCAACCCCACCATGGAGGGAGAAACCAGCCACACTTTTAAGAGCTGCACATAGACTGATAAAACAGAATAGAATCCCTAGTCTTCTGGGGCCGCCATAACAAATTACAAGACTTGGTGGCATAAACAAGAAACATTTATTTCACATTTCTAGTGGCTAGATATTTGAAACAAAGGTGTTAGTAAGGCCAGCCTCTGTCCAAAGACTCATGGGAAGATATTCCTGTCTCTTTCTGGCTTCTGGTGGCTCCTGGCAGTTCTTCATGTTCCTTGGTTTATAGCTGCATCACTCCAATCTCTGTCTTTGTCTTAACAATGTCTTCTCCTCTGTGTTTCTGTCTCTCTATGTATCACTTTCTGTCTCTTAGAAGGACAATTGTCATTGGATTTGGGGCCTGCCAATATAACCACATTTCAATCCTTAGCTGAACCACACCTGCAAAGACCCTATTTACAAATAAGGCTACATTCTAAGGTTCTGAGTGGACAGGGATTCTGTGGGGACACTATTTTGAGTCATGAATTCAGGCGGAGCTTATTTTAGTAACTCTTCTGCTCTACGTGAATTGACTTGAGTCACTTGCTGGTACTCAACTGATAGGTGGCCCAGTCCGGATGGTCCAGGATAGCCTTACTCACATGTTGAGTCCCTTCACAGGGACAGCTGGAAGGCTGGATGTCACTGGGATCTCTCCATTTTCATGTTGTCTAGGGCCTTACCATGTCCTCTCTTTAGCTGGGGAGTTGGACACAGGGATCCTTAGGTGAGTCATCCAAGACACAGGAAATGAAACCTCCTAGTCTCTTAAGCCCTGGGCCCTGAAACTGCATTATTCTTCAATACTTTAATTCACAAGGCAGCGACAGTGACTGCCTCAATTCAAGGGGAGGTAACTACATGTGACCTCTGGTACTAGAAATATCTTAAAACAAAACCAAAAATATTCATAGCAATTTTACTTCTAATAACCCCAAATAGGCAATGACTTAAATGCCCATTAGTAGGTGAATTGACAAAATAATTGTGTTATATTCCTACTTTTGATGACTAGTCGACAGCAAAAACAAAAACAAAAACAAAACTGTGGGCCAATATAACTACATGGTTGAATCTCGAAACTATACTAAGCAAAAGAAACCAGACATACGCACAAAATACGTAATGTCTGATTCCATTCATGTGAAGCCAAGGAGCTATGGTGAAGTCAGAAATCAGAATAGTGGTTACCTTTTGGGGGAAGGTAGATTAAATAAAAGGGGTACTTTCCTGAAGAACATTTCTGGAGGAAGAGGAATTTTCTGTGTTTTATTTGGGGTAGTAGTTACTTGGACATACACGACAGTCAAATTTCACCGAACCGCAGAGTTAAAATCTGTACATTTTGTATAAATTATTCACATACTATATAGTCTACCCATTTAAGGTATATAATTGAATGCATTTTAGTGTAACCAGAGTTGTGCAAACGCCACATTTTTTTTAAGTTTATTTATTTATTTTGAGAGAGACAGACACAGCATGATTGGTGGAGGGACGGAGAAGACAAGGAGACAGATTCCAAAGCAGGCTGTACACTGCCAGCACAGAGCCTGATGCGAGGCCTGAACTCACAAAACTGCGAGATCATGACCTGAGCTGAAACCAAGAGTTGGACGCTTAACTGACTGAGCCACCCAGGCACCCCAACTTCACCTCATTTTAAAAATATGTTTATCATCCCCCAAAGAAACCCTGTATCCATTAGCAGTCGCTTCCATTCTCTCTTACTTACTTACTTCCTGTCCCATGATCCCTCCTTCTCCCTTGGGCATAAGGAATCTATTTTCTGCTTCTACCGATTTGCCCACTCTGGACATTTCATATAATGGAATTATACAATATGTGACCTTGTGTGCCTGGCTTCTTCCACTTAGCATAATGTTTTCAAGTCCCATCCATCCATCCATCCATCCATCCATCCATCCATCCTTCATTCCTTTTTATTGATGAATAGTATTCCGTTGTATGGACGTTCAAGAGTTTTATAGTTTTGGTTCTAAAATTCAGGTCTGTGGTCCATATTGAATTATTTTTGTGGATGGTATAAGAAGGGAACTAGGTTCCTTCTTTTGAATGTGGATATATAGTTGTTTCAGTACTACTAGTTGAGAAGACTATTCTTTCCCTATTTAATTTTCTTGACGTCCTTGTTGAAAATCGACTGACCATAAATTAGAGGTTATTTCTATGCTTTCAATTCCGTTCTATTGATTGATGTTTATACAAGTGCCAGTACCACATTATCCTCATTAGTCTAACTTGTTTTAATATTATTTTTTTTTCCTGAAGTTAAGTCACTCTGACTACTGCGAATATGGTCCTTATTGCTACTACCCTATTTCTTCTGAATTCAGCATTAGGTCAGTAAAGCTCCATCCACTTTTAACATTCAAACTAATATATGACCTTCATTTCCAGAGCCTGATATGACCTCTTATTTGTTCTTTCCTGGCCTATGAACAACTTTTTTTTTTTTTTCAGATTCCCTCTGGATTTTTCTAATTCGCTTGTTACAATTAAAAAAGTACTATTTCTTTACTTTGAAGTTTTTGTAATGACAATTCAAGTCTTAATTACTAAGAAATAAAAGTATTTTCATTCTTCAAAATCTCATCTTTATAACTACTGAAAAAAATCACTGTTTTATAACTGACTGAAGATCTTTATAACTGGTAGAAGAATTCAAATTTTGGTGTTACACTTAAGGCAAGTTAGTTCGATAAGCAGATCTACCAAACTCGTGGCTATGAACTTATTAGTCAGTCTACTAATGTTTAAGCATTGTTGCCCCAGGTGAACTTTAGTGCCAGCAGGATCTTGACTGCAAACACAGACATGGACTCTAGAGTGTGGGATTGTTTAATTTGAAGAGTGGTCTCAGAGATTATCGAGAATATGCTTAAAATAATTTGTTTGGCATGGTAATGAACACACACACACACACACACACACACACACACACACACACACACCGCTCTTGGACTTTTGAGGTTATTATCTATGGACCTTGCACAAACCAAAATTCTGCAAGTCATCCTAGACAACATTTTGCTATATTTTCTATCCTCATTTTACCAGTAAGACTTTTTTTTTATTTTACTTTCTAAATATTTCTCAGATCTATTTACTCTTCTTTCTCTCTATCACTTCTGCCCTATATCAAATAACCATCGTGTCTTGATTAGACTCTTGCAATTGATGGGCCTCTATTATTGGCTCTCATAGCCATGAGTGTCCCTCCTTTATTGCACTTGTCATTACAGCGATTATGGGTTCATGTGACTGTCTGATTAATGTCTTTCTTAGTAGTCTATAATCTGTTTATGACCTGGGGCCATGTCTTTTTTTGACTCATGCTTTGAATCTTCAATGGTAGGCACACATTAACAAATGAGAACTCTGACTTAACTGAAGGGAACTGTTAAAGAAATGGTGAATGATGTGTCCTTGTAGGGCGGTCTCAGGACTCCATGCGAAGTCTTGCCTATCTTATGATATCTTTTATACTGACCTAAGTCCATGTGTTGATGGAATATGGCCTAAATTGTTGGAACCCTCAGGAGAGAAAGAAAATATTATAGGATGGACATGAAAAATTATTTTAATGGTTAGCAAAAATGTAGTAAATTTAACAAAATGAAAATTCTTTTATTATTTTTTAAGTTTATTTATTTATTTATTTAGAGAGAGAAAGAGTGTGCACATGCATGTTCAAGCAGGAGAGGGGCAGGGAGAGAATCCCAAGCAGGCTCTCCACTGTCAGCACAGATCCTGACCTGGGGCTCAATCTTGCAAACCATGAGATCATGACCTGAACCAAAATAAAGAGTTGTATGCTTAATGACTGAGCCACCCAGGTGCCCCAACAAAATGAAGTTTAATATGGAGACATGTAAATGAAGCATACTGACTGCCAAAGTTATAAGACCTGTACTAGTTAGGAGAACTGTGTCTGAACAGCATCATTCACAGAAAAAGCCTTGGAAGCTTTGGTTGACAATAAACTCAAATTACTCAGCAGAGAAGTATGAATGACTTTATCAATTAAAATATGGACAAAAGATATGAATAGGCAATTTATAAGAGACATTACAATTGAACATAAAGAAATTTAAAAAACAAAATTAAAATAACTTTAAGAAACTATTTTCAGCCCACCAAATTGAAAATATTGTATTTACATGGTATATGTATTTTTTATTTTAGAAAGACAGAGAGCATGAGTTGGAGAGATGAGCAGAGGGGGAGAGAGACAATCCTAAGCAGGCTCGGTGCTTGGCACAAAGCCCAGCACAGGGCTTAATCCCATGACACTGGGATCATAACCTGAGCTGAAGTCAAGAGCTGAAAGTTCTACTGACTGAGCCACCCAGGTGCTCCTGAACTAATAAATATTAAATAAAAGGCAACGAACAATAATGCTAGGGTTTGTGATTATCAAGTCTTATGTTTCAGTTTACAATATAAATTGCTATTTTTTGGAGGTGTATTTGGCAATTCAAAAAAGAAAATCCTAAAACATAAGTATTTTTAGTGTTGCAACACTGCTTTTAGGTATTTATCCCATGGAAAGGATACAGTCGATGTGTAAAAGATTTAGCTACAAGGATATTCATTCTAGTATTGCAACAAAAGCAAGAAATATTAGAAACAAATCTCTAACAACAGGGCATTAGTTAGAATATAGCATATTCATATGAAGAAATATAATGCAGCTACTAAAATTTAGCATATGCATAAGAAGAAATATAATGCAGCTACTAAATGATATTTAAATACATGTATAGTTGATTCATTGAGTTTAAAAATAAGATTACAAAATATTGCAATATGATCTTATTGTAGTACAAAATATGTGCATAGGAAAATGGTTGATACTTATTTTATGTGTTGATGGTGCTAAAAAAGAGACGAGTCCAAAATGGAGTCACTTGTGCTAAGCCCATGTCATTAAACCAAGACTTAATACCTAACCTAAAAGCAGTTTCAGCCTCTCCCAGTCAGTCTGGAGTTTCCTGGTGAGCACTGGTGAGGTAGTCTCTCTGATACACCCCCACTGTCCCTTAAATGAAGGCGGTCTTGCCTGAAACAGCCCACTCTTTGCCAATAACATCCTTGTCCCACCTCCTTCTGCCTATAAAAGCCTCCCATTTTGTACAGGCCCTCAGAGCTTTCTATTTGCTAGACGGGGTGCCTGATTCATAAATCATTGAATAAAGCCAATTAAATTTTTAAATTTACTTGGTGCCCTGAGTGCAATGCAGGGGAAAAAAGGGTGTATTAGTTAGAAATGCTTTCAGTTGCATTGACTAGAATGCGCAACTAACAGTGGTTTAAACAATAAGGGACATTTAATTATCTTAAATATGTCTGAGTTTTGCAGTGCAGTGTGGAAGCAGTAGTTCAGCCATGTTCTCGAAAACATAATTTCCTTCTATTGATCCTCTTTGCCTTAACTGGTTGGTGTGATTCCTCCTGGTTGAAACTGTCTGCTGTGGTTCCAGGCATGAGGTCCATGTTCATGGCCCAGAAAAGGGAAAGGGCACTGTTAGGAGTGTCTATCTCTTTTATCAAGAATACTAAATCTACGGGATGCCTGGGTGGCTCAGTCGGTTAAGTGTCCGACTTCAGCTTAGGTCATGATCTTGTGGTTCAAGAGTTCAAGCCCCGCGTCAGGCTTTGTGCTGACAGCTCAGACCCTGGAGCCTGTTTGGAATTCTGTGTCTCCCTCTCTCTCTGCCCCTCCCCCACTCATGCTCTGTCACTCTCTCTTAAAAGTAAATCAACATTAAAAAAAAAAAAAGAATACTAAAGCCTTTCCAGAACCATAGCCCCATCCATCTACATCTGAGTGGCTACAACTGGAACTGGCAGCCACCCATGGGGAGGCTCAGAAACTGGGAAATGGGATTATTATGTTTAGCTTAAACCAACCGTAGTTCTGGGACCGAGCACATTGCCGTTCCAAGACTGAGGTTCTGTAGTGAGTAAGGGGGAAAATGGATCTTGGGTTGATGACAAACTTGGTCTGCCACACAGAGTATGACTGGAGAACAGCTGTTGGTGGGAAGTGGTGGTGGTGACCTAGGTCGGATCACTAAGGATGGTCTAAGTTTGGAGCCTGGAAGTACAGATGGCTCAGACTTGGTTTAAGGTGGCTGTCACTTTGGCGTACCACTGGACCAACCAACAGGTCCAGCCTAGACGTTCAAGGACACTAATGAGTGGATGTGCTTCCATCATTTCCCTCCCCGCTATAGAGATATATTCAATGTGGTCCCTATAGAATGAGATATTTTCCAGGTCAGAGGATCCCAGCAATGTGGGCTCATTGTTGTTTATACCAATAGCTGGCAGGGAGGCGGGTTGTGGGGAAAGGTGGCCATATTGGTATTTGGTCATCTACTTACAAGAAGCAATTTTTTGCTGTGGTATGGTGTGTGATTGTTTTGGTGACAGGTTTGTTAAAACTTAATGGCAATTGAAAAAATGGGTTCCAATAACCAGAGCATTGAGGATGCACAGATATGAAGCACACATACAAAGAATATTACTCCAATGAATCTACCCTAGAAGCTGGGAATGGCAGGCAGGATGAGGGGGCCACCACAATCTAAGAAAAGCTTTATATATAAAGACGCTTATCCAAATGTTTGGCGCAAGAAAAAGACCTGAAAGTGCAGCTCCCATGGACCGTTTGGCTTGGATCCCTGTTTTATTCCTGGAATTTCTTTCATTCAAAGTTAATCATGAATTTTAAAATGTATTACATTTTATCAAGCATTTAACACAATATTGGGGGAGGGTGAAATCTAAATAGAAGCTTACTTGTAGTTCTATAGGGAATAAACTATTATTATAGTTTCATCACACTAGTACTAACTGACAAATAGATATCTAAAGGACACTTCTTTAGAGTTAAGAGGGGAACTGTATAGATCACCATAGCTAAATGTGGTACATGAATGCCTTATCAAGATGCCACCTGAATATGGGTACCTGCTATGAGGAAAGTATAGGATACACATAGTACACTATGAGATTTAGCTCTTTGTCCCTATTATCAGATTTTTTTTTAAGTGAGATAAAAATATTGCTAGGTTTTGAGAATACACTTAAAATGTTTAGACAATATTTTACAAAAATCGTGAATAAATACATGTGAGATCCACAGACAAAAATAGGTACTAAATACATGCACTCACACATACATAAGTAATACAGTAATAAACACAAGTTCCATATACCATCCCACTAAGAAAATAATTATTACTCCATATAATCCTTAATCAAAAACTTGATGGGCTCAATATTAATTCGAACATGAAACACAATTTCCTCCATTTAGAATGGAATAGGTCCATCACAGAGCAGTGTGCACAGCCATCTCTCTCTTTCCTCCTCCTCCTCCTCAAAAAAAAAAAAAAAAAGACTAGGGGCGCCTGGGTGACTCAGTCGGTTAAGCGTCCGACTTCAGCTCAGGTCATGATCTCGCGATCTGTGAGTTCGAGCCCCGCGTCGGGCTCTATGCTGATGGCTCAGAGCCTGGAGCCTGCTTCGGATTCTGTGTCTCCCTCTCTCTCCGCCCCTCCTTTGCTCATGCTCTGTCTCTATATCTCTCAAAAGTAAATAAACGTTAAAAAAAAAAGTATATTTTATCAAGCATTTAATATGATTTTGAGGGTGGCCTTTTTAAAAAAAATCAGTTCAGTGCGCCATAATATCGATGGTGTGCCAGATTGTTAGATCTTTTGACCTACGGAAAGGACATTCAGGTAAGGGGGAAGGCTCTCAGAAGCTCTCTCTCAGCAGAGCCTGGAGGAAAATTCGGAGTGCTGGGCAGACCCTGGAGCTTCTATATCACACACGGGACGTCATTTCTCTTCCTCCTTGCCTTCCTCTCTCTCCTACAGGGGTTGAGGGAGGTCCACTTATCTTCCATTTGTAAACACGCCCAGTATATTAAAACATAAAAGGCAAGTTCCAACTGTCTCCTGGTCCACTTTAAAGGTTTTCATTGAACAAATTGATGCTTTAAAACGCAAAGCGCAAGCTAATTCTTTGCATTCAGGGATTAATTACAGCTTGATTACAATTCATGGTAATCGACGGGGGTGTGTTCTGATGATTGGGGGGGGAGTTGAAGTCTGGGTGGTGAGTTTCTTCTTTCAACCATTCGCTTTATGTGTCACTGATGGAGGACTTCATTTAGAGATCACTTCACAAGTCTAAATTTGAATCCCTTTGTGAACGTGAGAACTGGTCCAGGCAGTTCTCCTGGCTCTCTGCTCCCAGCGGAGGCCCGGGATTATGTGTCAGAGCCCATCGCAGGTGTCAGAATATGTTTATGATACGAGTGGATATTTCATATGGTGTAGACGGAAGAGAGCACTCTTGGGAGGTGGAAGCCGGGGAGTATCAGATCCTGGTTTCGTTTTACTGGCGGCTTACACGCTTCGGAGGGCTACTGTTGACTAGCTTTCGTGCTTTTCTAGGTCTGAGGAGGCTCTGAAAACAGCAACACCGGAAATTCTCCCAAGTCTGCATCTCACCGGCAATGCAGACTTTTGCAGAGTGCGCCTTACGTGTAGCTGCCCAGCACGCCCCTTCAGATTAAGTGAGTCCCGTCTAATTCGGGGATGAGTGTTAAATGCTTGCTTGTAGCAGGTCACAGGGGAGAGGGCACAACTTCAGCTCAGCGGCGGTAGCCCAGATGTCCTGCTATGGTGTCGGTGGTAAAGGAGCAGGTGGCATGGAAATGAAAAGAGAACAGGAGGTGTCACGGCGCGGTGTGAATTAGTTACAATCTCTGCACAGTGCTCCAGTGAGCTTCTGCGTGCGGCGTTCTGTGGTCAGGCCACGTTTGTGTTCTTGCGGCTTACTATCCGGTATTAAGCCTATCTGGAAAGTGACAGCGAGAGTTAAACTATTTCACACCGCTGTTAACAGCGCGGCTGAGTTCACTACTATTTTGGAGGGAAGGGGATTTATTATAGCAGGATCGGAGGCCTGTGGGGTGTCTCTCAGGTCTGAGATTCTACTGCCTCTTTTGTCAAGGAGAGCTCAGTTATATTTTCAAAACTCAAGGCCTCTGTCTCTCTCCCCAGAGGCTTTCTCAGCAAAACACTGGCACAGGGAAGAGAAGTCTCTTTCGTCTCATGTGTAATTGACCAATTAAATGTACTAATAAAATGTGCAGGCTTCAATGTGTGTCCCTTGGTGTCCCGGGGAAAGAGACACATCAAATTGAGATGGTTGCTGTTTGAAATAATCCATCCATTAGAATGTTATTTAACAAAATCACCGTGTGTGTTACAATGAACAGAAGCTCTGGGTGTGCCTTTCCTAAAATGGGGACAGACTAGGAGTAGGGCCGTGGTGTGCTAAGGGTGACCACGGAGAACAACCCTATTTTCTGTGGTTATTTTCCCACGGAGTGGAGAATGTGCAGTGATTCCTTCTTTGCTGGTAGATACATTGAAAAAAAAGTAAAAAAACTTCAAACTCTCTTTAATCCGACTGCATTAAATATGACTAACAGCCCCTGGCTTTGTCCCAGCTGTAGGACACGTGGTGTCTTCTGTGCGGCTTTCCGCACGGGGAAGAATACGTTTCCCTGTTTCCTTTTGTCTTGACATACCCTGTCCCGGGGAATTTGTGAAATCATACAGAGCGTTCTAGGACAGCATTAGCTCAGGGCCTAATAAAGAGATTTCTCTCGCAGATGTGGGTAATTAGGAACGACTCACTAACTGTGGAGCCCAGGATTAAAAGTGTTATTATTGTCTTATTAGAAGTGATGAGGCATGGGCAGGAGTATTTGCCTGGGAATGAATCTACTGACAGCTTCTTGTAACTCTCATCTCTGATTAAAATGCTTAATTGATTACAGAGCTTGGGTACTAAAAACCCTGATTCATTTTTGATACTAATGAGAGAAAAACGTTCTCTGGAGATTCACACATGTGGAGGAAGAAACAGAATCAGTGCTAACGAAGAGCGGGTCACCTGCCGAGTGGGGGGTGGTGGAGAGTGACAGACTGGCGGTGACAGCTACTTGGGGCAGGTCTTGCTCCGCTGTTGTGGCCGAACACATCTTTGCCTCAGTTTCCATGTCTGTAATTTGGGGATAGTAGCATTTACCTTAAAGGGCCTCTAGGGGATAAGAAGAGACAGGGACATGGTGGGAGCTTAATAAACTTTTTTTTTTTTTAATTGTCTTCTTGGAGCATCCGGGTGGCTCAGTTGGTTAAGCGTCTGACTTTGGCTCCAGTCATGATCTCTCATTTCATGAGTTCGAGTCCCACATCAGGCTCTGTGCTGACAGCTCAGAGCCTGGGGCCTGCTTCAGATTCTGTGTCTTCCTCTTTCTCTGACCCTCCCCTGCTTGCACTCACTCTCTCTCTCTCTCAAAAATAAACCTTAAAACAAAAATTAAAAAATTGTCTTTTTGATTTCATTACTTGTAAGTCATGTGTTATTGTAATTCCTCGTAATACATTAATGTATGACGGATATCAGCCAATGCAAGGGGATTATTAAAAATTCCCCTCAATAAAATGTAGATTACCCCAGGTGAATTTTACTCCAAAAGTGTGTTGGCCCCAAACACACCCATCGTCTTCATTTCCTTCCCCTTTCCTCCTACTTCTCCCCCCTTAGTTCAGTCAAGGTAGCACTTGGCCAGTGTCCTGAGGGAGAGAGCTGGCAGGAAACAGAGCAAGAGGAAGAGGGCATTCTGTTGCAGTGCCGTGCCCAGATTTTCCTGGGGACTTGTGATGGCTAATTTTATGTGTCAACTTGATCGGGTCATAGGGTGCCCCGGTATTTGGGTAAACGTTTTTCTGGATGAGATGAACACTCGAATTGGTAGACCGAGTAAAGCACTTTGGTTTCCCTAACGTGGGCGTGCCTCCTCCAATCTATGGAAGGGCCTGGGTAGAACAAAAAGGCGGAATAAGGGGCGCCTGGGTGGCTCAGTTGGTTGAGTGTCTGACTTCGGCTCAGGTCATGATCTCATGGTCTGTGGGTTCGAGCCCCGGATCAGGCTCTGTGCTGACAGCTCAGAGCCTGGAGCCTGCTTCTCATTCTGTGTCTCCCTCTCTCTCTGCCCCTCCCCCACTCATGCTCTGTCTCTCTGTCTCAAAAGTAAATAAACATTAAAAAAAAAGGTGGAATAAGAGAGAACTTTCTCTCCCTCTCTCTCTCTTTCAAACTCCCTCTCTCTCTCTCTCTCCCTCTCCCTCTCTCTCTCTCTCTCTCTCTCTCTCTCTCCTGCTTTCCTTCTGCCTGAAATATCACTGGAATTATACCGTCAGCTCTCCTAGGTCTCCAGTTTGCTGACTGGAGAGCTTGGGACTTAGCATCCAAAATTACATGAGTTAATTCTCTCGATCCCTATCTCCATCCCTCTTCCTATCCTTATCTCCATCCCTACCCTTATCCTTATCTCTCCCACTACTCATATTGGTTCTATTTCTCTGGAGAACCCAGACAAATACAGACTTTGGGACCAAGAAGTGGTACCAAATCCCTACACATGTGGGCACAGCTTTGAAACTGGGCAATATGTAGAAGCTGGAAGGGTTTTGAGGTCTGTGCTAGAAATAGGGGCATTAAAAGCAATTCTGGTGAACTTTCAGATGGAAATGAGGAGTATGTTTTTGGAAATTGGAGGAAAGGTGATCCTTGTTATAAAGTAGTGAAGAACTTGGCTGAACAATGTTCTTGTGTTTTGTGGAATGTAGACCTTGTGAGCAATGAACATAGATATTTAGCCGTGATTTCTAAGCTGAGTGTTGAAGGAGTAGCTTGGTCCTTCCTGGATGCTTACAGCAAAATGTGAAAGGAGATAGATGAATTGAAGAAGGAATTATTAAGCAAAAGGGAACCAGAACTTGAAGGTTCAGAAAATCCTTACCCTATCCATATTGCAGGAGGTGAGAAAGGTCATTGTGAAGAGAAGAACACTAAGGGTGTGGCTCAATAATCATTTGATAAACAGCTAACGGGGGGTGACTTGTGGATTTAACCAGCCTTTTCAACAGAAGCCAGGAATAGAGCTGAGGTTATGCCAGCAAAGATCTTGCCAGTTTGAACTAAAAGGAATAAAAAAAAAAAAGTGAGATAAAATGAAAGAAGGCTGTTGGAATTCTTAGATCCTACAGGACTGGATCTTTGAACTATTTGGTTAAAAAAGTGTTTACTGTCCTTCAAGAAAATAGAAGGAGCCTAAAGGCAACTTAAAGACCATCAGGGTCGCTGCCTTGGATCCAATAGGCCAGATGGCTTTTGAATGAAGACTGGGGCCTGTCCTGTCCTGGAGAGCCCTGTGGCTAGGATATCCTGAGGAACCTTGGGAATGGAGTTGCCTGGGGTCTGGGGGTGTGATCCCCTAACCCACAGATCTATGGAGGTAGAACCAGTGCCCTAGGGGGTCCAGAAAGCAGGGCATCAAATCAAAGAGGATTGTTCTCCAGACTTAAAATCAAGTAGAGTTTGACTTACTAAGTATTGGACTTGCTTGGGACCCCCCCTTATTTATTTTTACCCCCATTCCCCCCTTTTGGAATGGGGGTGTCTATCCTATGCCCATTCCACTGTAGGACTTTGGAAGCACATAACTTGGCTGGTTTCACAGGGTCACAGATGGAGAGGAATTTGCTTTAGGTTGAATTCTACCTTTAGTCTCATCATATCTGATTTAGATGAAATTTAGATGGAATTTTAGAATGGATGCTGCAATGATATAAGATATTTGGAGCTGTTGGATAAAGAAGATATGGTGTACGTACACACACACAATGGACTATTACTTGGCAATAAAAAAGAATGAATTTGCATTTGCAACTACGTGGATCAAACTAGAAGGTATTATGCTAAGTGAAATTAGTCAAAGAAAGACATATCATTTTACTTCATTCATATGAGGACTTTAAGATACAAAACAGATGAACATAGGGAAAGGGAAGCAAAGGGATAGGAGGATAGGGGGATTTTTCCCCCCCACTATCCTCTTTTATTTGGTACTTTGATCAAGGTGTTTTGTGTATGTGGATACAGACAGTGCTAATTTCTGCGAAGTTCACCAATGTCCAGCAACAGTCAGCAAATGAGTACATTGGACTTGCATTGACCATCACTTTGGGGCTGCCATATTCATTAAGTAACTAGTATTTAAAAGCTTCTAATTACCCTAAATTATTATAAGCTGAGAATCTCTTTGTCAAGTAGGACGCTACGTGGAATAAAATGCAGAAGCTTTTATGAATCTGGAGTTTAGAAATGGAGGAATGAGCTGGAAACTCTGAGAATAAATGAGTTGAGAATCGATGCCAATCATTATTCTGGTGTGCCAGGGCCCTTCAAAACCATGTGGCTCCACCCCTTGGACAAGTCTTGGCTATTTTTCATAGCAGAGGATTTCCACACAGGTGGGTTCAGAAAAGAAAAAAAAAAAGTAAAGCCCCATCTAATTCATCGGCTCGCCAGATTCCCCCCAAAGAGCAATTATGAAATGCTAATAGCTCCTTACCATAAGCTCACATTTATTAAATGAACAAATCCATGGATTAGGAACAGAAGTGTTAATGAATTTTTAAAATCTGCCAATTTGTTGAACATTTAGGGCCATTAATAAGTGCATGTTCGTGAGAACATACATTGACCTTTCTTATGCTGTACAAGCAGTTAGCTAACCCACAGCATGCTGTTCGGAAGGCAGGATTGGAGAGGAGATTACAGGTGCTGAGGCTGACTGGTAATAAGGCAGGGGCTCTTAATAGGATTTTAAATACCCGTCTGCCATTTGGTATGTACATTATAATACATTTGAATATATTTGAAGAAGCATTAAAATGATTACTTTTTTTCCAGGAAGGTAAAGCAATTGTGACTTCTTTTCTTCTCTTTTCACGGGCTTCTGATATCCAAGCTTGCAGATGCTGCAGAATTTTGCTCAACATAGTTAAGAAGTGTTAACGCAGGGCTGGGCACAGTTGGAGATGAAGGACCCGTTTCTGGAAGAACTTGCTTTTGAAGAGAAACTGGCCCTTCCTGCAACAAAGGGAAGATTGTTAGAGAGGAGTTATTTAACAGTACTGTGTGTGTGTGTGTGTGTCTGTGTGTGTGTCTGTGTGTGTATGTGTCTGTGTGTGTGTGTTTGCTTATGTGTTTAAGTTTCCAAACTGGGAAGATGAGAGTGAAGTTGGAGATCAGAACAGGCGACTTAATTTTTTTAATGTTTATTTATTTATTTATTTAGGGAGAGAGAGAGAGAGTGAGCAGGGGGAGGAGCAGAGAGAGAGAGAGAGACAGAGAGACAGAGAATCCCAAGCAGGCTCCGCAGCTGTCAGCACAGCGAACCCACAAACTGTGGGATCATGATCTGAGCCGGAACCAAGCATCAGAGGTTTAACCTACTGAGCAACTCAGAAGCCCCCAGAACAGGCAACTTTTTAACCAAAGCAGCTCTTCCTTCAGCCTCAGGACTAGGCCTGGGCCTCTGTGAGGAGCTGGCTAATCATTCCTTTGGCTCAGTCACCCTGTCTATGTTCTTATCACCTTATTCTGTGATGATCCTTCATTTTCTCTTCTTTTCCTCCCTCCCTGCAACCCTCTGTCCTAAATCCCAGCTGCCTTCTGGAGCCAAAAGACCTCAGATTTCTCTCTCTCCTTTCTAGTCAAAACTTTCTCACTCTTACTGTGAATTTGGGGCTGGTCAGTATTCTTCCCCTCCTGGGAGTAACTGTTGAAGCATGGTCTCTGATGGTTGACTGATGGCTGCTGTTGTGGGCCGAATTGTGTTTCCCCCTGAAATTCACGTTGAATTTCTAATCCCCAGTACCTCAGAATATGTGACTTTAATAATAAAAAAAAGAATATGTGACCTTGTCTGGAAAAACTGTTTTGCAGATGTAATTAGTTAAGTTATGATGATGTCATACGGGAGTAGGGTGGGCCTTTAAAAAAGGGGAAATCTGGACATAGACACAGACAGAGGGAGAATCCCATGTGAACACAGAAGCAGAGATCAGGGTGATGTGTTTATGGGCCAAGGGACACCCAAGATTGTCAGCATCCAGAAGAAGCCAGAGAAGAAGAAGGGATATATTCTTCCTCACAGCTCTCCCGGCACTTCGATCTTGGACTTTAGTGCCTAGAACTGTGAGACAATAATGTTTTGTCAATCTAAGCCACTCATTTTATGGTACTTTGCTACGTGAGCCCTAGCAAACTACTGAGGTGTTACTTTTTTTTTAAGTTTAATTATTTATTGAGAGAGAGTGAGCGAGGGGCAGAGAGAAAAGGGGCGGGGGGGAGGGGCAGAGAGAAAAGAAGAGAGAGAATTGCAAGCAGTCTCTGTACTGTCAGTGCAGAATTCAATGTTGGGCTTGATTTCATGAACCGTGAGATCATGACCTGAGCCGAAACCAAGAGTTGGATGCTTAATTGTGTGAGCCACCCAGGCGCCCCTGAGGTGCTAGATAGTAGATTTCTATGATGAGGTGCTAGTAATAGATTTCTATTAAATCTATCTTAGGCAGCAGTGAGGTGGTGGGACAGGCATCCAGAGGAGGGTGGAAAGAGCTTCAACCTAATTGCAGACCAGGAAGGTCTGTCATTTCTCAGATACTTGTACCCAGCAATCTGGAACAATAATTCCACCTGGTGTTTGCTACAGTTCAGTTCCAGCTTGGTTAACACCACTTTGTGCTGCTCCTTGAGCTAGCTGTCTCTGTCTGCCTCCGTGTGACACGATGGCCGTGGGCAGAGGGTCATCAACTAATCATTACTTTTAGCACCATGAAATGTCATTTCCTGCATTACCTCTTGACATAGCAGAGATGAAGCACGGTGCTATTGATTCCTAGACTACATCAGGCAATTTGTATTCATAAAACATGGTCTTAGAGAGCACATACTCCAGGGGCTCAGTGCACAATAAAAATGTGGGGGCAGGTAGGGTCATGAAGTCAATCTCCATTCCCACGTGCTGGCTGCCCTAACCTGCACCTGGATGTGTGCACCTGGATTGAAGTTGACCCCATCTTCCCCACCCTCAGTTGCTCATCAACTGTGTGATAGTGCTGCCAGCTGGGTGCAGGATGGATGCTATCTTATCCTGTCTCGAGATGCCATAGAATGAGAGTCTCACCCCAATCCGACCCCTGCTCAGGACAGAGAATGACAGCAGAATGTAGGCCTCTACCCCGCCATGCTACTTGGTCTCTATCCCAGATGGAGGATGGCAGTGATTGTGGGACAGGATCAGGAACAGGGGGCCAAGGTACCAGGGGATGGGGAGCAGACGGCTGAGCAATGGGAAGGAGGGGAGATGGTAGGAGGTAGGATTATGTGAGACCCAATGCTCCAAGCCTTTTGCTCCATTGTCCCATGGACTTCACTTATGAAGCACAAATTCAAAGATGAAATTACTAAGAATTTTAAGGTGGCAACTGTAGAGGGTCAAAATCCAAGTGCATGATTCATCTGAGGGTGGGACCCTGTGTGACTATGCTGGTCATTGGTCCATGAAACCAGTGCTGTTAAGAGAGGCAGCCACGTGGAATTTTGTTAGAAAAAAATTAAATATTATGATGCCTTGTGTTGTGTCATAGCTTGGGGATGAAAGCACATTAAGGAAACCCATCCTTAATGGGTTTGGTTGTAAGCCTCCTTAAGCCTCCTTAATGAATCTAGTAAGACTAGATACACAGAAGACTTGGACCCCGAGGATGATTGATTGTTCAGTCCCATCCCCTCAGTTAACATGTGAGGAAATGAAAATGTTCCAAGAGGTCCATGCTCACACAGCTGGGCAAGAAATGGTGTGGTTTTACTATTAAACTGATTTCAGGTAGACTCGAAGAAACTTCTGAGGGTAGAATGGTTAGATTTCTTACCTTGATTGTAAGAATGATCTTAGGGGTGTTTCCATTTGCTGAAACTCGTCGATTGTACATTTGAATATTTGCAGTTTAGTGCATGTCAATTACACCTCAATAAGCCTGCTTACAAGTATTTAAGGCAAGAGTAAAAAAGTTGATTTAAGAATAAGTCATGGGGCATCTGGGTGGCTCAGTTGGTTAAGCTTTCGACTTCAGCTCAGGTTATGATCTTGAGTTCACAAGTTTGAATCCTCCATTGGGCTCTGTGCTGACAGCTCAGAGCCTGGAGCCTGTTTCAGATTCTGTGTCTCCCTCTCTCTCTGCCCCTCCTGCACTCTCACACACATACATTCTCTCTCTCAAAATAAAAAAAATAAAAAAAAAACCCCAAAAATAAGATAGTTTAAACTCGTCAGGAATATAGAAGAATGGAAGTGAGCAGTTTGTAAAACGCACAAACGAACAGCCAGCAGTATCATACTGTAGGGTTTCCAGGGTGTTTTTGCTAATATTATCCCAAAGATTCTTCAAGGTGGAAATTCAACATAAAGGGAATGTCATGCAGATGCAAACCCAACGAAAACCCCCACTCAAAGCAGCATGGAAATCCTGGAATCCTGAAGGTAGAAAACCTCTGAGGGTTTTCTCAAAGAGAACCTTTGGAGGAATTCCTCTTAAAATGAACCTCACTCCTGAGGGGAAGTTTGGGGGATGGAAGAACATTAATCTCAGTTTGAATACCTTTGATGGGAAGAGTGTTTCTGCTGTTTTCATCCCCAGGAGCAGGGCTCCCCACCAGCCTGGAGGCTTCCATGTTGAACTTCCCAGACTAGGCTGCTCCGTGAGGTCTCAGCACCCCCCCCCCCCAATTCCAGTTTGGGACGGAGAACTTGCCTGATGCACAGGCAGGAAGCTGAGAATGATCTGTTATCTTTCTTCAGAGAATACCTGACTAAAATGAGTCAACAGGGAGGCAGATTAGAACAGGTTAAAGGAAAACAACAGGAAATAAAAAAAAACACGAAGATTAGATTTTCAGCTTTATTTTATGTGTCTTTGTGGACTGTGAGCCTCAGGAGGTGCTCCGGAGATCCCTTGGCTCCATGCCACTCTGCAGAAAGTCGGATGCCGCTGTTCCTTCACCTGGAGCAGCAGGGCCTCTTCTGTCTGGGTTCCTCTCATCGCACTGGGAACGTTTTGGTTGGTTGAAAGAGGATGAAGATGGCGACTCATTCGGAGGCGAGCCCTTCAGGGGAGGGAGAATCATTTGCAGATCTTCAAAGAGCTGTTGGGAAGATCAGAGCCAAAGGCAACAGGCTGGCTCTCTCTTAATGCTGAGTTTTCATTTAAAGGAGAGAGGGAGTTCTCTTTCCTTGTGATATTTTTTCCAAGTTGCCTGGAAAGTGGGTTGAACTTTCTCCAATGTCATCACTGTGTCTCATTGGGTGAGCTGCCTTTACAGAGCTTTACCCTGGAGTGGGGTTGTAGAGTCTGGAGTCTTCTCTGAAGACCTCAACCTTGCTGCTCTCCCTCCTCACCCCCTCTTTGGGGAAGACTGTGGGCTGGTTGGCAGACCCTTGGGAAAGTACCCTGTACTCTTGTTGAGAAGGATGGAGTAGGGTGGAGAGGAGGTGACCCTGAGGAGCAAAAGGCACCCAGGATGGAGAACACTGAGCATTGCTGTTGCTGCTCCTTGTCTGGGTGACCTGGGCACTTTCTGAGGATTCAGGAAAACACATGGAAGAACGTGCCATCATGTTTTTGTAGTTCCTTTGGTTAGATTAGGCCTGCACATATTGGAAATTTTTTTTTCCCTTAAAAGCGCTGTGTACACAAAACAGAGGGTGATATCCACAAAAGAAACTTTTGTTGTAAATGGAAAGGACCCACTTCTTTTTCACTGCTGATTTTATTTTCATGGTTAATTATTTATTCATAAATCTTGCCTCAGAGATTTTATTTTGGCTCCCAAGCGATAAAAGCTCAAGGTCACAGGGGAAGTGTTTTCAAATGCTAAGTGATCCTCCTCCAACCTAATGTTGTAAAATTTTTATTTCAGGAGTAGCGTTGCTCACGGGAGGGGTGATGACTTAATTTTAGCTCCCAGATGAAATATTGACTTCGGAGCTGATGAGGGATGGAAGACAGCATGGATCAGGGTAATGAGGGCTGTGTGGCTGGGCTGTCTCCACCCTGACTTGACAACCCCTTCATTGTGGGATGACCTTTACAAAATGATGATGTGCTTGTATGTGTTGGGGGGGAGGGTAGGAGTTTCAAGGATGCCAGGCTGCTGCCGATTCCTGCCTCTACTGCAACAAACACAAAAAACCCTGGGGAAAGCTCTGCTTTTTCTTGCACCTTATTTGAAAGCTATGGATGTATATATCCAAAGCAACTTTTCTTTCACATCTATTGGTAAAAATAGCTTTAACAAATTCTGCATTTTTCCCCCTCATTGTACAACTGTGGGCTATGTCACCCAATGATGGTGAAATTCATTCATTTGAGGTTAATAACTGAAATTCTAGCCATCTCTAGCACATTATTTTGGATTGGTTCACTTTTTTAAAGGTTTAATTATGATTATTTTTGAATAGTTGCAAATGGTAACATTCCAAAGGCACCAAATTCAAGGCTTCATCCTCCAGCACTCCACCTGCCTTGTTAGTTCCTATCTCCAGAGCCAGCCACTCTTAATTTCATAATATGCTTGTTAACCTTGCATATACAGTTAACCCTTGAACAACACGGAGGTTAGGGACACTGACTCCCTGTACAGTTGAAAATCTACGTGTAAATTTTGACTTGCCAAAAATTTAATAATCTACTGTTAACTGGTAGTCTTACTGATAACATAGTGTATGAACACACATTTTGTGTATTATGTATATTATATACTGTATTCTTATAATAAAGTGAGCTAGATGAAAAAAAGTTATTAAGAAAAATTATAAGGAAGGGAGCCATGGCTGCTTGTGCGGGGCCCTGGGGCACCGGCTTAGCAAACACTGTGTCTCCCTGAGCCATGACTGGCACTTGCTCACTGTATGCACGAGTTCTCAGTGAAGGACATGAAAGGGTGCAAGGTTAACCTGGACAAGTACCTGGGATAACATTTGGGGCTTCATGTGCATCCTCACCAAAGTGGCTTCACAATGAGGCAAAACAGATGGAAGCAATACTCAACACGTGGACCTGCACGTGTGATATACTTAGTAGTTTATGGATCCTGGCCTTCCCTGTGGCTGGTTCAGGAGGCTGGAGCCAGGAAGTAATGCAGAAATGAAAGAGTTAAGGCTGGCTATCAAATTCAATAAGATTCACCAGAGAGCCTGGGCTGCATCTCCTGCTGGAGGAAGGTCTTCTGTCCAGACGGTGGCACCCCCCCACCCCTGTCTGCCTTGTGGGAATAAAACAAATTGGGAAAATAAGAAAGGGAAAATACACTGACAGTACTGTAGTGTAAAAAGCCCACATATAAGTGGACCCAGGCAGTTCTTGAGATTCCTTTATTCTCATACAAATAGCAGCTCTAACATTTTGTGATATCAGAAGTCCCAGCATTCTGTGCAGAATTGGATCTGGAATGTAGAGTCTTTAATTTCCCCTCTATGCTCTTCCCATAAGTCTATTGTTTTCCTTTAATCCAGAAATACTCCATGGCAAGAAAGACATTGTGGGTAGGATCGTTGTATTAGTTAGCTAATGTATCGACCATGCTGCTGTAACAAAGGAAACCTGAGGTACAATGGCTCAAGTGAGACAGAAGTTTATCTCTTCCTCCTATGACAGCTCAGAGGGAAGTGGTCTAGGACTTGTAGGGAAGCAGAGGGGTCCTCTGTGTAGAACTTCTGGCTCTGAGTCAAAAGCAAAGGATGAATTCTTGTCATTTCCCTTAACCAGAGGGGAGGACAAAGCCATGGGAAGCACATGCGCATTTCTTTTTTGGGACATGACCTGTAGGTGGCACACGTCACTTCCACTCACATGCCGTTGGCCAGAGTTTGTCCATATAACCCCACTGACTGCCAGCTAAAACTCAGGAGTTCTGTTACTAAAGAAAGAAAAATGGATATCACTGGCCAACCAGCAGTCTATTTCACAGTTGGATCGCCCAGTCCCAACTGAGCCCAAGCTGATGCTAGGCCGGGAGGCTGACATCTCCTTTTGCCCCTCCACCCTTGTCCTGGCCCATGATGACACACATGAACATTTTGGGTCTATTTGACTGAGATGATATATCTGAGAATTTCTGCATTTTGACTTAAGGAGGAGGATAAAAATTTGGCTGTGGGCACCTGGTGGTCCATAGCAAGAGGATGTCTTGAGCCTTCCCAACGGGGGACACTATCATGTCATGTTCTGCAGTCTGGCTCCAGGACAAGGTCTGACCCTAAAGTGGTAAAGAGAACACTGGAAAAAGCTAAAATAGCCTTTTTTGACAGGGAACTTTATTAGAACTAGGACTCAGATAACAAAGTTCAATGCAGATGGAGGGGAAAGAGGCAACTGTCCACCATTTCTGCATGGAACACACTGGTGTCCTCCAGTGGAGAAAGGAATTTCCATTCTAGTAGGGAGAGACAGGTGTTAAATAATACACTTTAGCAAATTGTATAGCATTTGGATAAGTGCTGTGGAGATAAATAATGAGGAAGGACAATGGGGAATATTGGGGGGTGGTGGTAGGGATTGTTGCAATTTTGAAAGAGTATCTTGGAAAGGCCCCTCTGAGGAAATGACATTTGCGTAAAGATCTGGAGTGTCTGAGGGTGTTTGGAGGAAGTGCATCTGGCCAAAGGGAGAAGAGAATGGAAAGGCCTTGAGGTGAGTGCGTGTCCTGTGTGTTTGAAGAAGGGCAGGGAGGCCAGTGTGGCTCAGGCAGATTAAAGGAGGGGACAGTGGAGGTGAGGTCAGAGAGGTAAGACGAACAGATTGTGTAGGGACTTGTAGGCCATTGTAAGGGTTTTAGCTTTTATGTGGAGAGAGATAAGAAGGCCCCAAAGGGTTTTGAGAAGAGGAGTGACACAATATGATTTACTTGTCATATATGATCATATATGATCACTCTCAGTGTTGAACATTGGCCCTAGGAAGGCAAGGAGGTTGTTATAATTATTTAGATGAGGGATGATGATGATTTGGTTTAGGACAGGTAGCAAGAAGGCAGCGTTCAGGATATATTTTCATGGTGGGGCCACAGTAGTGTAAAAGATTGAATGTAGGGGGTCAGAGAAAGAGAAGAGTCAAGAATGAGTCTAGGGATTTTCGCCTGGATGACTGAGGTGGAGCCCCTGCAGGGTGCCATTTACTGAGATGCAGAAGATACGGGCTTAGCAGATTTTGGAGGGAGATTAGGAGCTCAGATTTGACCTTTCAGGCTTGGGATGGGCATTGGATATTCAAATGATATAGTTTGAAACCCTGGATTCAGCTCTGTCTTTAGTAAGATGTATCCCTTGGATTTCCAGGTCTATGGGCTAGTATGATTTTTTTGTGCTGGGCTTTCTTCCTCAGTGGCTGGCAGCCAAAATCCTGGTTCATTCACCCTCTTGTTAATTCATTGGTCATGTCTTTTTCATGTCTATCCTATGAAATTTCACTCTGCCCATCCATGTCTCTCTATTATTGTCTGGTTTAGGTTATAATCCACAATTAGCAAGAGCTAATTCTGTGGCCTTCTCTTCAAAGCTCCACCAAAGTTTTTCTCTCTGTGTGTTGTGTGTGTGTGTGTGTGTGTGTGTGTGTGTATGTGTGTGGTTAGAGAGAGAATGTTTTGAGACAAACAATTCATAAGTGAGTTTTGATGATAATTCAATTTAAAAGACATCTATCAAGTGGTGAATGAGACAGCGTCTCCCTTCATGAGCAAAGAAGACAGATATATTAACAAATAGCTATAATGCAATGTGACATGAACCATAATAGGAGCATGGGAATAAAGATCAGGGGACAATTAGTCCTGAGCAGAGAACTTCTGGCCTCTTTCTCTTTTCAACAGAAGAAACTGTGAGAAAACATTAGATTTCGAGTTTGGAGACCAATGTCCAGGTCCTAGTCTTACCAATTATGAACTGCATGACCTTGGACAATTGAACTTCTCTGAGCTGGATATTGGACATCCAAGTGATGTAACTTGAAACCTTGGATTCAGCTGTGCTTTTAGTCAAACACATCCCTTGGATTTTCTCCAGTTTTGTGGGTCAGCAGAACTCTCATGTTCCTCATCTATTCAACGGGCATAATGACTTCTGTACAGCCTCTCCCATGCGGCTGTTGTGAAAATTAAGTGTGATAGTAGATGTGAAGATGCCTTAGAGTCTGTGCAAGGCCAACATAGGGGTTTTTGTGATAACCAAAGGATTTATGTGAAGTAGCCCTATTTATTTAATTGTGAGATTTTTTTAAGGTATTAGAAGAAAAAGTTCCCATAGGAAATCACAAGGCGTGTGTCTTTCCTCCCAGGGACCCCTATTTTAACCCTTCAAGTAATAGCACAGTGAAGACATAGCAGCCCAAAGACCAGGTCTGGTGACAAATGGAATTGTCTATAAAGAGTGAGAAATAAGGCCAAAGCTGCCCTTTCTCTTAGCTTGGCTGTTTGCTAAAGTGCTGTGAATGGTACTTACAGGCTGCCCAGTGTTTTGAAATTTCAATTTCGACCTGTTGGGTTGTTTTGTTGCTAGTGTATAGAAATAAAGCACAACTCTGTCGGTTGATTTCGTAAATGGCGACCTTGCTAACCTCAATAATTCTGATATCTTTTTTTTGTAAATGTCACAAAACGTTTCATGCAGATGATCTTGTCATCTGCAGCTTGATCGTTTTAATTTTTTCCTTCCCATGCTGAACTTTTATTTCTTTTTTTTTTAACTGGCTCTAACCTCTAGGACAAAGTCGAAGGGAAGGAATGAGAGAAGGCACGCTTGCCTTTTTCCTGGTGGTAGGCAGTGTATTAGTTTGCTAGGGTGGCTATAACAAAATACTATAGACTGAGTGGCTTAAACAACAGTAATGTGTTTCTGAAGGTTAGAATCTAAGATCAAGGTATTGTCAGATTTGGTTTCTTCTGAAGCCTCTTGCCCTGGCTTACAGATGGCCGCCTCCTCGCTGTGTCCCCACATGGTCTTTCCTCTGTGCCTGTGCATGTCTGTGTCCTAATTACCTTTTTTTCCTTTTTTTAAAAATTTTTATTTTTATAAGGACAGCAGTCCTATTGGATTAGGGCCCACTCACATGATTTCATTTTACCTTGATTACCTCTTAAAGGTCCTGTCCCCAAACAGAATCACATTCTGAGGTACAAGGGGTTAGGACTTTAACATATGAATGTTGAAGAATGCAATTCACCCCGCCCCCTTCCACAGGAAGAAAACATCCAATCTCTCCTGAGTAAGCAAGACCCTAGCTGTCGATTTTTGGTAGCTGCCTGTTATCAAGTTCTGGCATTTTCCATCTGTTTTTAGTTTACTGGGAGTATTTATCAGGAATTAATGCTGGAATTTATCAAATGCTTTTTATTCATCTAGTGAGGTAATGTGATTTTTCTTAGTTTATTTATATTGTGCTTTTAGAATGTTAAACCAACCGTGATTTCCTGGAATAAACTCCAACTGATCATGCTATAGTAACCATTTTTTATACACGGAGGTGTACTATGAATGTATCTTTTAGTGCAACTTCACTTATGCACAGTTATTGTTAACCTTGAGATTCTCTTTATATATGCACAATCAGAACATGATGGCAGTTTGAAAATTCATGTTTTTCACCTTCATCGTCAACAACTATAATTGAGCAGTTTAAAACTGTGAAGGGTCGCAAAATTAACAGGCGTGTTTGGGGGTTCTTTTTTTTTTTTAATGTTTTTATTTATTTTTGAGAGCAGGAGAGACAAAGCATGAGTGGGGGAGGGTCAGAGAGAGAGAGGGAGACACAGAATGAAGCAGGCTCCAGGCTCTGAGCTGTCAGCACAGAGCCTGACGCGGGGCCCGAACTCACAGACTGTGAGATCATGACCTGAGCCGAAGTCGGACGCCCAACCGACTGAGCCACCCAGGCACCCTGGGCGTTCTTTAAGTGTAGAAATATGCTCTGATGTCACAGTTGCAGTGAAAAGGAAACTTCTGGAGTATTTGCCCAGATCAAGGAGGTTGGGCAGATGGAAACCAATGCACCACTTTCTTTACTAAGAAAGTCTTGCTATGAAAAAAATGTCAGTCAAAATAAACAATGCACCAAGCGATATAACAAAAATTGTAAATTAAGTGAAGTGTAGTGCATAAACTTTAGATTATTCTCTTTACAAACTATGTGATGATATGGAAAATGAATTGTAAAGGACTTTCATGGAATATTGAGGCCCCGCGATTGTAGAAAAGTTGAGAATGCTTGATCTGTAGAAACTTAATGTTTCTGCAAGAGAGAAAGTCTGATGGGTCCCATCTTTTTTTTTATTTTTTAAGAGTGATTGAATAGATTTTATTTTATTTAGTTTTTATTTGAATATAGTTGACATACAATGTTACTTCAGCTTTAGATATACAACTTAGTGATTTGACAGGTTTATACATCATGCTATGTTTATAAATATAGCTACTATCTGTCCTGTTACATTGCTATTAAAATACTGCGTTCCTTATGCTCTGCTTTTTATTACCATGACTTACTCATTCTGCAACTGGAGGCCTGTGTCTCCCTTTCCTTTAACCCATTTTCCCCAGCCCTTCACCCCTCTTTCCTCTGGGAATCATCAGTTTGTTCTCTGTATTTCTAGTTCTTACTCTGCTATTTGTGCGTTTATTCATTTTTTTTAATGTTTGTTTACTTTTGAGAGAGAGAGAGAGACAGCATGAACAGGGAAGGGCAGAGACAGAGAGGAAGACACAGAATCTGAAACAGGCTCCAGGCTCTGAGCAGTCAGAGTCTGATGCGGGGCTTGAACTCGGGAGCAGTGAGATCATGACCTGAGCCAAAGTCTGTTGCTTAACAGACTGAGCCACTTGGGTGTTTATTCATTTTTTAAAGATTCCAGTTATGAGTGGAACCATATGGCATTCATCTTTCTCAGTCTGACTCATTTCACTTAGCATAATACCTTCTCGGTTCATCCATGTTGTCATGAATGGCAAAATCTCATCCTTTTTAAATTTTTTTTAACATTTATTTATTTTTGAGAGACATAGAGACAGAGCGTGAGCAGGGGAAGGGCAGAGAGAGAGGGAGATACAGAATCTGAAGCAGGCTCCAGGCTCTGATGAACCGTCAGCACAGAGCCCGATGTGGACCGTGAGATCATGACCTGAGCTGAAGTCGGCTGCTTAACCGACTGAGCCACCCAGGCGCCTCAAGATCTCATCCTTTTTAATGGATGTCCAATATTCCATTGTGCGTATATCATTTTTCTTATCCATTTGCCTATTAACAGACACTTAGTTTGCTTCCATGTCTTGGCTATTGTAAATAATGGTGCAATAAATATAAGGGTGCATATATCTTTTTGAGTTAATGTTTTTGTTTTCCCTGGGTAAAAACCCAGTAATGGAACTATTGGATCATAAGGTTTTTCTATTTTTAATTTTTGAGGAATGTCCATGCTATTTTTCACAGTGGCTGGATCAAACTACATTCCCGCCAACAGTGCACAAAGGTTCCTTTTTCTCCATATCCTTCCAACACTTGTTGTTTCTTGTCTTCTTGATTTTAGCCATTCTAACAAGAGCGAGGTGATATTTCACTGTGGTTTTGATTTGCATTTCCCCGATGATGAATGATGTTGGGCATCTTTCCATGTGTCTGTTGGCCATCTACGTGTCTTCTTTGGAAAAATGTCTATTCAGGACCTCTGCCAATTTTTAATCAGATTACTTGTTTTTCTGGTGTTGAGTTGTATGAGTTCTTTATATATTTTGGATATTAACCCTTTATCATGTATATCATTTGCAAATATCTTCTCTCATTCAGTAGGTTGTCTTTTTGTTTTATTGATGGTTTTGTTTGCTATGTAAAAGCTCTTTATTTTGATGTATCCTAAAGTTTATTTTGTATTTTTATTTATTTTAAATTTAAATTTTTGTTAGTTAAACATACAGCGCGATATTGGTTTCAGGAGTAGAATTCAGTGATTTATCACTTACATACTACAGCCAGTGCTCATCATAGCAAGTGCCCTCTTTAATACCCATGAGTCATCTAGCCCATATCCCACTCACCTCTTTCCATCAATCCTCAGTTTGTTCTCTTGTGGTTTGTTTCCCTCTCTCACTTCCCCACCCCTTCCCATATGTTCATCTGTTTCATTTCTTAAATTCCACATATGAATAAATCATATCGTATTTGTCTTTCTCTGATTGACTTATTTCACTTAGCATATTACATTCTAGCTCCATACATGTCATTGCAAATGGCAAGGTTTCATTCTTTTTTATGGCTGAGTAATATTCCATTGTGTGTGTGTGTGTGTGTGTGTGTGTGTGTGTGTGTGTGTGTGTATACTTGGGACCTTGATGAGGTCCCATGTATATATATATATACATCGTCTTCTTTATCAATTCATCAGTCAATTGACATTTGGACTCTCTCCATAGTTTAGCTATTGTTGGTAATGCTGCTATAAACATTGGGATGCACGTACCCCTTCGAATCTGTATTTTTGTATCCTTTGGGTAAATACTTTATAGTGCAATTGCTAGATTGTAGGGTAGTTCTATTTTTAGATTTTTGAGGAACGTCCACACTATTTTCCAGAGTGGTCGCACCAGTTTGCATTCCCACCAACAGTGCAAGAAGGTTCCCTTTTCTCTGAATCCTTGCCAACATCCATTGTTTCTTCTGTCGTTAATTTTAGCCATTCTGACAGGTGTGAGGTGGTATCTCATCATGGTTTAGATTTCTATTTCCATGACGATGAGTTTTGTTGAGCATCTTTTCATGTGTCTGTTAGCCATCTGGATGTCTTCTTTGGAAAAGTGTCTATTCATGTCTTCCACCCATTTCTTAACTGGGTTATTTGGGTTTTTTTTGGGGGGGGGTTGAGTTTGATAAGTTCTTTATAGATTTTGGATACTAAACCTTTATCATACATGTCATTTGCAAATATCTTCTCCCATTCTGCAGGTTGTCTTTTAGTTTTGTTGATTGTTTAGTTTTGTTCCTTTGCTGTGCAGGTGCTTTTTCTCTTGATGAGGTCCCAATAGTTCATGTTTACTTTTGTTTCCTCCCAATAGTTTGTTTTTGCTTTTGTTTCCCTTGTTTTAGTAGACATACCTAGAAAAATGTTGCTATGGCTGATGTCAGTGAAATTACTGGCTGTGTTCTTTTCTGGAATTTTTATGGTTTTAGGTCTCATATTTATGTCTTTAATCCATTTTGAGTTTATTTCTGTGTATGGTGTTAGAAAGTAGTGTCTGGTCTCATTCTTTTAGATGTAACTGTTCAGTATCTCAACACCATTTATTGAAAAGACTGTTTTTTCCCCACTGTATATTCTTTCCTCCCTTGTCATAGACTGATTAACCATATATATGTGGGTTTATTTCTTGGGTCTCTAGTCTGTCCATTGATCTGTGTGTCTTTTTTGTGCCAACACCATACTGTTTTGATTACTACAGACTTGGAGTATATCTCGAAATCTGGAATTGTAGGATCTCCAGCTTTCTTCTTCTCGCTCAGGACTGCTTTGGCTACTCAGGGTCTCTTGTAATTCCATAAAAATTTTAGTATTATTTGCCTCGAGTTTTGTAAAAATTGCTGTTCGTATTTTTATAGGGTTTGCATTGAATCTACAGATTGTTTTGGGGAATATGGACATTTTGACAATATTAATGCTTCCAATTCATGAGCATGGACTATCTCCATTTGTTTGAGAGACTGGTTTCTCGACTGTCATTATTGCTCAAACAAAACACAGAAACAATTTAGATATACATTATCACCAGTGAGAAACACTGTAATCAATCTGAACTAGATTAGAGGCATTAACAAGCGCAAAGCTTGCTCATTTGTCATGTTAAAAACTTTGATATTGATAAATATGATCTTCTTTCAAAGCATGCATTTAAGCACTTAATATGGGGACTCCCTGTTATATGTATAACTCTCTGCTTAGGTTTAGCTGGATGACAGGAATGAAAAGAAGTTATGAATGTAGCAGCAACTCATTATTTATCCACCTATCTTCACACTTGGAGTAAATAAAGTGTACAGTTTTTACCATTCTTTTCTTTTCCTCTAGAATTATTGAAGTGTAATTTTATGTATGCTAAATCTAGTAATAAAATTTGAGCTTGTATATAATTCTTTTCTATTTTATTTTTTCTAAATGATTTTTTTTTAAATGTAAACTTTATTTTTTGGAACAGTTTTAGATTTATAGAAAAATCATAAAGATGGTTCAGAGAGTTCTCATATGCCCCACTCAGTCTCCCCTATTACTAACATCTTACATTATTATAGTACATTTGTTACTAGTAGTGAACCAATATTGATACATTATTATTGATTAAAGTGCATACATTCATCAGGTTCCCATAGTTTTTCTTAACGTTCTTTTTCTGTTCCTGAATATCATCTAGAATAGCACATTACATTTAATTATTGTGTCTCCTTAGGCTCCTCTTAGCTGTGTTAGTTTCTCAGATGTTCCTTGTTTTCGATGACCTTGGAGACTTTGAGGGGTACTGATTAGGTGTTTCGTAGAACATCCCGCAGTGGAGATTTGTCTGATGTTTTCCTCATGATAAGACCGGAGTTACGGTAATCCATTTTTGTCATATGTTACAAAAGCACTGGTGTGTGGTAGATTGAAAATTACAAACAAGCAGTTTCTTCTCCACCAGTGGTTGGGGAAACGCCCCTCCAGGGATACTGGACCACTCACAAACTGAGAATGTTGTGGACAACCTCCGGAAACGTAGGTCCAGGGTGACTGATTCTGGGGGGCCCCCAGTAGCAGGACTTTTGCTCTGATGACTTTTCTCCAGAACCTTTTAGTCTCTGTGCCTCTATAATTGATCTTTAGAGCGCAGCAGGGACTGTGATTAGCTCGCCTTGGGGAAAAGCAACCAGTAAATGTCCAGTGGTTTTGCAGGTGGGGGGGGGGACGGTTAATAAGGTGGATGCCAGACTGTTGTGTCTGCGCTCACTCACCCCACTTCCTTGACACCCTCACCCTGGTTTCCATTTTTACATCTCCTTGCTTTCTAATTCCAAAGCCCTAGCTTTTCTTTCTTCTTTCAAGGTAGGCCTTCTCCTTTCTGAAGGAGATGATGGAACATCCCTTTCTATCTCATCCGAAGGGACTAGGTAGGAATCCAAGATAGAAGCGTAATCTCTATTCTCTGGTTTTCAACAGCAGGACTCATTTCTGGATAGGAAATGTGTGTATCTCCAGTTCTACCACTTTTCTCTCAAATATATTTTCTTTACATGCTGCTTAGTCTCGATGTCCTAGTTAAAGAGCCAGACATTGCAAATACGATACACAGATTTTTCCATTAATATGTTCTGTGGGGAATAACTGATGGAGTCGCTAACTATCAGAGTTATGGGAACCTGATGGATGTATGAACTACCTCCTCCCCTCCCCGCCCACCTCTGCCACAGCCTCCTAACTGGGCCCCTCCCTCCAGCCTACTTAGCAGCGTCACATGGGAGCCTGTTAGAAATACAAACTCTCAGGCCCTAGCCCAAACCTACCCGAACTGGAAACTCTGGGGGTGAAGCCCAGCAACCTATGTTAAAAAAACAAAACAAAACGTGTCAGGGAATTCTGAAGCTTGCTAAAGTTTGAGAACCACCAGCCAGGGGGATAAACTAGAAGCTCCTTGTCCTGAGAAAGCTTGCTGAGCTCTGGTCCCCACCTGCCTCCCCACAGCCTTCTTCCCTATTTCCTGCCTTGCATTTTTCCATCATAGGGGTGAGGGGCTGTCTGCAGTTGCCTGCGGAGAATATGTAAGCTATTCTCAAGCTCCTTTTTAGTTGTTTGCTCAAGGAGGTACTCATGGTGGGAAAACTCCTGCCCTTCACCTGGACAGCCCTCGCTGGAAGATGGACAGGCAGCTGAGGGGTCGTTTCTCCAGGAAGTGATCCTTCGGCCCCTGCCCCACCCCGCATCCCCTTAGATGCTCCCATAGTACCTTGTGCTCATCTCTATAGTTAAACATAAACTCATCACATTTTATTTATCTACGTATACATGTTTCTGCCAGTAGATCGTGAGCTTTTATTAGGGAATGTGCTTCCTTTATCTTTGTATCCACAGTACCTCACCCAGTGTTTGAGGACTTGGCAGGTAGTCAGTTATTTGGCAATCACTGAATGATTTATGAGGGAATGAAATAATAAATGTATAAATATTCGCCAACGTTTCTGTCACATCTATGGTTCTATTCCCACATATTTTTCAGACAAGTAAAATTTCCCTTTAATTCATCAAACATGGGGGCACCCGGGTGGCTCAGTCGGTTAAGCATCTGACTCTTGATTTCAACTCAGATCGTGATCTCATGGTTTCATGAGTGTAAGCCCTGCGTTGGGCTCCAGGCTGCCAGCATGGAGCCTGCTTGGAACTCTCTCTCTCTCTCTCTCTCTCTCTCTCTCTCTCTCTGCCCCTCCCCCCACTCTCTGTCTCTCAAAAGAAATAAACTTTAGTAAAAAATTAAGAAAACAACTTAAAAGCCCCCACACTTGGTGCATGGCCAGTCTTAGCTTCCGCTTAGTCAGTGACATTGTCATCTTGCGAATTTGGCAGCAGGGGAGTCTGACTGATTTCTGTCACTGACCTCTGGGCTCATTCATCTCAGTTTGCTCAGGCCTCCTCATGAAGTGAGTATTGATTGAATCAGTGGAAGTGCCTTTTGAAAATTCTACTCACTGCTCCTCTAGGGCTTCCTTCCGCTGCCAGGATAAAAGCATATATTTAAAAGAGGAAAGAAATACATTTCAATACCGTTTGTCCATATTCCCGTTGCTTCCTTCGTTTAAGAGCCCTGTGTCCTGCTTGGACATATCAAAGGAATGTATATTCAGAGAAAGTTAAAAATGAGACATTGAGTAGTGCTGTGTAAAATAACATAAGCAGAAACAAGATTAGTTCTCAGAGTGTATTGCAGGACACGTGGTCACCGGGGCTCACCCAGCGGCGGTTGGCCATGCTGGTCCTGACACCAGCCACATTCTTCTGCCCTCTTCCCCTTTCTCATCCCAGACTGTGGTTCCACAGGTACTTTCTGGCCATGAGTTTGGATAGAACAAGAATAAAAAATAAATAAATAAAAATGGTGATGACAGTTAATTTCATCATGTAGGTATTTCATATTTTTCACTAAGCTTTCCCTTTTATTTTCACATTTTAAAAATTCTGAATAGCCTGTAAGGTATTGGGGTGTATTTGCGAAGTGTCATTTTATTCAACCTTATCCATAAGGAAGCTATGGACCTATTGGATTTCCCAAGGTGATGTAGCAAGTCACTGGAGGACCTGGAGCAGAAGACCTCCTAATTTGAAATTAGTTTCTGAATAAGAAGGAGCCGAGGGGCACCTGGGTGGTTCAGTTGGTTGAGCATCAGACTTTAGCTCAGATCAGATCTCGGGGTTCATGAGTTTGAGCCCTGTGACGGGCTCTCTGCTGTCAGAGCAGAGCCTGCTTCAGATCCTCTGGCCCCTTCTCTCTCTGCCCCTCCCCCACTCATGCTCACTCAAAAATAAATAAACGTTTTTTTAGAAGTGGCCAGATGGCAGATTTGTCCGTGGTACACGCAGAGTGGACGTGCACTGGTGTTAGCAGGTGCCCTCCCACGGATGCCGTAGGATCGAGGCGTTCAAAGCAGGGGCTCTGGATCAGGTTGTCCAGGTTTGAATGTCAGCTCTTCCTCTTACTTAACTATATACCCCGAGCAAGCTGCTTAAACTCTGTGAATCTTAGTTTTCTCCTCCGTAAGTGGGAAAAAATTGTACTCACTATCTCATGTGGTTGTTAGGAGGCTTAGACAAGTTAATATGTAAAGAGAGGCTAAAATTATGCCTGGAACATAGGAAGTACTCAATAAATGTTAACTCCTACTATTATTACACTCAAAAGTCCTCTGTGAAGACTTCTCTGATAATACCAGTGAATCCGCAGTACTCTTTCTTCTCTGAACCCTAATCATGAAAGACTTAATATTAAAAAAATTAAAAAAATTTTTTTTAACGTTTATTTATTTTTGAGAGACATAGAGACAGAGTATGAGCAGGGGAAGGGCAGAGAGAGAGGGAGATACAGAATCCGAAGCAGGCTCCAGGCTCTGAGCTGTCAGCACAGAGCCCGACGCGGGGCTCGAACTCACAGACCGTGAGATCATGACCTGAGCCGAAGTCGGCCGCTTAACCAACTGAGCCACCCAGGCGCCCCTAAAAATTTTTTTTAATATTTATTTATTTTTGAGACAGAGACAGAGCATGAGCAGGGGAAGGACAGAGAGAGAGGGAGACACAGAATCTGAAGCAGACTCCAGGCTCTGAGCTGTAAGCACGCGGGGCTCGAACTCACAAGGCGTGAGATCATGACCTGAGCCAAAGTTGGAAGTTTAATGGACTGAACCACCCAGGGGCCCCTAATAATTTTAAACGTGTGTTCACCTTACCTTCCTAATTATGTTGCAAACTCTAGAGGCATACTCTATGTTGTATACATCTTCTGAATCACTGCCAAGCCCTTAATTAATATTTGGATGAATAATCTTTGAATAAAATTGCTTCATTTCCACTATTATTTTTCAGGGATTATTTTTTTTTATGATACTGAGTTTTATTATCTACCAAAAACATGTGTTTTCATTTACTCGTGTCTTGTTTCTTTAATTTTTTAATGTTTACTTATTTATTTTGAGAGGGAGAGAGAGTGAGTGCAAGCAGGGGAGGGACACAAAAGGAGAGAGAATCCCAAGTAGGCTTCATGCTGTCAGTGCAGAGCCTGATGTGGGCCTCAATTTCACGACCCTGGGATCATGACCTGAGCTGAAGTCAAGAGTCAGATGCTTAACCGACTGAGTCACCAGTCACCCCTACTTGTGTCCTGTTTTATAGCTTTTATAGAATTGTGTACTTTGATTGAAAATCTGCATATTTCTTTTTTAAAAATGTTAATTCCAGTATACTGAACATACACTGTTACTAGCATCAGGTGTACCATAGAGTGATTCAACAGTTCTATACGTTACTCAGTGCTCATCATGAGAAGTGTCCTCTTAACCCCCTTCACCTGTTTCTCCCATTTCCCCACCCACCTCTCCTCATCAGAGGAGTCATCATCAGAGATTCTTTGAAAAACACAAATTTGCCTGGCATATTGGATTTTTAATTTTTTTAATGTTTATTTTTGAGAGAGAGAGAGAGAGAGAGCTCGAGTGGGAAAGGGACACAGAGAGAGGGAGACAGAGGATCCAAAGTAGGCTCCACATTGACAGTAGAGAACCCATGCGGGGCTCAAACCCCCAAACTGTGAGACTATGACCTGAGCTGAAGTTGGATGCTTAACCGACTGAGGCACCCAGTCGCCCCTGGCATATTAGGTTTTATATGCTTGCATGTCAATTCCCTTATTTACATTTCACAATGACACTGTGCAGATGAGAACATGTTATTATACTCCCTTTACAGATGATTAATATGAATAGCTGAGAATTTAAGTGATACAGTACTTTTTAGTAATTTGAACCCAGGTCTTCTGACTCCAACATTGAGCCACTTGCACACTTCATTTGAAGTGTGTGGTCAATTTAGATTGGACCAAGATGCTGACAGTCATTTGGTTTACACATTTTCCTCTTGTTTCCTGTTGGAGATGCTGGTTTAGGGAGTTAAGGCAGTCACGTTCAGGAGGGGATAGAAATCAGGATTTCAATGAGAAAGCAGTACAGATGGAGTTGGACCGCATCATACAAGCCCTCTCGGACCTCCAGGTCAAAGCCAAACTGACCACAGGATGGTGGCAAGCATTTTCTTCCCTCTTGGACACTCCTGCAGAGAAGCGAGCCTTAACAGTATAGCCAAGCAGGGGACAATTTATTTTAATGATTTAAAAAATGAAAACAAAGGAAAAAAATAAACAAGAAAATAAACACAATTTTATTAATGATTTTAAATGCTTTTTGGGGAGGAAGGTTATTTCCCTATTATGTTTGAAAAATGCTCTGAAATGCAAACCTTTATTGTGCAGATACTGCATTGAAAGAAAAGAAAATGACATTCAGTCTCGGTGTCCTATGTCCAACAAAGATGGACACCAGTGTTTCTTTTCATTTTCCAATTTGGAATATCCTGGAGTGACAATTAGGGACATGTCCTTACTGTCACGACCTTGCACTTTGATTGCAGCATGGTCCCGGCCTCCAGGCTACCACTGTTCTTTTCGGAGAGTTTGTTTTCTCTCCCGGTAGAGTCAGAAACTCAGTAGCAGAATGTGAGGGGATGGCAGGTATTTGAGGAGAGTTGAATCAGTGAGCTTTTTTCAAAGCAGAAGGCAGGGCATGAAAAACCACTTCCTCAGAGGAAGTGGTGGAGGATGCCAGGGGCAGGCAGAGGTCTGCGGAGATGAGGAGAGGAGGGGTTCCTGGAACCCAGAGAGAGTTGTGTGGAAAAGGCTGCCTGATCTGAGCATGGGGCTTCCTTCTTAGGAATCAGTCAGGACTCTGCAGGGAAGGAGGCCAGGGCACACTGTCTCTCCCCACCTCCCTCCCATTCCATGCCACTGTTTCCATTGGCTGGATACAACCAGAAGCCAGAAAGCCTATTGATGCCATCTGTTTTAAGTCAGGCTCCCTGGACACAAGGCGGGGTGGGGAGGGTGAAGAGTAGATGGAGAGAGTGTAGGGGAGGGGTAGGAAGGGAGGGCAATGGGAAGAGAGCTTGCAGAACATTATTGAGTCTTTGTCGCCAAAGAGCATTGTTTCCCCCGGATGATGGAGCACAAGACTGAATGGTCAGCAATGTTCTCATCTATTTGGATGTATCTCCTGGGTATGCAGTGGGGTTCCCTATTTTCAATTTGTTCTGGAAGAATGGGCTCTGCCTTAGACTTAGGGGAAGAAGAGAAGGTGCTAAATACTGAAATCCCTGCCCTATAGGTCTTTGTGGTTTCTAAGAAGTCCTTCCAGGGGTCATGAACCTGGAAGAATAAGAAGTGAAGGTGATTTCTGTCTTGTGGTCAGATGAAGTGCTCCATCACTTTCCTTGCCTCCGGAGGTACTCTTCTGTGTAAAGAACCGATCACGCCTCAGCTCTGTCTTACCTACATGCCTCTTCTCCATCTCTTTGTATGTCTCTCAGTCCCCATTTTCTCCCCTGTGTCTTCCTCCCATACTGTCCCCTGGAGAACCACATTAGCATGCTCCACTGCGCTTCCTGTCGGGCACCCAGACGCTGCAGCCCTTCCAGTATGAGCTAGGTTGCTCATGGTCTGCAAGGCATTTGCTCTTTGTTGTTTCTGCCACACAGACAAAAATGGCTGCTATCTCCTACTTTTGAAGGTGGAGTGGGACTCAGCCAGTTCCCATCACTAAGGGAGAGACATCCTTGGCGTCTGGCGATTTAGTTCTGGTTATCTGTGGTAGTGAAGAGATGGACCAGCTTTCAGACTTTCCAACAAAATGTCTTTGAAGCATGAGGTAATTTCCCCCTTTGCGCCATTCCCCCTGGGGACAGTGGTTTCTCCTCAACCCCTGCTCACCTCCTTTCTCTCACACTGGGGTCTGAGATGAAACATTTAGATTAGGGAAGGCAGATATCTGGTATACTGTTGCCACTGCCTGTTTTATGCCTATGAAGTCCTTGCTAAGCTTTGAAGACACATGTAGGTTGCCCCTTTGGTATCCACTCCAAACCTCTCTGTCTTATCAGCCCTACCTGTGGTTCTGGGAGAGCTAATCTAACACACTGCTTCAGGTGTGTAGTATGTGACCTAGGTTAAAGCATTCTTTATTATATCCCGTTGGTTTAGAGTGGGTATGTGATCTATAGTAGTTCGAGCTAGTGGATCTCAGGACTACAGAGAGAGATGTGGGATAAAGATGATACAGTTTTAACCTGTTGGATATGAATGAAGAAGCATGTAGTCCCAGGACCTCCGGCAGCCATGTTGGGATCACTAGGGGAGCTGCAATCAGGATGAAGTTGGCCCTGGTGGAAGGCAGAATTTAGACAGAAAAAGATTGGCAACATTGTGCAGTGGTTGCTGGATTAGTTTCATCTGAAGTCAGCACTTCTTGTTCATACGAAAACAATACATTTTCCATATTGATTAAGCTAGTTTGCTCAAGCTTTTTTTACCTGCAACTACAAGCATAGTGAAATGTTTATTAATCATGGTACCCTTTTTTTGCTGGAGAGAGACAGACCCTCAGGATCCTCAAAATACAGCAATCCAAAGGGGTTCTATTCATTCAATTATGGCTGGCAAATGAGAGACCTAGACCAGTCACTCTCAGAATGTTCGACTCTTGCTCTGTTAGGGGAACTAAGAGAAACCTTCCTCAGAAAAAGAACTCTTCCGGCAAGCGAACATTACTGTACATGCACATCTGGGGGACATTATATGTAAATCTGCTTTACAATAGTACAATGGAAGCTATATCTCTAGTTTTTCTCTTTCTAAATATCCTTGTTATGTTTCGTTATTAACATTATGCTTGCCTCATAAAATGATTAGAGAGCGTCCTTTCATTTTTTATTCTCTGAAATATTTTTATTAAGATTTTTGTGATTTCTTTTTAAATGTTTGGATGGATTCATTAGTGAAGACTTCTGGGCCTAGATTTTTTTGAGGGAAGCTTTTAAACTATAGATTGATTTTTAAAAGTTAAGGTGTGGGGTGCCTGGGTGGCTTAGAGGGTTAAGTGTCTGACTCTTGATTTTGGCTCAGGTTATGATCTCATGGTTTGTGAGACTGAGCCCCGTGTCTGGCTTTGTGCTGATGGTCTGGCCAGATTCTGCATTCTCTCTCTCTCTCTCTCTCTCTCTGCCCCTCCCCTTCTCATGTGTGTACGTGCACTCTCTCTCTCTCAAAATAAGTAAACTTAGAAAAAAAAGTTGGTGTGTGATTGAATTTCTTTTTTTTTCCTTTGTGTAAGTTCTTACGATTTGGACTTTTTAAGGAATTTATCTAAATTCTTATTTTCTGGGTGTGAAGTTGTTTGTAATATCTCATTATTAACTATATGTGTATACACATTAATTTTTGCTTTTACATTTATTTTCTTTATTATTCTTTTTCTAGTTTTAACTTATTATTATTCTTTTATTTTTTTATGGATAGAGATATTTAGCACTCTGTATTTCCTCTGATCCTTCCTTTAAAGGCATCCCTATTTTGATATGTAATGTCTTCATAATCATGATTTTTCAGAAATATTTTTTTATTTTTTTGGATAGGAGAAGGGAAGGGGGAGAGAGAGAGAATCTTTTTTTTTTTTTAATGTTTTTATTTATTTTTGAGACAGAGAGAGACAGAGCATGAGCAGGGGAGGGGCAGAGAGAGAGGGAGACACAGACTCGGAAGCAGGCTCCAGGCTCTGAGCTGTCAGCACAGAGCCCGATGCAGGGCTCGAACTCACGGACCGCGAGGTCATGACCTGAGCCAAACTCGGACCCTCAACCGACTGAGCTAGCCAGGCTCCCTGAGAGAGAATCTTAAGCGGGCTCCACACCCAGCATGGAGTCTGACATTGCCCTCTATTCCATGACTCTGGGAGCATGACCTGAGCCAAAATCATGAGCTAGACACTCAACTGACCAAGCCATCCAAGCACCCCACTTTTCAGAAATTCTGTAATTGTTTTCGTATTTTCTCTTTGGCCAAGAATTGTTTACTAAAAGATCTTTTAATTTTCAGATTGCAGGGCCTTTTTTTGTGGGCATTAATTTTATTGTCTACCTTTTTTTGCATTGAGACCAGAGAGTGCTGTTTGGAATATTTCTGCTGTGTGGACCCTTCTGATTTTTATTTGAGCTGAAGTAGATGATCAAGTTTTATTTCATATGCATGTGAGATGAGATATATTCTGCGTTGTCAAAATGAAGTGTTCAATATATGTCTACAAGAGCCACCTTATGCTGTTCACATGTTTTATAACCTTACCATTTTCATCTATTTGGCTTGTAGAGGGTTTCTACTTATTCCTCCTTGCAGAAATAAGTTGCATAATTTTCATTTTATGTAGGTGATTGCTGGGTTATTGGGTGCCTAGATATTCATAACTTTTTAATTTTCATTGTGGAATGTGGCTTTTAACATAAACACCATTTTAACATTATAAAACATTAACATTAAATAAGACATAATTATAAGACATTTTTAAGGGCGCCTGGGTGGCTTAGTTGGTGAGACATCTGACTCTTGATTTAGACTCAGTCATGACCTCACAGTTTGTGGGGTTGAGCCTCGAGTTGGGCTCTGTGCTGAGTGTGGAGCCTGCTTAAGATTCTTTCTCTTTCTCCGTATGCCCCTCCCCTGCTGGCATTCTCTCTCTCTCTCAAAAAAATTTTTTTTATAATGTTAGAAAAAAAGCATTCTTTGTCTCATTGAATCCATTTTGTCTTGAAGCCTACTTAGTCGGCTACCAGGATTGTGACCTCTGCTCTCTTTTGCCTGGTAAAATTTCTGGCCACCCTTTGGCACCCCTGGGTGGCTCAGTTGGTTAAGCGTTCAACTTCAGCGGTCATGATCTCATGGCTCGTGAGTTCGAGTCCCACATTGGGCTCTGTGCTGACAGCTCAGAGCCTGGAGCTTGCTTCAGATTCTGTGTCTCCCTCTCTCTCTGCCCCTCCCCTGCTCATGGTCTGTCTGTCTCTCTCTCTCTCTCTCTCTCTCTCTCTCGCTCTCAAAATAAATAAACATTAAATTTAAAAAAGTTAAAAAAAATTCTGACCATCCCCTTATTCTGAGTCTTTTTCGATTATTGCTTTTTAAGTGTACCTCTTGTACACAGTATGGCGTTAGGGTTTGTTTTCTATGCCAATTTAAAAATTGTTTTTCTGTTAATAGATAATTTGAGCCCATTCACATTTATTGATTTGACAGTAATATTTGGTCACAATTCTGCCCTGATGTATTTGCTGTGATTATTATGTATACTATTCTACATTTACTGTGTCTTTGTTTTTTTTAATATATGTACATATATGTTATTATATATTATTTTAAATATATGTATGTACATATTATTAATTTGAGAGAGAGAGAGAGAGAGAGAGAGAATTCCAAGCAAGCTCCACGCTGTCAGTAAAGAGCTCGATGCGGGGCTCGATTCCATGAACCGTGAGATCATGACCTGACCCAAACCCAAGAGTTGGATGCTTAACCAACTGAACAACCGAGGCGACCCTGTGTGTTTCTATTTGTTTACCCTCTATGATTTTTAAAAATTTATTTTGGTCTTTAGCAAAGTTTAAATTTTTATTCTAGTGGTTTTGTATGAATATCTTTTATAGTGCCCTTAAATCCATTTTATTTTTATTTAACTTTTAGTATGTGTCCGTTTTATGTGGCGAAATTTGACCCCTACCTATTGCCTGCCCAACAGTTAATGATATTATTCTCTTTTCTCCCTTCTCCTACTTTTTATTTGCCCTCTTTTGACATTGTCAGAACATCTAGGATGTATACATTGTGGCTGAGCCCATGACTCATTTTCCTTTTATTCCCACCTCTACGGTTGAATATGCAGAGTGCCCACGGCCAGTCCTTTTGAGAAGTCTGTCCAGTCAGTTCTGGATTAGCCGAAGCTCATCTTCTACGACATTTCTGAGAAAAGGCACGTGTGTAGAATAGTTCCTTGGTTCTGGCACATTCAGACCCTTTTCCTGTGGCCTTAAAAAAAGCGCCGGTTTGGATATAATGTCCTTAGTTTACATTTTCTTAAAGTTTCCTAAGAATAGTGTTCTACTGTTGTCTTGCTTTGTAAGTTGTTCTCCTGAAGTTTGATGCCGATCTAATTTTTTTTTTTGCCTTGAAAGTTATTTCCTTTTTTTTTTTTTTTTTGGCAGGAGGCTCTTTCAGGTCTAGTGTTTTATGAATATGTGTCTCACAGTTGATAATTCTGGGCCAATTTTCCTTGTATCTGGTGGGCCCTTTCAATCTGTAGATTCTGGTCTTTTTTTTTTTTTAATGTATGGAAAGAGTTGTTGGCTTATTTCTTACCTTTGTAAGTTTCTTTTCCAGAAACTTAATAAAATAAATTATCAACTTCCTTTTCATATCTTCTTTTCAGTGACTTTCTCTTGGCTCTTTATATACTTCTCTTCCATAGCCCTTTTTCATCCTACGGTTGCTTTCAGACCTTCCTTCAGTTCTTTCTATAAAACTATCTTAAGTATTGTGTAATTTGGTCTTCCTTTCTGATATGATTTTGGTTTTTTTTTTTCCTTGTATTTCTTTTCTGAGTTCATTATCTACACAGAGTGGTTTGGATACAGAAATCCCACGTCGTGATTCTGCAACTCTATTCTAATTCCGCACCTTTCCAAGGCCAGTGAGGCTCTCAGTGGAAGGTTTTTAATTGGCTGGGTGCGACTGGGTGATTTCTTCCGATAATAGTATCTATTTTATAGTGTTGTTATAAACATTAAATGAGTTAGTAATTGGCAAGTACTTAGGAAAGATGTTGGCCAACTTTTTCTGCCAAGTGCCAGATAGTAAAATATTGTCAGGCTTTGTGGGCCATATGGTTTCTGTCACAACTATTCTAGTATGAAAGCAGCCATAAACATTATGCAAATAACTGTGTGTGTATCTGAAAACTCCAATTTTCCACTTCTTAAGTGTCTCTTTTACTACTCACACACAACACTTTGCTTCTGATACTTCTGGTCACCAAATGTGTGGCTTTTTTTTCCCTCCATGAAGCAGTTCTCAATGACACCAGCTGGGCGTCCTACCATTTCACTCTGTCCTGGCACTACCTACTTGGAATAGCGTCATATCCCACAGAGCGAGAGGTCAGTCCTGCAGGGCTGACCCCTTTCACTTCAGGGACCACTGGCAAGTTCTAATCGTCCCCCGTGTTTCTGACACCTCTTCCTCAGGTTTGATTAATTTGCTAGAGGGGCTCCTAGAACTCAGGAAAACTGTTAACTCAATGTTGACCGGTCTATTATAAAAATTATGATAAGGAACACAGGTGAGAGGCACCTGGGTGGCTCAGTCAGTTAAGTGTCTGACTTCAGGTCAGGTCATGATCTCAGGGTTTATGAGTTTGAGGCCCACATTGAGTTCCTCTATGACAGTGCAGAGCCTGCTTGGGATTCTCTCTTTTCTTGTCTCTCTGCCCCTCTCCCACTCTCTCTCTCTCTCTCAAAATAAATAAACTTAAAAAAAAAAAGAACACAGGTGAACATCCGGATGGAAGGATGCATAGGGCAGGGTGTGGGCCTCCACACCCTCCTGGGTGCACCACTCTCCCCACACCTCCACCTGTTCACCAGCTTGGACGCTCCAGAAATCCATGCTATGGGGACTTTAATGGAGACTTCCTTACCTGGGCGTGATCAGTTATTAACTCCATTTCTAGCCTTCCTCCCCTCTCCAGAGAAGTGGGGCGTGGTTGGAGGAGAGGGGCTGAAAATTCTACGCTTCTAATCATGGCTTTGTCTTTCTGGTGACCCATCCTGGTCCGGGAGCCATTCAGGAGCCACTATATTAGAACAAAAGATACTTCAATCACTTAGGAATTTATAAGGGTTTGGGGAGCCCATGTCGGGAACGGGGTCAAAGATCAAATATTAGAAAAGGAAATGCTCTTAGTGTTCTTGTCACTTAGGAAACTACAAGGTGTTTTAGGAACTCTGCAGCAGGAACTGGGGGTAGAGGCCAATATACATATTTTCTGTTATCTCACAGCACGTGATTGTGTTCTAATAAAACTTTATTTATGAAGATAGGCGGCAGCTTGGTTTTGCCCATAGTTTGCTGGCCCCTGACTTAGGACAAAACTTGACACATAGGAAGTGATAAGTATTTGTTTTCTATTTTGTTAAGGTTATCTATTAATTTTGAGAGAGGAGAGAGAAGGGGGGGAGGGGAGAGAGAAAGAGGGAATCCAAGCAGAGTCTGCACTGCCAATGCTCAAACCCATGAACTGTGAGATCATGATCTGAGCCAGAACCAAGAGTCAGATGCTTAACTGGCTGAGCCCCCAGGTGCCCCGGTATATAAGTATCAATAAATGAAATGAACTAAATAAGTTCCACGTGAAAGGGTTACTTTTAAACGATGATTATGAAACACATTTGTGCCACAGCCTATACTGAGATACCCTCACACTCATCTCGCCCCCCCCCCCCAATTTATCATACTATCAGCCATTGGCCCTGTTTAATTCATTTCTCATTGACTCTCTCTTGCCTCCCGGGACATGAAGAATTATACTCCCTATGGCTTTGCTCAGAGCACTTGGGGAATGCAAACAAGTTATAGTGGGACCCGAGAACATATAAAATCACTGTGTAAAAATCACATAACAGGGGCACTTGGGTGGCTCAATCAGTTAAGTATTGGATTCAGGCTCAGGTCATGATCTTTCAGTTCATGAGTTTGAGCCCCGCATCGGGTTTTCTACTGTCAGCACTGAGCCCGCTTCAGATCCTCTGTTCCCTTCTCTCTCTGCCCTCCCCCCCTGCTTACACCTGCATTCTCTCTCTCTCTCTCTCAAAAATAAATAAATATTTAATAAAAAAGTCACATTACATTCCAAAGGCAAATATTCACAATGTCTTGATTAAGTTCTGCTTTGAATTAACTACTTCACTCTCTCCCCCACACCATTAACAAAGATAACAGAGATTTGCTTATATATATTTAATCTGCGTGACTTTTATAAACATGTGGTTATGGAAATGTCTCAAAGTATCTTCTGATGAATGATCATTTTGAGGCTTCCCATTGGATGATGATTGTGAATTTTGGTTGGGTTCCACTTGAATTCTGTTTAGAATCCTCTTTAGGATTATGAGTCACTGTGCAGGGTGGTGTGGCGAGCAAAAAAGAATGAGTACGTCTCCAGTGCAGAGGCTCACAGACTAAGGAAGTACGTGTCTGCACACACCTGCACCATTAATTCCAGAAAAGGTGGCAAATGAGATTCAAAAGGAAGCACAGGGGGAGACCCGGGGAGGAGAGCTCGCTTGTTCGTAGAGTACCAGGTTCTGTATCCTATGCAGGTGGGAGCTTGATTGTTTCTTTTGGGTGATGATCATGACAGCGATGATGAAGATACTGATGGCAATGATGAATAATTACATTTTCTCAGGTGGCTGGATCTCAAATCGGGAGAAGAGGCTGATCCGTGTCACATGATGAGTTTTGGCCACCTAGGGACTTGAACTTGTGACTTACCAGAGATATCGGCTGATTTTAGAAATCCCACCTGCCTTAGAAATATCTTTGCTTCCCTGGTTGCAATCTCAAGCAGGCTCTGACGCAGCTAGAAAATTTGCTGACTGTAATCAGAGAGTCAACCAGCTGTTCTTAAAGCAAGCAGACTGTTTATTTGCCCTCCTGGTCAAGTCAGACTCCGTGCTGAAGACTAAGTAGTTCATTCTGTAATAGCTGAGTTGCTTTTTTTTTTTTTTCCTTCCAAATCCAAAGGCGAAATTAAAGCAATACAACATTTTTGCCAGTTAGATTCTGTTTTGAAAAGATGAATCATCCTCATGTTTGTACTCAAAGACATCTAGTTAGGTGCAAGATGATTTGCAGACTAATTTTGTACAGGAATCACCTTTTGACAGCAGATCAATATCAATATATGTGTTCGCTCTGGGGAGGAGGAAAAAGCACACATATTGCTATTTGGGAGAAAACTTGAGTTGCTACATCTCAAATAGATTATTGCAGTGTTTTCATGTGAGTCAAAAGGTCATATCCAATGACATTTAAAAAGCTAACAAATGGAATCTCCATTCATGCTTTGACTAAGACTCAGTAATATTGAAAAACAGAAAAATTCTAAAAATTTTAACATTCCCTTTAATTAATTTTCAATTGAGCGAGATTGCAGATTTAAGCCTGTTTGAAACTCTTTACTTCCTGGATTTCTCCCCTCTATGTTTCTTGTTCTAGACAAAGGAGTCTAGGGGCAGAGAAGGAGAACAGAAGGAGTATCTGAAGAAGCAGAAGCAGTGTCAAGGACACTAAATGACCTTGAGAATCGTGGGTCATCCACTGATTTATTTAGCTTCACTGGCAATGGGGAGAATGCATGCTAGAATGTTTTATACGCAAGAATCATTTTCAATGGAAGCATTTTCAGTGCAATCTATGGATATGAGTGATTGGTGGAGGCTTTTAGTTAACTTTAGATAAAAATGGAAGCAAACACATTTATTTCTACCCATTTTTATTATGAGAGAGTGAAAACTGTTGGCCAATTAAAACGCTGGAATTTTTTTATTGGTGGGTCAGGTATAAATAATAACACAGATCTGAAGAAAGAAATTATGTTCAAAGGGTTCTTAATTCTCTTACTCCTTTGCTACTCTTTGTTTCAGACAGCTGGGTGCAATAAGGGAAGAAAGGTTTGTAATGGTTCCTATTTCATGCTTCCTCTCATTCATTAATTGTTTCCATAGATCTGCAAGTTCTGTGAACTAGTTTGTCTTTTTTATTATGCACACAAAAACTTTACTGTCTTAAAAATTATTATCTACTATTTCTTTAAAAAATTTTTTTTAACATTTATTCATTTTTGAGAAACAGAGAGACAGAGCATGAGTGGGGGAGGGTCAGAGAGAGGGAGACACAGAATGTGAAGCAGGCTCCAGGCTCTGAGCTCTCAGCACAGAGCCCGACAAGGGGCTTGAACCCACAAACCATGAGATCATGATCTGAGCTGAAGTCAGACGCTCAACTGACTGAGCCACCCAGGTGCCCCTATTATCTACCATTTTAAACTATTTCTCCACTGGTGTCTTGCATCCCTTCTAGTACCATTCTTCATGAGTACCATTTGCTATACACAGGGAGCTTTCTGAAGCTGCCAAGCACCGTGGCCTAACTATACCCCATGTCTAACTAGCTTCAGACCTATGTTGTTAACTTCAGCCTAAGGGTGTCCTCTGAAGAGTATGAAACACCACAGCATTCTCCAGGCCGTCAAAAAATGTGACTCAGCCGTCCTGAAAGCAGCCACCTTACAGACCCTTAAAGGGGTTGAAGACGAATATTGATCCATTCTCAGAATGATCGGAAATAGAACCAGCAGCAAAACAAGTTCTTGCTGTGACTTTTATCTCTCACATCCTTGTAGCTGTGCCTACCTCCAGGGTCTAAAACTTAAAAGCTTTTGTTCATGTCATCCAAGTTGGCATCCCCCAGAGAATACGGGGTCTGGGGCACGTGCCTGGCACTTACTCAGAAGTAGAGCTCACTCAGTGCCCCAGCCCCCTCTAGTTTCTATGTTGTGATTCCACAGAGTCCTTTTGTATATACAGAAGCCCCCAGAAACTTCCTATGGGGATTGGTGAGTTGACATTTGCTCTGAGGCCAAGGAGAAGTTGTCTATTACTTTTACTGTTTCCTCTTATGAGGTCAGTTGGCCCAAATGGATGAGTGAGTGGAGTTCTGAAGGTCAGTGAGATTCCATGATGGCCCTTAGACTGGGATGGCCACAATCAGGGGGTTGGGGGTGGGGGAGAGCATTCTACCATTTTACCCAATGTAGTTCTGGACGTTCCAGCTGGAGAGTCCTTTGGATTCTCCAAATCACCTCTCTCCTTCACTTAGAGAAGTAATCATGGTTGCCTGGACTGCCACAAGTGATTGCCTTCCTGGCCTCTCTTCTCCCTTGACTCTTCCCATCATCGAATTAATCCCGGTTCACGAGGCAATTGTTTAAATGGCAGGGAACATTTGGAACCTGGAGAAGAATGCCTGGGAGAAAGGTTGAGCACGGGGAAAAGAACGAAAGAATTCAGAAAGCTGGGTCTCTTCGGGTCACAGTCATTACATGACTGTTTAGCGAGGACGGCTGGATCTGGCCAAAGGAACTGAACAAATGCCAAGGGGAAGGGCAGGAGGAGACAGAGCCTTCAAGGACAGCTCCAGGACCAGACTGAGCCAGAACTGCAGCAGCCCCAGAGACACGACTGCAGATGTTTGATGAGAAGTGTAAATTATTTTAAATTGTAAATTGATTTTTTTTTTTCAACATTGTTTGGCTTTGGTGGAGGTGGTGGTCAGGAGGATGTGTGTGAAACAGGATTATGAAGACCTGGGGCAACATTTTTTTCAGAATGCCTTTCAAGGAACACTAACTTAGTGGGAAGTTAGTAGACACTGAGAAAAAAAAGTGATTCTTTATTCAAATAATTTCAGGAAATTCTGGCTTAAACAAAATTAAACATCCATCCGAGTGCTTCTCTTTTAATATACTTTTATGCAACGTGAGTCTATGCGGTTGGTGTATGAAACACAGGATTTCTCCAACTTATCTGAGCATGAAACTATTTACAGCAGACAATCGCACATGAGCGGTCCTCTGGGGAGCAGATTTTGGGGAATGGCGATCTAGCACATGTGATGCTATCTGGGAACGCAGGCCGAAGGGAGGCACGATTCTAATTTCTGGATTTTTCAGCCAGGGAAGAAGGGGCTAAAAAAGGGCACAAAAGTGATCATTTACCAACTTTAGGACTTTTCCCAAACCTGAGTCCAGCATTGGTACTTAGAGCATGAAAGTTACGAGAAAAAGGTAGTGATACGGTGTACGGGGGCAGCACTCAACTGTTCGCTGTGCATAAGAAAAGAAATATTAAATTTTAAGCCCAGCCTTTAGGAATTCTGTGAGGGTTAAGATTGTGGTCCGCTTGGTAAAAGATTATTTATTAGTTGAGTTCTGCAAGATATTTTCTAGGAGTTACGAGAATTGGGTGCATTTAGGGTAGAGCAGAGGAGATCGCAAGAGTCAGTGCAGGTGTAATACACCCAGAGGGGCTGTTCACCTAGCTGAAGACACTCGTGGTCCATGTGTGGCTGGAATGCAAGCCGAGGGGGCCCTGGAAGAGTTTCCTCATATCAAGAGAGTATAATTTACTGGGATGAATGAAAAGATAGGAAACATGGGTCAATTATTTTTGCATCTTGAGTTTTGAAGGTAATTGAACAATGCTTAGTTACTCATTTGTAATCTCTACATTTCACCTGGACTTGATTCTCTAACTAATTGGAACTTCACCAAGTAGTTCCCTAATCTCATTTTTTGGTCCATTCTTCAGACCCTAGGATGCCTTTCATTCTGTTTGTAACTCAGTTTCTTTGTCTAGAATGGGTATAACAATTTAACCTGTTTTATTTCTCTCCTATAGTTAATTAAGTCATTGATTAATTCAACAAATATTTGTAGAGAGTCTACTTTGTACTGGGCATTTTTCTAGGCACAGGGGTGCGGTGGGGGAACACCACTGTAAAACAGAGTTTCATGTTCTTGTAGAATACTAATAAATAAATAAGCCTATAATATAACATCATAGAGTGATTAATGTTACAAAGAAAAATAAAGCAGCATAGATCAAACAGATAGGAAGGTTAGGAGAGGCATCTTTGAAGATGTGACATTTGAGTGTAGACTTAAATGAAGTGAGGGGTTGAGTCAATGAACGTCCTGGAGAAGAAAAAAAACACAGGTATAAAAGCCTGAGGTGTGACCGTGCTTGCCAGAATAAGAAAACATCGTAACAACAAACAGCAACAGCATCCACTGTATTTCAGTGGTTCAATGCGATGAGAGCTGGGCTTTCATTTCCAGCAGAGTCTAGCAGGCTTTAGTGGCTATGGGAGTTCTGTTCCACCTGGTCAGGAATCCAGGCTGAAGGGGCTCTGCTGGTTTTAACCACGGGTGCCACGGAACCATCTCCACCCAGGGTGTGGAAAGTGGGTGCAGACAGAACTGCGTGAGTGGTTTCAGATACCACGTCTGGAGGTAGCATGATCACTCCCAGCAATGTCTCCTTGGTCAGAGATCGCACCCATGGTCTCACTTAACCCCGGGAGCACTGGGATTTGTAACCTAGCTGTGTGCCCTGGGAGAAGGGGAGTAAGAGGGGTGTTAGTGAGCACGAACATTCTTGGCTGCAGTGTGAGTTACATTAGGAAGGTCAGTTTGGCTGGAACACAGTGGATGGGGTGGTAGTTGTAAGAAAAAGGTGTTGAAAGGATCAAGGAAAAAGATAAGGCCTGGAAAAATAAGAAATACTGCTGTATTTCACTGAATTCTTGACTGTAAGCCACTGTATTTTGTACAGAGGTAACAGAGAGAATTTTCTTTGAATTAAGCAGTTATACTACCTTTTTTTTTTAATCCCTTAGAATTTACATTTAAAACTTACCAGAAGAATTGTTTTAGACTTATTTGGGCATTTAAAAATTATAAAATTATACATCATGTTTGTGCATCCAATTAGAAAGGAAAAGAAAAACAAAATAAATTGGTTAATGTGTTCCTCGAACCTATTCACACTGAGAGCCTGATTTTTCTGAATCATTTTTCAGGTCTGTCCTCAGTGTCCATGTTTTTCCATTCACTGCCGTCCTCTGTGCCATCAAGAGCTTTCTTTAACAATGTTCTTTGCAGTGTCTCTTCAGTCTTCCTCTGGGTTCCTTATACCCTTTCTGCATGTTTTGAAGCAAGCACTTTTTTGATCTTATAAGAAAATGACAACCAGAAATTACATTGCTTCTTCAAGTGGTCTTTAAATGTTATGTTGACTGAAATGTTTAGGGTTTATAGTTGCCCAAACAAGTTCCAGGAATAGCAACCAAGTTCATGTACATACAGGCAATGGCAGCTCTGTCATGATGACCAGGTGGCCAACAGTGGCTGTGAGACACCATTGATTGTTAGTCGAATGCTGAATAGGGGCTCCTGGGTGGCTTAGTTGGTTAAGTGTCTGACTCTTGATTTTGGTTCATGTCAGATAACAAGGTTCCTGAGTTCAAGTCCCACATGGGGCTCTGTGCTGATGGTGCGGAGCCTACTTGGGATTCTCTGACTTCCTCTCTCTGCCCCGCCCCCAAGTGCTCTCTATCTCTCTTTCTCAAAATAAGTAAACATTAAAAAAAAAAGATGAATCCTGATTTAAGAGAGCTTAAAATGTGAAAAATACCTCATGTCTTGCATTAAATTAAATAGTGTATTTAAAATGTAAAGGATAAATAGATTCCTTTAACGTACTAAAAACAACAGATACTGACTTCAACAGTACATTTCTAAAGGAGGCATAGCATGGGGTTTTCCGGCGATGCATCCGGGCGTCAGTAATGGAATTGCACCTAGGACATGAGAAGCCTGATACTCACCTTTATTATTTATCTCACAGACTCAGTGAGGGGCAGGGAACTCTGTGTCATCCTCTGCCCCAGCCCACTCCAGGTGAGATATTCCCGTCTTCTCCCTGAAGCCTACACTCTGCTTAGGACTTCTGCCAGGCTGGCTTAGGAGGCTTGTGTACCATTCAGTTCTGATCCACTAGCCTTATAGCATGGCAAACGTCTTGCCGCATTTCTGGCGGCCTGGGATGAACCAGGGGGAGTGCAGTTCATGACACTGTAATCTTCTCCCAGACTGGTCCGTGGGCTCCCATTCTGCAGTACTGGGTTTCTGCTGGTTTCTTATCCAGCTTCAATTTCGTTTAGGACTCTGTGTTGCCCTGGACCTTGATCCTAATGACTAGCATCTTCTCATTTCGCCTCTTACTGGCATCTTTTTTTTCCACCCGAAAAACAAACCCTTTCCTGTTTTCTCTCTTGCAGCTGGCATACTGGCCATTCCTGACTTATGTTCCATTAGATTGGATTTTGCAAGGACGTGGATGCCACTTAAAGACATCTCTGTACTGACCAGTCATTTGCAAGGGTTTACATGGGAGCCCTTGTTTTCCTTGGCTCTTAGTTTTCCTAGGACTTATCTTCCCATGATACCCTCCCCTTCATGCCAACTGAAGGCACATGTATGCGTGCTTGTGAGCAAGCAGGGGAGGGTCAGAGAGAAAGGGAGAGAGAATTCCAAGCAGGCTCCACAATGTCAGTGCAGAGCCTGACAAGGGGCTCAGGGTTATGAACCATAAGATCATGACCTGACTTGAAGTCAAAAGTTGGATACTTAATCGACTGAGCCACGCAGGTACCCCAGAATATCAAATTTTTTAAAGGACTGGGTCATGGACTTCACCATGATAAAAAGTATATTAACTATTTGGGGGAACAGAAGGCATCCTAATTGTTTTCGTTTATCTTGAATCTTTTGTGGGCAGACTTTTGCAGGTCACTCAAAACTATCAGATCCATACACCAAGGAAGCCCCTACTTCTGATTTCTGTGGATCTGAGTTCCTAGCATATTTCTTAGAATGTGAGTAAAGTGGGTTGCTTTCAAGCTTCCTGCCGGCTGGGATTCTATCCCATCCTAACTTCCCATTTTCCATTCTTCTGTTCTGATTTCTAAGCAGTTGTAAAGTCCAAATCAGAATAATTATATGGCTCACAAACGAACTTCCTGGTCTCAATTCTGCTCCATTGCACTCGAAATGGAATATTCTAGATTAATACTTTGATGAGGAAAACATCTGTTGTGTTTTTATATTCCTACTTATACTGAGTGGCTTGGAAATTTTTCCCGGAGCCTGTTCTCCAGATTCTTAGGGAATCACCTTGGCAATAACCTTCTAGCATAGATCCAGGTTCTGCCATAGGTTCACTTACTAGGCAGGTGAAGAGGAGATTGGGACCTACTCTCATATTCCTATTTTTTTAAACAGTCTTTCCTATTGAGACCAAATTATGGGAGTATTGCTCTGGTAAAGTGAGGATATAGGCTGAAGTATTCTAGTTTAGTTGTTTCTAAAACTCTTCTTCATGAACTTTGTGGAGTCCAAGAGATTCAGAGGCAGTGAATTATGGATTGTCATGTGTCCAGGACAGATCTGAGGTGGAGACAGTCCAGAACACTGCTATCTCTATCCGTTTTATTTATTTTTAATTTAAAAAAATTTTAAAGTTTATTTATTTTTGAGAGAGACAGAGACAGCATGACCAGGGGAAAGGCAGAGAGGGACAGGGAGAGAGAGAGAATCCCAAGCAGATTCCACACTGTCAGCACAGAGCCCGATGTGGGGCTTGAACCTACGAAACCACGAGATCATGACCTCAGCCAAAAGCAAGAGTCAGACGATTAACTGACTGAGCCACCCAGGTGCCCCTGTATTTGTTTTATATATTCGAGTCAAACATAAGATTTTCTTTGGCAGAGGGTGTCCATAGAGTTTGTTTATTATTTAGCCAGTCAGGCTTTCCCTACACTGGGCAAAGTGGACAGTTAATGTTAAAGCAATTTAGTGGGGATAAAAGTCAATTCCAATGGGTTGATTGATTAAAATTTTACTTTCCTTTATGTCGCCTACAGAGTGCCTCTGCCAGTCAATGCTGAGCTAGAATGGGCACCACGAAGGAGTGAGAATACCTTTGCCTGCAAGATGTTTTATGGGAGGGAATAAAGTATATAGCACGAATGCATACACCACATACTAGAGTATTTCCAAAATATAGAGGACAACATTCAAAAGAAAGGAAATTAATGATACGAGGTCTGGTGAGTTAGTGGGTCATGTTCAGTAAAAGCTAGAATTTTGGAGTCTGTTGCCCTTCGTTGAGGTCCATGCTTCTCCCGATCTACTGACCCTGCAGGACTGGTGTGAGGACTAGGGGAGAGAACGCATGTGAAACCATAGTCACAGCACTGTGCAGTTGCTCAATCAATGCTACTTCCTTTTTATTCTCTTTGATCTTTCCTTCATTTTGTAGCCATTAGTTTCCTTTTTTTAAAAATGCCCATCAATCCAGTTTATGTCCTCAAGTTCTGATCTTTGATACTTTCCAGTATGTTTGTGTATTTGTGCATGCATACGTGGATGTGTTATGTACTATATTCCTCACGAGACTAAACATACCTTAAAGGCAAGGGTATTCTTGTATTCTTATTCCTTCATGCTGCCTGTTTTAGCTACAGATTTGTTCCTGACATATGCAAGATAGAATACATTTATTTCTTTGTGTGTCAAAACCTATACACACCCCCCAACATAAAAATACCCAATAAGAGAGCAATGCATTTGACTGTTAGATCTCTGGACCTATAAATTTTTTTTTATTTTAAAATTTTAATGTTTATTTTTGAGAGAGAAAGAGAGAGAGAGAGAGAGAGCGTGCGAAAGCAGGGAGGGGCAGAGAAAGAAGGAGACAGAATCTAAAGCAGCTCCAGACTCTGAGCTGTCAGCACGGAGCCCAATGCAGAGCTTGAACTCATGAACAGTGAGATCATGACCTGAGTAAAAGTCAGATGTTTGACCAACTGAGCCACCCGGGCACCTCTATAAATTGTTTCAATTAGATTCTAAGGAACATAAAATTTTTGGAAAAATTAATGGGAATGAAGAGATGACAAAATGCATGTTAGAGATCCTTCCTCCCCAAATATGTCTATTCAAAAATTTCATTAAAAATCGCTTTCTTTTTGGAGAAAAGTGGTCAATGGGTCACTGGAATGTTACAATCCTTGCTGTGACTCTCATCTGCAAATGATTTTTGGAAATTTCAATCCAAGTAGGGAGTTTTGAGTTGAAGTTTACACTATGTCAACAAACTATCAGAGTTTGAAGCAAAATCAAAGAGAGTCTGTCTTTAAGAAACAAACAAATAAAAAATCATGAAGGGTGGGCCTTTTTCCAGTCTACTAAAGAAAATTTATATTATCTGCTATATTCAGTTTCAGAGATTTATGTTCTAAACCTAAGGTAATTCTTCTAGCTAAAATAGTAAACTGCACGAAATATATGTTTAAATAAACCCTATGACTAATCTAATGATAATCAAAACATTTTGCAGTTCATGTGGACGAAATCCTCCCCAAACTTTGGTAAATGCATTTGCCGTTTCTTATAACCTCTTGGGAACTTGAGCTCCATTTGGCATATTCTCAAAGGCAGCAAGCACTGTTTGGGTTTTCACAACACCTAGTATCTAGATGTTACCAAATACCCAGATGTTGGACCTCAAGAAAATATCTGCAGGATTCAATGGCTTCTTAATTATTCAACTGAGGGAGTGGATGTATTGCATCAAGATGCACACCGTGGCTGGATGCCGACTTACTCACAGGCATTGGAGTGGGGTGGGGTGGACAACAGAAAACAAAGAAGAGGCTTCCGGAAATTTCATACTTGGCGAGTCTTGAGGTGAAGAAAAATAATCACAGAGCATTTTGGACTTTCAAGTATTATGCAAAACTTTTAAAATGCTGCCATTTTTTTGCTTTCAATAAAAGAGAGATCCACCAGTGAACCAGCTATCATTCTTGCCCTTTTGTCGCAGGTTGCTGTTAAAAAGACCACCCGATGCCAAATGGACACGAGGCAAATTTATTTACTTATGGCCAGGCCGAAACTGCACTCCTTATCTTACAAAACAACTGCAGAGAATGGCCCCGAGCAAGGGCAGCAGTGGGCTTATATAGATTACAGCAAGTTAGGTGTAGATTACAGCAAGTTAGAGTGTAGAATTATGTTGTTGACCAATTACAGACGTTAGTACCAATCACTGCACAGTGCTTTGTTCTAAGATGACCAATCACCAGAGTTACAGAAGTAAACAAGCTACTGGAGGTCTTGAGAGACCCTGAGACATCATGAGACCTCGAGATATCGTGAGACCATGTATCATGAGACCTTGAGATATCGTGAGACCTCGAGATATCCCGAGATCCTGAGATATTGCAAGACCTCACAACACTTTCACTCTAACTCGAGTTGGTTCCTGTTTTTCGATTCTTGAAGGTTCGGTGTTAAATATTTTATTCTTCTAATGACTCGACCACAGTAGAGTGATAGCTCTTTGCCAACTTTGGATAAAGGGATTTCCCTTTTTTTTTTTTTTTTTTTTTTTTTTGTGGAAAGAAAGCTGTGGTCTCAAGTGGCTACAATGATACTAATGATAATGAATCATTAGAGTTCTGTGCTTTCAAGATGCCAAATAATGTTTTAAATGTTAAATATTCGTGGACTCATTTAATCTTAATAACAATATTATAAAGCAGATGCTATTATAATGTGCATTTTACAGATGAGGAAGCTGAGGCCCAGTGTACATAATTAACTTGGTCAGTGTCACACTGCTAAGTATTCAATGTGGGATTTGAATCCAGTGACCAGATGATGGATAACAATGGTTCATGGTGTGCCCAAGCTGGGCGTGTCATTGGGGAGGCTACTGGAGAGACAGACTCATTCTGCCAATGTGGAGCTGACATAAAGTTTCAGGGATTTAGGCAGAAGGGTTAGAATTTCCTAAATCTTGACTCCCGTTTGCTGTGGGGTTTACCTGACTGGCAAGATTCCAGGGAATACATTAACTAATCATTTGAGTCTAACAGGTTCTTCATTCTTAGCTTTCTACTATTGGCTGATGATTCCTGAAGACGTTATTGGTGTAATTTTCATGTGCTTTCAGAGAAAACCAGACATTTGTTGATTATACATCATGCCTTATAATAATGATGTGGAGGGACTCCAACTCAGCGAAATATGTCGTAGGTCTTCTGATCACATTTCTTAAAGTATGATCTGGACTTGGTGTCAATGCGAAGAAGGTGATCTTGCCCTAGAATTTGTAGGTCTCATGTATTTTTCTCTACTTTCTAAAAATAAATCCAGTTAAATAAGATTAGCATAACAAGTGGAAATTTGTAACTCTCCTGCTGAGGAAACAAAGTATCTTCTCTTCAAAGCGTGTGTCTTGAAAAGCAAGTGTCTTTGAAGTGATTGGAATCAATGAAAGCACAGGCAGCGTAACACAAGCAAGTTTTGCACATGAGACTGAAAGCAGCAAGTAAGGTTTGCATCACCCAGTGTTAAAGCCGAAGAACAAGACAAAGTTTTCAGTCCATGTGAAGAAACAGAGAATCCAGAAAAGGGGAGTACCAGGATGCAATGGATTTAAGGTACTGCCGGAGTACCACTGAGTCATGCGTTTGGCTTCTGGTTACACAAGTAACTTCTGGAAGTAGGCTCCACAGGAGAGAAGAGCACATGGCATCATGATCATAAAGTGATGAGAATTACAGTGTGTCTCTGTTGGGAGTAATGGAGAAAAATGAGTATGCACATTTAAGGGAACAGTTGTTTAGTAATTTAAACGAGGAACAACTTCAGTGTTAAGAACAACGTAATTGAGAATACTGCCTTCTAAGTGTGAAATTTTGTAACTATAGTGGTGTGTTGGAGTCCCCAAGGCCACCCTAACTCCTATGATTTGCTAGGAGGGTTCACACGACTCATCATACAGTTGTATTAACAACTGTAATTTTTTTTCACCAGAAGAATCAGAAGCAAAATCAGCAAAGGGAAAAGGTGCATGAATGAAGTCCAGAGGAAGCCAGGTGTAAGCTTTCAAGGGTCCTCTCCCAGTGAAATCACATAGAACACAATTCCTCCCCTAGCAACAAGTTATCACAACAGGTGTGAAATGCAGCCATTTGGGAAGCTTATTAAAGACTTGGTGCCTAGAGTTTTTATTGGGGGTTATCGTATGGGCACCTTTTGTCAAGGAAATACACAAAATTCCAGACTTCTATGGCAGCAAGTGTAGGCGCAAATTATCTTGCTTGTATAAATGGCATGTATAGGCACAGTAAGCCACTCACAAGTCAGGGTGGCGGGAACCCTCCTGAAATCCAAGTTGCCAGATACCACTTAAAGGCCAAGCTTGCAAGGTCTTTCTGAGGATGGGTTGCTCCGGTAACCCTTTTTTGCACAACTGGCAAGTAACATGATTGAGCGGGAAATGCTGATGTACAAATAGGATAGATAATCAAGCAATGGCATTTCTGGAGTTTAGCTAGCATCTCCTGAGAGAAGACAGACTCAAAATCAAAATGGCCCTTGATGCAGCAGGACACAACTCTGGTAGGGGATAGAACTCTGTCCCACTTCCACGAGAATTCTTGGTCTGCGGCCACATCACTCACTGCCCCTATCTTTGCTCTAAGCAAGACGGGGCAAGTTGTTTGAACAAAAACAACTTGTGTTTATGTGTGAGTTAGTTGTTAATGTTCTGCATTCAGACATTGTGGCCATATTTGTTTCTATGGAGACCCTAAACGTGGTATGCCAAGTGTGTCATTACCTGAACTTCTCTAAATGCCTTACTTCTGGCCTCATAAACAACTAAACCAGACGTCTTCAGTCTTTAGAAAGTAACACGTCTTCTCCAGAATGGGAATAGAAATGGCATGCCTGGAATCAGGGATTCTACAGAAGAAAAAGATCTTGTTAGGTCATCTAATTTGCATCTGGGGTCTTCTCAGTTCAGTTGCCAGTGTTCTAACAGGGCCAGGCTCAGTGTTCTAGTGTGTCTCTGAGAAGGCTCCGCTACTATCTAATTAAGCTGGAAATTTCACTTAGAAGGTCCCTGTGTCTCCTGCCTATGAGCTATTTCATGCAACTGATGAGGGAAGATACATGTTCATGGAGACTAGGAGGGAAAGAGCCGCTGCAGGGACCTCTGGAGGAGGACTGAAGTAAACTTCTGCAGTCTGGGACGTGAGGAAGAGCACTCAGAAAGGGGCATGTGGTAGATGCAGAGGGAGTGAGTGAGTGCTCGGCCCTGAGGGGGGTAACAGAGGAGAGGAAGGAGTAGCTAATATCCTGAAGGCTTCAGGTCACATAGCTTGGGAGACCCAAATGTGAATTTAAGAGCAATACAGAAAATTCTTTCTCCTTCTATCTTTCAGATTGGTGTATTATAAAATTAAATTGTATGTATGTCATCTTTCATTTATAGTGCCATTCACTCACCATCAGTGAGCCACAGGGTTTCACCCCCAAATGGAGGGGGCAGTTTCTGGCCTTCCCCAAGGCGTTGTCTTGGCCAGATCTCTGGTGTTCCTTGGTATATATCTGAGACAGGGAGCTAGACTGACTTGATGTCCAGTTTGTTTGAAATAAAAGAGATGTAGGGGCACCTGAGTGGCTCAGTTGGTTAAGCAACTGACTCTCTCGGTTTTGGCTCAGGTCATGATCTCATGGTTCATGGGTTGGAGCTCCACATCGGACTCTGCAGTTGGCAGCACAGAGCGTGCTTGGGATTCTCTTTCTCTCCCTCTCTCTCTGCCTGCCCCTGCTCATACTGTGTCTGTCTCTCTCAAAATAAATAAACTTAAAAAAAAAATACTGAAATACTTGAAATAAATAAATACTTGAATACTTGAAATAAAAAAGACGTGTCATGCATATCTTTTTACTTTATATCAGTGGAACATGCTCACATGTGCATTTGTTTAACATGTAAGGGAAAAGTAACCATACGCAGCTTACAACATTTCAGATTTATTGTAATTCCGAATAAGGACTTGGGAAGATGAAAGAGAGGATCCCAAGGGTTTCCTCCTTTCCTCTTCCTTTCTTCCATCCTTCCTTCTCTTTCTTAATTACTTCACCTAAGTAATATTTATTAAAACATATCTATGGACCAGGTACTGTGATCAGCACTGGGTCCCTGCACTCAGAGAACTTTTCTCTAATGGAAGATCAAACTTGTAAGTAAAGATAACATAGCAGGCGAAGTCTATGAAGACAAAGGCACAGGGGACCGGAGGAAACACATGCTGCAGTGTCTAGCTCAATTTATCTGGGTCAAAGAAAATGCCTCATAGGAAGTGACATATAGGCTGACACCTAATGGATAGGAAGGAGTTAGCCACGTAAAATAATGGTGAACGTATTAGTCATTGGCCAAGGACACGGCACTTGAGAAGGTCTGTAGGTCTGGAAGAACAAGGCCCAGGCAGGCAATTGAAACAAGCCCCATGTACCTGAAGCATAGAGTGAAGGGGGAAATGCAATGATAGGGTGACATGGGGAGAGAGAAAATGAGTCGTGATACAATGAAAAGGGTAAAAAGATTATCAGAGACCAGATCAGGAGACCATGTGTAGTAACTTGAATTTTCCCCAAACAGCAATACAACTCACTGAAGACTGAAGAGAGAGAACCATACTAAAATCTTCTTAGAAATATCACTAGGACACTCCTGCATAAAACTGGTAACTAACTCTCTGAAAAGGTTAAATCAAAGGGACTCTGTACTTAGGAACACAAGGCGCAGTAAAGTTTGGAGGATTTAATAAAAATAGGGGAATTAACTGAAGGTTGATGTTCTGAACAGTGAGATCCATGCCCCAATCCCATTCCCCCACTTGCCTTCCAAAATGGTCACGGTTGTATTTACACTTATCTCACACCCCCAACCTTCTGGCAGGAAATTTAAAAAGTTATTTCAGGAAAATATTGGTATGATAGAAAAGTACTACAAATAATGCTATTTAGGGATCTACAAGGAAATAGCTCAGCCCCTGACACATTGCATTATGGTGAAACCTACTAGGTGATAAACCTCATATCTATGCACAAACTTCCAATTACATTTTAGTGCCTCCTTAAAAATGAAGACATGACCAACCATCAACAGATATATTTTAGGAGAGCTTTTGACATGAAAGTCAGAATCCAAAATAGACGGGGGAAAAAAAAAACCTTCAGAAAGTGTAAAAAAGTAGAGTACTTTTTTAAAAAGAGTATATTCTTAGAGAAATAAGAAATGACATTTCATCTGTAAAACAAGGATGGACAAATCTAAAAAAAAAAGGGTCATTAAGATGATCAAAAAGGTTTCTTTGAAATAAAAATAATTAGAGAAGATCTAAAAAGACTCAATAAAAGATTTGGAAGACAAAGTCAGGAAATGTTCCAGAAAGTAGAATAAGAAGAAAAAAGAAAGAGGTCGAGGATAGGACGAGAACAGTAAGAAGACTAGAGGCCAGACTTGGAGGTTCAACTTTTAAGATTATGAATTTTAGGACAGAGAAAAAGGAAAGAAATTATCAAAGAACTAATTCAAGAAAATGTTCTGGAATGAAGGAATATGAACTTTTGGGTTGAAAGGGTTGCTGGGTGCCCAGCACAAGGGGTCAAACAAAACCCATTACAAGGCACATGAGTGTGAAATTTCAGAACCCTGAGGGCAAAGAAGGGATCATGAGGCCGTCCCTAGGGAGAAAAGAGGTCCCATACATAAGATAGAAATGAAAATGGTTTTCAACATCTCAAGGGCGAAAATGAAGGCTGGGAGACAAAGGAAGAATGTCTTCAAAATTCATTGATGCCCAATCTATTATTCTATTCCTAGACAAAATATAAATCAAGTGGGAGGCTTTAACGCAGCGTTTCAGACAGACAAGATCTCAGAAGTTTTATTTCCTCAGAGAATGAGTGGAGTGAGTGCATGAGTAATCCCAAGTAATGGAGAAAAAAATGGATCCAGAAAGCAGGGAGTCCAGGGCAGGAAGGAAGTGGTCAGGTCCCCCTTGGATGATGAAGGGAGCCCTTGGGATGTCTGCCCTGCACCAAAGCTGGAGAGAAGCAGTCAGGACTAAGCAAGGCGAAGGGGGGCTTAGGAGCAAAGTCTCTAAGAAGATGAACTCAATGGCAAAGCTGATGAGTGATCTGAGACTCGGTTTCCTTTGCTGGTGGAGAATTTGGAAATAAATGGGTAGCAAGTAGTTAGAAAATTTAACAAGCGCGTTGTTAGTTTCTCATGGCTAAAGTGAAAATAATTACGACAACCTGGTGACATACTGCAACCCAAATCTATTCCCTCACTATTCTGGAGGTCAGAGGTCTGAAATCTGTGTCACGAAGCTAAGGTATTGGCAGGGCCCCACTCCCTCTAGAGGCTTTGGGGCAGAATTCACCTCCTTGCCTTTCCTAATTGATAGAACTATGTTTCTTGCTTTCTTTGGCTCACAGAGCTTTCCTCCATCTTCAAACCTCTTGGCTGAGGTCGCAATGCCTTCTCTTTTCTATACTAGAATCTCTGTCTTAGAAAGATACTTGCTGTTGGGAGCCGTTTTGGGCTCACAGGTTGAGACCCCTCCCTGGGTGGGAAAGGTTGTAGCAAAGCTCCTGCCAGCCAAACTGGCGCCTAATCTTACCTCCTTCTAAGTAATCTTTCAGGCCTGGATTTCTTGAATTGCTCTCGTTGGCCTAAGGGATATAATGCTCTTTGGTTTTATGGCATATGGAATAGGGGACCTGGAGTGCGATGTCTTGATGGATAAAATCTGAATGAGAGTCACCTGGCCAGAAGTAACCTCAAGGTTGCCTCTTGAGGATAGGTTACACAAATTAATTATATAGAATAGCAGTTATAAGTTGGCTAGAAATTAGTAGGCGTTAGGCCCCAAGACTCCTTGAACCAAACTAGATTTTCCCTGCAGGTATCGCATTGTGTTAATCATCCCCTCAGCCCCACTATGAAACCTCAAGGCACATCTCTGTAAAGCTTCTCTCAGTATTAACAGACTGATGGGAAAGATTGTAAAGAGACTTAGGACCTTCCCCGAAGGTTAGCCTCGCCCCAAAGTTAGGAGCACTGTTTATAGATAAGGTATAAACTATAAGTAGCTACACATATCTTCATTGATCAGCAGCAAATATTGAGCACCTCCCTGAGGTTAACATTTCACAAATCCTTTTGTAACTCTCATCCCCATGCTGCCTTATAATAAAAAGGCAATAACAAAATACTCTTACAAAAGCTACCATAAACCTATAGATGACTACATAGGTCTTGCTACAACAATGTATGTTGTAAAGAATGCCTTGTCACTGATGTAATGTCACTCGCTACCTTTAAAAATAAAGACACTGAGACCAGCAAAGCAGAGATGCCAGAATTGCCAGGACTGCCTGCCTGGTGATCAGACTACATCTCTCTCGTGGCTCTCTCACTTCATTTCGCCTGACCGTCCATCCTTCGTGGACCCCTAGATTCGCCAGAGAAAGGACCCTGGCAACTTGCGATTGCTTTCAGCACCTACCTGATTAATCCAGAATAATCTGCTTATCTCAAAATGCTTAATTTAATCACATTGGCAAAGTTTCTTTTGCCATAAAGGGTTATGTGTAGAGTTCCAGGGATTAGGGCCTGATTATCTTTGAGGGCCATTATTCAGCCTGCCATACATAGCACTTAAAACTGAAACAATTATTAAGTCAAAGAAAAATACTATACAGGAAAGGAAATTTAATTTTAGTACATTGCACGGATCTCTATGAATGATATTTACATGGTCTCTGTCATGTTACCCTGGTTATGAATTCAATCCCACCTTCGATATAGTTGTTTCAGAGGTTGATGGAAGGAAAGTCTGTGTGTGTGTGTGTGTGTGTGTGCACGCGCATGTGTCCGTGTGAGTTTTGGAGATAGTGGTTAGGAAGGCAGTCAAATCTTTATTTTCCATTATAGGAATCCAATAATATCTAAGTTTGAAAAATCAAGTAATATAAGTATTCTGTTGAGAGTAATGTAGGTATACAGTTGGTATTTTGTAAATACCAAAATAGCTAGAAAGGATGGGAAGCAATGAGGGCCACTGAGCATCAATGGTGGAGAAATTTAGGGACCGCTGTTTTTCCTGGATAGGTCTTGTAGAGTTCCATACAACATTAAAAAAAAGAAAACCACCAGTAATTAAGTTGAAGTAAAAAGATTAGGTTAAGTCCTTTGGCAAGAGTGCAGAAACTTTTCAGTAGGGAGGTGGTTATGTAGGAAAAAATCCACCCTTCCTGCTGAAGTGTGAGCGGGACAGGCAGAGGTCTGGAGACTAACTGGGAAGCAGGGATGCGGCAGGAAGAGGGATTAGGAGATCAGGAGATGCCCTGTAGATTCCCTCATAGATCTCCTCTGACAGGAAGCGCTGGCCTCTTGGAAGCGAGGACTGAGGGAAAAGGCAGCGTCAAGGTCTACTCGGAGTCTGGTTTGGGCATTGGGTTGAGGCGATGCCATTCCTTGACAAAGGGAAATCGGGAAGAGGAGCCGGTTTGGAATCCGGTTGGGAGGAACTGTATGCACGCTCTCAGGACTGGGTGTGCATTTGGGAATTAGTAATGCCAGAAGAGGCCTGGAGGAGAGAAGGGATTTCTCCAAGGCGAGTCTGCCTCTGAGAGAGAGTCGTGAGGAAGAAAAATGTGTGCATTGGAGTCAGGAGAGGCAGGCCGTTCGATTCTGTTATTTCTCGGCTTGGCTCTGCAATTTTACTTTTCAAACGGACAAGAGCGGTTGAGAAATCCGTTAACATTTCAACGCTTAGAAACATATGGAGGTTTCTCTTTGATCCCCAGCAGAGTCTCATAAACTGCAGAAGGGAATCTGTCAATATTGTTTCAAGATTAATATTTAAAATAGAAAATGATTTATGAGGGCCCATGTATCTCCATCCTGTATTTTACAGTAGGTGGTTAAAACTTCCATTCGTCAGCAGATTCTTTTAGAGATTTGGTAATTGTGACATGTAGAGAGCCTTCTCGTGAATTATCCTAATGGAAAAATGCAGCGCGGAACAAATCGCATGGAATGCTTCTATGAGACCTGAGCTGACAATACGTGAAATGCAGGTATAGTCAGCAGACTCTGGGCAATGCTGAGACACTTCTTTTAGCTTGACATCGCCTCGTCTGTTTTGGATAGCAACCCCAAACAAAATGCACAGGAGAAACCCTAATGAGGCGTAAGTGGCTCTATGCGAACACAACTGTAAAATGTCGTGGTCGACATTTCGAAAAAAAAATTGTCTTTAAGCTTATTTATTTATTTTGAGCGACAGACAGAGAGAGCCAGCAGGGAAGGGCAGAGAGAGACAGAAAGAGAGAGAGAGAGGGAGGGAGACAGAGAATCCCAAGAAGGCACTGTGCTGTCAGCACAGAGCCCGACATGAAGCTTGAACCCACAAACTGTGAGATCGAGACCTGAGCTGAAACCAAGAGTCGGATGCTTAACCCACTGAGCCACCCAGGCGCCTCAAGAAAAAAAAAAAGTGTATAAATGAAGAGAAATATCAGGCCACTGGGTGGTAAAACTGTTTTAAAGATGACAAAGTTTTTCTCAAATAAGTGAATATATTGAACAGAATCCTAAATAAAAATCATGTGACAATTACTGGGGAAACCTAAGATGTGGTTTCAAAATTGATTTAAACTTCGCAGGCAGGAATAGCAAAGCAAAACCAAACCCTTTGAAATGGGAAGGGTCTTGGGAAGGGAGCTCGATGTGTCAGATGTTAACCTCTATTATTAAGCTATAGTAATTATATTGGTGTAGAAGTAGCATAAGAATTGGGAAATTGATTTTTAAAAAGTCAGCATGGTTCTAAATCATACACTGATATGTATATATATATATATAAACCTAATACAAGGAAAGAAGAATTTAATATCACTTCTGCTGAGATGGCCTCACTGACCATCTGGGATAAATTAGGTTCTCCTTCCTGATGTCCTCATAATATCTCCAGTATAATTATAATTGCTTGTTTAATATCTGTCAGCTCCATGAGACTAATGGCCGTGTCCATTTGGTTCAAACTCGCGAAATGTACACCTAGCACAGTACCTGGGTTATAGTAAAAAAAAATGCGTACTTATAGTCCATAATATTGTAATATACTTATCGTAGTGAGCATTTGGTAATGTGTAAACTGTTAAATCATTATGTCGTATAACCTGAAACTAATTTAATATTACACGGCAACTATACTTCAATTAAAAACAACAAAAAATAAGTATTTGTTGAGTTTTTGAAACAGATGCGGGAAGGAGAAAAGCTTTTCAATAACTGTGGATGTGCTGGAAATCAGCGTTTGGAAAAAATTAAATTAGATATTTACCTCATAACATACTTCACTTTGAATTCCAGATGAATTCTAGAAGCAATGTGTAAAATGTAACCACAGATATCTAGAAGAAATAATAAATGAATATGATCTTCTCTTAGAACAACAACAGCAAAATAACCTGCAGCACGAAGCTTCTGAAAAATCACATGAAACGTTTGATAGAATTGACCTGAGAAATTAAATTACATGGCTCTGCCTGTCATCAACCGTTTGCATAAAACTTAAAGCGGAAAAGTCCTGATAAATATAGCAGTGTTGTACTTAACTTGTAAAGAACTTTTACAACTCCAAAGAAAACAGTGTACGAGGTGGTAACACATACAAAGGCTATGAATAATCAATTTATGAAAGAAATAGAAAGGGCTTATTACAATGTTCCAAACATGCTGTTCACCATAGAAATCCAAATAAAACACAGGATATCATATTTTAATATGCCAAAGTAACAAAACTTTGAACAGAAAGCCACAGTGACATTAAATCATCACCACTGGTGTGTTTCCATAGTGGCATTAAATCGTCACCACTAATATGTTTCCTTAGGGCCCCTGGGCTGTGACCATCCAAGCAGCTCTGTTCTAGGGCTGGGACCAGATCAGGGCTGAGACACAGAGGCTGGGGGCAGAGATAACTCCACGGAGGAAGCCCTGAACTGGAAGGTGTGGTCAGAGCCTCTACTCGGATTCATTCGGCTTCTGCTTTATTACCTGTGAGGATCCCTAGAAGCCCCTTTGAATGGCCAGAATGATGGAGACCCTACTGCCATTGGCACTGAGCATTCAGGAGAAGGAGCAGAAGATTTCTAAAGCCAGAAGCATCTGGTTTTTGGCATCTTCCGAATGTGTGCTTTTCCCCGCTTCCTGTCTCTTGGGTTATATTTTGTGGTTGAGATTACTGACCAGAGGGATCCCCCCTTGGCCAGGTCTTCCTTTCCCCAAGAGAAGAGGGACCCCCACCCCCTGCCCCCACCAAACCCCCACCAATGTGATGGGAAGCTTGTGTTATTGCTCTTAGGCAAAAATGGCAACCAGAAAGAACTGGTGAGATTTGGCACAATGCTGCTAGGCCTTAGAAGGACAAGACTGGACCCTGGGCAGCACAATATTGGAGGGCATGTTGTGCATAAAGAGTGAGGCCAGAACCGGTTCCTCCGTCAGGTGACCCCACATAGTAAGAGAAGCCTTCTGAAGGTAAGAGGCAGTAGGGAAGGGTGGAGAATGGAGACATTCACCTGCTCTGGAGGGACAGCTGGGCTTGGTTCCAGACGATGTCCCTTTTCTGAATGTTCAAAAGAAGTGGGAGATTTGGATCTTTAACTATTGGTAGCTAATTCAAAAAGCATAACAAAGGAAAAGAAAAATCAAAACATTGTGTTCAGCAACATTCTGGCCAAATAATGGCCACAGGTTCTTAGATTGTCTCAGGAAAATTATTGCTTGTCTTGGGAGGTGTGCTTTCTCACAGGTGAATCAGGTAGGCCCCCCTGTGACACCGTGTAGCTCTCGCTAGCGAAAGGTCTGAGGTGGGAATAGGGGCCCACCTCCACTCCTGCAAGGAGGACTGGAGCCACTTCTAGGAAGCTGTCCATTTCTTCCAGATTGCCAAGTTTGGTGGCATATAATTTTTCATAGTATTCTCTGATGATTGCTTGTATCTCTGAGGGTTGGTTGTAATTTCTCCCTTTTCATTCACGATTTTATCTATTTGAGTTCTCTCTCTTTTCTTTTTGAGAAGCCTGGCTAGAGGTTTGTCTATTTTGTTTATTTTTTCAAAGAACCAGCTTTTGGTTTCATTGATCTGTTCCACTACCTTTTCTGTCTCCATATGGTTAATTTGTGCTCTGATCTTTGTTATTTCTCTCTTTCTGCTGGGCTTGGGTTGTTTTAGTTGATCTGCTTCTAGTTCCTTTAGGCGTGCTGTTAGAATTTGTGTTATTGATTTTTCTTGTTTTTTGAGATGGGCCTGGATTGCAATATATTTCCCTCTCAGGACTGCTTTTGCTGCGTCCCAGAGCGTTTGGATTGTTGTATTTTCATTTTCATTTGTTTCCATGTATTTTTTAATTTCTTCTCTGATGGCTTGGTTGACCCAGTCATCTTTTAGTAGGTTATTTCTTAGCCGCCATGTTCTTGGATATTTTCCAGGCTTTCTCCTGTGGTTGATTTCAAGTTTCAAAGCATTGTGGTCTGACAGTGTACATGGTATGATCTCAATTCTTTTATATTTATTCAGAGCTTTCCTGTGTCCCAGAATGTGGTCTATCTTGGAAAATGTACCGTGTGCAGATGAGAAGAACGTAAATTCCTTTGCTTCTGGATGAAGGACCCTAAAGATGTCTGTGAGGCCCATCTGTCCTAATGTGTCGTTCAGGGCTATTGTTTCTGCGGAGATTTTCTGTTTTGTGGATCTATCCAACGCTGAGAGTGGAGTGTTGAGATCCCCTACTATTAGGACATTTTTATCGATGAGGTTGCTCATGTTTGTAATTAGTTGTTTTACAAATTTGGGTGCCCCCGAATTCGGTGCGTAGATATTTACAATTGTTAGCTCTTCCTGCTGGATGGTCCCTGAGACTATTATATAATGTCCTTCTTCATCTCTTATTACATTGTTCATTTTAAAGTCTAATTTGTCTGATATAAGTGTGGCTACTCCGGCTTTCTTCTGACTTCCAGTAGCATGGTAGATAGTTCTCCATCCCCTCACTTTCAATCTGAAGGTATCTTCAGGTTTAAGATGAGTTTCTTGAAGACAGCAAATAGATGGGTCTTGTTTTTTAATCCATTCTGTTATCCTGTGTCTTTTGATTGGCACATTTAGTCCATTTACATTCAGTGTTAATATTGAAAAATATGGGCTTACAGTCATTGTATTATCTGTAAGTTTCATGTTTGTAAGGCTGTCCCTGGCAGTTTGTGTTCTTTGCAACCTTGTCTTCATAGAATGCCCCTCAGAATCTCTTGCAGTGCTGGCTTACTTGTGATAAATTCTTTCAGTTTTTGTTTGTTGGGAAAAACCTTGATCTCTCCTTCTGTTCTGAATGACAGGCTAGCTGGATACAGAATTCTTGGTTGCATGTCCTTCTTGCTCATCACATTGAAGATATCCTGCCATTCCTTTCTGGCTTGCCAAGTTTCCGTAGATAAGTCTGCTACTACCCTTATATGTCTCTCTTTGTATGTTAGGGTTTTTTTGTCCCTAGCTGCTTTCAGGATTCTCTCCCTATCTTTGTATTTTGCCAGCTTCACTATGATGTGCCGTGCAGAAGGTCTATTCAAGTTACGTCTGAGGGGAGTTCTCTGTGCCTCTTGGATTTCCATGCCCATTTCCTTCCTCATGTTGAGGAAGTTCTCAGCAATGATTTGTTCAAGAACCCCTTCGACTCCTTTCTCTCTCTCTTCTTTCTCTGGAACTCCTATGATACGGATATTGTTTCTTTTGAGTGCATCGCTCAGCTCTCAAATTCTCCTTTCCTGTTCCTGGATCAGCTTCTCTCTCTTTTTATCTGCTTCCTCTTTTTCAATGATTTTGTCTTCTAATGCACTAACTCTTTCCTCTACCTCTTCAATCCGTGCTGTGGCTGCTTCCAGTTTCCCCTGTATTTCTTCCAATGTCTTCTTTAATTCTTCCTGACCGTTTTTAAGGTCTTTGAACTCTGCCGCGCGGGCCCCCTTGCATTCATCTAAGCTTTTTTCAAGGCCGGCAATTAGTTTTATGATTATCATTCTATATTCAAGTTCTGTTATGTTGCTTATATCTGTTTTCATTAATTCTTGAGCTGTCACTGCTTCTTGTAGATTCTTTTGAGGAGAATTCTTCCGTCTTGTCATTTTGGCTGGATGTGTTATGGATTGTTTCTTGAAGTTGCCCTGGAAAGGAAAACTGACAGACACACAGAACACAGAAATACTCAAACGTACCGACAAATGGTCCAGCCAAGCAGTTCACAACAGAAAAAAATAACAAGTGACTCTCTGAGGGCAATGTCCTGAAGTAACAGCTACACGCTAAGGACAGGGTATGTAGTGTGCTGGTGGCAGAGCATATATAGACAGAATAATGGCTGGTGCAGGGAGAAGAAGGAAATGGACTTTGCCCAGGTAGAGCGACTAAAGGGTTTAATCCAGACTGATAGAAATCAGAATAAGGACAGGTGCGAGGGAAAGGGAATAAAGATCGATGTCGTCTAGATGAACTTATACGGCCTGGTTATTCCAGAAAAAGGGCTAGGGAAGTAAAGAAGAGGTTGTAGGACATGTCCTCAAAGAGTGGGTTAAAAAAACAAAAAACAAAAAACAAAAAACAAAAAAAATGATTAAGCCAGTCAGTACCCTGGATGACCAGCTCAGGGATGGGGATTGGTAGGAATGAGAAAGGGAGGGATAAATTTAAAAGGAAGAAATGACTGGCGTTACTCCAGGCAGCAATCTCCACTTGGATCAGTCGCTCCTGCTGATAGTTTGGGAGGGGCGTGGTTTAGTGTAGGCGGGTCCGGCCTCCACTGCTGCAGGGATGGCTTCTGGGGTGACTTCCTGGCTTGTGAGACAACAATGGCGTCTCTCCAGACCCGCGCCACCAGTCCTGGAGGCTTTATTCGCCCCTTTATTTCTGTTCTCTCTCCACCGCCAGCGCCGGCCTAGTGTGGTTTACTGGAGCCGCCGCCTGGGGCTGCCTGGGTCCCTGCTGCCAGTCCCTGTGGCGGCGGCGGCGTGCATGCCCGGAGGCGCTGGGCGAGGGCGGCGCGGTGGCGCGGCCGACTGCTACCCCCCAATTTGGCTGTAACTGTGCGGGGGTTAGAGGTGCTCCGCAGGAGCCGCCGCCTGGGTCCCCGCTGCTTGTCCCGGCAGCGCGCGCGCCCCGGAGGCGCTGGGCGAGGGTGGCGCGGTGAGGCGGCCATCTGCCACCCCCGATTTCGTTATAATTGTGCTGGGGTTAGAGGAGCTCGGCTGGTAGCGCCGCCTGCGTCCCCGCTGCCAGTCCCCCCAGCACGCGCGTCCCAGTGGCTCAGGACGGGGTTGGTGCGGTCCCAGCATCGCGTGGGGATTGCTGCTGTTTGCTACCGAACTTCTCTTCAAAAGCCCTGCATTTAGGGGCTGGATGGTAGCGGTCTCACCCGCTCCGGCCCTCTCGTTCAGATGTTGTTCGATCGGCACTTTCCCAGCTATCTCCGAAGACGCTCACCCTCCCCTCAGCTCAACTTCCCGAGTTCGAGTTCGTTTTATCCGACCCAGATTAAACTCACAGTTTAGTTGGGCCGTGTCTGTTTTCGCCTACGTTTCTTGTCAGCTGTAGCACCTTTTTCCCCCGATTTTTGGAGTTGAGAGAGACAATGGTTTCAGTCGTCCCCCTTTAAAGGGCAAGCGAAATACTGGAGCCCCCTACTCCTCCGCCATGTTGCCCCGCCTCCCTGGAGCCACTTCTATAGCCTTGGAGTGGGCCAGAAGTGAGCAACCAAGGGGCAAGACCTCTTCCAGCCTAAAGGGTGTAGCTTTCCCAAGGAGGGAAATCTTCAGGGAAGTGTTCATGGGCTCATCTTTCAGATGAAGGCCAGGTATAGACTTATCTTTTCTTGTGAGGTACAAGATAGAGTCCAAGCTTGACAGCATCATGGTATTCTACGGAGATGGGTGTACCCTTCAGCAAGGTTCTTCGTGGAACTGGAAATGATAGGAGGGTTTGGCCTCTGTCTTCATTTCCTTGGGCCGTTGTAACAAACTACCACAAATTTGGTGGCTTAAAAAAACACCCAGAAGTTTATTCTCTTACAGTTCTGGGGGCCAGAAGTCCCAAATGGCTTTATGGGGTTAAAAATCAAGGTATGGATAAGAGTTGATTCTTTCTGGAGACTCCAGGGGAGATGCTGTTTCTGCCTCTTCTAGCCTCTGGAGGCTGTTGGCATGCCCTGGTTTGTGGCCACAGCACCCAGACTCTGCCTCCATCATCACCTGGCCTTCTCCGTCTCCATTGTCTACACTCCTTCTGCCTCCCTCTTCTAAGGATATTTGTGATTATATCTGGGGCCACCTGGACAATTCAGGAGAATCTCCCCATCTCAAGATCCTTAACTTAACACATTTTCAAAGTCCCTTTTCCCTTGTAACATTCACACCTTTCAGAGATAAGGACCTGGGGATATTTGGGAGGGACTGTTTCTTACTGCAACACTGCTGACCTTCTAGGCTCTGATGGAAAAGGAAGGTATATGTCAGGTGGACATGGATGGGCACCACCTGTGGTTAATGGCAGAAGTAGCCCAAGGGCCAGAGAAGACCTGAGGAATGAGAATGAGCATTGTGGAGTAATCTCCTCAAATGCACCCATGTGGATATGGTCTCGTAGGTCCTACTAGTTCCCTGCAGAGATAGCTCACCTCCATCCTCAGCCTTTGACAGGCTGATTTCTGACATTTGAATGTTCACACACTGAGGTTCTTGACTACCAGGAACATACTACTTTTTGGCCAGTTGGTTGCATAGAAGTCCTCCTTTTGTCCATGTCAGCCGTAGAACCATGTGTACTTTCTCCTCTCCCTCCCCCAATTCCTTTCTCTATTCTTGATTTCTTCTCCCCATGCAGCGTGTCTATGAATCTTTGTCCTCATACCCTGTGTACCCCTCTCACTTCCATCCTCATCTTCCTCTGCAACACTAGCTCATTGGTTCACCAGCATCCTGTGGGGACTGGTTTCTGTCTCATTTGTGAGGAGCTCCCGACACTTGCTGCTGAAGGCTTCATATCATGGGATTCACACCATTTTCCTGCGGAGCTCGTCCTGTCCCGTCAGCAAGTGTGCTTGAGCACGAAAATATGTGCATAAATTTATTCAGCATTTGTTCAACAGATGTTTATTGAACATTGCCATAAGTTTGAAATTTTACTAGTCCTTAGGGAACAAAGATGGGTGAAGCATGAAGGAGTTTATAATTTAAAAATAAAATGGCTAACATTTATTGAGCATTTACTAGGTGTTGGACAATGTGTGCTTTTTAAGTGTGTTTTGTTAAATCATACCAATGACCTGTGAAGTAGATCTTTTCTTTCTTTTATTTTTTAAACTTTAAGTTTATTTATTTTGAGAGAGAGAGAGAAAGAGAGAGCATAAGTGGGGTAGGAGCAGAGAGAGAGGGAGAGAGAATCCCAAGTGGGCCCTGTGCTGTCAGCACAGAGCCCAGTGTGGGGCTCGAACTCAGGAACTGTGAGATCATGACTTGAGCTGAGATGAAGAGTCAGATGCTTCACTGACTGAGCCACCCAGGTGTCCCTGAAGTAGGTATTTTCATCTCCATTTGTAGGTGACGAAGAAAAGCACTTTCCAGGTCCACACACCTTGGAGGTGGGCTCACTGGGCCTATAGCCTAGTCAGTCTGAACCCAGGTTCCCACTACAAATAGGGCTCAATTCCGAGCTCAGAATACAGTGCTCTTCAGGATATGTTTTCCTGATCCTAGTGGCCAGCTCGTGTTTAGCTGCTCCCTTGGAAAAGTAAAGGAATTCCTGGACTGTAGGACAAAGAGGACAAGTGACCCTTACGCACATCACCCTGAAGGGTCAGAAATGGTGGCATTTGTTTGGGAAAGCAATCTAGGGGAATATATCAAGATACTTTAAACTTTCAACCCAATTATAGCCCTTCTGAGAATTTTCTCTGATGAAAGAACCCAAAACATGGAAAAAGCTTTATGCCTGGGACAATCACTGAAACAGTACAGAGAGAAGTAGACAATTTACTTATAAGTACAGTAAACCTTGGTTTGCGAGCATAATTTGTTTTGGAAACAGGCTTATCATCCAAAGCACTTGTATAGCAAGGCGAATTTCCCCCAAAGAAATCATGGGAACTCAGATGATTCATTCCACAACACAAAAATATTCATGTAAAAACGATTACTGTAATATAATATGAAATCATGAAGAAAATACAAAATATAAAGAAAAGTAAACAAATTAACCTACACTTATCTTTAAAAACCTTTGTGACTGGTGTGAGGGAGACCAGAGAAGAGGATTATTGTGTAGGATGACTTTCACTACCATTAACGGACTCACTGCTCTCTATTGGCTGAATGGATTGCTCCTTTTCGGCATGGGGGCCATTGTATACGCTCACGTAGATATTGGCTACGGTACAATATTAATAACCCTTATATACTGTATTTAATGTAAATGGCAATAAGGCAGCAGAGGAAGGGTTGATATCTGCAGGCAGCCAAACTTAGAATGAAGCAAAGCATTCCTAAGCTTACTCTTGTATGGAAAAGCAAAGGACTGTCCATAGGTGCTTTGAAGTGATAAAAAATACATTAGTGCCAGTTGTGGGTGCCTTCCAACATTCTGAAAAATCACGGATTCCTGCCAAACACCATGGCCTGAGACCTAGCAGCCAAGCATGGGAGACACTCGCCCACAATCCTGAAGTGATAGAGAGAGAGAAAGAAGAACCATTGGCTCAGTTGTGATCATGTGACATTTGGCATCATGTATTACTTGTATTGCAAGACATCACTTGTTTGTCAAGTTAAAATTTTTTGAAATGTTTGCTTGTCTTGTGGAACACTTGCAGAACAAGAACAAGTTACTCGCAATCCAAGGTTTTACTGTATTCTGATGCATAAAGGATATGTAACTTTCTTTTTCTCCTTTCCTGTTCCTAACCCAATCTTCTTCAGGATAGCTCCTCCTGCCATGGCCCCCTCCCCTCTACCCTGTGGGTAAAGGGGAAATCACGATGTCTTCTCATCTGGTTACCCTGGCTCCGTCTCTTTGGGATACATTCTCGCATTCTCGCCTTGGTCCATGTGGAGATGGCATCTGGGTGTGTGTAGGAGAGTGTGAATATGACTTTGTGGACACAGGAGGCCTGGGGCTTTGAATCGTCTCCCTCTCCTGGCCTCTGTGGTGACAGCCCCTTTCTCTGGACATTCGGGCTGGAGCTGCAGAACCTCTGAGCTCTGGAGGTGGCTCTCGTTCAGTCCTCAATCTGAGTAACTTGCCCCATACCTATTCTCTGCTTACTAGAAGGGAGGATGGGAAGATGATGAGGGATGTAAACAGCGAAGTTGAGAAAACAACAACAACAACAGAGTCCCACAAAACATACCTACGGGAAGAAGACCAAAAGAGCAACTTAAACCAACAGGGTGAAAATGTTTACTCATGCTTCAGTAACCAGGTGAGAAAGAACATGGCAAAATTGTACCAAAGCTAGGCGGCGAACACGGAGAAAAAAGGGAATTGGCTCTTGGGTACAAAAGTAAAGAGATGCCCAAATATATTAGTAGTTGGTCAGATAAGTTTTATACCTCTGTATCCCTTAAATGAATTTTTAAAAACAATTTAAATGCAATTACATTGAATTTTAAATGCAATAAAAAATATTTGAAAAAATGGAGAAAAAAAAGATCACTCAGTCTTGTCTGAGAATCAGCCTCTGGAGACTTGTCTGAGAATCAGCCTCTGCAGGCCTGGCCCTGGGCAGTCCCAGGTTATGACCTCGACACCCGGGGAAGCACTGTCCGAGTGTGATGGGAAGCCAGGCCTGAGTCCTTGCTCCTTCCGCCTTTCCATCCCTATGTGACTCTGTAGTAGGGTGGTGACATTATGGGTGAATTTCCTTCCCAATTTGATCATAACACTTTCATAAATCATTTTTTTTTTAAGAAGAAGTTGACTTTTAAATTATGGCCTTTAACCCAGTTTGCAATCCGAATTAAAGGGGCCTGTTTTTGAGGTGATGCTGTTTTCCTAAGTACAAGAAGCCAAGCAGCATAGAACTGACTCTTAAAATGTGTAGTTGGGGCCTTGCAGGCAGGACAGTCACCACACGTGGTAGAGGAGACAGAACGCATAGCCACACTTTGATTATCTCAGCGGCCTTCCTCCCCTGGAGGCAGACCCCCCCCACCCCCATCTCTCCAGCCAACTTAGAAGACAGAATTCACGTAGGGAGTTGAAATGCCCAGGGGATCAACAATGACCTCTCTGCCCTTGCCTGGAGCACCTACCTTTTCGAGAGCGGAGATGGTCAGCATTTTGAGAAAGGGAGTTAGTTGTAAGACTGATTGAGAAGAGCTGGCTGAGGATGTTGGGTGCGGCGAAAGGCTCGAGTAGGATTTGGTGAGTGAGGCACACCATTCCTCCGTGGACACCCTGGCTCGGTGGTCAGCCTCGTTTTGGGCCTGACGCTTAACAGGACCAGGCAGATACTTGTATTTACCTTTGTCTATCATTTAATGGCCTCCTCGTTTACAAACTCCTATGCCGTCCACGTTGTTAGTCGTTTCTTGAATTTAATTCAGTGACAACGTTGCGAAACTGTTCAGCAGGAAAAGGCTGTAATATGTTTTGCAGACATCAGAAATACCCCGAGGAGAAAGTTAATGGGGGAGAACATAATCAGCTTTTTTGTGAAGAGTAAGATGTGGGATATATTTTATCTTAACAGTTTTCAAGAAAGCCCCTGGAGGTGGTTTTTATGTGGGTAAGAGTTTTTCATTAAAGTAGAATTTTTTATTATTTTTAATTCAAAACATTTTTCCCTTTTTTTTTTCTTTTTGCCCAAAGGAAACCTCAGGCCACTCCCCCTCATCTCCCGTGATACCCCAATTATATTTGTTAATCTTGGTTGTAGACATACCGGGATAAGCACTACAAAGGCTTCTTTTCATGATCCATGAGGATTTTCCTTTGGAGGAGAGGTTCTATTAAGTAAAAATGTCTTAAAAAGACATAGAGAGGGACAAAAATCCTGTTAAGTGACCCCGGGGACTTCTTTCTATCGTCACAGGTTAATTTGGACTCTGATTCATGGGTTGCTGTGTGTGTGAGTTGGACATGTAAACAGGCAAAATCAGACAATGTGGAGGGTGATTAAGGCCCTTATTGGGGGTGTCACTCTTTCTATAATGTCCTTATGCACCATTTTGCAGACATACCAGCATTCATAAATTCCCTTGCCTTTTCCCATAGAGTAGCATCACCAATTCCTTCATTTTTGACTCAAATGACACACAATTCAAGTTTATTAATTAATTTTTGGCCATGCATAAAAATTAGTCTCTCTTGGTGCCATCAAGTAGAAATTCTTGAATCAGAGAACCGAAATGCATCTAATGTGTAAAACTCAATGGTGAAGGTGCCTATTTTTTATTCTTCCAATCAATAGTTGTAATGAGTTTGGAGGAAGAGGGCTCTGGGGTTAGTACCTGATCCAGTCTATAGTTAACTGTGACGTTAGGAAATGTCTTTATGTTTTATTTTCCTTTACAGGTTGGTTCTGAGAATTTCTCAAAGTGTATTTAAAAAAAATGAAAAAAAAAAAAAAAACCCTGAGGGAAAAAGAGCTGAGTCAGTTTTAAACAACAAGGATGATCTGTAACAATCAGGCACCAAGTTGAACTTGGCATACGACCGCTTGCAGACATGGTGTTCTGTATTCGGGGTAGCAGTGAGTCAACTGGCTTACAGAATCCCGACTAGCTTTATTTTAAATAAGGATTAAAATATCAACTACATTCTCTAATGTGTAATTATAAATACAGAAGGTGGCCACTAACTCAATCTGAAGTCAAAAGGAAAATTCACCAGGATTGCAACAGAGAGCCTGTCGCCCACCACAAGTCATACAGTTTGAGGTGGGATCTTCCAATACACTCCTCCTTCTGTACCACTGAGCATGTGTGAGTGCCTATGAGCCCAGTGTTCCTTAAGTGGTCTGAGTGTCCATCTGTGGTTCCAACTCTAAGTTCTCACAAACCCTAGAGGAGGTAGTCCTTGTATTCGCTTATGTATGTTTAGGTGACATAAAACCCTCCCCTACTCATGAAGGGCCATTGTTTTTCTATTCTGGCTTTCAGCCGCACACAGAGGACAGTTCTCAATGACCCATTCCAAAGCTATTCTAAAGGATTTTTCAGTATGAGAAGATGAGATATGAGATATTCAAGATGAGAAGAGGCTGTTTACAGAAAAGTCATAATGACAAACAATATTCCCATAGGGTTAAGGGAACTAGGTTTGGTTCCAAGATGGCACCGGGGGTGGGAAGTGTGAGAGAACTGGGGCTAATATGTCTATGTATATGTTTATAAAATGTTATAAAAACACATGTATAAAAATGTTAATAGCAAAGACAGATATAAAAGAAGAGATACCTGCTTGAACCAAAAGGGGATCTAGAGGGTTGGTAGGACCTCAATGTTTGTCTCAGCTGGACTGTTTTCTGTCCCCTTCCTCCTTCCCTCTCTTTCTTCTACCCTTCCATTCTTTCTTCCTTCTTTCTTTTAATTTTTTAAATGTTTATTTATTTGTTTTTGAGAAAGAGAGAGAGAGAGCGAGCAAGCAGGGGAGGGGCAGAAAGAGAGGGAGACAGAATCCCAAGCAGATAGCACAGAGTCTCATGCAGGGTTCCAGTGCACCAACTGTGAGATCACAACCTAAGTGGAAACCAAGGGTGGGAAACTCAACCAACCGAACCATCCAGGTGCCCCTCTTCCTTCTTTCTAATGAGAGTTCCCAGCAGAGGTTTTGAACAGTAATGAATTTAGTCGTGGGTATTTGGGGGGGTTGTCAGCTGTGTAAACCTTGTGTGTGAGCACAAAGTGTAGGAGCAGGCTGTGATGGAGTGAGTGTGGAGATGGAATGACAGCTCTGGGTCCTTGGATCCACCCATATGTGGAATAGGTGGGGAGAGAACAGGGGAGGAGGAACTGAGATTCTGCAAACGAGCTTCCCAGTGTCACACTGGTTACATTATCACGGAGCAATGAGGCAGCCAGGCTCCATTCCTTTTGTCTAAAGTGAACCCATCTCAGACGCCCAAGAACCTGTATGCTTGAGGACAGGAAGTTGACTTCATTTCACTTAAAGGAGATTCTTTTGATTCAGAAGAATCCCTTCTATAGTTTATTTCTGTCAGCAAGAAGACACAGGCTTTTTAACCAGTGCCTTAGTTTGTTAGGGCTGCCATAGCCCAGCACCACAGACTGGGTACTTTCAACAACAGAAATTTCTCACAATTCTAGAGGTTAGAAATCTGAGATTAAGGTGCTGGCAGAGTTGGTTTCTTCTACAGTCTTTTTCCTTGGCTTGAAGATGACCATCTTCTGTGTCCTGACCTGTGTCTGTGTCCTAATCTCCTCTTCTTATAAGGACTTTGATCATATTGGATCAGGGCCACTTCTGTGATCTTATTTGAATTTAATTACTTTAAAGGTCCTGTCTGCAAATACCATCACACATGGAGGAAATAGGGTTAGGATCTCAATACATGAATTTTGGGAAACACAATTCAGCCCATAACACCCAAGATCTAAAAAAATTTCCTCCTTCATCCTTTGGTCTCTTTTAAATAATGGAATACACTTAAGGAGGAAGCTTGGAAACTTGGAATGCTTTCCAAATATATAGAGATTTAAATAACTTAGAGACCTACTATAGATGACGATACAAAATATTCTTTCACTACCTCCAAGGTTTCTGATGGGATCACTTGGCATGCCTCCTGTATTTCCAAAGTCCTGATACTGATTTCATATTTAGGAATCTAGGGAATCTCTATTAGCCATTTTCTTTCACACAATTAATAACTGTGGGATGATTCCATCTCGTCCTCTGAGAAATAATTACTTTGAGAGGTATATATTTTAAAAATTATTGATTAATTACAACATAAATACTTGTTAAAGTTCAAAATCAGTTAATACTTTTACTTCTTCCTGGACAATTTAAGGACTTTAAAATGCTCTAATTCCATTTGTCCCCTCCAAATTTATAAGCTATTATTCTTTTGTATTTTAAGTCTCATAGTCTTTATTTTATTACTGCTTTACAAAGTCAGTATTTATTTAGATTAAGAGATGTAATTTCCCTTTTAATTGCAATATATTTTTTTCTTGTATATCCAGGCTTCTATCTAGGAATATTTTCCTTCTTGAGGAAACACTTTAAAATTTTCATAAGAACTGGTCCACTAGTGATCAGTTCTCTCAGTCTTTGTCTTGGAATGTTTTTATTTAACCTTATTTTTGGGATGTACTTTTGATGACTATAGAATTGTTGTTTGGCATTATTTTCTTTCAAGGCTTTGAAGACATTTATATATTATTTTCTGGCTTTCATAGTTTCTGTTGAGAAGTGAGCTAATGAACTTTGTTGCTCCTCTGAGGCAAAGCATCCTGGCAGCATCGCTGGCTTCTTTCATGATTTTTGTCTTTTCCTCCCAATAATTTTACTCTGATGGGCCTGCAAGTGGTTTTCTTTTTTAATTATTTAAAATGTTTATTTATTTTTGATAAACAGAACAAAAGGGGGTGGGGAGGAGGAGAGAGAAGGAGACACAAAAACTGAAGCAGGCTCCAGGCTCTGAGCTGTCAGCACAGAGCCCGACATAGGGTTTGAACCCACAGACCATGAGATCATGACCTGAGCTGAAGTTGGTTGCCCAACTGACTGAGCCACCCAGGCGCCCCATGGTTTTCTTTGTTTTTATCATGCTTCATGTTCATTGAGTTTACTGAATTTATAATTTGAAATCTTTCATAAGTTTTGGAAAATTCTCATTCTCTGATCTCCAAATATTGCTTTACAGCTTTATCTCTTCTCTGACATTGTAATTACATGTATATTAGATTTTGCTCCAGTATCCCATTTACCTTTTTCTTTTTTATCTATATGTATTTTTTTGTTTTATCTCTCTCCCATGCTGTTGTCTGGATATTTTTATTTCCTGGTCCTCTGTTTCTTTCTTCAGTTGTGTCTAAATTGCTGTTTAAGCCCATACTTCAGTTGCTATATTTTAAGTTCAAGAATTTTTATTTGATTTCCTTTTTCGCATTCAGTTCTATCTTAAATTCTTTTCTTGTCCTTTTATTTCTTGAGCATATTAAGTATAGTTAACTGAAGGTCCATATTTAATATCTTTTTTATCTGGGTGTCTGTGGTTGTTTTTTTTTGTGTGTGTTTTTGTTGTTTGCTTGTTTGTTCATTTTCTGCTTCTCTTGGTTTTCAGTTATAAGGGCATATCTCCTAGTATGGCTTGTTATTTTTCATTGTGCCAGTTATTATATATAAAAAATAGAGATAATATTAGTCTCCTGATAAGGTTATTTTCTGCAGAGAAGATTTACATGTGCTCTGTCAGGCAACTAGTCTAGGAAGACACAGATCACCTTCATCCAATCAGGAATTGAGATGATTCAAAGCTGGGTTTATGTCCCTCTAGTGGTTGCTATGTTACACTGCCCAGATCTACTTTCTTGGCTGAAGGTCTTTTTTCCCAAATTGCTAGAAATGATGCTTGCAGTCAGACCTTAGCTGTTAGTTCTCTCAGGTATTATCCATAGCTTAGGAGAACCATTTTGTTCAAGGTCATACCCTCTTCCCAAAGGCAGCCTGTATGCAATGACTGGTAAATGTAGGGGTGCAAAGGTCTGGCTCCCTTCCTTCAATGTGGGAAAACTCTACAGGTCTGCCCAAGATTCAGAGCTTCCTGCAGGACTTGCTGAAGCATGTGCTGAGAGTCCATCAGAGCCTAACTCTTCCCTCTATCTAAACCCGCTTCTCTCCATTCCGCAAAGGTATCGGTCTGAGGAAAGTTATGAATAAACTTCCTGGATGCTGATATCTACTACAAAGTCTTTTTCTATTTTTGATTCATCATTTTTTCCTTGAATATAGTTCTTCGGGTCTCCCCTCTAATCTTGTGAAGTTTACCAGAGCTCTTCTTTATTGGGAGACTATTAACTCTAATTTGTCCCCTCAGGATCTTATTCAGTCTTTTCTAGGTTCCTCAACCACAGTTTCACAATTTATAGACACCTGAGGTGAAAAGTGAGCTCAATGGGAGACTTATTTCTCTGCTCTTCCATCTTCTTCTAGTGTCCCTACAATTTCGTGCTACACTTATCACTGTTTTGTGCTCTCAAAATTTTTTTTTCAAAATATTGTCTATGGTCGTTTTCAGAAGGACATCTATAAGTCTTTTCACCCAGTCTGCCATTGCCAGAAGTGGATATTTTTACCTTTGTGATTTGAATTAAAATTTATTTGCAAAGTTTAAAGTCTGATTCAATTTAATTAAATTCAACAATTTTATTTTATGGGTATGCCAGATGCTGAGCTGTGTTCTAGGGATGAGCTGTGTTCTAGGGATAAACTTATGAAGGTTATATTGTCTTTCTGCCTCCAACGAGCTTCTAATTGAATAACAACAGAAAAATAGATGCGTTCTTAATGTATTACCTTGATTAATAATGATAAGACATTCAAAATAAAGCTATATTTCCTGGCAAGTTACCTTTGGTGGAAAACCAGATAAGAGTTAATATACTAAGCATCTGTGATAAATAGATTTATCTATTTATAGATAACCCATAACCATGTCCTGCTGCTCAAAGTTAATAGAAGCTTGGGCTGTGAAAGCAGGGCAAGGCAAGAATGGATACACAACTGGGAACTTGAAGTCAACAACAATACCAACATAAAAGAAACACTTCTGAGACAAATACCATGATTTCACTTATATTTTTAAACAAAACAAATGAAAAAACAAACAAAAAACAGGTTCTTAAATACAGAGAACAAACTGGTGGTTTCCAGAAGGAGGAGTGGGCAAAATAGGGGAAAGGAAGGGAGAGACACAAACTTCAGGTTATAAAATAAATAAGTCATGGAGATGAAAAGTACAGCATAAGGAATACAGCCAATAATATTGTAATAACGTTTGGTGACAGTGAGTACACATACTGTGGTGAGCATCGTGTAATGCATAGAATTGTCGAATCAGTATGTTGTACACGTGAAACAAATATGGCATTGTATGTCAATTATACTTCAATAATAAATAAAGACAGAACACTCTCTGCAGTTGAGCTTATGGGATGGCTGCAATGTAACGCACTTGGGTAGATAGTGCAAAGTGAACCAAAGCAAAGGATTCAAAAACCAAGGAGAAGTACACTCGAAGAAGGCACCAAAATCCCTCTGGGAACTCCAGGGAAGATCTGTGGTCTGCTGAGAAATGCTAGCTGGATCTGACAAGCAATGAATCTTTGTGATTCCATGGAAGAAATGGCTGTGGATAGTGAGAGGGAGCTTCATACATGGCAGCCTCTGCTCTGTGACGCCTGAGCTGATAAGGCAGAGAGGAAACCTGATTGTCACCCACTAAGACTGGAGTAGCAGCTGTTGGAGAAATGCAAGAGTCTAAGCAAAATGTAACTGGTATGAATGGAGTGGTGGGTGGGAGAGAAAGTTGGGACAAAGTGCAAACTTGCTTACCAGGTGTGACTCAGGCTTCCTGATGGGACAATCCAGGTGGTTCCATTAGGGTGTCCAGAGGGAGCTTCTGGAAGTGTGGTTTAGTTGAAGACAAGGAATGCAAGCAATGGGTGAAGTTTAGAATTGGAGACAGAAGTGGTAAGTGAAAGAGAACCTGTAGGTGCATGAAGGAGGTAGGGTGAGCAGGATTCAGGCGAAAGGAAAAAAGGCATAGAGAGTCTCCTTTCCACTCTTCCATCTCAAAGTCCAACCATCTGGCTGGGCCAGACTTCCAGACATTTGAATACGTTTTGCTATTCCATGGTTGTCATGGAATACTTATGCCTGGAGAAAATGAATACATTTTCTAAAATTTTTTTGGGGGGAAATACTTTTTTGAGAATGCTCCCAAGAAGGCAGGAACTTTCTCTTATCCATATCTTTTCCTTTTTACTTTATTTCTATTCTAGAATAGAAATTGAAGGAGAATCAAAACCTAACATAATATGTGCTGTGCCCTCAAGGAACTCACACATTCAATATATTCTTTTTTTTAATATTTATTTTTATTTAACTTTGAGAGAAAGTGCACACAAACAGGGGAAGATCAGAGAGAGAGAGAGAGGGGGGAGAGAGAGTCCCAAACAGGCTCCACACTGTCAGCACAGAGCCCAGTGCCCAATCTCATGAACTCTGAGATGGTGACCTGAGCTGAAATCCAACTGACTGAGCCACCCAGGCACCCCTCAATATATTCTTTAAGTATCTTCTAGCTGCCACGTGCCAGGCTTGTTGAAGAATGTATAAAGATGGAAATATAGATATTTCCTATACTAAGGTATAAGACCAACACACATAGGCCAACAATGAGAAATAGTCATCAATGGATAATTTCATCAAATAAAATTCAGAATCGAAATTCAATGATAGGAGCTATGCCTGGATCTTTGGTGCAATGGATAGTACATTGGACTTCTAGACAGAGATAGGAGCTAGATGTGAGGTAGAAGTTTAGCATGCACACACACACACACACACACACACACACACACACACACACACTTAAAGATGTTACTCCTTTCTGTCCTATCACTTCATACCTACCCCTGAGCTTTTGGTCCAATAAATTTTCAACGTATTTTTGTTGATTGGATCTCATGATGAAAATGTTTTTTTTAAAGAAAAGTTATTCTGATTCTCAGATGCAGCATGAATTGGAGATGCAGTGCCAGGGGTCTAGAGACATCTCTCTATTGCTAGTGTCCTCACATGTAAAACAGAGAGGGTAACAGAAATGGGGAAATCTACATTACTGGTTGAAAAACAAATGTGGGCCCACTGACCCAGTAGCAGAGAGCTGTTGTTATAACTGGTTTCAACAGCTTGGGGAACAACTTCATATTGATCATTCTGTGCGGACCACCCCCAACCCCCATGCAAGATCTCTATGGACAGTAACCAGCATTATGAGAAATGGTTCCTCCCCCGGCAAGAGAAGTTGATTGCCCTCCGATAGAGCTAAGTTAACCTATTCACATAGTGATGAAACCAAATCTGTGTGAGAGAGCAATCATAGAGTGATCAGTTTAAAAATACAGTAGGCAATAACCGAGTGCAGAACACAAAGTGTTATGTCTCTTCCTTACTGGTCAAGACTGTCTCCCACTATAAAAACTAAAAATACCGAAGACTCACATGCCTCAGTTTCCCTTATAACTCGTGCATAAGCATGGCATCTAATCCTGGCCAATGGGTCCTGAGAAGAAGTCTGCTGGGAAGCTTCAAGAACAGGAAGTGTGAGAAGAAAATCTCTTCCCTGTCTTTTGACTCAGGGTGGTGCCAGTGTGAGGATATGATGTGTGAAGCAGCAGCCTTTGGCAGCCATCTTGAGCCAAGGAAGCCATGAGACTCAGGATAAACAGCTCTATACTGAGGATGGCAGGGCAGAGAAATGGAAACCCTTGGAGTCTTGATGATGTCATTGTGCCTCTGAGTTACGTGATCATCTCTGTTATATGAGATAATAACAATGTTCTTAATGTGCCAACATTTATTATCTAGTTATATGCTTACTTATAGCTAAAAATACAGAGAGACATATAAGAAATAGTAGACAGAACTCTAAAATACAGAGACATGTAAGAGATAGTACACAGAACCCTTGAGATACTTACAGTTTAACATAAGTGAGAAGTAGAGTAGGTGTGACCAGAGCTAAGAAATTAAGACTAGAAATAGTTGAGTATGAATGAAGTATAAGTAGCCTTATTGTATCATATTCTGGAGTGGCTGGTAATGACTGTAATGATCAGAACCAGGCATCTTTATCCTGAGAATACGTCACAAAGGATGTGACTTTTATTTCTCCTCTATTCTGGGCTTCTAAACGTGGTGACTGCTATCAAAAAACTTGTCATTTTCACTCTATGTGTTTTTCATTAAGACCATTTGGCTGTTACCAAGGATGAGAAATGGGGAGCAGAGAGGGTTGGCTGGGGACAAGATTCATTGTTAACAAGTAAAATATTTTCAGATGTTCCCTGGGTGCAGAAAAATGTTCCATTATGTCACAGAGTCATTTCATCCCAAGAATCCATTGCTTTCAGACCTTATTAAAGTGATGACTTCCTGCAGTGACACACAGCTGTGGGGGGACTGTCAGCACCACTGGGTAGTGACGGGGATTGTTTTCTTCACCAAGGAGCTCCACACCCTTGCTTTGATGACTTTCACTCACCGGGTTAACTGGAAAATGAATGGGTCTGCATCTCACCCAAGCCTAGGGTGACTGAGCTCTTGAAGCAAGGAAGGACTGACTTTTCCTTCACTCCATCGTGGTTTTTGTTAGTGGGTCATGAAATTAATTTATTGGGGTGAGATCAGCATGTAGAAAAGACAAATAGAAAAAAATAGCACAGAATTAACAAAATCGAGAAGAATATAACTGAACAGACTAGAAAGCATCAGAGAATACAAAGAATAATAAAAGTGTATAGTGCCCCAAAAGTCTTAGTTTGGTTTTAGATGTATTCTCAAAAATACATTTTTAATTTTAATTTTTTGTTTCAGTACCTCTGATTGAAGATGGCAAACATCTACTGAAAAATATTAAAGATGTATCTTTCAAAGGTCACAAAGCTAAACAAATATACAATACATTTAAATAAACAGTCAAATGATGTTGTTTAAGTTGGTAGCACTTATCCTTCTGAGGTTATTACAGTTTAGAACTGTATGGGGACATTTGGGACACCCTGTCTTGCTTTGTGAAACTTGTTTCAGTTTGCCCTGTGTGTGTGTGTGTGTGTGTGTGTGTGTGTGTGTGTGTGTTGGTAAAAACATGTTTGGGAGTCACTGTTCTAGTGTATTGAGGATTTCTATTCATTTCCAGCACATGGATCCAATGTGATTTTTCTGACGTCTAATTTATATCATCTGTGAGTATAGGCATTAATTAGCCTTTGAGCCAGAATTCCTGAAGAAGTTAAGTACTGAGTCTAAAGCAAACAAGCACAGAGTCCAGATGACATTCAAAGCTCTCTGTCTCCCCTTTTCGGTACTTTTCTACGTTTCTGGTAGAACATCCAGATAAAGAGGGTGCTGAAGGAAGAATATTGGTGTCACCTTCTGAGATGGAAGGTGTTAAAAACTGGACAGGCCAGCTAGAAGATGTCCGATAACAAAAGAGCCAAGCAAATGGATTCTCTTGTGCTTTTTGATCTGAGAAAGGAATTCCCTTGGCTGGTTAAGATTATTCCCTTATCAATAAGGGAATCTTCTCTCAAGATTTTACTTCCCCCTGGGCCATGCTTCTGTCCACTTCCATTACACACCCCCTACCTGCCTCCCCCACCCCTCTGTCCCAGTTGTTGGGTTTTATTTTCCTCAGAGTCACATTTGCAAATATGCCAGGAAAAAGCCTGAGAATGTCTGCTCGATGCAATGAATGAGGCTGCTTCCTAGTGGCATATGCTACTCTACTTGAATGGGAGACAAAAATCAAACATGTTTAAAGAAATTCTACTCTTTCTGACAAAAGGCTCAATCTTCTATTTATCTGTTATCTATCTACCTATCTATCTATCATCTATTTTCTATCATTTATCATCTATCTATCATCTCTCAATCCTCTGTCAAAAACAGAGGAGCAATGGCCCTGAACCAGACACTCTACTGAACCCTAAAGTTACAAAGAAACATACAACATTATCCTCAATTTCAAGGAGCTTTGTATCTCATGGCTGAGCTAGACAAACATCCCACAGTAGCACTGCGGAACATAAATGCTGTGACAGAGTTTATATTTAGTCAGTGTGAGAATACAGAGGAAGACCAGCCAATTGGAAGACGAAAACAGAGTAAGATAAAGATTTCAAGATTTAATGAGCACAAGATATCCAAGAAGTGGGGAGTGAGGGAATAGGGATGGGAGGGGCAGGGATAAATGTGGAGGAGATCATCCAATCTGAATATGATAGCATGTGCAAAGGCACAGAGGCAGTAACGAACACCGTATGCTTCAGGAAAACTGCAAGTAGTTCTTTTGTTTGTTTGTTTTTGTTTTTGTTTTTAAATATAATTTATTGTCAAATTGGTTTCCATACCACACCCTGTGCTCATCCCAACAAGTGCCCCCCTCAGTGCCCATCACCCACTCTCCCTCCTCCCACATCCCCTATTAACCCTCAGTTTGTTCTCAGTATTTAAGAGTCTCTTATGTTTTGTCTCCCTCCCTCTCTGTGTCTTTTTTCTCTTCCCCTCTTCCCCTTCCCCATGGTCTTCTGCTAAGTCTCTCAAAATCCACCTATGCATGGAAACATATGGTACCTGTCTTTCTCTGCCTGACTTATTTCACTTATTTCACTTAGCATAATACCCTCCTGTTCCATCCATGTTGCTACAAATGGCCAGATTTTTATTCCTTCTCATTGCCACGTAGTATTATATATATAAACCACATCTTCTTTATCCATTCTTCAGTTGATGAACACTTAGGTTCTTTCCATGATTTGGCTATTGTTGAAAGTGCTGCTATAAACATTGAGGTGCATGTGCCTGTATGCATCAGCACTCCTGTGTCTCTTGGGTAAATTCCTAGCAGTGCTACTGCTGGGTCATAGGGTAGTTCTATTTTCATGTTTTTGAGGAACCTCGACACTGTTTTGGTGATATAAGTCTTATAACTTAGGTCAGACTCAGGAGAGTTGCAAGCTTTTAGAATAATAAATCAAGGTTTATTGTTTCATGAGGGGGAAGGGCTGAGAGGTAGGAGGAATACAGTTAACTCAAATATTTGCATCCAAAGTCCAAGATAAAAGAGTAAACAAGGAGACAGGTGAAATAACTGGAAGAATAGCCTTCTTTCATATGAGACAGTAGTTTATTATTTGTCAGGAAAGAGAAAATAACACCTTCCGATTAGGTTTTTTGTGGGAGTTCTGATAGAATGAGAGCAAAGAGGCTTATCAGTCCCTGACTCCACTCCCTGAGAGTGATTTCTACACAAATCACCATGGTGATTGGTCATTTCAGGGATTAGCAAAGAGAAAGTAAGATGGACTTATCCACATGAAATTAAGGAGTTTGGGTTTTTTCCTGAAGACAATGGTATACTATTGAAGGATTATAAGAAGAGTATGAAATGAACATATTTACATTTTAGGAAAGTAGCTGAGTTGGCTAAAGTTTAGAGGATGACAAAGACCAAAGACAGGTAAGCCTCTCAGGAAATTTTTGTGGTGACCTAGACGTGAAGGAATAGTGTTCTGCACCAAGGGAGACAATATGAGGTAATATGAGGATGTGAAAAACATTAAGGAACTTCAGTGACTAAATAGTGTGCTAAATAGAGTGGGCTTTAGAAAGATTCTTTTATTTCTGACCTGTGGGCTAGTTAAGTGTGGGGTATTATTATTGTTTTTTAATGTTTATTTATTTTTGAGAGATAGAGAATAAGTGGGGGAAGGTCAGAGACAGAGGGAGACACAAAATCCAAAGCAGGTTTCAGGCTCCGAGCTGTCAACACAAAGCTCGAGGTGGGGCGCGAACTCACCAGCCATGAGATCATGACCTGAGCTGAAGTCAGAAGCTTTTAACCGACTGAGCCATCCAGGCACCCCAAGTGTAGGATATTATTAACTCACATAAAAATACAGGATGAAGAATAAGCCTGTCAGGTGGCCCATGGAATGTTCTGGTTCTGACATGTTGAATTTAAGGTAGCTGTTGAGGGGAGATGTCCAGTAGGAGGTTGGTCACATAATTTTGGATGGAATTCAGAAGGGGAAGAAGGCCAAGAAATATAGGTTGGGAACTACCAACAGATGGGAACTAATTTGAAGCCAGGGGGATGAATAAGTTTAACCAGAGAGTGTGTAGCATGAAAAGAGAAAGGAAAGATGAAGAATACCATAAATTACTAACATTTAAGGGATGGCCAGAGGAAATGAATGCAGTACAGGGGCCTGAGATTCAAGGGTAAGAGAGATGCAGGGAAGAGCAAGAGTGAAGGTATCACAGGAATCAAATGTGAATTTCCAGCATTTTCAAGAAAAGTGTGATGGAGGTGTTAAATATCACAAGTTACTTAAGTAACGTGGCCTGAGATGTGAGTGCCAGATTTGGCAAGAGGGGTTTTGTGCAAAACCACTTCAGTAGAGAGTTGGGGGGAAAGCTCAGATGTAGGTGACTGAGGAAAAAATAGGATGTGAGACCGTAGATATAAGAAGTTCTAGATACATATTCAACTTTTCTAAACACCAACTACACTAGTGCAAACTGAATTCCTTCCTTCCTTCCCTTCATGTCATCTTTCTACAGTTCCTCCCTTCCTTCTCTTTCTTCTTCCTTTCCTTTATCCACAAATGCGTATTAGACACACACTCAGGTCCCAGAAGCACAGAAGACACAGAATACAAATATAAAACCAACACAACCACTCCCCTGCAGACCATCGTTTAGTAAGTGAAACAAGATAAAAAGAATACAGTGGAAAAGAGACGTGTCCTGTATAAAGAGGAGATAAAGGACAATGAGGATATTTAGTTTTTAGTCTGCATCGGTAGAGTGGGAAGGGACGGAAGACACGGTGGAGAAAGTAGCATTCGAAGTGGGTGAGGTTTATGGAGGTTGGAGCATGCTTAGAAAGCCTGGGCATCCCAGGCTTAGAAAATAGGAAAAGCAAAGGGTCAAGGGAGAAATACTGGAGCCTGTGTGGGCAGCAGTAAGTAGTATCAGGAAACCAGAGCACAGGGCACGAAGTAGAAAAGTGGAGTGGAGTTGGGGAAGGATGGGGGAACTTGGATACCAGGACAGAGGTTCTGGTCGTCAAGGGAAAAACACTGGGGAGTTTTGAGCAAAAGAGAGGTGATCAGAGCTGTAGGAGCATTTTTCTGGTAGAAAAGAGTCATCCATGGTTCAAGACCTCTGGCCCAGACAAGGAAGGTTAAGAAGTAAGAGAATAGTTCCTCGTATTGTGCTAATCAAACTGTCTGTTTTATCAACATTCACTGATTATGACGGGTAATCGATATGACCAATAATTTAGTTACTCGGTGAGGTTGCCTGCTTTTGCCTGCTCTTCCTGGCCTCCGTTGTCTTCTTTAAAAAAGCAAATCTCATTCTCCCCAGGGTCATATTGCAGCGGTGCATTGAATAAAGATAGCCTGGGGTGATTAAAATTGTTTTTTCAGTTCGTTTATTCTTGCTATAGATTGATTTTCTGAGCACCTGTTTGACACCGGAAGTCTTAAATCTATTATGACTTTGGAGGTTGACTTTTTAATAGGCCGCTTATACACCTTCTAAAAATGATTGTGATTTATATCATAGATACGAAAATGAACAACTGACCAACACAGTTCTTTTGGAAGATAGTCTAATGATGAGTGTCCTGTCTTACAATGGAAATAATACATGGGGCATCTGGAGCCTTTGACTCACTTCTCAAAACCCCAAATCTCCAGCCACCCAGTATGTGGGATATGAGTCAGGCTCAGGCTAGTAGGGAAGACAGGGCCCTTTTTTGGGCACTGGGTATGGGTGGTGCATATGCCCTGTCATTCCTTGCATGGTCCGTAAGAGATATTGATATATATTTGATTCATGGCTTGGTCGTCCAGAACAATGCTCTCACAGGGGATCAGGGCACCATTGGTGGCCCATACTAGAACCCCTCGGTGGGGGTGAAGTCTTGACTTTCATCTTGATTGTTAATACTTTGCTCTGATCCTCGGTTCTTCCTTCATTGAAATGAAGACGTTTTTGTTTCTATTCTGGTGGGATATTTTTTCTTTTCTTCTTTTACAGTAGCAATGTGGGGGGGAGATGTGGGGTTTCTCCACAAATATTTTTCTCCTCCTGAATTAATCAGTAGAGGGAAAGCATTTGAGAAGACTGGAAGCAGACTCTGGTCCACCTAATGAAGAGGAAGAGTCAGAATTTGCTACCGTTTTTGACGAAATGCCTCAATAATTTAAAAATTGTAATATATTTTTTAGGTTGCTTGGCACAGACGACTAAATGTGCATCAACATTCTCTTCTTCTAAAACGCATAGTCTTGCAGTCAACCCCGACCCAGGAATGTCTATGTTGGACTCAGTATTTTCTATTTTTAACAGTTCCCTGGGTATTCTTCATAAGACCAGGTTTTAGGCTCACCTGGTTTATATTGGTATAACATTCTAGGGGTTTTAACTCACGGATCACTCTTTTTTTTTAAGTTTATTTATTTCTTTTCAGAGACAGAGAGATAAAGAGAGAGAGTGAGAGAAAGAGAGAAAATCCCAAGCAGGCTCTGTGCTGTCAGTGCAGAGGCCGACATGGAACTTGATCTCACGAACCATGAGATCATGACCTGAGCTGAAATCAAGAGTCAGATGCTATGCTTAATGGACTGAGCCACCCAGGCGCCCCAACTCACAGATTGTTCTTAATCATAGTGTTAGCCGGGCTGGTCCTAGGAATTATTTCCTTGTCACTTGTCCTAAGGACTTCATGTGAATTCGGTGTCAGAAAACCCCAGACTTACAAACAGGAGTGGTCAGCCTGGCTTTAGTACAAGAGCTTTCTGGGCCACATCCTTGTACTGTCCCACTATGTCCCCACACTGGTCTCATCCCTGGAAGCCAGTAGCACAGGACCAGGTGCTGTTGGGTGATGGCCCTCAGCTCCTCTGTGGGCCTCTTCTCTCTCCCTTCCAATTCCCAAATCCTATTTCCATCTATCTTGTCTCCATGACTTCCATGGTTCACGAAGGGCTCTGAAACTCCAAGTTTCCACCAGCAGAAGATGTTAGCCTTCTTTCTTACCTCCTCCTTCATTACTTGTTCTGGTTCATGGTCTAAAGAAAGCTGTAACCTCTCTCGCAAAAGGGTACCCAAGGAGGTTATTTTTCCAAAGTAAGAATGATGCGCTCTGATATGAGCCGGGCTAGTGTCTAGTATGCAAAACAACACAATGCATCCTTGATTTAAATACCAGTTTCTTCGCCCTGCTCCAGCTGATGTCCACATTGTTGCTACTGGTTTTGGGTCCCAAGCTCTTGCGGCATGGATTCAAACATTTTAATTCCCTGGGATTATCCATGATTCTGTCCTAAAAAGTTGGATAGCAAGTACTGAATTGCTTTTTTTTTTTTGAAATGAAGACAGTTTAAAATAGGTTGGAAAGGAAAGCTGGTGGCCTCTGTGAATATGAAGCTCCAGTGACCTTGCCGAAGAACCATGACCACGTCTCCTACGTGAATGGTAGGGCACTCAGCTCTCTGTGTTCCAGGGGCATCTATAGCATTGACTGTGGTCAAGACTTCCTTTACAGGGGCTGGTTTCTCAAACACTTTCTTAGCAAGAAAGTAAGAAATAAGGACGTTAAGTGCAAACACCTCAGCAAATGACTCACCAATGAAATTCTAAATGTTTGTATGGAAATATTATAATTCTGACAACTGCCCATTCCCTTGAATGACAATTACCTAGTTATTTTCACAAACCAATGACTAGGACTGGAGTGTCGTTTGGCCATCTGGTTTGCTATATGGGATCGGAGAAAAAGTAAATTCGATGATAAGGATGAAGAGTTTTAGAAAAATGGCTTCCCACAGCTCAGCAAAGATAGTCAAACAGCGTCAGTGAGCACATCATGATTAGAGCAATCGGAGATGATTATCTGGCAGAGAGATGAAGAAACACAGTTCTGAGTTTTTCAGAAAATATTATGCAAATGCATAATAGAAACCCTAAAAATGTAACAACTTTAACTCTAGCCCGGCCAGGAGATAAAAGAGGAAGTAAAATTATTATACTAATTTAAATAAAATGTTTGATAAATCGCTTTAAAAATGGCGAGTATATAAATATTGATGCAGAATAGAGATATAAAGAAAGTGCACTTTAATTTATGTTCACAATGAGAAGAAAGTTTTTTTTCATGAATAGATTATTAGACAATCTCTAAACACAGACTTGGGAGAAAGAAGAGTTGAGGAGGGTGTATTTGGAAATTGGAAGGGAAGCTCAATTGTGGAAGGTGACTCAGCATCGGGGGCAGGGGGTCTGGGTTTGGGTGTAAGGCTCTGGCATGACCTTGCTGTGTGACAAGGAATAACATGCTCTACCTCTCTGGGCTTCAGTTTTCCCAAGTGTGAAATGAGTGGCTTGAGTTAGAAACCCTCCAAATTCTCTGTCCAATTTTATATTAGGACATAGTGATTCGAAATATGAATTCACAAGTATTTTCACTGGCTTCATTGCTAGCTCCTTTCTGGTTCTGTTTGCTATTATGCTACCCCGAGGTTCTGCAAATTTGGTGTGTGTCAGAATCACCCGGAGGGTTTTAAAAACCCAGGATGCTGGACTCTACCTCCTAGGTTTCATATTCAGTAGGTCTGAGGAAGCCCCAAGAAATAAATTTAAAAAATGTATTTATCTATATTGAGAGAGAGAGAGAGAGAGAGCATGTGCTTGAGTGGGCTAGGGGCAGAGAGAAAGTGGGAGAGAGAGAGAATTCCAAGCAGGCTCTGTGCCATCAGTGAAGAGTATGACGTGGGGCTTGAACCCACAAATGGTGAGATCATATCCTGAGCTAAGATCAGCAACCAACGTCAACCGACTGCACCACCCAGGTGCCCCAAGAATGTGCATTTTTAATAAGTTCCCAGGTGACGCTGATGCTGCCGGTCCCAGGACCACACTTTGGGAACTTCCGCACCAAACAGTAAGAGCCCAGCCTGGAAAGTTGAGAGTTCTCTAGTTAACCTGACTGCTCCCTGCTTGGGGATTAAGCCCAGGCTTAATTCTGAACTCCCTACTTTCTGTTTGAATTCTCATGAGAATAAAGAGTGAAGTCAAGGAGATACAGTTAAGGCTTTTTTTGGCACTAGCTTGCTGGCACTCCGGCTGTGTCCACATGAGCAGAGAGCAGCACGAGTTCGGTGAAGTGGACCCCGAAGGGCAAAACTGGACAAACTGCTGGTCTTCGCTGTGCCTCTGTTTCTGAATCTACAAACTGGTCTAATGACATCTGCATTCGAGGACTGCCGAAAAGCTTACACTAGGAAATGCACTTAAAATGTTAGAATCATGATAGGCTTGGAGTGAAGTACTCAATGATGGGCAGATACTATTATTAATTTATGGAACACTTTCAAAATTCACCTTTGCAAGGAGGCCGGCGCACCCTGTGTTAGGGACAATGCATACCAGACAAGACCTGAAATCTGAAGGCATTAGGTCGTCCGATTTCCATGCAAAATGATCCTCACCTTAGTAACATGGGATACTCCTCCACCTCCACCCCAAACAGCAAATTCTTCCAGACACAGTTCCCCAGACTCGGTCTTGGTGGCTGAGGTCCTTCAGTTTTGTTCTGATACCGTCTGGATAAGCTCATCCATCCTGGGCTGGGATTCCTGAGTGAAGCTTGGAAAGTAGAGAGACGTTATCCCTTTGATTGCGGATTTAAGAGGAGTCATCCCCTTTTCTGCTGGTTTTCCATTGGAGAGGAGGCAGCAATCAGGACATAATTTGATTCTCTTAGATTTCAGTGTGTTCACATTGCTTATTATATATAACAACTATGAACTCTTTTTTTTTTAAACCACTATCCATTTTTTAATATTTATTTATTTTTGAGAGAGAGAGAGAAAGAGAGCACACAAGCAGGGGAGGGACAGACAGAGAGAGAGGCAGGAGATCTGAAGCTCGAACTCATGAGCCATGAGATCATGACCTGAGCCAAAGTCGGATGTTCAACTGACTGAGCCACCCAGGGACCCAACTAGGCACCCTTTATGGATAATCACAAAATTCCCATCTTCTGGGTGTACATGTGTCCCACATGGTGAAGGGCAAAGCAATAAGTAATAATGTTTCCTAGGAGCTTTCTGTATGTCCAGCCCTGAGCTGGGTGCTTTGGGGAGTAGAAGAGACACATAGGAGGTAGACTCTCCCCTCTAGGATCTTCCTTCATGGTCTTTGTTGGGCAGTAAAGGTGAATGTGTAAATTAATTATCAGGCATTGAATTATTAAATTGTGCTTTTGAAACTCAGCCTGGGATGCTTTCCCCCGCTCCGTGCAATTATCCCAATCCTATACATATTTTAAACCCCACATATGAAAGGACTTTTCAAAGAGGGCTTTGGAAAGGGAGGGAAGAAGCCCAGGAGCTGGCCCCAAAGGGTCTACTCCAACACCTTCCCCCTGCCCCTCTCCATATGTGGGCAAACTCCCTTGGGGATCTTGGGTAACTTCTGGTTCGGTGGTCCAGGCAAGCCTCATCACGTCTTCCTGATGTTTGAATTTAACTATGAAGCACACGGGCAAATGGTACGGCCCCAGGGCACAGGTGCAGATCCTGGAGGGCTGATTACCCCATGGCCCCAATCCAGCAAGAGCTCCAGATTGCAGACTTTGGTCTTCCAGGGGACCCAGGAGCAGAGTCAGCTTGGGGTGGAGCCTCCCAACGATCTCCCCGCCCACCCGTGTGGCCACACAGCCCTTCAAAAGCAAAAGCCTTGGTTTTCAAACCATTTCAAACATGTGACTTTTATCTTGAATGAAAGCATCACACATGCTTAAGTCACAACGCTGTAAACACAGATCTAAAAATAAATGTGTGTTTATACGCATATGTGAGGCAAATGGGTAATCAAGAAGCGCTTCCGTTGCCTTGGGGAATTATCTTTCTGTATAAATGGAAAGTGCCTGTAATAATATGTAAAAAGTAGCCTCAGTTGGAGACTCAAGTCACAAAGGCTCCAATGAACCGATTCTTTCCTACTTGTGATGTTTCTGATCTGGGTCATAATAAAATTAATTTCATGAAAATTTTCACCGAATGCTTTTCTCTTAAATGTGTGACATTGGGTAAAAATAACCAAGAATGATGCAGAAAGACTGAAACATAAATTCCCAGGGAAATTTGTGAACCTGTTCACAGCCTACTGTGTGTAGACCGATGACACGGGAGAGCCGGTCAGTGTCCCCACGGCATGCTGCACTAAGGGCTCTCCGATCACACTCTGATGGCCAGGAAACAGGGTTCTGAGTCGAGTAATATTTGCTGGATATCTGTGGTGCATCTGGACTGTGCTAGCTGCTTTCCTGTGTAATCTTGCTTTTGATTCTCAGGCAGCCCGAAAAAGTGACATTATCCTCACCTTACAGATGCGGGAACTGAGGCTCAAAAAGTCTAAATCATTAGCAACAAGCAGAAACAGGATTCCCCTTGCCTTGAGAGTTTCTGACACTCCCAGAATACCAGGCTGGACATCTGTATACCAAAGGAGGTGTCTCCCTTTGGGCAAAGACACAGAGGTGGATACTCAGAGCTCTGGCTGCAACCCAAATGTTCTAAAGGGATGAAGTTTCAGAACACTGTCAGGGGAAAAAGTCAATAAGAAAGTGAATTTCTGATTCAAGAGGAGGATCCTAAGCTCCTGGATAAAATGCTCAATATCACATGGACCAAGCAGTGATGTGGGCGGGGGGGACCCAGCTCTTGTGCCAGAAAAGGAGGAGATGTTGCAGGTGGGGTCTGAGTGCCTCTGCTGGCAGAGCCTGGTGGACAGCTTAGCACCCCGATGACCCTGCCAGGGCATGCTCACCACGGGACACCCCCAGGAGAGGAGACAGAATAGAAAGCAGGAGGATGTCCCCCTGGACACACCAGAGTAGATGATATCTATCCAAAGTGGACATTGACCCAAGTTTCTTGGGAGGTAGGAGTGGGTCAAGCCAAGGGAGGCACGCAACAGGGCAAAGGTCATGGGGGCCAGACGCCTGGCCAGGTGGGTATCTGACACCTGAAGGAGAATGGCCTGGTCTGGCACCCCCCGGAGGCTCCATCTCCCACCAGTCCCCCTTACTGTCCTGCCTGCAGTTCACACCAAGGTGAACGCAAGAATCAGACCCCTCTCTCCTTGCCCATGGAGACTGAGGTCCCAGAGTTCTGGAGCCTCTGGGCTCAGGCTGGGGGCTAGTGCGCATTTCCTTGAACCTTCTTTTTTGACTCCCGTCCCTGGGGTCTATGGATATAACCAAGGCTCCATCCTGGGCCGGGATGGATGGGAACCGATGTGAAATCCATTGTGTAAAGCTGAATTCTTGTCCTAGAAGGCAATGAGATTCATCATGCAGAGTTAGTGACAGCGGTGGCCTGGGGAGGGACAGCCACACCACAGACTCCACATCTTTTACCAGCCAGACTTTTGCCTCTAGTCTCTATCCTCTTCTTCCCTGGTCAGATGGAAGAGTTTTTGAAGTGAGAAAAGAGTCACTGAAAGTCGTGAATTTTTGGATATTTGGCTTTCTCCATATGAAAAAGAAAATGGTTTTAAGACACAGGAGTGTTGGCTGTTACAGGGTATAGGGTGGCAATTCACTATAAAAATGATAAAGATCCTTTGTTTCATAGTAGGTGAAGCACCTTTGCTGAGTTACTTTGGATATTAACAGCGGCTACATAAAAGAAGTTCTGCTGTCAAACCTTGGACTTTTGGGTGAAAGCAGGCACATTTGATGTTATCATGTGAAAGTACGAAGGGTAAGAAAATCTTATCTTGGATTCTTCTATTGAATTGTCTTATTTTCTTTTAGAACTGAGTTGACCTGGAACTTGGAGCAGTATGTTGGGCTGGTGATTCTAGAATGCCCTCACCCCAGTAGAATGGCCCAAGATGGAGTACTGGGTGCCAGCACATGGCTTCTGGCTTTGACCACTCAAGTCACAGCATGAAGGCTGGGCTGGCTGCATCCTGCAGGAAATGAGACAAAAAGAGTGTGGATAAGTCACTTGCCTGAGGCCACACTACCAAGAGATGGTGGACCAACCAGGGGTCTCCAGACACAGGGTGGATTCAAGCCCTGTGCCTTGTCTATCCTCAGGACCATGCTTGGGGTCTAACACACAGTGAAGACAATGTTAAGAAATGGTTTGGACTCTTGTTTGTAAAGGCAAGGAAGACACTATTCAAGACTATTATACTGGGGGACGAGGGTGAGTTTCACTTCAAATACAGCAAGACAAGTAGGGATCTGGCTGAACTGGCAGGGCATGGGAGTGGATGGAAAATCACAAAGAGGGACCTGGGTAGGTGCTGAGAGTGAGTATGAAGAGGTACTTGGGTAGATATCCAGGGTGGAAGAACAGCTTGGTTGGACACCCAGGGCGAGGGGAGTGTCAGTAAACTGGCTTAGCTGGGCTCTTTGCTAAAGAGAAGGACTTTGTCAAGGATGAGGCTTAGCTGAGGAGCTTAGAGGAAACTGAGTTAAGTTTAGTCAAACAGGGAGTCACTGTCAGTGGTTAAGTTGCATTTGTGGGTGAATGAGGAAACACAGGGGCCCAACTTCAGTAGGGAGGCGTTGTGGAGACACAGCCTGAATTGTTCTTCTCAAGGCCTGTCTTCATCCTGTTCTGATTTGTAGAATTTGAAAGCCTCATAAATGAACACGTATTTCTCATTTCAACTAGCATCAGGCCAGAAAGGCTTCCCTGTGGTGATGGCAGTGGTGGTGGTGGTGTGTGCATGTGTGTGTGTGATAGTCAAACTCTGAAAGAGGAAAGGGGAAGGAGAGGGTAAGAGCCACCCTATTTTCCTGCCAGTCTCCTGACATGCCTTCAATAAGTATAACTATGTCCACATACTCATTGTATTAATCTCCACCCCTAGCCCAGGGTCTCATGCATACTCGCTAGGTGAAAAGACATTTGTTGGCTGAATAAGTAAATGAAATATTTGCAAGCCTGTCTCCATGCTGGATACTGGAAACACCAGCAAGAACATGAATATGGAGATACCTGCAGTGCCGCTCAATGGGGCAAGTGTGTGGTGGAAAGAGCTTGGGGGCACACGGGAGGAGAGCCGGCCCCCGTCACACCAGCACTGACATCTCTCTGCATTTTACAGTCAGTTTTTCCATCTTCCTAGCAAAAATTTAAATTAATTCATTTCCATTGGCAGCTAAAGAGACACTAGAAGATCAAAATTTTACTTTCATTCGAGATCGAGAATGTTTTTTGAAGTCAAACTTACCCTGACCTTGTCTTTGGGAAAAACTAAACTTAATATGTATTTGACACATAATATGAACTGAGTACTGTTCTAAGACTATTTATTTATTTATTACTTGTTTATTTTTAATTTACATCCAAGTTAGTAAGCATACAGTGCAATAATGATTTCAGGAGTAGAATCCATTGATTCATCCACCACATATAACACCCAATGCTCATCCCAACAGTGTCCTCCTTAATGCCCCTTACCCGTTTAGCCCATCCCCCTCCCACAACCCCTCCAGCAATCCTCAGTTTGTTCTCTATATTTAAGAGTCTCTTATGTTTTGTCTCCCTCCTGTTTTAAATTAGTTTTGCTTCCCTTCCCTTATGTTCATCTGTTTTGTATCTTAAATTACACATATGAGTGAAGTCATATGATATTTATCTTTCTCTGACTAATTTCGCTTAACATAATACACTCTAGTTCCATCTACATTGTTGCAAATGGCAAGATTTCATTCTTTTTGATTGCCAAGTAATACTCCATTGTACATACATACCACATCTTTATCCATTTACCCGTCGATGGACATTTGGGCTCTTTCCATACTTTGGCTATTGTTGATAGCACTGCTATAAACATTGGGGTGCCTGTACCCCTTTGAAACAGCACATCTGTATTCTTTGGATAAATACCTAGTAGTGCAATTGTTGGGTCATAAGATAGTTCTATTTTTAGTTTTTTGAGGGATCTCCATACTGTTTTCCAGAGTGGATGCACCAGTTTGCATTCCCACCTGCAGTGCAAAAGGGTCCTCTTTCTCTTCATTCTTGCCAACATACGTTGTTGCCTGAGTTGTTCATTTTAGCCATTCTGACAGGGGTGAGGTGGTATCTCGTTGTGGTTTTGATTTATATTTCCCTGAGGATGAGTGATGTTGAGCATTTTTTCATGTGTCTGTTAGCCATCTGGATGTCTCCTTTGAAACATTTTTTTAAATGTTTTTTGCTTATTTTTGAGAGACAGAGAGAGACAGAGTGTAGGCAGGGGAGGAGCAGAAAGACAGAGAGAGAGAGAGAGAGAGAGAGAGGGAGACACAGAATCTGAAGGAGGTTCCAGGCACAGAACTCAATGCTCTGTGAACCCACAAGCTGGTGGGTGAACCGAAGTCAGGTGCTTAACTGATTGAGCCACCCAAGCACCCCTGGATGTCTTCTTTGGAAAAGTGTCTATTCATGTCTTTTGGCCATTTATTCACTGGATTATTTGCTTTGTGGGTGTTAAGTTTGATAAGTTCTTTATAGATTCTGGATACTAACCCTTTATCTGATGTGTCATGTGCAAATAATCTTCTCCCATTCTGTCAGTTGCCTTTTAGTTTTGCTGATAGTTACCTTCCCCGTGAAGAAGCTTTTGATCTTGATGAGTTCCCAATAGTTCATTCTTGCCTTTGTTTCCCTTGCCTCCAGAGACATGTTGAGTAAGACCTTGCTGTGGCTGAGGTCAAAGGAGTTGTTGCCTGTCTTCTCCTCTAGGATTTTGATGGCTTCCTGCTAAGACTATTTTACTTAATCTTCAAAACCAACCTGGAAAGGAAGCACTATTACTGAACACATTTACAAGTAAAGAAAATGAGGCTAAAACATGTGGAGAAGTCACTTGCCTAAGGCCACACGTCCAAGAAATGGCAGACCAGCCCAGCAGCCTCAGAGCCCACGCTGGTTTTCAGCCCCTTTGCGAGATGCATCTCTAAGGCACACTCCTCACTCTTATAAGGCCTTCCTATCCCCGGGAAAATGCTGACCGCTCACTCAGGCCAATGTGGATACCTTTTCACAAACAGGCTACACCCGAAATTCAAAAGAATGAAACGAATACCTGGCACCTGGGCATCGAGACAATTCATTCCCACAGATAGTCATGGAGTGTCAGCAGTGTGCCAGGCACTATGCTGGAAGTGAAGGAGCATGGGATTGGGAAAACTAACCTTTCTGAGCCTCAGTTTCCTCCTCTGAGTGGTGGAGATAATAGTGTTTGCTCCTGAGGCAGTGTTGTGAGCATCAGTGGAGATGATAATGCATGTCCCATGCTTAACAAAGTGCTTTTCACAGAGTTTGAACTTAATGCACGTTAGAGTCCTTTATCAGGCTGGTCTGAGGTTGCATATTCTTGAGCTTGTGGAAATGCCAGATCCTACACCCCCATGAAGCACCCGCTTACCACTACTTAAACCAACAATCTTCTCCCCCCTTTACTCCAATCACATGCACCCTCACTCTGATGCCGCTGCACTGGGCATGCTCTCAAAGTCTCAACCCGCTGGCCAGAGTAGTCTTGTCTTGAGTGTCAGATTATTTAATGTGACATTTCAGTGTCCAGGAATAAAAGTCAATATCACACAGGATGTCTTTGTGGAATATTATCTGGGAGGTAATTTATTTGGTAGATTTCATGCCCTGTTATACATTTCATGTGTATCTTGCCTGGAATACAGAGTTGGAATACATCTGTACTAATTAATTGCACTAATTGTTACATATGTGAGGTTAGGGCCGCTTGAACCCATTATTCAAATTTATGTAAAATAGATGGAAATGACACAATCAGCATACTCTTAAACACAATTATAGTGCTGGCTCTCCTCCAAGAAATGTGTTTTGAAGACTGAATTAGAATTCTTTGAAAGCTTGGCTTTTATCAACAGAGACATAGCCTAAACCTTTTGAATCCTCTGTCCAACTGATTTCTATTGTAGGTTTTGCATCTGAAATGGCAATGGTCTCATTTGTCTGTCTAGTACCCCTCCTGGTCAAAGATGGAGGCACAGACATCTAACAGAGCCCAAGGGAGAGAGAAGGCATTAAGGCAGAGATTTAAAAGTAAACGTGCTTCACAATTGGGTATAATATTCAATCAAGTGATGAAATCTACAAAGAGGTTATGCTTTAAGCAAGTGTGATAAACAAAAAATTCAGCCTTATACATCAGATTAGGGAATGAATGATCATATTGAAGATGAACGCTTTGCTTTGCAAAGCGATTTACTGTAGGGTACATTAAATACCACCGGTCCTGGTATATCTAAAATATAGCTGCCATTTGAAAAGGACGTAATTTATACACAGATTTTCAGGAGATAATCTAAAATCATCTAACATCAGGTATAACCCATACGAGTTGTTTTATTTATGATTCTATGAGGATTATGGATCAAGGATGGCCCTGAGACAAAATGTAAGGGGAAGTGCAGGCTTGGCATTGCCTGAATGAAAAGAAGATAGGGTGGCAATTTTACCTCTAAAACAAATGCACAATGGACAAACGCCACGCAAGAAGTGGAGGAGCTAGGATACTTGAGAACATTTGAGAGAAGGTGTTCCGGTTCAGTCTGCAGACGAAGAGACAAAGTCGACCTGAGTAAGACGGGGGGGTGAGGGCTTGCTGCAGAGGAGTGGTCTCAGCTTGGTGCAGGGCTGAGGTGCTGCTGATGGCGGTGACCAGCATGGATAGTGACATGCACCAAGAACTTCCTGTTGTAGGAACCGTACTGGGTATTTTAAGTGGATGACTTCTTTTAGTTCTCAGTTATGGGACTATTATTACTCCCTCCTCCACTGCCTTTTCCCCCCCTACAGCTGAGGAAACTGAGTCTTAGGTAAGTTGTCCAAGGACTGACTTATGGCTAGAGGTTAGTACACCTAGGGAAACCATTGGTTTCAACCATTGTATGGAGAGAATTTAAACATTTGTTAGACCCAGGGAAGACTCTCCCATCAGCAAAAGTTTAAAAATCCTAATACATTACTAAAATTTTCAACGTAATATTTGCTGACAGGGAAAGCATACTTAGAAAGGGGTGCCTGGGCGACTCAGTCGGTTTAGCATCCGACTCTTGGTTTCAGCTCAGGTCATGATCTCACGGTTGTGAGAGCCAGCCCCACACTGGGCTCTGTGCTGACAGTGGGGAGCCTGCCTGGGATTCTCTCTCTCTCTCTCTCTCTCTCTCTCTCCCTCCACACCCCTCCCCCTGCTTGTTCTCACTCTCTCTCTCTCTCTCTCTCAAAATAAATAAAACTAAAAAAAAAAAAAAGGGATTGGCTCTTAGTTGCCTTGGGTGCTATAGTTGAGATCCGGGTAAACGCAGGAAAATTGTGTAACTTTCACATGCCGTGAATCTATAATATAATGTAGCGGTTGCATTTCTACGGGAGTATTGAAAGTGATCCAGAGATCCAAGTTTACAGATGTACCATTGGTGCTGTTTACTCTGATTTAAAATAACCATAGCTTCTGAAATAACATATGGATGCTGCGGTTGGCCTGAATTTTATTTATGTTTACTTTTTTGATTCGTGAATTGTTTAACAAAAAGCCTCACCAAACTATAAAAATGAAATTATGCTCAGGTATGTGTCTAAGGACTCTCATGGTTGGAAATCAATCCACTCCACAGACCCAGGCTGCTTTGGACAGTCTGCCGGGCAGGAGTGCCAGATCTGCTCTAGAAGCTTCTCACACACTGGTAAATAAGCCTGCCCCTCGGAAGTCCTCTCTAGCTGGCGCTGTTAGGAAGCACCTCTCATTTCAGATCTCATGAAACTATCTTTTGACCATCTGCCTCGTTGCTCTGCCTCTGTCTTTATTATCAGCCTCATGATTGAGTGGTTTAATTTAGTTATCATGATATGTCTTTCCGTTACACCAGCGGTTTTTGTAATTTGTGTTACACACTGTCATCTATGTTGGAAATTTTAGTTTGGTAAAAACCTCTCTCATACAGTGTGTATGAAAGAAACTACACAAAAGAAAATCGTACTGTATTGATTTCTGTGGATCTAATTGTTCTCTTGGGTCTTGGTGTATTCGACTGTGTCTGTTTTTCTCACATTGGCTTGTAAAAATCCACAGAATTGTTAATAATATTTTATATCTACCTAATGTATTTTTGTGTCTGACTGAAGTCAGTAATACCTTGAAATGCTGATTCTGTTGTATTATAATTACTCAGTAGCCAGAATAGGAAATATCTGTGGTCTGAAAGCAGTTTTCAGCTTCTTTGTTGTTGTCGCTGTTGAGTTTTTAGCTTCTTAAAGATAGAGGGTTAGTGGCAGAAATAGGTCCAGATTGTTTTTATCTACTATAAGAGCATTTTCTGTTTATATTAAGATTAGATATAAATTTTTGGCAAAAACCGTCAATTTGTTAAGAAACATACTGTAGTCTCTGCCAACATAAACCCAAATAAACTATTCAGTTAATTTAGGGGAAATTCAATAACCATTAGCCTTGAAATCTTGTTCCACGTGGTCTGCTTTGGGGAGGAGAAAGAGGATTATATTTTTTATAAATATAATATTTTTTTTTCATTTTGAAGTAAGCTACCTTGTCACTGATAATATTTTATGTCTTAAGGATAATAGTTTCTCAGCTTTCTTTAGGCTGCAATAATCCTAAAATATCTTCTTCTATCCTTTCCTTTCTAATTTTATTCAGGTTTTTGGTGGGTCTCTTGTAAATAGCATGTGACTGATTTTTTTTTTAAATACAGTCTAATAGTAATTTCTCTTGAGAATTTCGTCCCTTTATAATTAATGCAAGTATCAGTGTATATGGATTTATATGTACCATTTTAGAATTGTTAGAATTAAATTTCTTTGCAAACTTTTCCTCCATTTTTGGCCCCACTTTTCTTTCCAAAAATATTTTCTCTAGGTGAGATTATTGTAGAAGCCTCCCTCTTATCTACCAACATGTCGAGGCTCCATTTTGGTAATGGATAATATTGCTCAGTGTTTTAACAACCTCCCTCCTACCTGTGAAAGGTCCCTGCCTCTACCCTCCAGGGCCCCTGGGGGACCTTTTTGGCTCCTACTCATCTTCACACTCTTGAGCCTGCTTGCTCTCTCTTGACATTCATTTATTCATATAGCCTGGCGTCTGGTCTTGCTTCTCTGTCCGGTCCCTTTGAATCATGCTTTACTGGATCTGTGTGGCTCTTTGATTTCCCCATCCCATCATCCCTGAGTGTTGCTTTTGCGACCCTCTTAGCTCCACGTTTTGAAAGCTGGATCCATCTTACCTCTAAGCTTGGCCCTGGCCACTAGATCCCAAGAGTGAATACCCCTGCCTCCTTCCCCACAGGTTCCGCATGCTTCCGGAAGGCAGAGGACAGTTTGGGAGAATGAACACGTTTGCCTTGTCCAGTTCTCTGATTCTCCTTCCTGGCCCTTCTTCCATGAACAGCAACACCCCCCAGGACATGCTGAGAAATTCCAGAATCTCAGAGCTGAGTTCCTTCAGTTTCGCTCTGCTGATGAAGGTTTAACAACTCAACCAGAATTGGAGGACTCCGCTCCTTTAAAAAAACAGAGCATTAGCTTGCCTTCTCTCCCTCCCATTTCTTAAACTAGAAGCCTTCTAAAGCATTTTATCTTATCTAAATTTCTGAAGATATTTTAAGAAGTTGGGCTTCTTACCAACTCTTTGTGGTAGACAGAGATGCTTGCTTCTATTCATTAATCCATCGAGTTTTTCTTGAATACAATACCCTCTAGGTACTGTTGTAGACACCAGAACTGCATGAAAATTACAACGAAAAACAAGCTAATAAGCAAACAATATCCCTGCTCTCAGAGAGCTTATGTTTCTTGTGAGACAAACAAATATAAATAGGTACACATATAAACCAACGGGTACTAATTATTGCTCTGAGAAACAAAGCAGGGTAATTGGCTAGGGAGTCATGATTGCACATTTGTGTGTGTGCATTTTGCCACACAGAGTAGTTAGAGAAGGGTCCCTTACGAGGTGACCATGGAGCAGAGGTCTGAAACAGGTGAGGGGATAATAAACGCAGATAACCAGGTAAGATTGTCCTAGACAGAAGAAACAGTGAGGAGGAAGGAACCGGAGGCAGTGCATGAGACACTAAGGGGCCGTGTGGCTGCAACAAGACAAGCAAGGGGGAGAGTGAGATCTGGAGGCCCACCAGACTCGCCCCGTTTGTTTCGTAGGATTTACGTAACATCTGTATACTGCAGGAACACATCAACCTCATTGTACCCATCCAAACTACCTGGGGAGGTTGTTAAAAATACAAAGTTGGGGGCGCCTGGGTGGCTCAGTCGGTTAGGCGTCCGACTTCGGCTCAGGTCATGATCTCACAGTTCGTGAGTTTGGGCCCTGCATCTGGCTCTGTGCTGACCGCTCAGAGCCTGGAGCCTGCTTCTCATTCTGTGTCTCCCTCTCTCTCTGCCCCTCCCCTGGCTCAAATTCTGTCTCTCTCTCTCAAAAATAAGTAAACATCATAAAAAATTAAAAAAAATACAAAGTCATAGGCCTTCACTCCACAGTTTAATAATAAACTCCAGTAGACTTGAGAATCTGAATTTTTAACCAGCTTCTCTGGTGACTCTTAGGAAGCCACACCAGAGCTCTTCTGTAAACTGGGATTTGGGGGCCACTGAGACTGATGAAAGTTTAAAGATTGCCTTTTGAGGATGTCAGCAGGAGCTAGGAACCCCGGCAGGAAATACAATCATGTGCCCTTTCTGTCCTTTTGGATAATGGCTCTAATGGGTGGTATGGGGAAACAGGTGGATGGATCAGAGAGAATGGTGGGGGGAATATTGTGAAGGCGAGCAGGACGCAGACTAGAAATCCCGGTTGTACACCCTGGAGCTAAGCTTATGGTTAAACAGCCAGCTCCGGAGATGCTGCGGGACATCATGAGTGCAACAAAGTATCACAAGTTTCTTTCTTTAAAAAAATTTTTTTTTTTTAATTTAAGTTTGAGAGAGACAGAGACAGAACACGAACAGGGGAGGGGCAGAGAGAGAGACACACACAGAATCTGAAGCAGGCTCCAGACTCTGAGCTGTCAGCACAGAGCCTGATGCGGAACTGGCCCCCACAAACTGTGAGATCGTGACCGGTGCCGAAGTGGGAAGCTTATCTGATTGAGCCACCCAGGTGTCCCACAAATTTCCATGAGCCGGAAGGGTAACCATGTTTCAATATATTATTCAGGGGCTTCAGCAGGTGCCCTGGCTACCAGGAGCCTGCCAGCAATAAAATATTGTATTTCTTATTAATCTGTCTCCTCTATTGATGGAAACAAAGCCGAGTACAATCAAGCTTAAACCAGAAAATGAAAAAGAGGCACTGAATCATATTTTCAGTGGCGAGTTGAATCATGGGCACCCCAAAATATGTCTATATCCCAACCCCTAGAACTGAGAACTTGTGAATATGACCTTATTTGGGAAAAAGTGTCATTGCTGAAGTAATTCAGTTAAGGATCCTGAGATGAGATTGTTATGGGTTATCTAGACGGGTCTTAAATCCAACGAGCGATGTTCTTAAAAGATACACTACAGGAGATGCAGACCCAAGGGAGAAGCCTATGTGAGGATGGAGGTAGACACTGGTGTCCTACAGCCACAGGCCAAGGAAGCCCTGGGGTCACCCTGAGCTGGGAATGATAAGGAAGAATCTCTCCCCACCCCCATAGCCTTCAGAAGGCGATGGACCCTGTCAACACCTCGATTTTGGACTTCTGGCTTCCAGAACTCTGAAAAGAATACACTTCTGTTGTTTTAAGCCACAAGGTTGGTGACAAATTGCTGCGGAAGTCAGAGGAAACCAATACTTTTCTTTTTACCCTTTAAGGTTATCTCTTGACAACTGTGGCCCCTTCAGCCCTGGCCTGTTTCAATTTTTACACACCTGTGGTCACACTTTTTCCTTTTGTCTTTGAGCGGTAGATATCTTTTTATATGCTATTTGAATTTGTAATGTTGTTTTCCTTCTTGCAGATACAGGATTCTTTCTTCTCCTTTCTTAGCATTTTCTTTTTTGCTCCATTTTGTCCAAAGATATACTTATTTCTAAGAATATACCATTTTCCCTGGAAGTTTTACTCCGTGGCTGATGCCTCTCAAAACCCTCAAGAAAGGACTGGGTTAAATTTTACCATGAGAGATGCAGCTTCTAGACCTCAGAGAACCAAGGACTCTAATAGTTCTCTGAAACCTGGAAACTGTCAGTCACATTATCGATGTAGAGACAGAGATATTTACAGAAATGTGGGAGGTGATGGTGTTTGGACTTGTGTGGTCCTGGTTTGGTCCTAGCTGGCACATAGCTCTTGGTCCTAATTCCTCAGACTGACATTCAAGGCTGCCGTGTTCGGGCTCCAGAGATTCCTTCGACTTCCAAACTTCTGCCTGTAGCTCTCCTGTGTGGGTCTTGGCTCTCTCAGCTTCCCGCATCAACACTGTCCCTTCCCTCCTGTCATTTGGCCAGAATTCTGCTCCTTCTGAAAAGCTCATTTCAAATCTCATTTTCCCCAGGGACTCTCTCTCTCTCTCTCTTCTTTTTCAATGTTTATTTTTATTTATTTATTTATTTTGAGTGGGTAGAGGGGCAGAGAGAGAGGGAGACACAGAATGTAAAGCAGGCTTCAGGCTCTGAGCTGTCAGCCCAGAGCTCAACGCGGGGCTCTAACCATGAGATCATGATCTGAGCTGAAGTTGGACACTCAACCGAGGGAGCCACCCAGGCGCCCCTCTCCAGGGACTCTCTTGACTCCCCCTAGCCCGTTGTCATCTCTCCCTGCTCTGGACTAACTCTGAGCCTATACAAACTCTGAGTCATGTCCTTTTCTTTGTTAACTCCCCTGTACCTGGCATAGTGACCCACGCTTAATAGGCGATCCCTCCATGGATTGAGCCAACGTTGACCATGTTTTTTTTAAACCTCTTACTTGGAAAACAGATGCAGGCAGCCCCTCTTTCTAATCAGATCTGGAAACTTGGGGCTGTTCTGGGATGCCTAATCATTCTTCACAGATAGTTAAAGCCTGCTTCATTTGTTTCATCACTAAACAGGGTCTCTGACATATAGGAGTTCAATCAGGCAGTAGGTGGGCTAAGTGGCAGTTGTAGGTCTCTGCCATTGCTGCCATGGCTCGGGCCAGCAGGCGTCCCCATGGTCTAGCTTTCATAACCTGTCCACTCGCCTGCATGGGGGTTCTGAGCACACTGGAAACGGCAGTTGGATCCCTCCTCCCCTGCAGGCCAGGAGCTAGGGAGGTAGAATACAGGAAGACATTGTCCCTGCTCTGGAGAGCCTTGCTCCGTTACCATGCAGAACCTAACCATTCAGGCTGATCATCTGTTTGCACGAGAGTGGATGCTCCCTGTCAGGTGGGGGGAGGGGGAGGGGGATGGGGCCGGGGATGGGGGTGGGGGTGGAAGTCGGGGGTTGGAGAAGAGAATGTCTATGAGTCCGGGCTGTAGTTAGAAGGACCGCATCAAAATCACCGTGTTCTTGTTTCACAGCACCTTGGTCTTGGCCTTCCATACTTTTTGCCAGCTACCCTCTCTGACTCCCGATCGCCCCTGCGTCCTGCCTGCCAGGATTCTTGATCCTGTTCTCACTTCCTGTAGCGGCACGCTCTTCCCCTGACTTCCTGGACTACCTTTTTCAGTTGGCATTGTCTCGGTGCCTGTTGCTTCTCTTCCACCCAGAGACAGGTCAGCAGAGGGCAAATGGGACCCCTCGATTCCATTCCTTAAAATGGATATTTCTATAAATCCATACTCATCCAGAGTTTTGCCCATGGTGAGAAGGTGCCCCCATTGTAACTTGAGAGAGCTTTGGTTTAGTGGAGCTTGGATTCTCTGTCAGTGTTCATCCGCATCATCTCACAGCATGCCAAGAGAGAGAACAATTTGGGTCCATTCTGCCCTAAAAAACTACAGCTTAATACATTTTTTTTTAGGTGTGTGAGCCAGTGATAAAAGTTCTAATCTTTGCAAAGCATGAGAAGAAGTGTTAATACAGCTTGGGAAAATACCCTCCCGTCCTCAATTTCCTGGCATGCTCCCGTCCTTCGTCAACGTAGAGCTTATCTCGCCAAGGCAGTGGATTCCAGAGTGACACTTCTTAGACCAAGACATAGAATCTATTTTTTCTTCGCCTGCAGTTTCCTTGCAGTATTTTGGGGGAAGCATTTAGATTCTCAGAGGGGAAAAACATTATTGATTTGTATAGCTCCTCTTTCCTTGTCATTTCCTGTTTCCTTTTTCTTTCTTTTTTTTTTTCTCTCTCCAGTTTTACTAGAGTCCTTGGCTTTCTGAGGGCATCAGAAGGGAATCTGAGAGAGAAATTATGAATTATGAGAGAGAAAAAGGAAAGGCTTGGAAAGATCTCTCTGGAAGGCAATGGAAGTAGGTAGTTGGAGAGCTGGACTCCTCAGGACCCGTTCACTGGAGTCACTCTCCTTGTACCTTCTGTTAGGATACTCAGCCTGGGGAACCCCATGTGGGTGCTAAGGGTGGGTTCTCTAAGAGTGGGAGCCTTGTTTTTTTTTTATGTGTATAACCTCAGCACCTCATCTGTTTACGGGGAAGGCTCATTGGAAGAATGAATGAGTGACTACATTGGAAATAGGTACAGGTATAGGACTGTCTTCAGACCTGTCTTCCCTGAGTCGTTAGGTGTTTAGGTTGGCTTTTATTTATTTATGAAACATTTATTGAAAACCTCCTAAGTAATCAGGACTTTGCTGAATGCAGAGGGAGCAAACGTGGAAAAGGTAAGATCCCTTTTCGTAGTGTCCTTGGCTGATACTTAAATAACATTTCCGTCAGTAACTCCTTGGAACGAAAAGCACAATAATACTTAATAGTAAAATATTCTGAATTAAAGCCATCCCCACTTATGGAGCTATGAGCAGATCATTCAGGAAAGATGAATAGCTAGAATTAACACAACGCGCACACAGCAGGGGCTACCCCAAAGCGGGCCCCAAATACTCGTTGATTTGGCATAATTTGGAATTTAAAATCTTTTGTTCTTGCCATTCATATTTAAACTAACTTTCAGGATGGGTGGAAAAACGTGCCCAGGCTTGGGAATTTGGCTCCTGGTTAGAGGTTATCCTGGTCAGCCTGTCCCCACCGGTTTCTTCCACATCAAGATTCCCCTCTAGGGTTAATTTGGCCAGTTTTTTAAATATGTTTTTTATGTCATTATGTTTATGATGTTATTAGGTGTTATGCTTTATGAATTACTTATACACAGTAATGTTCGCCTATGTAAAATGTACATTTAATGAATTTTAGAATCCTGTATCCATTTGTAAACACCAGCACAGTGAACATATGGACCATTTTCCTCACTCTGGAGATCCTTTGGATCTCTTCGGAGTTAATACCCCTCTCCATGCCTGGCCCCAAGAACTACCGATCTTTCTGTTAGTACAGTTTGGCCTTTTCTAGAAATTCATATAAATGGAGTCATAGATTACATAGTCTTTTGTATTTGCTTTGTTTCATTCAGTATAATGTTTTAGGACTTCATAAAACATAGATTGCTGGCCCCACCCCCAGAGCAGAAGTACTGGCCGGTAGGTCTAGGGTGGCTGCAGGACGTGCATTTCTAACCAGCTCCCAGGTGACACTGGTGCTGTTGGTCCAGTGGCCATATATTGGGAACCACTGAACTCATGAGGGGATCCATGATTAGAACCCTCCTTCAGTGGAGCTTCCTTCGATGTTGTTTGTAACCCTGTCCGTTGGGACCCCGTTCGCCACCACAGAGTAAAGTGCTTGATTTAGGCATGGAAAGTTGATGCTTCGATGCCTCATTCTTACCATTACTCCCATAGTCCTTGTGATCCACAACTGTTTATGGTTGAGTACAGGATCCTGATTTACTCGCTCTGCTTTCTTTCCTATCTAATCTCAGCCCTGAGGCCAGACTCGAGGGCTCTTTGTTCTGTCTGGGGCTCTCAAGCCTTGCTCCTTGACAGTGGCCACTGCCCTTAGTGCTTCTCTAAGGCCCAGAGCATAGCAACCTTCATATTCCTGAAGGACAGAAGCAGTTCTCCTGCAGAGAGACCATGGGCAGACCTGGGCAATGAATCAGGAGAGGATGAAGAGGGCTGACTATGGAAATCATGCCAGACTTGGAAGACCTCAGTTCTGCTCCTGGCCTCTGTCCTTACTGGCTATACAGTCTTTGGCAAGGACATTTCTTTTGGCCTCAGCTTTCTCAACTGTGGAATCATGATGATAAATAATAAGAGTGTGATAATAAAATTATAATATAATAGTCTTATAGAATTACTCAATAGACATTGAATACCCATCTCATGCTAGGTATTGTGCAAGATTGTAGAGCTAAAACTGACTACAGTCTAGTCCCTCCCCTTCACAGGTGCAATGGAGGAGCGCCTGATTTTATATAGTGGAATATGTATATGGACATGCTTTGTATCGCACTGTGTAATTGTAAGGTGCAATAATTAATGGAGGGGTGAGAAGGAAGTAATGCGCAGGCTGAGCTTAGTGGAATTCCTTGAAGAGTTGATCTGTCCATGGCAATTACCTATCCATTATAATTCTCTGGAAATTATCCAGAAAGTTTTTTTGTTTTGTTTTGTTTTTTTGTTTGTTTGTTTGTTTTAAAGTATGAACACATAGGCCTTAAACCCAGCAATTCTAATTGAATTGGTCAATAGGGATGTGGGATCTGGACATTGGTCTTTCAAAAGCCATACCAGATGATTCCAATGGGTATCTAGGCTTGAGATCCACTTTGCTTCATGATATGCCCACCTGAGGGGGGAAGATATTTTTGCTCCTGAGTCCCGGGATCAGGTTTAACCAGGAGTTCGCCTGTTCCCTTGTAAACTGGCCTTGCATCTCTGGCCTTGACTCCAGGGTGCTGTTTCCCTGGGAAAAGTCCTCACTTCTCCACTCCACATTGGAATTCAAAGGAAGGTCCTTGAGATCAGAGGGTGATGACAATGTCTGACGAGCCAGCCTTTTATGTACCACAAACCCGAGTGAGATAGAACACTCCAGAGTATTCTTACAACAGCTGAGTTGCCAAGGGAGGAAAATGAGCAAAATTAATCAGCAGCAGGAAGGGAAAGGATGTTGTAGAGTAGTGAAGCAATTAGAGCCATGTTTCAGATATAGAGCCGAGGCCCTTGGACTAGCACGGGGACACCTGGACGAGGCTGCAGATGCGGCCAGCAGTGCTGTCTGATTGGACCCTGGGAGTCTGAGAACCTCATAGGCAGAGACCAAAAGCCAAGTTCTGAGTGATTCTTGTCTTGGCCCTGGCCACACTGCCCCTGCCCTCTCCAGGGAGACACTGCAGGCTCCCCAAGGCCCTGACCCCAGCCTTCTCTGTCCAGGGCAGAAAATAGAGCAGCAGCATCAAGGGTGAGGCCTGAAGGAACCAAGATGGCAGGTCACCTGTACACTTGACCTGACCCCTCTCCTCCTCCCTGTCAGTCTACGCTATAGACTGTCGTCTATAGAGTATGACATCTCTTTGCTTACCTGTTTTCTTCTGACGCTGGAGTCCTGCTCTGAATTTGTCTCTTATACTCAGTGGGGGCTTTATCCAGACTCTGACAGTGGTCCCACCGCCTATGGCAAGACTGCCCTCCACTCTTATGGCTACACCTACCTGCCTCCTTCGGGGCAACATAACTACTTCGAACTCCTTGGATTATAAAATTCTCTGAGTTCACTCTTCAAACCCAGAGGGCAAAGGTTTGAACAGGCTGGCTGGAGGTGTCCAGAGCTAAGCCTCAGGCTGCAAGAATAAGGGTGGGCAATTAGGGGACACAGTCACTGGATCCTTACTATAGCCAGGTGAGTGTCCCTAACCCCTGTCTGGACCGGGTTCCTTGTTCTGGGGTGTTGCTAAGTATGTGCACTGCATCTTTCACAGAGTAAGTATGACATTACTCCAGGGCAGAACATCCCTGCCCTGGGCACCCTGCCCAGTGAGCCTTTGAATGCAGATGAGATCATGAAAGTGCTTTGTAAACAGCACAGAGCTCTACGCATACAAATCCTTGTTACAAATGGCACACATTTACTTGTTTGCTGTGAACTTTCCTCCTCAGCCTGGCATTGCATTGAGACCCATCAGCCTGATATCTCCCGTGAGGTGACTCATCACCAAAATGTTTTAAATGTGGTAGATGGAGCAGGGTGGCCGGCACCAAGTTCACCCCCTCACACTGCTCACCCTCCCCAGTTCTGCTCTTTGGACATGTTTGGTCTCCCCATTCTTCACTGTGAGTGGGAAAACCTGGGAGGGTGGTTTTTAACCTTTCTTTTTGCTTGCACGTCATTTGACCAATTCAATTTGTTTCTTTCTCTGTTCCTTCCTTTTCTCTGGAGATCTGTTTAGCGACCAAGTCCCTGGGCTCCAGGTTTTTTTTTTTTTTTTTTTTTTTTGTGGCAAATGAAGGATCAAACTAGATGAGTGGTATAGCCCATAGCCCATGAAAGCCTCAACATCAAGATCTCCTGGGAGATGAAGGTGGCTATTCCATAGGCAAAACTAGACCCCTTTACCCAACACAACCAAAGCCTCTAAATCTTTATCTTATTATTCACTGGGTTTTTAGGGTAACATTCCATTAGCAGAAAGGATTGCATTGATGGTAGATTTGAGAATAATGAGATTAAACAATTTCCATTTTGTTTAAAAGCTTAAATATTCTGTTTTCTCGTTTATACACCTGTGTGGCCTTGGGAAATTTACTTCATTGTTCTGAGCCTCAAAATACCTATAAGATGAGACATACCTCATGGTATTCTTGTGAGGATTAAGTGAACCACATGAATAGTTCCAGTGTAAAACAGCTTACTAACCCATGAAGGTTATCGATATAATTTAAGGTATGTGTGGTCATTCCATTTTAATCAGATGAGCAGACGGAGATCCAGAGAATTTGTGACTTACCTAAAGTCACACCTCTGGAAGAGGTAGCACTGCCTGCATCCCAACCTCTTCACACCAGGTTTCTCACCTTATCTGTATATTCTTAAGGCTATAGCCTGTGTTCTTAAGTCTTCGCCTTCCTCCTTATTCTGCTTTGAGTTGTCTGCTTAAGCTCCTAGCAAAAGCGAAATCACGTGTATTCTCATATGAAGTCATGCTGCTAATAGCCCCATGCAACCTCCAGGACAGCCTGGTGAAGAAGGTATTATTGAGCTTTCTATTCTGGAACCAGCCAACCTCATTTCTGTCTTCAGTTCCTGTGCATCTGGACTTTCCTTCCACCTGAAGCTCTTTTGCCCCGCATAGCCACGTAACATCCTTGGAGAGGTCTTCTTGGAACACTCTAAAGAATCACTCTGATCACTGCTTTATTCTTTATAGAACATATCACTACCTGACAGAGATCGATGTATTTTCTTTGTTTATTATCTACTTCCCCCCAGTAGACCATGGGCCGCCAGTGGGCTGGGACTTTGTCTTTTTTGGCTGCATATGGATAACCAGCGCACGACACCCGGGAGGCAGTGTATAAACATTTCATAAATAACTAGATGAATGGATCCCGTTTTACAGATGAGGAGACCAAGGCTCAGACTCTGCCTTGCTTGGGGCCACCGAGGACCAGAAGGCAGGATGGGACTGCAGCATGAGTCTGCCCACATGGTACATCCCCGGTCTTCTAGATTATGTGCTTTAGCATATTTCCTGGACCATACGTAGGATCCTTACATTCAAGTGTGTTGCTGATTGTTCTTGCTGGTGATTCCAGCCTCCTGGGGCCGGGGTGTTTCTGAATCTACTCCTGTCCTCATTCACTTCACACTGTCCCATTTCTTGCAAATAAAGTGTGGGTCTTCAGTGAATCCCATGTTCCAGCTCCTCCCTGGGCTTCACACCTTCTGCTTGAGGGTGTGGGCTTACGAGGGTGGGAGAGCAGGGGTGTGGTGGTGTCTCCATCCCTCTCATCAGCTCTGGGTGAGAGCAGGTCACAGCTCTGCCTTTGGTGGGGAAATGATAACCAGAACCAGAGGACAATGGGACTTTGGGCATGTGCGCTACAGTTCCTGTGGTTAAGGAGGTAGCTGTGCTTTCTTTCACTCCCGGGATGATAGTGATGTCACCGTTTGACTCCGAAGCAGCCATCACTGAGGCACCTGCCCTCATAGTAAGGTGACTTCCTCCTTCTCCCCAACCTGCCACTTATGACTCACCGGGCATCATTGAATCCTTTGGATGAACGAAGCAGGCTGATGGGGAATAGAGTGGGGTCAGATCTGGCATGAAACCCGCAATGGACTTCATACAGGCTGAGAATTCCTGGCATTGATGCTTTTTCAGAAGGGTGACCCGCATTTCGCCCAGTAAATCACAGCCCGGCCTCCTGATCCAGCTTGAGGCAAACTCATTATTTACTTCGGAGACCAATTTCCCAGTCTAGGCAAAAAGTCTGAGGGCAGCTGTGATGAACATTTATCTGGGGAACAGAGCAAAATGCCACCAGTGGGTGTTAAAATTTGTGTTTTTGTTTTTTCTGCTTATAGGTCAAATGTGGGGCCCAGAACCTTCCCTACCTTGAACACAAATGCAGACAGTTGGGACTAAAATAGTCATGACTAGGCAATGCCACTGGGTATCTTTAACTGCTCTCAGTCATTAAGATACCTGAATTGGATTTATCACCAAGGATTGGATCGATTGCTTGGTGCTCAAGTGCAATCTAAGTCTTTCTGTGCCCTGACTTCAGGCATTGTGTCAAGATGGATGGGCTGGTAATGCCACCCCCATGGGAGGTGGGTCTGGAGGGTTCTGCCTGAATGGAGCCTCTGAGACACAAATGCATGGGGGCATTTACAGGACAAAGGAGCAGAGAAACAGGATTCTTTGTTCACGCCTCCTGGTGAGTGGGTCTATCTGCAGTGGGTGGTAACAGATCACGAGAAGGAAGGGGAGGGTGCCAGTGAGAACTCCCCATTACAGTAGGGTTTGCCTTTGCAAGCACGAACACAGTTTTATGGAGCTCTTCAGAGTTCTTTCTCTCAAGCCTGGCCTTGCTGTCCTATGCAAAATAGGCCTTTGTTACAGTTTGGGTCTCTGTCAGTCCACGCAGGTCCATCCTGCCATGGTTGGGGGGCAGACTTTACTGGGGAAGCCAAAATGTCCTTGAGGCTGTGGCCTGAAGCCCGTGGGTCCTGATGGGTCTCCAGGGGCAACTGCAGCAAAACAGCACAAGGAACAGACAACTTCTGATCTATTTTCTCATGACTGGAAGTCACCAGCTCTGTGTTCTTAGAGAGATCTGTGCCAACTACCTGCCTTGAGGTGCTCTACCTTTCCCCTTTTCAGCCAATCCACCTCAACTGGGACATCCCATTGGCCCTTGCTGTGAAATAATTCATGTCATCGTTGCCCTCACCCTGCAGGACGTAGGGACCCCAAGAAACTCCATGATCTTAAGACAAACACAGTCCCGGCCTTGTGTGCACTCGGTGGGACACTGAACATCTCCTTCATTGTTGCTTATTCACATCTCCTAGCTAGCCTCCAGCACTCTGGATGGATAGTTTTAGGGATCTTGGCCACTACAAGAAAACAGAGCCTGTATTTCCAAGGATTTGAGAAGAGCTTGAAGTTGGTACAAATGTTCCCAGCTTCTCCTTTGTACTTCTCCTTTGTAGGCCTTCTTCTTCTTCTTCTTCTTTTTTTAAGTTTATTTATTTTTGAGAGACGGAGAGCAAATGGAGGAGCGGTAGAGAGAGAAGGATACACAGAATCTGAAGCAGTCTCCAGGCTCTGAGCCATCAGCACAGAGCCTGACGCAGGGCTTGAACCCACAAACCATGAGATCATGACCTGAGCCGAAGTCAGATGCTTAACTGACTGAGCCACCCAGGTGCCCCTTGTAGGCCTTCTTCACTCAAGAGTAGCCCTCAGTTGTTGGGCTCCATTCAGGGCCTTTCCTCCCAAATTGCTTGACCCTCAGTGAGCCTTGTATGGCAACACACTCCTGGTCACCTAGACTTTTGATTTTGGAAACACACTTTTATTCACACCATCATTTCAAACTTTCTCTGGATATTATACTTCTCTTCCTTTCTTGACTGCGATACATGCTCTGGTGGCTCTGGGTAAATAAACTTCTTGGTCCTGTCTGGTCTTCAGGAGTCTCTTCCTCAGCCCAGGGCCTGTGGACAGTGCACTGACCAATATGCTGGATCTTTCTTGGAAGTAGAGCCTGTTCACTCCCATGCGTGTTCTCTGACTCCTCAGTTCTTCCTGTTCTTCCTCCTTCCCTTCCCTCCTTCTCTCCTTCCCTCCCTCCCTCCCTCCTTTCTTTCTTTCTTTCTTTCTTTCTTTCTTTCTTTCTTTCTTTCTTTCTTTCTTTCTTTCTTTCTTTCTTTCTTTCTTTCTTTCTTCTTCCTTCCTTCCTTCCTTCCTTCCTTCCTTCCTTCCTTCCTTCCTTCCTTCCTTCCTTCCTTCTTTTTCTTCCTTCCTTCCTTCCTTCCTTCCTTCCTTCCTTCCTTCCTTCCTTCCTTCCTTCCTTCCTTCCTTCCTTTCCTTCTTTCTTTTCCATTTTTTTTAAACAGAGTGTGATTAATCTTCATGATTGCAATTCTTCCACTCTGGAGCATGAAAATACTGATTGCAAAAAGCCATTTGATGTTCATGAAGGCTTTGGAACATTTTAATGAGCTTCTGAAAGTTGTTTGGGTCACAAAGATCGTGTTTTACTGAATCTGAATGGTCTCATTTGAAAGGGGTTGGAAAGTTATTCAAATTGAGGTTTTCTTCAGGCTGAGGAGGTGATTGCTTTATGTGGGTAGACGCCAAAACTCTGTGCCTGTGGGCCCAGGGAGTGATAATAATCACAGAAATTCATATACTTGGTATGTGTTGACACAGACCCATGTACTTTATGTGTATTTTGTCTTGTGGAATTTTCTCACCACCACCTCTACCACCAAGAGGGGGTGTTGGGAGATAGAGGATTGCCACAACCCTTTACTGTCCATATGATTCCTACTTCTCTAATTGAATTGATGGAGAAATTCCCACAGTCCCTCTTGTCTTGCTGTTTAAGCCTTGTAAATAGCTATTTTTTCCAAAAGTCCCAGCAAACAGAGTTTTAGAGAAGAGAGGCCAAAGAGAAGGCTTGGGTTCAAGTGGCCACCTTAACACTTATTAGCCAGATGGCCTTGGGCGTGGCGGTTGGCCTGGGCTCATTCATGCACGGAACATTACCGAGTGTCCACTGTGTAAGGGGCTGTGCCATGTTCAGCACAGGCGCTCGATAATAATGAGAACGGCAATTGTGATGGTAACTACCACTTACTGAGCTTGGATTATGTGTTAGGCACTGGGCTAAGTGTTTTATTTGCAACTTTTCATTCAGTTCTTCCATAAACCTTTAAGACAAGCAGAGTTAACAGGGGGAAGCTAAGGCTAAGAGTTTAACTAAGTTGCCTAAAGGTCACACAGCTTGTAAATGATGGAGCAGAGAACCAACTTCAGTTCTGTTGGACCTCAAAGCCCACGTTTCTAACCACCAAGTAACCAAGATGACTCACACTGGAATCCTGGTTCAGGCCTTTAGAGCTGTGGAGGGGAGCTGAAAACTGTGTAATGGAGACTGGTGTCCTGAAAAAGTTTTGGGTGGGCAGACCTCAGGAACCAAGTACTGAGAGTTCAGATAACAGTATTTTCAGCTGGGGGAGGAGGGGAGGGGATGGAGGGGAGGGTGGAAGGGAAACTTTGTAGAGAAGTTGTTATTTTAACCTTGAAATCTGGTTATGATTTGAGTATGAGATGTGTGAGCAGGAGCCCCTTCCATTCTGGGTGCTCTAGCAAGTGCAATGCTAGAAGTTTGTGAGGCGCATGGAGGTAGCAGGGGTAAGTTCTGTCTGGCATAGCATGTTCTTAGTCAAAATAAGTGTGCATATTAAATATATCTATATTTATCTTTGCAACCTATATCTACTCATACCTTCATCTACACCTACACATCTACACCTGTATATCTGCGCCTATACATTTGTACCTACATATGTATATCTACACATCTATACCTATACATCTATCTATATCTATATCTATATCTATATCTATATCTATATCTATATCTATATCTATATCTATCTTTATCTGTCATGACTATCATGTTTATCATGTCTATCATCTATATCACCTATATCTATACCTGTATATCTCTGTATCTCCATATCACCTATTTCATAAGGCCTAGTTTCATTCCTGGGAATATGTCCCTAAAGAAAATCTTGCCCAGATCCATAAAGAAATATGTGTCACAACATTTATCACAACATTGTGTGTCATGGGGAGGAGGTGGGAGAGTGGGGGTGTAGGATGGGAGGGTCAAGGGGCATCAGGCAGTGGAGGCATGTTACAGTTTATGACAAGACTCTCCTGGACCTAACTCAAGTCGGGTCTCTCTAAATTCCCATGCCCCATCTCTGGGCCCTGTCTTTGGTCCACTTAGTCCTCGACCCTCAATATCTGATCAAATTTATCTTCCCTCACTGGCAGTATCTTATCACCCTGCCTGCCTTCAGCAAGAATCGCATCAAGTTGGGTTAAGCAGAATCCCCTTGTCTCTGATGTTTTGTCTTAGGGATTTTTCCATCCCTGACTTCACCCTGCTCCGTGGATAGAGTTCCCACTTGTCCTTGTTGTATTTGGACTGGAGCCCAGCTCTGTTCTGAGGTTTCTCTTCCCCCACTGCAGTAGTTCTAGAATAGAATTCTCCTTCCCCACTTCTTCTGTGCAGCTCTGGTGTTCCTTGAACCCTACCCGGCCAAAGTTAGGAGCACACAGGACAACACACATGCATCTTAATGGCATAGTGCTGGGTGAAAAATAAAATGAAATGTATATAACACAGTACCATTTATATGATTTAAAAATAGACGTACAAAATAACAATATGTTTTTACAAGGACACTTAAAAAGGTAAACACTAAACACATAGATATGATTGCTTATGGAGGGGTGGTCATGGAGAACAGAAATAAAAAGGAAGTGTGAAGTAAATAAAAGGTTGACTCAAATTGAGGATAATGTGTCATGAACTAAGGGACATAATTAGTTCAGTCCCCTGGGATTCACCCCCAGCCACACACACACACACACACACACACACACACACACACACACACACCTCTGGCTGGGGGTCAATGGGCCGAGATAGGCATCAGGAAAGGCTGTACCCTGATGGCAGGTTACGTGTCCACCAGTACACAAGGGATTCCATAATCCTTGAAATGGGTCTGCCCCCAAGATCTGGACAGTATAAATTACAAATAGGCCTAGAATTTGGGGACTGGATAAAACCAAGAAGGACCTGACCTACAGGTTAACTGCATATGTGTTGAGTCAGAGACAAGCAAAGCCTGAAGGAGAAGGAGCTGAAGTTGAAACTTCCCAGGGAGGGGACGGTCAGCAAGGCTGAAACTGCAGGTAAAATGTGTGCACAAATGTGTCCATGGCAGAGGGCGATGGAGGAGAAAGCATGGGTGCCAGGGTCTCAGGAGTAAGTCAGCTCATATTGGGTTTACTGGGGGAGATGCTACTTATATGCAGTGTTGGGTGTATTGCCCATAGTGTGTGTGGGGGGGAGGTGTTAAAAATGTTGCTCCAGGACCAACGTCACATCCCCCACTGAGTCTTTGTCCCTCACACCGCCCACTGCTTGGCATCCCACACTGGGATTTTCTTGTGTTTTGAAGCTAAGGCCATGCTGGTTGTCAGGTGAGCTTCCCTTGTCTCTGGTCTCCTGCCTGCCTATGGAAGGTGTTCTTGGCTGTTGAGAGATTGGGGCTGTCCCTCCAGACTGCTAGAGCTCCTCTTCCCTTGTTTTCAAGAGGGTTCACCAGCACGGGACCATGCAGGACCGAAGTAGGACTCAGTGGGATATAGGACAGACACTCAACTTGACGAGTATCCCTTTATCCATTGGCCAAGAATCCAGATGATAAAATTGTCCAGTTGTCTTGAATGTATCATTGCTTGACTTGAAGTTAGTTTCCATGCTTTTCTGACCTGGAGGCACTCAACACAGACCAGGGATTAAGATCGATTGCAGGCATAATAAAGTAATGACACTGTCCTAAGGATTTCAGGTTTTTATTTATTTATTTTTCAAAGTTTATTTATTTATTTTGAGAGAGACAGAGAGATCGAGTGGGGGAGGGGAAGAGGGAGAGGGAAAGCGAGAATCCCAAGCATGCTCCACGCTTAGTGGGGAGCCCAACATGGGGCTTGATCTCACAAACCTTGAGATCATGACCTGAGCCTAAATCAAGAGTTGGATGCTTAACCGACTGAGTCACCCAGGTGCTCTGAGACCCTGTCTTATCCACTGTGCTAACGCCAGTGTATTCCCTGGAGCATGGGAAATGCTTAATTAATTTGAACAGAACCGCAGTACATTATTTAAAAAAGTATGGCACTGTCTCATGTCATTGATAAAAGTACTAGTTGTACTTATTAAACTTTCGTTTTGTTTTATTTTTTAAAAAATACTTATTTTGAGAGAGAGAAAGAGAGAGAGAGAGAGAGAGAGGGAGAGAGAGAGAGAGAGAGAGAGAGAGAGAGAGAGTGAGCATGAGCTAGGGAAGGGCAGAAGGAGGGAGAGAGAGAGAGAATCCCAAGCAGGCTCCATGCCATCAGCACAGAGCCTGATGTGGGGCTCAAACTCACCAACTATGAGATCATGAACTGAGCTGAAATCAAGAGCCAGGCACCTAACCAACTGAGCCACTCAAGTGCCCCGACTAAAAATTTTATTTTAAAGTCTCATTGTGTATATACTGTCTAAAACTTAAGTGCCTATGCCCAAATACCCCAAAGGGTATCTGATGAAAGCCAGATCTTTCTATAGCATTGATACATTTTCTCAACATTACCCGAGAGCTCAGCATTCTCAGCTGTCTACTTGGCACCTTTGCCTGGCCAAGGCTGATTGGCTCTTAATAGTTTGTTCCCCGTCCTCAAATTGTGAGATGTGAAGTGTATTAGTAATCCAGACCATTATTATTAAAATCCCTAGGAAATCACAGAGTCAAAATAACTTGCATTTGGCAAAAAAACAAAAACCAAAAACCAAAACTACCCCCCCACAAAAAACTTTCCTTCTCTGTCCCCACTGACATAATTTCATGGAGGACCTGTCTTTGATCTGCTGTCTGCGTTAATTTTAGTTTGTTTGAGATGGGTTCCCTCATCAAGGCTGGAACCCACTAGAGACAAACTTCAGAGAGAAGGGCAAATGAAGTTCTCCTTGTGAATTCTCAGAATATCCTATGGAAATTCCAGAACTACCTTCTTCCAAAGGGTTTTAGTACTTTGATGGGAAGCCTGACTGGGGAGTCCCTAAGAGGGGCAGCCTGCTTTAAGACTGGAGCTTTGGGTTTAGGATTTCTTTTCCAGGTCTGCTACCCACCAGCTGTGTGACCTTGGGCAAGTCGGTTCCACTCCAACTGCAAAGGGAGGAGGAAGGAGCTTTCACGGAGCTCCTTTCATGGGCTCAGCACTGGGCCAAGTGCTATTCGTTGTAACCTAGTCCTTAGAAGAACTCAGATGAATGTTTTCCCATCTTCTAGGAAACAAAACGGAGGCTCACTGAGTTTAATAAACAGCTCGAAGACACAGAGGTGGATTTTGCAACCAGAATAAGCCTGTCTCCAAAGGCCACACACTTGCAGTCCCTTGTTCTTAACCTGGACTTACTCTCTGTGAGATGAGTTCATTGGTTGTTGTCCAAGGTACTTGCAGCTCTAACAATTTATGACTGAGTGGGGCTGGATTCTCATGGCACAGGAATTGATTGCATAGTACAATCGTGTGCGTGTCGGGTCCTGCTCCTCCCCTGACCAGACTGACCATTCGTAAAGGCTGGTCCTGCCCCCCACCTGATATCCACGTTCACCTCGTACTGATCCTCTGCTTCATCCCAGCACACTCCACTCTTGTCTCCCACGACCTGCCCAATTTGCCTCTTGTCCTTCCTCCAAGCCCCTTTCTTTCTCTCTGCCTACCTGTTATTTCCTCCTCCCAAATATCCCTATGAAGAAAGCTCTCCTTCTCTTTTTCCAGGCCTGTCTCACTTTTACCTGGAAGCTTTCCTCGGTAGACAAATTATTTGAATGACTTTGGGAATAAGTCATTTCAATCTGCATTTCGTTTCCATTTGTAAAGTGAGAGCACTGCATTCGATGGTCTCCCTGGCCCCTTCCAGTGCCAGCGTTCTGTGATTACAAATAAATCTGATCTCTTCCTTTCCCCGGTATTCCCTCCATAGCTCTGGACTTTGTTTTCCTATTAGCTGGATTTGCAATTTCCACCCCACCACTTTGTGTTTATTCTTGGGTTATTGCCATGTGCAACATTTAGGTGTTCTCTCTAGCCTGGAAACGCCTGGAAAGGAGGAATCATATGACTTTCTCCTCTGTATCCCCTCCACTCTTATCCCCAGGATAGAACAAATCCATGACCATGGGTTATTCAAACAGTGGCATCAATTGTTGGACGAATGACAGGCCCATTTAGAGCACTGTTTTCTGTATTTTTGTTTTTGGTTTTTGGTGTCCTTGCCATGTTCCTACTGTCCACCCTTTAAAAATATATCTTTTTAAAGGATTACTTATTTATTTTGAGAGAGAGAGTACATGAGGGAGGGGCAAAGAGGGAGAGAGAGAGAATCCCAAGCAGGCTCCACACTGTCAGCAGGAAGCCTGACTTGGGGCTCAGACTCACCAACCATGAGATCATGATCTGAGCCAAAGTCAGATGCCTAACCAAGTCAGCACCCAGGTGCCCCTAAAACATATCTTTAGTTACCCACGTGTCTGAGAAATAGGTCCTAGCTATTGCCTTTTCTATGATTGGCTCTATTACACAATTGGCTAAATCTATGTCCATGCCCTTGATTGGCCGAGTGATCTAGGTATGACTGTCTCCTTGTGATATCCTCTGGATTTCAGGAACTAATTTGGGATTCTCTTGGTCTGATGGCTTGTATAACACTTTCAGGCTCATCAGGGATCTGTCAGCACCATTACAGTTAGATTTAAGTATTTGTTTTTTTTTTCCTAAATGCTGCTGTCTGCAGGGCTGATGTTTGTACTGCAGTGGTAGAAGGCAAAATTTCTTTATTCAGTCGTTTATTCAAAAATCATTTTACTGAGTAGTACTTACTATGTGTCAGAAACTGGGGGGTAAAAAGAAAAGTAAAATCTGGTTCTTGCCTTTAGGAAGTACTGGGTCTAACAAGGAAATTGGTACTGAAGTGTTACTTTTGAAAAAAATGTTTATTTATTTTTGAGAGAGAGAGAGAGAGTGCGGGTGAGGGGTGGAGAGAGACGGAGACACAGAATCTGAAGCAGGTTCTGCTCGGTCAGCGCAAAGCCCAACATGGGGCTCGAACCCACGAACTGTGAGATCATGACCTGAGCTGAGGTGGGACACTCGATCGACCGAGCCACCCAGGTGCCCCTAAAATGTCACTGTAATGCAGTGAGCTACCCTATCATAAAGGTATAATCAGGAAGGAGCAATTCCTGAGAGCTAGGAATTGGTTATAACCAGGACATCACAGACGCCATGGCTGAGGTAAACTTAGGGCTAAATGCAAGTGGGATTTGGCAGCAAAAGGGCAGACAACATTCTAGGCTGAAGGAACAGCCTGCGTAAAGGGATGGGGTAAAGGGGCAGGTGAAAATAAAGATAAAATGGTGGGCAGGGCCTGGATGGTGAGGGTCGTTATGTGTCCTATGGAGGAAGCTGCAAGCCAGTGGCTCTCTGACGTTATTGGATTGAAGCTCATCCATGGAGCTGGCTGAATACGCAGCTTTATGGGACCCACTGATTTGATTCAGTTGGTTTGAACTGGAGTTCAGAAATCTTTATTATAAGCCAGCTTCCCAGGTGACTTTTTTTTTTTCAAGTTTATTTATTCATTTTGAGAGAGAGAGAGTGCTTGAGTGCCAATGGGGGAGGGGCAGAGAGAGAAGGAGAGAGAGAGAGGGAAAATCTCAAGCGGGCTCCACACTGTTTAGCACAGAGCCTGATGTGGGGCTTGAACTCACAAACCATGAGATCATGACCTGAACTGAAGTCAGGAATCGAGATGCTCAATCGACCGAGCCGCCCAGGCGCCCCTTCCTAGGCGACTCTGAAGTAGGCAGTCTGCTAATCACGTTAGGCAGACATGGTGTTCTGTACGGCGCAAAGGGAAATACCAAAGAATGATATCAGAAAGACCGGTCTAACAAAGTATGGTGGGTGAACTGAGGAAGAAAGTCTCCATGTGGGGTGGTCAGTTAGCAATTCATTGTGATGCCTCACCTGAGAAATGCTTCAACGCTGGCAGCAGGTGGTGGTGATGCAGAGAATCGAGTTGAGAAAGCTCTCCAAGCTTGAATGGACAGGAGTTAGAGAAGGAATGGATGTTGCAGAGGCAGAGACAGGAATCGCAAGCACCTCCAGGAATTCTCACTGGAGCAAGTAGGAGCTGGGATGCCTTTAACACAGAGTGCAATGCGCTTGAGGAAGAAGATAAAAAGTGTGGTGTAGGACTTACTGAGGTCTTGATGTCTGTAGGATCTACAAATATTTAATTCAGGTCTCCAGCTTTGCATTTGGGAGTTCTGTGCATGTAGAGATGAAAGTCAACGCCATGGGATTCTATGAAAAAACTATGGAAGAGACTACAGAAGGCTAAGAACTGTGTCTTTAAGAGGAAGGCAGAGGGGAGAGCTCTATAACCTGGACTGTAGGTGAGCAGCTACTGGGAATTAAGGGGAGGGGAGAATTTTAGGAAGGAATTTTTCAACATCAAACTGAGGCACAGTTTGCCCCCTAGAGGCAAAGGGGGGTATCGCAGTAAAGAGAGCCTGATGTGGTGCCAGAAGGCAGGGGGAGTCTATCCGCGGGGTGGGGGCTAAGGAGTGTGTCCCTAGGGAGGGATAATGGGTGTGCTGGTATGTGGGTGTGTGCGCACTTGTATGTATATGGCTATGAAATATGTGTTCATTTATGCAGTACATATCTAACAGGAACCTTCTCTGAGCCAGGCATCTGACAATCCTGTGGCATGGTGGAGGAATGGTAGCCAAGATGTGGAGCATGCCCAAGGAACAAGAGTCAGAGAGTACGGGAAAGTAAGATCCAGGGGCTGTGAAGCAGTCGGTGGCCTGGAGGAATTCCAGTGAGGGGTCCTGATACACACTTGGGCCACAGGAAGTAAGTGTGGCCAGGATGAGGCCAAGCCCAACAGATAGCAGTGCTAGATGTCACAGAGGGGATAGAAAGACCGAGAAATGGCCTCGATATTGCCATTTGGAAGGTCATTGGCGACCTTTCCTAGAGTGGTTTCTTTGGGGCTCAGCTGAAGAGTGGCCAGAAGGAGGGGTGGAGAAGAGAGGCATTGGTTCTCAATTTGGAAGCGCGAGTGGGAGAAGGTTAGGTAGGCCATCCATTAACCTTATTGGTACAACTGGAGAGCTTCACAGGACTTGTTTGGACAACTTGCAATTTCAAAAATCAGCTTTTTTCCTAAGAGGTTATTAAAACTGAAAAGTACCATAATGTGCCTTTCTGCAATACTTAAATAGCTTCTTATCCTGACAGTTGTTAATACTTGCTTTTCCAGGAATTCTAGGCTTTTGGCAGTAAACCAACGAAATATTCTAAAATGGAAAATATAATTGTCCTTTATTGCTGAAGTCTTTTTTTAATAAATATCTTTCGTGTTCACTCAGATTCAGGTGTGTGAGTGCGTGTGCGTGTGTGTACCCACACATGTGTGTGCACACGTGTAGATTTGGTGTGTGCTCATTTAACTAATATATTTCATATTCTATATCTCAGGCAATGTAGGTGCTAGTATATACCAATGAGCAGGAGAGAACTGGGGAGTCCACTGATCTTCTGGAAGGCTGTGCTGGTAACCTGATTCTCTGGGGGGTGCAGAGGGAAGGCCTGATCATAGCACTTGCCAATTACCATGGTGTAAATACTCTCACCATGGTTGGTTTTAAATGGAATGTGATGTCACTGAACATGGAACCAGGGGAAGAGATTTGCACAGCCTTCCCTTGGGTGCCAGTACAAGCCAGCTTGAACACACCACTGGCCCTTTGTGCTGGCAGAGAAATATTTATGACAATCATAATTCGTTTGACTTGTGGGGCTGTTTGTGGTTCCCCAAGCACTTGGATATATTTTGCTTTTCCTGCACAGTGCCTTGAGTGTGATTTGAAGAGTATGGCAGACCTCTTTGGCTAGCCGCAAGCCTTAAATTACCACCAAGGAAATGCTTTTTAACATTCATGAGCAGAGACCATGTCTTTCAGGGAATAGAGTGCCGGATATATTAATGTGATAACCCAGGATCAGAGAAGAAAGATCTTGATCTTGGGACGTCATTGGAGATAGAAGATCTGAAAGAGAGATCAGAGCAGGTTAGGGAGGGCTGGGTAGCGAGGTAAGGAAGACGTTCAGAAGAGAGATCCAAGACATTAAATATATAATTTTTCCTACTTCATATTTTGCCAGGGCCTGGCCTGCTCCTAGATCCTAGATCTTGCCAAATACAGTTCATGCTCCATTATGCACTCTAATGGAGGAAAGTTGGACAGCACAATTAAAAACAACAGATGACCTTGAAAGGTATGTACCACTGGATTTGCAGAGGGTATAGTGCTTGTTTCTTGGTATCTTTAACCGTCCTGTGAATGGTTTACCTGTCCTACTCCTGGAACTTGGCTTGCTCATGGCATGTAAGGAATTGAGAAAAGCCATATGTTTAGTGCTAATCTAGATTTTCTTTTTTGTAAGAGTAAGTGTGAGGTTGGGGTGGTTCTGTCTCCTTACAAGCAATTTAATCAGGTTTTATTTAAGAGTTACTTCTTGTTTTGGACAAAAAACTCTTGTCCTAGCAACTGAAAATACTTTTCCAAGAGAAACATATTTAATTCGCTTGGCCATAAGCTTTCAGGTGTTGTCTGTGTGTGTGCATGTGCACACGCGTGTGTACACAACTTCAATAGCTGTTGACTATTGACAAATCAATATCCAGCCACTAGCGGTTGTGGGCTGTTCGCACTTGGTAACAGTTGATATATTGGTGGCCAGCAATGAGGAGAATGGTGGGTGTGCATCCCATCAATTTTTAGAGCATATTTTATCTGTACAAGTAACAGTGGCACAGCACTCCATTTGTCATTTCTGTCCTTGAAAGGAGGAGTTGATAAATGACAATAACTGTTAGCCCACCAGACGCACACACTTCTACAGCCCATAGTTCAGCTTCAGGGCAGAGGGGAGAGAAAGCAAAGCTCTAATCTCTGGTGGACGCTGGTGGTATCGGGGTGTAGAGTGGGGTAGGAAATGCGAGCCAAGTGCTGGCCGCCATGAAAAAGGCTGCTGTTTTGATGCCACAAACCCATAAACTGAAGTTTGTTTCCTTTGGTTGTCATTAATGGGAAACTTTTTTTTTTTTTTTCTTATCCTACCTGGGCTCTGTGGCCCCGGCCCCCACCCACCCAATCAATGACCAACTTTGGCTTTTTCCTTTCAGTGTCTGTTGCTTCTGTGTCTTCCTGTCAGGGCTTAACTGCTTTCATTCCAGTCCAGGATTTTATTACCTCGCCTCGGGATAAATACACCACCTTCCTGACGGGAATGATGATAATAGCAGTATCTCATACCTACAATCTGCATAGTGTTCACAGTTGGCTAAGGACTTTTTCTTACCTTGTCTCATTTAATCCCGATAGTGGCTCCCGTGAGATAGGAAACTGAGGCTCAGAGGGTTAAGTGATTCGCCCAGGCTGACAGTGGTAGCAAGTGGGGCTGAACCTTAAATTAGGTGCCCAAGGCCCAACCACAACACTCCCAGCCTATATTTGTGATCTTAGCCTTTCCTTGTTCTTTAAAAAAAATTTCTTTTTTTAAACATTTATTCGTTTTTGAGAAACAGAGAGTGATTGGGGAGAGGGACAGAGAGAGAGGGAGACACAGAATCTGAAGCAGGCTTCAGGCTCTGAGCTGTCAGCACAGAGCCCAACGCAGGGCTTGAACTCGTGAACTCTGAGATCATGACCTGAGCTGGAGTCAGATGCTTAGCCTACTGAGCCACCGAGACACCCTGGCTTCTCCTTACCCTGATCTGATTTGTAACCAGCCACTAGAACAATCCTCCTAAGAACTCCTATTTCTGTAAGAATGCTAACTCCCTTTGCCTCTTTATTCAAAATCCTTGGAGATCTCTGGTGTGCACTAAACAACCATCGGCCACTGGTGTTCTCCTACCCAGGACATCATACCTCCTTCGCCCTTGTTGAATATATGATCAGTTAAAACCCCTACATCTTTTCCAAGAGAACTTATAAGTTGTTTGGTCACATGACAGTAAGCACTGACGATATTGAGAGGGAAACTGCCCACTAGAAAAATGCCGAGGAGGCGCCTGGGTGGTTCAGTCGGTTAAGCCTCGACTCTTTGGTTTCAGCTCAGGTCATGATCTCGGGGTTTGTGTGTTCAAGCCCCACATCGGGCTCCTTGCTGACAGTGCGGAGCCTGCTTAGGATTCTTTCTCTCCCTCTCTCTGCCCTTTCTCCCTGGTGCACCCTCTGTCTCTCACAGTAAATAAATAAACTTAAAAAAAAATAGGAAAAAAGAAAAATGCTGAATTCTCCGTTCTTGAGCATACCTCCTTCTTCCCTTGTGATTAAATCTTCTCATCCTTTGGGGCTTAGCTCAAATGTCATTTTTTTCATGGAGTAGTTTTCCGATTCTCTAATACAACACGATCTATCTTTTGACATTTTTTGTTACTTGTTCTGTTGCAATTATTTTCCTCATGGTTCCTACTACCTGTGTAATCCTTGGGGTCAGTAACGACAAAGAGTTTCACAAATAGATGCTTGGTAAATACTTGTTGAATTCAGTTGAAACTGTTTGAATGCATTTTGTCCAATAGAAGCCCTTTATCCAATGCAATTGCTCCCAGTATTTCTCGCTTAAGGAAAAAAGTAGGGGTGGACCCTGGAAAACCTGGGCAGCTGCAGGGTGCAGGCCCAGTGTCATTGGGTGGGGGTGGGGGGGCACAGCTACTGCAGCTGCACCCCCCCCCCGACACTGGGGGGACAAGATGGCTGCCACAGGAGGGTTTAGGGAACAGTAAGAAACAGGTAATGTTTTCACCCACAAGAACACCCCAGTGAAGGCGTACTGGTACACCAGGCTGCCACGAGGAATAACCCCAGGAAGCACCTTGGCAGTGCAGGAGATGGGGACACCGGCGGCCGGGTTGAAGGAAGAAGTGGGGCAGTGAGTGAGTCAGGCCCTGGAGGGCAAGACAGGCAACACGCGGCCCACCACGACTCTTAGAGACGCTGTGCACACGGCCCGGTGCCCCAGGGGGTCACCAGCAGCAGGACCTGAACAGAGAGTGGGAGAGAAGGAGGGGCGGGAGCTCTGCGAAACCTGACCCCAAGCGCGCAGGCCGGGTGCCCACCTTCCTGCGCAGAGACACACCTGCGCCAACACCCGCCTGCGTGTGCCACACAGTCTCCCAGCCTCCTGTGCGGGCGGGGAGAGGGGATGCGGGGGCCCATCTCTTGGGCAGCGAGGTGGGCCGGGCAGGCGGAGTGTGTACGGGGTTACAGACCACCAGGCCACAGGGGCCTGTGCAGGATGGCAGTGGGGATAAAGAAAGTGAAGGACAGGAGGCCCGAGGTCAGCAGCCCCGTCTAGGTCGGTCTCCTGCAATTGCGGCCCAGATGCCCAGGAGACCCCAGACTATGAGGTGGCCAAGAGACAAAGCAGCCGGTCCCTGGCTGAGAATTCCACCCGGCGAGGCTGAGCAGGGCGGGCGCGGACTAGAGCCCGCTGCCCTCCTCCACCGTCGCCGGGTGCAGCGATGCGGCAGGAAGAAATGAACACGAAATCCCAGTAAGAGACGAGCGGAAGACGGCAGTGGAGACCTTAAATGCTTCCTTTTTACCCATTAATCAGACAACTAGAACTAGCTGCACTATCTGTGCTGCATGGGGTTTTAAAAATTGTTTTTATCTAAAGACTTCTCTTTTTGGTAAGGACAGACATGCTTGGGAAAAAAAAAAGCCTGATTTCTCTCAATAGCCTTTAATAGTTTTTAAATTCTTTCATATCTGGCCAAGTTGAGATTTTTAAGAACCTCGTTTTTAATTTGTGATAAAAATTTACAACTTAATTTCCCCCCAAAACAAACTGTAAGCACCTATTAATAAAGGTGTTAATTTTTTTAAAGGTAGGTTCACCTAGGAAATCATTAAAGAAAATAAGTTGTATATATGTTTTTCATTGATTTGAGTCCCTGGTTTTCTTTCTTGCATTAATCATTCCCGTAGTGAAAAAAATTTAAATTCCAATTTCAGTGTCTTCAATGTGGAGGGAGAACTTCAGACCCTCAGCAAAATCTGAGTTCAGTAACTATGAAAAGTTTCTCCCAGTCTGTTATAGTTGCCTCTTTTTTTTAGTTTAATTAACTTATTTTACTTATTTACTTTTGAGAGAGAGAGGGGGGCAGAGAGATAGGGAGACCCAGAATCGGAAGCAGGCTCCAGGCTCCAAGCTGTCAGCACAGAGCCTGACTCAGGACTCAAACTCACAAACCTTGTTTGTGACATCATGACCTCAGCCAAGTTGGCCGCTTAACTGAGCCACCCAGGTGCCCAGTAATTGTCTCTTTTAATTGAGCTGCAGTTCTTTAGAGTTGCACTATCCAATACAGCAGGCACTTGCCAGGTGTGGTTATCGGCACCGGATGTGTCAGAAGTAGATTGTGCCAGAAGTACAAAACGTACATTGGATTTCCAAGACAGCACAAAAGAATACAAAATATCTCACGAATAATTCTATATTATTAAAAGTTGAATTGCTAAGAGCTTGGGTACATTGGGTTAATGAAAATGTTGTAATTATTTTTACCCGTTTTATTTTTTCTTTTCTTATTTTTACTCCCAGAAATTTATTCTAAAAAATATTTCAGTAGAGGCAAAAAACTACAAATAGAAAGGGAAAAGTAGAAATACAAACTTATAAATCCAGAGTAATAGTTAATTATAACGTATTAATTTTATTTATTTATTTATATTTATATTTATTTAAATCCAAGTTAGTTACCATGTAATGTAATATTGGTTTCAGGAGTAGAATTCAGTGATTCATCACTTCCATATAACAGCCAGTGCTCATCCCAGCAAGTGCCCTCTTTAATGCCCATTACCCATCCAGCGAGTCCTCCGCCCACCTCCCTTCCAGCAGCCCTTGGTTTGTTCTCTGTAGTTAAGAGTCTCGTATGGTTCACCTGTTTCTCTTAAATGCGACTAGTAGAGAATGCTGAATTACACATGTGTTTTGCATTATACCTTTAGCGAATAGTACTGCTTGAGGGAGCCATGTTTATTGATTCTTTGTAAAGCACTCAGTGACGCTTTCACAGAAACAGTCTTCCCTTTGTGACCCGTGTTTCTTAATTGTACTTAATATGAAATGAAGTTACATAATTCTAGTAAGAACAAGGGTCAATCAGATCTGAGAGCCAGCATGCCTGGATTTTGACATGCTCGCTTTTCAACTCGTAGGACCAAAAATCCACGGGTAATGATGAGTCACCGCCTTGTGCCGTTGGGGGACGTGGTGTCAGTCTGTATGCTGAGTGGAGCAGAAGGTGAGTGTGGCTTGTACGGTAAAGCAGTGAAGATGGGTCATGGGAGATTTTGCTCAGCTCTAGTCCTGAATAGCAGCGTGGAGACACTCCCTTTCTGATACACCATTTTAAAATGACAGTATGACAACTCTATTTTCCAGTAACTTTCTTGACACGCTCAAAATTGTAGACTTGAAAAATGAAATTCAGGGATGTCCTGATTAAGTTGAGGGCAGATTCGTTTTCTTACAGGGGAAATGAAAGGGCTGACCAAGTGAATAACGGTTGTCTCAGTGGAAGTGGCTATGTATGGTTAGGGTATGTGGAGTAGGAGGTTGTCCATGGCGTACTAGCAAATCAGTAGGCTTGCGAGCAGGTGAATAGGCCATTTCGGTTTGCTTTCAAGTTGCAAGGGTAGGAAGAAGGCCCCGGCTCTCTTGGAGACAAGAATTTGTTCTGGGTCAGGATCTGGCCTGTGGGATAAAGTCAGCCCTTATCCCTCTTACCCCATCCGTAGTCTGCTGGAGTCACGCTCAAGTGCTCACTTCCATATAAGAACATGGCTCGCCTCACCCACAGCCTCGTGTGTCTGGAAGGGGTAAATAGTTTGCCAGTTACATGATGTCTGCAAGGCATGTGAGCGAGGACTGTGGAATCCACAGTCCAGTGGTGACTAGGGCGGGAATTATGACTTGTCCCCTTGTGCGCTGGGGGCGGGGATGGATTGGGTCGGGGAGATGAATACAGGGGGTTCCGACAAACGGATCCATCCATACCTTACTTCCCTGTACCTGACAGTACCTCAGTGTGGTTGACGGTCGTCGCATAAAGCCTGCGCATGAAGCAATGCGGTGCTGGTGTCTCAAGGGTCTGGCATGCCAAACAAGTCTGAGCTCACTAGACGCTGTAGCAGCGGAGGCAAGACAATTGTTGTTTCTTCAACGACCCTCCCTAATAGGACTTTCTCCTCGAGTGTCCCGTGTGATGGGATGGGTGATTTAGCCTAGATGAGATGAGATCATGTGGCTCCGACCCTGATGATTTAAGCAAATGGCAAGGCTGGACCACCAGACCCCTTCAGGCCACTAAATTGAATGGTGTTAGGAACACGCACCAAAAGTTGATTTCAGGAGAAGAACATTTGTAAGGCGATGATTCTTGCTGAGCACTGTTGGTTTGCTTGCAAACGAGAAGAAAGACTCTAATGGTCAGAAGAGAAAGTAGCTGTCTTTTGCCCTACTCTGTTTTATAATAAACAAATGAACCAAGCACATTACATTTCTCTGGTACTGTTTATTCTATAGTCGTTCTGTTCCACCGGTTCCCTCCCGGGAGATGTGAGAGACATCGGGCTGCAGATTGGAAAACGCTGCGCTGAGGAAAGTGATCGGGGTCATCAGAGCCTGGCAGAAATGAGGGAGGAAGTGCCCTTCCTCAAGCTCTCGCTCAGCCTCCTCCGAATGGAACTGAATCCCCAGAGCGCCAGGAGACACCAAATCCTTCTCACAGTCTGACTCCGACCTTGGAGTTTGAGAATCCGAGGCTGTGTGCCCCCGTGGCAGAGCTATGGCTTTCCGCCGGAAGCCAGCCCTGAGTTTTCCGTGATGCGTGTGCGTCAGGACGTAGACATGAAGGGAGGAGGCCTCAGTGTAGTTCTCCATTCTTGAGAAGCCAGGGTCTGCGATGGCTGTTAACATGAAGAGTGGCAGAGGGCAGTGAGATCTTAGTGAAGAATTCGTGAAACGTTAAGAAGGAAGTGATATTCAGGGCGCCTGAGGGGCTCAGTTGGTTGAACTTCTACTTTGGTTCAGCTCACGATCTCATGGTTCGGGGGTTCGAGCCCCACATTGGGCTGCTGTGAGTGGGAAGTCTGCTGCAGATCCTCTGTCCCCCTCTTTCTGCCCTCCCTCGTTTGCGCTCTTTCTCTCTCTCACAAATAAATAAATAAATAAACAAACATTGAAAAAAAACTTAAAAAAAAAAAGGAAATGATATTCCTTCTGAATATCAAATTCCATTGGCACAAACAGCTTTCTTCAATTGTAGGTGTGTGAGAAATACCTCGTGGTCCGTTTTTGCATCCCAAGCCGGGGAAAGTGGAGGCACGTTATCTCTTTGTTGCTCTTCATATACCGGCTCTGATCTGTGTAAATCTTAAATACCTAATTCTCAAACTGTGGCCAAGTGAGATATGAAGACCCCTGAATAGAGGCAGGTTACAAATGGTCAAAGAATTAATGTCCATGAAAATATGTTATAAACATTTACAGTGTAAGTAAGTCACTCAGCTAGCACACTGGCTAGCTAAGACTGTGACACATTTGAGAAAAGGAAGCTCAGATAAATTGCCTGGCATGGTCGTTAATAATAACAACCATAGCGCCATATTAACTTTATTATTATTACTATTGCAGCTGCTTATTGTGTTCCAGGACTGACTAAATGCTTTATTTACAAAGTTTTCGTTTTCTTTTAAAATTTTTAATGTTTTTATTTATTTTTGAGAGAGAGAGAGAGAGAGAGAGAGAGAGAGAGATAGAGAATGAGCTGGGGAGGGGCAGAGAGAGAGGGAGATGCAGAATCTGAAGCAGCCTCCAGGCTCTGAGCTGTCAGCACAATCATTACCTGTGCCCAAGTCAAGCACTTCACCGACTGACCCACCCAGGTGCCCCTATTTACAAAATGTTCTTGAATTTAATCCTTACAACGGCCCAAAGAAGGAAGTATCGGTATCCATGCTATTCAGGGGAGGGTGCCAAGGTTTAGAGAGGTAAGGTAATTTGCCCAAAGTCATCGAGCTCGGAAATGATGGAGCTGGGATTTTAGTCTGCTTTGGTATTCAGACTATGGGACACGGTCTTTCATTTTTAAACCGATTTTTCAAACAAGAGTCAAAATAAGACCAGAAAAGTCCAAAGGCTGATTTATAACCTGATTCCTTCTTGGCCTTGCAATGCTTGGTGAAAATTGCTGAGTCCTTAGTGTGGAAGGAGCATCGAAGTGCAGTACGGAATGCCAGAACTTGTCTCCTATTTGTCTTTAAACCCTAATGACCCAGAGCTCCATCCAGCCCTTGTGTCAATTTATTAATCACCCATATGTGCCAGGCACTCACTGCAGGCCCTTCGGTTGATGGAAAGCGCTGGTTTTACAGTTGACAAAGCACGTTCGCGTACATAAATCCCCACGCTGAATCCTGGATCCAAATCAGCGTATGCGGGAGGCAGGAAATTAAGGCTCAGAAAAGCGAAGATACAGACTTAGAACGCGGAAAGGAAAGGACCCAAATGAGAGCTTCTGCTCCCTGCCTGAGGGCTAACTTTACTCCTTCCTCCTCTTTCATGACTGATGCACAGAGTTCATTCATACCGTATAATGTTTCCTATCTCGTTTTCATCCCTAACAAACCTGCCTTGAAAAGAAATTCTGGTGCTTTCTGATACTTCTTCTGAATTGAGTTTCTCGGCATAAATAGGGTCAGTTTGAACTGCCTTACTTTGTATGTTGCTTATAAACACATATGACTTTTTTTTGTTGTTGTTAATTATTGGGGCACTTGGGTGGCTCAGTTGGTTAAGCGTCTGACTTAGGCTCAGGTTATGATCTCGTGGTTTGTGAGTGTTCGAGCCCTACATCGGGTTCTGTGCTGACAGCTCGGAGCCTGGAACCTGCTTTAGATTCTGTGTCTCCCTCTCTATCTGCCCCTCCCCTGCTCACGCTCTCTCTCTGTCCCTGTCTCAAAAAAAAAAAAAAAAATTACTGTCCAGGGGCACCTGGGTGGCTCACTAGCTTGAGTTTCAGCTCTGGGTTTCAGCTCAGGTCATGATCCCAGGGTCATGGATGGAGCACCGTGTTGAACTCTGCACTCGGTGTGGAGCTTGTTTAAGACTCTCTCTCCCTCTGTCTCTTTCTCCCTCTGTCCTCTCCTGTTCACTCTCTCTCTCTAAAATAAAATAAAATAAAAATTACTGTCCAGTTGGAATGACTGGACTGTGCTTTTCCATTTCTCTTTGAACCTGTCTGTAGGATCTAATAGTGCCTAAATCTAGTTAATTAGTTGTCTCTTTGAATGTAATCTTCATCCAGTTTTCTTTCTTTTTAGACTTAGGCTGTACAAGATCAAGAAATTAGTTAGCATCCCTAGGGACCCTGAATGGTCCACATGGCATTCTATGTGATGCCTGTGTTTGTGACTATTCTGTCTTCCTGCTTCCTTGAAGACATGCATCCTCCTCAATTAGTGTACCGCTTTGCTGCCTTCATCATAAGTATAGTTTTAAAATATTTTTTCTATTAAACTTCTTTGTATTTTTCATTATGGAAAATTTCAAACATATACAGAAGTAGAGACATTACTATAATAAAGCCAAGGTACCCAACTTTGAAAGCGATTATTACATGGGGGCAACTGGATGACTTAGTCAGTTAAGCATCCAACTCTTGATCTCAGCTCAGGTCATGATCTTGCAGTTTGTGAGTTCAAGTCCAGTGTGGGGTTTTGTGCTGATGGCACAGAGCCTGCTTGAGATTCTCTGTCTTCCTCTCTCTCTGCCCTTCCCTGCTCTCTCCCTCTCTCTCTCAAAAATAAATAAATAAATAAATAAATAAATAAATAAATAAATAAACATTTAAAAAAGTGATCATTACATGGACAATCTTCCTTCATCTATACTCCCACCTATCCCCCACCAACAAGATGATTTTGAAGTAAATTCCACATATCATAACATTTCATCTGTAAATATCTCATATGCATTTCTAGAAAATGAGGACTACTTTCAAAAGCATAAGCATACCATTATTACAACACCCAAATAAATCAATGTGAGTTCTTACTCTAATTAAATATGCATTCATTGTTCATTTTTCACTGACTGTCTTTAAGTTGTTTTAGTTTGTTTATTTGAATTGGATTCCAAAACATGTTCCAACTGTTGATATGGCTACTTAAATGTCTTTTACTTTAGAAATTTCCTCTCTGTCTGATTTTTTTTTCTTGTTGTTGATGTTGAAGAAACTGGCTGCTTTTGCTGTAGAGTTTCCATAATGGATTAGATTCTGCAGAAATCACTTCTAGTTTGATGGCTGTTCTCAGATGGGCCCACCATGCTTTGTTTTCCAGCGAGTACCTGTGGGTGGTTGCGAGTTCCATCTTCAGGGCTATTTAGAGCTTGCTCGCCTTCCCTCCACTTTGTCTTACGTCAGTGCTGACACTGGGAGGAGTTGGGAGAGATCTGTGGTTTGTCTCCCCATCAATTGTACTTGAGGGTTTGTAGGGATACATTTTTATCTTGTTTTCTTGTAGCAGTTTGCATGTATTTATTTATTTTTTAAATGTTTATTTAGTTTTGAGAGGGAGAGAGAGTAAGTAGGGAAGAGGCAGAGAGAGGGAGACAGAGGATCTGAAGCGGGCTCCGTGCTTACAGCAGAGAACCTGATGCGGGGTTCAAACTCACAAACTGTGAGATCATGACCTGAGCTGAAGTCAGATGCTTAACCAATTGAGCCACCCAGGTGCCTCTCTTGTAGGAGTTTTAATTTTTTTGCTTTTCTTTTTGTTTTAAATTAAGAAAAAGTTTATTCATCTTTTCTTTTTTTTTAAGTTTATCCATTTATTTTGAGACAGAGTAGGGGAGGGGCAGAGAGAGAGAATCCCAAGAAGGCTCTGTGCTGTCAACACAGAGCCCAACGTGGGGCTCGAACCCACGGATGGTGAGATCATGACCTGAGCCGACATCAAGAGTCAGAAGCTTAACCAACTGAGTCACTCAGGTGCCCCACTTGTAGCAGTCTTTAAATGAATCTTTGTCTTTGCTCTTCTAGTTGTTCCAGTTTTTAATATATCAGATTGAACATTTTTAACACCAAAGCATAGCAAAACTCATTCAGATTTAGGTGAGATGCTGCCACTTCATTGAATACCTTGATTTTAATTTGTCACTGATCTGAATGTTTAAAACCTACCTGTTAACATGCACTGGGACAAAAATGATCAATATCATACCTCTTTTGCTCTCTGATATGTTTTCTGACGGATGATATCCAGCGGTTCCAGCAGTCAACAGATCAAATGTGTATGCATGTGTGTATGTGTGCATGTGTGTGTATGTGTGTGTGTGTGTGTGTGTGTTTAAGAAACCTGTGCCAATATTGGCCCTAGATTTTTCTCAATTTTGAGAGGCTGAGCCTTTGTGCTGTAACATGGTGGGACTATTGGTGGTTTCTGTGTCTGTGTAGACACTCGTGCAGTTGCTCTTCTTACTAAGAGCCTAGGTGCAACATTTACCAAAAAACTAACAGGGTGTCCTCTTCAACTCCAAAATTCAGCTGGGTAGGGAGAAATAAGCAAAAGGCCCTAAAGTTACATGGAATCAGTGTCTGTCCAGGTGGAAGCGAAGGAAAGCAATGGAGCATTTAGTAAATCTGAGAAGAAGAAAATCCCAAATGGCCAGTAAGTATTCCCTGAAAAGCTCACAGTCTAATTTGAGAAGAGCAAATAAAATTTGGACAGCTTTTGTCATCTTATGGCAGCGGGCTCATGTGAGGTCTTCAAGGTGTGGAAGAGTCTAGGCTCCGTGAATTCTTGAAACTAGTCATCTATTTCAGGACAACACCTGATATGGAGAAGAAACCATTGGAGATGGAGTCAAACTCAGCTGAGACAAGGGCAGAGAAACAATAGAAAGAGAATATACAGATAAAAAAGGGAGATGGGGAAATAGACCAGGAAGTCTCAAATAGCAAGCTTCATATTTTTTGACATTACCTCATAACAATGGAAAAAGAAGCTCTATAAGTTAGAGAATTACCTCAAACCATACCTCTTTTTAAAGTTCAGGAAATTAACCTCACATAAAAATGAACAACAGGGAAATATCAAGATCAATTCTGAAACAAAGGTTATTACGAGTGAAAGGGGGCAAAAGCAGAATGGTATCTCTAAATACAATGAAAGTGTAGCTGAAAGTTATGTTTGCAAAACAAATCGAAACTATAACTTACTATTTCAAAACAAGCTGAAGGACATTAAGAAATGGATACAAAACATGACAAAGCAGCACAAATCAGAACCAGAGTTTAGAATGTGATGCTAGAACTCAGAACAGCATTAGAAACTAAAGAATCATAATGTCAATAAAGAAGAATAGAATAGAAGAGACAAAAAAGATTGCACCTTAAGATAAATGGAAATTGAAAAATAGGAAAAATGTAAAAATAAAAGAGAAAAGACCTGTATGAAAATGGCAAATATTGAAGATAGGCAAAGAGGGTCCAACATACATACAATTAGAGCCCTTGAAAAAGAAAACCAAAAATGAGACAACTTGACAAATGTTAAACTGTAAGTGAATAAACTTTCATAAAATTAAAAAAAAAGTTTTTAAAAAATGTTTTAATTTTTGAGAGAGTGAGAGAGACAGACAGAAATAGAGAGGCAGAGTATGAGCTGGGGAGGGGTAGAAAGAGAGGGAGACACACAATCCAAAGCAGGCTCCAGGCTCTGAGCTGTCAGCACGGAGCCCGATGCAGGGGTCGAACTCATGAACCCTGAGATTATGACCTGTGTTGAAGTCGATGCTTAACCAACTAAGCCACCCACATGCCCCCCAAAAAAATTTTGAAATAGATACTGAAAAAGCAATTGGATACTATCTGATAATATCAACTCAGAGAAACACACATGCCAAGACATATTCTACTAAAATTGCTTGAGGTGACAAAAAAATAAACCAAAAAATGTCCTTCAGCCATCTTGGCAAAAAAAGAAAGTGATTTATGAGGAAAAAAATTAGATTATTATCAGAATTCCAACAACAGCACCTTTTGCTAGAAGAAAATGGAGTGACATAGTTAATATAATCAAAGAAATAAAATACGAGCCAAATAATTGTTATCAATTAAAACTTATTTCAGTGCAGAGGTGCCTAGGTGGCTCAGTTGGTTAAGTGTCCGACCTCGGCTCAGGTCACGATCTCTCAATTTGTGACCTGGAGCCCCGTATTGGGCTCTGTGCTGACAGTTCAGAGCCTGGAACCCGTTTCAGATTCTGTGTCTCCCTCTCTTTCTGCCCCTCCCCCGCTAGTACTCTGTCTCTCTGTCTCTCTCTAAAACATAAATATGCATTAAAAAGAAACCTTATTTTAGTACAAAGGGCAAAGAAAAAATGTTACCAATATGTAAGAACTCAGGGAATATGCTCCTGTCTAGCATTCCTGGGAAATCTGCTAGAAAACAAACTTCCAATATATAAAATGACTAGAGACACATTACTGGTAATAGTTGATGGCAATATTTATATTTACTTATATATTATCTATATTTACTTATAGACTGTAGACTAAAGGTAAACTAATATGGGAGAGAATATAATATACAATGGCTATATATGTAGATATAATCCTATAATGTAGCTATATTAAAATATAAGTAAAATGGGGGAATGTTCGAGAAAGCAAATGCAAAAGAAGTTTTAACTGTCTTAGAATTGGAATGGTATTGTTCAGCAGTTAATATATGATAAAGCACATAAGTAATTGTGGGCTACTCTTAATTCTCTCTCTTCTATCCTTGAAAACCAGGAGTCTTGGTATGGAGGAAAGGAGACACATGTAATACAGAAAGGTAAGAAGAAAACCTGTGGACTCTATGTTAGAAGTACCAGTATGGGTCCATGAATATGAATATATGAACAAATTTATTGCTTTTCAATCTGACAAGAGAAAGAAGTAAGTATTTTCATATTTTTCTTATATGAAATGTAACAGTGGTAACCAAATAACATACAGAGATGTTTTATTATAGAGTCACTCCATTGAATAAAGGAAGAGAATAAGGATAGATTATCACCATTGAGGGATGGAGTCATTGAACACCAATGGCTGCTAACATTAGAAGGAAAGGAAAAACCAGACATAATGGACCGTCCGATGAAAGAACACATCACCACCGCCTATATTTTTGCCAAAGGAGTTGAACCTGAGTTTGATCCAGTGTCTACATCTAGCTGCACATTTGCAGGAACTGTTGGGGGTGGAGGAATGTGTTGAATGACAAACTGTGAGTTGCCAAAGAGAACTAGAGCTGGACACAAGTTAAAGCAGCAAAGATGGATTTTCTTCGAAACTATTACAATAGGGGAAAGGAGACTTCAGTATAGAACTGAGCTAGATTCCAAATACAACAACAAGAGGGGGGCATTTATAGCCAAGGAGCAGGGTGAGAGGATTGGTAGATGAAAAATTAACTAAGAGGAGGCCTCACTGGGTGAGGGTTGGGGAATTCTTGCTAAACTGAACTACTGGGATTCTTGTTGAGAACAGCCAGGGTGGTGAGATATCAAGAGTGGGGGGATTCTCGCTAACCTGACTTAGCAGGATTCTAGCTAGTGCTGGACTGGGCAGGCCAACGACGGAGCCCAAGGACTGGGTATGGTCAACAAGAGGGCCCAGAAAAGCCTGGCTTGACTTTGATCAAGAAGAGGGTCTTTTTCCAAGTGTGAAGTCAGCTACATCCAGACTGTGGGAAGCTACAGAGTTTATTTTCATGTATGGTGAAAGAAAGTGGTCCAGTTTCATTCTTTTGCATGTAACTGTCCAGGGGTATTATGACTGAGGTGCCTTTACCTTCAATCCCGTCATCTGCAATGGCTCCCTGTGCCTGTCGTGAGCAAGGTTTGGTTCCTGTGTTGTTAGCAAGGCCAGTCTGGGACTGCCTTGGGCTTGAGTTGGGTCAGACCAGGCATTTGCCAGAGCTCCAGTAACACCAAAGTGCATGGTGGTCTCCCCGTGTGTCCCCGGAGAAGCTTCTGTGGGTGGTGGGGCCTGCAGTCAGACCAGATATCGGGCGGGGTCTGCTGTCAAACTGGTGTGTATGGTCTTCCCGTCTTCTTGGAGCAGAAGTCATTTGGGGGTGGGGCTGGCCCCTGTCGGGGCTGCTTGCACACCACTACACTGTGGCACCACTTTGGATGAATCACTTCCAAAGGCATGGGCACGTGAAGGTGAGGTGTGCAGTGCCAGCAAGCTCTGCAATGGCTCGCTGGGGTAGGGAACCTTCAGCTGCCTGGAAAAACTCCACCAGACCAGGTTGGAGGGGGCAGGTCCACAGAGGAGTGCGGGGGTAGGGCACACTGCTAGCAAGCTAGGCAGAGAATGTTGGTGCTGTACTGGTCCCCGCAGGCTAGGGGATGGGGGAGGGAAATGGCACCCTCCAGCTCTTTTGTTCTTGGAGAAGTCTCCCAAAGATCCCCACCCCTCCAAGCACGTGCTCAGAGATTAGTAAACAAATTCCCCTCCTGTGTACTGCAGATGTTTTTCGAACTGCTGCTGCTATGCTGGGTCTCAGTGGGGCTGTTCGTTATGCTGTCCCTTTAAGGATGGAGACTCAGTTTCCTGTCACCCTCTGGCTCTCCCAGAGCCAAGCCCACTGAGTTTCAAAGTTCCAGGTGGTAAGACCCACTGGTTGTAAGAAATTATGAAGTTAAGGCCCTCTTGTTTTCGAAGCCTAATGTTATAGAGATTTATTTTTCCAGTGCGGGTCCCCCATAGTGGGATGGTGTGGGGTCTGCTCCTCCCTCCTCTCCAAGCCCATGGGGCCCTCCCTCCCATGGACAGTACCGTAGGGTCCATTTGGGCTCTGACCATGTCTCCGCCCTTCCTGCCCTCTGATGTGGCTTCTTCTCTACATTTAACTATGGAGTCTGCTAATGTTCAGGACATTTTCTGGGTTATTTACGATGATGTAGGTGTTTTTGAGGAGTATGCAGGGGACCGGTGAGGCCAAGATCCTCTACTTTGCAGTCTTCCCCAGAAGTTGACTGATAGTTGGGGCACCTGGGAGGCTCATTCGGTTAAGTATCTGACTTCGGCTCAAGTCACGATCTCATGGTTTGTGGCTTCGAGCCCCACATCAGGCTCTGTGCTGACAGCTCAGATTCTGTGCTTCAGATTCTCTGTCTCCCTCTCTCTCTGCCCCTCTCCAGTTCATACCCTGTCTCTGTCTCTCAAAAATGAATAAACATTAAAAACAAGAAAGTTGACTGATAATTTATTCTTGACAAAGCCAGGCTAATTACATCTTTCCTTTTTTTTTTTTTTTTTTGGCCAATTAAGATTTTTGTCATTGTTTCTTTTTATCAAAGTATCAGCAACTCATTTTCTTTCTCAGGTGCATATCATGGAGTGCCTTTCACTGCCAGCTTTGAAGCAAGTGGCCCACCCCAAAATGCATGTCATTGCCTTTTGCTGGTGTGAACACACCATTTTAAAAAACAGTTTTGAACTACTTCCTTCTCCAGTCCAGTTTGCTTTTTCTCCTTCTCCTCATAAATGATGCATACTCCATATCACAGTTGACCTTTTAAAATATGTTATCAAAATGGAGGCTAAAAATAGCATTATGCATTTCTCCTGGGGTTTTTAATATTATCTATTATCTGCTTTTCATTTTCTATCCCGCTAGGATGGAGAATCCTTCTTGACCCACCCTTACTCTCCTTTGGGGGATTAAAAAAGCAAAGGTTTCTCTATTGTCTTCATGTATCTTATTAGATCTATTATTTATCATTTGTCCATACCATAGCTTTTAGGCCATGGTAAAAATCATATTCTATTTCCTGAGGACCACACTGTACTTTAACGAGTGCTAACTGCTTTGTTTACTTCATCGGGTGATTGGTTAATCATAACACAGTTGGTCTTCTTATTTGTGATTCCATGTTTACGAATTTGCGTACTCACTAAAATTTATTTGTAGTTCTCTCTGTTAATACCTGCTGTGCTTTCGTGGCCATTCCCAGGCATGTGCAGAGCAGTGAGACATGTCAGTCCCTTATGCACGTGACCCCGGGATGAGGCTGAGCAAGGTGACACACTGCCTTCTTGTTTCAGCACATACTGTAAACAAGTGTCCTCTCTGCTGTCTAATTAGTGCCACATCTTTCTCATTTTTTAAAAATATTTTTTTTGGGGGAGAGCACAAGTGAGGGCAGGGCAGAGAGAGGGGGACAGAGGGTCTGACATGGGCTCCATGCTGACAGGCTGACAGCAGCGAACCCGACGTGGGGCTCCAACCCACAAACCAAGAGATCGTGACCTGAGCCAAAGTCTGATGTTCAACTGACTGAACCACTCAGGCACCCTACATTTTTCTCATTTTTGTGCTTTTTGTTTGTGATTTCACTTTTAATATGGCCCCCAAAGGCTGAAGTGCTCTCCAGTGATGCAAAGTGTAAGAAGGCTGTGATGTGCCTGAGGGAGAAAACAGGTGTTTTACAATTTTTTTTTTAAAAAGTAGGCTCTATGCCCAGTGTGGGGCTTGAACTTACGACCCTGAGATCAAGAGTCATGTACTCTACCGACTGAGCCAGCCAGGCACCCCCAAAATAGGTGTTTTAGATAGCTTCCTTCAGGCATGAGTTATGGTGCTTGTGGCCAAGAGTTCCATGCTAATGAATCAACAATATATATTAAACAAGATGTCTTTGAATAGAAATACTGTTAAAAATGGTTGTGTATTGACTGATGGAGGAAAATGTTACCAGAGGCAGAAACCTACCTAGGAGCAGTGGTTCAGTGTTTGCGAATTCACTCTTTGTGATGACTTTCTAGAAGATAGCTCTTTATTGAGCACTGTGCTCAAAAGCAATGAGAGCCGTAGGGGCATTTTCTCATTTAACTGCAAACACAGTGAGTTAGGTCCTATCCTACCCATATTACAGGTGAGAACGCCGAAGTACGAGGAAGTTAAATAACAGACCTAATGTAACATAGCAGAGAGGGAGGGGGCAGGGCTGGTACACAGATAGCTGGGCTCCAGAACCTCAGCCTCTGTACAAATGGCCTACCCTTGAGCCAGGGTGGTGAGGTGACGTCTATGGAAGTCTTTAGAAATGTATAATGTTTTATCAAACATGGTTTACCTTTCTTATTATTAATTCATCTCATATTAACTGGCATTAAAAAGATGTTTGAGCGATGGAGGGCAACTATGACGTTCTATGCAGCCGGTCACCAAGATGACACAGGGTTGTCATCACAATTAGATTTGTCTAGACCTGCTGGATGCTCAGGACTCAAACCGTCTCTTAGCTTTCCATTCTTGAGAGACTTCAATGCCAATGACTTGAAAGCCAGGCTGGGAATTAATTGTAAAATGGCCGCCTTGTGAGAAAAAGGACCCAATAGAGGGAAAGAATTAATCCTGGCTACAAGGGTTCCTCACTTCCAAAGTATGTCCCTCCCTCCCCCTTCTGCCAGGAGGCTTCTCATCCCAAGCTTTTCAAAGGCCACATGTTGTCAGCAATTTATGAATATGAATAATGTGATTTACATTCCTTTGATTTAATATAATGATTAAGCTTCTTTGTACTCTGTTCTGATTCACTGAAATGAAAAATACATTTTCTTTAAAATCCTTTGTCCTTTATTAGTAATTTTTTTCCCTTCCAAATTTGTTCGGCTTTGGCAAATGAAAGAAAGATAAATTTTGCTTTGATTTGGTGGCACAGAGAGTGCAAAAGAGAATTAAAACATTAGTTAAAAGGCACAAGGGAATTGAACAGGGAACAGAAATTAAGTTAGTTGAAGCAAATTACCTTATGGTTGTAAACCAACAGGGGTTCAGATAGATGTAAGGAATTCATTTCTGCTTCTAAATAATTATTTTTGCTTCTCAACAATAGCACCGGGCTGTGTTCCTATAGGCGTTTAGGTACTGCATAGCCAATCTTTAATTAAGTGGAGGGGGGCCCCTCTGAATGAGTATAACCTGATTAGTTTATTGCGGGCTGGGATTTGGAACTGATCATACCCCTTCCCTCTCCCTCCTAACCTCTGGGTGACCCAGAATTCACTTCTTAGTGAATTTCTCATTTAAGGAAATATGAAAGAAAAAGATGTAAAGAGAGGCTTTAGAACAGCCTAATAAAAAGATTCAAAGGCCTTATTGCAAAGGACCCTTTGAAATGGAGAATGAAAGATTGACTTGGGAGGCTGGAAGAGAAGGAACTGGAATCTTTCTTCTGGTGAGGGCTGCTGTTTTCTTGGGCTCTAGAAGGACAAGCAACGGAGGGTTGGAGGAGGTGGTAGAAAGTTCCTAGGACATTGACACATGTGCAGAAGGGAGGGTGCAGAACTGGATTTGTCCAGAGCAGTGGGACACCCGTCCCTCTCTCTGTCCATTCCAGCCTGGCTCAACAGAAAGAAGCCGGGTGTGGCTAGAGAGCTGAGTTCTGGTTGGGGTTCTGTGAATCTGGGCAAAGGTTTGAGCTCTCAAGTCTTCTTTCCCTCGCCTGCAAAATGGGATGAGCATTTTGGGCTCTGTGTGTCTCAGGGGATTTCGGTGAGGACCAAATAGACAACATGCGTGAAGATGCTTTGCAAAATTTAAGGCCTTTATAAAAGTATATTACCTTGCACATAAGAATGGAATTTCTGAACCTGGCCTTGTATTACATTCAGCGTGAGACTTCAAAAAGTACATAAGAGACTCTCAAAGACTAAGAAAAAACTGAGGGTGAGGGGGATGAGGGAGGGGGGAGAGGGGGTGATGGGCATTAAAAAGGGCACATGTTGGGATGAACACTGGGTGTTATATGTAAACCAATTTGAAAATAAACTATTATAAAATTAACAAAAAAAAGAAAATAAACTATTTTAAATTATATAAAAAAAAAAAGTACATCTCATCTCCTGAGGCTCCATCCCCAAGTTTCAAGGGATTGAGATCATTGAAACAACAGAACTATGGAAATAAAAGGGTCACAATAGAAGTCCTTTGGATGGTGATGTTGGTGAGGATGACATCGGCAAATCTAACAATTATGAGGGACTTTGAGAAGGACGTGGTATAAAGACCGCTTTCGCTAATGCAGTGGAGTGTGGTTGGAACCTGGTCTTTCTCAGGCTCCGTGTGGTAAGGAGCCTTAGTTGACAGGCTTTCTTAGGCGATAGACGCTGGCTACTGATGCCTAATCCTTCTTTCCTGAAAGAGAGAGGCAAGGGGATAAGCACATTTTAAGGGTCTTCTCTGAGCCACGAATGGTGCTGGTAAATTTTAAGCATTCAATGGCCCCCATGAACTCCCAAGCCCCTGGGCTGGTCCGGGAAGGTGGTAGGAGCCTGTGTGGAAGGGGGGACCTGTCCTGAGTGCAGCCAGAGCTTCGGTGAGTGACAGCAGCTTTTGTTAGTTAAGCTGTCTTCTTACACCTACCTCCGCGTTGAGTGGGACTGCCTGCCGTCTTGCACTGGCAGCAATGCAGTGCTTAATCAACTAATTCTGTTAAAAACTTGGAAGAGAAGACCAGGCATTGTGACTGAAGTTTTTGCAATCCCAAGGAGCAAAGGAAACAGGAATGAGTGGCTTCTGCTTTAATCTAAAGATCACTGCCGCGTTAACGTGAAGAGCCCTGCCAAGCACACCAATCACAGCATGCAGGGCTGAGCTTGCAATTCGGCTTCCTCTTAAAACTAAAGATCAGAGCAGCCTAGAAATTTGTGGTCTCCGCTTCTGCCTCACTTATCCCTGGAGGATCACAGCTGACTATTTCAAAAGGGCTGCAAACAACTGCCGATTCATTTGGCCATACAGTCTGTGATGAGTTCCTATCAGGCACGGATCCCAAAACCGCTGCTTCTGTGAGGATTGCCTGGGTCACAGCAGGACATTTCAAAACAGGGTTCTCCGAGAGCATTTAGAAACAGGTTGCAGATGTACATGGATCATTTCCAGTTGCTTTAAAAAACCAATGGGATTTTAACCTCCTGACCTTTTTTCCCCTTTTCATAAAGTAACTGCTGGTTGAAAAACATCCCTGGGTTAAAAAAACAAAATAAAACAAAAACAAAGTAGGCAGCCTTTCCTGGAGCCATGAAAGAGAATGCATACGAATTGGATCCATAGGACTGCATCAATTTAACAGTTAAATTTAAAGCAGGGAGCTCCAGGAGGATCTGAAAATGGAGGAATTGTTGGAGTGCAAACAGGCAGTGACTGTGGAATGAGCCGTAGGGTCTTGTCTTGTTTCTTTGTGATCTCCTGAGTCTCAGAATGGCCAATAGTTACATACCCTGAAACCTAGTAAGTATACACCTTTCTTGTATATGTTGTTAGGTTAAGACAGTACTGGGACAGTAGAATATGGTTACTACAGTATAGTACACCTGGTTTAGTATGCTCACGCTGTGGAGTTCATGGTCTAGTTCGATGTTCTCTCTGCCAGCTGCCCTTTCACACCCCACCAGATTCCTTCTGAATGCTTACTTGTCCCCTCGGTTCCCAACACCGATGGCTAAGGCTCTCATTTCTCACTTGGGGTGTACTTGGCATCCTCGCGGCTCATCCTCTGCATTGTCTCTCTTGTCTGGAATCTCTTCTTCACACTGGACTTAGTGCTGTGGGCTGAGAGTCTGTGCCCGCCTCCCACTGTTCATATACCGAAATTCCTCCCCTCTTTGCGATGGTATTTGGAAGCGGGGCCTATGGGGGGTAATGAAGTAATAAGCCTGGGGCCCTCAGGAATGGGCTTTAGCGCCCTTGTTAGAGGGACCCCGGACAGCTCTTCGGCCCTCTTTCTGCCCTGTGAGGACACAGCGGGAACACCGCAGTCCGGAACCCAGCCAGGGGTCCAGGCCCACGCCCTGATCTCGGACTTCCCGTCTCCAGATCCATGAGAAACACATTTTGGTTGTTTAGATGCCGCTCAGTCCGTGGTACTTTGTTGCGGCGACTGCCACGGACGAGGACTTAACCTAACCACAAACTTCTCCTCGCAGTGCTTCTGGGGCTCGCCTTCCTGACCCCCCAGGACCCGACTACTTTAGCTCTGCGTACAACACGATTCGTGAACAGATCACCACCCGGGTCTTAGGTTGCACCTCCCCAAATACCCCCCTCTCACAACAAGTTACTTGTAATTCTTTAACTTTCTTTCATTCTCACATTAAAGCTTTTCACCCTCTGAATCATCAACTCTCTCATATTTTCATTCGATTTTGTAGAAAGAGTTATCAGACTTTCTCTTTAAAACAGCCGGCCTTCTGCGTGGACAGAGCCTGCTTAGGATTCATTCCTTCTGTCTCTGCCCCTCCCCCCCTTTTTGATAAGTAAACTTAAAAACAAAACAAAACAAAACAGCTGCCTTACAAATGGCCTCGTTTCTTCCTTAAACCTGGATGGGCTTCGTTCCTGTGGATGTTTTGCTCTCTCACTGTTGCTCCCTGTATCAGCACCTCCTTCTGCCAAATAGGTGTGTGGTCTCCTTAATGTGGGGGAAAACAGCAGTCTCTTCATTTAGTTTGCCACCTCCTCTACCCCTTGACCTTCTGGACCTTCGGGCCTTTCTTCCACAGCCAGTCGTCTTGAATGAGTGATTTGCACGTATTGGTGCCGGCCTGCCTGGTATGCCTTGGCATGCTGGTGTTTTCCAGGCAGGATTTCAGGAGCTCCCAATACCAGTGCCCTCATCCTCAAGGTGGCCAGGAGGCTCCTGGTGATGGGGCTTTGGAGTGGTGGCGATCTGGAGCTGATGGCCAAGAAAGAATTCTTGAGATGTCCTTGGTACAAAAAGGTGATTTTATTAAAGCACAGGGACAGGACCGTGGGCAGGAAGAGTGACTGCTTATATACTATGGAGTTGGGGGGAGGTAACAGCAAAATGGAGACCTCCAGAAGGACTTCAATGTGCTAAAGAGAGCTCATAAGATACTGGAGGCCTTGCTATTGTCAAGCTAAGGTTGTTTTCCCTCTAGTAAGGCATTGACATTAAGACAGTAGAGGGTTCAGGGAGAAATATTCTAGTCTGTATCTGCCTCAAGTGTTTGTCAACGGGCTGCAGGTAATAAGCAAATTTAAATTTACCTGCCATTTCCTTCTTGCCTTTGTTCCCATATCACTATGGAGGAAGGGTGACATTAGGGCCCCAGGAAACAGAGTCTATAGGTTCCTGGAGATTAGGCTGTTGATAAGATTGCCTTTTTCTTGTAATTTTCTAAGAGTATGTAAACCGATGAAGACTCATGTCCTGTGTGACTGTGACCTCTATCAGTTAACCATTTGTTTTCCCCCTTTCCTTTGTCCTTGGGCGGCCAGGAGTGCCTGAGGAATGTCACATGTGTCCTACCTGGGGGAGGGGAATTGTTAGCTTGTGCTTTGCCCTCAGCTTGCCTTCTTACTCATCACTGGGATCTTCCCACCTGACCACAGGCATGGACCCTGTCTATGTATGCCAGTGTGCCATACAAAAATAAAGATTTCCTGTGTGTGCCATGATGTGGGAAGGTTTGGGAAGCCCATATGAACCCTTCCTCACCACCCTATTGTTTCTTAGCCCCATTCCCTGCCCTATGGAAAGGAATGACATCCTTATGACAGAATCCAAGGAACCATTTCACACTTGACCCTCCATGAATGTTTCATCATTTGCCACATCCATGTCCTTGAGCTTTGCCTCTCCCTGGGTTGCCGTGACTGTGTTATGTGGCTCTCCATCTTCCTCTCCAACTAGAGTACCATTATAAGTAGATCCTCTTCCATTCCAAGTATTGATCCCCAAAGCGCTCCCCACTGAAGCAAAGTTCTTACATGCAGACCTCTGTCGCAGAGTCTGCTTCTCGGGGAAACCTATTGCTACTGGCAACCTTCCTTGTATTTTGCAAGATGAACCGCTGAAGTCTATTCTGAGCTGCTATAGCATTTTGTTTATACAGCTAGGATAGGATTCATCCCATTAAAATAGAGTTTATTTTAGATTTCTGTCTCTTATACTAGATCTTATACTAGATTACAGGCTCCTGGAGGGAAGAGGACCCACCTTCCAGACCCCTACAATACTGGCCTAGTGGCACTTGCTGAGCAGTGGACACCTGCCTGTTGTTGGTCAAGTAGGAACACCCTCTGCACAACCCCAAGTCAGAAATGGTGTCTGTCTACACCTCCCACCCTGTACTCTTACTTATCTCATGTGTCAGTGGGGTCGGGCTGGATCATGCGGTGGTAACAACTCAAAAACTCAGTGTCTTAACAGAAGTTTATTTTTGACCCTTATTATGTGTCTACTGCAATTGAGCAAGTGTTTTGTTCTGCTTTATTATCTTTCTAGGGCTCAGGCTGACAGAAAAGTCACTGTCTAAAATGTGAATGGTCTCTGGCAGGGGGAAAGCAGACCTCTGAAGGGTCCCACAAATCCATGAGGTGCTCTGGCCCAGTGTGGTTCCATGACACCTCTCGTCACAAGTCATTGGTTGGAAGCAGCCACACAATTTATGACTCGGGTCCTGCCAGGTCATAAGGGGCCCAGTTTGCAATCCACATGTCTGGAAGACAGAGAGCTGAGAACGTTTGGTGAGCAGCCCTGAGACTGCCACACGTCACAACAGCATGCCCTCACATAGGGTGTGGTGGCCTTCTGTGCCTCCCCCAGGCACTGAGAGCCCCGGCAGATGCTCATGAGAGTTGTTACATAGTTTGTGACTCCAACCAACCTGGCAGCACAAGAATCCCAGACCGGAGATGCGAGATGCCAATCGCCAGAGAAGGAGGGCTGCCTCACCCTGCAGAACCTTCCAGAAGAAAATCCGCCCTGGCTGTAGGCTTCTCCCTCTTGAAGAAAAGTAATGCAAATAGAATCATGAAATAACCTAACTCCACTGCAAAGGGAACAGTCTGTTTCTGAAAAGCAGAACTTTGATGCACGCAAAACACGTCTACATACATGCGCACGTGTAAGAAGCAGTCCTGAAATAGTATTTTAGAGTACGTTCTGGACCAAACTAGCCTAAGCAGCCCAGCAAGCCTCCCCCGGGACCCTCGTTAGCAATAAGCAATGAGCCCAGCACTCTTTTTTTCTTAATTGTCTTTTGAGAGTGGTTGAAATCAGATTTTAAAAATTTTCCTCCTTGAGCTAATTTCTGTGTAAATTTGATTACTTATAGAGAAAGGAGTTGCTAGCCACAGTTTTGCAGTGTTGTGTGCTTGAGTATTTATGTGGGCGGGTTTCCTTAACTTTTTCCATTAAAAAAAAGTAAATTGCATGAAATTAAGAAATTAAGACTTCTTCTCTGTTTCCTAAAACACATCTAGGCTGGCCACAAAAGAAGACAAATTCTGTTTATCTTTATTTGCTTTGATCAACTATTTAAAAACCTGAGTTGGGGATTTTAGTCTTGAAATAGGATCTCATATAGGATCAGAGCATTCTTGGACTTTTATGTATATTTGTGTACTTTGGACCAGTGCTGTCCAATAGAACTTTTGTGATGACAAAGATGTTTATATCTATACTCTTCAAGATGGTAGCCACTAGCTTCATGGGATTATTGGGTCCTTGAAATATGCTAGTGCAACAGAGGAGCTGAATTTCTTTCATTTCATTTCCTTTTAATTTATTTAAATTTAAATGCAAATGGCCATGTGTGGCTAGTGACTACCATATTGGACAGTGCATCTTTAGAAACTTGACCCAGAGCCTGAGTGATCTCATGGCCTGGCAACCTTGCTTCCTGGCCTGGCTGTAGGAAAGTTGGTCTGTTGTGTGGACCTCACCCCACCCTCTTTGTAGTTCCCTAATGTCTGCACACATGCAATATCTTTAGTCCAGAAAAGATGGGTGGCTTTTTTTGAGTTATTTAAATTCATTATTTTCATGCAGTTCACTTAGAATTCTTTAGACTCCCAAAATTTTCTGGGCTCTGAGACAGCACACCTCTACATGGGACGGTGTCATAGACAGAAAAAGGATCCCTGCCAGGGGTTCTAAGACCTCAGGAGGGTGGCCTCCCCTTGGGAACTCCCCACTTTTTCTCCCCTCGTCAGCCCGGTCACAATCCCATTTCCTTTGGCTGTTACATTAGTTCTTTGTGCCAAGGGAGATATATTCTATTTAGGTTCCTTGCCTAGACATTTTGGATGTATTTTAGGCAGGTAGATTATCTTTTTCTGCCTGTCACCCGTGGTGGAAATTAAAATGACGGAAATTAGGGAATAAGGAAGGTGGTCAGTCAGATCCCCCATTTGCTCCTTGGCGTGCCACGCTGTCACAGTTCTGTAGAACAGAACTGGAATTTGACACCCTCCCGCCCCTAGAGATAACATATGCAAATCCAGAAAACTCCTTTCCAGTTGGTGGATCTCAGCACACGTTTGCATCATGGAGGTCACGACAGGGAGACCAGAGGTGTAAGGAATTGCAGAGGCTGGAAAGACAAGGCGAAAGGCAAAATCAGAGTTAAAAACATCCCCATGATCATCGGCTGCTCGACACAGAATGAATGTAATTTCACGTTGTGTTTAATGTAACATGGTTTATTTGCTCTGAACTAATGTGAGTCCTATTTTTTTAAAAAAAGGCCATCAGTATGAAGCGATGTGACTGACTTTCACACAACTAGGTAAGAACTTAAACATCAGAATACATTTCCACTTGAGAATGGGCAGCTCAGGATTGAGCGGCTTATTTCAACACCATCACTCTTGCTAAGTGCACTTTTACGTCTATCTTCTGAGCATATCGTAAACACATCCTTTTGCATATTCTTCAAAATAGAAAATCAACCCCATTATTTGATGGTGGGTTTGATGTGGAGGGGTCCTGGTTACAAAGGTTATATGTAACCACAAATAAACTTAAATTCTTTTCTTTTTATTCTTTTTTTTTTTTTGAGTTTATTTGTTCATTTTGAAAGAGAGACAGAGAAGAATGAGCAGGGGAGGGGCAGAGAAAGAGGGGGACAGAGGATCCAAAACAGGCTTTTTGCTGGTTGCAGAGAGCCCGATGTGGGGCTTGAACTCACGAACCACGAGATCATGACTTGAACCACCAAAGTTGGTTGCTTATCAGACTGAGCCACCCAGGTGCCATCTTTTTATTCTTAACACCAAGAAATTCATTCAGACCCACTCAGGTGAGGAAAAGCTGGGTGATGAAACAGGGCAGCACCACTCTGGCCCTAACTTTGTGCTTCACTTAATGTCATTTAATCTTCCCGGCAACCACACAGCCCAAATGCCAAGGCCAGGAAGATCATCTGCTCTCCCAGGGGCTAATCGAAGGGAGCTGAGTGCTGAGTGGGGCTCAGGGCTGGTATGCAAGTCACTGCGGGTCAAAAGTTATTGGATGTGGGGGTGCTGCTCTACTTCCCCTTCTAGATGGCAGGAAGGGTGGAGGGCATGGTTCCTTTTTGCCAAGCGTGGGAGCCTGGTTACCTTGCTGTCCTCTTGCTCCTCTCTTTTACTCATGCCACCAGGCTGGCCTACATCTTGCTAGCACAGGGCAGGCCTGGCCACACCTCTTGGCCCTATTCATTTCTTTTTGGTCTCTCTCCTTCATGGGGTTGGCAGAAGGTAAGCAGATCCTAAGATGTGGGCTTAAGATAGTGGAATAGAATTGTATGGGATGGGCTGGAATGGGATGAGATGGGATGGATGGGATGGATGGGATGGGATGGGATGGATGGGATGGGATGGATGGGATGGATGGGATGGATGGGATGGATGGGATGGATGGATGGGATGGATGGGATGGATGGGATGGGATGGATGGGATGGATGGGATGGATGGGATGGATGGATGGATGGGATGGATGGATGGATGGGATGGATGGGATGGGATGGGATGGGATGGATGGGATGGGATGGGATGGATGGATGGGATGGGATGGATGGGATGGGATGGATGGGATGGATGGATGGGATGGATGGGATGGATGGGATGGATGGGATGGATGGGATGGGATGGATGGGATGGATGGGATGGGATGGGATGGATGGGATGGATGGATGGGATGGATGGGATGGGATGGGATGGATGGATGGATGGGATGGATGGGATGGATGGGATGGGATGGATGGGATGGATGGGATGGATGGATGGGATGGATGGGATGGATGGGATGGATGGGATGGGATGGATGGGATGGATGGATGGGATGGGATGGATGGATGGGATGGATGGATGGGATGGGATGGATGGATGGGATGGATGGGATGGATGGGATGGGATGGATGGGATGGGATGGGATGGATGGATGGGATGGATGGGATGGATGGGATGGATGGATGGGATGGGATGGATGGGATGGATGGGATGGGATGGATGGATGGGATGGGATGGATGATGGATGGGATGGATGGGATGGGATGGGATGGATGGATGGGATGGGATGGGATAGGATGCTAACCTTGACCACAGGATACAGCGCATCTTATCAAATTCTTCCTAATTGAGTTCAGAGGCATAGGTTGTGTTTACAATAAAGTATTCCTTTGCCTCTCTTTGTCAGAATGCTTTGTGTGTGCAGCTCCTTCAGAAAGTGGGGAGAGATGATCTCATACTCCCGCTAATAGTTCTCTGTTGTGCCATCCTTTCTCGCAGTATTATCTTCCCCGCTATCTACAAGTGGAAATTGAGAGTCAGAAGGGCTCCGTGGTTTTCCCCAGTCCTTACGAGCTGGGGGTGTGCTGGCGCTGGCTAGCATCAGCTCCTGAGAGCCAATTATTAGCATCTTTGACCAACTCTGTGTTCAGTGACTTTATCTTGACATCTTGAAATGGGCCATGATGGGAGTATTTATACTATAGAAATGGACAAGTGCTACAAATCAGAGCCTCCTCCCTGCTGCTGGAGAGCTGGTTATTAAACCTTTACCAGGACACCATGAAGTCTGTATGATTTCAAAGCCCATATTCTTTTCACTGTTCCATGGTTTCTTATATGGTTAACAACACTGTGGTCTTGAGAGAGAGTTTGGTTTCTACGGCTGGCTCATTTGGAGTGCACGTACCATTGTAAGACCAGGAGTTTGCTTCAGAGTGGGCTAGATGGCTAGGTTTTGTACTGCAACCAACTACCTGAAGGTGAAACACCTTGGCGTTGACCGCCCTTCCACACCCAGCCTCCCTGGCTCCAAACACGCTGCCCGCAGAGGGGATCAGGTACATGCAGACCCACTCCACCTTGTGTTCCATCAACGGAGACTGGTGGGCACTTAGCGCCGCCCACTTCACACACGTAAAACGAGAGAACTCACAGAGGTATAAGAGGGCAGGGAGAATACGGAAAATGTGGAACTAGCAAATTCTGACCTGGATCACTAGTTATATGACCTTGGGCAAGTCGTTTCACATTTGTGTGCTTGTTTCCTTTCATCTGAAACATGAAACCATTCTCAAAGTAAAGGTGTGGAGATAGTGTATAACTCAAAAATACCTAGCACAGTGGCTTTATTAAGCACATAGTAAATGCTCAGTGAACAGTGGCTTTTCAGTGTGGACAAATTAAAAATAACAAAGTCTCCTGAAGCTGATGGCTATATTCTTACATATCCTGGTAATTTAGAATGTATCTGTGTTTTTCTATTCTCCCAGTTAGAAAACCTGTTACCAACAAAGACCACATATGAGTAAAGCTGCTAGCTTAGAAGTTCGTATTAATTGTGTAGGATAGTAGCAGGGTGGTGAAGAGAAGGGCTTCCAAAGCACCATTTAGATGCTAACTCTGCTACTGCAGGCTTATGATCTTTGAGTTTCTCAAGGTCAGTTTCCTCCTCTGTCAAATGGAAATTAAAAAATCACCTACCTCATAAACTATTAGGATTAACCGAGAAATGTTTTAGAAATGTGCTCAGCCCATTTTTTAATATATAGCTCAGTACAATGAATATTCATAGTCTTCGTTACCATTAATGTCATGGGCTTGTTAAACATTCCGATGTGATGATGTACACGTTTAGGAAGTACATATTTCAGAAGTCAACCTGGCTGAGAGGGAGGGCATTGGAATGAGTTCCTGGGGAGACCTTTTCACCTCAAGGACTTGGGAGTGATGCACGCAAGCAGGTGTGAATGGAGACCCCAGCTCCTGAATTAATGACAAAGATGGTTTTTATGCAGTAGTAACATTATAAAACAAAGGAAGAAAAGCCAAGTTTGACTCCACATGGTCTAGACAAGGGCCAGGACCAACAACAGAAGAACATGGGATCATTTGTTACTATTGATTTATTTTTTGGGTGATGGTGTAATAATTGCTCTTGCTTTTTGTGCCTCATGTTTCCTAGAAGCTGTGATGCTGGGGTGGGGTGGGACAATTCAATACGGATCGTGATAATTGGAAGTGAGTTTTGTGCAGAGAGCCAAGCAGCACAGGGCTGCTTCCTTGTGCTGGTTTCAATATAAGAATATGCATCTGCTTATAATTTAATAAAAATGCCCACGAGAACAGAGGATGCACTGCCAATTTTCTAGCCTCTTTGAAGAATCCCCCAAGTGTTAAGAGACTGCGGAATAGACTTAAGGCTTACGTAATGACTAATTTGGTTGCATGGTGCTGCCCCTTCCTGTTAGGCAGGCCTGCTTTCCGAAGCCTGCCTGTGTTCCAAGCTGATGGCAGATTTATCTGGGTTCTTACTGGGCAGTGTCAGTTAGAGAGGTCTGGCTAACTTTTCACAGAAGTCTCAAAGTCTTCCTGAAAATAACTGAAAAGCTGCAAAGTAAAGGAAGCGACCAGCGTCTGGCCAAACTCTGCAACTATCGCAATGTGAATTCATTTGGGAGTGTCAGGTTTTCATCCATAAACTAAGGGCGTTGGGCACTAGATCAACAGGAAGCTCCTTTAGATTCTGGTGACATATGTGACTCCTCTCTCCATACCAAAGCACATATATACGAATGCATGGAATTTCGAGGGCTCCTGGAGTCCAGGCTTCAAAGCTTTGGTGAAATTATTGTAGAAGTTTCTTTTCATTCTGGAATCAGGGACAAACATATTTTCTTAGGAAAAATTTTAATGACTCTTCTCATTTCCCCTGAGATAGACAACCAAATGATACAAATTAATGTTATGTCTTTGTTCTCACATCTGACAAAATCTTATAATGGATGTTTGTTTGCCCCCATTTCCTAATGTTTTCAGTGAAATTGTGACCGCCCAAGAGTAAAGCTTTGTGCATTCTGATAGGGGTGTGAAACTTGCCTTGTAAAACAGTGAGTTCTGAGCCAGGGAGTAGCAAGATGGCACCCTGCATAGTTTTGCCACGTCCATGCCAACGAATGGTATGCAACTTTTGCCTCGTGTGCGAGAGTTTATGTCCTGTACAGCGTGATAGGAGTCTTAATGACTGGTTGTAGAGGCTGTCAAAAGCCAGTAACTTTGTATCTATCTCGTATGTCCTTACAGGGGCTTCTTCGGAAGGGTAAACACTGGTGGAACCAGTTGGCGAGAATATTTATGAAAGTAGGGGCCATTCTAATGGCTGTCCTGGGTTAGCTTAGATGCCCATTAGACACAGATGGACTGGCTGTTTCCTAATTCCCAAGCTGCGGAGTCTCTATCTGATGGTTCCGGGCACTGTCGTACCTGGGCAGTTCGTTGCATTGTGCCCGCTCAGCTACCCGTGGGGGTTTTGCTGGGTCCTTGTCACTCTCCTTGACCTCAGCTCACAGCAAGTTGTCCTCTGAGGAGCTTGCTTGTCGGGTAGTGCTAATGGTGCCAAGCCAGGTGTGGACACACGGGAAAGGGTAGGCTAACACGAGGCTCTGTGTTCCAGTCCAGGGATCTGGCCACGTGGCAGGGTGCCATGGTGTTCGCTTAAGCATGACCGATTCTTCCCCCTAGTCCCAGGGCAGAAAGTCACATGTCTGAAGCAAAGCAGAGGCCATTTTCCACTTTTCCACTCCAGATGGGTTTGGCGTTACCAGAAGAACTTTGGGAAAAGAAGAACCACAGAGTGGCTGGAGGATTAACAAAAATCCACTTGAGTCCTTTAGCCCACACGAAAGATGGCCACTACAACTATAGTCGAATTGGAATCAGACTCAGGTTCTTAACGTTTTCTATACCTTTATTTGGCTTTGCATTTTAGAATGTTTTCATTTCTGCTGAATCAAGAACCTAAACTATATTAACAACTGCCTGGGAATCTGGCTTAGGTTCGAGAAAGTGCAGAGCTTAGTGGGTTCAGTCCTCTTGATTTCAAATTGTTAAGTTGACCGAGTTGGTAGCCTTGCTCTACTTTTTTCTTCAATAAATAAGGTATATTAAAAAAATCTTAAAAAAATCTTTTTTTAATATTTTATTTATTTTAGAGGGAGAGAGAAATAGAGCACAAGCAGCAGAAGGGCAGAGAAAGAGGGAGACACAGAATCCAAAGAGGCTCCAGGCTCTGAGCTGTCAGCACAGAGCCTGACACGGGGCTCGAACTCAAGAACCGTAAGATCATGACCTGAGCTGAAGTCAGACGCTTAACTGACTAAACCCCTCAGGTGCCCCTATATTTTTGAAGAAATCTTGAGCCTTTGTTGAAACTAGCAGTTTTTCCTTCTTAGGTTGAGATGTACGTTACTTACAGGGCATAACTTATGAATTCATTTGGCAGTTACATTTTTTGCCTGTTTAAGGAACTCACTTGAAGACAGGGATCTGATGCAGGACCCAAGCCAGAGGAATCTCCAAGATGGGAGGGTAAAGAAAGGCAAGGAGTTTGACGACTGGAGTCAGCAGTGTGAGGCTCTAGGGCTGCCGGCAGGTTATGTGGGGCTCGGCCCGCTGGAGGGACCCCGGAAAAAGGGGCCAGCGGGAGCAGATGCAGAAGGTTGGTTGATCCAAAGTCCTTCCCCCTCCTGTGTAAGAACCAAACAAATATTAAAAATATATTATCTACCCATTTGATAAAAGATTTCCAGAGAAAAAAGTAGGTTTTCAGAAAGATACCTAACACAGGAGTAAGCTGTAAATTAAAACAGAAATTGAGACGATATAAAAATATAAAAAAATATAAATGGGAAAAGTAAGCCAAGTCTGGGGTGGGGGTGGGGACTGTATTACAGAAATTCAGATCATATGTTACTGGGATCGAGCAGACAGATGTGAATCCAGCAAATGGAAAGCAGGCAAACCCCATTCTTCTTGTCTGTAAGAAGAAAATACATTCTTTAGAGGAAGCCAGCCTAGCTCTCTGTTACTGAGTTCTGAAAGAATGTCTCACCGAGGCTTCGTGCGCCAGGCACAGAGGGATGTGGCGGGCTGTGTTGTCGGCGGTGTCTAAGCACCGAAAGGAAATGCATTTACTAAGGCCGGTAAAGGGTCCCTCCCAGAGGCCACGCCCCTCATATGTTCCTCGGGGAGAGACAGCGTGTGGGGAAACACAACGACGTGGTCCCAGCGTGTAGATTCCTGATGCTTTATCTGCTGCTAACGGGGGCGGTAATGATACCCTTCGGCAGAGCTCCTGAACGAGTCACCCCACCCCCACCGTGTATGTCCCAGGAGCATTGACCTCCAAGTTCTTATCCCACCACCGCCATTTCCTAGCTCTGTGATCAATGACTGGGTGGCCTCTCTGAGCCTCAGTTTCCTCATCTGAAAACTGGGATGATTGCCCCTGGGATTGTTTTGAAGATTATGAGAAAAATAGTCGTGAAAGACGGTGCGCAATACCTGCTACAAGATACACAAAACCCAGGGACGGCCTGTGTGGGGTGGGGATTCCCAACCTTTCCGAGTTACAAGAAATCATTTTATCATCAAATATTTCAGACATATACATGACAGCCCTTCTACTTTCCATACCCATGGACAGAGAAAATATATGATAGCAATACTTTATTTATTTAATAGATTTTTAATTTTTCTTAAATTTATTTTGAGAGAGAGAAAGAGGGAGGGAGGAGCAGAGGGAGAACAAGAGAGAGAAACTCAAGCAGATGTTGTCCTGCTGGACGTTGTGGGCCCCACTCCTTAGCACACACAGGCTGAGGGACAGGCCCACCCTGTCATTCTGGTAGCCAAACCACCCCTTCTCTGGAGTGAAGGCTTAATAGTGGATTAATCCACTTCATTGCCACATTGAATAATGTCTCTTTCAAACTCATGTCCAACTAGAACCTCAGAATATCCAGTAAAGTCTTTGTGATGTAATTAGTTAAGCTTAGGGTAGGTGTCCCCAAATCCAAGGCTGGGCCCTAAACTCAACGACTGTTGTCTTCATGAGGAGGCTAAGTGGAGGTACAGACATGCACCTAGGGAGCACGCCTTGTGGAGACAGTAGAGACAGCAGCAGGGGTGGGACTGAGGTGTCTGTAAGTCAAAAAACACTGAGGAGACGCCAGGAGAGAGACACCAACAGATTCTTCCGTAGAGACTCTAGAAGGAACCAAACTTACTGACACCTTGATTTCAAGCTAATGGCCCCCAGAACTGGGAGAGAATACATTTAAGTCGCCTCATGTGTATTATTTTTTACAGTGACCTTAGCAAACGAATCCATTGTCATGCTCATTGTTTTCAGTGTTTTTATTAATTGATTTTTTCTTATGACCAATGTCCGTAATAGAACATTTAGAATATAAAATCATACACAAAAGGTAAATAAAATCAGTCACCCTTTATTCCACCACTCGAAGGTAACTATTGCAAACATTCTGATGTTTATTCACCCGGACTTTCTCTGTATGTGTGTGCGTGTGTATGTGAGTGTGTGCGTGTATGTGTGCGTAAATTACTTTTTAAAACGATTTTCAGATGATAAGTATCTGTGCTTCTGTGCTTTACTTCTGACCTGGTAGAAGCACAGAAATCAAAACTCATGCAGCGTCCTTTGTACTATCCTCAGACGGCATTTCAGACAGTTTCAATCTTTCCCTAAACCAGAGAGTGGTCCAACTGGCAGGGAGGCCCTCCCGCTCCTGACAGACAGATGCTGACATGTGTCTGATAAATTTAGCGCTTAGCTGTAGCTTATGTTCAAGTCGGCGGTGCCCAGGAGCTAAGGCAGAACTGTAGTATGTAAAACCTCGACAGCCTGTGGGCTTCAGGAGTCAGCATGTCTTTATCATTAGCTCTGTTTACCAAGAAAAGTCTTTTGAAGGGTTTCCCTGTGGAACAGGGTTATTTCCAAACGGCATATGGTGAAAATGTTACATGCGCTTAGCGCAGCTTCTCTGCGCCTGACAGGTTAAGGCGGGGGCGGGGGGGCAGGGGATTGCTCTTGGCAGCTCAGAGTGGCCCCTTGAACTTGGGCTGTCTGCTCCCTGGCTGTGCCGGCAGCGTTAGCTCTCTCTGCGGCTGATGGGGAGAAAGCCAGAGCAGAAACACAAGGGCGGGCGCTGGCCGTGGACGGCAAGATCCGCAGAGGGCTCAGCGCCAGCTCTTCCCTGGGCAGGTGGGGGGTCCGTCTTGTGCCCCCAGAGTGGAGCCGAATGGCCGTCATCGGCCTGAAGGGGCTCAATATATTAGCAGTGGTGGGGTACAGACCCTCCAGCTCTCCACTGCCGGAGGACAGTAAACTTCTCCAAGTAAAGAGAAGTTAAACTGCCGCTGGGAGGAAGGGCGGACCCGGAGCTCCCGAGTGTGGACGCTGAAGGCTAAAGCCCCGTTTGCCGAAGCATCAGCGCAGAGGCCGTAGGCTGGTCCGGCGCGCACGCGCGGAGGTCCTCGGAGATTTTTCTTTCTCTTCCTCTTCTCCCCGCTTCCTCTCCTCCTTCCCTTTCTCCCTCTCCTCCTCCCTTCCTTTTTGCTTTCCTTCCAGTAATTTGAATTTGTACTAACATACAAATATGCCAGAGGGGAGGGTCTCTGGCTTTCTCAGAAACAGCAGACTTGGCGCCTCTTGCATGCATGCCTCCTGGGGAAGCCCTGGTTGAAGCTGGGCAGTGGCCCTGCCCTGGGCTGGGAGCTGTGCTGTCCGGGCTCCAGAGCCCCCACCCCTGACCCCCCTGCTGTTATTGCCCGGCCCCAGGTGACCGCGTGGGGGTGTTCTGGCCATCTGAGCAGGACCTGTGCTGTCCAAGCCATGTCACCACGAGCCTTCCCAGCAGGGACAGGTACGGTGGTCCTGGCTCGCATTTCCTCCAAGGTCTCTTTCACCCGGGGTTCTCCCTACCCCCACCCAATTCGGTTTCTTGAACTGGACAATGAGCGCACTGGGGTAGGTGGAGTTTTTGTGACTCTCTGTGCCCAGGGAAAGGCAAATGCCACCTTACTTGGAACTGGCGCAAATGATGTTGCCTAGAGGAGGACTGGGGAAGTGACCTGCTCCAGGAGTCAGATGGGTCTTGTGGGGCCGCTGCTCGGAGCCGCGGTGCGCGAGGCAGGTGAACGCAAGCAGCTGGGGTGGAGACGGAGGTGGGGGTGCTGGAGATGCTTACTTGCCGGCACCTCCCTCGCAGCGCCCCCTCTGCCTAGGAGCCCTCTGTTGCGGGAGCACAGGCGAGCACCCCTGCACTTGGGAGACTCTGCCATCAGCTTGGTGCCCCCTTCCTGCGGCGACCTGAGCGCGTCCTGAATCCAAGGGTCACCTCCGCGGCCTCTGGCGCCCAGCATCGCCCAGCATCGCCCACCATCGCCCCAGAAGCCACCAACTGATCCTCTGCTTCCGTGCTTATCCCTCTATGGTGTTATTTTCTTTCTTTTTAAAAAATTTTTAATGTTTATTTATTTATTATGAGACAGAGAGAGAGTAAGTGGGGGAGGGGCAGGGTGGGGGGGGGGGAGAGAGAATCTCCAAGCCGGCTCCCCACTGTCAGCCCAAAGCCTCGCCGGGAATTCCATGTCACAGATGCTGAGATCATGACCTGAGCCCAAATCAAGAGTCTGCAGCTTAACCGACGGAGCCACCCAGGTGTCCCCTGTGGTGCATTTTCTCTACAAGGGTTAGAGTAATACTGTTAAACCTAAGTCAGACCCGGGCTGCCCTGCTTGGAGACCCTGCTGTGGCATCACCTGCTCTGCGGAACCAAGTCCCGCTCATCGCCTTGGGCTGCGCGGTTCCTTTCCGGCTTCCCTGGGCCCTCCGCCCCGCCCCTCCCGCTCTGCCTGGACTCCGCGTGCCAAGTTCATTTCTGTCCTTTGGTCGTGGCATTTCTGCTCCCTCTACCTGGGCCATTCTACCCCAGGCACGGTGGGGCTCCCTCCTCACCCCCCTCTGGCATCACCTTGGCTCCCTTCTGGCATTCTCCCTGGTCATGCCCTCCCTTCCCCCCTCGCCCCCCCCCCTCCATCCTGCTTATGTTAACTCCACAGCACAGAGCAGGAGGGAATGCCTCATTTATTTGTGGACTTACCTATCTACTTACTGTTGGGGGCTGAATGTTTGTGTCCCCACACATTTGTTTGTTGAGGCCCTGTCCCTAATGTGATGGTATTTGGAGGTGGGGCGCTTGGAGGGTAATTGGGTTCAGAAGAGGTGGGAGGATCGGGCCCTTGTGGTGGGATTCGTGCCCTTCTAGGAAGAGGAAAACAGACCAAAGCGCATGCTCTCTTTCTGTCTCTCTCTCTCTCCACACGCTTGCACCAAGGAAAGGCGGCGTGAGGACCCCGCACGCCAGGAAGTGGGTTCTTACTGAAAACCAAAGCTGAGGCCCATTGTCTTGGACTCCCAGCCTCCAGAACTGTGAGAAAGAAATGTCTTGTTGGAGCCACCCAGACCCTGGTGTTTTGTCATAGCAGCCTGGGCCCAGACGCTTACTTACGGATCTACTCTTACCTAATAGAAACTGAGCATCGAGAGGACAGAGGTCATTTTTTTCTTGCTCACTACTGTAATCCTGGAGCCTGGAGAAGTGACTGGCATGTCGTGGGCACTCGATAAATACTGTTAAATGTGGAGTGAATAGGCCTCTGGGGTTTCCTCCAGTCCTGTGCTTCTGGGACCATCCACGAGTTCCTCCGTCTCCTGCGGGTACGATGTGAGGAGCTGGTAATTTTCTGAAGAATTTAGAAAGTGGTCTTCATTCCAGCGGTGGGGGGGCGGGGGCTCCCACATGAAGTGGGGGAGACTCGGGTGGATGTGCAATGATGGTGGCTTTAACCATCATTAGTTATTAACCTATATAAAACAAAGTAGTCTGAGAGTGGAGGTAAGAGAGGGCAAGCCAGTGCATAACAGCTAAAGGACAAAGTCGGGTGGTCCCGTCCCAGGCTAGCGTCCTGGTCCTGTTTCATCTTGAGAGCGGTGAATATTTTAAAACATTTTTTTAAAATGTTTATTTATTTTTGAAAGAGAGAGAGAGAGAGAGAGAGAGAGAGAGAGAGAGTGAGCAGGGGAGGGGCAGAGAGAAGGAGACACAGAATCCGAAGCAGGCTCCAGGCTCTGAGTTGTCAGCACAGAGCCCAACACCAGGCTCAAACTCACAAACCGGGAGATCATGACCCAAGCCATAGTTGGGTGCTTAACCGACTGAGCCACCCAGGCGCCCCAGAGAGTGGTAATGTTTTAAAGCCTCTTGTCCGCTAAGGTATAGTTTTTGTTTTGTTCTGTTTTGTTTTGTTTTTTGGGCAGAAAGAGAGAGAGAGAGAATCTTTAAACAGGTTCCATGCCCAGCACAGAGCCCGACATGGGGGCTTGATCCCAGGAGCCGTGAGATCATGACCTGAGCTGAAATCTGAAGTTGGGTGTTTAGCCCATTGAGCCATCCAGGTTCCCTCCTTCCTTCTTCTTCTTCTTTTTTTTTTTTATTGCTCTTCTCTTTCTTGGATTCCTATATAATTTGTGTAAATAAGAATATAAATAATAAGAACACTATCTTCTATCTATCCTGTGTTTTATGGTTTTCAAAGCCCCTTATTTTTTATTTAAAAAATGTTTATTTATTTTTAAAAGAGTGCAAGCAGGAGAGGGGCAGAGAGAATTGGGAGCGGGCTCTGCGCTGACAGTGCAGAGCCTGATGCAGGGCTTGAATTCATGAACCACCAGATTGTGACCTGAGCTGACGTCTGACGCCCAACTGACTGAGCCACACAGGTGCCCGTACCTTTTTTCTTTTTTTAAACTCCTCCGTTGGTAGTTCTTATTATCTTTATTTTACAGATGAGGACAATGAGGGTCAGGGAGGTGAGACTCTAGAAAGCAGAGAGAGCGGCCTTTCGAAGGTAAGGGCCCAATGCAAGAGACGCTCCCAGAAGGCACTGTGGTGCTGGGGACGCAACATGGGAGAACACGAAGCATTCCATGTAGACACTATTGTCACTAATCACTTGGCGATACTCAGCAAGGAACTTTCTCCTGCATCTCACTATCTTCAAGGTCCTCTCTCAAGGTCCCTTCCCAATCTGAACTTCCAGGAGTTCTAGACTTCTCAGAATGTCCCAGGGCATACGTAATAGAAGGTTCGTCTCTTTCCTACCCCCCAGGGTGTGGTGGAATCTTGAATTAATGGAAGGCAGCCAGCAGTGCCCCTAGGTAGAAACTGGCCCTGGTGCAGATAGGCTGCTCTGAGCAGAGAGTCACACGTAAGGAGAACAATAAAGGCTGTGGGATCCTTCTCTTTGGGATTCTTCACTTTCACTTGAACTTGGGAGGATAAGCCCGTTTCTCCCCAGGAATAACTCTTTCTGCCACTTCCCCATATCCAGCAAGCAAAAATATCCAAGTATCCTCTTATTTAATTCAGTCTCTTTGTTCTTCATAGCTTGTCCAGCGGTGAGATTACACGTGCATGAAAATTAGTCCCCTTTGAAGAAGGCGTTTAAGTAATTTTAGGAGGGCCACGTGGCCATCCAATATTGGCACAATTAAGAAAAAAAGAGGTCTCCAGTAAATACAGAGGCAGAGTCACAGCATACAGACAAACACCCTTTGGCTCCACCCCTTCTCCTCCCGTTTTATGTGATATTTTCAAATATTAACCAGCAAGTGCATTTATCATTCCGCAAGGTCAACTAAGGTCATCACTGTAGTACTTTTTACAGGGGAAATAAATCCCTTCCCTTTGAGGGGCTCATCGTTCGTTAGGGTGAGTCAGGGAATTCTCAGGATGAGTTTTCAGTGGAAATGTCACCACTCGGCTTATAATTATAACCTTCACTCAATGCAGACAGTCAGGCAGAAGGGCCACAGCAAATAGCCTCAATTAGAAAATGACATGTTTGGTGAAAATTCCCCTAAACAAAGGCTTCCTGCAGTGATCCGACTTCCTAACATTCCCCACTCTCTCAGGAAAATAACCGACTGGACAAAAATGTGGGAACAAGCAACGAAAGCCTTGGCTTGCTTTCTAGAGGCCCCTCCAGCGCCCGATGGTCTCAAAGGCCCACGGCATTCAGCAACGGCTTGTAGGCTGCTTCCTACAAGTGAGGATTTACACGCATCCCAAACTTACACCATCTGTCCCACGCTGGTCTCTGGAGCGGGGCTTAAGAGATGCGATGTTTTGTGTGTTCCTTTGGGGGCTAGGAAGGCAGGTGGAGCTATGGCAGGAAGAAACCTTCTCCTCTCTCTTTCTTCACAATAAGCCAGGAGATAAAAATCTGGTTCTTATCTATTTTTATTATGAAAACTCCCCTCCTTAGTACCGTGATAACTGGCATGGAAGTTAGATTTTCGAGATCGGTTTGCGAGTGACGATACGAGGTGTAAACTCAGGCTCCCGATAGGTCAGAATCCCAGGCTTCATCAAGATGACAGAAGTGATCGCCGCTATCAGAAAACCACCACGATGGTGTTACCCTCGTGGTAGCAGGAGTCGAGCAGGGACTGGAAGGGAGCCTCGGGTGGCTGGAGATTCCGGTTCTTGACCGTGGGGACTGTGACCCAGGTGTGTTCTGTGAAAACTCATTGAGCTGTAGGCTTGTGCCCTTTTCCAGATGTATGTCATATTGCGAGGGAATATTTAAAAACATTTGGTCCGTGCGATAATCAAAACTTTCGATTTCACTCAAGGTTATGACTTCCCCAGCTCTACCTGGGGGTCTTTTGCCCTTTTGGAAGGGAAGCGTGTGTGTGTGTGTGTGTGTGTGTCTGTGTGTGTGTGTGTGTATGTGTATAGGGAAGGTCCGCTACCCTCTGTCTCCCTCAGCCCGTCTCACTTACTAGCTGTTTCTGAGCCCTGGCTGGGGGGGGTACGAAGAGTAAGGAGACCACAGCGTTCTGAGGTGACGAGCACAAAGTGAGCAGAGTAAATGCTGCGGACATTCCTCCCACGGCCAGTCCCACAGGTGCTGTGAGTAGCAGAGGCTAATGACCCACAGTTGTCCCCTTTCCACTTTTGGAAGAATTTGCCCTTGGCCAGATAGAGCTACCTCCCTGGGTGATGCTCCTGCCTCTCCCCAACCTGCTCCCCACTCCTTTCTCCTTGTTCCAAGCAGCAGCCAATGACCAGGTGACAAGGGGGTAAAGCCTGGCCTCTTTCCACAGGACAGACCAGTGCTCCCTGTGGGGCCAGTGAGAAGCTAGCCTCTCGCAGAGACCATACCCTTGTTTTGTGCTTTCCCCGTCCCATCCTGACAGCTGTTCCTCAGTAACTACGTCACAAGAATGCCCATAGTGGGCTCTGCTCCAAGGGAGCCCAGCCGCGGACAGCTGGCCCCGAGCTCTCCAAGCCTTGGGAGAGTTGAAGCCTGAAGGCTTCTCTTAGTTCCCTTGTAAGCCTTCTCTGCTCACCGGTGCCTTTTCTCTTCAGACATTCTCACCCTCTAATGCTCTCTGTTCCTGTGGCCACAGATCCCCTCATCCGCCCCTGGACACCAGAGGGTCCCCAGCTGACTTCTCTTCTGGTTCCCCTCTCCATGCCGGCTTCCAGTCAGTCCTTTGGAAACCCTCTGCCAAACTCCAGGAGAGCAAGCTGTCTAGCGCTGTCGCCTCCCCTCTGTCAGCCGTCCCTCACATTTTAACGGTTGTTGGCTAAGTTAGAAAGTCCCACATTATACCCCAACTATGAGGCGGCATCTAACAAACTCCCTAAGCTGTCCCCTTGAGGCCACCTGAAAGGGGATTTGAGGGACGGGTGGTATTCAGGGTGCAGCCTTCTCCAAGGAGTGGGTCACAGAAATGTGAAATGGTTATTGAATGGCCTTTTGGACAGTTTAACATCTGATATTTATGTCTTGATACCCAATTAAAACTTCCAATGTAACATCTTGTCACACTAACATACTTGAAGAGGGCGTTAGAGTTTGCCAGAAAGGCCACGCTGTTGCATCAGTTGCGAGTCCCTTGACCATGCTGGTATTTTACCTCTGTAGTTTTTCTGAATTTTCCGCTTGGCTTCAGGCCAAAAGAAATTCTGGATGCTACTTGCCAGCTTCAAGAGGACCCCATAGACCCAGGACCCAAATTGCTGCTCGTATCACTGGGGACACCCTGGTTTTCCTCTCCCATGTTGCGTTCTACATTCTACTGGCCCATCGCGAAGTTTCCTAGTGAGGCTATCTCTCAAGAGTCCAGATAGCTTCTTAGGTTGTGTGATAAACTGGAAAGAGCTCCAATAATTCTGCCTTCCTAGCTCCTCCCCCTGCAAAAAGCCGTCCTGTCCTCATTTTCCTCAGCTGAAAATGAGGGAAGTCTCCTGGGCAATCCCTAAAACCCCCTTCACTATTACACGCTGATGCTGATGTTAACGTAGCATCAGTTGTCAGACTGTATCAACCCGTCCGTTTAGAAAAAGAAGTCGGCCTAACATCCATCTTTGGAGGCGGCCTCCGTCTGCCCGTCCTGGTTATTTGTCATGACAGTGCGATGGTGTCAGGGGGAAGCAGGCATGTGAACAAATGTCACCCTTGGCGGGGGAACTGTGAGTCTCCTTTTAGATACCGTGGAACAATCTTGCAAAACAAAGTCTAGCAACAACGCAGGTCAGACAAGTTGGGCCCCTTTACAAATAGCAACCCTGCGGGTTCATATAAACAGAAGTGAGGCAGCTCCTATTTTCGCTGAATCCCCTACTTGGCAACTGAGGAACAACAGTAAACTGCTTGTTGCTGGCTTCTGTCTCTGTCAGGAAAAAAAAAAAAAAAAAAGAAAGTCGACTCCCAAATGTTGTTGAGTTTTTTGCTTTATTAAGAAACTTGATAAATATAGTTCAGTCAGTGTGTGGTCCATCTTGGATTTATAGCCAGTTTTCAAGCCTTCCAGAAGAGGTCACAGTGTAAAACCTCACGCCTCATGTTTGCTTTGATGACAGAAAACTTGCGAAAACATGAAGCCCATGGGTTCCTGACTCAGTCTCCCAGGTGTGGGGTGGCAGCCCTTCCCTTCCCTCCCCGCCTCCCTTCCGTCTGCCCTGACCATGTCTGCTTCTGTCCTTCCTGGAGCTGCCCAGGCCTTAACCCATGCGTGCAACCTTTTCAGAGGACTGTTGACAGGTTTGAAAATAAAGCAGGTGATGTAAAGAACAACACGGAGTCATAGATATATGAAAATCAACCAGTTTGCCTCTACGGCGTAGAGATTAGCAAGGATCAGCTGTCCGGCCAGACTGCTCCTGGGAGGCAGGCCTCCTCCTGGCCGAGACCCCGGCAGCTGAGCCCTTCTCTGCCTCAGCTGCCTGGCTGCTACTCTAGGTCATCTCTGTTATTCTCAGACACTCCTGTGCTGTCCCAGAATGCCAGGGCACAGGGGCCACCGAATTGCTCAGATGAACCTAAAAGTTGGTTGGTGGCATGGTGCTCGGGCAGAGTCTTTCCCTGTGGCCTGGTTCACTGCCCCTTACAAGTGAGTGGCTGGGGGCAGAGCCCTGGGGCTGAAAGCCAATGTGGCCGGGATAGGCTATGGTCCAAGGAGACCCATTATGGACAAACAACCCCCAGGAGGCATTGCTGGGTTGCTTGGGGTCATACGTGTACTTCTGGATTTGGGGGGCAAGAGTAAAGCTGTTATCTGAGAACAATACTCAGGAATTCTGAGATCTATGCAAGGAGACAATACTCAAATCCTGGAGGTGGCGTGGCGTGTCACCTTGTCTTGTCATTTTCCTACTACTTATTTCTGTTCTTTATTTATATCGCTGTGCAAAACAATTGTTCTTCTTCCATACATCAGTGGGATGGGGGCTTGTATTTCTTTGTGTAGATGTATCAAAACCTCTCTGGAAAAAAAGGGACATATAAGAGGCTCCTGGTATTGGATACCAGTGAATGCTCTGGAAAGAACCCAAATGATGATAGGAACCACGAGAGAACCATGCAATGGCGGATCCTTCATAAAAAGTATTCATATTCACGGTGATCCCATTTTAAACACATCCTGACCCTTTCAGAAACCCTGTGTCTCTGTAGCCCGCCCATGACTTGACATCCCTCAGCCCATCCCTGCCGCCATGTTGTAGAACATGGCTGTCAGGTCCAGTATGAACCCTGGGTGAGGCACTGGGATTTGAGAGGTCACACAAATGAGATACAGCCTCTGGATTTCTCCTCAGAGGGAAATTTCACAAACCTGCTCTCCCCTCCCCAGATCGAACGATCACACTGGCATGTGACATTGTGAGGTTTATCACGATGCGAGAGATTGTCCGGTGATGTCAAGGAACTGAGGAAACCACAGCCGTCTGGAAACAGGCATGAAACATGATCCCCTTGAGAACAGAAGGCTGAGTTTCTTTAATGGTTACGTCAAAACTTCCTGTCTTTAGAGAACCTATTAACTGGGTGGAGAGGCTGAATGCACACTGGTGAAAATCTAGAAAACATCACAAATGAGTGCAAAGACTAACTCCGTGGGGATACGTGAAAGCCTGCCTTTTCTTGATACACCCTGTGGTTCAGTCCAAGGACGACATGATACTCCCTTCGTTGTCTTGCACGTTCCTCTTACTTGGTGACAACATGCGAAAGACATGTGTACCACATTTGCTATGACATTGAGTCCTTACAACCACATTAGGAGGCAGGTATTATCATTCTCTCCATCTTACAGATGCAGAAACTCAACTGAAAAGCTTAAGCAAACTGTGTACGGTTGTGCTGATAGTAAGAGGCAGAGCTAGGGTCCAGCTCAGGCAGCCTGTGACCTTAACCCCTGGGTGCACATGCGGAGAGAGAGCTACTGTTCTAGGAATCCTTCCAGGACCAGCTTGTGTTCACAAGATTTCTTTGCCAGGAGCCCTGGAGCCCAGGCTGGTGCCTTGAGTCCAGTGTGGCATTCCATGCTGCCCTGCACAGAGTCATTTGCACCCATGTGTGCATGATCTTGTCAGGGTGTGACATGCCACCTTGCGTATCCCCCATGTGGCCTTAGTCAGTGCTCAACAACTATTCCCACTGACCTGGCTAGTGTCTGAGCAAGTTAAATAAAAAAATAATGCGATACTTTATGAGGCTTCTGCTGTGTACATAAATTGTTTCATTCTATCCATACAATGTTTAGTATTCTCCTTTTTCAGTGAGGAACCGGCCTCGGGAAGATTAATAACTTGCTCGAAAGTCTCAGAGGTAGAGAGGCAGGGTTGAGCTCCAGCTACCGATTTGTCAGATCCCAAAGCCCCTCTCCTGCTTGACCTCCGTGTCCAAATGCTGGGACACTGGGGAGGGAAGGGCATGTCCTGTTGGAACGAGACCTTGGAGGTGAGCTTCTCACGAACGGGGCTTCCTGAAACCTGTGATTTTGTGTAAGTCACACCGCATGATGTGAAACCGAAGCATCGGCTGGTGGAAACAACGCCAGCCCAGAAAAAGCTGATCGAGCCATCAGCACCCAAAGCCAGGCTAGTTACCGTTCTTGAAAAATGAAATGTATCGATCCCCCCTTGCTCCTAAAGCAGGTGTCAAATACATGAAACATCATATGTAATCAGAGTACATGGGCATTTGTGTCACTGTGCACAATTAAAACTAGGTTCTGCTATTCCTGGGAAACATATTTTTAGTTTAAGCTAGGGTGTAATGAGATCTCTAAAAATAACACCGTGAAAGGTGAGGCTGAGCGTGGGGGGTGAGTTCACCCCAGTGCTGAGGCAATAAAATATTATTCACGGTCCATTTAAAGCTCTGCAGCCTTGGGCCAACTTTTTTGCCTGAACAGAAGTTTGGTTCATCCTGTTTGGATCCAACTCAGTTTCCATCTAAATAAATGGTGGTGGTCTGAGCAAGAGGAACTTAGAATATAATAGGCCACAGGAGGAATTTTGCAGCAGCTGGAGACCCCCAGGCTGGTTTCTCTCTGCTGGACTCTGGTTACACTAGGGCGAGAGGCTTGGATATCCAGTGTTGAGACCACCCCATGGCCTGGCCGGCCCACTGCCCTGCAGTGGAGGGGTCAGACACAGAGCATGGCACCCAATAGCAAGGGGAAAGAGTTGAACCGAAGCTCGGAGCAGATGTGAGGAACTTCAAGATTTTAATAATTCAGGCTCTGGTGGGGATATAGTTTTCCCGGCAGAAAAGCACCGTATTAAGTGTACCATCCATAAATACTTTGAACACTTGCACGCATGCGCACAGCTTTCACCACCTGAAGCCCGTTCACACGGGCGCCCGTGGCCAGGACTCCTGTCCCCTTATGAAGCGAGACCTGATAGTGGCAGCAGGTGATCCTCAAGTGTCTTATCTCGCTCTTGTCATCCTCTGTCCTTGGGCTGTGCTAATAATGAAGCTGAGATACAGGCTGAGTTCTGACGATGATCGGTCGACTTCAATCTCTTTCGTGGTCACAAGCGTTTGCTCGCTTGTTTATCTGTTTATTTATATTCAACCTCCACCAACGCAGATCCAGCGTGAGGTTGTAGGCTCCATCCTACCCAGTGGCGCACAGACATCTTGCCATAGAAATTGGTCCAGTACAAGCCAGGCTGCTATGGGAAAAATTGCCCATAGCTCAGTCTTTCCCATTGATACTAGCAGGGTGGTTGAATGGAGGTTACACCCAGGGAGCTAAAGCGATTACAATTCTGAAAATTCAGTCTCAGTCAAAGGCAATGCTAAGAACGACCTTTGACATGCACAGGGCATGGGATCACATTTACAGTGCTTTGTCCAGAGGCAATCAAGAGCTATTGAAATTTTCTGTTAGAACTTGAATACCTTTAGGCAATTATTTGTTTGCCATGCTAAGATGCTTGGCTTGTACTTCCTGGGGCTGATGTGGACTGACCATGTATATGTGTGACTATTTGTTTTATCCATAACTTGGCTGAAATCTGTGCCCTACCTAGTCAGAGAAGGCTTGGTTTTAAGAGCAGCAGGGCGTTGTTAGATTATCAAGGCCAACTCCATAATTGTTATAGTGGATATTAACACCCAGGTTGGAGAAATGACTTACTCAGCATCACCTGGCATTCAGTTTGGGTTTGGAGTTGCTTAAATACACAAGTTAACCTTTACTGAATTTTTACCGTTCAGTTTCATAAAGTAGGACCTACCCTACATAGACCTTTGAGTAGTGTATCTTTACCTCTGCTGGTTTCCTTTTGAACAATTTCCCTACCTAGGCAGAAGCCTCATTCTGAGTCCACTCCATTCCTGTTAGTTCTGAACAGGTCCTTCTCTGAAACTGTTAGCAGGAAAGGACCAGAAGAGTGCACTCACACTCTGGCAGAAATGACCGATAGTAGCTGCTTTCCCATTCGTATATCTATGAGAGATTAAATTCCATTCAAAGTGTTAAAATTTAGTGACAGCATTTGAGGCTGTGGGGAATATTTTGGCAAAGTGACCACTGAAATTACACTATGGTGTGGAAATTGAGGGGCCTGACTTAGGCCTGCCATGGAATTACAGGATGAGAGATCGCATAAGCCGTTGACCCATGCACTTTGCTAATAGATAAAGAAACTGAAATCCAGAGGAGAAAAGTGTGTTTTCCCCAATATCAAGGAGCTAGTTAATGACAGAGCAGAGCTGGGCCTCTAGGGATTACAGAAAGCTGAAATTGGCACGACATGGTAGAAGTGTTTATCTTTTTCTGCTCATGTATTCATTCTTTTGTGAAAATTTTTTTGTGTGCTTACTCCATGTCCAGCAGGGTTTGGCATTGAACGATGGACCAAGGGGCACTGTTCCTGCCCTCTAGGGGCTTACAGTCAAATATGGTGAGTGCATCAAAGAAAAAAGACACTGTCGCACACCACATAATTAGTTATAAACTCTGAGAAGTGCCCTAGAGCATGATACGGTGCTGAGAGAGAGAATAGGAGGAAGGAATTCGTTCAGGTTGGAGCTCTGAGGAAATAACAATGGCATGACGGCCAATGACGTCCATTTTGTTTCCAACCTCCTCTAATAAAATGGCACCCTGCCCCAGAGCTCCCTCTCATCTTGCTTTGTGTCTTTTCTTAGCATGTATCACCATCTGACTCAACCTGTATTTATTGGGTTGTTTATGTATTGCCTCCAACTAGAATGGAGACTCCAGATGGACAGGGAGTTTCATCCAGTGCCTAGAAATGTGATCGATAATCACTGTTAAATGAATGAATGAGTGAATGAATGAATGAATGGACTGGAGCTAAGGTCTGCAAAGAGCCAGGAAAAGGGCTGCCAAGATCTGTATGCAGAGAATTTCCTGGCAGAGGGAATTATATGTACAAAGAAAACAAGGGGATGGAACTTACCCCAGAGAGTCTAAAAGAAGGGAGACAAACGGCCTGCAGTGGGGCCGGAGAAGTCAGCAGAGGCTGACTTGGGCAGAGCCTTGAAGCCATGATTGGAATTTTGAGGTCGAGCCCAAGTTAGATGGAAAGATGTAGATAGGCTTTATGCAGGGAGTGTTTTGAGTGGAAGTCCCCACAGAGCTTGGTCTCAAGAAAGTCACTGTCTATGAGAGGAGTATACACAGACACACAGCTAACAGTGTAGACTGCCCTGAGGGAATACATGCTTCTTCCTTGAGGGCCGAAGACAGGAACAACGATTGTTAATTTTCTCATTTGATTGTGGAAGGGTGCATAGGAGATGTGGGGTAAAATTAAACAAGATACATCCTTAATAGTAATAATGGAGATCCGTGCAAGAATGTTAATCACTGTCTTGATGGGGACAGCAGAAATCTGTTGTCCCATCATGCCCAATCCAAACTGGGTGGAGTTTATTCCTGGTGTCCTCCAGCCTCGCCACAGTTGGGCTGGGCTTACTGGTAGTCTGCAGTGTAACCTGGGAAACCTCTGTCAGCCACATATAGTTCAAATACAATGTGAAGACATAGCTATCAGAGCTGGGAGCAGCTGGGAGAAGTGTGTAAAAGAGTCCTACCAGATCAGGAATGGCCTGTTTTGACCACAGAAAGCCGTGTTCAGTGCCAGAGCTGAAAGGGACATTAAAGTTTCAATGGGAAAATTCTTTGGCTTTAGAAAAAACCATACTTAAGCCAACCTGGGCAAAATCCAGCCTGTCATTCTAGATCAAAGTCAGCAACCATTTTCTATAAAGGACCAGATAATCAACATTCTCTCTTCCATGGAGTGCCCGGCTTCAAGAAGAATCCAGTGCAATGAGGAAAGAGGAGCCTGCTTCCACCCAGCCATCACTGTCTGCATGAATTAATGCTGGTGATCACCTTCTCGACAGACGTCATTGCCAGATCACCCTCACATGGCTTCTGCGCTGACCAAGGATTACTGGTGTTTTGGACTGAATATATTTGTCTCTCTAAAATTCATATATTTGAAGCCCCAGCCCCCAATGTGATGGTATTAGGAGGTGAGGTCTTTGGGAAGTAATTAGGTTTAGATGAGGTCATGAAGGTGGAGCCCCCATGATGGAATTAGTATCCTTGCAAAAATACTAAGAGACTGGAGCTTTCTCTGCCATGTGAGGGTGTAGTGAAAAGGCAGCTGTCTGCGAGCCCGGAAGAGGGTCCTCACTAAGAACCAGCTCTGCTGGCATCTTGGTCTTGGATTTTCAGCCTCCAGAACCGACTGAGACAACTGACAACTGTTACACAGAGTTTTAATCCCAACTCCCTTGCGTGCTCACTCTGTCTGTACTTCCAGAACATTTAAGGGGAGGATAATAAAGTAAGTCTTCTTTACAAGAACAAATGAAGGTTTTTCAAATTAAAAAGATCTGGAAGGTGGACACTTTTGGATCTTGAAGTCCTTGTTTGAATTGAGTGAAGAGGCAAACAATACTTGCTTTGTTCACCGTGGTTCATAATTTCTTTGGGTTTTCTGTATTTGTTTATATTTTATTGAAGGAGAATGATCCATTGGGAATCATTTTATTTATCTAAGCTGGCCATGATGCTGCATTTAAGGAACAGTGTATATCAAGCACAGAATACTCTCTTACCTTTTATTATTATTCTATTTTACTTTTTTTTTAAGTTGATTTTTTTCTTTTGAGAGAGAGAACACACACAAGTGAGTTGGGGAGGGGTAGAGGGAGAGGAGAGAATCTCAAGCAGTCTCCGAGCCCAGCACAGAGCCCAATGTGGGACTCAATCCCAGTACTGTGAGGTCATGACCTGTGCAGAAAACAAAGAGTCAAACACTCAACTGACTGAGCCACCCAGGCACCCCTCCTCTATCTTTCTTATTTCTTTCCTCTTTCTGCTTCTCTCCCTGCCTTCCATTTTTAATGCATATTTTTTGAGCAGACGATAAAATGTCTAACACAGTTACAGGCATTCAATCTCTTTAATTGGAAAGGAAGAGATATTATAAATACGGCAATTTGAAGATGCGTGTAAGCTGTCTAAACCCTCTGGGGCTGAAGGAATGCCAAATGTGGGGGAGGGGACCACAGGGGTTTGGTCAATCTCAGATGACTTTCTGCTGGAAATGATTTTGAGCTAGATCGTAGAAGAATGCCTTCGCGGGTTTTTCGTTAAAGGAGGAAGTAAATGGGGAAAGAATGGGAGGCCAGGTGGAGGGCGGGGCCGCAGCACACACAGTGTAAGTTTAGTTCTGAGAGAACAGCATTCAAGAAATGTTTACTGAGCAGCAATTCTGTGTGTCAGTTCCACTCCACAGGTCAAAAACAAATGAGGAGACATGTCCTCCACTTGCTGCTAATACAACGCAGGGAATTAGGAGACTTTTGCTGAGAAACTTGAAACTCCACATTTTCTCTAAAGGGGATTTAACGAAAATGTCAGAAAGTGATAAAATGTCTCTGGTCAACCATCATCCTCACATTACTCAGTTGAATTCTTTAAAGACCAGTTTCTGATTTCGACACCTCAGCGCCAAGCTTCTTCAGAAGCTTGTGTTTTTCTTCCTGGTGTGGAAAGCTCGGCTGCAAGAGACAGGCTGAAAGAGTTAATCTCTCTCTAATAGCCCCGTTAAGTGAATTTAACTTAGCTTTGGATGAGGTTTCTCTAATGGCTTCAGTGCACATGCTCAGGTGAATGGAGGAAGAAATTTTATCACTGAGCTTCCCCAATCCATTAGCTAATCTTGAGGAGAGTAACTAAGTTACTAAGAGATCCGGCTCAGAGACAGAGCAAAGACCTAACACGTGGGGTTCAAGCATGAATCCAAAGATCAGCCGTTCTCACCCACGCATTCTTAGAACTCTGTAGCTATATGTCTTTTTTTTTTTTTTTTTTTTGGTTCATCAGGCTGGGATTTTTCAAAAGTGGATCAGTTTGGAACCAGTGACACAGAAAAAGTTAAAAAATGTTTATTATTATTTTTTAGAGGTGGTAGTGGTGGCGGAGGGGAGACAAAAAATCACATTTATTCAGTGCCTTTTCTCTGTCAAAGCTGTATGTGCATGCTCACAGCTAGTTCTCACAGAGCACCTTGATCAAGACCACACATCCAAAACGAGGCAGCACTAAGGATTCGAACCTTTATTTTCTTTTTGTAAGATTTAATCTTTTCTTTTCCCACGATACCATCCTGTTTTTCACCCATATTCTTAGGTTATCATTAAACAAACACAAAAAAAGGTTATTTTATATTGTGCATCACTTTTAGGAACATGTATGCAAACATTATTTCTTTTAGTCTTCATAGTATCCTGTAAGGGAGGTGAGAATCTTTAATCGTGTTGCACTGTGCAGGCAATGACTTTATCTTCATTTTACAGAGAAGGAGGCTCGTAACAGCTCTGTGAATTGTCTTGTACTTCCTTGGCTAGGAAGTAGCAGAGTTGGAGTTACACCTAGGTCTCCTGACTCCAATTCTAAGCTCTTTCTCCTCCAGCACATCTGTTCAGTCAACCTGTGACCACATAGAATAGGGCTTCAGCCCTGGGAAGTCACCAGGAAGTATGCCCGGCACCGTGTCTGACCTTGCGTAATCTGTCTGGCTCTTTGAAGAATATTGTGCATTGGAAGAAATGATTAGTAGAGAAAAGCTAATGTGGGTATCATACCAGTGGCTACATTTTGTGAGACATTCATCGTGGGTGCGAACCCCTTTGGAAAGGGACTTGGTGTGTACCTTCATTCATTGGCATTTACTAATATTTAATGACTTTCTTCCAAAATGCAGGGAGTGTATTGTCACCTTACATCTGCACACTGACACAATGAAGTGAGCAGGTTATCAGGATTATTAGCATCAATTTCCAATTAAAAATTTTAGTGCTGAGTTAAAGACTTACAATGAGCCTCTGCCAGAGGCAGGCCTTGGTCCTCCCTAGGCTCTGTTTAGGATTCATTGGCGTGTCCCTCGAGAAGCCCGTGAATGAGCATGTCTGGAAAAATGGCATCAGGTGACTGATCATTTTGTATCTCTGGTTCATTACATTTTATTTTAGCACCTTTGTTCAATTGGTGTTGGCTCTTGATGCAGGAGCTAAAAAGATAGATATATTCTTAGTCCAGATGTCTTCCCTAATGGGCAAGTTACATAAAATATAAATTACCAAAATTAATGCAGGCAGACACAGAAATCCTGAATAATGCTATAACCTTTAAAATTATTTAATGAGCAAATATCGAAATCTTCCCCCCAATAAAATATGTCTTAATGGTATTTCAGGATAATTTTACTAACACTTGAGATGATCTAAATACCTACATTCTTCCAGATACTAGCAAAACAGGAAACTCCCCAACTCATTTTGTAAGTCTAAAACCAGACAATGACTGTACAAGAAGGGAAAATTGCTGTCCAATCTAAATCATAAATATGGATGCAGAAATCCTTGGCAAAGTGTTTCAGCAAACAACGGGAAAAAAAGGTAATTCTACAAATATCATAATATCATAATCGTCTTGAATGATTCCAAGGAATGCAAGTTAGCTATGATAACCATATGCTGATCTTTTTAGATGAAGAAAACGCATTGAATAAGTCAACACTTGTTCAAGGAAAGACCCTCTTAGCAAACTAAGAATACAAAGAAAATTCCCTAACCTCATAAAAGGCAGCAACCACAAAACCTTCAACAACATCATATTTAATGGTGAAAGATTAGAAGCATTCCCCTTAAAATCAGATAAGATAAGGATACTCGTGGAACATAACCAGTATTAGTTGAAGGTCATATTTTTGTCCTATACAACAAAAACCTCAGATGGTCTATGTACAAACTTTTAGAATGAAGTTTAGCAAGATTACTGAATTTAAGATTAGTACTTTCAAAATTGGACTTCTATGTGCCAGCAATAAGCATTTAGAATATGTAATTAAAATTAAAAAAGCATACCATTCACGACGAAGTGCAAATGACCGAGAATAGCCAAAGCATTCTTGAAGAAGAACAGGGTGGGGAAACGTGCCTTATGTACTATTCTTGAAACTGTATTAATTAAGATAGTGTACCAGCAGTCCAAAGACAGAAAAATAGACCACTAGAATAAATCCAGGAGCCGGGAAACCTTCCTTTGCACATAGGAAAATTTGGTCAGATAAAGGTTACATATTGGGGTTGCAATGGAACACGATGCTGGGCAAATTGACTGTACATGTTAAAGAAATGAAATTGGGTACCTATGTTATACCATACATAAAAATAATTTCCGGGAGGACTAAAGATTTAAGCGTGAGAAGCAAAACCTTAAATATTTAAGGAAAATTTTGCCTCATATATTTGTAGGTATGTTTATAGATTAAACAAAAAGTACAAAACATAAATGAAAAATTTGATAAATCTAACTGTATTAAGATGAATTTTTTCCAGTGAAACACACTACTAATGAAGTAATCCCCCAACCCCTGCCATGTATCTGGTGAGTTTTATACCTAAAGAGTTCCTATAAAAGTCAATAAGAAAAAGAAGACTATCCCAGTAGAAAAGATATGAATAGACACTTAACAAAGGAACAGAATTGAGAACAGAAAAAATACCTAAACTTATTGATAATCAAAGAAATACAGAGTAAAACTACAATGTGGTATTGATGAGGCTTTTTGGGGCGACAGTGGGCTTCGTGGGGTCTAGAGCCAAAGACCAAGAAAGAATTCTTGAAAATGTCTTTAGTGCAAAAAGGTGATTTTATAAAAGCATGGGGGAAGAGCTGTCCCGGGACCAAGAGGAGAGACTGGTTATATACTACGGAGTTGGGGGAGGTAAGTCCAGGGAAAGTTTCCAGTGAGATTTCCGCATCCTAAAGAAGACCCACAGGATCCTGGAGGCCTACCTATTGTTGAGCTAAGGTTGTTTTTCCCTCTAGCAAAGCATTAGCATTGAGATAGTAGGGAGTTCCTGGAGAAACATTTTACTCTGCCAGCCTCAAGTATTTGTCGATGGGCTGCAGGTTATAAGGAAATTTCATTTGATCTGCCATTTCTTTCTGCCTTTGTTTCCCACATCAGTATCACTTTATACTCCAGAGAGATACACACTAAAATCTAAAATGTCTAGTAATACGGAGTGTTGACCAAGACATAAAGTAGCAGGGCTTTCATCCACTGCTGAGGGCAGGGATGTAAGCTACTTGGCAAAGCAATTTAGCAATACCATACTAGGGATATTTGTAGATGGGGAGCATCCTCTAAGGTCCAGTTACTCCCTTTTGAGGCCCATGCTCTAAAGATATTGGCGCGCCATGCACATACAGTTGAATGTTCATTTTAGCCAAAATCTACAGAAACAATCTCAGCGACCATTCATAGAAGAATGACTATGTGAGTTGCGATGTATCAGTAGACAGTAAAATGAATGATGTCTACAGGCTTCAAAACGGATGAGTCTTTACAAATATACACGTGGAACATTGCCACTTATATAAATTCTGAAATTTGCGGGGCGCCTGGGTAGCTCAGTTGGTTAAGCGTTTGACTCTTGATTTCGGCTCAGCTCTTGATCTCACGGTTTGCGAGTTCAAGCCCCAGGTTGGGCTCTGTACTGACAGCACAGAGCCTGCTTGGGATTCTCTTTCTCCCTCTCTCTCTCTGTCTTCTCCTGCTTGAGCTCTCTCTCTCAAAATACATAAATAATAAAAACACTGGAAAAAAAATTCTGAAATTTGCAAAATTGAACATGTTTCAAGATACCCATAGATATAGTGGACCTATAAAGGAAAACAATGGAAGGACAATTACGAAATCTAAAATTTGGTTACTTCTGAAGTGAGAGAGAAAAGACATGATCAGGGAAAGACATACAGGAGCACTACGGCTTATTCGTAACGTTCTGTTTCCGTGCTGTTCAGTGAGCGTGTGCATGTTTATTATATTATTCTGTATATCTTACATGTAGCAGATATATTTTACATGCAAGAAATGTTTCACAAGGTTTTCAAAATAGGAAATTCATATCATTATTATAAATCAGTGGTTTGATGTGCCGGTAATGTATATTTTTTTAACGTACATTAAAATAAAAGCAAGCCTGCTAAAATTAAAATTTATTTTTTTGTCATTTAAAACCCTCTCTCATACCTTTTGTGATATCCATACCTTGCTTATAAAATCTCCATCTTAGAGAATGATGTAACTATAAATGAGCCTAAAAATGAGCCTAGAACTCATTTGAGCAATGAGCTATAAATGAGCCTAGAAGTGGATATGACCACTGTGGCCGGTTGAGCCATTCTTCCAAAAGCTGTGACTTTGGTGACAGCAAATAGAGACAACGTTATATCCAGGTTTCTGCCAGTAGAGGGGGAGTGGCAAGCTGTAGTGCCCACAGGGAGCTGATAAGGAGCAATATTGAGAGAGGTAGGAGGGGTGGGGACCGAGAGAACGAGCCTAAGACCAGCCTGAGCCTTTCAGGGTTGAGGAAAGGCTGGTCACCTCAAGCTCAGTGTGGCTCTTGAGCAATTCCAGCCAGGTGCTGACAAGATTAACTTTTTTTTCTGGGAAAGTTGAGAACTCAGATTTTATATGAAGCCCTTGGATTTCTAACCCTTGCCAATTAATTAAATATTTAAAAACAAACGCTGCAAATCTGTCATCCGTTCTTGAGACGAGTCCCTGTCTGCGGCCCATGAGTTAGCAGTTTTGCTCTAGAACCCAGTATATCATCCTGCACTCAGTGGTGGGCACCGCATGAGTATTCACTGAGGTAATGACGTCCTTTTCTCTCTGCCAGTCTCCGAGGAGACACTCTAGGAGGTACATTAAAAAATGGCTGCAAATTCTCTTCTGTTTCTTCCATTGAGAGGTCAGGTCTATGTCCTCTCCTAGGTGAGCTCTGGGACTGCTTGACCAATCAGCAACGGTGGAAGTGACACTGTGTTGCCCTAACAGACGGTGAACTTCTACTTCCTGTCTGTCAGAGCGCTTGCTCCGTGGGAAGCCAGCCAAACAGGAAGTCAGAATTTTCTGGGATGGCCATTCTGGAAAGACCAGTTGTAGGTGTTCCCATTGGCTGTCCCAGCTGAGCGTAGCCTTTCAGGCATCCTTGCCATGGTGTCAGACATGTGAATGAACTGCCTTTGGCTCTCCAGACCAGCCCATCTGCCAGTGGACAAACCCCAAGTGTACTTACTTTATGTCATAAAGAACACAGGAATTATGCAGCTGAGCGCTGTGTGAATTCCTGACCCACAAAATTGAGAGACATAATAAAATTGTTGTCATATTAAATAGCCACAAAGTGTTGAGGTAGTTTGTTATGCATTAATAAATAACTGACCACTCTAGACTCCTTAATTTAGTTTCTAATTAATCTAACCATGAATTGTTATCTGCCAGGAACTTCACTGTGGCTTACTTTGAAGGAAGAGACGCATAATTTCTTATAAATGCCACAGGCCTTATCTCCAGGAAAAACGGAGTTGCACAGATGTGAGAAGAGAAAAGTCACCAAAAGGGAAGCTGTTCAAGATTGCACTGGGAAACCAAAACCCAAACCTTATACAGGATTGCCAAATTAATCACTTTGACTTGAAGAATACATTTAAGGAGTTGTGGGTTTTCAAGCTCTGCTTTCCAGAGTAATCAGGGAGCTTGCTTGTACAACTACACTTCACTGTGGAATATAAGATATCCAGATACTCGTGTGGTCCACGGGTGAGGAAAACCCAGATTTTATGCAAAGCTCTCCAGTCATTATATAACCCGACGATCGTTGATCGAGAATTTTGATACAGGCTGTCAGCAGAGCTGAGAATGATGCCTTAGGAGTCTCACAGTTCAGGAGAGGTTCTGATCCTCCTCGAAGGGGCTGTTGCTTTATTCAACTAGAAGAGGCCATTTCTAAGTAAAAGTGTGAGAGGTCAGAAGATGGGGGGAGGGGGGGCAGCAGTCCCCTGGAGACAAGACCTGCCTAAGAGACAAGCCTACGTGAATCTTACTTGCATGAAAATTAGTGGAAATTGAAGGGAAAAGCCATAGTTGGCATTTTAGAGGTGCTGGTATCGAGGGACTCAGAAGTGTGAGGTTCATCTTGAAACATAGTGTATGAGTATGAGAGTTGGCATACATTAAGATGGTAGAACTGAGCGCTATCATGTCAGTTCTGTTGAAGTTGGGCAGGAGGGGCACCTACAAGGAACGAGCAGTGATCAGAGGTGAGAAGGGTTTCCATTCACACCAGAGGATGCCATTCACATTGTTCTTCAAGTTACTCCTCGGGGAATACTTTCTAAGTTTGGCCAGTAGGGAGCTGGGATGATAAGAAAATAAATTTTATTATATAGTGGGGAGACTATAAGAGACAGAAGTACAGAGCCTCTGTGGTTAGGGGCCTTGTAAGAAAAGTAAGGCTACGAGGAGAAGGAGGCTTTATCCACCTGAGCAAAAGCCATACCTACAGCATCAACTGTAGCTGGAATTGCCATGACCTATCCTTACATCAGCTGGGGTGAGGCAGAGACCCATGTGGAGAGGAGAGGGGAGGAACTCAAGGGCTTCTCAAGAACATGTTAGACGTTCCAGCCTCCATGGTCAGATCCACTGAACTTCACTGTCTCCTGTGTGAAAGGTGTTGTTTTAAACACTTGAGACAGAGTGAATGAAGCATAGATACCCTTACCCTCAAGAGGTTGACAGTATAGTTCAAGATGAGTTCACATGGATAATACGGACATTGTGCAGTGTGAGAAGAAGGAGATATCCGGGATGTTGTGGGGACACAAGGGAGAAGCATGTAACCGAGCTTGAGGTTTAGGTCAGGAGAAGATGAAGCTGAGAATGATTGAATTGAGTTTTAAAAGGTATTAGTAGGAGCTGGCTAGGCGGTAGAGCTGCTAAGAGTGTTTCTGGCAGAGAACACAGTATTAGCAAAGCTACTGAGGTGTGAAATAGCGCTGCATGGGAGACAGTTACAAACTGTTTTCAGAAAGTGTAAAGTTCAAGGTCAGAAGACTAGCAGGGTGATGAGGCCCCCAGGTTTGGAAGGGTCTGGCCCCCAAGGCCGGTGGGGAATTACAGGAAGAGCAGGGATCTGGGTGGGTTTGTACTGTGGTGAGAACATTCCAATGATGGGGTGCACATTGATTTGTGGGGGCAAAAGCCATGAGATTAAAAGAGGGAAAGAAATAGAAGGCTATTTCCACAGTCCCAGCAGATTTAAAAAGGGACGGGGAGAGGTGAGTAAGGATGGAAAGAATGAAAAGATTAATGTAATCAGAGGGCAAAATTGGCTAGCTTCAGGACTTACTCATTTTAAGGGAGAGGGAAGTCTGGCAGGACCTTGGGGTTTCCGGCTCGGGCAACTGTGATGGCGTTACCAGATCGAATGGGGGATTATAGCAGTAGGAGCGGCCCGTGGGGAGCTTGGTATTGTGCAGTTCTGAGGAATCAGCAATTACAATGATGGAGGCTCAGAAATTTAAAAAAAATTATGCGTTTAATTGGTATCTTTAACCCGAGTCTTCTTTCCTCACTCAGGAACAGCCTGGGGAATCAAAGATTACATAATGTCATAATATATTTAAAAAAAATAGGGTAATAGCCTCTTCTATAAGGAATTTAACCATCTCAATGTCACGCATCTGAAACTCACCGCTAAGTTGTGTGTCATGTCTAGCAGAGAATCTGGAACGCCACTCAGCGATAATAAATAAACACACTTTCTTCCTTCTCTAAATGTAACAACTATATTTCTGAACATCCAATGGCATGAAACCCAAGTATGAGAACTCACAAGTTTTGAAACCGTGAAGTGCTGTATTAATACAGAATCTTGTAAAATTCCTAATGCCTTCACTCAGAGTCTCTATCTACTCTTGTTTTAAGCATGTAATAATTACCAAAAAATCTCCTTTAAATTTGAAAGCAAAAGAGGCATATTACCAGCAGCGAGATGTGACAGCTGGCAGCCAGGAGATAGCTAGCTTGTACCTAGGAAAAACAGTGCCCAAATGGGGGGCTCGAGCACAGAATGGAAACTGACGCAATAGTGATTCTGTATCATCAAGAAATGGTTAATTGTGCTTTGTGCCTTTTGTCTGTTCAAACAGTGAACATATGTATTTTAGACAGATTTCCATTAAAGGTTGGGGCAGGGCACACCACTCAGGGCACCCGGCAATCTCATTTTTGTAAAGCTGCCCCAATCACACTGCTCGGGTGGAGAGTAGACAAACATATAGAACACCTGGTTAAGTCTGTGTTTCACGATAAACACTAAGTGATTTGCAGTGTAAGTATGTCCCAAATATCGCATCCTGCTTTTTCATTTGTCAAATCTTGAAACCTTAGTGGGGAGCAGCCCCACTGAGGAGTAGGTATGTTCTGACCTCCAGGATACTGTTTCTTCCTCCACTATCTGGAAACAAAACCAAACAAAACCAAACAAAACCAACCAACTAACCAAAAAAATGACCAGACTTGGGCGACCTGCTATGAAAAATCTCTGCTGAAGCAGTGATAATGGTGATTTGCTAGGTCAATCATTTTCTCTCTCTGGGTCTCTGGAATTTGATGTGGAACATTAGATGAAGGTAGGACACAGGAAGAATCGAAGAATCTAAACGCATGCGCACACACATGTCACAAAGGAGCGATGGCAAAATAGGCTCGAAAGCCGAAGCTGTGAATAAAGCTACATTGCGAAGAAATAGAAAGGATGAGCATTTACTTCACTCGTTCATTCATTCATTCATTCATTCACTCTGAAATATGAATTGAGGTAGAGCCAGGATGTGCCAGGTGACAGGTTAAAGCATGGGATGGAGGGTGCATGGAGACCAGAACAGGAGAAGTAGCTGGGAGGGTGAAATCCTCCCAATGAGGACATCAGGGAGAACCTACTGTCAAAGGAGCAGCAAATGGGAATCCCTTCTCCATTTCCCTCAGTTGATTTCCTTCTTTCATGCTCTTCGTGCCTTACAGTAAACCGCGCTACCTGAAGTGGCCTCTGTCGCTCTCTATTTCTTGCAACAAAAGAGACTCATGAATGCCTATCGATAAAACAATCCGCTTCTCCTACTGGAGGTAACAAACCCTCCGCTGTAGGAAAACAGTTCCCTGGAAACAAAGTTCTTCCTGCAGAACATGAGATAGTTGGGTTTTTAACATGTTAGCTTTTATTATGTTTGTTTGCTTTTTTAAAAAAAATGTTGGGGCACCTGGGTGGCTCAGTTGGTTAAGCATCTGACTTCAGCTCAGGTCATGATCTCATGGTTCATAGGTTCGAGCCCTGCATTGGGGTCTGTGCTGACAGCTTGGAGCCTGGAGCCTGCTTCTGATTCTGTGTCTCCCTCTCTCTCTGCCCCTCACCCGCCCATGCTCTGTCTCTTTCTCTCAAAAATAAACATTAAAAAAAGAAAGAAGGAAAGAAATGCTGAGGCGAGCATCATGGGCTCCTTCGTGGGCATGAGTTTCTCTGTAGGTGTTTATTATTGCAGTCTGAAATGCAGATTCATCATTCCAAGGAGTTCCGTGTCTTTGGGCTCTCTTGCCAATGAGAAAGCTTGCCAGGAGTCGTGGATGAGTTGTGTTTTATGTAAACATTATTAGGTTCCTTTTTTCTATTCGGTTAAATGACATTTTCTCATTTAGGGTGTTGGAACTGGAATGCCAAGAATCAAGATCCCAACAATTGCTCAATCCGGACTCTTCCTAGCCATTCAAATCCATATTGGTGGTCCTGGAATTTACTGCCACGTGAAAACCACCCAGCTTCCTAACATCCTGATGGCGCTGACATCCTGAATCTGGGAGCTAGATGGAGTCAACCCTAGATCTCTTCAGTCAGTTCAAATGACTGGGTGCCATGCATGAATCCAAAATCCCAAACTAACTCTAAATTTCATTAAAAAGAATAGAGAAACTCTGATAAGAAAATCAAAATAAAAATTTGCATGAATAAAAAATAAAATCTCACTGACTTTAATTAAAAAAACCTGGCTCCAGGAGGTGGCGGGGGGGGGGGGTCGGTGGGGGGCAGCTGGTAGTATCGGTTGGGCTGTAGAGCTCAGAGGCATCATATCTGCTCAAGGAGGAGATGATGTCTCTACATCGTCCCAGACGTGAGATAAGTATGGGCAAGTTTCTCAGAAGGTAAACAAAAAATGCCCTAACTCAAGTGATTAGCAGTCAAGGGAAATCTCTAGCTCTCTCAAAAATGACTCTAGGAGTTTAACTGAGATATCATGGTGAAAATCCCCAGATGCAGCCAGTCAGAATGGTCAGGTGTGAATCCTAATCTTTTCACTGATAGCACAATAGCACTGTGTCCTTGGGCAAATCACTGATGCCCTTCGATATCTGAAATAGACGCACCAATGAAAGGATTCAATTTACAGGATTTCAGAATCAAATTATATGTTCTAGTGGATAAGAAAAATAAAATGAAAACCTACCATGTGCAAGGTAATATGCTAAGCATCCTTGTTATTCCTATTTACTACAAATGAAATGGAAGCTCAGAGAAGATAAGTAAAGTCCCAAGGTCCCTCAGCCAGTGAGAAGCATATCAGGGCTCTAAACCCAGGTCTATAGGATTCCTGTACTCATGATCTAACAAACTTTGCTCAGAATCTTATACATAACAGGTGCTCACTTCATACTCGGCCATTCATCCCTTTGTCCATGTGTTCATTGAACAAACATTTTATTCAACGCCAAGTTTGTGCTAGATTCTCATATGAGCTAATGATGTAATAACAAATACAGTATAGTTTGTGCCTTAAAATCATAGTCTGAGTGGGTTTCAGGCAGTATGCTATAATGCAGAGAGTGTTGGATTTGAGGTTTGGAGTCAAGGTTATTTATATTAATCCATGGGAGATGAAGGTGACGGAAGGGCTGGACGCTCTTCCAGTGGCTCACAGGGATATCAGAAAATCACTGATCTGGTGCTTTGTGCCATCAGAAGACTTGGCCAGGTCTGTGGTGAGGTGACTGTCTCTGTTCTTCCTGTTCTAGGTGTGTGTGACAACAGCTGGCCAGACGGTGATAGCAGTTTGGTTGTTTCTGTTCTTAAGCAAGGATACCCTACGTGGTTTTTCAAAGTGAGTCTACCTCTAGAGCCTGCCATATGTGTTTAGATGACCTCAGTGGCTCTCAGGTGGGAGAAATTTTAAAAATGAGGGACATTTTTCTCATGTAGTGGGACCAGTGGGAGGCAGAGAGGGAGGATGCTCCTGGCAGTGAAGAGCAGGGATGTTGTTATACATCCTACAATGCACAGACCCAATCACCCTGAGAATTATCTGGCCTCAAATGTCAATGGTGCTGAGGTTGAGGAACTCTGTGTTACACTGGAAACAATGAATTCCCAGCTGCCTCTTCCTGCTTCCTGGTCTTGGAGATCTGTGGGTGGTATCCTTTGACTTCTCTCTGGGTATTCTCTTCTACTTTTCACCCCCAGATATGTTTGTCCTGCTTTTGAGCATGGCTATGTCTTTCAGAAAGATACTTTAATATTTTAACTATTGTAGAGCGGGTTTGGCAGAGGAAGGATAATGGTGTAAATTACTCCACACTCGGGTTTATGTTATTTCAGTCTGTGAGTTTGGTTAATGTGATTCCATCCCCTAGAACTAGATCCCTTATCCTATGCTAAAAAAATAAATATAAATCTCACACCTGTAAATGGGGTGCCATGCCATGGATGAGGATGTATTCAGCAAGATAAATGCCATTCTCAGTGCAAGTCTTGCAGGGGATCATGCCAACCTTTTCCAAGGGACAACCCCCTTTACTGCTGTGCACCACGTGCCTTAATGTGCAGCCCCCAACTGCTTCTAGACCAGGTTTTCCAATGATCTTGCTGTGACCTTGAACTAGTCACACTTTTTTTCCCTGAGCTTTCATCTCATTATGTCGATACAAAGGAATTGGATCAGCTGATCTCTAAACTCTAAGATTCATGCCTCAGTGGTGATTTATGTAAGGTGGGACTAATTATTTGTAGTTTATTTCAGAATAACATAGTAAATATGTAAATATTTGTGATAGGAGAACTTTTCGCCTATTACCTTGTCTTGCCATGGTTTGCTCTTTAAGGGAATAAGACCAAGCATAGTGTTTCAGCATGACTTGGTTAATTTCTTAACCTCTCTCTCCTCATATATCTGATCTGCAAGATAAATATAATACCTCTACCCTTCTGATGATTTTAAGGATTAGAATGGCAATACCTACAGCAAACAGTCAGCTGATATCAGTTTGTAAGACTTCCAAAACAATCCAATGAATCCAAAAATATATCACTGGACCCTTGGCCATCGCAAAACAAAACAGCATGGGTTTGGTTCTATTAAGGCTCTAGGAAGGTAGAGTAATTCCAAATATGAATTTTCAATTTTTCTTCAGCTGGGAGCTATCATTCAAACGCTTTATCTACACTTGAAAAGTTTGTCTTTTTTGCTGTGTGCGCTCCCATGCATAAGAGGGAGAGCCAAATTTTGGCTGGGTTTAAGAAAAAGAGCTTTAAGTTAATGTGCAAAGGAAAGTTTCAGTCCAATCTAAATCCAAATCCACATCCAAACACACAAGTCCCATTTGCAAATTGGAACCCGAGTCAAATCCCTCTGAGGCTGGCCTATCTCTAATTAAGAATATTTAGCCCCCGTGCCTAGCTAGGAACAGCCAAAGTGGCATGTGCCATTGGCAAGATAAGAATTTGTTTAAAAAAATGCATTTCCTCTTGCAAGAAATGTATGTCCTCTTCCATTGCAGTTCAATTACTTCGGACAATATGGGAAAAACAGAAGAGATTTTAGGTGGTGGAATGTGGATCTCAGAGAGAGGATATATCTTTAATTAAGAGGACAATGAAAAAGGGAAATGAGTTTAGTCAACTGTAGCTTCTCCTAAAAATTCTTGATGCAAAATTAAGTAGGTTTCCAATAAAGGAATCTAGGGGAGTGAGGGGAGGAAAAGGCATTGTCTGATAAAAGAGGAAGTCTGCGGCATTTCTTAGGGGTTAAAGACCAAGATATTGAACTTCTATGTTTGATGGAGGGACAGATTCTGCAGAAAGCCTTTATAACCACAGAGAAACACACTTCCTTTTTTTTTTTTTTTTTTTAGGAGAGAGAGAGAGAGAGAGAGAGAGAGAGAGAGAGTGTGTGTGTGTGTGTGTGTGTACGCGTGTGGTAGAGGGAGAGAGAGAGAGAATCCCAAGCCCAGCACAGAGCCCACCATGGGGCTTGATCCATAACACTGGAATCATGACCAGAATCAAAATCAAGAGTCTGATGCTCAACTGACTGAGCCACCCAGGCATCCTAAGAAACACACTCCTTATACCAGTTAGCCTTTGCAGTGTCACAAAATATCTCAAATTATAATGGCTTAAAACAATGACTTATTATTTTTCATGATTTTTGGGTCATTGAGCTCAGCTGAGTGGTTATTTTGCTGGTCTTACCTAGGGTCACCCATGTGGCTGTCATCACCTAGCAGTTTAACTGGACCTAAAGGGTTTAAGATGGGTCACTCATCTGGAGCCTTGATACTGGTTGTTATCTTCACTCTCTTTCTGGATGGTTCTCATCATGCAGTAGTCTATCTTGGGCTAGTGATGGGAATTCCAAGTGGGTAAAAACAAGGTGCAAGTCCTCATAAGTCTCATCCACGAATATCATATGGACCACTTCTACAGTGTTCTGTTGATTAAAGCAAGTCACTCGGTTGAATTCAAAGCATAAGGGAATGACTCCATCCCTTGATGGGCAGAGTGACAAACATGATGCAAGAGGCATGGGCACAGGGAATCATGATTTATTGGGGGCCATTATGAAAACAATCGACACATTTTGGGGACACCTGGGTGGCTGAATCAGTTGAGTGTCCAACTCTTGATTTCACCTCAGGGCATGATCCCTGGGTCTGGGATTGAGCCTTATGTCCTGCTCTGCACCAAGCGCTCTTTCCCTCGGCCCCTGTCCCCCACTCAAGCTCTCTACCTTTCTCTCTCAAATTAAAGAAACAAAAAACAAAACGACCCTCAACTCCCCCAAATCTAAACATTTCTACACTAGTGTACGCAGCTGGTGGAAATTATGTGCCTATTATGGCATTCCCACAGTAGAAAACATTAGCCAAATGTCCCCAGCCAAGAGGGTTAGACTCAGCCTCAGGCAGTAACTGACCTTCGAGGTACGCTATCTCTGTTTCTTCTGCCGAACACGAATGCTCTGGACTGAGTGATGGACTAGTCCTTCCTTAAAATGCACAGACCTTTCAGACTTACCCCTAGTCCGGCCGTGCTTCTCTGGAGTTGACAGTTCGTGATGATTTTTGGCAGGAAAGTATGTGACTCTAGAATACAGAAAGGAGCTCTGTCTTCCTATCCTCCCTGCAGCTTTTCTGTTATTTCTATATTACCTATAATCTTCTGAGATATAACTCTATTTTCCTGGAAGATACGGTTTAGCTTAACTATGTCCTGTAACTATAACCCCATTAATGGGCATTCCACCAAGGCAGGACAGGCCTCACCAAGACAAAACTTTGCACACAAAAGAATCAGAGAACTCCTCCTTCCAAAAGGAACAATTGGGAGGAGATGAGCTATGCATGTCTAGTTTATTCTTTGCAAATTTAATAATCACATAATTTGGTTCTCCTTTACTGGGACAGAATAAATAAAACTGATAAAGAGAGACCAGAAGTTTTGCAAGAGTGAGGTTCTCTCCACTTGGATGGAACCATTAAAAAATAGAGAAGTGTTCCCCCAAACTTGAGTGTCTTTAAGCGGTCTTGAAATATTAGTGAACTAAGTCTATATGATTGGTTTGCTGAAAACAAAGACACATGAAAGGATGCTCTGGATCAAGGTCAGATGGCAAAGACCTAGTATACCATCCGGATAGACTGGGAGTGTTCTCTGAAACACTAGTGATGGGATTTTGAGATCACGGTGTCCTGGCTAAGAAGGAAAGAGGGCTATGGTAATTTAATGGCTTCATGTCAGACACAGTGATGGGGATGCTCTTGGGTTTGCCAGTAGCTGCCAGTCCTGGCATAGATTACAGAATACCCTTCCCCACTTCGGCCTGGTACACCTTACTCACTTTTCAAGACTCAACCATTTACCTACCCTTGCAATGTAACTTACTGATCACCATTTAGAGCTTTCCCCACTAGTATCCACGTGCTTTAATCTATTCTACCACCAACTCCCATTATGCCATTTTACGTTTATGTTCTTACTCAGTTTGGTATCCCTGGGGCCCAGCACTGTGCCTGACGTAGTTGAGAACACAATACCAGTTTGTAGAATTTAATTGGTTCTTATTCCAAAAACTTTGCCTAATTCTATTTGGCCAGTGTGTTTTGGAGACAGTGCTTGGAAGGACTGAGAACCCCAGCTCCAGTTTTTCCTGCAACGATGTATTCTCTGGGTGGGGGGGTGGGGTGTGTGTGTGGGGGGGAGAATCTCAAACAAACTAGAGTTTGGGTGAGTTCTACTCATTGCCTTTGAAGAAATACGCATAATCCCATGAGCCACACTTACAAACCTGAATAAAAAATGACAAAAGAATAGTTAAACCCAGTTCCAAAGACCTGAGGAAAGAACAGCTTAAACAGGAAGTGTGACGGTAGGTCTTTCGTTTCTTGATTTGGAGAAGAGCAGTGATTGAATTCCTACTGTCTCAAGGTTGATTACTTGTAATTTACTTCAGAATGGAAGCCACCTCTGAGTAGTGACTGGGGGGACTATATTTACTGCTGTTTCTAAATCTCTATGCAATTACAAATCTCCTGTTTCCAAATCTCTATGCAATTCCGCCAGGGGGAGGAGGGGCTAGTTGCACAGGTGTAGCTCCTGTGAACCTGTAGCAATCTCTCAAGCAGTGTGTATAGCGGAAAAGACATTGTGTTGGAATCGCAGAGCCTGGATCTACTTGTTTCTGCGACTTCATAGCTGTAACAATGGGAGGCTTACATTCAGCGGCTCAGGGCCTCCTTCCTTATCTGTAAAGTGGACAGGGTAATGATACCCTCACAGGCCTTGTCGGTGTCACAGAATATTGACTAAGAAAGGAAAGGCCTGAAGGTCTACTGAGAAAGGGTTGAAATCTGTGTGATGCTTTTCTTGTTAGCGAGTGATGATGGTGGCTTTTCAAATATTTCAGTGTTACGAGTGTCTGCGATTTTCGGATGTGTGCGTGCAACTGCTTCAGAGTCAGTTCCAAATGGGGCTTTTTGGATTGGGGTGGCAGTATCTGTGCCTTTTGTCCTTTGCAGTGGAGAAGCACTGGACCTTTGTACATACATGTATAAGTTGTCATCCTATTTGTACACAAATCAGTGGAGAAATAGGAAGTTGGGGGAAACCAGGAAAGCTAACAGAGTGAAGTATGTCTGAATTAGATCTCTTTCTCCCATTTCTTTTTAAAAATTTTTAATGTTTTTTATTTATTTTTGAGAGAAAGAGACAGCAGGAGAGGGACAGAGAGAGATACACACACAGAATCCGAAGCAGGCTCCAGGCTCTGAGCTATCAGCACAGAGCCCAATGGAGGGCTCAAACTCGAGAACCATGAGATTGTGACCTGAGTCAAAGTCAGAGGCTTAATTGACAGAGCCACCCAGGCGCCGCGGGTCCCTTTCTCCATACACTGGGTGTATGCTACGGCCCAGTGCTTTTCACTCCAGCTGGGATTAGCCTGTCTGAGAGGTTTTGTTGGGAACTTCTGCTGGGGGTTTTGAGCTGCAACACTGGCCCAGCCTGCCTGATGGTCTGGTCGGATAGCCCAGGTTCCCCACCTTGGAGGTGAGCCACCACGATGTGAGCCTTTGCATCCGGGAATTTTTTTCCTGGAGTCTGAGTCCAGTCAGTATGACCCGATGGGAGGAACCAGCTGATGGCCTAGCCCAGAATGTAAAGCTTTCTCATTTATCTGGAATGGAAATCTTTCAGAGTTTGAAATGGTTTGAGGTCTGCAGAGCACCGCTCCCCAAACGTAAACACACGTAGGTGTCACTGTGGGATCTTCCTAAAAAGCCCTGATTCGGATTTCGCAGGGCTGCACGGTGCCAGAGTTTGCACGTTATGAACAGTCTAGTTCGTGGGCCTCAGCTGGGATAGCAAGGCTGCAGAGATAACTGCAGAGGACTGACTTTTTAACGCAGGCTCTTCCAGGGGCGCCTGGGTGCCTCAGTCAGTTGAGCAGCCGACTTTAGCTCAGATCATGACTTCACGGTCCATGGGTTCTAGCCCCGTGTCCGGCTGTGTGCTGACAGCTCAGAGCCTGGAGCCTGCTTCGGATTCTGTGTCTCCCTCTTTCTCCGTTCCTCCCCGACTCATGCTCTGTCTCTCAAAAATAAACAAACATTAAAAAAATTTAAAAAGTAAAATAAAAGAGCCTCTTCCATGCACAAAACCCTCTACATGACATACCTCTAGACTCGGCAGGCTTCTCTCAGCTGGTAGGTGGTGAGGAAACTGGAAACCTGTCTGAGGGAAGACTCGCTGGTGTCTGGGATACACTTTGAGCATTCGAAAAGGAGGCAAACAGGTACGTGTGGGAGAATTGTCACTGATGGCCGAAATACAGAGTTCGTAGCTAGACAGCATGAGAGGGGGTAGATGAATGGCCCCATGAGGAGATAAATGCCGGAGAGCATGGAGAATTTCAGCCGAGACTTGTTACCTTTTCTTGTTTATTATTTAATCCATCACACCCAGTCACATGCTAAGAAAGAGCACTGTTTATTTGGGAAGTTTGTACCCGAGTCTCTCTTCTCTATCGGTGGCACTTAAAAATGGTTCGTTTCATACGTGTAACTTTTTGGCTTTGCCAGAAAAGCTTTTTATTATTATTATTATTATTATTTTTGGTGAAGGGAGGGAGAGAAGGTGCTATAGTTGTGTGTTGATGATGAAACAGCCTATTCGAAAATGAAAAACGAAACAAAACAAAAAACACACAAAATAACAGAAATAATTTGATTGTTTGCCTCTGTGCCCAAATGACCTAGTCTGACTGACTTTTATTTACTGACTTTTGGCAAGAATTAACTTTTGGTCTTGTATGCTAATATTAAACTTTGATCTCCCTTTTCTACCTCCAACACACACACAATGAGAAACGGTACAATGTTTGCTGCTTCTTTTCTCTCAAGAGTTAATGTAGAATTTGGCAAAATCATGAAAATACTTTCAAAGAAGAGATTACTGGAGCACTGGGTGGCTCAGTTGGTTAAGCGTCTGACTTCAACTCAGGTCGTGATCTTATAGTTCGTGGGTTTGAGCCCTGTGTCAGGCTCTGTGCTGACAGCTCAGAGCCTGCAGCCTGCTTCGGATTCTGTGTCTCCTTCTATCTTTGCCTCTCCCCCTTTCACACTCCGTCCTTTCTCTCTCTCTCCCTCAAAAATAAACATTAAAAGAATTTTTCTGAAAAGAGATTACTGTGGCCACCTATGCATTCTTGAATTTCTTTATCTTCTTCACTACCAGCTACGTTAGAAATGCTAACACCTTCATTAGCATCTTATCATTAACACCGTTGACTTTCCTGGATCATCATGGCAGAATAATTCTAAGGTGTATTTCTTGGAGACTTCAGGTGAGTTCCCGAAAAGCTCTATGAATTAAATAATTTTTCCATTAGTTTACAAGATAATTGCAAAGATATCTGTAATTTCTTCTGCCTTTAACATTTAAATTAAAGATTTTTGGTTCCCAATCTCATTATCAAATAATTAATGATGTGTAAACCAATATCATTGGTGTGCCACTGACAACTAACAAGGTCCTACAGAGAATTCTTTTGTCACTTGAATTGCTACCCTTGTAGTAATTTGCTTCCAAAGCTTCCATTTTCTAACCTGGGCTATCCTAAAGAGAGGCTGGAAGTTTAAAAATATATCCACATATTCCTCGATATTCCTCCCTTAGACACATGGAGCCTGCTTCCCCCTCACCCTTTACCCCTTGGACACGGCTTCAGCATTAGCAACTCACTTCTAATAAACAGAGTTTTCTAGAAATGATGGTGTGTGACTTGAGAGACTAGATCATAAAAGGTATTATGGCCTCCATTTTTTTTTTTATCTCTGTCACTTGGATCATGCATGCCAGGGGAAACCAGCCACCATGTTGCGAGGACACTCAAGCAGTACTATTGAAAGGTTCATGTGGTGAGGAATTAAGACCTCCTGTCAACAGCAGTTAGGAATCTAGGCCTCTTGCCAGCAGCGGTGTGACTGAGTCATTTTGTAAGCGGGTTCTCTAGTCTCAGATGAGGTTTTAGGTGCCTGTACCCCAGGACAACGTCTTGACAAAAGCCTTATGAGAGCCCTCAAGCCAACATCACCCAGCTCCCAAATTCCTAATCCACAGAAACTCTATGGGATAAGATATATTTATTATTTAAGCCACTAAGTTTTGGAGTTATTTGTTATGCGACAGGAGATAATACAGAAAATATATTACGGTTATCAAAGAGGCATCCACTGAGGGTTGGCAGTATCCCTGAATATTTAGGGAAATTGAGCACGTGAGGTATAAATATGGAAACAGCTGTATGTTAAGACTAAATAAAGTGAAGAGATAGAACCTGAATGGTTAAAGATAAGGCTTCCATAAAAATGTCCCAACCCCCTTAATGATCCTAAGCCACGAACTTCTGCACAATTCCCTGCATTTCCCAGGACTAGATGTGTGATGAGAAGGAAAAGAGGCTGAGAAGCCACATCTAGGGGAGTGTGAGGAGTGGCTATGGACAGACACTTCTGTCTCGGGAATGATACTCTTCAGATCTGTTGACTCTGTAGAACAGGCATGAAGCCACGCACACTACTCCCCATCTATTCTTCCTTTATGCTCTCCAGTCCAGGGTGGTCTGAATGCATTGCTCTATGTGACTTATGTTAGTTAGCAAAACAACAAACAGGATGAAGGGTTCATACCGAGCAGTTTTTCTCTCCAGTGTCAGGAATGTCCCATAGAACAAATAAGTTGATCCTATAGAGTTCAAGTGGAAGACCATTTATGTTAGTGGGTCCTCCAGTGCATTCCATGTCTTTTCCCAGGAAGGGGATCTGTGTCTGCATGGTCAGTTCTTCAGAGGCGAGGCTGGTGCTCTGGCAAAAATCCAAAAATACTAACTACCTTCTTTCTGTTAGAGTCTGGATTAGAGCAGAGCAATTTCTTCTTTCTTACTATTTTCTTTTCCTTGCCTTTAGAATGACACAACATGAACCAGTTTCATAATGCTGAATCTCACGAGCACCTTCTGTAGATGGAGACGCAAGGCTCTCCTTCTTGTTAACGTATTCCATTAAGAACCATAGAGTGTTGGTGCTAGAGAATGTCTAAGAAACCATTTGGTCTCTTAGTTTGCAAACAGAGCCCCCCAGAGCTGTAGGGTTCCTCAGGAGTACTCTGGGGTCACCCCAACTTTATATCTTTTCATGTACTTGTGTTCTGACCATATGCGTTTAAACAAATGGTTCTGGGCCTCTGATTTAATTATCGCCCTCAAATTTAAGATGCTTAAATAAGGTTCAGAGGAATAAATGGATTTGTGTTAAGTCCTGTAGTTTGGGGTGGCTGGTTTGACATGAGTCTCCAGTCTGGGGTTTTAGACTGCCTGGAGGGGGGTCATGAAACATCCCATGCTGTCTTCGAAAGATCGGGAAAAAACGTTACACAAACGGTTCTTACAGGTACTGCTGATTCTTAAGTACGAGGATGTGGCACACGTTTGCTGTCCTTTATCTCCCCCTTCTTCCCAGTCGTCAGCTTACGCCATCATTGGGAAGACATTTTCCTTCTTTATCTTGGCTAGATTTTTAATTGCTAGTGACTTCTGACATTTTACATGCCTAGTTAAAAACTCTGAGAATTTCAGGTAAAAAGAACTTCAGGTAGAAAGAACTCCTTTCTTAATGTCAGAAATACTTTTATATTCTGAGAACGAAGAAAGCCATTAAAATGTTTGAATCGTTAAAAAATGCAATTTCTCCCCCAAATATCTTGTTTTTACTTAGGGCAGGACATGGACAATGTAAAAGCGACACAGTAGGTGGCTCCCTTGAGCAGAAAGATGTAAAAAGACTTTGATCCTGCAGCTCCCCTGAGTTCAGAATAACACCTGTAGCCTAAGGAACCGCTGTCTCCAGGGACTGCTCAACCCTAGGGTGAAGGTACAAAGCATTCTGTCCCCTCCAGTGTTGTCCAGTAGTGATTCAGAACACGGAAAGCAATGGAAGAGGATTTTCAGTATAAATATTTCCCACAAAGTTTTAAAGAAATCAATTTAATTATATACAAAGCAAGCAGTTATTAAAAGTATTTCTAATTTTTTTTTTTTAATCTGAAGAACCATAATCAAACTTCGTTCGTATCTTAGATCAAGTTTATGTGGAGGGACGACTAGATAGAAGGAAGTACTTGAAATTCTTCTGAAACCCCCAGGTCTCTGCTTCCCCATTTTCCTCCCTCCCAGATGGCAACCCGTTTTGATACTTAGTAACTAACTGAAAACATTCTTTCTGTGAACTTCAGCTGCCAAAAATGTCCCTAGATGAAAGCATTTTCACCTGATAAAAATGAAATAAAATTCGAGATAATGTTTTAGTCTTCTTTAGTCTGTGAAAAGACTTTATCATGAAACTCTTAAGCTACTTATCAGTATGTAAAATTGAGCCAAAACTGAACTGTGTTCTTAATGAATACATTTAACAGTTCTTGAAATGGTTCCACAGTCTTGTTAACTTGCTCAAATTGATTCGTGGCTGGCAAAGGGCCTGTGATCATGCATTTTTTGTGTGAATAAAGCTAATTAAATTGTTTTTAAAAGGTGCCATTGTATTCATTTAGGAATTTGATTACGAGGTACTTGAAACAAGTTAGTACAGAAGGTTGACTTAAAAATCAATAAAAATGGAAAATATCAGGTCTTATAAAATATTGCACAACTTTCAAAATATTTATAGTTGCTCTACTTTATTGAATATTTGTCATATATTAGTTTCTGCCTTAGCAATGCCTAACATACATTAATAATATGATACATGCAACATATAAGACACTAATTTTCCCAAGAGCCCTGCGGGATGGGTATTATTAGTACCAGTTTACACACGAGAGAACTGAGATTCACAGATGTGGGTCTCCCGAGGTCACGTTGTGAGGAAGTGTAAGAGGCAGAAACCCAAGCGTCCCCAAACCTCTTTGAACTACTCTCCTGTATCGCTTCCCTTTTGCAGATGGGAAACAGTGTACCAGCAATCTTTTTAAATCATCTTTTTTTAAAATTTAAAGATGTTTAAATGTTTTTTTATTTTTGAGAGAGAAAGACAGAGACAGAGTGTGAGTGGGGGAGAGGCAGAGACAGAGGGAGACACAGAATCTGAAGCAGTCTCCAGGCTCTGAGCTGTCAGCACAGAGCCCGACGTGGGACTCGAACTCACGGACTGGGAGATCATGACCTGAGCCGAAGTCGGATGCTTAACTGACTGAGTCACCCAGATGCCCCTTAAGTCACTTTGAAGTGGAAGAAAAATTGTTCTGTGGTCTGTCATTAGCAGTCATGAACCACGGGGTTTCTCGTTTTAGAACGAAATGGAGCTTCTGGGAGGATGGCAGCAAGAAACCTGTACTTGATTCACCTTATTCCACTTTTCCATCGAAGCATCGTCTGGATCATAATCCAGACACCAAGTGACAACAACCAGAAAAGAAGGTTATCAGTCAATTATTTGCTAAGATTTGGAAAGAACAACCCATGAAGAAATACACAGGTGGTGAAATAAATCCTCAGCTTCTATTAGTCAAGGATGAACAAGCAAAAAGATAACATGAAGCCAATAAAAATAGTCTGATAGTTCATAAATCTATAGTGTCCAAGGGCAATACCATGTGAGAAAAAGCACATGTAGAAAAGAAGAAAAATCAACTAGTCGATGTTCTCTTTGTGTTGTTCTCAGTAAATAGGAGAAAGCATGAGCTGGTGAAGCAAGAACCGAGAGGGGAGATAAAAGTGGCCCTGGAGTGCCAGCAGGCACAAAAATGGTTCTGACAGAGGCAGGAGAGGAATTCTGGGAAGCTAAAAATGCAATGGAAGCATTCAAATAGACCTTGAAAGTAATAAGTAGAATAGATAATGCAGAAAATCAAGTCAGCAATATAGAGGACAAACTGTATCTGCTGTAAATGCTGGGGGAAAAAAAGATTTTAAAAAATTAGAGAGAGGAATTTGATATAGAGAACAAAAAACCAATTTTAGAGAAGCAATGTTCAGAAGAAAAGACTAAAATAAAAGAAGGAATAAGGAAAAATACATAGAAGAAAACTTTCCTGAGCTAAAATCACCACCACCACCATCACCACCACCACCATCACCACCACCACCATCACCACCATCATCACCACCACCATCATCATCACCACCATCATCATCATCACCATCATCACCACCACCATCACCACCATCACCACCACCACCATCACCACCATCATCACCACCACCATCACCACCATCATAATCACCATCATTATCATCACCATCATCACCACCACCATCACATGAGTTGTGATCCAAGGAGCTTACCTTCTTCTAGGATAAATTGCCGATAGGGTAGTACATTCTTGCAACTTTTTTTTTTTTTAAGAATTAAAAAACGTCGTTTCACAAAGAAAAAAATTGTGCTGCCCTTACCTATTCTTTATAATATTTTATAAAAACTTCATAAGAAAGTTTTAAAAATGTGGACTTTTGATGAACACTGTAGACCCAAGTGTTCTTAGGGTTATACAAAAGGTGATTGTTTAACATGTTCAAACTTAAAGGGAAAAGAAGGACATTTTTAATCATGGAAGGATTTTAAAGAAAAATAGCACCCTGTGGACTCTAGGAAATGTCCCTAAAGACATATGACAGCTGATCAGAAGACGCGGCAAACACTGTTACCCATGAATGGACAAATTCAGCCATTAAAGAACTATAGTGTAAACTCATTGAGCATTGAACAAAAAATGTCAATTCTAAATAATTGTTACAGTTATGATTACAAAATTAAATGCAAAGGCAACATGGTAGAAAAAATATTTCATGTGAAAATTCAACCAACATAAAATTTTGATGTCACAAATTACACTTCTAAAGATCGGAAAATGAAGACAATTAAAAGTATTCTAATTTCTTTTATTACATAGAGAATTATTACTTTTTTTAATGTTTATTTTTGAGAGAGAGAGAGAGACAGACAGAGCATGAGCAGGGGAGGGGCACAGACAGAGAGGGAGACACAGAATCCGAAGCAGGCTCCAGGCTCTGAGCTGTCAGCACAGAGCCCGAGACGGGGCTTGAACTCGGGAATGGTGAGATCATGACCTGAGCCGAAGTCGGACGCTCACCCGACTGAGCCACCCAGGTGCCCCACATAGAGAATTATTGAAGGGTACTTAGTTTTATAATTAAAAAGTTATAGCTTCAAATATGTTTTTGAAAAAATTTGAAGCAGATATAAAGACATATTAGTTAGGAATATATTCAGTTGCAAGCACATGATAGCTAACTAAGGATATATTCAATAATAGGGATTTATTTTTCTTTTACAACAATACTTCTAGATAGAGGTAGCTGGTTGTTGGTGTGGTTTCAGTAAGTAAATAATCTTGGGAGGTATAGCTCTAAGTCTTGGTCCTGCCTCCTGCTCACAAGGTAGCTGCTGTGGCTCCAGTCAGTTGACTGCATCCAGAAAGGGAAAAAAGGAAAGTGGAGAATCAGACACTCTAACATAACTGTGCTTCATCTTACTGGCCCAGAGTCTATCAAGTGGCTCTGTTAACTGTTCCTGAACAGAGTGAGCATTAAATAAACATTTGCTAAATGACTTCATGACTAAACAAAGCAACTAAATAGGCTAAGCGTATATTTTAATAAGCTAAAGACTGTAAAATTGAGTTGAAAAACAAAAACAAAACATATACCTAAAATAAAAGGACACAAAAGTGAATAGAAGTTAAATTGTTGTAGGAAAATTTACTGCACCCTTCTTGTATTTTGAAAGATGAAGGAAGGCACCAAAGTCAAGGACAGAGATAGATAATATAATTTAGAAGGATTCAATAATAGATATTATTTAACAAGAATGAGTTTATATGTATCTATTGAAAGTAGAACATACATGTAGAACATGTAGAATGTTTATGAAACAAATACGGGATTTTTAAGGAGACAAAGAAAACCTCGACATATTTCAAAATACAAATATGGCATAATTACATGTTCTGACAATTTTGGCTTTTCACCAAATTTAAATAACTAAAACAAACAAATACACTTAATCACATGATAATTTCTTTAAAAATTTTTGTTAATGTCTATTTACTTTTGAGAGACAGAGAGAGACAGAGCATGAGCAGGGGAAGGGCAGAGAGAGAGACACACACAGAATCCGAAGCAGGCTCCAGGCTCTAAGGATAGAGCCCGACACAGGACTTGAACCCACAAACTGTGAGTTCATGACCTGGGCTGAAGTTAGTCGCTTAACTGACTGAGCCACCCAGGTGCCCCTTTCTTAACATTTCTTGAGTAACTACTGAGCTAAAGGGAACGTAAAATTATCACTACAGATCATAACCAAATACTGAGAAATTTGTTTAGATTTTATGATATGGTGGTGCCTGGGTAGTTCAGTTGGTTAAGGGTCTGATTCTTGATCTCAGCTCAGGTCTTGATCTCAGGGTCATGAGTTCAAGCCACATGTTGGGCTCCACAATGAGTGTGAAGCCTACATTAAAAAAGAAAAGAAAGGAAAAGAAAAAAAAATTATGATATGAAATGAGTATTATAGTCAAAATCAGTACTTTATATACTTTCATGATTAAATCGGAAAGAGGGAGAGTGACAGTTTTATGTTTCAAAAGCAACAAAACAAATTTAAGTAAAACAGGGGAAATAAATAGTAAGGACAAAAGCAGATATTAAAGAATTAGAGAAGAGAAACAGAATAATTAGTGTTGATTAAAACGTTCAAGGGGTAGCTTCTTTAAAAATACTTCTAAAAACAGGGGCCCCTGGGCGGCTCAGTCGATTAAGCATCTGACTTTGGCTCAGGTCATGATCTCACTGATTGTGAGTTTGAGCTCCGCGTCGGGTTCTGTGCTGACAGCTCAGAGCCTGGAGCCTGCTTCAGATTCTGTTTCTCTCTCTCTGCCCCTTCCCCAGCTCACCCTCTGTCTCTCTCTCTCTCAAAAATAAATAAACATTAAAGAAAACATTAAAAAATACTTATAAAAACAGATCAAGGATAATCAAGGAAAAGTGGGAAAGTACTCAAAAATAAAATTGAGAAATAGGAAAGGGGCTCTAAAGCAGATACGGCAGAGAAGAAAACTATTAGAGATTTATTTGCAGAATTTGTAGCAATAAGTTTGAAAATCTGAATAATTTGGACTGAAAATATAGTTGACTCGGTGTGATTAAAACATAAATAGAAGACTATATTGAAAAATTAATTTTGGAAAAAAGTAAGTAAGATATCAAAGGCTTATATCCACAAAGATTTTTGTCTTATTGGCATCTTTTTCCTAAATTGTCAAGGCACTGATAATTCTGCCGCCATATAACTTTTTGGATAACAGAAAATCATGGACAGCTATGCAAATGATGTATTTATATTTATTTTTATGGAGTTTTAAAATTTTAATTCCAGTATAGTTAACACATGTTAATGTATGTTAGTTTCATGTGTACAATATAGTGATTGAAGACTTCCATACGTCACCCAGTGCTATGCAAATCATTTATTATGCTAGTTTAACCTTGGTATTGATACCTGAATGAGGTAAAACCAAGTAACAGAGCTACAGAACTGAGATTTTCAGTATGGTTTTTCAGCTACCTACATTTCATTTATTGGGAATATTTGCAAAAATTCCAGATTCCCGGGCCCCGCTCCTCCCCATTGGATCAGTATCTTTAGGGATGCGGGGCCCAGGAACATGGTTTCAAATTCCTACTATCAATTTAATATAGCAAAATATATCAAAGTGCCTGAGTGGCTCAGACAGTTAAGTGTCCAACTCTTGATTCCAGTTCAGGTCACGGTCTCACGGTTGTGAGATGGGGTCCCGTGTTGGGCTCCATACTGGATGTGGGATCTGCTTAAGAGTCTCTTTCTGTCTCTCTCTCCCTCTGCCCTTTCCCCAGCTCTCACACTCTTTCTCGCTCTCAGATAATTAAAAAAAGAAGAAAAATTAAAAAAAGAGAAAGAAAAGGAAAAGAAAAAGAAAGGACGAGAAAAAAGAAGTTACCTGGAAAAGTCAAACAGCATAGAGAGTACACAGTGAAAAAGTCCTCGTTCTTCTCCCCCTCCACAGTCTTATCCATTTTATTCAAGTCCTGTCCCCTAAGGTAACATTTTGATATGAATGAGAAAATAAAGATGCACATACTTGTATCTATCTTTATCTATCCATCTTCACTCTATCTACAAAAGTGGCCAGAATATACTGTTTCTTCTTCATTTTGCTTTCCTTCATTTAATAATTTATACTGGAAATTTTCCGTAGCAGTACACAGGAAGTCTATTTTTTTTTCTAATGGCAACATACTATTCTGTCAAAAGGGTATGCCTGAAAAGGCTGATTGACTGGTAAATATATTGGTTGTTTTGGTTTGCTTTTACACTTTCTATATATATTTTGTGAATATATCCATATGGTAAATTCTTAGCAGAATTACTGGATCTAATGTACATGGATTTTTAATTTGATAATTTTTGCCAAACCCTTCTCTAGAAACAATAAGGAATATAAGTGCCTAGTTTCATATATCTTGGCCAGGACTGGATGTCATCATCGAATGTTTGGAATTTTGCTATGTTAATAGACTTAAAATATCGATTTTAGTTTTGAATTGTATTTCTTAAATTATCAAAGAGTTTGGGAACTGTTTCAAATTATATACTCTACGTATAGTTTCCCCCCCTTCTCCCTCCTCCCTGCTCTGTAAACTACCTGTTTGTAACTATTTTTCTCTTTACTATTGAATTTCTTCTCTTTTTTGTCACTGATTGCTTGAGCACTTTGTAAAATACAGAACTGATCTGTCAATTTGCCATTTTTAACAAATTTCTATTTGTCTTTTGGCTAGGGGGCACTAATTTTTTCTATTAGGGAACTAAAGTTATTAAAAAATCAAATCTTTCTTTTTTTAAAATATTTTTTGAAGTTTATTATTTATTTTGGGAGGCAGAGAGAGCAAGTGGAGGAGGGGCAGAGAAAGAGGGAGAGAGAATCCCAAGCAGGCTCCCTGCTGTCAGTGCAGAGCCCCGAGGTGGGGCTTGAATCCACGACCCACACCTGAGCCAAAACCAAGAGTGGGATGCTTAACCGACTGAGCTACCCAGGCACCCCTCAAATCTATCTTTCTTTTCTGTCATGGCTTCTGGATTGTGCAATCTTCTTTTTTAGGTTGTTCTTCAGGTGATGCTTCGGCTGTCTCCCATCTGAGAGCCTTTACCAATAGACTGATCTCAATGATAAAAATATATGTGAAAATCCATATTTCTGTTAAGAATCAGTGAACTCATCCACTATAACGAAATAGCTTATTCTGAAATTCAAGAATGCCTTAATATGGATTTCATCACAATCTTTTATATTAATACATTATTAACATATTAATATATTATTTTTATTAACTATATTGATATCATTGTACAGTAATATTTCAAGAGACATACATAGTAATTTTAGCATACATAAAAATATATGGTACAATATAGTGCATAACTGATTTCTTACAGAAAGAAAAGGAAACTCTTAGAAAACTAAAAACTAAAAGTAAAACCTAAAGGAAACTCTTAGAAAACTAAAACTACAACTAAAAATATTTCTGTAGATGATTACGAATAAACGTCATGAAATATCAACCGACATAAGGCTCAATGGTGAAACACTAAGGACAACTCCAATTACAATTGGAAAGCTGAACAGAATTCCTGCCACTCCATTGTTATTTCATATCGTTATGGACAAAATGTCCAGCACAACGTGGTAGAAAACGGAAAAAAGGGGTGCAGGAATATGCAGTGAGAGAACAAAATTATTATAATTTGCAAAGGATATAAGTAAATACAGAGAAAATTCAAGGAGAGTCCATTGAAAACTTCTTAGAATTAATGTAAGTTCAGAAAGGAAATTTTTAAAAATGTTTATTTATTTCAAGAGATAGAGTGATCGCAAGCAGGGGAGGGGCACAGAGAAGGGGACAGGGTCCAAAGCGGGCCTCACACGGACAGCCGTGAGCCGATGTGGGGCTCAAACCCACGAACCGAACCATGAGATCGTGACCTGAGTTAAGATCAAGAGTCTGACGCTCAACTGACTGAGCCACCCAGGCGCCCCAGAAAAGAAATGTTTGAGTCCCTTCAGGCTCTTATAACAAAATACCGTAAACTATGACTTAAACAATACACATTTATTTCTCGAAGTTCTAGAGGCCGGGAAGTCCAAGAGCAAGCTGCCGACAGAGTCAGTGTCTGGAGAGAGCCCACTTCGTGGTTCACCACAGCTATCTTCTCCGTATGACCTCACATGGTAGAAAGGGGCAAGAGAACTCTCTGGATTTCTTTCATTAGGGCACTAGTCCCACTAATCATGAGGGCTCTGCTTTCGAGACCTAATCACCTCTCAAAGTCCCACTTCCAAATACTGTCACATTGGGGGTCAGGTTTCATTACTGTATGAATTTGGTGAGGGGTGGTTGGGGGACAAATATTCGGCCTATTCAGGAAGGCTATAGGAAGTAAAGCTATGAAGAAACTATTTTTTTCTGTAGACAGAAAATAACCAATAAGGGGAATTAGTTGAGAAAAAGTTTTTAGTTTCTTTCAGAATAATAACCAAATGCTAAGTCATTGCAATAACCTGAACAGAATATGTGTGGAGTTTATGTGAAGAAATTTCAAAATCTAGGTAAATCCAGCTAAAGATAGAAAAGTAAACTTAAAGGGATAGATTTCTCATGTTCTTAAATGGGATGGTTAAATACTTTAAAGGTATTAATTCTCAGATTAATTTTTATGCTTAATATTATTTCAGTGAAAAATCTCAGTTTTGGGGGGTAATTTGGTAAGTGATTCTTTTTTTTTATGTTTTATTTATTTTTGAAAGAGAGACAGAGTATGAGTGGGGGAGGGGCAGAGAGAGAGGGAGACACAGAATCCGAAGCAGGCTCCAGGCTCCGCCGAGCTGTCAGCACAGACAAACAAAGTTTGACAGAGCCACCCAGGCGCCCCTAATTTGGTAAATGATTCTGATGTCACTTTCGAAGAGTAAAGTGGGTGGTAATAACACAAATTATCTTCTAAAAGAATAGCCCTGCTGAGGGAGACTTTAATTTATTAGCTTTCAAAATGCTTATGATGATATTGCAATTAAAACGATACCTATTATCAAGGCACATTTCAAAGTACAGTCAGTATTGGTTCATGGTGCCTTATTTAAAACTCTTGGGGCCAGATGTGTTTTGGAATTTAAAATTCATATTTCAGAAAGGTAACTTTGTTGTATCCTAAATAATATTTAATACCTCCACTGGAGTCTGGGCCATACCCCACAACCAAATACACAGATATTTCTATAATGAAAGTGAGCAGGATATATCAAAACTATAAATGGCCTCCTACTGATATGGGTCACATTTTTCTCCCAAATGCATGTTGGAACCAAACTCATGATAAGAAGCTTTTGGTTTTCAGAACTTTGGGAATTGTAGGTTATAGATGGTGGGCCGATATTTATGTCACAGGCTGTGCTCCTGGGACTCTGAGGTGATAATTAGGTCACAAGACATTGGTTAAGGTGTGCTGTTAGGATCAGCATGGAAGGAAGTAGGGATGGAAGTGAAATCAGCCAAAGGGAGAAATTGAGCTACGATTCCATTCCGACCAAGTCTTCAGCCACATAATGGGCTGTGGGGCCGAGAGAGTAGTCAGAATTCTCCTTAGTCGAAGGGAAGGGACCTTTGTAGTCCCATATCGACCAATCACTGGGTGAGGGCTGCTGCTGGAAGGAGATGGGACCCGAGGGCCGGGCAGTTTTATTCTGCCGAAGCAATTTCCAGAGAGGCTTGGCAGCTGAGTCTTCCTGCAGCTGGGGGAGGAAGGGGTCTGGGTGACGCATCGAGGTGTCTACCGCATGTATGGGAATGTAACATGAGACAAGGAAACATCGCAAACAAACGCATTCATCAATAAGTAGTTCGGAGAATGATTTCCAGGAAAATCCTCATCTTGTAAAGTTAAATACAAAAAAAAAAAAAAAAAAAAAAGCAAAGCGGCTAGGAAATATGAATACCTATCCTCCATTCTTTAAAGTGGAGAAGGGATTAGAAACATAAACGCACGGAGGAAATTACAAAGTAAAAGCAAAGATTTGATGACTATTATACTGAAAATTTTAAATATTAAAATCATCCGCAAAATTAAAAGATCAAAAATAAATGGAGGAAAACATTTGCAACACAGAGAGCAAAGAATTAATATACAAGTGTATGTACACTTGTATAAATATATAGCCCACATAAAGTTCATAAGAATAGCTCATGTAAATAAGAATCTGTAATAGAAAAATAGGCAGAAGAATAAATCGAGTTCTATGAGCACATGAAAAATGTTCACAAAATAAATTCAAAGAAATCTTGACTAAAACATTGGATTATCACATGTTTGCCTCTATAAAGTTCTAATCTTTATAAAACATAACTTTTTTCAATGTTTATTTATTTATTTTGAGAGAGAAAGAGACACAGAGCTCAAGCAGGTGAGGGACAGAGAGAAATAGAGAGAGAGAGAGAGGGAGACACAGACCCTGAAGCGGGCTCCAGGCTCTGAGCTGTCAGCACAGAGCCCGATGCGGGGCTTAAACTCACGAGCTGTGAGGTCATGACCTGAGCCGAATTCAGTTGCTCAACTGACTGAGCCACCCAGGCGCCCATATAAAATGTAACTTTTAATGGTGGCAAGTGTCTGCTACTTACATTGGCAGTAGAAGTATAAATTGTTGCCACTTCCCGGAAGACACTTCTCTCTTTTCCAATGGCTGATCTTATTTATTTGTTACTCTCACTCTCAGAACATCTTCTTTTGGACTGGACTCAGACTCGGGGGTGGAAGACTTTCAGAGAGGACAGCCTCCAGCTCTTGGCAATCTGTTCCTTGGAGGTTTTTTTCTTTTTTTCTTCCTCTTTAGTTTTCTTGGTCAAAAGTTTAGCGTATTCTACAGCCTCTTCCTTGTTTCTCTTAACATGCTTTTCTTCAGAGTGATACAACCATGTTTGTGTCGCAGGACACGGGGAGTGGCATGACGCTGAATCTGGGGCCCTTTGGTCCAAACTAGGTTTATCATCTTCCTCGTTAAGGGGCTTTCTCATGACACACTGGTGGCAGCATCATCTTCAGAGAGACCGAAAGGTTTGTGGACTCTGCCAGCTCTTTTGGGCCCCAGAAGACGAGATAAGTAATACCAGTGACTCCAGGAATAGCCTTGTCCCCACTTTTCTCACAATGACCAAGTTGAGAGCCCTCAGGTTGGCATCCACGGTGCCACCCGGAACAGGTGTGTGTTTCCTTTCTCCAGTTCTCCTTGCCCTGGATCAGGAATGCCCTTTACTCAGTAGCAGGTCAACACGGCCATGGGTAGAGACACCTTATTTCGTGGGGAAACATTGTTTGTCATTCCCGCCAGTAATTCGGGCCACATAGCCCTTCCATGCTTCACCCGGAGCACCAGCAGCAACATAAGTGGCCAGGCGCTTCTCATCAAAGGTAAGGAGCTTGCGAACACCAGCCTCGTCAGTGAGTTTCTGGCAGCCAGGGGCTGGGAAACAGATGCTCAGCTTCCTCCTGAAGCAGTCGGCTGGCTCTGAGCAGCCTTGAAAAAGAGCTAGAAAACTTTTGCATAATTGGTTCAAGACCCTCAAAAATCTTTGTAACCCTTGGCCCTGAAGTTCTTTTTATTTCCTGAAAGTCATTTTTAATTAATTTATTAAAAATTTTTTAATGTTTGTTTATTTTTGAGAGGGAGAGAATGACAGAGCATGAGTGGGGGAGGGCAGGCAGGGGACACAGAATCTGAAGCAGGCTCCAGGCTCGGAGCTGTCAGCAGAGAGCTCCACTCGGACTCGAACTCACAGACTGCAAGATTATGATCTGAGCTGAAGTCAGACGTTTAACTGACTGAGCCGCCCAGGTGCCTCAGAAATTCATTTTTTTAAAAATGTTTATTTCTTTTGAAGGAGAGAGGGAAAGAGAGTGCACGAGCTGGGGAGGGGCTGAGAGAGAGGGAGAGGGAGAATCCCAAGAAGGCTCTGAGCTCTCAACTCAGAGCCTGACACAGGGCTTAATCTCCTGAAACGTGAGACCATGACCTGAGTTGAAATCAAGAGTTGTACACTAAACCCACTCAGCCACCCAGGCGCCCCTGAAATTTATTTTTAAAGGAAGCCCTGCTAAGGAAAAACCCAGCAATTCAAAGAAATATGCAGGAAATTTTCATCGCCATATTCTATAAAATAAGCAATGAATTGGAAACAATATCTCAATATTGTAGAAAGGCTTAATAAATGACTATGCATGCATAAAATTAAATGTTCTAGAGACATTAGAACAACTAAATGGTATAAAAATGTTTGCAAGACTGTATAAAGAAAATGTAAGAGATAAAACTATGCAAGGAATATCTACCATCTGTCTATGTCTGTCTATCTAGCATCTATCTATCTATCTATCTATCACCTGTCTTCTGTCACCTTAGAAAAGAGAATAAAAATAAGTTAATGGCGCTCACCTCTGCATGTTGGAATATAGCTAATTTACATTTCCTGGAGGGTCCAGTCTTGCGTTGTAAACATCAAAGAGGAGTTCAGGGAATCACAAAGGCAGAAGAACCTGGCAAGGAAGCCATGCTGTCTTCCTACAGGCTGAGCCAATCTGGAACTGAGATAATGACCTTACTTGGTCTAGAGGCTCACAGTTTCTTAAAACCTGTGGCAAATGATCATCTTCTCTTACAACGGCCTGCGTCCTGTCCCCACCATACTATACGCTCAGGCCATTTCAGTATTAATCACACGAGTCACCAAAGTCTAATGCACACACAGGCCATTGCTCAGTGGAGGAGACCTGGCCAGACTTTGTATTCTTGCCTTGGCTCTAGTCCTTCCCTAGGCTTTCAGGGTTAACCTCTCTATGCCCTTCCTGCTAACGAACTAATGGATACTCAGCGAGGGCCGCCCAAACCAAATATTAGACTGTTAGTCAGACTGGAATGTTCCTCAGTCATGTATGTGAACAGTGTTTGCAGTTTGGGGTTATCCACACGACCTGCCTCTCATTATCACAGATGACAAAGAACCAACTGTCTTCATAACCATATGAACCTTACTCACACAAGCTGGATTTTATAAGCAAGAAAAAACAGAGAAGCGGGCGATGGGGGGGAAGATGAAAATAAATGGAGAGAGGGGTGGGGGCTGGGAGAGAGAAACAAGGGAGAGATTGTTTTGACCGGAAGGGATTGTAGAGGGCAGTCCACCGTCCCAGCCCCGCCCCGTTGTCTCCTGGATTCCTTGTCTTCCTAAGCGAAGGCTAAGCAAGACGTACCAGGTCAGAGATGGGACTGGAGCTCATTCAGGACCTCTAGCCCTTAGCAAGTTGTGCGTGGTCCATGTTGCCATGAGGGTCATGGGAAGAGAAGACGGATTGGGTGAGAGTTGAAGGAGACAAATGAATTTTTGATGGACGTGAAGATGAAACCAAGCCCTGATGTTCCAAATGAACAGGAAATGTCATCATTTCCACTTTCCAACCCCCTTTACAGGCAGGACAGCTGTTCAGAAGTGGGTGTATGCGTCTTGCTTTTTCCACATCCTCTTGGCCTCTGTTGGGGCCCTTCCAGGCCTCAGTATGGCCCGTGTTTATCTCAGATGTGATGGCTCGGTGAAATCACTTCTCTACTGTCATGCTCTGTCACAGTGCAGTTTGCTGTCACCCTTGCAGCTTCCCTCTGACTCCACTGGGCTGGCCAGTGGACTTAAGTCCTGTCTTGTCTGAGGGCTGCCGTGGCCGAACTCTGTTGAGCCCCATGCCTCAGACCCTCCTGTCTAAAAGGACCCGTGTCGGGGAGCCTGGCTCTCTTCCTGGGTCAGGCAAGCGCGGCTGGTGTCTGAGAAGCCTGATCTTTTTCTTGACAGCGCATCATCAAAGGCCCTCCTTAGACAGAAACAGCCCTTCCTTTTATTTAGAGGCTGTATATTTGGCAGAATCCAGAGAAATTCCAATCCAGTTCCCCACTGTCCTTCCCAAAGGAGATCAGAATCCCCACGGACCTTGAAGCTTTGAGGCCCAGGTCTGTTTCTGAAACATCTTGTAGGAATTCGCAAATCTTTGGGGCTAAATCTAGTTTAAGTCCATACCTACTGTGTGGTCCTGAGGATCTTGGCCAGGATCTCAGGCAGGCCTCCTGATGACTCTGAGAATTCCAAGTACACAGCCCATGCATCTCCGTTAGTTACTGAAATGCCGCAGATGGCGGGGGCAGGAGCTTGGCTCCAGCCTTCCTTGTCTCTCTGCTAGCTTCCTGCCATCATCTCCTTACTGGCCCCCTCCTCCACAGCATTTCATCAGTGCCTGGAAATCTTATGTTTCCCAACCCATCACCCTTCACAGTGCTGTCAAAGCAGCAGCTGGAAAGGGCAAAGTCGGATCACGCTGTTCCCCATTTCCATGGCTCGTCACTGCCTGGAGCTCCGCATGGGACACTTGGGGTCCCCCCACCCACTTCCCACTGCGTGTCCTGACCGCATGCCTGCCCCTGCCCTCAAGTTGTGGCCTCTTATCCAATCTGATATCCATTATTTTGTTGCTTTAACTTCTCTGCCTGGGTAAGCACGCTTATTCTCTGCTAGGCGGAATCTTAGTGACTGTTTAAGGCCAGATCAAGTGTCATGGCTTTTGGGAGGGAGCATTGTAGAGTCCAGGGCACACTAGCTGGGAACATAAGGAAATTTGTTATGCTTACCTTTGCTCAACTTTAAATTGTGCAAAAAAAAAAAAATTCTGCTTCCTTAGATGGATGAAAAGATAAATAAATTCATGTGCATAGATCAACCAACTTGGTTCCTCTCAGGAGGAGTCAGTAGCCTTTTCCCACCTTTTTGCCTTTCCTATGACTGATTAGCCACAGTTTTGTTCTTTGAAGGCCTTTCCAAACCCTTGGAGGCGTCAACTGTGCCCCGTGCTGCCCGTTCTCCAGAACCTGCCGCTCTTGCTGGAGGTGAGTGAGCCCTTTGAAGGCGAGATCTTGTCTTGTCCCTATTCCCAGCTCTGGCTCTGTCTCTGGCCCTAAGCAAGGAAGGACTCAGAAAAGATGAGTGAACTAGTGAGAATGGGAGGTACAGGCGACCTCTCCAGGGGACGGCAAAGACTGCGTGCAGGCCTCGTGTCGTGTCTTAGTGGAAACCAAGAGCTCTTCTCCATGGACTTCCTCGAATTCTCGGCCACACTGGAAAAACCTTGGGGTATCAGGGAGGGGGAAGGGGTGTCAGAGATCACCAGAGTTTGAAGCTCGGAGTGGTGCAGGCTATGGGCCCAGGTCCCAAAGGCATGACAGACAAAGCTGGGCCCAGATATCTTACGTTCAGGGTCCTGGGCCAGGGCTCTCTCTGCTCTCTGCTTCTGAGGGGGGATGCTGACTCTACAAGAGTCCTAACAAAATTCTTCTTATCCTGAATATTTCCAAATGCAGACCTCCAGATGGCCCAGGGTAGAGTCTTGACCTGCCTGCCTGGCTGGACGTAGGCATTGGGTAATGCTTATGAGAAGGTGGAGGAATTATGTGCCTCTCTGAGAGTCCTCGTTTGATAAGACCACACTCTCACCTCCAAGTATTTCTCAGACACTAACTTCTCTGCCCTCAGAAGCATCCTGATAAGGAGGGGATATCGCTCCTCCGTCGAATGAGAAAGCCTAAGGCCCAGAAGCCTAGGCTTCCCTAGGATGTCTCAGTGAGTCAGTGGGGAGGCTTTAAATAGAACCCCACCCCCACCCTACCACTCCCACCTCCTACCCATTAGACCACAAGCCCTGTACATTCCTTCTAAGGACAAAATGTGCCCCTTGGAATTAGCTCCAAGATTCCACATTGAGCGTGGCGAGAGAGGGAGGGAGGGAGAATGAGGACCAGGAAGATGAAAGTGACTTTCTTTCCTTCTCCGTTCAGACCACAGATTGGCAGGGAGCCGGAGTGTCAGAGGAAGGTGAGCTAATCCTGAGACTTGGTGCATTTAAATGGTGACGCATCTCTCTAATCCCCGCAGTGGCATCGATGCTGGTGGCCAACACTACTTGCCTGGCTCGTGATGGCTAGCAAGGAGAGCTCGGTGTTTCAGGTCCCATTTAATAAATTTTGCTTCTCACAGGGAAAGCCAGAAGGACAATACCTTGTTTACTCCTTAAAATAGTTCTGCGAGGTTATTATCATATTTTTACAGCTGAGGATACTGAGCCTCTAAGAGAAGAGGTAAGTTGCCCAAATGACTTCAGCCGTCAGTGGCTAAGTTCATTATGGAAGTCCAGTGAGTTTGGTCCTTCTGTTTGTTCTTGTCTCTTCACCAGTGCTTCCAAGAGTGTGGTCCACACCTGTGGAACCAAGAGCAGCTGGGGAATTATTAGAAAAGCAAATATTTGGACCCCAACCCAGTTTCACAAATCAGAAAGTCAGGGGGAAGGGGGCTGACAGTCTGTTCTAACAAGCGCGCTAACGGGATTCTGATGAGGTTTGAGAACTGCTGTCTCTCCACGGTGCTTTCTGGAGAAGCAGGAACACCCAAAAAGGAGAGGGGTAGTGGGTGAAGGAAGCCTGAGGGCGGCATAGAACAGCCCAGACAGGACAATGTGTCACCAAAGAGGAGAGGGCAGGCTCCGAGGACCCCCTTTCCCTGCTCCACTGTGGGAAACACAGGCAGGGGAACAGCATCACAGTGAAGGTGCTCCCTGAGGTTCTGGAGGAGCACGTGGTGGGAGGGCATTAAAATAAGCCAGTGGCAAATGCGGACTTCTGTGATGCTACCCTGACATGTCCCCGAGTTCCACAGGGGCTAATAGGAAAGAGACAGATGCAGAAAGGAAATGGACACTAAATACAGAGAGGAACAGGGAGAGGCAGAACAGGGAAAGAAAGGGAAGGGAAGACATTGAGCAGGCTTTGGTAGAAAAATATTGACAGGAAATGTGGATGCCCTTTGTGAATAGAATGCCCTGCCCTGCAAGGAAGGCTTCTGGATGGCTTTCAATTAGTTCTTTTTTTTTTTTATGTTTATTTATTTATTTTGAGGGGGAGGGGCAGAGGGAGTGGGAGAGAGAGAATCCCAAGCAAGCTCTGGGCTACCAGCACGGAGCCCCGACGCAGGGCTGGATCTCACGAACCGCGAGCTCATGACCTGAGCTGAAATCAAGAGTCAGTCGCTTAACGGACCGAGCCACCCAGGTGCCCCTTTCTACTTCTCAACAAACGGTTCGGGAGTCGATAAATATGGCCTTACCGATACTTTATGACTGATTCTCTCAGCTGGGGTGTGTGCATGTTGGAATTACCTGGGATTCTTCATGAAAAGACTTATGCCCAGACATCATAACCATGGATGTATCGAACCCTTGGCATTTAGGAACAGGTAGTGGGGAGTTTGGCTATTCACTGTGACAAAGTCTTCAAAGTGGTTCTGGTCCCATCTATCACCAGCGCCCCACACAAATGCACACATACAAACATAGATGCACATGTAGGTACTACTTTATTTCAAAAACTAAACAAAATATAACTAGAAGTGTCCCCCCCAAATCTCAAGAAGACCTGGCAGCCTTCTGTAGAGGAGATGAGGGAGGTAATACCTTGGCCCTGGTGTTCATGCCTCCAGAAATGGTTCTCCGTGTGTCCCTCCGCGGGTTCCATCTTCCCAGTTGGTCTGGAGATGCTGCCTGAGGTGGCGTAGCTTTGCAGGCGGCTTCTTCATACCATCAGTGTGGCACTCCGAAATTGTCATTAGAATTGGCTGGGCCGGGGGCACCTGGGTGGCTCAGTCGGTTGAGTGTCCAACTTTCAGCTCAGGTCATGATCTCAGGGGAGTTCAAGCCCCATGTGGGCTCTATCTCTCTCTCAAGAATAAGTAAATATTAAAAATATATATATTAAAAAAAAGTATTAGCCGGGCCAAACTTGGAAAAAAATTCGTATCTCTATTTTTTAAATTTTTGTATGTTTTTTAAAATTTATTTTGAGAGAGAGACAGAGTATAAGCCGGGGAGGGGCAGGGAGAGAGGGAGACACAGGATCTGAAGCAAGCTCCAGGCTCTGAGCTGTCGGCACAGAGCCCGATGTGGGCCTCGAACTCATGAATCCTGAGATCATGACCTGAGCCAAAGTTGGACGCCACCCAAAGTTGACTGAGCCACCCAGGCACCCCAAAATTTGTATCTTTAAAGGGCTCCTGGGCCTTCGGCCCCGGGTTCCTGGGGTGGAGTGTGCGTGTGCATAAAGGACATGTGTATAAAGGACATCTCTCAGGGAGCTCCTCCCCCACACCTAACCATTCACTCTCATGTGACAGTGATATTTGCACTCTCTAGGGTGGTGCCGACCGCAGAGTAGAAAAAGTCTCCAGGTGAGGTTGGGGCAGGTGGTGAGAATGGGGTACTTGGGAAGGGTTAAGGACTTGGACCAGCTCTTCTGTTACCAAGACAAGAGCAAGGTCTCCAAAACTTTTAGTTTCTCCTTCTCTCTTGCTTACTTTTGTGCTAATGGGTAGGATTAGGACGCTAGTGAAGTTAGTAAAAGGCAAACATTCTAGGTAACAGCTTTCAAATGTTCGCTACTACATGTCTGGAACTGTGCTAAGCACTTTATTTGTCTTCTTTCATTGAAACTTTGACAACCATCTGAGGTGGGGGGGGGCATTATTATTATCCCATTCTACAGAGCAGGAAACTGAGACTATGTACACCGATTTTTGCCAGAAGTCACACAGCCAATAAGTGTGGAGCCAGCACCTGAACCCAGCCTGGGCTGGGGAACAGCATAGATGCTTTTGAGTAAGATGATAAGAGGACATAGTTTATAATTTTTGGAGGATTTCCTAATGCATCACCTTTGGGGTTTTGTGGCAAAAAGAATAGGCTTTGTTCCTACTGATAAAGAAGGTGAAAAGAAGAGAAAGAAGTCGGTACTCACTGAGCCTGGTGTCAGAGGATTTCACGTCTTTCCGTTCGTTTACTTATCGTAACAACCCTCTAAGTTGGGTTGTATTATCTCTATTTTTATAAAAGATGATGTAGGAACTCAGGGAAGGAGAAGGCTTAGCCTAAGTTTTCCAAGCAGATCCGTGGCTGAGTTGGCTCTGAAACCTTGGTCAGCACTCCACGCTGCCTCTCTTTAGGTTTCTGTGTGAGGGATTTTTATGTAAGCACCTGCCATGGTCATTAATGGCTTCGATGTGACGTCTCCTGTGGCCTCGGATGATCCCAGCCGTCTCTGTGGGATTCTCCACGACATGAACTCCAAGGCCTGGGGGCTGAAAACCATGCCCTGGGCGAAGCGAATAAGCATATATCATCCTGGCTTTAAATCGTGAAAATTCTGCCCCATGTCTGCTTGAAGCACTGCCTTGGACCTCAGTAAGAGTCTGGAGGATGGCTCCGGAAGTCCGATTTTATTAATCTCTCTTCTAGAAAGATAGAAAGGAAAGCTAAATCTGAGTATTCAGCTTCGTTTGGCATGTTTTTCTTTTTTCACTTCCAACTATTTAGAATTAAAAAGTATCAAACACCTTAATGTATATTGATATGAGCCCCACCCTCCCCACCCCCCACCTTACACACAGAGACTTATACAGAGCAGGGCAGGCCTCAGTGCAAACCCACGGCAGGCTTAGAGACCCAGCGTGACAGAAGTCCCAGGTGATTCATATCCATGAGTCACTTATCTCATTGAGGAATGGCGTGATGCAGCCCACACTATGGGACACGTTCGTTCTTTTTGGTAAATCCCTAAAATTCTGAGCAGCCGTTTTGTTCCCTACATGCTCTATCCTGATAATGGGGACAGAAACAGTGTCTGGTGTGTATTTTGGCCACAGTTAAATTGTACCTTGTAGTTCCCTTCACGGTAGAGTGTGGCCCTCCTACTCAGCCCTCAGTCCATGCTGAGAATCTGTCTTGCTTTGCCGGGTTCAGTGCTTTTCCCTCTTTAATGCCTGACTTTCCCCGGGCAACATCAGTGTCCATGTATGTAACCCGTCTGAGACTGGCCTTCAGTTATTTAATATCCTGAGCTCCAAAGTCCACTTAAGCTGGATGCACAAACCACGGCCATGCTCTAAAAGCTGACATGACCCAGCGAAGTTCTGACTGAAGGGCATGGAAATTTGGAATGGATCATGGAAGAAGAAAGCCATAGATGTCCACTATGACATCTAGATGAGGGCTCTGGTAACTTTACACAGTTCTCTTACAATGTGTATATTGATATAAGCTAATCATTTTCTTCTCGTTTCTGTTTAACACACGTGTTGTTTGAAGTTAACTTGACAATTTTAACTTTAGGTAACACAGACTGCTTTTGTTGCTTATGCTTTTCGTGTTATATTAAAAAAAAAATCATTGCCAAGGCCAATCTCAAGGAGTTTTCTTTCCCTAAGTTTTCTCGTAGGAGCTTTATGGTTTCAGGTATTATGTTTAAGTATTCAAATAAACTTTGGGTTAGTTGTTGTGAGTGGTATGAGATAGAGGTCCCACTTCACTGTTCTGTACCTGATTATCCAGTTTCCCCAGCATCACTCGTTGAAGACATTATCTTTCCCCTATTGAGGATTCTTAACTCCTTTGTCAAATAGGACTTAATTGTGTATATAAGGGTTTACTTCTGGGCTCACATATTTTACCTAAATTATTCATTCTTTATACCATTCACAGATGAAATAAAGAAAGAAAGAAAAGAAAAAAGAAAGGAAGGAAGAGGAAAAAAAGAGGAAAAAGAAAGAAAGGGATATCACTACTTTACCCTCCATTCTTTCATCCCTGTTACAAGGTAGGAAAATCTCATAAAATGGATAACCCTTTTTTTTTTCCCCTGGATAGATATGGGTGAAGATTTTGGCATTAGCTGGACAATCTAAAATGCCCTGGGTCCCCTTATAAAGATATTTATTCAGGGAAAAAGTTAAAACAACAGATTGGTGGAGGTCTCCATACAATGTGTGTAAAGTCATCCAAAACTGTGTCCAGGGTCTCTCTGTCTCTTTTTCTTTCTTTCTTTCTTTCTTTCTTTCTTTCTTTCTTTCTTTCTTTCTTTCTTTCTTTCTTCTTTCTTTTCTTCTTTCTTCCTTCCTTCCTTCCTTCCTTCCCTCCTTCCTTCCTTTTGTGAGAGAACAAGGGGGGAGGGGCAGATGGAGAGGGAGAGAGAGAGAATCTCAAGCAGGCTCCGTGCTCAGCACAGAGTCTGACTCAGGGCTCAATCTCAGGACTCTGAGATCATGACCTGGGTTGAAACCAAGAGTTGGATGACTCTACCTACCTATCTATCTAGATCTATCTGTCTGTCTATCTGTCTATCTATCTATCTATCTATCTGCCTATCTAACTATGTATCTATCTATCTCACATTGTCTTTGTCCATCATGAACAGTCCATCAAGGGAATGGTCCATAAGCGCCTCTGCCTGTTTTTGTACAATTGCTATCATGGTACTGCTGTACTTAATTACTCCAATTTTGTTCAAGAAAGATGACTAGATGAGCCTCATTTGCTTTAATTCTGCTTCTGTTATGTTTACTCTTTTGAAGTCCCATTTTAGAAAGTCACTATGCTGCTATTTAATTTTTTATTATAGTGTTTGATCCCACTAAAAATACTCACCAGAGGTGTCACTTAAAATACTTTTTCACTTCATTATCTGATGCATTACTCTAGAAAAAAGACATTTTTACCCAAATTGGCTTCCATGCCTCTCTTCCCTGTCATCCTCTTCTCCCGTGACTCATCCCCACTTCTTCCCCTACACGAGGTTGAACTAGATGTCTCCGGGTGGTCCCACTACCCCTTAGAACTAAAGAACAGAAATGCTTTTGAAGGATAGCAGCATACACCACCCAAAATATGTCTCTTTGGTATAAGGATTATTTTGATAAACTGTAGACCCAATGGAAGCTTTGAAAACACAATGAAAACTACCCTTTTGTAAGAGAAATTTACATGTATAAAGGAAATCTCCATTTGCGAGGGTATCTCCCTCTCTGTTTAGGAAGAGAAGATGACTCTAAATCTGACACAAGAAACTCTCATCAATGGAGAAGCTAGAATTAAACCCGCGTGATAAACCTTATGGTTGTTTACTGTGCTTTTCCAGGTATATTCTTATAACTAACCTGTTCTTACCCCCACATCTTTTGTATTTAGCTTAAGATGGGTGTAAGGTGGTAGCTTTTGCCATCTCGGGGAGTTATTGAGTTGTACGTGTTGTTTAAGAACAAAAATTCAACTGAGTAACTTTGAAGATCTCATTGGCTTTATTCAAGGGTTCATGGATTGAGCAGCATTCTAGTAAACAGACAAGCCCTCCATGGAATTGTACAAAATGTATAATTTTTATAGGCAGAAGGAAGGTGGGCAAGGAAGTTATTAGCAAGTGAAAAGAAAAGATCCTTTCAGGCCAAGTCTTCTTATGTAAATCACCTTATTAGTGCTGATTAGGAATTTTAGATTGACTGCTTAAAGGTCACATTTCTGGGAGAATTTGGAACTTAAATCAAGTCTTGGCATGCTGTCCTGGGGACAGATAACTCCCATTTTGGACCTCTATTTCTTTTTTAAGAACAATGTTAATAAACTTTTGTTTGTTTTCCCCGGTTAATCTATCTTTTATGGCAGGAGGTCTCAGTCAAGAATTCTGAAGGGTAGAGGGAAAATTATTTTTTCCTTCCCTGCACTTTCAAAACCTCTCTAAAATACAAAAAACTTTGTTCTGTGTTCATGGACTATTAGACATTTTTTCAAATGGCTGTGGCAGAAGCAGTTCGGCTGTCCCACCGGGTTTCCTCACAGAGGATGTGAGCTCCCTCTCAGAAAACCCCACAGGTCTCTGCTGTTGAGTTTCTAGGACAACTTCTAATCCATGCGGCCTTACTCGTTCTGAGCCATTGCAATTCAGCCTATGTTCCACCCATTTTTGTGGTTCCTTTGCCCGCTCTGGCCCCTGCCGACTGCTCCTGAATCCTAACTCAGGCTGCAAAGTGGGCACTCCAGCCTTCTTTCCCTTTGGACTTCAGAGACAAGTATTTGGGCCTTTTTCATTCTAAAATCTGTTCTGCAAATCACAGTAAAAAGCAAATCCAAAAGCATGGAGTTGTTTGAAAGACCTTCAAAGTTTTCTCAGTCCTGGCCCTCAACCTCCCCTCCCTGGTTCCTTGGCTGAGGGTGTTACTGAAAGCTTTCTTGGATTCTTGTGCTGTATTTTTGTTCCCAGGCTTGATGAGTCAACTCTAAGACAGACTAAAGATGTCAACTCCAGTTATATCACACTGCTACTATTTATACCATGTGACGGAGTGGAATAAGGGAAGGAAAGAGCACTGGAGTAGGAGTCAGGATGCTAGGTTTAGGTTCTTATGAGGTCCAAGTAGATGTATGGTCCAAGGTCAAACATTTCCTGTGGCGGAGTCTGGGGTTTCTCACTCAAAAAATAGGTTCGTTCAGCATATATTCTCCTGGGTGCAAACAGGAGAGTATTGAGTGAGGTAGAATAGATTCAAGTCAGTGAAAATTTATTGAGTGTTTACAGTGTGCAAGTCACATTTGAAATATTTATTGAATAGCTACCATGTGCCATGAATAGCTACATGTAACAGTCCATGTACCATGTACTGTTCTAAATGATATGGGAAATAAGGAATACAAAGAGAAAAGGTTAAATAATAAAACAGAACAAAAGGTAAAGACTCTGGTACATGGAAAGGAATGACTAATAGCAAATGAGTGGCTATTAATAAATAGATTCAGCACAGAAGGAGAGAAAGGGATACCCTAAAGGTCAGTGGAGCTATCACTTTAAAAGACAATGAACATAAGAGTGCTGTAGAAGGTATAAAATGCTAAAACTTCAAGATCAATATTATTACTTTAGACTTAAAGTCTACAACTCCTAAGGCTGAAATAAGACTACATTAAATATTCATCTTAATAGATGCCTTCTCATTTATGTGTTTGTTTGTTTTTTAATTTATTTTTTAAGCTTATTTATTTATTTGGGGGGCGGAGTTTGGAGGGGCAGAGAGAGAGTGGGAGAGAGAGAATTCTGAGCAGGCTCCACACTCTCAATGTGGAAGCCAATGCGGTGCTCAAACCCACTAACCATGAGATCATGACCTGAGCCCAAGTTGGATGCTTAACCGACTGAGCCACCCAGGAGACCTCCCCCATAGAGGCCTTTTTAAATGACTGTAGTGATAGAGTGCCGTGCATATATCGGTTGGGAGTGGATTTTGACATTGGGCGGGGCTAGTTTCAAAATTCCTGCTGTACAACATAAGAGTGGTCCATTTGGGGAGGAGGAATTACATTCTCTACCTCAGTTCCCTCGTCTTTAAGATCAATTTAATTATATTATCAACCTCATCCACTTGTCGAGGATCGAATGAGATAACACTTGCCAGGTGCTGAGCTCAGAGGTGGGAAATACGTTAGCTATTTTTCGTAGCACATATCTTTGTCACATTCCTAATGTCATTTCCAATATCCCTGGCTATTACATGAAACATTCTGGTAGAAATGGTGGAGACTCAACAAAGGAAATAGAGCCCCTGTCACAGAAGCCTTTGATAAACAACACAAATAAAGCAACTAATGGGTTGCAGAATGCTGCCAATCCCAAGTTCCTTTTGTAGCCAGGACCCTCCCAGGTCCTGCTTCCTGGTTGGGCACTTTCCGGTATCCCCTCTCCCCCCCAAAAAAAAGTGTCTGTGGAAGTCTGTCTTCTTTCCAACTTCTGGAGAAGCAGAAGGAGATAGGAGTTGAACCAAGGTGTAGCTTATTCTTCTTGGATTTCCCCAGTGTGCCTTATACCATTTACATAATTATCTAATGTTTAGATTTAAAATTGTTTGGATTTAAACAAATCTTAATGAGAATGCTTGCTCTGCCAGTACTAGCTCTGTTACTTGGAAGGTCTGTGTCCTAATTTTCCTTACCTGTACAATGGGAACATCACTGTTCTCTCTCTGTGTCATGTGGATTAAAAAAATAATGTAGGCAAAGAGCCCAGCACATAGGAGGTACTCGAAACAAGTTGTTTTGTTCTTATTTCCTTATTGGTTTTACCCTTTGAGCTGCCTGTTCAAATCACGGTGATTTCATTTCTATATCATGATGCATCTCTCCAGGATGAGGTCTGCTTCTTAATGAGGTTCACAAAGTGGTCTCTGATTTGCTTGAAGACGGCTATGCTTAGGGACAAATTAAGTCTCAGAGACTGAGATTGTCTTTGCCAAGAGTTTATTTAACACAGGTTCACTGTGGGAATTTCACAAGCCGGGAGCATACAGGATAATATCTCTGAGTAAGCAAATAAAGAAATAGCCTACCCCAAACCAATGACAGATCGATCACACCGCTGTTCAGGCAAGGGGAGTGAAAGGAGTACAGTTCAAATTAGTTGAGGTGTACCCTGAGAGGAGTTGGCACTCAGGAGAGATGGCATAGTCAACAGGCAGTTGGTGTTAGCTGCCAGGGCCAAAGTAAAAGTCCCATGTTGCTAGAAGACGTTGTGCAGGAATGAGGGAGGCAAGATGATTTTCATAAAAGAGTTGTCTTTAGGAGAGCCTGGGTGGCTTAAGCAGCGTCTGACTCTTGGTTTCAGTTCAGGTCATGATCTCACAGTTTGCAAGTTCGAGCTCTGCATTAGGCTCTGTGCCGACAGTGCTTAGGATTCTATCTCTCTGCCCCTCCACCATTCATGCTCTATCTGTCGCTCAAAATAGGTAAAAATAAACATAAGGAAAAAAAAAAGAGTGACCTTTAGCACTGCAGGAGCTAATTGCCCTAAGGGCTTCAAAGAGTTATTTTAGATTAATGAAGTATAGGCTCGCCCAGATGGAGAGCCCTGTCAGACAGTCCTGCAAACTCTCAGTATTTATAGCCTAATATGATAGGGGAAGATAGGATTCAGTAGTCAGAGAGGGAGAGATTAGGGCCTGAGGTCCCTGGGTGGGGAAAAACACCTATTTTGGAACAACGTGAGAGTATCTGACCACAGCAAACCCCTGGGGCATAAGGTTCCTCTTAAGAATGCAACAGACCCCACCTCCTCCCCCTCAGGTTTCTCTCAGGAATTTGACAAAAGACCTAAGTATGGCCATAGACCACCCCTCAGACAATGGAAAGGAGCCCATCAGGAATGGACAACCCAGCACCTAGAGTTATCAAGCTAATAAGGGTAGAATCTGAAAAGAAACAAGGGGGAAAGAGGGGAGGGATGACCAGAACCTTATAAAACAAGGACCCTTGCCTATAGTCCTCGGGCGTTCACTTTTGGATGTCTCCTCTTGGTGAAGAGAGCTTTCCTACTATTCTTCCTTTCTAATCTTATATTCTAATAAACTTTTGCAACACAAATGTCCCCTTGTTGTAGTCTCTTTATGTTTTTATAGATCAGTCCCCAGTGGGGCGCCTCAGGGAGTGGCTGAGCGCTTACTGGTGAGAACAGACGAAGGTGTCCTCCCCCACAACTTCCTTCATTCTGACGTCAGAACAACTTTGCTCCTAAAAACAACTTTATGGGGGCACCTGGGTGGCTCAGTCAGTTGAGAGTCTGACTTCGGTTCAGGTCATGATCTCACGGTTTGTGAGTTTGAGCCCCACGTCAGGCTCTGTGCTGACAGCTCAGAGCCTAGAACCAGCTTTGGATTTTGTGTCTCCCTCTCTTTCTGCCCCTCCTCTCCCCAAAATAAATAAGCATTTAAAAAATTTTAAGACAACTTTATAGGTTTCTTTGTCACAAACAAGTGGATTAAAACAACTTCACTTAAGTCATAAATAAGTGGGTTGAAGTCATCTCAAGCCAATACACAACAGAGACCTTCCTTTATTTAAACTCGATGAGCTTCTGTCTCCATTATTATGTATCTCAAATGGCTTAAAACTTCAGGCCCGAGGCACTCATTCTCTGTGTTTTTCTTTTTTTTTTTAATTTTTTTTTTTTTTTTTGTCAGAGGGTGGCCTGACACGTGGCTGCACGTCAGCAAATCTGTGGGTTCAGTGACTCCCTTTGCTGTTCGGTATTTGCCCACCATGGGCAGGGAGACGTTTGGCCAGGAGAATAAAGATGGCTTTCTAGAGCCTGGGCTCTGACAGCCTCTCTGGCATAGTTGGTCCAGCATGTGGGTGCTGGCCTCAGACTGCCTGAGTTCAGAGGCGATTCTGCTAGCTCTGCGAGTTCGGGTGAACTGTCCCATCACACTTGACCATAGGCTTCCCCTTCCGGGTACAAATCCGAATCCTAATGTCACAGGACCTGGCATGGATTAAGTGAATCACTGAGTGAAAGGTGCTTCGCACAGTGCCTGGCCCAGGGTAACTGCTGTTGTTGCAGATAAGGAATCCAGACAATGCAAAGGCATAGTGAGCCTAAGCGAAATGTCCAGAGGAGCCCAAATGGCTGGTCACGGGACCCAAGACCCTTAGACTTGATAAGAATGTGAGGCTTCTTTTTTTTTTATTAATAATTTATTGTCAAATTTGTTTCCATACAACACCCAGTGCTCATCCCAACAAGCGCCCTCCTCTGTGTCCATCACCCATTCTCCCCCCTTCCACACTCCCCTTCCCCCTCAGTTTGTTCTTAGTCTTTGAGAGTCTCTTATGCTTTGTCTCCCTCCCTCTCTGTGGCTTTTTTTCTTCCCCTCGTCCCCTCCCCCCTGGTTTTCTGTTAAGTCTCGAAAAATCCACCTATGTGTGGAAACATATGGCATCTGTCTTTCTCTGGCTGACTTATTTCACTCAGTATAATACCCTCCAGTTCCATCCATGTTGTCACACATGGCCAGATTTCATTCTTTCTATTGCTGTGTAGTATTCCATTGTATATATATGCCAAGGATGTGAGGCTTTTAAAGGCCTTTTTGTTTCTCCTGACTGCTGTGTTTTAGCTGCTGACTGTAGCCACTGGGCACAGAATCCCCGGGTTTAAAGAGAATGTGGTGGACGGGGATGTTTGGGACCTCTTAGACAGAAATGATTGGAGCCTTGTTGGGAGCTGTCAGAATCTGTTCTTCTGTAGGCGGTGGTATTTGCCACAGGGCTCAGAGCAGAGGCCCTGACTTACTCCTGGTTGGTGTTTTCTTCCCTGGTGGGAAAAAGCAAGAATCCCACTAATCAAACCATTTCTGGTTTATAAAGGAAGTGTTAAGATATAGTGTTGACACCAACAATATTGCTCAGGATTGCACCACCTGCTGAATTACGTTTGAGGCCAGGCTTCGGGGCCTGCATTTAAGGATGCTGCTGAACCTGGGGTTTGTTTCTGCTCTGGAGAAACCCACGTGCTCTAGGAATGCCAGTTTCAGAAATACTGTAGAAGTAGTATTGCCAAATGTTAGGTACCAAGGGACCGATGAGGGGAATCCAAGGAAACCAAAAGTAAGAAGCCTGATGAACCTTGTCGTCTTGCTGTGGCTTTTCCCACAGTAAGCAATTAAAGGTTAATGCCCATGTTTGTGCACCTGGCCTGGCAGTGGCCAAGGGGAAGCAAAGTCGGAAGTCTGGATTAAAAATAGAGAATGTTGGGGTGCCTGGTTTGTTCAATCGGTTGAGTGTCTGACTCTTGACTTTGGCTCAGGTCATGATCCCAAGGTCACGGAATGGAGCCCCACATTGGGCTCCTTGCTGAACATGGAGTGTGCTTTAGACTCTCTCTCTCCCTCTGCCCCTCTCCCCTGCTCTTGCTCTCTCTCTCTAAAATAAAAATAATAAAAAATATTATTCAGCCGTTACATTAATGTAGCATTACTGACATCGGTTAACTGTAATAAGAGTAGTGGGATTTTGCAGGGCTTCAAGGAGGACTTTTGCTTTTTATTCTTTTTACGTCTGTATTTTTACTTTCATTACAGGGTCCTTATTTATTACATAAATATTATTGGAAGACAGGCAGAAATGTCACTGTTGCTAAATTTACACAAAGGGGCAAGTGTGTGTTTTGTAGCTGGTGACATGGTAAGGGGGATTTTTAAAATAAAGGTAAGTTAATCAATGAAAGTAATATCTGAGAAGGAAAGTCATTGCAGTGTGTGGGCAGGTGGACCGCACAAGTGAAGGGCTGGGACTTGGGCAGCAGCTGAGGGCAGACCTACCGATGGCAGAAGTGAAGAGTCCTCCGGCACACACCAGCCCCTCTGAGCACTTCTGTCAATAATGAGCACAGCACGTGCTGCCAGGTGTCATACACCCAAGGACCCCAGCAGGTGAGCGGAGCTAATAATGAGAACTCAGGTGGGAGATGCTTAGAAATTCAGACCAACAGGCTGGTGGCATCCAGACCTGCCCTTGAGCAGCAAGCAGGGCTTGGCCCCTGGGCTGAGATTCGGCACAAGAATTCAGAAGAGAGAACTAATCTCTAAAATTGGACTGCATGAAAGCATTTTGGCTCAAGAAGTGTTATTCCACGCATAGGTAGGCTTTGGGAGACCTAACAGAAAACCAGGGGGGAGAGGGGAAGGAAAAACAAAAAGCCACAGAGATGGAGGAAGACATAACATGGGAGACTCTCAAAGACTAAGAACAAACTGATGGGAGAGGGGGGTGTGGGAGGGGGGAGAGTTGTTGATGGGCACAGAGGAGGACACTTGTTGGGATGAGCACTGGGTGTTGTATGGAAACCAAATTGACAATAAATTATTCCAAAAAAAAAAAAAAAAGAAGAGTTTCTGGAAAAAAAAAAAAAAAAAAAGAAGTGTTATTCGCACAGAAGCTTAAGGGCAGCTGGAGGGCCAGAGCCCCGGGTCCCAGGTCCAGGTAACTTGGAGGTTAGTTACCTGGGCTAGGATTGTTTCAGGACCTTCTGCTTCGAGAAGCTTCTGCCTGGCACCTAGGAGCAGTGGTGTTGTTGGAAGGCTAGGAGCAGCTGGTATAGGCAATGGTGAAGTCTGTGTTACCTATTAATTGGAGACTGGAACCAGTTGATCCACACGGTTTTTGTGTTCAGATTGTTTTGGAACGAACACAGGGCACCAAGATGGAGAGAAAGATTAGACACGGTGTCAATGTACTGGAACATAGTACACTCATTTCTGTCACCAGCAAGGGCTGGGAGAGGTCACTTAATCTGAGAGAGGCACTTTCACCATCCAGAAAAGTTTATCTGCTTTGCTGTTCTCAGTGCACAAACATTCGCTGTGGCTCCCCCTTGCCGTATATGGTGCTGGGGAAACACAAAGATGAGGCAAGTGGGGCCCTGCCCAGGAGAGGTCACAGTCTATCTGGAAAGAAAGGAGAGGATAGACGTGCTTATGGGGCACTGAGCTCAGTGCTTGCTTCCTGCGCACGATCTCCTCAACAGCTCAGCAAAGTGAGGGGGCGGGTGTTATCAGTCTCCCTCTCGAAGATGAGGTGATGAAGATCCAGAATGGGGTTAAGATAATCTGTCCAAGATCAGAGAACTGGTCAATGGTGAAGCAATGACTTGAGCCCAGTTCCGTCTGACCCTGAAGCCCACGATCGTCCCAACATCGCCCCTCGCTCAGGGGAGAGAGCGATTGGCCCACCACTCACCTTCTGGGCACATCTGAAGCCCAGCATCATCGGAGCACAGGAAACAGGCAGGGAATGTGTTGATGTATTTGAAAGGCTGATATACATGGAGAAGGAAAAGGCATTTAGGGAAACCAGGCAGAGGGATTTGTGTGAAAGGGCATTTTTTACGCTGTGGACAGAATCTCAGCCTGTGAAATCGCAAAGGTAAGCATCTCATCTTCTAGCCTTTCCCACTCAGGACTCTAGGGCTGAGCAAACCATGAGTACGGGCATCATCCATCCCTTGGGAGGGGAGAGGGTGGCCTCAATGAGACAGGAAGAAGATCAATAATGTTATCACTTAGAAGTGAAGAGACAGCTGACCGAGCACAAAGTGTCAGCAGCCTGATGAGGCAAAGGCAGCCTTGGCCTTGGGCAACTGATATTGATTATAATGATCTCAAAGCAATTAGCTCATGGATCTGCCTCCCATTCACTTTGCTTTCCTTTTCAAAATATGTGCATTCAGGGCCATGATGAACCACTGCTGCCTGGAGAGCCAGCTCTTGGAAGGACATCACATCAAGGGTCGTACCCTCTGCCATCAGCAGCTCATCCCACAGGGCTTTTAGCAAGAACGAGAAGGGGTTCTAGAATGTCTGGGACACCCAGGACCACAGGCAGCACAATGCAACTGGCAAACCACATCATATGGGTCATATAGTCACATCCCGGGGTCCTGTGAGCTAGTCCTAACACCGGCATTTGCACTGTGACTGTGGCCAAGTCACTATCTCTCCGGTCCTCAGTTTCCTTGTTTTTAAAATGAAGAGGTTAAGCTACAAATGCTTTCTCCCTGGTTCGGTTTGGTTTCGGGGTGTGTGTGTCTGGTGTGTGTTCTCTCTGGAGAATCAGAACTAATAGCCTCTGGCTTTCATTGGTTCATAGTTTATCTTCAGGTCCTTAGCTCTTCATTTTCCTCCCTTCCTCCTGACACTGAAGTGTAGGCAAGAGCTGAGAACAGAGAAATATCCATACTCACAGACTTTATTTAATAAGAATGTGCCAGGCACAAACTAGAAGCCCAGGAAACGTGCTCCAGGCCTGGGGTACAGTGTGTGTGACAGCGAATCTCATGTGTCGGCTTGGCCGAGTCATGTGCCTAGACATTTGGTCAGACGCTATTCTGTGTATGTCTCTGAGGGTGTTTCTGGATGAGATGAGCTCTCTAATCCATAGGTTAATAAAGCAGATCATCCTTCTCAATGTGAGTGGGCTTCGTCCAATCAGTAGGAGGCCTGAATACCGCAGAAAGTCACCTCCCAGAAAGAAGAGGGAACTCATGTGGCCCTCAAGCTGGGACATTGTTTTTTTCTGGCCTTTACACTGACACTACGCCATCGGCTCTCCTGGGTCTCTAACTTGCTGACTGCAGATTGTGGGACTCCTCAGGCTCCGTAATCACCAAGTCCTTATAAGATTCTCTCTCTCAGTCTCTCCCTCTTTCTCGCTCTATCTTTCCGTCTGTATCTATCTATCTATCTATCTATCTATCTATCTATCTATCTATCTATCTATCTCTCATCTATCTGTTTATCTCTCTCTCATCTATCTCTCATCTATCTCTTATCTATCTATCTATCTATCCTGTTGGTTCTGTTTCTCCAAAGAGCCTGGACTAATAGAATGAATCATGGGATGGAGTGCTTCCCACGCCCAATTCTAGATCTGCTGCGCTGGGAGCCTTCTGTGGGATAGGAGGTGGAATTTCACCATGAGATGGCGGTTCCCAAACTTTGCCACACATTAGCATCCCCAGACTTGGGGAGCTTTTAAAAACCTCTATGCCCCCAATACACGCTAGACCCATTCACTCAGAATGTGTGTGATGGGACCCAGGTATCAGTATAGTTTAAAGATCTTCGGGCGACTCCAATGTGTAGCAAACCATGGGCATTACTGCCTTAAAATTTGGAGGTATTTGGTAAATTCTGATGATTTCAGGGAAAGTACAGGAAAAGCTCTGTCTTTCAGCATGTCGAAGTAACTCTGGAGAATGATAATAACCATAGAGTGAGCACCTGTTATGTGGCGGGCACTAATGTAGCCTTTACACACATTAGTCCTCGAGTCTCATTTTTATGGATGAGTTAACTAGGACTCAGGGAGATTAAATTACTTTCCTGAAGCCGCGAGCATAGTGATACGCAGAATCGGGATTTAAACAGGCACAAAACAGCGTGCCCACAACCACCCACTCCACGATGGTGTGCTTCCCCTGAAGGTGGGGGACCCAGGCTTATAACTTTATAGGCTTAGGAGTAAGAATGAGGTATCGTGGTCCAACTCAGTCCCATTCATTCACGAAGCCTTTCATGACTTCTCTGTTGCTTTTGCATCTCCCCCTTTTCTTCCTGAATATACAACTTAGATCAGCTCATTGTGCGATGTCATCTTTTCAGCAAGTTTAGGCATTCCTTGGGATTAGGCCTGCCTTGGGATTAGATGCTGTCTCCTTTTATCTTTGACACTCTCCCTTCTACCTGGAATAGTGAGGAGCATAGTAGGTGCTCACTAAATACTTCTGAATTAATTTGGATCTAGGCATAGGGCAGGGTCTTTCTGAACGTCTGGCCATAAAACGTGACATGGACTGACAGTGTCAGAAGAGGCAGTGTATAGTATGGCTGGGTAGAGCAATAATAATTGTGCACATGTGGGAGCTCATCACTGGATTGTTCCACTGGCCCTTCCAGATACTACGACTTGGGATTTTCCCTGCCCTAACAGGGTCCCCATCCTTAGATTTCTTGGCAACTCAGGTATGGGTTCCAGTTATTTCTCTCACATATTTGGGCAAACAGTGTTTACATTTGGTACCAGGGAGGTTGTCGTACTTGGAGAATTGTGAAGATCGAGGAGTAAGCTGTTGGGATGACATCGTTTCACCCCTAGCAAAGACTCGACATCATCTGATTGCGATAGGGAGTCTTAGATCATCATTGTCTTTGCTCCCTTGTCTCTCTTTTTGTCCAGAGGCCCTTGGCTACAGTCCCAGTAGAATCTCCAGCAAAAGCACTAGCAGCTAAGAAGCCAGAGTTCATATCTCATCTCCATCACCTGCATGTGACATTGGGGACACCATTTTATCGCTCGCTGTCTTAGGATTTCCACCCAGAGAAGTCAAGCAACGATACTGTAGTGTCGTGACCAAAGGATCCGGTCAGTGCAAAAGCTTCGATCTTTCAAAACACAGGCATTACAGAAATCAAAGATGACATCAGTAGGTCTGTCAGGCTGAGGTTTACTTGCAAAGAAAATATCAGCGTAAATACAGAGGTAAACTGAGGCAAGCTCAAATTACCAAAAGTTGGGTCTGTTTGGGAGGATCAGAGGAAGTGCAATCCAGGAAATTGGTGCTGCAGGAAGCTGCAGACGAGTCAGTTGAGGGGTGTGGGGTGGGCCATATTTAAGGGCAAGGAATGCAAAGAGGGGAGGTCCGGCCAGACTTTAAGCAGTAAATTTGTTGGCTTGAGGAGGGGGAGAGATTTTAGACAGATGCTCATCCGTCAGCAGGCACGTCTCGGTCTTCTGTAAATCGTGCATTTAGTGGAAACCAAACTCTTGGTTCTGAAAGTTCCAATTTTCTGAGGCTATGGGTGTGAGAGTCTCCATTTCATACTGAAATCCTCTCACAGAAATGATCTGCCTGGAGCGAGCAAATCACGGCCGCCCCACCCAGCCTTGCAGGCCGCCTTTCGGGTCCGTCCCACTCTGTGCTTCTGAGAATCTTGAGGGTGGACGAGGAGATCAGCAGTAGAAAGAAAAGGACATATTTGCTGTTCCAGTGATGAGAAGCTCTTTCCCCGCATCTGGAGTATTTGGTCTTCCTTCATTAGGTAGGGAGTGCGTGAGATTTTGTATGTCAGTATATATACATGAGTCGGAGTATGAGTGAACGTGTGGTGTGACCGTATGTGTGTGTGTGTGTTGGTGTCTACTGTAGAGAAGAAAAATGAATTTTGCCTCTGTCCTTCTAGATTCTCTGTTGAGACGCCTCTGTAACGAAAAGACAGATTAACAGGAGAAAAATGAATAGAAGTTGAGTAACAGGGACACCTCCCGTGTGCATGAGAGAGCCCCAAGAAAACGGGGTAACTCCCCAAAACAGCCGTGCGCAGCTCAAGACAAGAGAAGATGTGGGGGCAGCCAGGTAGGGGAGGTGACCGGAGAAAGCACATGAAGCCCTCACCTTCTTCATTGGTGACAGTTTCCAGAGATTTAGTTTTCCTTCCCTTCCTGTTACCAAGAGGAAACGCCCTTACGAAAGACAAATGCCGTATGATTTCACTTGTATGTGGCATTTAAGAAACAAAACAGATGAACATCGGGGAGGGGGAAGAGAAGAGAGGGAAACAGACTATGAGGGACTCTTCACTTGATACTTTTGAGAGGAAAAGAGCCAGAGGTCCCATGAGAGAGAGGGTGGGATCCCCTGAGCCTCTGTACCCTGCGGGAGGGCTGAGAACACCCATCAGGACGGGATACTACCTGCCATTGTACTTACAGGTCTCCCTGCCGACAGGCCCGGAGGCGCGGGGAATTCTGTGCCCCTCCCTGGGTCAGGCCGTGCTGGCCCACGGCAGGTGCTCAGGGTGTGCCGAGTGTATGTGCTACAGTGGAACACAGAGGGCTCCTTCGAAAAGAAGTTTTAGAAATAATAGAGAAGAAAATCTGCTTCCAACAGCCGCGTGTCACTTCATGAAAATGAAGATGCTAAAACCAAAATATGGTTTTTGTTATTTTTTTTTTAAATTCGACTCTCTCTATGTACTCCCAGCTTCTATAACAATAAAATAGCTTTGCAGCGATAACATCATTTTGTAGAAATAAAAACATGATTTAGCAAAATGGTATTTTTTCCCTACACTTTGACCAAGACAAATGTGTGAGCTCCCACGCAGTAGAGGCTGCCCCAGGTCCGGGCTCGGGCGGCCCTGCTCCCTTTGTGGGCTCGGGAAATGTTGGGAGACACGGGCCTCGGGGCGCCTGGGTGGCTCTGTCGGTTAAGCGTCCGACTTCAGCTCAGGTTGTGATCTCGAGGTTCGGGAGTTCGAGCCCCGTGTCAGGCTTGTGCCGACAGCTCAGAGCCTGAAGCCTGCTTCGGATTCCCTGTCTCCCTCTCTCTCTGCCCTTCCCCTGCTCGTGCTCTGTCTCTCTCTCTCTCCCAAAAAATAAGAAACATTAAAAATAAATTAAAAAAAAAAAAGGAAGAGATGGGCCTCTTTCTCCTTTCAGTTGTGGGGATTGGGTCTCCCACGGCCTTATATTCATTCTCTCAGCTCTCAGGACACGAGGTAAGGCTGAGTGAGGGCTGAGGATGGGATTTGAAACAAGAACAAAGCTCTCCTGAGGGGAGCAGACCGATTTGCCAAAAATCAATTCACCGAATGATCGGCTTACTGAATTATCGCTCATTGTTACCAATTAATCAACTGTGGTTTCTTTTACTTACAGTGTGGAGTAACTTTTGTTTTACTATTATACAGTGTATTTCAGGTTTTCTGGAAATAACAATGTCGTGTCCATTTTGGAGTTTGAATTAACTTCTGTCATGATAAGATTCGGGGCAAAAGGCAGAGTGGGTTCATTTCTTCTGCTGAGTTTCAACATACTCATCTGACCTTTTTATTATTTTATTTTATTTTAAGTTTATTTATTTATGTTGAGAGAGGCAGAGATAGCATGAGTTGAGGAGGGATAGAGAGAGAGGGAGAGAGACAGAATCCCAAGCAGGCTCGAACTCACAAACCATGAGATCATGACCTGAGCTGAAACCAAGAGCCGGTCACGTAGCCGACTGAGCCACTCAGACGCCCCACACATCTGCCCTTTTAATCTTCCTCAATTCACAGAACTGCTTTATTGAGCGGGACAGAGGGGGATGGAGTCACAGCTGGTTGGTGAGGAACTGGATTTGAGCTTGGGCTACATGTCGGTGTCTGCCACGCGTGCTGTATGTCACGGGCCTCTGTGAATCTTTACACGCCCCCACACTCATGTGTGTACACACAGACACACAGTTCTGTTCATTTCTATACAAGTCTCCTTCTTAGTCACATGTGGGCTTTTCCCGAGAGGCACGTGATTATTCCTGGTGAATCCAAGGAATAAAAAAACTCGGCTTCTGGTGATTTTTCACATTATTTATGACAATGTAAATTAAAAAAAAAAAGAAGCAGAAAAAGAGGAAACATTGAAAATAGTAGGTGTATATTGGAATTGGTTACAAGCCGGGCAATTGTTTATATATGATACCTTCTGGAAACTTCTAGATGCTGGCATTTCCATGCTGCTATTTTGAATGGATTCTTCTTTGGTTGGGATTTGATTTTGGGGGAAACATACCCAGAACCTCACCGCATGCCGTGGCAAATGTAGGCTCCGTTGGAAATCACAGAGCAGTTCGGAGCAGCAGCCTTTTCAGGAGGCTGGAGGGCAGTCCCCTGCATAAAAGGTCCAATGGCTTCCCTTGCATACAAGGTAAAAAAGGAGCACCGCTCACAGAGCTGTGACCCGGAGCCTGTACCAGGCCTCAGTCTCCCCTCACTAGGCTCCCTTCTGCCCCGTCGTGCTCTGTAGCCAACTGGTTTCCCTCACTCCCTCACACAGGCTGGTTTTTTTCCACCTTGTGCTTTGCGCTGGCTGCTTCCCCGCTTGGAAAACCTTTGCCCCAATTTTCTGCGTCTCCTTGTTGTCCTTTAGACGTCAGTCAACCATCACCTCCTCAAAATGACCTTCCCTGACCCCTGCTCCTCACCAGCCCCAACGAATCTCTCAGGCCGCTCCGTGCCTCATTTTAATCACGGTAGTCATTTCTGCGTGACATGAAAGGCGTTTTTTTCCTATCTGCATCACTCATCACTGGATCATAAGCTCAGTGAGAGCAGGAAACTCGTCTTCCTGCTCAGCTGTGTCCTTGGCACCTAAGAGCTCCTGACCGAGAGTGTCCTCCGGAAGCGTTTCTTGAAACTGCACTGTATTCCAGAGAAGCGGGGCCATCTTGTTTTCCTCAGAATCCTGTCAAAGAGGCTGCGCCCTACGTTTTAGTAACTTCTGTCCCCTTTTAATGTTGGTGACAATGGGTTTTGCCACAGAAATGTCTTGAATTCTTTTGTGTTCAAATGTACCCTTCGTGGTTTCTCATTTCGATGACATGATTAGAAAATTCTTCACATCAGAATTATAAAAATATGCCCCTGAATTTTCTTCTAGTGTTTTTATGCCTTTGATTTACATTTAAATATTTAATCCATCCTGAATTTATTTTGGAATCAGACCCATGGTAGGAATCTAAATTAAATTGTACTCAAATTGCTGGCTGGTTGTCCCCACACCGTTTATTGGAAGATTTTTCATTTCTCTACTGATTGGAAATGACAACTTAGTAATATGCTCAAGTCCTCTGTGTGCCTGTGTGTTTCTCATGGCTGTTGTCTGTGCCATTGATCTGTCAGCCTACTTCTGCCCCAGAACTCCAACATCTGGATTAGTGTAGCTTGATTATGGCACAGTCTGGGAGGACAAGTGTCTCTTTCTCTGGCTCCCACCATTATTTTCTTTTTGAAGATTTTCTTTTTCCTCAAATTAACTTTAGAATTATTTTGTCAAGTATTTTTTTCATTCCTAGTGGGATTTACTGAGAATTCTTGAATGGAATATATCATCATTTTTAAGCTTGCCCATCGAAGCATTTGGGATGTTTTTGATTGACTGTTATGTTTTATGTCTTCCAGGACTTTATTCTCCATTTTCTTCTTCAGCTTGGTGGTGTCTGGGAAGCGAAACCCCCTTCCAGTCTTCTACTCCATTCATCCCATTTCTGTGGGCTTCCTGTGGTTTGCGCTCCTGTGTCTCTCTATACCTCACTATTTTCATCCGCGTTGCGTCAGGCGGAGTGAGAGTCACTATGTCCCAGATGGTCTTGAGAGACTTCCTCTTTGAAAGAATGACTATAGCTTTCCATGAGTATCAAGGTTTTTGGAAAGCAGAGGTGAACTTCCCAGGCCCCAGCCCTTCAGGTCAAATAATAATCCCTCGCAGGCCGTGTGCTCCTCTTCTCCAAGCAGGTAATTGTTTGTCCCCCTGAGTTTGCTAAAGCAAGACACACATTCACTGTGAACTCACCTTCCAGATGCACCAGGGGCTTGACTCTGAGGACCAGGTGTTGACAGGTAGTCACCTAATCTGAAAGGAGACATGATTTCAGGGGGACATGTTGCATGGGGATAAACAAAGGCAAGAAAGATTAACTTGTGCTGGTCAGAGCTCCGGCTCTGGACTTAGACTGTCTGATTTGGTTCCCGACTCCATTATTTACCTGGCTGTCTCTTGGGCCAGGGGTTCACCCTTCTGTCTCTCAGTGACATCATCTGTCAAAGCAGAGACAATAATCGTCCTTCCTGCGTGGTTTGCTAGGAAGATTACGTGTGATGTTCCCTGTAAGTGCTTAGAACAGTGTCTCCCTCAATACATAATAATGACCATTTTCCTTATTCTTGTTTCGAGGTCGTACAGAGCTGAGAGATCCTTAAAATCAAGGAGTGTCCTTCAGAACCCAGCAGAGTGCCCAACATGTAATAAGGCACTCAAGGAGTGTCTGCCAAATTCAATCTCCATAGTATTTTCTGAGTGGAATTTGCACCACGACAAACTATATTTACCCATGCATGTGTTTATAAATTTTTTCTTTGTGTTTTTATCTTCTTTGGTTCCTCTCTCCGCTGGCCCTTTTCCCCGTCCCAAAATATTGCCGTAACTGCCTGCAAGTGCTAGCTTGGAGGGCACTGTCGTGTGATCAATGGTCCTACTGACTGAGCCCCAGAATTGTGTGGTCATACTTAGTTCTTGCCTGAGTGAATTGAGTGTGGGATATACCGATTTCCACAACAACCGCATTCTCTTAGTGCCACAGTCGCCGGCAAGACGGCTGTCAGTCGAAGGCTAAGACACAATCCCCATCACATGTCCTTAGGCAATCATGAACCAGCATGAGACCATTGGGTGGTGACTCATTTCTGAGTTGGATGGCATACCACCTAAGTCCAAGTTTAGTCACTTCGTAGTTGTTTTTGTAAGGATGCAAAATGGAGTTTGGACTGTCAGCACACTGCCAGCTAGGCCTGGTATTAATGCTTTGGACCCAGAACTCCCCAGTTCCCTGACTTACATGTGAACTCAACTCTTGTGGAGTTTAAAAGCAGCACATACTGTCCACATGGGTTATTCACATATTTTCAGGGTTGAGTCCCTGAAGTCTAAAACGATTACAGAAGGAAAGACTCTCTTTTTCCTGTAACTGAGTCTTCGCCTCAGCTGTGTTCACTCACTAAGGACTCTGTCGCCTGCCAGCATCTGCAAGGGCTGCACTTGTGTGCTCGGGCCAGCTGCGATCTAACTCAGGTCAGCTCTAGCCACCAGCATCCCTAGGTCCCTTCCTCAAATGTCCATCCCTCTGCTGAGATCAGCCTCTCCACCCACACCTGTTCCTAGAACCAGGCTCTCTTGCCGTAGGCAGAGCTGGAGGCTGAGTATTACCTGTGTCAATGTTCAGGAGTTATTGTGAGTGTCCAAGTTGCTGCCAGACACGATCTCAGAACCAGGATTAATCCTCTCGGTCAGTGCTAGGTCAAGACAGGTCTCCCCAGAGGGAGAAGGAGCAAAGCTCCCTGCTCTCTCTGGTCAGGTTGGTTTCTAAAAGAGAAGAGTGGAGGGGTGCCTGGGTGGCTTAGTCCGTTAAGCATCTGACTTCGGCTCAGGTCATGACCTCATGGTTCGTGAGTTTGAGCCCCATGTCCAACTCTGTGTTGACAGCTAGGGCCTGGAGCCTGCTTCAGATTCTGGATCTCCTTGTCTCTGCCCTTCCCCCACTTATGCTCTGTCTCTCTCTGTCTCTTAAAAATAAATAACTGTTAGAAAAATTTTAAAGGAGAAGAATGGGGTTGCTAAGCTGAACACGCTCAGTTTATTTCCCTGAAGTTGCCCAAAGGAAACTCATTCCACTTCTCCCGGGCAGCAGTGGGAGGTTAGATGAGAGACCAGGTGTGTTTGGGAGAAATCACTGTGCAGTTAAATTAGGGGAGTGGCAACGAGGCATTTTCCTCTAACGCTGTTCCTCCTCTGACATGCGGGTAGTGATGACCGTCTACTCAATCGCTCAAACCCTATCTTCACGGAGCCTACCTTTCAGTAGGGGGAGATTGAAAGAATAAAGTAAAAATTTATTTTATTTAAAAGCTTTAATTCTACTACAGTTAACATACAGTGTGATGTTAGTTTCGGATGTACGGTACAGTGATTCACCCTTCCAGACACCATCCTGGGCTCATCACAACAAACACGCTCCTTAATCCCCATCACCTTGTTCCCTGGTCCCCTCACCCACCTCCTCTCTAGTAACCACCAGTGTGTTCTTTAGTTAAGAGTCTGCTTCTTGGTGTCTCTCTCTCTCTCTCCGTCTCGGAATAAAGCGAAAAATTAAAAAACGTCGTTGCATCTGTAGTGCTTACTTGTTCCTCTTTCTTGCTCTTCTGGTGCTCCGTTCACCGCGATGGTTCCCACCAGGGTGCTCAGCTCGTGCCGCTGCAGCCAGCTGTGGCCTCTCAGTGCGGCCGTCTGCTGTCCTGCATCGCCGTCCCCAGGGGTGCAGCCCGTCTGACGTGGGCATGGCGGTTCCTGATGATCCTCTTTCGCTCTGCTTCTCTGAGATCAGTACTCCCCTTTAGATGTGGGCGGGGTCCCAGGACTGTCCAGGAAAATCCTTTCCAGTTTCTCTCCACCACCCTGTCGTGTGGTGTGTCGTTGTTTTCAGCACAAATGTCCTATGCTCACAAAGGGCAGGCCGGTCAGTGGTCCCCTGAGCCTCGGTTTGATCTTCTGAGCCCAGCAAGATTTGGAGCAAACCATGACCTCTCTGAGCCTCAGTTTCCTCATTTGGGGAAAAAGATTGGACTATTCCAAAGTTGGTATCTGGCTCCCTTTTCTGTTTCCGGGAGTCCAGCAGGCAAACCAGGGAACAGCTACAGCAGACTGACTCAGCGCTCAGTAGCGATCTGTAAACACCTGCTGCGAGCCAGCCATTGTCTCAGGTGCTGGGATAAAGCAGTGAGGAGAGCGGCCTGGTTCTCAGGGGGCCAGGCTCCGGCCGGAGGAGCCGGGGAAGCAAGCGAATGCATGCTTATGTCAGGTGGTGGCAAGAATGACAGTACAGCTTCTGAGCGGATGATGCGCGGAGACCTGCAGGAAACGTGCACCGTTTGGAAATCTGCCTGCCCGATGCCCCGAGGTACCCACCATCTGTTCCACTCGTGTCTCCCTTGTCGGTCTGTTATCTCAAGCTTATGTCCGTTTCTCAAGAAAGCTCTCAGAAGGGCAGAAAAGACAACGGGGAACGCTCCCCACTTGCCAGCATTCGCAAGGCCACTCCAAACCTGTGTTCCAGGTCTCGAGCCGAGAGGAGAATGGCTAGTGGCTAGTCACACCCTGAACCCAAGGCACGGCTTCTGGGACAGCGGAAGGAGGTGCGTCACAGAGGAACAGCCTTGGTGCATGAGGACTGTCCCTGCCCCACGCGCAGCACGCTGCGGCGTTACTGAGAGGAGACGAGTGTTGACACAGAAGACCGTAGAAAGGACTTGCCAACATGCTTTGCGGGGCCAAGGGCTGTGGCTGGGCCACCGGTCACCTCAGCCCCTCCTGGGATTACTCCACTTGGGCGGGTTGGTGTGCTGAGAAAATCGGTCTGTGACTTGTGTCCCCTTAGAGCTACTTTTCAGCCCAATGTCCCATTTCTAAGGCTTTTTTGAGAAAAGGATGATAAAGTAAAACAGACTTCTGCTCGCCAGATTTCGCCTTCTTTGAGCTTTACTGCAATTTATAAAGTTGGTGGTGATTTGAGCATAGCCTCTAACATGGTGGAGCTAATTGGGTGTATTTACCTTCCTGTGCCTCGGGAGCTCAGTGACGAAGCCGGAAGCTGTGAGAGGTCCCACTTCCGCTTCCCTGCCTTGGTGTGCCCCACCCCAGGAACCCCAAATAAAACTAAGTAAGACAGAGCTGTGTTAGGAAGAAACTGTTCATTGACGGGACTCTTCAGGTAAACTATTAGTTTACCAGGTTATTAGCCACCAGTGGGCTTAGCGTCACACACATATGTATGAGACTTACCTGCGTTGAGGAGAAGCCAGTTTAAGGAAACTTAATCCTCACTAGGTAAAGAGAACCCCCTTCAAATATTGAAAGAGATCCCTTTTTTTTCTTCATTTTTCGGAGCAAACATTTCTGGTGATTTTTTTTTTCCCTCTGGGAGCAAGCCAGGGAGACAATGGCCTTCCCATTCGGGAGGGAGCCCTCCCCTGGCTTTCTCCTTTCGCATTTTCATACATCCAAAATGGACCAGCTGGATATAGGTAGGGGACTTTTTTTTTTTTTTTTTCTTTTTTTTTTTTTTTCTGTCAGTGGCAGCTGAGAACAGGAGGCAGAGAGGTGTAATTTAAAGGATTAGATCTGAGACAAGGTCCTTGAAAAGCTTGGGAGCTAGAAATCAATTACAGGAAGAAGTAAAGAGTGATATGAGCTAACATTTATTGTTAATGCATTTGTTGGGCTATCCTAACGATGAACCCTCATTCATGGCTTAGTGTGTGTAAATAACACAGTGAGCATTTTACAAGTACTATTTGTTTTGTTCTCACAATTGTCTGAGGTGGAGACAAAGATCACAATTTATAGACGAGGAAACTGAGACAGAAAGATATTAAATATTCGTAGTCCCCCTCTTATCCACAGGGGTCATATACCAGACCCCCAGTGGATCCCAGAAACTACTGAGCGTACTGAACCCTATATACACTGTGTTTTCCTATATGTACATACGTGTGATAAAGTTTCATTTATAAATTAGGCACAGGAAGAGATTAACTACAGCTATAATAAAATAGAACACTTCTAACAATATACTGTAATAAAAGTTACATGCGATCTCTCCCTCCCCCTCTCTCTCTGGAAAGATCTTGCTGTATGGTACTCACCATTCCTCTTATGATGTGAGGTGATCAAAGGCTTCCTGATAAGATAAGCGAGGGGAATGACTAGGCATCGTGATGTAATGTTAGGCTACTATTGACCTTCTGATGACATGTCAGGAGGATCATCTGCTTCCAGACTGTAGGTAATAAACCACTGAAAGTGAAACCACGGATAAGGGTAATGAGCTCAATGCCATCTGCTTAGTAAGTGGAGTTGCTGGGAAGGCCCCTGGCTGGTTCCAGAAGGAGCACTTAACCTCCATGCAGCGGCAGCTCCCTGAATGGCAGTCTGAGTTTTGGAGATACTTGCTCTAAAAGAATCACTCTTGACAGCTAAATTTTGAGTGTAGTCCCCTACGTGCCGCTACGCACACCAACTGAAGCGAGGGACAAAAACAGCGAGAGACATCATCAGGCCATGGGATAAGTAATGCCATTTCCCTGGATTTTTTTCCAAAGCGGTAGACTATTTAGTTTTATATTTTAGTGGCTTCTAATGTCGAGCGCTCTTGTTTGCACAAGATAACATTTCTACATGCCTCAGTCTCAGTCTCATTACAGGATGTGTGACGACAACAGGCAGGCAGGATTTGCTTAGGTCACTCCTGTTGGAGGTGGGCTCCCAGTGTGATTCACAGGGGACTCAGAGTCTGGAAGGATTGTGGGAGTAAGAGATATCTTTATCTCCTCTGGTTTTATGTCTATGAGAAGACAATGAGTGTACTTCCTTTGGAAAAGAAAATAAAACAAGAAAACTTTCAAGTTTATAGATTCAAGGTACAGGTTTTCAAAATTACCTCATAACCTCTAACGTGAGGTTGACAATTTCCTGTTCCCTGTTGCTGGTTCCTTTCACTATAAAAATTCAGCTTTGAAAGAGCTATTACTAAATATTGGAGAGAGATATTAAAGAAGCATCTTTAATAAATATATAATACCTTTAATAAAGAGACTGATACAAAGCTGATACTCTCTATAGGACTGAATGGATATTTAAGAGAGTAGAGATATGATAGAAAGTGAGAATTTTCCTTTACCTGGTGTATGCATAAAGAATGAGTGTCCTGATGAAAAATCAGACCCAAAGATCTTTGTAACCATGCTGGGTAAGAGCTATAAAACCTTGGTACCTATGTTATATCTAATTAAAATCGGAGATATCACGATTTCTTTAGGAAAGACTATCCCTTTGTTCTAAAAGGAGCAGTTAGGACATGCCATTTGACTACCAGTTTTTAAGCAAGTTTTGAGCCAAAGTTCAAAAGTGTCATTAACCTACATAAAAATGTGTAAATAAATCATGTCTGGGTTGGTGATGTAAATTGTAATATATGTTTGGGTCAGAGTTATATTCACTTTTTTTTTCCAAGTTCCAGAATTTTTTAGAGGAGAGGAAATTGGGAAAAAAAATATTTTTGGCTTTGCGAGTTGACAGTACTCTGCTGAAATCCGTGGGATGTTCTTAGGGAGTTATGGGTCTTGGCTAGAGCGATCACTGATAGCTAAGTGTTGACGGGATTGCAGAAATGACTTGCCAATCCCTGTTCACCACCCAATAGTGTAGGGAAGTTCGTCGTAGCTATCCCTGGGAGAACTTTTTGTCCTAACTGTAGGGTTATTTCAGACAAAATGATGAAGATTTGGGGAACTATACCGATGTTTTAATATCATATTCCGATAAGTTTGTCATTTCAGGTCCAGAAAATGAGGCCACACTTCCTGGGGGATTCCCTGGACGGGTCAGGGAAGGAGGGCGTGTTCTTCATTAGCATCCTAAGTGGATGTGTCTGAATGTAGCAGCAATTGAGGCAAGAAATGGGAATTTGAGTGATGGAGATGACACAGTGAAGTGGATTTTTTTTCCACCAGAGGTTGGGGGGGGCGTGTCTCAATCCGGAGTATGAACTTTGTTGTTGTTTTTTTAATTTTAAAAAATTATAATTTTTATTTATTTTTGAGAGACACAGAGTGACAGACCATGAGCAGGGGAGGGGCAGAGAGATAGGGAGACACAGAATCCGAAGCAGGCTCCAGGCTCTGAGCTGTCAGCACAGAGTCTGACGCAGGGCTCGAACTCACCGTGACATTGTGACCTGAGTCGACGTCGCACGCTTAACCGACTAAGCCACGCAGGTGCCCCTGGGGGTACGAACTTTGAACCACAGATACATTTGGAACCCCTGCAACGGTGGGATGATCTATCCACTCATTTATCTAATTTCCAAAAAATACATATGGATTCGTACATGCCAGGCAGAGAAGAAGCAGACCTCATCCCTGTCCTCAGAGAGCTTATAGTCCAGAGGGGAAGATAAGTATTAAACAAATAGTCCTTTTAACTTAATTAATCAGCCATTTGAAATACACATGACATCAAAGTTCCTGTCTTACTCATTTTCAAGGTTATCCTCCCGGGGCATCAGGTCCATTCCCATTGGGCGATGGTCATCAGCTTCTAGCTTAGAACGTCTTCCTCTTCCCAGGCTGACACTCCGTACCCGGGGAGCAATTACTCCTCGTCCCTCCCTCTCCCCTCTGGGCCCCGGAAACCACCATTCTACTTTCTGTCTCTATAAATATGACCACCATGCATACTTCAGATGAGTACACAGCGTTTGTCTTTTTGTCTGGCTTATTTCACTTCCGGTATGTCCTCAAGGCTCAGACGTATTGTACCATGTGCCAGAATCTCCTTCCTTTCTAAGGCTGAATAATATTCCACTGTGTGTACACACAGGCCACTTTTTGTTTCTCTGTTCATCTCTCAGTGAACACCGAGGTTGCTTCTGTGTTTTGGCCATCGTGCTGCTGTGAACAGCAGTGTGCAAGTATTTCTTTGAGATCCTGCTTTCAATTCTTTTGGGTAACAAATAGTTTTTTAAAATGGAAAATAAAATGCACGTAGGAAATAGGAAACAAAAGGATACACTTAGCAGTGAACGTAAAAGGCCATTGTTGTCTGTGTAGCGAGAGGCTCATGATGGCAGTTTCCTGGAGAAAATGTCACTGAAGGCGAGGCAAAGATTAGCCCAGAGTTAACTGAAGAAGAGAATGGGTGGGAGAACATTCCAGGTGGCTGGGGGAGCAAGCCAGAGGCTCGAGGCAGCCCAGCATGGAGCGCTTGAGGAATCTCATGTGCGGATTCATCGGGGGTCGGAAAGCAGGCTAGGGTTTCCTGGGATCTGGACCTGTTGGCTCTGGGGAAAGTAAGATGCTGATACTTGTGGACATCGGTTTGCTGGGCTCCCTTCATTTCTTTATTCCTGGATATTTAGGAAAATCCTTTCAGAAAGTTCTCTTGTGGAGAACATTAAGGGAAATGCTGATTCACTGGCAGAAATGGAGTGGCAGAGGAGAGGACAAGCTCTGAGGGAGCAGAGGTGGGGACAAGAGAAATGGCCTCTCCACCCGGGACTTCGGTGGTCAAGGAACAGTGTGGCAGTTTGATGACAGCTCCTGATGTCACAGGAGCATCTGGGACACGGAGAGACTCTCAGAATGACGCAGGTAGCCCTGGAAAAGCATGCTTGCTTTACGTCCAAGATTGATGAGGCTGCGCAAGCCAGAGCACGACGTACACATGGCGTCCTTTTCTGGATGTGTTCTCTTGTTTTATTCCTCCCTTTGAGTAGAAGTGGAAAACCTTTAGCCCTTCTAGTAGAGTTTGTGTGTCAAAGATTATACACAAAGAAGGAGATGGAATATCTAAAGTATCTGAAGAATCACAAAGACCAGGTGAGCGTGGATCACGTTTAAGTTTGGGGCTGTTAGAGGAGTCACATGCAGTGGTGAAGCTACAGCTGTAATATACTTCATTGGGGGTATATTGGGGACATATACTTCATTGGGGGTGAAAAATTTGGGGGTGAATCTTGGCCATCTGGGGTGCGTGTGTATGTGTATGTGTGTGTGGTAAGTGTGTAAACACACATACAATACTCAGTGTCTTTAAAAATTTTTTTTAATGTTTATTTTCAAAAGAGAGAGAGACAGAGCATGAGCAGGAGTAGGGCAGAGAGAGAGAGAGGGAGACACAGAATCCGAAGCAGGCTCCAAGCTCTGAGCTGTCAGCACAGAGCCCGACGCGGGGCTGAAACTCACCAACCGCGAGATCATGACATGAGCCGAAGTTGGTCCCTTAACCGACTGAGCCGCCCAGGCGCCCCCTCAGTACGTCTTCTTCATCAATTAACCACTGAGGCAAACTCTTCACATTACCAGGATACAAGCGGAAAGCAGCAGTTATCTGAATCTGTGTGTCCTTGCCCAGGGAGCGGAACTTACAGCCAATACTAGTACATTAAAATAATCAGACACTCTGTGTATGAATAGAAGTCTTCGTGGTAGTGTTATAGGAAAAGGTTTTCAAAATATCTACTTGCGGGTCTTTTTAAAACCATTACCTGGTAAACTTCCCACCTCTGCTGATATGTTTATTTTTACCCTATAAAAATAAAACTCTACCCTTGCCAGTGAATAGATTCTGATAGCACATCCTGATAAATTTATGTAAGTGGGTGCATAAAATATGTTCTACATGCTACGAGCGAGTTAAAGGCACATAAGATTGTGTTTTCCTACTTAACATACTGCTGGAGCTTCTGGGGTGGAGAGAAACGAGGTAAGTTATAGCTCGATGAATCTCAGAGCATGGCATACCAACGGTGCGAAGCATCTCATTCATTAGTGGTGCCACCTTTTGAGCTATGCCTTTCCAGGAATCTTCCATATAACCGCAGGTGGTCATGTAGACGCAAAAACTTTCACAGTTTTCACCTTCTCTGGCATAATTTCTAAAGTGTGTTGTGCATTTCCTTATCACGTTAAATGTTGGTAGACATTTGTGCCATGTAACAAACAGTATACTTATTTGAGCTTAATAAGCTGCCCATGTCAGTTTTCTCTGGGAATTATCTGTACCCTTATCAGCAGCTGAATGGGGGGACCCAGGCTGTCATGTCTCTTTGAGGGTCGTTATCCCCTCCAATCACAAACGATGAAACCAGAAATGCGTGCCTGACTCGGTCTACTCCACAGATCCCCACTGTGAGAATTTAGGTTTGGGGCACAAAGACACCGACACAGACAGGTGGAGAGAGGCCGGCTGAGGGGTGGGTTAACTCTGTCAAGGATGGCGTCCTCCCCAAACCAGACATCGCCACCTGCAAACTGAGGCCCCAGGGAAAAGAGAGCTGTCCCAGATATGCAGACAGTAGTTGGAGCCCAAGCAAAGGGGGCTCCTCCAGATGGGGTAACAGGGTCAAATGACAGCAAAGTGGAACAAAGTCTGGGTAAGGACGGCCTATAGGTTTTGTGGGTTTTTTTTGTTTTTGAAATTGTCACAGACTTCGAAGCCTCCTGATACCCAGTATTCCTCTGCTGTGTCCCTTCAGGCACCTCTCCCTCCCCTGAGCCATGCCAGATGCTCCTGACGCCGTGTCCCCAGCTTGGTCTTTCTACATGTGACTCCGTCTGCCTGAATTTTCTTTCCTTCCTCCTTGCCTCTTCCATGTGTGCAATTCTACTGATGCTTCAAGACCCAGATCAGATGACAGCTTCAGATGAAGCTTCAAGGCTTCGTTGGGTCACTGAGCCGAGGACACCTCCTTCTCCCTCCCAGAGTGCTGTCTCCCTGTGTGCTTTGTGACTCTCTACCGTCAGTCATCCCTACTTGTTTCTTCTATCTGGTAATCGCCCACCAGTCTCTTATGGGCAGGATCTCTTCCTCTGTCAAATCTCCAATGTTCATGGCACAGAACACAGCACAAAGTAGCCGTTCATTAAATATACAGTAAAACCTTGGTTTGCAAGCATAAGCCATTGTGGAAACATGCTTGTAATCCAAAGCATGCGTATATCAAAGCGAATTTCCCCATAAGAAATAATGGAAACTCAGATGATTGGTTCCAGAACCCAAAATATTCATAGGAAAATGATTACAGTACTGTAATCTAATACAGAAAAATAAAGGGAATACAACATATAAAGAAAAATAAACAAATTAACCTGCACTTTTTTGAAAACCTTTGTGGCTGGTGTGAGGGAGAGGCGAGGAGGGTTATTGTGTAGGACGACTTTCACTAACACTAACAGAATCACTGCTCTCTATTGGCTAAACGGAATCTTCTTCTGCATGGGGGTCATTGTATATGCTTGCACAGGTGTTGGCTACGGTACAATATTAATATTGTCATATACTTGTCATAGACTGTATTTAATGTGACTGGCAATAAGGCAGCAGAGGAAAGGGTCTCTATCTGCAGGCAGCCTGACCTAGAATGAAGCAAAGCATTCCTAAGTTTCCTCTTGTCTGGAAAAGCAAAGGACTGTCCACAGGAGCTTTGAAGTGACAAAAAATACACTAGTGCCAGCTGTGGGCGCCTTCCAACGTTCTGAAAACTCACTGCTTCCTGGCAAACACCACGGCCTGAGACCGAGCATCCAAACATGGGAGACAATTACCCGCAATCCCACAGCAAGAGAGCGAGAGAGAGAGAGAGAACCATTGGCTCAGTTGTGATCCTGTGACATTCAGCATCATGTACTACTCGTATCACAAGACATCACTTGTTTCTCAAGTTAAAATTCATTAGAAATGTTTGCTCGTCTTGCGGAACACTCACAGAACAAGTTACTTGAAATCCGAGGTTTTACCATATTTAAATGAATGAAAGCAAGAACATCTCATTGGCTACAAGAATTCGGGACCAACATTTTGGTTGATTCTAAATCTCACCACAGTTGTACAAAATCATGTGCTCAGACACGCTTCTTTTCTCCACAGCCACCATCTTTAAAATAAACTATACGTGGTTGTCCAACCATAATAGGTAACCCTTTCCACTTTAACCTTGTGATAAGAACCCCTAACACAGTCCGAGTTTCGAGCTGACACTATCTTCCTGTTTCCAGAGTAATCGAGCGGGTCCCAAAGGAGCCCAGCACACGCTTACAGCACTTCTGGTACTGGGATTGCGGTGGAGAGGATGCAAGGTCATGAGCAAAATCTGGGCTTGGTGGCTGAGCCGTTATTTCCCGTTGGTCCCTCAGGGCTCTGTCGAGGAAAGGAACCAAATAATGTACTTTCGAGGCGGCAGCATTGCAGACGGAGGATGAAGACTGACGGACCTCGATTTGCTCCCTCCCTTATTCGATTTAAAAAGGAGGAAGCAGGAAACAGATAAACAGTCGCCAACTCTCAAGCTGCCAAGCTACTGACGTCCTCGCTCTCCCAATACATTAAGTGCAGGCCAAGTGCGTAGTGGATGCGTAAGCAGGAATGTTTAATATGCGTGATAAAATTATGTGGTGTCGGTTCACTGATTTCCTAGCATTATTCTGCACATCTCTCTCAAAGGAGCTATCCCGGCGAAATGAGATTTTAATAAGAGGAATCTGTATGGTATATCGTTGAACATTCAGGACACTGTCTGCCTTCCCCAGTGCTGCTCGGCCGAGAACACAATTCTATTTGAAAATATGGTGTTTAGATATAAACGTAATTTGCCAGAGCAAAATAATTTCTCCCCAGGATCAATTGAACACATGCGTTTTATTAAGCCGTCCTTTTGCAGGACATTTGTTTTTTTCAAGTTGGTTCTGTTCACTCGCTTGGTTTATTTCCTCCAGCTGTTAAACGGAAGCCTTGTGCTCCAAAGGTGAATTGTTCTTGAAAATTCAGCAATCAATAATTTAGTTGGGTTCGGGACAGCTCGCTGCCGCCTGCTCTTTGATGCCGGCGAATCTGCGCGGGTGAGTAACTTTCCCAAATGTAGCCCATCGGCTGCTGCTGAAACCAGTCTTACTCACTTAACGCCAGTGTGCCTACTCAGAGCGGGGCGGACCTCAGGATGATTTTCGATTTCCACTCCCTCCTTCTCTGGCTACAGGCCAGGATGAAACACTTCCTGGCTATAAAAGTGTAAGCTGTTGCTGGTCTCCTTGTTAGAGTCGTGCAGTGCGGTGTAATGCTGACCTTTGAGTGGCTCGACAGTCCTTGTAGACATTATCTCAATGAGTGCTCACAACTCAGGTTTTGGAGAGGGGCCCAAAAAGCCAAATAGCTTTCTAGCCAGCCAAAATGCCTCTGTAGTGATCCCTCCAGCAGCTTCGTCGAGAGACGGAAATCTGCAGTGCATTCATTTCTATATCCCAGCCCTCCTACCTCCCCATTGTTCTGGGGGTGTGTATGTGTGTGTGTGTATGGAAGACAGACAGAGAGACAGAGGGAAGGCCCTAGTCATAGGGGATAAAGAGGAAAAGAAGGAAGGATGCTTTGACACTTGGTTCCAAATAAGGTTAGATCACTAGGAAGTCCCTACACGCCCTCAGGAATGTGGACCAGATCAAAGGAAAGAGTTGGGGCTGGAGATATGAGTTTGGATTCTTTCCATGGATTTCCAATCTATTCTATAACCAGCAGGATCCTCTCTGCTTCTTCAAGCCTCTACTTTCTTCCCTGTACCTGGGAATACGGGGGGTGGGGGTGGGGTGGGTGGGAACTATGCCTCTTGCCACGTGTGGGTTTGCTGGGTAGTGGCTGGGAAGGGCTGGGTCGGGGAGAAGGAATAACCTCAGAGGGGCCTGAGCAGGGACGCTGAAAGCCTGGAAAGTGAGAGAGAGAACACGAGTGACTGCAGAGTGGTGTCCCAGAGAGACAGAGGGGATGAGAACAGAAGGTGAGCTCTGACTTGAAAGGAAACCCAAGCCCAAGGGGATGCTAAGTTACCAAAACCACCCAACGTGGGGAGTAGATTTCAGAATGGAATCGTAGGTCCCACGGTGGAATCCCTCCCTAGGTCCTTCACCTGGTCGATCGATTCCTGAACAACTCTTGTATGAAAGATGCTCTCACAAAAAAGACCTAAGGTCTGACAAGACCTAAGATCTGACCAAAGATGGAGTGGAACATTCAACTACACAGCCAGTCAGGCATCCTGGACACAACAAAGCCATCTTCCGTCCCAACCTGGCTAATGGGGGAGGGCGATGGGGCATTGGGTACAGTTCCCAAGATGTCTCTTTGGGTGCACCTGAGGAGGGGGGTTCCCACGTTATGGGATTCAGAGGAGGGTGCCAGCTCTCAGGAGTAGGCAAGGAGGATGGGGCCAACGCAGTGTTTGGAGGAGAGTGACATACAAGGTGATTTAGTAGAGCTAAGTGCTGGAATCCAAGACCGAGGCAGAAATGTCGTCCTGGAAACTGGAGACTCAGAGGGATTAGAAGGTGTGATTTGGGGGAGTGACAGCAGGTAAATCTATCTAAATATTTTAGTTTTTAAATTTTGTTTCTTGTCTATATCTCCCCATTAGACTGTCAGCCCCAAGAAGGCATGGGTTTTGTCTGTGCCGTTACTTGCTGTATTCCCAATATTTAGAATAATGCCTGGCATCTAGAAGGTCCTCTGCAAGTATTTGTTAATATCGTTCATGGTGGGTGTGCTTGTGTGTGAGGTGTGGGTGAGGGTTGGGGAGGCTCCTGCATCTTCTTGTGATGAAACACGGTTCCCTTGAGGAGTAGGGTCCTTCCACGGCTGGTGAACCAGGTGGCGGAAGACAGGCAATCCTTTCTGCCATGGGGCCACCATTCTCCATTGATTTCGTTGGCCAGTTTGATTTGATGCCCGGTGCCTGTGGCTTATAGTCAGGCTTTTGAATCAGTGACTGTTAAATAAAAGTAGCATTCAGCTCAGAGCACCAAGGAGGGAGTGGGGGCAGAAAAGTGGTTTCCATTTTATTTTGCATCCAGTTTTCTAGCAGGGAGTAACATGGTGGCATTAATCAGGAGGAGGGAGGCCCAGAACTACAGCCCAGTGAATTAATTCCCCAACTGGGTAACCTTCTGCCTCCTGAGCAGATCAGGAGATGGAAATCAGGTGCCCATTCCTGGTTGTGTGTCTGTCTCTCCCGAAGAGAGCTCCCTGTTGGTGAAGGGTGTAGGGTGCTGCGGCGCCATAGGGCTGTCACACCATGGGGACAATGTGGAGCCTAAATTAACAGACCTTCCAGGTTCCAGAACCTTGAGAACTGGAAGACTTCAGTGGGCATGAGAAGAGGGTGATGGCAGCAGCCCTAACCTACACACTGTCTGGGCTCTGTCTCTAACTCCTCGTCTGTCCCGGGGGCCATCTTGGACCTCGCTAGGCTTGTTTTCTTATCTTCGGGGTGGACATACTTGGTGTCCCTCATAGCACTGTGGTGAGGATCAGAGGGGGAAAACTCCAGAAGGCTTATGTGATGGTAAAGGAGTATCAATACTTACACATGCTAAATCTAACTAATAGCTGGAAAACACACTTAAATCCATACTTGTCTGGCTTTAGTGTTGGGACTATGTGTGCACGCGCTGTAGATGAAGTGAACCCCCAACACTTTCACCCGAAGCATTAAGGTAATGGCCACCGACTTATGTTATTAGCATTATTACTTGGTATGGGGTGGTCGAGGGGGTTCCGTGGATGGTAGCCTGCGCATGAGTATTCTGAGGGGCGGGGTGTCATGGATCCCGAGGGAGCTGTCCTGGTGATCCCTGAATAGAATGGCCACCGCCGGGCTCACTGTAAACTTGAGGGAGCAGGTGGTATTGGGTAAATCTGAGGTCTCCTGGACCCCAGCAACTCCCCGCCCCCCGTGACTTCCGGCGTGAGTAGGTGCCACACTGCCACTCGCACAGAGTGCCAGAGACACTTTGTGTTTTAAAGCTGCACTGCAGGGTGAAATCACTGTACTAGGAGAGCTTTCTCTTTACTCCCGCCTCCCAAAGAGCCACAGCGCTCCCACCTAATAGAAACCCACCGAACAGAAACCCAAGGCGATCCATTTTAGAAAGATCACCTTCTAAACGGCACTCGTCACCCCCACCGACTTGGGCTGCTCTCCGCTCTCAGCTGCTCTGCGGGCACTGTGAGCTGAGTTCTGGCGGCAACTCCTGTGTCACACTATTTTTAAAGTTGTTACTATTTTGGATGTGACTGTTGATATTTTCTTAGAAAGTTACCATTTTTTCTTGGCAGTATATATCGTTCCTTTCCTTAAATGTCATTTCGTTACTGCCAGGGTCCAGAATGTTTCCCAGTACTTTCTCCCCCAAAAGTTCCACAGGAAATCAGGGGGAAAACAGGATTGCTTCTCAACTGTTTGTTGTTGTTGTTTTCCTCCTCTGTCTGAAAGACGGATTCTTGCAACGTTTCTGGTCTATGTCCTGTAGCATGTATTTAAATTCTGGATCATTCCATCTGTTTTCTCGCCGCATGTCAACATGTACGAGCTGGTGGCAAGCTTTAGAGACATGACAGGTATGATCGTTAGCATCCTACAAAGAAGAGAATCGAATCTTTATATACTGAGTGGCTTTTTCAAAGTTATCAGCTAGTCAGCAGTGAGGTATTGGGCCTCAGGTGTCCTGTGTGGTGGTGACGGAGTGGGTGGCGGGGTGTGTATATTTGCACTGTATGCCGTCATGGCATATATCAGGAAGTGGCCAAGCCGAGTAGTTAAGACTGCAGGCTTCTGGAGATTACCCAGCTGTGACTTCGGACACATAGTGCATCTGTCTGCATTAGTTTCCTCCTGTAAATGAGGAAAATAATGGCACTTCTATGAATGAGGATAATAAGAGGACCCATCTCATACTTAAATGTGAATGCCTAAAATGGGGCACAGCACATATTAAGTACTTAGTAATTAATCGTTAATAATCGTTTAGTAATTAATAATTACTTGTTTAATGTTTTATTAATCAGACTGTCTCACATTTGAATTTATTTAAAAAATTTAACTTTTGGGGCACCTGGGTGGCTCAGTCAGTTGAGCGTCCAACTTTGACTCAGGTCATGATCTCGCAGTTTGTGAGTTTGAGCCCCGAGTCGGGCTCGGTACTGACAGCTCAGAGCCTGGACCTTCCTTCAGGTTCTGTGTCTTCCCTTCTCTCTGCCCCTCCCATCCTCGTGCTCTGTCTCTCTATGTCTCTCAATAAATAAAAATGTTAAAAAATTTTTTAATTTAACTTTTATTTTATTATATTTCATTTCATCTATTTATTAAAAATTTGATTTGGACATTTTGAATTTTAATGGCCTTATTAAATGAATTTAATGGTCTCATAATATGGATTATCACAATGTATATTCTTAACAGTTTCCCTTTCACTCCTGTTTCCTGTCCTTCCTGGTGTCAACCCCTGTTGGCAAAACAGCAGCAACTGTTAGTAATTTCTTTCTGTGTGTCTGCCCAGGGATTTTCTTTGCCTATCCAAGGAAATGCGAGTATTTATTCCTCAGACCCACAAACTTTTACATGAACAGTAACTTATTCTGCACGTTGTTTTGTGTGTTTATTTTCTTTCTTAATACTAGCTTTGGGGCGCCTGCGTGGCTCAGTTCATTAAGCATTCTACTCTTGATTTTGTCTCAGGTCGTGATCTCATAAGCTGCCAGATGGAGCCGCACGTAAAGGCTCTGACCTGACAGTGCCAAGCCTGCTTGGGATTCTCTGTCTCCCTCTTTCTCTGCCCCTCCCCCATGCTCTCTCTCTTAAAATAAATAAATAAACATTAAAAAAATACTAGCCCTGAGGTTATTTCCAGACTATGTACTTAGAGTTTTCTTACATTTGCCTTTTCTTTTTATTGAGTTTTACAACTGCACTCTATTCCATTGTATGGATGGATCCCCCTGATGGACAGGTAGGCCATTTCTGATCTTTTGCTATTATTACAAACAGGAATGAAAGGAATGACTTTGCATGTATCATATTTTGCATAAGTATATGTGGAAGATGAATTGGACAGGTCAGTATCCAAAGAATATGCTTACTTCCATTTTGTACCAAATTGCCTTCTTTTTTTAAAAAAAATTTTTAATGTTTTATTTATTTTTGAGAGCAAAAGAAAGACAAAGCATGAGCAGGGGAGGGGTAGAGAGGGAGGGAGACACAGCATCTGAAGCAGGCTCAAGGCTCTGAGCTGTCAGCACAGAGCCTGATGCGCGGCTTGAACCCACAAACAGTGAGATCATGACCTGAGCCGAAGTCAGACCGTTAACCGACTGAGCCACGCAGGCGCCCCCATAGTCCCATCTTTTAGTCTTTGGTCCTTAGAGGTTGTTTTAAAGTGCTTTCTACATAATATGGCCCTTGCATATTTCTTACGAACACATTTCTTGATATTTTATCACATTTCGTTGCAAGTATGAATGGGATCTTCCATTCTATTCCAAATTTGTTGGTGTTTGTATGTGTGTAAGTCAGTGATTCTGCATATTAATCTTGTCTTCCATAACCTCACTGAATTCTCTTATATATACAATGCTTTTCAGTTGTTTCTCTTGGATTTTCTAGGTATACAATCATAGCTGCAAATACATATGATTTTAGCTTTATCTTTCCATGTTTTACTCTTCTCTTGTCTGCTTGCACTGGGTAGTAATATTACACAATGTCGAACAGCAGTAGCAACATGATATTTCTTTTATTCTTGGCATCAGGGGGAGACTTGTGGTGTTTTCCCATTACGTATTGTGGTGGCAATTGGCTTGTTTTATAAATCCATATTAGCTAGTGTTTTTATAGAAACAGACCAGTAAGATAGTTCTGTTTCTTAAATAAGATTTATTATGAGGAATTGTTTTATGCAGTTTTGAAGGCTAAGTCTCACAGTCTGTCATCTGTAAGCTGGAGACCAAGGACAGCCAGTGGGGAAATTCAGTCCACATCTGAAAACTTGAGAACCAAAGGAGTCAAGGACATAAATCTCAGTCTACATATATGCATTTCTTTTGATATATGTACACATGTATATGTACAGTATGTGTCTTTCTCTATTCTTATCTTGAGTGCCTTTTATCAATTCTAGTATTCAAGTATCTTTTCAACATCTGAGATGATCGTTTGACTTTTCTCTTTCAATGTATGATTGTCATAAATTCTTAAAATATGTTTCCTAATATTAAACTGCCCTGGAATAGTTTTTCCTCCTGGAGTAAACCCTAGTTGCTTATGGTGTATGATTCTTAATGTTATGCTAATTTGTCTTTTTGTTGCAAATATTTTATTTGAGATTTTTGCATCTAAATTAATAATTGTCTCAGGTATATGGTTTTTTTTGTGTGTGTACTGTTGGTTTTTGCTACCCATGTTAGCTCAGTATTTTAATGTTTATTTATTTATTTTGAGAGAGAGAACACGTGCACACACACAAATAGGGGAAGGGCAGAGAGAATCCCAAGCATGTTCTTTGCCCAGCCTGGAACCCTACATGGGGCTCAGTCTCATGACCACGAGATCATGACCTGAGCTGAAATCAAGAGTTGGACACTTAACCGACTGAGCCACGCAGGCGCCCCTTATGTTCAATTTTCTAATGAATTCAGGAAGTTTCAAATTTACATTTATTTACATGGAACTGAGCCAAAAAGTCTTTTGTGATTATTTAGTTTTCTTCAGTTCCTGTAATTATTTCCCACAAACTAGTTTTTTACTGTTCTTATAAACTCTCCAATTTTTTCTTCGATTAGGCAATCCAGTTTTTTTAACCTAGTTTTTGCTTTTGCTTTTTGGTTTATTGTTTGTTTATTTTTTCTAAGATCCAACTTTTGAATCTATTTGTTGGTCTTATGATTTTTCTGTTGTTCCTGTTTTTTTTTCTAACTCATTAATTTCTGCTTTTATCTGTATAAACTCTTTCCTACTGCTGTTTCCTTCAGGGTATTTTGTTTATTTCTTTTCTAACTTCTTGAGTTGCATACTTAACTCATTTATTTTTATTATTTCTCATTTTCTGATATATGCATGTGAAGTTATCAACTTATAAGAATTAAAGGGAAAGGGCCCCTGGGTGGGTCTGTCAGTTAAGCATCTGGCTCTTGACTTTGGCTCAGATCATGATTTCACGGTTTGTGGGTTTAAGCCCCACATCAGGCTCTGTGCTGGGAGTGTGGAGCTTGCTTGGGATTCTTTCTTTTTCCCTCTCTTCCTCTTCTCTGCTCATGTGCTCTCTCAAAATAAATAAATAAACTTAAAAAATAATTAAAGGGATTGGTTAAAAGAATTAAATGTACAGACTTTGAAGGCATAACATGTCATACAGATCAACAGGTGTCTGTTCCCTGCTTTCTCTCCTTGGTGTCTTCCACATACTATGGTCTCAATAATCGTTTGATCCCACAAATGCAAAGGCAACAGATCCATGGCAGAAGAAAGTGTCCCCTTTCTTGCCCTTCTACTCTGCAATACAACTTGTGTTGCATCATAGTTGTTTGTAAGCCCACGGGCTTTTGCTTCAGCACTGGAGTGCTTTAGCCAAGATGATTCGCTCACCAGCCAAGAATCCTGAGGAATAGATGCTTGATTTCTCAACAGAAAAATATTTTGATAAACTGTTTGAGTTGGCATCATTGCTTCTAGATTCCTTGCCCAAGGGTACAGGGTTGAGGTCCATCTGTGGATCTGTGCAATGATAATGACAGCTCGTATTATACAGGACTCATTTGGGAAGAGTCTGGTATTCCTTAAACAGATGATATCTTTCAGGCTCTTACCGTCCCAGAGAAGCAGAAGGAAGAAGAACACCATAGACAAAGGACAAACTAGAATCCCAAGTCTCTTGCTAAGAATTTTTATCTCCTGCCAGTGATGGTCTCTAACCTTTTCAACACTAAATGTTGTCATTTAAAATAATATAGCATTATATGTTATTTGTTATTATTTAATATATATGTGTGTGCATGTGTTTATATATAAAATAAGTTTTGAGTCATAATCTACATACAAGTTAACAGTTTTCAGTACACAATTCAGTGAGATTTAGCAAATGTATTCAATTATGGAAACACCATAAGCACCCATTTCTGTCATCCCCAAAACATTTCCAGCATCTCAAAGAGAACTGCTCTGTTCCTTCTCAATCAATATACCTAAATTCCTGGGAACCACAAAAATAACCTCTTTCTTATCATTACACTTTTGCTTTTTTAGAATTTCATGTAAACGAAATAGTATAGTATGTAATCTTTGTGACTGCCTTCTTTCACTTAGTGCCAATTCTACAAGAATTCGTTTACATTGTTATATCCATCAGTACTTTGTTACACAGTAATGCTAAGCTGAATTCCATTGTGTGGCTATACCAGTTTGGATAAACATTAGCCAGTTGATGGAGATTTGGGTTCTTCATGGTTCTGGGTATTTTAAATAATGCTCCCATGTACATGTATATAAACATCTCTTTGTGAGCATATGTTTTCATTATTTTTGGGCAACTGTCATTGATGTCTGTGATCCATTTTGAGTTAATTTTTGTATATTATTGAGGTAAAGGCCAAAGTTTATTACTTTCATATATAGATATTCAACTGTTCCAACAGCATTTGTTATAAAAATTGTCCATTTGCACCTTTGTTGAAAATCAATGATCATATATGTTGGGTTCTTTGTGATTATCTCTATAGATATTGGGTTGTCTGAAATACAAGTGAATTTTTTCTTCTTTATTTCCACTGTAAGTTTTTATGATTTTTTTTGCCCCTTATTAAGCTGGCTAGGATCTCCAGGACAAAGTTGAATAAGAGTGATGAAAGCTGGCATTTTGGGCTTATTTTCAGATTTAAAGGGAAACATTCAGTTCCTCATCACCAAAACTGATTTGTTGCCACAGAAAGACATGAAGATATTTAGGGAAAAAATGTTTGTGGGGAAGCCCAAAGAAGCCTATACAGAGAGAGGACGTAGGACCAAAATCTTTTTTGCCATCCAGCCATCCATAAGAAGAAATTCTCTGACATTCTTTCATGCCTCTCTTGCTACCAGATTTATGGCAACCTTACCCCTATTCCTTTCCTAAGCTGACACTCAGAGAAGTTAGTTTAGCATCCTAAAGTCAGCTGGTAATCCGGTGGTGAATTGAGGCACAGATTCCAGACGGATCTGAACTTTGAGGCTGGGTTGGATCATCATGACAGCCTATGAACCTGTGTGGGGGATCTCCTGTCTAGACAGTGCCAACTCTGCTCACTATGAGAACTTTAGGTCCACTTCCGCTTCATCTCTGCCCTTCCTCCAGGGCCCTGCAAGTGCCCACGGCAAGGCTGCCCCTGAATGTGCCACAACTGATTATTTTGAATGGAAGCTACTTGGGTGGCTGAGGCAAGGACCCTCCTGTGTCCCCCTGAAAGCAGGAAACAAACCTCTCGTGTGAAAGATACACTCCCTGTACTAAGAAGTAAAAAACAAAACACACACACACAAAAAAAAAAACAAACGAAAAAACACTCTTATCGCAAGAGACGAAAGTCAAAGCTGACAAAGTTGTAGAAACAAACCTTGATACTTTTTACTAATCTACTACCTCAGCCCAAATTCTGTTTAGAATTCCTTAAGCTCCCAAGGGTCACCTGGGTTGTTCAGTCAGGTATGTGTCCAACTCTTGATTACGATTCAAGTCGTGATCTCACAGTCGTGGGATCAAGTCCCCCATGAGGCTACATGTTGAGCTTAGAGTCTGCTTATGATTCTCTCTCCGTCTCCCTCTGCCCCTCTCCCCTGCTCGCACACTCTCTCTCTCAAAATAAATAAACTTAAAAAAAAAACAACTCTCAAACATCTGTCAATTCCTCATAAAAGTATTGTCTTTCTCTCTAAAATGTATAAAAACTGCCGGTTTTGGTCATTGTTTTGGGTCTCAATTTCAGTGTGTGGCCTCTGTGCACATGGAATACAAATTTTTTTTCTCCTGTTAATCTGACTCATGTCAGTTTACTTCCTAAACTAGGTGGATGAAACTTGGAGGATACAAGAATATGTTTCGCTCCCCTACAATCTTTATTTCGATAGTTACTTCTCTGCATCATGGTGAGAGGCAGCATCAAGGCTAAAATAGCTTTTCCCAACCATGCCCTTGCCTCAGATTTGCATTTAGAAAACTCGGAAACAGGCCCTAAGGCTGAAATCATTGTTACAGAGTTGTTGTTGTTTTTTTCCCTTCCTCCCTTGATACTTTTCAACCAAACTCATCTCAGAGCTGGAAAAAGGTTGCCCAAATGATTAACTTCTGAGACCATTCAGGTAATAGAGAAATAGTTCCACAGAGGTTGCTAACATGGAGGTCTTCATACCGAAGCCGAAAAATCTCACACCATCTAAAATGTGCAGCCCATTTTCAGAGGCTCGGATGCTGTCTGGAACAATCTGTGAGGGCCATTTGCACATTCAGAGGAGATATCTTCTTGCTCATTAGGAGAGGGATATCATCGGGTTTTAGCAGGCACTTTGTCCTTTGTTACTAGAAACTTTCCCAGTCAGGCAGAAGGAGAGTTAATTAGGAAGGCTGAGGCCAGGAGCTGGTTTGTTGGAACCGTAGCTGCTAAATGACAGATTTATGGTTCATCAGGGCATCCCGAGGGTGATTTCTTGGTGTTCAGTTTCTCCTTATGCCAGATTTGGGGATACTACCATGCTCCCAATCTGACACCACCCTTTTTAGGATCTTGTATAAGGGTGGTAGAGTGGTTTCAGGTGAGAAGAGATCTGTTCCCGGAGTCTCCTATGTCCGAAGATCTATGGTCATCAAACTTCCTCTCTGCTGGCAAGGCAGAGAGGGATAAGAGAACGCTGATGAAAATATCACAATTCTGTTTCAATTAGTAAGTCAGTCTGGTCAACAAGAAAGATGCCTACAGATTTTAATTGGTCTCAGGGGAGGAGATCAGAATGTTCTAAGATGTCCTTGCTCACCCTGGTATTGCATTATCTGGGCCACAGGGCAGCTGCAATCTTTCCCCCAGGGCTCAGGATGTCTGCCTGGAAATACAATTCACATTTCGTATTAACCATTTTACCACCATGTTGCTTCAAAACAGATATTCTTCAGTGAAATTAGCTTTAGAGATGTAAAGTCTGCCCCATTTCTAAATAGGCCAATCTTATTCCTAGAATACTAACCCCACAGGACACAAATGTTGGGGGAGGGAAAATTCCACCCAGGAAGAGTGATCAGAAATAGCTTAGGTGAAATTAAGGTCTGTGTTCTCTTGCTAACTTCACTCATAATTCCAGAGGCCAATCTTTTCGTTTTTCTGTGCCTTGGATTCTCCATCAATATAATGGGGGGGGGGTGCTTGTATTGTCTTAGAAAATAACTTGTGTTTGAAATCATCCAGTTCATGGCACAAATCCTGACTTGTTCTAGGTTGTGAAGAGGTTTCACTATCAAATGGTAGCCTCACATCCCAAAGGCTTCTCTCTTACCTACATTTGCTACTTGTGAAACTCATATGCTATATTAGTCAAGGTAAGCTAAGTTTTGCTGAGGCGACAAGCCTCCAAATCCCAAAGGTTTATTGCTCACTTTCATGACAGTCAGATCCAGGTCAGTCTGCTTTGCTTGTTTGGTTACCTTTCAAAAGTGGTCAGATTTGAGATGCTTCCAGTGGACAACTATGCTGTCTCTGAGTTCTTTGTGTCCAGTCATAGGGGCAGAGGAGAGGGCATGCATGGAGCTCGCGCTCCCTTTTGAACTGCCCCAGATGGCAGACTCCACGCAACACTTCACTCATACTGACTCCCATGAGTCAAGATCGGTCACATGACCCCCTCCTAAATGTAAGGGAGGCTGGGAAATATGAGAGAACCTGGGGAATAACGGGGGAGCAATACTGTTTTTGTCACATATTCCATGAGTGTTATTTGTTTTCTTACGTCCAACTCAGGCAGGGATTCAAAAATGAGGCAATGCCCATTCAAAAAACTTGCCAGGTAGTACCAACTAGAGATACAAAGGTAAACAAGATCGGGGTCCAACTGAGGAATTCTTAATTGGGAGATGGGGAGGGGGAAAGATGCACACGAGTAAATGACTGGGTTATACATAAGTGCTTGGAGGTGTAAATGAAGTAGGCGGAAGGGAGAGGCAGGAGTCATGAACCCTGTAGTAAGAGTCAAGTACAACTCTACAGAGGAATGGACTTGAAAGATGGCTCTTAGGTTCTTGAAGGAGATTTAGGAGTTCATTCACCAGCTGGTCTTATTGGGATGAGTCAATCCCATAGTAGAGAGAAAGAATCTTAGGGGCAGATTTCCTTTCTTTTTAAGCCGAAGTCAACAGGAGACACTTCCTCAGTCCACTAGGTTAAGCTTCTTTAAAAACAGTGAGTTTGTAGTGCAATTGTTGGCTAAGGGATACAGGGGTGCTGTTTTGAAGGGACACATGCACCCCAATGTTTATAGCAGCACTATCAACAATAGCCAAAGTATGGAAAGAACCCAAATGCCCATCGACAGATGAAAAGATAAGGAAGATGTGGTATATATATATATACACAATAGAGTATTACTCAGCAATCAAAAAGAATAAAATCAAATCTTGTCATTTGCAACTATGTGGATGGAACTACCATGCTAAGCAAAATTAGTCAGAGAAAGACAAATATCATATGACTTCACTCATATGAGGACTTTAAGATACAAAACAGGTGAACATAAGGGAACGAAAACAAAAATAATATGAAAACAGGGAGGGGGGGCAAAACATAAGAGACTCTTAAGTACGGAGAACAAACAGAGGATTGCTGGAGGGGTTGTGGGAGGAGGATTGGGCTAAACAGGTAAGGGGCATTAAGGGAATCTACTCCTGAAATCATTGTTGCGCTACATGCTAACTAAAAAAATAAATACGACAAAACAAAACAAAACAAAAAAAACAGTGAGTTCATAAATGTGAAGACCTCCATTTTGCAGCATCTCAAATTAATGGTAACAGTGAGAAGAGAGAAACTAGATGGAACAAAGACTTCCCACATAGAGCAGAGGAGAGGCCCTCACAAATTACTCCCTGCTAAGGTGACTCAATAAAATGTTGGTTGGCACCAGTGGCCTGTCTGCTGTGGTATTCAATTATTTGGCAGAAAAGCTCACAGAATAATGATAGCTGCCTTCGCTCGAGGGTCCCTCTCACTCATTATTTACAACCCCATCACCCTGGAAGATTGACATTTGGACTAAGAAATTAGGATCCAAACCCAAAATCATTATTTTCAGAAAATGACAGGGTACATAATAGAACCCTCTGGAAGGTACTATCTCCTCAGGGGCTTGGACAGTGACTTTTGATGTAGAGCCTTTCAGAAAAGGTTACTAGTCATAATACCTTGCATTTGCATAGCATTTAATCATTTGCAAAGCACTTTCTGTATCCATTAGGTAAGCCTTTAAAAAAATAATAAAGACCAGTATTGACAAGGGGGTGGGGAACCAGTCAATTCTTTGCATTATCAGGAGAAAATGTAAATTGCTTCAGCCTTTTCGCAGGGCAATTTGGCAAACCTAGCGATCACGCTTTTAGGAATTTATTTTCCAACTATGTGCAAAAGCTAAAGATAAACATATAAGTGAGTTTATTGCAGTACAATGTGAAACAGGAAAAAAAGGTGAGGGAAAACCTTACTACCAATCAGGAAATATCCAAAAAATTCATTATATACTGGAACTAGGAAATACTACGTATCTACTAGAAAATGAGAGAAATTTGAGGTCTTGTTATGAAAGAGCATCCACCACTAAGTACTTAATAAAAGGGTTTGCAGTGTGTGTGTGTGTGTGTGTGTGTGTGTGTGTGTGTGTGTGTGTGTAATTTGCGCATCTACAACATTCAGTGGTTACCTCTTGGGAGTGGGTTTGAGGTTGAGAAGGACATTAAGTATTGAACTTTATGGACTTTACAGAATTCCTAATGCGAACACAAAACTGACCTCTTGCCTTGCGTTATACGTATATATGTCACCCTTAGGAGGACAACGTGGCAGGAAAACAAACAACAAAAACCACTATGAAGGTCACCTTGCCCTCATGGAGCCCCCCCAAATAAATGAGATCTTAGGCCAGTTGCTGTAAGTTCCAAATCCCTAACCAAAGAGAATTATCTTTGTAGCCGGTGCACAGAGGTTCAAGGAGTGCAAGAACCCGGCTCTGGGGACCCAAACAGACTCGGTTCAGCCGCTCAGCTCTGACAAAATCCAGAGGCAGAGAACCAAGTAGCGGTTAAACAAGAAAGGCGTTTATTTCAGTAAGGTCAACACTGGGAAAACAGAGGACTAACATATCAAAGACTGTCTCCAAAATGCCGAAAATACTTCCAGGTATATCTCATATTAGGAAAATGAGAAGCAGATGTGGGTGGAGCTGTGCAGGTAGGCGGTGAAGGTTAAACCAGGCATTGCCCTGGAGTCAATCATGGGTGGGGTCTTGCTGACTCGGGATCAGTCCTTGTTGCCTGAGGGCATAGTTTTGGTTCCCAACTGGGGATGCTTTGCCTGCAGCGTTTTCTGCCTGAGCCAAGAGACAAGGAGAAAGAATCGAACTGAAACGTTTGAGATCAAAATGGAGGCAGCCAGACTCCTCTTCCGTCTTGACCTTTCCGCTGGCTGAAATCTGTGTGTAACTTTGCACACGTGCTAGTCTTCTGGGAAAATGGCTCTCTCTCCAGTATGAATGGACGACCTGTCATCTGTGTCTTTTCCTTACATACCTGTGGCATATGTTCTTTAGCCTGGTGAGCTATCCTAGAACTGTCGTTTGTTCTCAATCATAGTTACACTTTGGACAATGTGAGGAGTTTTAAAAATGATTCATGTGTCGGTCCCACCCCCAGAGGTCCTGCTTTGATTAGTCTGGGGTGTAGCTAGTGAGCCCTTGAAATGTGCCCAGTATGACTGACGTACTGAATTTTTAGTTCGTTTTAAATTTAAATTGCTTTAGATTAAAATGTGCATAGCCACACATGGCTATCGGTATGGCATTGGATGGTGCTATTCAAAGTGGTTTTAGAGGACACCGCACACACGCTGAGAATGATTACATAACAAGAAAGATGCATTTGATGACACCATGCTTGTACACAGGGTGAAGTCAGATTTTTAAAAAAAGTGCCTGAGAACCATTGTGTCAGCATAAAGTCAAAACTATACAGCTGCTGTATCTCCACCCATTACGTTCCAGCCGTACCGATATTCATTAAGCTCCTAAAGACCGTCGTTTTTTCCATGTTATTCCCTCTGCATCAAATGCTGGCCACCATTCTCTTTACCTGGCTTCCAGCCTTCCTTCAAGACACAGCTGAATGAATGTCCCTGGACCTGGCCTGGTAAGCTCCTTAACCTTCACACCGCTCACTCCCCAGCTCCCCAGGGGCAGCCAGCCACCCCCTCTCCGCTGGCATTTCCAGCACTAGGCATTTATCTCCTTGCATTCTGGTTAGTGATTCAGGTCTAAAGAGGAGACCCATAGAGACAGACAACACAGGGCGGTATGGTCAGTCGTTTGGTGGAGAGAGGTCTGCGTTGCCCTGGAAACTCAGACAACGGACCCACCAGAGCCAGGCTGGAGAGCGTGGGTCCTCTGAAAAGCAGATGTGAAGACAGGATAACATGAGCAACAACATTTATCAGGGGAAATGCCTGCGAGATAAAATAGGGCCAGAGCTTGAGAGGCTAAAGAGGCCATTGGACCACACTGCAAACACACCATGGATTCTAGAGCATCCAGTCCCTGAGCCAAGTATCCTCCCCGCAACTGAAAAGCTGAGGAGTGCCTGTACACCAGCCCCAGAAATATACCTGCACTGAGTAAAAATACCTGTGAAATCACTTTATATGTTAGTAAGTGCTACACAAGGAACAGTTGTTTTTGTTATAAACCCCTATGAATGGGTTTAATGGCAGCATCAGGAGAGCACCTCAGAGCTAACAAGGGGCCAGTGGATGGAAATTAACCAATCACACTACAGATGTTGTTTTGAAATTGAATAAGAGATTGGATGCGAAATGACGGCTTTAGTTTTGCTATCGAAACCTCTTTCTAAATAAATTTAGATTTTGGATCTGGCAACTGGTGAGGCTGTGAAACTCTTTTTCCCTTGGGTATTTAAGATTGAGAACAACCAAGAAACAAGTGTTGAGTAAGTATCCACCATGTGCTTATCCCTGTGCTGAATGCCACAGGGGAGTAGGACCCTGCGAGGAGGCTAGTTCTTTGGGGGAATACATTGGTGAGATGAGGTCTAAACTCATAAGTGACAGAAACACGAGGAACTACATAGGTACAGCTGTCTCATCTGGACAGACAAAACAACCTGCTCAGACAGAGGAAGCAGAGTCTTGTCATGGACTGGGAAATCAGTCTTAGGGACCCATCCTAAGACTGAGCTCTATCACTCCTCTAATCAAGGTTAAGTAACTGACAGGCTCTAGACATGATGAAAACAAGACAAAGATGGGAGTGAAATCAGTGAGATGGAATGAATAGGAATATGAAAGGAAATACTGTCATTAGGTGACGGAGTAGGATCTTTCTTGGGGTTCTGGATACAAAGCTCCACCTGTCACCCAAGCTTCTGGGATAAACTCATGTTTCACTCTGAGTTTCTGAGCCGCTGACCTGAACTTTACTCATCCTGTCCTTCATGCTTTCCAGGTGAGGGGCAGTTTCTGTGCTCTTCCAACCATAGATGGGTCTAATCGACATTCCTATCCCCAGCCCTGGCCTCAGATTCCCTTTTCAGGGAGCGGAGGCGTGGGCTGAGTCATCCCAGTGATAAACGCTGTAGTCACTCTAGGGAGGTGTCCCCAGATGCCCCTACTGGAGGGCGACCAAGTGAGTAACCCTGCCAGTGTCACATGGTCCTGGAATGGAGCTGGCCTGTGCCTATGCCAGGTCCACGCAATGAACGAGGGTGCTCACAACACACACAGACCCTGACAGTTCCATTGAGGAGAAGGAGGTGTGTCTGAGGGTCTTGTAGACGTAACTGAGCCTGCAGAAGGAAGGCTTATGACCAGTGGACAGGCGGCCCATGCTTGTGTGATAGGATTCCTAGAGAAGACTTTCTGGGGAAATGCTGACTGCGAAATCCTCAGAGGAGATGTGTAGGAATCACCTGCCCTCTTCCATGCATCTCCTTGCTCTCCTCAACACAGCTCCTGTGGCTGACACAGAAAGGCCGGCAGCTTGCTCACCTTGGGCAGAGAGTTTGGAAAGAAATGACAGTCTCCAAGATGCAGGATGATATGAAGGCTAAAAGCCATTGTCAGAATCTGAGTGAGGAAGTCATGTGACCAGAATGCGTCCCCTTGGGAGGTGACTGCAGTGGCCAGCGTTTTGAGCGGCTGCACAGCAGCTCTAGCATCGAGTTTCGTGTGGCCCTGCCCAAGGGAATTTCATCCCAGTTCCCTTGTATTGCTAATGATGAGGTTTGGACATTTGCTCTGAGTTTTAGCATGTATGTCCTTCATGTCAATCTTCCATGTCATTAGTTTGGGTCTTTAGTATGTACTTGAATCCCTTGAATTCTAAGAATTCACAATTCTCTCTCTTTCTCCCTCCCTCTCCATCTCCTCCTTCTTCCTTCTGTCTCTCCTTCTCCCTCTCCTTCTTTCTCCCTCTCCATTCCCAGATTGACATGTGTCCCCTGCAGGCACTCCTTTTCACGAGGGCCGTCAACTTTGGGTGGTCAACTTATTCTTCCTCTCTCTATCTGCATCCCCTTCAGCATCTGTTCCAGGGCTCATGGCCAGAGCCTGGGTACCAGAGGTGGCAACCCATCAGCAGGCCCTGCCCCAAGAGCTTTCTTTCCAACAGGAAGCCATTCTGTTTTCTGCCATTAGTTATAAAGGCCAATGCTCTTCCAGTCTCAGAGTAAGGAGAACACACCAGTGGCTTCTATGTCTGAAAATGGTGGTAAATTAGAATAAATTGTGTGTGCGTGAGCTTTGACTTTCTAAATTATTTTCTTCTTTCTTTTATTCAAGTGATTTTTTTTCAGCATTATTTTGTTAGCAAAGCATTCCCTTATATTCAGAATAATAGCCCAGGGTCACAGGAGAATGTGGGGAGCACTCCACTCATTCTGTAGATGGGCAGACTGTGTTCTAGACAGTTAATTGTGGGCCATCCCGATTCCTGGTGGGAAAATATGGTCTAGAGAGTAGGTCTTCTGGTTCTCCATCACAAGAGGCTCTTCTTCTAGAACAGGTAAAGTATACAAAAGTCTGTATATGTAAGGATCTGATTGATGCAGATAAACAGGTCTGGTTTAGGAAGTAGGAAACTTGGGTTCTAGATCCAGCCCAGCCTTAACCGTCTCTGGTACCTGACAAATCACATCACTTTTCTGAGCCTCAGCTTCAGAAAAAAAAGGAGGTGATGAGCTCAAATTATTATCACATTGTCTACAAAATATGACTCCTCAGAACTAAGGAAATTGTTTTGAATGAAGAAGACTCTTGGACTTTCCACCTGGCTTAGCTAGGGCTTGGCTTGCAGCATTTACCCTGAAGAACCCATGGATTGGCTGCCTTTGGTAAAGCAACAGGAATATTTTCCAAGTTGATCTCTCTGAGTAGGCACCCTAGAAAGCAACCTAGAGTGTCCTTCTTGAGTATGGCCAAGGGCCCCCGATAGCCCACAATACCTTGTCACTGGCCAGTAGGGAGATCTCCTAGAGTGAAGATATCTTTTATCATTGTTTTTCTTTTTTTAAATCAATCTGGGATGTTCAATTACCTGTGTTTCACTACCTGATATTCACATATCTGGGAAGGTCACCCATTAGCACTTATTAAAACATTGGTATAGATAAATTGATTGAATTAGCGCTATGCCACCTACTTATGTGAATAATTACCCAGAGAATATGGGACTAAAATGATGGGGCAGAGAGAAAGAAGGCTGGAGGCAGTGTTTAGAGATATTCATATAAGATACCAGTGGTAGAGGGGGTAATGAAAGGGAGTAGAGGCTAGTAGGGAGTAAACGAGGCATTGCTGATAATAAACTTGATCAATGTGTCGGGATAGCTGCAAGAGTTCAGCTTATATCAGAGAGAAAAAGGACTAGCATTAGCAGTGGCTGAAGTCTTGGGCCTGGAGGACTTGCCTGGAGATTGCTTAGCCCAGTGACCTGGTTCCAGACAAGAAATTACTTGTGTCATCCAGAAGAGAAAGTTATATTATCTACCATTTATTTAGTGCTCATGATGTGCCAGATATTATTTCTAAACCTCACAACAATCCTGAAACATAAATATGATGATCTCCATTGTACGTGAGAACCTGAGACTTAGGGGAATAATTTTCCCAAAGCCACCTAGCAGGGTTCAAATTTCTTTAACTCAATGGTTGATGTCTTCTCCACTCTACCATAAGGCCTATCTGTGCCAATCCTACAGACCTCCAAGAAGGAGAGCTTAGTAACATTTTCCATTTACTCTACAGATAGCCAATATTGATACCAAGGGAGGTCCTTGAACTGGATAGAAAGCTTCTCAACATCCAGTACAAGTCTTCTTCTTTTCATTATGTCCTCATTGAAGATAAAGCCCAACTGATTAGCATCCTTTCTATGCTGCCCCTTCATAAAGATATCCCTCTGGGTCTGGTTTGGAGGAAATAAACATTTGACTTTAATTGATAGTAATTGTTTTTAGTGCTGTGATTTTGAGCTTGAGTGGGTTTAGACTTTAGTGAAAGTAAGTGGCTTCTCTTGGTCCAAGTCCAACCTATCCATTGAATTCCACCATAGCAAAACCTCCAAGCCTTCCTGTCCCCTCTACTGTTTTTAGTGTGTGTACGGCTTCATAATGGCACTTGCATTAGTACTTCACTTTGTATTGGAGAAATTCGTCTACTAGACTAATTTCCTCTAATAGATAGAGACTGAGTATCCCTAATGCAGCAAGATAATTTGCGGTAAGATTAATTTCTGTGTTTTTCTTTCTGATGTAAGTTGTTCCCCCCCTTTACATCCTAAGAAGGTAGACAAACCTTTCTATTGTCTTGATTGAATCATTCATTAGTGGCTTTTAAAGTGTTACAGTACCCAAAGCAGATGTTATCAGACTCCCAGAAGATTCACTCTAAGGAGGTTTTTGTGATTGGAAGCTTCATCTGTATAAGTTAGAGGTAAGTTTTCCCGGGGAGAGGAGATCCAAGGGTTGAGACAAATTGAATCTGCTAGACTGGGGCTGGGCAAGGAGTCTTCTTGAGAGGAGGCAAGATTCCGTAAGTTCCATTTAAGTAGTGAGGTCTACCTCCTGGTACCCATGAAGGACTCTAAGGAGAAGGCAGGACCTCAAGGGGAGCGGCTTCTTGGTTACTTGTACATGTTAGACAGTATTTGAGCAGGCATGTCTGTTCCCTGGTTTGGCAGAGGACTGCAGAGCTGCCTACTCTCATAGACAACAAGCAGGCCCTTAGTAACTAGTGTTGCCTAAAGGGCAAAGGACTTTCCCAGAACTCTGGACTGGTTTAGGCCTCAAGACTCTTATGTGGACCTAAGATTAACAAACAAACAAACAAATCCAGCCTCCTTAAAGCCTATTATGACAAAGATTAGAATTTGCATTTGCCTTGGCAAGTGAAGGTTTCGAGGAGATTGAATTTGATTTAAAGCAAGAATTTTACACTTCTCCTACTTGAAAATAATAAAATAAAAAGCAATACCTAATACCTTATCTTTCTTCACCCCACCTTAACTGTCATACTGCTTCTCTGGTTCATAATGCTGCTCAGTAGATCTTTTGGGTTCTTATCACAGCATCCCACGACCAACTCGTGTTTGGCGACTTGCTGTAAAGACGCATTTATTCTTACAACTCATGTTTTTTATAACAAAGATTCATAGCAAAAGCAGCAGGAAAAGGACACACACTGGATGGAGTCCAGAGCTGTGAGATATAGGCTTCTGAGTCCTGCCCCATCTGGAGCCATGCAGTATATGCTTTCTCTCTAGAAATAAACTACAGTGGAATGTGTAGTGTGTCTCTGCCCAGGGAAGTCCGTTCCAATCTCTGGATCTGAAGCTTTTAAGGAGGGCTGACCATATAGGTACATACTTCTGTGCAACTAGCCATGGTAATCAAACTCCCCTAACAACAAAACCAGATACACCATGACTCTTGCTAAATAATCCTGTGAAGTCTTGACTAGCTGGTACAGCATGCCTCTTTTATCTAGGGATACACAACATCCTCCATCAGTAACGCAGAGAACACAAGGAGTTGCCCAAGGGTCATTCATGGTTTCAGGCTTCCCTAGAGACACGTAATGACCAGACCCGCTGTGTCAGTTCCGTAGTTGCTAATTAAATGCATCACATCTATAAAGATAAAAAAAGAACTACTAGAATCCTTAAGTATTTAAATACCACCATATTGTTAGCTGTCTTTCTGTTCTGGATCACTTTTTACATGCAGAGACACATGCACACAAACACACACAGATCTTTTTCATCACTTCCTTATGTGCACATGAACCAATGAGAACGACACAAGTTAACTGAAGTGTGTTGATGGCATCCAACACGCCACACCACTCACCAGGGAGCTCTCATGGCCGGGCTGCTGCTCCTCCAGAGCGTGTTCTCAGAACTCTATACCTTTCCTATCTTACATATCATCAGTGTGCTGAATTAATGTTCATTTATTGATGGTTCTCCCTCTCTAGAAGGTGAGCATCTTCAGTATCTAGACTGTGTCTTGTTCATAGATAAAACCTCTGGACCTGACATAGGACCTTGGACCTAGTAGGTGGTCAGTAAATGTTTTTCAGGGGTGCCTGAGTGACTCAGTGAGTTAAGTGTCTGACTCTTTGTTTTGGTTCAGGTCATGATTTCACAGTTTGAGGGATCGAATCCCGTGTCCGGTTCTATGCTGACAGTGCAGAGCCTGCTTGGGATTCTGTCCTTTCTTTCTCTCTCTGCCCATACTCCACTTACACACACGCTCTCTAACTAAAAAAATAAAAAAATGTTTTTCAAAGGATTAATACATGAGTGTGTGACTGAATTTGTTTTGTCTGCCAGCTCCAAATCCTTAATTACGATCCTTTCCTGAGCAAAACATCTGTCATTATGGATCCTTGTAATTCAATGGTCAAAACTGTGAATATTATGTATAAACTCTCCAGGCCCATTATGTGGAGACTTTCTTCCCAGCATTTTCCAGTTGGTAGGAAAAATTCTAACATTTCCTAACATTAGTGCCAGAAGGTTCAGTCTCACACACCTGTCATATGCCCAGATCACGAAGACTGCAAATGGGCTCCATCGACTCAGGGACTCGGGTCCCCCAATTCAAGTTCAATTCCCCAGATACCCTACTTTCTCCACATTCTGTCCTCATTTCAGAGGACATGTACTGCCAGTGGCTTTTGTTGACTTCTTCCTGCTCCTTTTCTTGTTTCCTTTGATTTTGACTTTTTAAATTTTTGATTTTTTCCTAAAATTTCTTTCTCCTGTTTCCTTCCATAATTATCTTTTTTTTTAAATGGGAAGCCCATGGTTGCTTCTCAGTCTAGGGGTTTACAGCATTGTGCTAGATGTGGCTACTTACTGCCTGCAAATGGGATGCAATCTAGGGGATCCCGCCATCCTTCAGAGTGGCCCAGACAGTATCACCAGAAACTCTGAAGACCTAAGAGCCAAGAATAATACTTGAGAATTTTTCTGCCTCCTCCTCAAAGTTCATTTTTAATGGTGAGGTCTCTTTAAGGGAAGCTTCAACATTAGCTTCAAAAGTAGTGCTTGCAAGATTTGAAATCTAGTCAATTAAACAAATCCAAAATATAAAGCTTAAAAACAAAACATAAGTTTCTTTTCTGTTCTGTTGGTATGAGGGAGAGATAAGGCAATGTCCTTAGATGATCAGTGTCATGAACTTGGCCCTCATTCATAGGTCCCAACTAAAATATATTCAAAGAATGCTTATAATTTGCCCCTAAAGTTCAAGGCAGAATAGAACAATCTGTGGTCTGATTTTGGTTTGTTTTTGTGGGGGGGGGGAAAGAGGAAGGTGAATAGGTAATAGAATTTATACTAACTTAAGGAGGATAATCTCTGAACACATCTCCCTACCATCACCACCTCACCCCATCCCAAAACATATTCCAACACATTGCACGTGAATGTCAACCTTTCTAAACTAAAAACACATGGAACATTTTGAGTGAACATATTTCTTACTTAGATCAACTCATAATCTTTACTAAATGAAGTTTCTGTATACATAATGATAACATAAAATATTTTTAAAAAATCGAAATCCTAGGCTTCCAAGAAATAAGATCACAGAAGTTCCTCTTGCCCATTGTAACCTGCTTAATAATCAGGCATCCCTTGGAACACAACATAGTAGCCTCTTTTGAAATGAGACTGCCTGGGTAATCATTATTCAATAGCTATAGAAGATTTATTTTGTGTCCAGCCTGAGCTAAAGAAAACATAACAGCAGAGGTGGTTGAGCTTTTGAATCCCACAGCCCTGGGTTTGAGTACAATAATTGCTATACAATTGACTAGAAGTCTTGTATTGGCTAATGTACTTAGCATCTATGAGCTTAAGTTTCTTCCTTTGTAAAATGGATATGTTGATAACTATTTCATTACCTGGGGTAAGGATTCATTTAAATAAGTGAATATATGTGCCTAATGCCCGGCACATAATTGGTCAATAATTTTCGCTCTGATGATAAGGATGGAATGAAGTTCAAGAGATGATAGAATATGGTTCCCACTTTTAAGACACCTTTCATCTAGTTCAGTAGTCAAAACCAACATTCACAAAATACAGTGATGGTTAGTACTGAAACAAATGTTAGTTATTTGATTGTATGGATTAAGGCGACTTGTCAATGGGATTTGTGTATCTATGACAGCAATGCCAAGTTGCAATGTATCATCTGTTGTGGATATTAAATACAAAATTATATTAATTACATTTATTAAAAATTCAATTAAATTTGTTGATAAATGTATTACAGATTACAAATTAAAAATAAAAATACTTAATGTATTTTTCATTTCAAGTATGATTATTTCCAAATATTAGGAGATCTAAGCAAAGAGAACTATTCTTTCCTGGATAGTTTAAGGACACATGTGGAGGGTACTTTAGATTGAGGAACTAAAAGTAGCTCCTCTGTATAGTTTTCTTGGGACCTGAAATTATTATTATGCTGTTGGTCACGGCTTCCAAGAATGGGTCACAGACAAAGGGCAAGACTGTAAACCAGGCTACAACCCATAACTGAGCACATATTCCTAAATTCAGACTCTCTCTTCTGAGTTTTTGTTGGGTGAGGGTTCAGGAAACACATTCTTTAAATGCTGTTCCAAGCACAATGTCACCCTCCCCATAATTTCAGAGTAAACAGACCTGAGTAAGTGACAGGTATAAAATACTGTAGACAAGGTCAGGACCATTAAGAGGTCCTTGAAGAACCTCATGTACATGGGGTAAGAGGAGTTTGACAGGGAAGTCACTGCCTGGAGGCATGGGACCAAAGTGCAGGGCAAGACGTAGTGATTGCTGCGTGGTCAGGCATATGAGCTCTGCCCTCTTTTGGGCCTTGACATGGACTTTTCATCAAGGGTTGCAACTGCCTTCCATCCTCCCTCTTCCCCGAGCCTATCATCTGGCTCTGGATGAGGACATAAATATTCTACATCGTCTCCAGGAAGAAATTTAGAATCAGAGACTCTTGGGGTTGAAAGTGACCTTAATGATCATCTCATCCAAGGACCACTATGAAACTTGAGTCTTTTCAACTCCATCTTCCCAAATAGCTGATTAGCTATTGTATAAGAACTGCTGCTGATGGGGAGTTGGTTCCTATACAGATGTGACTTCTCTCCCAAGACTATTCTTGCAAATATCAATCCACTTCTAGTCCTTGAGAACTGACCGTGTGATATTTACTGTTGTAACCACCACACCTAGTACAGAATCTAGCACTTCGTAAGTGCTAGTTGAATTATAATAATAATATCTAACTGTCTATCCCAGATCCTACACTAATCACCTTCTCTGCAATGACTCATTTGATCTTCAAAATAGCCCTTTGTGGTAACTATCTTTTTTTATCCCTGTTTCTGTAGAATATAAAAACATGAGATTCAGAGAGACTAAGTAAATTGCCTAAGGTCATGTAGCCAGTTAATGATAAAGTGGGAATTTAATGTAAGTGTGCAGGTCTGAGCTTGAGCTCCTAATTGCTAGTTTAGATAAATGAAAATAAATAAATAAATGAGGGAAAATCAGTAGACCTCTAACTTCTACCATTAATCTTAAATCTCCGTTTGCGGCTGGTCGAATCCCTCTTCATGCGACATGAATCATACTTAAAACCAGCCTCAGGTTGTCTTTCCCTCTTCTTCCCTTTAGTGACTGCACATCATTGTTTGTATGTTCCTCATAGGAATGGTTCCAAGGACCTTCATCCTCCAAAGATCTTATATGGACTCAACTAGAGAATTTCCTTTAAATTATCTTGGCTATTAACATGAGTCCTTTTACCTGGTGAAATTTGGAAACGAATTGCCCTTCCTCTTATTCGGTGGGCACCTTCCTGCTGGGCTTGTTGGGGGGCCAAACTTCTTTCAAGGAATCGCCTCAGTGGGGTGGAGTCATGCTCACGTGGCAGAGCCAACCTCCAACTGCTCACTGGCTACTTACTAACCCCTGTGTCTTGTTGTACCACCTGGACATATTAGGTGATAAGTTTCTTCCCAATTATCTCCCCTCTTACAGACAGTTCGCTTTTGTACAGTTGCTGCAGAGAGGAGTCCTGAGGCACTCTCCCTCACCTCAAGGCCTTGGACCCAGAGTCCAGTCTCATCAGCATGGAACCTCGTAGAAGGTTACATGTTCAATATGAGTGACACCTCTGAACTCCCATTTATGCTATCCAGGGTGCCTTGTGTATAAAAATGATACAGTAGAACCTTGGGTTGCGAGTAACTTGTTCTGCAAGTGTTCTACTAGTTGAGCAAACATTTCTCGTACATTTTAACTCAATAAACAAATAACGTCATGCAATACGAGTAGTATATGATGGTGAACATCACAAGACCACAACTGAGCCAGTGGTTCTTGAAATTCACTTTTACATACAAGTGCTTTACTTTACAAGCATGTTTCTGGAATGAATTACGCTCACAAGTCAAGGTTTTACTGTACACACACACACACACACACACACACACACATACACACACACACACACATCAGTTGTATCACTGGATGCTCGTAATAGCTGCTTCCAAGTGGGTTGAACCGGGGTGATCTGACTTTCAAAGGCAACACAGCCCATCAGTGACAGACAGGAGCCAGAGCGAGGATCCAGACTTCCGGCCCCCCCAGTCCAGGGCTGCTTTTCTTACACCACACAGCGTTCTAGTCCAGATGTCTAGAAGGCCACTTCCTGCTTTGAACCCCGCAGGCCTCTCAGTTACTAATTTAACATGAAGGGGCTCAAGGAGCTAAGTTATAAATAAGACTTATGTTGGCCTTAGGAAGGAAGGAAATGAAGGGTTCTGCAAAATTGCCATTTTTCACAAGGCCCCAACCAGACTGCTCCTTAACAGCCCCCCTGGTTTGTCAGGTTGGCCCAGCCACTCACCTCTCCCTCTTCTTTCTGCATCGTGCTGGGGCGGAGGGGACTGGGGAATTTGTGGCGTCCATGCCACTGTACCAGTATCACCTCATTTTCATCTTGCTATCCCTGCGCCTCCTAAATCTCGAGTGAAGCTAAGTGGAAAAGGTCATCTGTTTGAACAAAACACACCCTGTGGCTCTACAAAGGAAGCGAGTAGTCTAGCGAAAACAAATAGTAAGGGAAACATGTTGATCATGTACAGTAATGTTCCCCCTGTATGGACTTCAGCCATGCGGCTGGGATTGAAAACATCCGTGCTGACAGAGGTCAGGCAGGTGGGCCAATGCGTGGAGCAGTCCAGGTGGGAGAAATGGGTGGAGAAAGGTGGGGGCTGTGCCGCATTGGAAGGCTTGTGTCCCATCCAAGGGGGCAGATGTGGCCGCCAGAACTTCTGACTTCTCAAAAGGAGCCACACATCAGGGTTTATAGAAATTGCTAAATGTCTGCAATGAATTCAACTAAAAACAACACACAAAAAACGAAGACACCATGTGGGACATGTGTGTCCCCTGGTTCTCATTCTGTGACTCCGCCGCAATACAAAGGCTCTTACACACCAAGCAGAAGCAAAGATTCCATTGCGCAGAAGGGCCAAAGACAAGACGGTGGAAGTATATCACCCCATGGCACAATTGGCACATGGCGGAGCTGGATTTTGTCTAATTGGAGAGCCAAGCCCTTTCCACGAGGTTGTACTGCCTCCCCTACTGACAAAGACATTGAGACAAACCAGTCTCAACAAACAAAATGGGATGTTGACAGTGTTGACATGGCTCCTACGAAAAGGCAACAGGTCTGCAAGTTACCACAGCCCCGAAATTCCTTGTCCTCTCTGGGTCTCAGTGTCTTTGTTTGTTAAGCAAGGCACCAGGACTAGAGGACAGCGAAGACTCCAGAACAGGCATGCAAGGCACAGAGCAGGACCTCCGCCTGCTTTGTGAGGGACGGTGTCCCAGCAATCCAGTGCAGTGTGTGGCATGTAAGAAGACCCTTAATCAACTTTTCTTGTCTGAATGAAAATCTTACAAAATGCATGGTGATGTACTTACAATGTGTAAGATAAAGGTTACTCCATTCATTCATTCATTCATTCACTCAATTTACAGAGAGGTATAGAGCACCTGCGTAGCGATGTTCTACTGGCTCCATGAGAAGACACAAACGGATCATTCCTACATAAGGGGGATAATAATGACAAGAGCTAACACTTATTATGCATATGGTCAATACCGTTTCAAGCACATTGCGTGTAGCAGTTTATTTAAATCCTTACAATATTCTATTGGAATCGCTATATGATTCTTATCCCCACTTTACAGGTGAAAAATCTGAGGTGAGAAAGAAGGTAAGAAATATGCCCGGGGCCACACAGTTAGTTCGGTAGAACCTGATTTTAACCTCAGTTGTCAGACTCCAGGGTCCACGCTCTTAACTGCAGTGCTACGTGCTTGTCAACAAAGGAAGGAAAAATAGCACTTATTCACTCCTGCTGCTTGCCAGGTAATGACTTACCGAGACACTTCTGCAAAACACTGAGGATTTACTTCTCATAGTAATGCAAGAGGTTGATACTTCTATCCCCATCTTTGTGCCAACTCGTTTGGTCACCCAACTAGCAAGCTGTCACATGAGCCAGAAATGACAAGGCTGCAGGTGAGGGCCAGTTCTGGCGCCCAGGGAGGTCACAGGAAGGGCACGCTGCATCCAGACGACTGGGAGAAAACCCCATTCTCTGTTTCCATTGCTGTCACCTTTGGCTTTCTGTTGCTTCAACCCGTGGATAGTCATTGCTGAGGACTTAACCTTCCTTGGTGGCCTGTCGTGCAGCAGTGGCCAACTTTGGGTCCGGGAGCCTCAAGCCCCTTATTTGTTTGTGCTTTCAGGGGATTATGTGGGTTAGACTCAAGACCGTTCACCAAAGCTTCTTTCCAGAATGATCTGGTATCAGAGGTCCAATGCAGAGGTACTTTATTCCTAGAACAAAAGTGGGTTTTCTCTGAAGGCACACTTCTGAGGAGCTGAGGGTCTGTTTCTTGCTCAGATGGGGAGGAGGCACGTGGGGCAGGCGGGCCTGGAGGGGGCGTCCCAGGGGTCTGGTCCTGGAAGTCCTGCGCGGCAGAGAGGAAACCAGCTCACTGTTGTTTGGGTCAGTGAGTGCGGGCCGTGGGCCAGGCCTGGGTTTGTGTGGTCTTCGAGCGGAGAGTCAGCCCGGCAGGGCTGTCTCTCAGGATTAAGCTCTGTGAGCGCACCCCGAGGCTGTGGCCGAGGATGGGGGCGCCCTTGGTTAATAAAGAAAGCAGAAAGCACTGCTCTTTGTGTTCCTCTGACATTGCGATTTGCTAGATTTTCCAGGAATAAACAAAGCCAACCTACTACCAATTGGACCTGCAAGCTGTTATCTCAAGCCTAAATAAAGGAAACTGAATGTAAAAGGCATTGTGTCTAAACATTGACCAGATGTGTGAAAAACTCATTTTAATGAAGGGCACTGTGACTCACTAGGCAGTAAAACATGGGTCTTGCTGCTTTAAATTACTTTTTGATGGTTTGAAAAATCCATGCGCTTTTCTAGTGAAAAGACTTCATTCGAATATTGGAATCTGAATTCATGATATGATTTTCAGAATGAGCTTCTGTGCTTCAAGACCACCACCCAGGCTTGGGGGCTGAGAGCAAAGTTTCACTCTATGCCCCCAATTCTGGTCTTTTTACAACATTATTATCATTGTGGTCTTCTGCATGTCTTATGCTTTCTGTCCATTCCTCTGCCAGGAAACTGGTCCAGACTCATCCCTGCTCATGTCCAGGTCAACCCCTAATAAGCTCTCCTGCTTTCCAACTCGTTGTCACTTCCAGTAATCCTGCCACATGCCTCCTCCCTTCCTGCCTTCCAACTTCACATATGTGTTTCCATTCTGCCTTCCATTTTCTCCCTTTCTTCCTGGACCCAATCCTGTGCCATGTTGGATAATCCACTGGAATGTAAAAAATGAGCAAGACTGAGTGTCTGTACTTGAAGACTTACAGAGGAGTGAGGAAGAAGGGCCTGTGTAATGAACTGTGGATGTTTATGTTCCCCTGTTCCCCCTAAATTCGTATGTTGAAACCTAACCCCCAAGGTGAAGGTGTTAAGAGGTGGGGTCTTTGGGAGGCGATTGGGTCATGGAGGCAGAGCACTGAAGAATAGGATTAGTGTCTTTGTAAAGGACAAAGCAGCCCCTCGCCCCCTCCACTATGTGAGGTTATTGCAAAAAGACGTCAATGAACCTGGAAGTGGGTTCTGAACAGAAAACAAACTTGCTACTGCCTTGATCTTGGACTTCTCAGCCTCCAGAGCTGTGACAGATGAATGCTTGTTGGTTATGAGTCATCTAGTTTATGGCATTTTTGTTACGATTGCCCAGATGGACTAAGACCACATGGAACCCATTGAATGTGATATAAATGTAAATCTTGTTATAGAAATGTATGCAAGGCTCAGGTGGAAAACTCCAAGATAAGAGTGGTCAAATGTATGCAGAGCAGGTGGTCATGGAAGGTTTTCTGGAGGAGACAGTATTTGAGTTATCAGTTTTTGAGATAAGTAGTTATCTCAGTGGAACTGAGGCTTGCAGTGACCTGTGACATAACAGGATATGAATATAAGGTGGTGAGAGACCGGGCTAGGGGATCAGGTCAGGTTGGATTATGCAGGGTCATGGGTCCCATATTACAGTCTTCACGCTTCGGCATCAGGGAGCCAGGGAAGGATTTGAAGGGGGAGAAACATATTTGGGTTTTCATTTTGAAAGATCACCATGGTTGTTGGGTGGAGGATATCTGAAAGGCACAAGATTTAACAGAGTTAGACCTAGACATGGAGCCCGATGGTACATGAAAGAAGCAAAGAAGTTGTGAATCGAGAAAGCCGCAGTGAATCTGGAGAGAAAGAAAAGTGAAGAAAAGAGAAGAACTGAGGTCATCTCAGCTTCTGGCTTAATGAAGGATGCCACATCTACCCAGCCACAGGGGGAAGAAAAACAGAGGAGCAGACTGGAAGAAGTACAGTCATGGGTAGGTCAGTCCTGAAGGCCCCATGGGACACGGAGGCAGACATGTCCAGCAGGAAATTGGCAATACAGATAAGGCATTCGAGGGAGCTTTGGCCTCCAGCCACTGACTGAGAATCAAAATCAAAACGTTATGTTTAAATGATGAGAGCGTATGAGATCCTCAATGGAAAACGGAATGCCATAGCCCGTCAGAGGTGCCATGAGACCATAGTCCCTGCCATCTTTGTGTCTTTGCCGTCTCACAGTGGGAAGTCTGATACTTGGACAAATGTATCATTTTCTCCCAGCCCTTCTTAAGGGCACACAGTCACACTGAATTTCAGATCTCATCACCACCCTAGATTTCTGGATAACAAAAACAGCGAATATATGTAAATGAGCTGTACAGAATGTCTAGAGAGGGAGTAACTCCCTTCCAGCCCTATGTAGGAGCGCATGCCAAAGAAAAGGGGCATTCCGAGGCTTGTTTATCTGGGTTCTAGGGTTGACCGCTTAGGAAGTATGCAAAGCCAATAATGATGAACGTCCTCAAATATTACTTATTATTCATACAGCATAATCACAATAAATACTGAGAGAGGCCCACACACTGTTTGTTTTGCTATTTGAACCACAATTTAATGTCTACCCTGAATGGCATCTCCATAGAAGAGCTATTAGTTTGCTGAGCTAAACTCTATTTAAAGAGCAGTCCATTCTATGGGTTCTTTGTTCTTAATTTGCAGCTAAGTTCCAATTAAACTTATGTTGTATTTAATCAAGTGAAATTGCAGTGACTGTTGAGTTAGGAAAAAATGTAAAATGATTCTGTCTGGAACCCAGTGAGACTGTGGCTTACCCTGATCATGATTAGCAAAGGAGGTGGAGATGCCTGAATTGTAGAGCGTAAGCCCGTACTCTTTCTATGTGAATGTACCGCTCTTTGTGCCTAGACAATAAGTATTTACTGAAGATTCATGGTCTGCCTGGGCATTGTGGAGATCTCCAAAAATATATACAAAACAGTTTAGGGTTCCAAGAATTGAGAATATGGAAAACACTGTTGCTGTGGACACACCCATGTCATGCCGAGTGACAGTTTAGGTAACTCCAGTTGTCATATTGATCAGTTGTCTAAGAGCAGACCAAGTTGCTTGGTAATTGACCTGATTTCCTTGTCCATCATATAAGAGATAATGATGCTCGCCCCTCTCCACTTTTCAAGGCAGTTATACAATGGCTAATGTCTACTAGATACTAAATACATTTCAGCACTGTTTGAAAGGCTGTACACGTATTAACTCATTCAATCTTCACAACAACCTTCAAAAATACATATTATTACCCCCATTTTGTAGATTAGGAAACCGAGGCAAAGAGTTTAAGTTCCTGCTCAAGACCACATAGCGCTTCTGCTGGTGAAGATTATTTTATGCACAGTCTGCAACTCTGAGAGTTAGAAAGTTCTTTCCACCTTGAAACCAAATATGTCTATAACTCTTACCTGGTGGTCGCAGTTCTGTCCTCTGGATCAAAAATAAATACATACATACATACATACATACGTAAATGTAACTTTCTTCCCCATGGCAGCCCTTCAGTATTTTTTGAATGTTTTATTTATTTTTGAGAAAGAGATCAAGTAGAGGAGGGGCAGAGAGAGACAGAGGAAGACAGAGGACCCGAAGCAGGCTCTGCACTGCCAGCAGAGAGCCCGATGTGGGGCTCAACTCTCGGACTATGAGATCATGACCTGAGCTGAAGTCAGATGCTTAACCAGCTGAGCCACCCAGGCACCATGGACCTTCAGTATTTGAGGATAGTGATCATGTCTTTTCTCCAGTCTTCTGTACATGGCTAAGCAACCTCATTTCCTGAAATGATTGCAAATCTATCCAGTTTGAAGGGGTCCTTACTGTGCTATTATCTGAATGGTAGACACCATGCCCTCATTGTGTGAATAGTCAGGAAGTGTTCCCATTTAGCATTAAGCAGATCACTCCCCATCCACACAAAATGAAGACAAAAGCTCATTTTTGTAGACATTGCCTCTTTGCCTTTTCTTACCCCATACTTGTAATACCAAGACCCATAAATACATCCTATCACCTTCAATAATCAAGACAACTAAAGCGTATTATGACTTATTACCTGCCAGTCACTATTCTATGATGTATATTTTAATTTAATTAATCATCACAACAACCTCTGAGGTAGATGCTATTTTTATTCCTATGTCAATGAAGAAACAAAGCACAGGGAAGTCAGGACTTGATACTGTATTGCACAGCGTATGACTGTACAGTGATTAGCTATTTGTAAGGAGTAATGTGTAGCAGTACCACAGAGGCTTGAAAGAGTTTATTTTTTAAGGAATCCATAGAGTGCAGTAGTTTTTAAATTTATTTATTTATTTTGAGAGAGACGTAGAGAGAGAGAAAGTGGGGAAGGGGCAGAGAGTGAAGGGGACAGGGGATCTGAGGCAGGCGTTGTGCTGACAGCAGAGATCCCAATGTGGGGCTTGAAACCACAAACCACGAGATCATGACCTGATCTGAAGCCGGATGCTTAACCAACAGCCATCAAAGCATCCCTAGTGTACAGTTTTTAATAGGTATTCTTTAATATGTACTTTGTCTCATGAATATCTCAGATGATTCTCAGATTTGAAGTTAAATATGGCAAGAATGAAGTGCTTCCTTGGGCTTAGACAAGACTAGCCACCCAAGAGACTCCAGTCAACTTCTACAAACATTCCACCAGCGTGGCTGATCAGGACCTGCCCCAATAATGAGCCACAGGTCAGCTAGAGAATGAGCCTAAAGTCCATGGGAGACGGGCTGTCAGCCCAGGACAGGTGTTGTCATATTGGTGTGAAATGTTGCCTCTATCTCCAGGCCCCCTCAAGTACATTTCATGATATCAGGGTGGCATTCCTTGTGATATATTTTTATATCCTGGAAACAAAAAATAGGTGGATATTATCTATTTGTCTTCTATCTATCTATTGATCTATCTAGCCTTTATAGTTGGTATCTGGCCTTTGTCATTATAGCATCTATTTTGCCTAAAAAGATGGGCTTTTACAGGGAAAATCTTCTTGTAGGTGGGCACAGTTCTGCTCCCTGAACATAATTGGGCAGGGAGAAAACCCAGAATTCTAAAGAAGAAGAAAACCTGGAATAAAATATGAGCCGGAAATCCCTGGAATAAAAAATCAACTGCAGGAGACTACAAAATGAAGTTAGAGGAGGGAGAGGCCCAGAGAGAGGGAAAGGAAGGAGGAGACAGCTTGGACAACCCCAGAGTCTAAGCAAAAGATGGTGAAATCAAACCTGGCCCCCAGGACCGCAAAATGTCTGCCCCTGAACAAGCCTCCAAATGCGGATGCCTGTATAATTGTAGGAACTATTTCTCACATAGTAGCTTGACAGCAGAGAGCCCGATGTGAGCAAACTCACTTGCCTGTAGAATGGTCAGCCCAGGTCTCCAAATTAGTATCTGTACTGATTTCATTTTTTATCTTTATTTGTTTACACATTTATTTAGAGTGAGGGAGGGGAAGAGAGAGAGAATTCCAAGAGAATCTCAATGTGAAGCTCAAACTCACTTTGAGATCGGGACCTGAGCTGAAATCAAGAGTTGGACGCCTAACCGACTGAGCCACCCAAGTGCCCCTATATATCTTGATTTTAAGTGAAGGCCTGCTATTTAAAACAGTAGGGAAAGAATTTTCCATAGGGTGTCTGGGCAATTGCCTTCCAAGTAACATGCTGCTTTTGGGGGGACCAGGGTGGTAGGGTGGAAGTGTGGTGACCATGTTTCTCAGTGATCTTGCTGTAACCTGGTCCTGGTGACATACATCTTTTCATTCTCCTTATTCTCTTTCCTATCACCCAAGCAAAGAGGCTTATCTTAGGGATGTAACGTCATAGACATCTCTTGGTCTATGGAATGAGGCAAAGTTACCCTTTCCTATTGAACTGTACCTCTCAGCACTGCTTTCACTGTCTGCTCTGGAATGATGCCACTGGTGGTTGGGTGACCTCAAGAGCCACGGCAATGCATTTGGCAAAAAGGGCACATCCCACTTCCCCTGGTAGTATCTCACCTCCCAGCCCTTTTAGCACTCAGCAGAGCCACACTACGTAAGAGGGGCTTGCATGCGTTTCCTCCCGTGGCCACCCCAAGGCAGGGCGATCATTCCATCTCAGGGCCCAAGCTTGCCAGACCATGGGGGAAGTGAGAACAAGCTGGGATGTGCCCCCTGAACCATCTCCCAGCTGTCTGCACAACCTCAGAGGCAGAACTTGACCCGCGTTCGTGATGAACTGTGACGTTAGTTCAAGGGAAATCCAGCGGGATGAGTCAGTCTCAGGTGAGCTCTTTAGGCAGCAGCATCTGGAGCCTTCATCTTCTGGACTGCACATGGAACACACTCTGTTTGGAAGTCACTAGGAGAACATAAGCCTGGATCACCCTGATGTCATCTTTAAAAGGTGACCTGATTCCAGAGCATACAGCTGACCCACACACGACTCTCCCAAACTACACACTTATGGTTGACCTAAAATTTCCAGCAGACACTCTGATCTTTTCACCATTGCCATGTTTGGAATAGTCTTCGTGGTATCTAAACACACTAGTGAGGTACTGCTCAACCAGACTTAACTGCCTATTGCTGCTTCTGGCTCTCTTTTACCAGCTTATTTCTATTTAAGCCAGGGTTAAAGGGCTAGCCCCTTTTCCACATCCCTAACACGAAATGGTTGCTACTATGGGTTTCTAGTGAGGCCACCGGTATGTGAGCAGCTGGTCAGGAGCTACAGTGCCCATGCCCACACCTGAGTCAGATTCCTGTGTGCTGCATCCGTTAGCTGGCTCTTTCTTTCATTAGGAGACCTACCAGAGGGCTAGCACTCCACACAGGAGTCCCGCTGGCCCACCTGCCCTTGGGCCATTGCTGTAGCAATGGCTATAGTTATAGCATCGGCTATACCGACCACGTGGCAACCATCTCTTCAAAGTCGGCAATTATCATAGGAGAATTGCCAAATAACTTCAAAGCAATGCTAGCAAATCTGTTTCAAAGTAAAAGAACCATCCACTTCCTTTTCATTTTTCTTTCTTTCTTTTCTGTCTTTCTTTCTTTCCTTCCTTCCTCTTCCATCCCTCCCTCCTTCTCTCCCTCCCTTTCTTCCATCTCCCTTCCTCCTTCCTTCCCTCCCTCCCTTTTATCCTTCCTTCTTTCTTCCTTCCTTCCTCCCTCCCTCCTTTCCTTCTTTCTTTTTGTTGCTTAATACAGATTTTCAAACTCTACTTTAAACTGATTGATTCAGTTAATAAACTCTTGATGTGATAATGTTGGGTCAGCCAGGTTTGTAACCACTGATCTAAAATGCTTTTCTTGGTTTTCCTCTGGTCGCAAGACTCTACAACATGAAGACAATCACAGGTACAAACTTGGGTCTCTAACCCAACCCTTGGCTGGGTTGATAACCTTCATTCTCTGCGTCTTTATAAATGAGTCAGGCAGGAAGAAAAGCTGTGCCTTAATCACCATCTGCTTTCACAGGCTGAGAATCTGTAGATGAGGTGACCAGATGTCTGTATTTGTGTTTTCTCATTTGTAAAAGCAGGTTCCTAGTCCTCACTGCAGATCATGATTCATCCACAGCAGGGTTTGCTGAAGCAGTACAACAGAAAATATTGGAAATCAATAAATCCCAAACATTGAGAATTTATTAAGTACATTATGACACATCCCTTGGTGCGATGCTAAAGATTATATCTGCAAAGAATCTTGTGTAGAAAAAGTTTGCATTGTAAGTATTTGTGGTATAATATTAGCTGAAAAATAGTACACAACATTTTATCCGTAATATCTTAACTACTTAAAATATGCATGGAGAAAAAATGAAAATAGATTCACAAAAATATTAACAGTGGTTTTCTCTAGGTGAAGGAATTTTTATATTTCTAATTCAATCTCCCTAGATTAAAAAAACTCTACAGTGATTATATTAATAACTTCTATATTAACATGTCGAAGGCTATTTGAAAAATTTTACATGCGTATTATGAGAATAAAATGAGATAATAAATGGAAGGCAGCTGAAAAAATATGGTAAGCATTGTTGTTTTTATGGTGATTACTCAACTTTAGGGGAAGTGGTAATAAAATTTTAATGTAAGAATTATCCAAGAACAGATTGTACCATCTCCACAGACAGGTGATAATTATATGCCAAATTAGCACATCACCCTTCCAGTTCTGCTTCAAACGATGATGTCAGCCCTTAGAGACCTCAGTGGAGAATACTAATCTGTACTTCGGAGGTGAAGTGTGCCATGTCTTAAGCAGCCGATGTCCATCAGTTTTTTTCGTGTAGTCCAAAATCACGCCCCGGTGAGTGTGGAGGCACTTTGCTCCGTGAATGTGCACCATGGCTGGGCTCAGCCTCCCTTGCTGGTCCAGCCCTGCAAGGTGGAATGATCTAGAGATGGGTGAGCTCTGCGTTTGCCACTGCCTGTGCCTTCACAGCGCTGGCGTGCACCTGTGAGAGCACAACCACTTTGGGAGGTGACATTTGCCCAAGCCAGATGCTTGGCTATAATCTCTCTTCCTCTTCTTTCATGTCTCCCAAGGGGCATAATCCAAGACTCTAAATATAAACCGTGTCATCTTAAAATATATACCCTCTTCTGCCAGCGTTTTTATTTCTCTCCCAGATGACATTACCCAAGTTTCTAATAATAAAAGGAAAGCTAAGTGGCCCAACATGGCTCTCTACTCGTCTACCGGGGCGGCGGGGGGGGGGGAGGGTGTCAGGGCTCCAGGTGTGCAGACACGAGCTGCCCCATTGCTTTTCTCTTGGAAACTCTGGAAACTTTCCTCATGAGGCTCTGGCAGGTGGCATTAGCCATCTGGGACCACACATGCTTGCTTCTCATTTTCACATTGCAATCAGCCGTGATCGCCAGCATTGCACCTGTAGAGAAGAATCCCTGAGCGACGGACCGAGCAAGGGGGGAGTCAGAAATAGAAGCACCATAAACTCGGTCAGGCCCTACCTCTCCAGCACAGCTACTGCCTACAATTTCTGATTTCTACCATCAACCACAGTGCTAACTCTTTGGAATATCAGGAGGACACCAATGTGAGAGCAGCCCGATGGCCCATACAGCCCTTGTCCTCACTTTGGCCTTGCCCCAGGGAACACACAGGGAAGAACTTGATACTCATCCTGACTGATCTCTGCCCATACCCTCCGAGAACCTCCAAATAAACTCTGCTTACTCCAGTTCTAATAATAGCCACTTCGTATCGAGAGCTTACCGTGGCCAGGCACTTCAAACACATATGACTAATCTTCACAACACTCCTATAAGGTGGCCATTATTCTGTTTAACAGATGCAGAGACGAAGCCTCAGAGAGGTTAAATAACTACCCCTAGTCACATATCTCACCACAGTAGTGTCTGGATTCATTCAGATGCTGACCCACTAAATTGGAATTCTCTTAAACCATTGCCCTTTATTCCAGGGTATTATTGCATTTTCAAGACAATTCAAGTATTTTCAAGACAATTCACTCTCGCCACTGCTATTTAACATAGTGCTGGAAGTCTTAGCATCAGCAATCAGACAACAAAACAAAATAAAAGGCATCAAGATTGGCAAGGAGGAAGTCAAACTTTCACTTTTTGCAGATGACATGATACTTTACATGGAAAACCCGACAGAATCCACCAAAAGCCTACTAGAACTGATTCATGATTTCAGCAAAGTTGCAGGATACAAAATCAATGTACAGAAATCGGTGGCATTTCTATACACCAACAATGAAGCAGCAGAAAGAGAAATAAAGAAGCTAATCCCTTTCACAATTGCACCAAAAACCATAAAATACTTAGGAATAAACCTAACCAAAGATGTGAAAGACCTCTACACTGAAAACTATAAAAAACTTATGAAGGAAATTGAGGAAGACACAAGGAAATGGAAAAACATCCCATGCTCATGGATTGGAAGAATAAATATTGTCAAAATGGCAATACTACCCAAAGCAATCTACACATTCAATGCAATCCCAATCAAAATTGCACCAGCATTCTTCTCAAAGCTAGAGCAAACAATCCTAAAATTTGTATGGAACCACAAAAGACCTCGAATAACCAAAGTAATACTGAAGAATAAAACCAAGGCGGGAGGCATCACAATCCCAGACTTTAACCTCTACTACAAAGCGGTGGTCATCAAGACTGTATGGTATTGGCACAAAAACAGACACATAGACCAATGGAATAGAATAGAAAACTCAGAAATGGACCCGCAAGTATATGGCCAACTAATCTTTGACAAAGCGGGAAAATGTATCCAATGGAAAAAAGACAGCCTTTTTAACAAATGGTGCTGGGAGAATTGGACAGCAACATGCAAAAGAATGAAACTAGACCACTTTCTTACACCACTCACAAAAATAAATTCTAAATGGATAAAAGATCTGAATGTGAGACAGGAAACCGTCAAAATCCTAGAGGAGAAAACAGGAAAAAGCCTCTTTGACCTAAGATGCACAAATTTCTTACTCGACACGTCTCCAAAGGCAAGAGAATTAAAAGCAAAGATGAACTATTGGGACCTCATCAAGATAAAAAGCTTCTGCACGGCAAAAGAAACAACCAACAAAACGAATAGGCAACCAACGGAATGGGAAAAGATCATCGCAAATGACATATCGGATAAAGGACTAATATCTAAAATTTATAAAGAACTTACCAAACTCCAAACCCGAAAAACAAACAACCCAGTGAAGAAATGGGCGGAAGATATGAATAGACACTTCTCCAAAGGGGACATTCAGATGGCCAACAGACACATGAAACGATGCTCAATGTCACTCATCATCAGGGAAATACAAATCAAAACTACACTGAGATACCACCTCACACCAGTCAGAGTGGCTAAAATGAACAAATCAGGAAACTATAGATGCTGGCGAGGATGTGGAGAAGTAGGCACCCTCCTACACTGTTGGTGGGAATGCAAACTGGTGCAGCCACTCTGGAAAACGGTGTGGAGGTTCCTCAAAAAAATGAAAATAGAGCTACCCTATGACCCAGCAATAGCCCTGCTAGGAATCTACCCAAGAGACACAGGAATGCTGATGCATAGGAGCACGTGTACCCCAATGTTCATAGCAGCACTTTCGACAATAGCCAAATCATGGAAAGAGACCAAGTGCCCATCAACTGACGAATGGATAAAGAAGTTATGGTACTTATATACAATGGACTACTACGTGGCAATGAGAAAAAATGAAATCTGGCCATGTGTAGCAACATGGATGGAACTGGAGGGTATTATGTTAAGTGAAATAAGTCAGTCAGAAAAAGACAGATACCATATGTTTCCACGAATAGGTGGACTTTGTGAAACTAAGCAAAAACCAGGGGGAGGGGAAGAGGGGAAAGAAAAAAAAGACACAGAGAGGGAGGGAGATAAAACATAAGAGACTCTCAAAGACTAAGAAAAAACTGAGGGTGAGGGGGATGAGGGAGGGGGGAGAGGGGGTGATGGGCATTAAAAAGGGCACATGTTGGGATGAACACTGGGTGTTATATGTAAACCAATTTGAAAATAAACTATTATAATAAAAAAAAAAAAAGAAAAAAAAAAAAAAAGACAATTCAATAACTTCTCATCCTCCAAAGGTAGTGAGGCGGGGTCAAAGGCAGGCCCTACTTATTTGCCCCAGGCTCACTCTAAGTGACCTTAGTGAGCCGGACATTAATTTGTAGTCATCTTATCTGAAATTGAGAAGGACCAAAATGCTACCTGAGCTTCCCTGGTGGGGATTATCCTTTTGGGGACTTAGGACATCAAGCAGTCTTCTTAAAAGGGGAACTGAGGCTGTGCAGTATCATTTTATACCAGAGTGTACAAAGGCTGAGGGAATTTGGTCCTAATATTAATAGCTCAGGGTGCCTCTTGCCAGAAAGGCAAATGTGACAAATGTCCCTTCTGAGAGAACACATGGACTAGGATATAAGTTTATGAAAGGAAAAGACCTTACCGAATGATTCAGTGGCTAATGGCTCAAGAAGTCTTCACCAGGAATGATAGGGCATCCCGGGATGTGGATGGCGGCTTGTAACTGTACCTCTATTGCCCAAAAATGAATTCGAATGGGTTCTGGGAAATCTCTAGTCTAGTTACATACAGTGTGGGCAAAATGTAGTTGTTGCAGCATTGAGGGTATCAGCTTCTGTTGAGGTCCCTCATGACTTTCTGCCTAGTGTCCTAGCTGGAACTGCCATTCTGATTCATACGGGGCAGCTGGGTGGAGAGACAGAGTCACAAATGATGGAGAGAGCTGGAAAGGCTACAGGAAGGTTACGGGGCCTTAGGTGTCTTTGGGCTCCATTCAGGACAGTCTGGTAGGGGCAGCCCTCTCTGCAAGCCAATGTCACAGCCCTCTGGTCTATCCTGTGGACCAGCAGCCTTGACTGTTTGAGTTAAGGCATTTATATATTTTAATGTTCATTCATCTTTGACAGAGAGTGTGTGAGCCATGGGGGAGAGGCAGAGATTGGGGGACTGAGGATCTGAATCAGGCTCTGCCTGACAGCAGAGAGTCCAATGAGGGGCTCAAACTCCTGAACAGTGAGATCATGACCTGAGCTGAAGTCAGACATTGAACCAGCTGAGCCCCCTAGGATCCCCTCGAGTTAAGACATTTTTACCACATTTATATTTTCCTTCTTCTACCCTTGTGTATATTTTGGTGGATATTGTCAGAATACAACTGAAACAGCATGTCATGACTTACCTAATAACAGAGTAAAGGTAAGGGGAACAGGGCAGAACATTCCCTACATGCCAGAAAAGTTCACAGTCTCAGAAAGGACCTAAAACAAGTTACTAGAGGAATATAACTGACAAAATATATATATGATGCCGTGTCATTTCAAGAGAGGAAGAAGTAACATTCTAGCAGGAGACTGATTCGTACAGACAAGAATTTAGCAGGTGCTAAAAGAAGCATCATAATTTAATGGAGAAAGGTAGTATCGTCCACGCTCTATCTTCGGTGGCATGAAAACTATTAGCATTTGGGGAGGGGTGGGGAATCAGTATAGTCCTTCCCCTTCAGACATACAAAAATAAATTAGACCCGGAAAAAAAAACGAAGTAAGTATTTAAAAAGAAAACCACAGAAAAATGAGAAGATAGTAATAGAAATAAGTGGTCCAAAACCTCAAGAGGTAAGAACATTTTTTAGTATAGAAACAATGGAAGAAGTCTCAAAGGACTCTGGTAAATTAGAGATTTGGGTCCTCTAAAATGCGAAAGTGCTATGGGCTTAAACTTTCACTATGCTACAACCTAATATGAAAATATTTTTGTTTCCATTGATTCGGAAAAAAACCCACAGCGAGCCAGACCGGTAAAAGGCTAACATCTTTATCCATCTACATGGCACGCGGCAAATGCCCAGTCAGCCCGTTAGAGGAATGGAGACATCATCCCATTTTGCAAATGAGGAAACTGACACCGAGAAGCAAAGAACTCATCGGAGCAACAAGAGAATTCATGGCAGAGTTGGAGCCAAGTTCATGGGGCTCCTGGCGTTTGGGCTGGACTTGTTGCACCTGTAACCTATTGCAGAACCCTGTATGAGTTTCTTCAAGCAATGGTCTTCTCCGTAGCGAGAAGGATGACCTCCTGTAGCCCAATTGGAATTAGATCTGAGACAAACTCTGTGGATTTCTGGAAAAGATTGGGGTTTCAGAGAGGTGGTTATTTGTCTCAAAGAAAGTAAAGGTTATGTATCAAGGAGAGCTGAAGAAAACAATAGGCTGAAAAACCCAAAAAAAACAAAAACAAAAGACAAACCTATACATATTGTTGTTCTTTAATATGTAGCCACTTTGAAGTATGGTGTCCAGAAGACAGAATAGAGAGTGATTAGAATCATAATGTGCCAATAATCCTAAAGAAGAAGTTTCTTTTTTTTATGTTCATTTTTGAGAGAGAGACAGAGTGCAAGTGGCAGAGGGGCAGAGAGAGGAGAAGACACCGAATCCGAAGCAGGCTCTGCAGAATCTGCACTGTCAGCGCAGAGCTGGAGGCGGGGCTTGAACTCACGAGCCCTGAGCTGACGTTGGATGCTTAAACGGACTGAGCCACCCAGGCACCCAAAGAAGTTTCATTTAAATGCTCACAATGTGTTAGTGTTTAGGTTTTGATAATAAACAAGAGAGGTATTAGAGAAATCTTCTGAGAGATTTTGGAAAAAATAATAATACATTCAGAGTAGGGGGTGTGCAGGCACATAGGGAGCAGTAGAAAGACATTGTTTCTATTCTGTGATCCTAAACACTGGGCCGAGGGTATTTTGTAAACCTTCAGCTACCCACATACACATTTAGTTTATAATAACCTGTGCTGCGTGCAGTCTTCTGGGAGAAAGAGTTCAGGGTGTCAAGGTGAGTTTTGTGATTCAAAGTCTGGTGGAGAATGACTGGCAGCCAGAGAAGAATTAAAAGGAAAACTCTCCGTAAGCTCCAAACGCAGCATTTGAAAGCAACATTTTAATCGGATCATTTCATATTTTACAGAGGAGTCATCTTTTACAGGAAATTTTTTTGTTTCCCAACGCATGAAGGACAAAACAATGAGACCCATGGGAAGTGATTTCTTCACAGCACGGCTCTTTAATTGATCTATTTGGAAATCTTCTACTATGTTGCTGCATGCTAATTGGAAGTCATTTTAAAGCAGAATGAGCTTGGGTCACATTGATTTAATGCAGTGTAGCTGGCCTGCCCAGCTTGGGAGGGGAGTGTGCATGAAAACCCTGCTTTTACAAGCCCCACGGAGAGAGCACTTATTTGGATGAGGCAGAACAACAGTCTAGAAGGCCAGGGGTGACACAGACCCTGGCGGCCTCTCAGAAGTGACAGCCACGTCTTCAGTTACGCTCCTCACACCCCTCTGGTGCGGGGCAACAGATCAGTGGAGCACCCTCTGCCCACAAACCCTCCCCCCTGGAACCTTCTCGACCCCAGTTTCCATGTTCAAGATGTTCCTTCTGAAAGATGGATTGAGTAACTCCCAATTTAACACACTAACTCCAGATACCTGGCAATCCACCACTACCGTTTCATCTCTCTGGGATATAAAGGTTTGCTTTCTTTCTTTCTTTTGTTTTGTTTTGGCCTTTTCAAAGAATACCTACAATTCAGATTACTTCAGGAGGAGGAGTTAGATGGGGTTCACTGAAAGATGATGCCTTGGGACTCTGTGAACTGGTCCGTGAGTATGAAATCCCAGTGGAAAACCAGAATGATGCTCAGGCCAGGCTCCTGGGTATTGGGAGCAGTCAGATCATCAGAAAGGAGAAATGGGGAGAAAGCCTAAGACCAGCCTGAGGTGGGCTACGCGGATGTTGCCTTTCACCTTGACCGTGTGCCACTTAAGGGAGCAGTCTCCAATCCCCGGGTACTATGCTTTCGCTGTTGGACTTACGGTGCAGTTCAGGAAGGGAGAGTCGTTGTTTGCCACCTCTAGGTACTAACTGTAAAAACCAAGAGGATAATTTTGCCTCCCCAGATATTTAGCTGCTGAACTTGGTTGTACCATAACCACATATTAGGGAGGTGGTACGGGACACACCCTTCCAACCTTCCTCGGTCCCCTTCTCTAGCTAGTACTTTCTTCCCCAAGCTGGTCTTCGTTAATATTCAGAGTGCATTTATTGATGCAAATGTTTAATGAACAATTTCTGAAGCAGATACTGTATATAAAGCCACCGGAGAAGTTCCAGAATAGGACATTTCTTGTGGTCTTGCGGCATCACTGAAATAAACGAATAGTGACACAGTGTGACCATGTAATATAACTGGGGATTTAGTATGGAATTGTATATTTTTCTACCAAAGACAATGTGTGTCGCTTTTGAGGGTGAAGTTGACTCTACATTTTCAGTTACTGAAAGTTCTGCCGAGAGGCCAGCGCGATGCCAACATTATGCCAAACAAGCTTGTAGTAATTAAAAAAAAAAAGGGGGCGATTGGCTAATTACTCGATCTATTCACTGATGTCGCATATTTGGGTTATTTTCATGTGAAAAACACGGATTCTGGCACGGAAGAGGGCAGAGCTCCTTTAATGTTAATAAAACAACATGTTTATTTCTTCAAGAGTGTGTTTTAACTGAGCACCTACTTTGTGTCTAGTACCATCCAGAGCTCCGGAGTTGCAGGGATGAGTAAGGAGGATTTTCCCTCTAAGGACTCACAGAGAAGCAGGTGGCAGACGGTGATACAAGCTGATGCAGAGAGACCGGCAGTGAAAGAGGAGCAGTCCCCGACAGCTGGGGCTCCTGGAAGGCTTCCCAAAGGAGGCAGCGTGTGATCTGGCCTTAAAGGAGGAGTGGAATTTTCACAGCGAAGACTGGTGTGTCGGGAGGTTTCTCTGGGAGGCGAGGGTGAGCACAGGTACAGGGGGTGGAGGAGGAAGTGTAGCAGCGGGTGGTTTGATCTGGCTGGAAGACACTCCAAGTGAAAAGGCGTTGGAAGGAGCGGGATGACCTTAGCGGGAAGCAGGTGGTGGGGCTTTGCAAGCTCCCTTGGTGGGAAATACGGGGCCGCTGTAGGTTTTTGTAAAAGGAAATGAGGTGATCAGCTCTGCGTGTTAGGACAACCTGGATGGGGCAGAGACAGCAAAGGAAGGAACTGTCTCATTCCAAATAGCTCGAATCATTCTGAAGTTTGGATGGATTTATTCCAGCGAACCCAAAAGCACCGTGCAGTGAAGAAATGCATTTAAAATGAAGAGGGCTGAGCTCTAGCCCTGGCTTTGCTCTAATTAGTTTTGTGTCCAGATGAGTCACCGTACATCAACGATCCTTAGTGTTCTCATCTGTGTAGATGGGTGTGTGTGTGTCTGTCTGTCTGTCTGTCCGTCTGTCCATTACTAAGGTGGTTGAGTTATACGCTCCTATGTGATGAGTACATCCGTCACTTCCTCCTTTGGGATTTTCAGTTCAAAATCTCCAAAGTGATTTAGAGAGGATATTTAGGTAGTTCTGCCTTGTTCTAGAGCAAGCCGCTTCCCTTGGGATGGCTGCACAGCTTTTACCCCTCGGATGTTCTCTCCTTCTGTTTTTAAATTTGTCAATTAAAGATGACATCCGGGAAAAGAAGAAGGCAACGCACGAATGCACCGTGTCTCTGTGCTACGGTCTCCAAAACTTCAGGGTCTCATGGACTGAACAGCAAAGAGACACTCCCCTGTGCCAGTAACGTGTTCTTAAGGGCAGCTAATAACTGAGCAAAGTCGAGAGGCGGCAACACGAAGGCTAACCAGTCCAGACTGGAAGAGAGAGAGTTAACATGTTTTCCCTCTGGTCCTCACACGGATGAACCTCTTCGACTTAATCATGGCTGTCCTGCTAAAGACAATACGCATTTTCCAAAAGAAGACTCTTTTGACACCTTGCCTGCCGTTCCAAAATGGAGATCAAGATTACCAGGATGAAAATTATGTAGGGCAAATATTCATGAATCAATGTGGTCTGATGGAAGTCGCTTCTATAAAATATCTGATGCTTAGAAGTAAATGAGAATTCTGTCAATCATCTAAATGACTCTCTCTGTGTAGTAGATTGCTATTTTTTTAACATTTTGCCCATATGTTTACGTACGGTCTTTACATTTTATTATTGGATGTTTATTTTATGTTTAATTTATGGATAGCCTTTTCTCCATCAACCCACCTGGTCTACTAAGAAAAGCAATCCTTTCTGGAAGGCGGAAATTTGGCAAAAAGACAAAACCATCAAATGCAGTGGGTCTCAACTTCTCGTACTACTACCGTCTTAACCAAGAGCTTGTCAAATCCACTCCGAGGCCATGGTTTTTTACAGTCAGATGTTTTCAATTTGTCTTCCAATATGATGTTGACTCAAACATTTGGCAGATTTATAATTTCTCCATTCTCCCCTGCCACTCGTTCTCGGGGTTTAGATTTTCTCATTTAACAGTTGTAGCCGTGCTTTACACTTTCTATAAATCTTCGTGAAGTTTCTAAACCCAGTGTCATACAAGTTGAGAATTGCTATCTAACAAAATCCTTTCAGGAACCGAGTGCTGTATTTTATAGTTCTGCATTAATTAATCCTCTGCCTGAGGAAATGAGCAGGTATGAAGTTACTTTTTAAACTTACAGGACATGCGGCCTGATTCTTCCCACCGGAGAACAGAGTTGGGGCAGGCAAGGTCTCTTCAATCCTGTCTCTTGCCTGGTAGCTCTGAGTTTGTCTGACCTGGAGATGCGAGTGGTAGATACCTGAGGTTTTGCCTTCCTTCCATCCTTGTGCCTGTGGTATCACAAAGAATTCATTTCTGCCCCTCCTCTGTGTAAGCAGAAGCTTCCTAGAATGACATCTTTGCCTCTTTGTGACTCCTTCTCTACTCACTTCAGCCACCAGAGCTCACCTACCTCTGAGCTTCTCTAGCACTGACTACCTGTTTCAACATTTTATCACACTCTCCTTTGTACTGTCTCCTGATTGCTGGGTCTGCTCTTGGAGGTGAAGCCATCAAATTCCCCAAAGATAGAGAGCATATCCATATTGGATTAGAGACATTCTGGTATGTATCTTAGCAATTTTTATAGTGGTAGGCATAGATAGATGATGGGGGAGAGAGAGAGAGAGAAACTTCACCAATCCCAAACACACTGCCCAGTCCACTGTCTCTGGGATGTTCCTAAAACAGCCGAGACAGAGGGCTGTCAAAGCTGTATTCACATTTCTCAGTAGGAGACTGCTGAGAAAGAGAGAGAGAAAGTGAGAGAGAGAGAGAGAGAGATTAGTCTCAGGGATGTCTTTGAGCAAGTTACATGCTTTGTAACGTACATGTAACTTACATGTACATACTTAGGGAAATGATGTTCTGAGATTATATGACACATTAGATATGTATTTAGAGAATGTAGACCTTTGATGGGTCTTGCCTTAAAGGAGAGACCTGGCAACCTGCAAGCATCTCCCAAAGAGCTTCCCTGTGGTTGGCTACCAACCATTATGTGACCTTGAGTACGATGGGTATGTTACTCTCTGTCTATGGGCCTCCATGTTCTCAGCTGAAAAGTGAAACAAGTAGATCTCATGATCTCCTAGTTTCCTTCCAAATCTGGGTCCGAGCACCAGGTCATTGGTGCTATTACCTCCATTCTTCAGAAACTAAGCAAGTGTCCATGCCATCTTGGTCCATAGAGGTCTCCTCCGAAGTTCATGGACACGGTGGAGCGACACACCTGGAACTGCCAAAGAGCTCCAGTCTGTCTCCCCCCTCACATCCTCTTTCTGTCTGTGTGGAGAAGACTACAGTGCTATTTTCTGCCTTCATGCCTCATTTGACTGACATCTGTTCTTTTCGTGTCATAACAAAAGCTTCCAAACCACGCGGTCTTTCCCCACTTGTTTCCTCAAAAACATGGTGGCCTTCAGAGAGATCACGCAGGGGTGGCTCTTGTGTCTGAGGTGAAAGAGCGGGATCAGCCATGGTCCTGAACCACAAGGATCTGGGGTGGAACCCTGAGACTGTATGCTTCTGGCTTTTCCAGCATGTCAGTTTAGCTAACAGTTCCTGACTCTCCTCAGTTGTCAGAGACTGTATTTGCTAAGTACAAAGACACGAGCAGCAGAACAGTCTTTCAGAACCATAGCATGTTGGAGAGTGATACAAAGTAATGTGGAAATGTGGGGCGTATGGAGGTCTCAATGGTGTGCCCACCTCCGGAGACCCGACATAGGTGTTCGATGGACTCCAAGGTGGGGATGGCCACATGGACTTTGAGACCAAGGACCAGGCCTGGGAAACTGGGATTTAGATCCTAGAAAGGAAGAGGGTAGACAATGACAGCTTACATCAGAGAATCACTAGGTGAGTTAAGGGCTCACTTTGGTGCCGTCTGTGTCTGGGACCCCAGGTGGTTTTCAGCAGCAGATAGGAGTTCGTTTGGAACCTTGGTGGGTGCCATAAAAATTTAACCCACTTAACCCAATCTAGAAAACCTGTGCTTAGATCCTTGGAGGTAGATTTCCTAAGAAGACTGAGTAGGTGCCCACACTTTGGGGAGTCTCTGAGTAAATGATAACCCTGGTGGGGAAGTGGCCTTCTCCTATGTCAGCCGTCATTTTATAGGAGGAGCGCCCAAGCAGAAATCATCAGTGCAACTGGTTGTCACAGACGGGCAGTAGAGCAGGAAGTAGGGAGGAACTGTCACGTTGTGACAGAAATTATTATTGCCCAGACCTACTTCTCCTGCTCTTCCCACTTCAGTGAGCAAGGGCCACCTTTCAAGTCTTTGCTTGATGGCTTTCTCTGGCCATCAGAGACTGATTTTGCCACCTGTGCCACAGGTCAGAAATACCAGGGAATTAATGTTCCCCTCACAAGAGCTTTTTTTTTTTAATGTTTATTTATTTGTTTCTGAGAGAGAGCGCACCCACAAGTGTATGCACGTGTGCAGTGGAGGGACAGAGGGAGAGAGAGAGAGAGAGAAAGAGAGAGAGAATCCCAAGCAAGGTCCGCACTGTCAGTGCAGAGCCCGATGTGGGGCTTGAACTCAAAAACTGTGAGATCATGACCTGCGCCGAAATCAAGAGTTGGATGCTTAACTGACTGCGCCACCCTCACAAGAGCTTTTAACCTATACCAATGGAGTTAGTATATTAATACTCTACTTCTCCCAAGCCTCTGGGCCTCTGGGGGAATGTCCTCTGAAACAAACAATCCACGGAGTTCTCCCACAGGATTGAACTTCAGTTGCCCAAAGTGGTAACTTACTCGTCACTCTTTATTGGCCACCTTCTCTTATCAATCTTACATTCCCAGCCCCTGCCCCCCAGTGATTTTTTTTTTTTGCAATCTCCTCCCATATAAACTGCTTGTTCCTTAATTTCTGTCTCAACATATCCTTCTGTAGGTGAGGAGAGACCAAACTGAGATAAATCTTCGACATGACCTTATCAGATAGCTGGAATCAGGCACTCACAAGGACGGATAGAAACTGGGCCATTGTTTGCTCAGTAAATCTGCGGGTTGGAGACTAAGAGCTATGAATGGTCTCTGTTACCACCATGATTTTTACCTTCACCATTTCTTCCCCTCCTACAGACAGGTGCGATGCAGAGAAGCAAGGGTTTCAGGAGGTGGAAACAGTGATGATAGAAGCAGCCGAAGTACCAGGGTGGGACAGGAAGAAGCCAGTACCTCACCGGTATGTCTGCCTGTGGCCTGCCTGACTGGGTGGGCTGCGGAGAGAAAGCGAGGTGGATTCTTAGCGCAAAAGCAATCCCCCAAGGGAGTGTCCCTGTCATGGGTGTGACATTTTCTCCTCACAGGCCACACCTGTTCACAAGACAAAGTTGGCATTTTCTTGAGTTTTATCCAAAAAGACTAGAGCACCCAGAGCTTCTCCTGAAGCTGCTGGATCCCTTGGGCTTGGAGGGTTCCTCCTCCAGTGGTGAGGCTCCCGGCATGAGAAGTAGGTCCTCAGAGCCATAAACCCCCTAGCTGGAGGTCTACAGGCTCTTGACTTTCATGGGTTTCCCTCTCTCAGCATTCTTTTGCTGGGATTCTCAATTCTGTTCTTAACTTGGGTCTTTCCTACTTGAGCTAGGCGATGGAAATAAACTGGCCATGACGATAATAAGAAATGTAGACATTAAAAAATATATATAGCAACTGTAAACTGCCCAGTTTCATTCGCTTAAAATTCCCCACAATCCAATTTGAAGAAAATTGCTAGTAATCTTTGACCCTCCCCCAGGCTGCACCCCCGGTCTCCCCACCAGCTATGGGTAGACTTTCCTTCAGTTGTTTACTCTTTTTTATCCTTGTGGGTCTTTGCTTCTCTTGCCAAAGCAACAAAGTCTAATAACTACGCTTGAGCAACTTCCCCAGGTCTGCTGGCGCTCGCACCTGCATATTCTACTTGTTGCTTCCCAGCTTGGTTTATTGAAGATAAGAAGTCTGGGATCCAGTCTTTAGTTTGGGTATCACCCTGGAGGGCTGAAGGTCATGTTGGAAGCCAAGTTCCTGCTCTCACTGTCTGGTTGCTGAGGATGCATTTATCAAGTTCCGGTTAATTAGGTTGGAAAGTGATTCACAGAGCAACAGGTATGGGGCTGGATCAGGGAAGAGGGTGAAAGGGCACTGGGTTGACGTACCAACCCTGCTGCCTCACCACAAAGGAGGCTTGGCTCTGCAATCTTCATCGACGACATGGGAGGAGAGGGTTAGCTGGCATTCCTCAAACTGGTGTATCGATTGAAAATTGAACATAACCTTGTTGGAAGAAAATAAAGAGAAAAAGGTATATTGTTGAATGTCATCATTACCCTTGAAGATGTCAGAATTGGGGCTTATGTAGTTCTTGGATCTGAGACACCCTAGGGTCAGTAACAACAAACACTAGCTCATCTTTTCTCATTCTATTCCAAGGGAATCTAATTAGGATATTTTATAGGTGTGCTGCCAATGGTTCAGAACAGCTAAACTACTTACCAATGTTACTTAGCCAAGTCAGTGATAACACTTTCGTTCAAGTGACAGAAAAATGTAAATAAAGAAAATTTTAAGATTTTTAAACTGCCATGATTTAGACTCTTTGAGTACCATGCTTTCAAGCTTGTTGAGTTAGATCATTTCTTTTTAAACACTTAAAAATAATTTTGTATTATTACCTTTTTTATATTGCTATTTTTTTGACTGAGTTTTTTTTTTAATATAAAGAAGACTTATAATTTATTAACCAGATATCTCTTTGCCCAGTCAGTGGTAAAATATTTATTAGAAGCCACAAAATGACACGGACAATTTTTCATCTCAGAACTTTTATATTTTTAATAATTTTTTAAAAGTTTATTTATTTTTGAAACAGAGGCAGACTGCCTCTGGGGGAGGGGCATAGACAGAGAGAAACACAGAATCCAAAGCAGGCTCCAGGCTCTGAGCTGTCAGCACAGAGCCCAACATGGGGCTTGAACTCACAAACCACGAGATCATGATCTGAGCCCACTTTGGATGCTTAACCAACTGAGCCACCCAGGCACTCCTCATCTCAGAACTTTTAAATTATGTAATTGTTCATCAAATATTTTTCAATTTGTTTGGATAAAAATCTCAACATGCATTTAAGCAAAAGGGTAGGAATCTAAGCCTATTTGTGGCAAGGATCCTTCTCAATGTAGCTGAATAATTCAATATTTGTTTAATTGAAGTATAGTTGACACACAATGTTACGTTAATTTCAAGCGTGCAACATAGTGATTCGACAATGCTATGCATTATGCTCTGTTCACAAGTGTAGTTACCACTATCTGTCACCATGGATGGCAAGTTAGATCTTTTAATTGTGAACAACAGCTATTTTCTAGAGCAGGAAAACCACTTAGAAATTTTAATAGATATTTGAAAGTATTGTTAAAGTTTAATTATTTATTTTGAGAGAAAGAGTGATCATGAGCAGGGGAGGGGAAGAGAGAGAGAGAAGGAAAGAAAGAAAGAGAGAGAGAGAAAATTCCAAGCAGGCTCTGCACTGCCAGGGCAGAGCCCAATGCGAGGCTCAACCCTACAAACCGTGAGATCTTGACTTGAACTGAAATTGAGAGTCAAATACCTCCCCGACTGAGCCACCCAGGCATCCCTAAAAATATTTTTTATCATGAATACTGATCCATTATTTTAAATGATATGTTATTCCTGGATTATAGTTATTTTTCATTATAAATGAGAAAATATTTGACCTTTTATGAGAATACATGAATTTCACTGATCTGGAATTGTACAGCAGGGACCCAGCCATAACAGTACAGTGTGACTGAAGGATTTCCTGAAGTGACAAAGTACTTTTGCATGTATTTCACATACAAATACATTGTATTATTTGAATTATATAAATGAGAATAGTGTGGAGTGATGAGCCAACTTGCTAGTAACAGAGGAAACCCGGTCTCTTTCTTTATCCCTTCTTTTTCCTTACTCCAATCACCCGCTCTACTACCTGATATCGACAAGAAAGTTCTCACTCGAGCAACCTTTAAAGATTCTTCACACTCGCAGAAACTGGACTCCTGTTCTTAGCACCTGTGCCTTTCTAGGGCCAGCAATGAGTTCATGTTTGAATTGTTAAGGCTGCTCCAAATGTCTCCCATTTATGTCTAGTCTACTGGTCTCCAGATTGGCAGAACTTGCACAGAACTCAATAACTGTTAATAATAATACCTCCTAGCTTTGCACTATTCTCTAAAATGATAAGGAAAAGAAAAGATATTGGGGCTCTGGCTATCAAACACCTAAAATCAGGTCCCTCACCAACGTTTTCTTTGAGCAGAGGATTTTCAGTGAAAATATGGTTCCACCTGCCAGCACATGTTTTCAAGGGTAGGAGTGTTTTTCCATCCGCCCCCCCCAATCCAATGGGCACAGAGGTAGGCCGACGGAACCACAGCAACCTAACACTTGCGTGGATAAGGCTAAAAAGAGTTATTCATACTTTTTAGAACTTGCCTCAAAACTGACATCCATTTAGGATGTCCTTCTAGATGGACCGTGCGTGTACAGACCAAATATCTTTAACTCTCTCTGCTCTTGCCCTGTGCCTTTAATCCACGTCGTAGTCTTTGTCTTAGCTCATAGGCCACTTTTAATTGTTCTAGAGTCATTTGACCCTCAGTAATCTTCTGGAAGGCTAAAATTTCATCTTTTTTTAAAAATTTTTTTAATGTTTATTTGTGTTTGAGAGACATAGAGATAGAGTGTGAGCAGGGGAAAGGCAGAGAGAGAGGGAGATACAGAATCTGAAGCAGGCTCCAGGCTCTAAGCTGTCAGCACAGAGCCCGACACGGGGCTTGAATTGACAGACCGTGAGATCATGACCTGAGCCGAAGTCAGCCGCTTAACCAACTGAGCCACCCAGGCGCCCCTGAAATTCCATCTTTAAATTCTCCTCCATCCCCCTCTCTGAGAACACAAAAAAGGATGAACACAGGATCTTCAGGTAGAAGACGTGGGTTAATGTCCTAACGGAACCATTTATTGATAGAGGGGATCTGGAGTCATTCTTTTACCTTTCTGGGCTGCGGGAGCTATAAACTAAAGATGATTACCTCTCTCCCTCAGGCTAGTTGGGAAGACTAAATGAGAAAGTAGCTATAAAGCACTCAGCACAGTGCCCAGAGCCTGACAGATCTTTTCTAAGTGTTGTTTTTTGTCCTATACGCGGTAGACACTTGTCGCATAAATTTAGGCATTTTCAGACATGGTTCCTTGGTCACTTACGGTTTTCCTCTTACCTCAGGAAGAACCATGCCTTCAGTAATTCAGATGTTCTATAAACCTACCTCTTGGCTTCTAATGGTATTCAGTCTTCTCAAGAGGATGTGATCATGCCAGCGAAGGGAGGAAGCGTCCACTGCTTCGCAAAGGACAGCCCCCATGAGACTCCATCTTTAATTACTAGGTAGTTTGCAGGTGTAATTGCCCAAGAAGTGCCTGAACACACTTAGAGACGAGATGCGTTTACAAGTCTGGGCCATGCAATAAATGGCCCGATGATTCCCGTTCCCCCCAGCCAGCAATGGCTTGCCCTTCGAGGATTCAAACGGCAGCTGCTTGATAGGGGAATAAAAGCATCTGACACTTTTTAAAACATTTATCTTCAATGTCTCCCCAAAATTCGCTTCCTTGCGTGTCATTTCAGAAGGGCATCATGGCCTAAAGTCATTGGTTGACTCCTCTGCTCCGTAAACCTCGAGTAAAATTTTCTGCAGCTGGTGTGTAAAACAGACGACTGACGTCCTGAGGTTTATCCACTCGCTTCTCAGCAGTAGAGTAATCAGAGTAGACTCAGGTTAAACAGCATTTAGGAGGCAGTGTCTGCTTGTGGCTCTGCGACTTGGGCATGACTCTCTGCTTCAAGGAAGCTTCATGGGGACGCCTCGTTAGGGCCAGACATGAGGAAGTCATTAAGTGAAGACTAGTCAGACTGAAACGTGTTAGAATTTCTCACTCGCTACGCAGTCAAGCGTGGCTGGTAGGATGTTTATTTGTTTTCGATAGTGAATTGTGTCTTGCCAGTGAAACCCGCTGCCTCTGGGAGCATCAGAATGTGGGTTTGCCCTTGAACATCAGCGACAGATGGTCCTTGTGATCAGGTTAAGGTTTGGGGGGACCTAAATGCATAGAGTGGGAAGTTCAGAGAACGGTTTTGAGTCAAGGCTCTGCTATTTGTTGCTTGCTTGACCATTTACTTGCATTTATTTGGCCCAATCTCTCTAATCTAGGAGATGATGGATTGGAAAAAGATCAGGGTTTTTCAGAGATGATACCTGTGAAGTCCTGGGGTTCATATCCTATAAGCTCTGGTCCTCCCCAACCTGCCTCAACAGGCCGGTTCTGCTTCTCTCTCTGCCTTACCACGGCTTCCAAACTGGGTTATGATTATTATTTTAAAGTGAAGTGTCTCTAAGTTGGGTTGGGATACCACTGGACTAGATGATCACCGTTGATCACTCTGGGTTATTCTTACTTTCTTAGGGCCTTAAACTCGTGTCCCAGGATATTTAAGTTTGTAAGGCCCAGAAAGTAGGAGTGATAAAGTAGAGAGAGGTGGGGAGGGAGACTGAGGGGAGAGAGGAGACATTGAGAGTGAGGAGGAGTTCCTGGCCTGCTCTCTACCGGCTCTCTAAGACAAGGCAGATTTATCCTGGCCCAGGTACAGCCCCATCAAGGTGAGCTTTGCCAGGCTGCATGGTCTGATGAGAGGAGACTTTAAACCTTGGTTTGCAGGTGCCACCCTGGTTCCTCTAGGTCAGGATCAGTACCTGGAAGTAGTCCCCAAGGAGCCAACTGCATAACCCTATATGAATACGTGTGTGCCAATGACAGCAAGTGGGGAGGGGAGTAGTCAGATTCTCTAGAAAGTGGAGGAACCAGAAGACCCAGCATTCTCTCTGCCATAAGGCAGCATCATGGCCCAGACACCATCTCTGAAGATACCGCCCCCCAGGGAGGGAGGCAGAAGGCAGAGGGAGCCAAGAGCTTAGCACTTGACCTAAGCATTCACTAAAGAGGTTGTTTACGTGATCAGACACGTCTAGGTTGGAAGTTAAAAGGGCTCTACGTTCTCTCCCCTGCTCTGAGGGGTCAGTGAGTCCTCAGGTAAGAAACCATAATACTTCCAGACAAAACAAGGAGTTGTGTCTCATGTGTGTGCATGCTTGAGTCATCGTGCGGATGAAATTCGTGAGCCCGCTGGACTTAGAGACTGTCACAAGCTTCTGCCAAAGACCATTCTCTGCAGTTTGAGGGACCTCATTCCGCCCATAGCTGCCCTTGGTGCGTGTCTTCACCTCCGTATCAGAAAGCACTTCCTTTTGCATGTTCCCCCTTCTGAGCAAGACTGATTCATGGGGCATGTGTTTTCGTGTCTCCCCCGCCCGCCTTCCCCACAAGGTGTCACATTACCCAAGAGGTTATGCATGGCTGTCTCATGGGTGGCCACGTACACGTACGGGCCACACGGGGGCTTCGCACACCTCGGCCCGTAAACACACAGCTCCTTTTGCCCTCGAGCCGCAGCGCAGACTAGACCGAACATGACGGGCCATTCTGCTCCTTTCCGGACTTGATGTCCTGCCAAGAGCCGGAGCGAGAGCGCCTCACACGCAGGTATCCCCCCCCAGCCTGGCGCTGGCTCCCTGCTCCCCTCCTTCCCCCAAGAACATGTCCACACTTCCCTCGGTGCCAGCAAGGGCCCTGTTCTTCGATACCGCGTTCCTCACAGGTCGATGTGATTTGTAAACATTGAGACGCAGCCAGAGAGTCTCAACGCTGAAGGAAGCAGCGCTCCGTGAAGGGATGACCTCACGGGTGCGGGCTGCCAAGTGGAGACGTTAGACATCGCGGCTGGCAGGCCACGCGGCGCAGAGACGAAGGGCAGAGGGCAGCTTTTAAAGAGCGACCTCACGGAGCACCAGCCGCCCTCTGTGTGTGTGCCCCGAGGTCGGGCTGCGGGTGGCCAGCGAGGTGAAGGAATCCCTTCCCTGTGCTCTCTGAGCATTAGCAAGGGGAGAGTCACTGCATTTGCCAATCGGTGCCTGCTGCACCAGCCGGCGGGGGGGCCTGAGAGGGGGCAAAGTACTGGAAAACGTGCCGGGGTTTCTGTTTGGCCATTTGAGGCCCCTGAAGAACTGCTCTTAAGAAAAGAGAAAGGAAGGGCGCCTGGGTGGCTCGAGAATCTGACTTCGTGTCCTCATGTTCGTGGGTTCGAGCCCCACACATCCAGGTCTGTGCCGATGGCTCTGAGCCTGGAATCTGCTTCAGATTCTCTCTCTCTCTCTGCCCACCCCCATCACCTCTAAAAAATAAATAAAAATTAAAAAATAAGAGTGAAAAGAGGGTGAGTTGCTGGTGCAAGCTGCATATAGTTAAAAATATAGTAAGAGATCTTGACATGGAATTTGCATACTGACAGAGGAAAGTAAACCTTAGCGGTGGTTGTGCCCGCATCGCGATCTGTGGGATGAGGAACAATCGCATTACATGATGCTGGGCGCCTTCTACTCTAGGTGCCTTCCACACTGTGTACCCCCAGGCTGTGTGTATTACACACTACAGGCATTGCAAGCTACAGGCAAGCTACACGCAATATACACTACATGCTTTAAACACTGCCTGACGCGCGACATACCCCAGGTGCAGTATATACTAGATGCTCAACCTGTGTCGTGATGGGCAGTAGGCAGAAGGAGGACACAGGAGTGCGGTGGCATTTGTGCCTTCAGGGTGCTCAGCATCTAGTTCCGGAGAAGCAGCTAACTCATAACGGCCAGGGAGCCCTTGCTTGCTCCCAGGGATTGTTCTTACCAAATCTGCAGAAAAACCACGAAGTCTTCTGCCGGGGATAGGAAGAGTCCAGAGACTGGCTGGGGTGTGTACGGAAAGGTTCCACCATGGACATGAATAAAGACTTGGGGCCGCTGGGGACCCCAGCTCAGGGACTGGCTGCAATCGAACCTAAGCATAATAACGTGTCATAAACTACCTGCCATCAACAAAGTGTAATAAAAAAAACCTGTTTTTAAAGAAACGTATTTGCTTTATTTTTCAAAATCAAGTGTTGAAAACAGAAACAGCTTCCCCCATAACCTCTTATTGCTGTGTTTTGTTTTGTTTTGTTTTGTTGCTACATTTACCTGGTTTATGATGAAGGGAAGACTTCCACATCTGGGCTGTCTCCTATATGTTAGTGACGTCGTCTTGGGCTGTACTCCGCAGCTAGAACTGGAAGAGGGGGGGAAGTGCCCGCACCGGCCGGGGGCGGGTGTTCTTTTCCTTCTGCTTCCTCTGGAGCCCAGGCTTCTCGGTCCATTCTCCCTTTCTCTAAATGAATTAGCACACAAGTTAAAAATCCATGTAAATGCCTTCCTTCTTTCATTAGCTGCCTTTTCTTCCCGTATTTTCCACTTCCCTGCCCCCGAGAGCCTGGGCTTCTTCCTGCTATAGTTGACTGGGGCTTCCCCGGACCAGTCTGCACCTCAGGCAGGAAGGAACAGAGGATGGAGATCATCCGCCTTGGGTGTGTGTGTGTGTGTGTGTGTGTGTGTGTGTGTGTGTGTGTGAGTGTGTGTGTGTGTGTGTGTGTGTGTGTGTGTTCCTTCCTGTAAAGGCAAGCAGAGCTGGCCAGTTTGGGCACAAGGGGAGGCACGGGGAATGGGCTGAGTTAATTTCTGAGCTCTGGAGAATACCTGTTTGTTACCATCTGTACCCAAAACAAGGTATTTGAGCATCGCTTGGGGTTCCCTTTCTTTCCTGTACCTGCTCACCGGTTGAAGTGTTCACCGCCCCAGAAGCTGATCTCTGGGGGGTGAGGTGGAGCATGCACGAGTGATAAGAGGAAAGGACGCGTGTTGGCGCCCTTGTAAGCTCCGTCCTGGGCTCCCGCCAGTACCGCCGGCAAACCGCCGGTGCGTGAGAGCAGCGTCCTGGGCAGCCACCGGGAAGTGGGGGATTGAAACGACAGCGGCAACAACAATTTATTACTTTTATTGAGTATCTACTCCACGTCAGACATTGTGCTCGTGCTTATTTGTGTTAAAGCACAACAACCTATGATTTCTATGTAACAAGTGGTAAAAACTGAAATTTACAGAAGCGAAATAGCTGACTTAAAGGGATATAGACCAGAGCTCTGTTTTCCCTGCACAAGCCTTAATAATAACTGACATTACATATAGTTTTCTAGTTCACGACGTCTTCCTCGGGAATGGTATTTTATTCGATCCTTGGCAAAGGGCCCAGGAGGCTAAGAGGCAACCCAAGATTATATAACTCATAAGGGCACCAGGTGAGACTTACCACCGGTTCTTGTCAAACAAGGGTGTCAACAAACTAAAGGTAGATCTCCAGGTTCTGTGAGAAGGAAGAGACAATCTGAGTTACACCTGCATCTCCACTACTCGGAGCTTATCTCGGACATTAAAAATTATGCCAGTTGGCCCAAACCTTTGCTTCGATCATTAGATTTTTCAAAAATTCCGTTGAGCACAGCAGTAGATGAGGTGGGGGTATCTGGGGATCCTTAGTGCAAATGTATCATGAAATAACCTCATTAGAGTAAAAATAACGAAATTAGTCAAAACTATACATTTTATCTGGCACATACATTGCTTCAGAGCATACAAAATGAAGGAAAACTTCCAAATTCTTTTTATGAAGCAAGTATAACATACCTAAACCTGATAAAAATAGCACCGAAAAAGGAAAGAAAATGAAAATTACAGACTAGAGTAACACGACTTATGAAGATTGGTGGAAAATCTTAAAAAAAATTAGTGAGCACACTGTGAAACCATATTAATAAAATAATAAAAATAATATACCGTGAACAAATGAGGCTTATGCCAGGAATTCAAAGATTAAATATCAGAAACTATATTAATATAATTTATCATATTAATAGGTGCAAGGGAAAAAATCCACATGAATGTTCTAGAGACGCTTAAAATTCTTGGACAAATTCAACATCCTTTCCTAATGAAAACTCTTTGTTTTTAATTTATTTTAGAGAGAGAGGGAGAGAGAGCACTTACACGCGAGGAAGGGAAAGTGAGACAGAGATAGAATCCCAAGCAGGCTCCGTACTTAGCGTGGACCCCAAGGTGGGGCTCTATCCCACGGCCATGACCTGAGCCCAAACCAGGAGCCAGACGCTCAACTGATTGAACCACCCAGACACCTCCCCATTAAAACTCTTGAGAAACTATCTCCTTAAAATGATGAAGTTATCTATCTCCTTCCTAAAACGAGCACCTTAATAAATGGAAAATTCCAGGGACATTCCCAAAAAGATCAGGGACACGGAAAAGGTGTCTGCAGCCTCCACGGCCACCTAACATCCTCCTCGGGGTGCTAGCTGAGGCAATCAGAATAGAGAAAACAGTCATAGGCAGATGGATATGAAAGAAGAAATAAAGGGATCTCTGCTTGCAGAAGACATAATGGTATACGGTATACCTAGAAACCTCAGAGAACGAATGATTTAAAATCTCAATAAAAGATCCAGCAGGGAAGCAAGATACAAGGTTACCATGAAACTAAGCAACAGCATTCGCATACACAAATAACCATTAGAACGTATAACGAATGAAAAAACCAAATTTACAATAGAATAAAAGGATACAATAAAATATTTAGGAATAGAGTTATCTCATTAAAAAACAAAACAAAACATGTGTACGGGGACATCTGGGCGGCTCAGTGGGTTGAGCGTCCAATTTTGCCTCAAGTCATGATCTCATTCATGGTTCATGAGTTCGAGCGCCACATTGGGCTCGCTGCTGACAGCGTTGTGCCTGGTTGGGATCCTTTGTCCCCGTCTCTCTCTGCCCCTCCCCCGCTTATGCTCTTTCTCTCTCAAAAATAAATAAATATTAAAAAAACAATAAAAAACATGTGTTCATAAAATTACGCATGCCCGTAGCAACTTTATTCATCACAGCCAAAAATTGAAAACGACTCGAATGGCTTGTATTATGGGTGAACCCAGTCCAGGACGACTACACAGTGGAAGCTACTCAGCAAGAACAGGGAAGGACAGTGACTTGTGTGAGAACGTGGAGGGATCACCCAAGCAGTTTATCAGGAGAAAGAAGCCAGACTGAAAGGCCACTTATTGTTCGATGGCATTTATATGAAATTCTCCAGAGGCAGACTGTGGTGACAGGAAGATGGGCACTTCTCAGCGCTGGGGGCTAGTGAGAGGAGTCACTGCGAACAAGCATGAGAAAACTTTTGGGGCCAAAGAAGCAGCTTCATCGCTTGACCGTAGTGGTGGTGACTAAATGGTCTCCATTTGCCAAACTCACAGAATCGTACGCTGGACTTAATGAGGCACCAATTATACCTTGACAGAGCTGACTTCAAAAAATTAACTTTTCTTCCTGGGCGCCTGGGTGGCTCAGTCAGCTGAGCATCCGATTCTCGATCTCGGCTTAGGTCGTGATCTCACAGTGGTGGAATCGAGCCCCACGCTGGGCTCCGCGCTGACAGCACGGAGCCTGCTTGGGATTCACTCCCTCTCTGCCTCTGCCCCTCTCCCCCTGCTTTTCAAAATAAAAAAATAAACATTAAAAAAACCTTTAATCTTTACTAGAGTGACTCACATTCTAGAAGTCCCCAGAAAGCCAGCAAAGGCCATCCTGGAGTAAAGCCGTAACAGAGAAAGATTTGTCTTCACACAAAATAACTTTGTGGGGTGTTAAGAGGTGGACTAGTCGTTTTTGGGCAGGAAACTCATTGTCACCGGGTCATTTCTTCTGGGCTTACAGGTTTGGAGTTTCTCACCACGTCTTGTAAAGCTCTGAGTAGATGGACAGGAATAGCGAAAGTCGAGAACACATAACCGCTTCCCTCGTGGCACCATACTTGTCTCCCCCGTATTTTCTCTTCTTATTTCATCTTGCTTGTCCTGCATATATCCCTGCAAATAGGCGGGAGCGGTTAAGGACAGGGACAGGCGGGACCGAGGCTAGGGGTCTGCCCACGAGCGTGCGCCTGCTGGTGTATGTGCGTGTAAAACTCCGCTGCCTTTTCTCTCCGTTTCGTAAATCCAGGGTTATTTTTTGTCCTTACTGAACTACATAATCCTACTTTTATAATAAAACTACTGACCTTAAGTCATTTTCTTTTACTCTGGCCTCCACGCCAACCCCGGTGGAAAATAAAATAGGGAACATCGTCTTTTTCTGCATAATCGGGACCGCGCACCTGCACACAATCGTTCTTTGCTCTGTTCTCATGTAAGGCACCTGCCGCCAGTTGAGAGTTCATGACTTTCTTGACGCTATGAGTCTGAGAGCAAACTACTTTCTGGGGTAATGGACTTGATTCTGAGGTTCAGCCTCCTGTGTTCCCATTTCTTAACTGTCTCCCTCCCACTTTTCCAGGATCAGAGGGTCTGTAAGGAACTCCAAACAACACACTTCCAAGGCTGCCCTTCCTTGTTATCTAATTTAAATGACACTAAAACTTGAAAGAAATGGGTATTCTAAGTCAATGTCTACTTTATTGTATGGATTACTGTTCCCCAGTCCTCTTCTTAGCGTGGTTGATTTGAATGTGAGTTTGCCTGTCTTACGCTGTTACGTTGCTTCATTGCGTAGAGCCTTCTAGCTGTTGCCGGTATTGCTGTCATTACTATCGTGGTTGTTAGCCATTTGAAGATAGTGGGGAATGGGGTCTCAAACTTTGATGTTATTTCATTTCAACTTCTCACCCTCTATTTAAGAACGAAATATCCGTGTAAGGGGAGAATAAAAGACTGGATCAAGTCTAAAAATATGACAAGTCAACATGTCCAGTTCCATAATATCAAACATGAAAAATCCTGCTATTAGGAGCTTGCAGTTTGCAAAGTGGATTATTTCCCAGCGTTCTTCAGTGATCAGTTAGCAGGGTCCCACCCTTGGCGATGGGGGCGGGGGGAGGGATGTCCTAGAATTTTATCCACTGTGACCGTGGTGAACAGTAATTTTCATATTTCAAAAATATTTTCCATGGGGGAGGCACCTGGGTGGATCAGTCGGTTAATCATCCAACTTTGGCTGAGGTCATGAACTCATGGTTTGTGAGTTCGAGCCCTGAATCGGACCCTGTGCTGACAACTCAGAGCTTGGAGCCTGCTTTGGCTTCTGTGTCTCCCTCTCTCTCTGCCCCTCTCCTGCCCCACACTGTGTGTGTCTCTCTCAAAAATAAATAAACATTAAAAAAAATTTTTTTAATATTTTCCTTGAAAATTGTTTCTGTAACATTTGCCCATTTTAATATGCATTTTTTTCTTGGGCAGACAAATGAGTAACCAGCACTCACAGTCAATCCCAGTCACTATTAACCAGTGTGTTGGTGACCTAGTGTGTTGGCACATTGAATTTCGAGCAGACAAAAATTGGGAAGTGAACCCAGGGGCTGTGCATGTAAGGGAAATCAGCCTTAAGACTTGTGTCAAACACAATAAATTACCCACTTTTTAACCTATTTGTTAATATCCTATAAGTCAACCTATTTGTGAAAGTCAGATGAATATAACATTTAACTTAACAGAATTTGGAGTCAGCCAGGGTTTGAATTTCAACTCTACCACAACACGGGCAACCTTAGGCAAGTCACGAACCCTCTCTATGCCTCACTGTCCTCGTTTGCAAAATGGATTTAATAATAATACTGATTTCACAGGGTCGCTGAGGGGATTATCTAAATAACAAATGTGAAGTAAATATTTATTAAATGAAATAATGCATATGAAATGCCTAACGCATGTTAAGTTACTTTCTGTTTAATTTTCACAGGTATCTGCGGTGATTATTTGCATGTCTGGTTTGCCTCGGGTGCATCGGAAAGTTGGACCCAGAGATTTTGAAAGGAGAAGTCATTCCCCTCCCCTCTCCCCTCTTCCAGATTCCCTTCACACCACATCCCTACCCTCTTCCTCTCCCCTACGCAAAAGCCAACGTGGTGGCAGACTGGAAGTGGGGGCAGAGAATGGACACTGTGGTCAGAGGGACAGGGCCAGTCAGGGCCAACCTGCAGGCACTTTGCTATCCTTTATAATTCACACTACTGTCACTATTTATGTCCTCTTTCAGGAGGGTGACAGCCCCTGCATGATCTGCTAGGCTCGATCAACAATGCTGAGACCTGCTGCTTTCCTACGGCCCAGTGAAGGGATATTCCAGCTCCTTTCTTTCCTACTTTCAACTTTTCAAGGTCTGGAGAAGTCTAGAGTTCTCTTGGCTTGGCTGCAGTGATTGTACAGCGATGGGAAAGCCAAGGAAAGGGGAGATAGGAAACACCAGGAAAGACATCTGTCTGGATACGGCCCAGAGTAGAATTTATTTGCCACAGAGAACACCTTCTTTTTACATTGGTTTAAAGCTACTGGAAAATCACCTGTAGGTCCTGATTTCACTGTATAGTTCGTCATTATATACAAACATCTAGGCAGAGAACACATTTTCCTTCTAACGCAGATAATAGAAGGGCTTCTAGTTGACTTGGAGTGAGGGGTCTATAAAAGACAGTAGGGGAGATAAGGGTGCAGAGGTAAGAGGCATCAGGTGATAGAAAGACTTCGGCGGTTGAGTAAAGAGAATGGACACATGGCCCGCCACAATGGAATGTATCACCAGGTAGGCAGAATGCCCAAGTGTAATTACAGAGATGCCGAGAGCAGGAACCCTCCACACAGTAGACTCATTCTTGCAAAGTCAGACATCAGTGGAACCTTCAGAGACAAGATTATTTTAAATATGAGAACACAATTCTCTATTTACAAGATCCCTTTGGGGCCTGGGTGGCTCAGTCGATTAAGCATCCCATGTTGGCTCAGGTCATGATCTTACATTTTATGGGTTCCAACCTCACATCGGGCTCTGTGCTGACAGCTCACAATCTAGAGCCTGGAGCCTGGAGCCTGCTTCAGATTCTGTGTCTCCCTCTCTCTGCCACTCCCCCCACCTCCCACTTGCACTCTGTATGTCTCTCTCAAAAATAAATAAACACTAAAAAAATTTTTTTATAGTTCCCTTTGCTAAAGAAGAATCCTTACTAAAATTGGAATAATATTATCTCATCCAATTTACTGGCTCATAGTTTTAGTTTTGTGAGTACATGAAGGCAGGGCCCTCACGATCTTGAATGAAGTCTTGCGAAAACTGAGCTCATGGGTTGATGACTGTCCATCTTCATCAATCAGTCACCAATCCATCCATAGAGTACTAGCCCTGCACCCTGCATGCTGATGGTTCTTCCAACATGCTGGGAACTTTCTCATGTTGAGGCCTTGGCTCTCGCCTTCCCTCTGCCTGGAATGCTTTGCCTACACAGAGTCAATCTCTCGCCTGCCCCCCTCCTTTATATATTGTTCTCAATGAGATCTACCCAGACGAACTGATTTTAAATTACAACCACCTCATCTCTTGCCGCTGTGTCCTCCCTGCTCTGCTCGATTCTCTTCTTTATAAAGCACTTACACTCTCTCATAGACTATGTACTTTACATATCAGTGATACTATTGTTTACTGTTTGCCTCTCCAGGGTGAGGATCTTTGTTTGGTTTATTCGTTCATATATCCTCAGCATCAGGATGTAGCACACAGTAGGTGCTTAAGAAATATTTCTTGAGTGAATAAATGAACGGATGGTGTCTAGACTTTCCACAGTTAACACGAAACACGTACGTTCCATCTTTTAGCTCATCTTTTCAGCGTCACACAGACAATGCTGCTTGGCAGACACATTCGTGACCAGTCACTGCCCCACTAAAGGTGCAACACAAAGACGCACAAGACTTGGAGTCCAGTCCTGGACTTGCCAACTGTATGACCTCGGACCTCAATTTCCTTATCTCTACAGAGCAAACAGTAACTTCCTTAGAGGGTTTCTTTGGAGAAAAATGAATCGACGCGAGTGAGTGTTTGTGCACCACAAAGTGGAGTAGGGTTGTGTTTCCATCTTTAGAAGCATGTGGGATTTTGACCTGCAGTTTTCACTACTCATAACATTTTCCGGCCTGGCTTGCCCATCCCCTGTTGGGTTAGTTGTCACTCCCGGTAATAGTTTACCTTCACCGATGATGTACTGTGTGACGAGGACTCTATGAGGCAGGTGTGTATACTGTCCCCTCACTTAGTGAGTTTAACATCGTTATCCCACTTTATAGGCAAAGGAAAGAAGGTTCATAAGTTGCCAAGGGTAGCTGGGCGGTGAACGGCAGGGCTGAGACTCAATCAGTGACTGTCTGAGGCAACTGTCCGTTTGGTCACCTTGCTTATTTCACCACTTGACTCCAACCTCTAGCAATACAGCCTCTGTCTCCTCCTCCTCCTCGTCCTGCCTCTCCACCCACTTTCAAACACTCACATGCACATGCACGTGTGTGTTTGCCCAAGCCGCCCTGAGCCCAACGTCCACAACATGGTGTGACACGTGGTTTGCCAAATCACCACCTCAGGGCGCGGAGACCACCATCCGGCATCGGCCTCTCAGCTCGCCCTGGTTCTTTTCCACTTTAATCCCTCTTCGGGGTCAGAAAAAGTTCACTTTAATTCTGAGCTATGCCTTTCCACGTTCTGTGGGGTAAATGCTGGGTCGTAACAGTGTTGGGGAGAGTCACAGCGACCTCCAGATCTATCCCACGTGCATGGGAGGTAGTATCATGTGTCCTGCAGGCTGTCAGTCTCCACCAGAGGTTTTAATAATTAATTCATCTTCCTAGATCTGATGCCAACCAAGGAAATCGGGAGACCCAGGCAGGGCAGCTGAGCTAAGCAGATTTTTGTTCTGTCATTGAACCTGCAAGTCACATGTTGATGGTTGTCACAGTCCTGCCTGGGTCCCTGCCCTAAGAACTTACAGAATATACAGTGAGCTCAGTCTACTTGCCTGACAGAGAAATTATTTGTTCCATTCTTTTAAAATAAATTAGAAATTTTTTTAATGTTTACTTATTTTTGAGAGAGAAAGAGACAGAGTGCAAGCAGGAGAGGACCAGAGAGAGAGGGAGACACAGAATCGGAAGCAGGCTCCAGGCTCTAAGCTGTCAGCATACAGCATGATACAGGGCTCAAACCCACTATTCACGAGATCATGACCTGAGCCGAAGCTGGATGCTTAACTGACTAAGCCCAGGCATGCCCCCCCCCCAATTTTTTTAATGTTTACTTATTTTTGAGAGAGAGAGAGAGAGAGACAGAGCATGAGCAGAGTAGGGGCAGAGAGAGAAGGAGACACAGAATCCTAAGCAGGCTCCAGACTCTGAGCCATCAGCACCGCAGAGTTCGATGTGGGGCTCAAACTCATGAACCATGAGATCCTGACCTGAGCCGAAGTCGGGCGCTCAACTGACTGAGCCACGCAGGCAGCACCATTTGTTCCATTCTTAAATCTCTCCTTTCCCTTTCTTTCCCGAGGCTTTGGGAACAGCCTCAGTGGCAGAAAGAAACCGGAAGAGGAGACAAAGTTGTGCCTTGGCAAAACTTTGAACCATACCCGGTTTGATGAATGAGAACTCCTCATTTGTGCTCTGATGGAGTTTTAGAACAAGAGTCCTCTGGGTGGAGGCTGTGGATTCAGTCTGCACCTGCACCCTAACTTGAAGATCCTTTATAAGGGAAGGTCATACTTCCAAGGCTGCCACTTGACTAAGGTTCCTGGGGGGATCTTCTCATCAGGCCTGTGAGTCAGCGTGCCAGTGGCCAGGGATCCAGGCTAACAGCATTACCCATCTTGGCTGGTACCAGGCACATGTTGTGCCCAGCCTCACGGCTATGAGTTATCAGTGCTGGGTGAGTCAGCGACAACACAGACAGGAAAGATCCATGAATTTGGCTGGCGCAGCTGCAGGTCTATGATTGCACAGCTAGGGCTGGGTCCCTGGCGGGGACTCTTGGTGATCCTCATGGGGTCACTGAATGCAAGTCTGGAAGGGGTCTCGGGGATGACACGCAGTCCAGGCCCCTGCCACAGAGCAGAATCCCCACCAAAACATCCAGGCTGGAAATCCATCATGGTCCTTAGTGAATGAAAAAAAAGAAAATGAAAAGGGATCTTTTCTAACATTGAGGCCAAGCATGCAGAACAGATTTGGCAGTTCCAACTGAAATGAGCCTTCCAGACTCAGGAAGGATTGGCTTCATGGTCTCTTGGAGCAGTGGGGTTGCCCACACACTCATCGTGACTGGAACGTGCAGAGAAAATGCCCCTCCCGTGTGTTGTCTCCAGCTACTGGGGTCTAGGTCCTGCTCATCATCTTCCTCTCTGGGTTCGCAGAAGCTCCAGGGCTGACTTGGCCTCACCTCAACTCCTACCGTTGCTAGAAACATCTTAGTGCGGCCGTGACTCCCATTCATTCACCTTCTGGCCTGGCTGATTACTCTGCCCTGTTCTACCCCAGGGAGCCCAGTTTCCAGATACACGTCGGTCCCGAATCCAGCACACAGCTGCTCAGGGACGCTTAGGAAAGTTAGATCTCAGGAACCCCCGGTCTACCCACCCTGCACTTGGCACACACATTCACTAAGTCCCCAAATGGGAAACAGAGTCAAGAGCCACCCTCTGCCTTTGATGTTTGCTTCCTTTAGCATCCTCTCTGCCTGATGAACTTCTATCGCTGTGCATTCATTCAACAAACATCTACTCAGTCCCTGCTCTTCAGCAGGCTTCAGTGTCGTGTCCCCCATAAAGTTTCCCACAACGTCCCTAAAGAGAGCTGGTCGCTTTCCTTTCTGTTTTTCCATGGTATTTTATTCATGTCCCCAAGCGTGTCTTTTTCATGTGTTGTAATGACACATCCCTCTCGGCTTCTACCCTGTAGACCCGTGACATTCCTGCTTAGAGGGAGAATTGGGCTCTCCAGCTTTATACCACCAGCATCTGACACTCTTTGAATGTTCATTGATGAAAATTAATGAATGGAAGCAAGGTGATAAGCTTAAGTACTGGGGCCTTAATACTCAGGGAGATAGCATGCTTTTGTGGTTAAGGGTACAGACCCTGAAGTCAGACTGCCTTAGTTTTAATCCTGACTCCAAGATTTGCCAGTAGTATGATGGGAGGCAAGTTATTTCAGCACTCTGGGCCTCAGTTTTCATATTTGAAAAGTGATGATCATAAGAGTACCTGCTTCATAGTGTCACTAGGAGGAGTACATAAAATAACCCAGAATAAAGTATTTCGAATACGTCAGGCACATAATATGTCCTCACTAAATGGTAACTATTATAGCTCGTTATTCCTTCTCTGCGGATTTGATTCTTTTTGATGAAATGCTTTGTGCGTTTGGCTGGACAATGGCATGGGTTTTAAGATGTGGAAGACCGAGTAAAATTTAGATCTCATTTTCCATGAAAAGTAGAGAGGAAAAGTCAATGAATTTTATGCTTTGCTTTCACTCTCCCCAGGGAGACTTGAGCTGCACTCCTTGGCTTTATAAGGACTCTGGTGGAACAAGAAGGATCCTGGAATACGGCCAAGTGTAGCTGTGAGGGGAATTTCTAGCCAAAGGAAATATAGTTGAAGGGCAGAATATGTCATCAAACAGGAAAAAAATAATTCTGCATTTTTCTTATTGAAAAAAAAAAAAAAAAGAAAGAGTGGATTAGGACAAGTTCTGCTACATTAACCACTAACATACCCAAGAGACAAATGACACTTTTAGGGACCTGGCAGTATTTCCTAGTCTGGAGACATGAGATTTGGAGACTGGTTAGGTAATCTTCAATTTGGCCTAGCTTCTCAATAAAGTTTTAAAAATAAATGTTGAAAGGAGCTTTCTCTTGGATCCTTCGGGCACCCTGCTGTGGTCTCCCACCTTGCGTCTCCCACCTTGTGTCACTTTGGCTGCACCTTTCTTGTTTAGTGTCACACCTTTGATAGTAACTAGTCCCGGGTACTCTGGGAACCAGTCAAATGAGTCATTAAGAAAGTGCCCATAAATCTGGGCAGTCACGTATAGTGATAATGGTTGTGAGAGGAAGCACTGAAACACGCAAAATCCTCCCCAAACTATCATTGCGTGGGGGTGAAGGGCACGTGCTGGGCTGGGGACCCTGGCGAGGCACGCCAGGTGGGGGAGGCGGGTGGAAATACAACTCGCAGAGCTCGAAGTCTAGACTTGCTCAGACCCCTCTGACTGCCCGTGTCTCCTTTTTGGAATCTCCGGCGTTTCCCAGATGTCCCAGAGTTGGGTTTTCATTTTCCTTCCGTTCGTCTTCTTTCCCTCTTCGTGTCATACGTTCTTAGGAACTGAGCCTGACCTTGATTTGACAGTGACAGGGGGAAAGTTGAGTTCGGTTTCAAGGTTCAGTGAGCTTGAGCCAGTGCTGGGCAGCCTCCTTTTTTGCCCAGACCCCCGGATCAACCGCCATCTTTACCCTGCCCCGTGCCCTGGGGGCCAAACTGTGTGCCATGCACTTCTGTGGAGTCCTGCCAGAAGTCAGAGGTCAGGAGCCAAGAGAGGTCGGGGTATTTATTCTCCTGGTTCCCTCCCTCAGGAGAATCCCAAGGATATCCTGTCTGGCCGCCCTCCCCATCCAACCGTCTACTCAGGTTTCCGGCAACCCCTCCCTTTCCATGCCCCGCATACCTGAGTCAGTGTTCTCACACACCGGAGCCTACCTCTTTGAGAGTGGGCCCTTTATTTATTTATTTATAATTTATTGTTAATGTTTCTTTATTTTTGAGTGTGAGAGAGAGAGACAGAGCGTGAGCGGAGGAGGGGCAGAGAGAGAGGGAGACACAGAATCTGAAGCAGGCTCCAGGCTCTGAGCTGTCAGCACAGAGTCCCATACAGGGCTTGAACTCAAGAACTGCAAGATTGTGACCTGAGTTGAAGTCAGAGGCTTAACCGACTGAGTCACCCAGGCGCCCTAAGAGTGGCCCCTTTATTAGACTCACCTCGAATTAGCCTAATTTGAGTATGTCATCTGTGTCTTGCAGGGGCACAAATCGACAGGAAGATTGTTTAAAAATTCATATTCCTGGGTACTGACTGCAGAATTTCTGGATGAGTAGTAGGTCCAGAGAGGCCTCTGCATTTTTAGCAAGTGCCTGCTTCTGATGCCATGGGGGTCCAGGGGTGACTTTGGGAGAGACTTGACCCGACTCGGACCATCGAACTGGATGTTGTCCAGATTCAGTCAGATGGTGAGAATAACGTAGCCCCCATTGTTCCAGCGCCTCTTCTGAGAAGTCCAAAGTTTTGTATGAGATCATTATGAGCTAAGTTGGGAAAGTCAGGGAGATTTCTAAACCAAGTCCTGGAGCCTGTGGGAGGGCTCCGGTAACTAGAAACAGAATTACAGAGGATCAGCGTATGGGATGTTGCGTGATTCTCAACACCTCATTGATTTATGCTGGCGTGGCTTACCTGGAGCCGAGGGCCCCTGAAGTTTGTTTGTATTGATTGCACCATCACTAATAAGATAGAGAGATGTAATGCATGGCAGAGGCCCAAACCTGGAATTAAAGAATTCTGTCCGTGCAAGCCAGCCTCGCATGCCATGGGTCCAAGCTAACAGTTGTTAATTGCACAGTGTTAGGAGGAGGCACCCGGCCAAGGAGAAAAACCAGAAAACTAATAAACTGGTATCAGGAAAACACTGAGGACGATGGGCCAAGCATGCAAAGAAAAATCCAAAACCTATGTGGACCTTGAAGTTGTATGGACTTACCATTTCAGAAACTTGTCTTGCTTTGAGTATACCAGGCACATTCTTGGAAGGTGACTATTTCAAATATTTAGGATAATGTTTGTTTAGGCAGCAGGACAGACAACAGAGGAGGTTGGGAAAGAACATTGCCTCTTCTGAGCACTGTAAACTTGCTGCCTCTCCAGTTCATTTCTTAGAACAGGAGCTCAGAGAGTGGAAGGGGCCGGCCCACATTCTCCTTCATAAGGACTGGCCGCAGGAGCAGTGCCCATGACTCGTGCCTGTTTTAGATGCCCCTTCAAGATGATCTAATTAAAATTTTTTTTAATGTTGACTTATTTTTGAAAGAGAGCGAGAGCATGTGTGCACAAGTGGAGGAGGGGTGGGGGGAGGACAGAGGATCTGAGGCAGGCTGTCCATTGACAGCACAGATTCCAGCGTGGGGCTCGAACCCACGGACCGTGAGATCACGATCTGAGCCAACGTCGGATTCTTAACCGACTGAGCCACCCAGGTGTTCCCAAAATAATCTAATTTAAGTCCTCTGTTCTCACCAAATCTTATGCCAGAAAAGCCCCCCCAAATAAGCTAGTGTACAATGACATGAATGAAGTACAAGTTCTCCTGGCACTCTCTCTTCCCTGGTATGGACGTTCCATGAATCACATGGTTGCTTCTGAAGCACAGAGAAATAGAGAAGGAGGATGGGCTATGGCGTCAAAACCCTGGGTTGAAGTCTTGACGCCACCACTTATTTGAAGAAACTTAATGGTTCTGATTCTTTGTTTCCTCATTAACAAAACTAACAAGACCAGGAACCTCCTAAGAGGATGTGATCAGTAATCATATTAATATATCCAATCACAGCACAGCAGTCAGTATATAGTACTAGATTCTTAATAAATGAGAATGGTCATTCTTGTTACTCTTCTAGAAGCTCTAGCTAAGCCTCTACAGCCTCCTTCTTTCTCATTTGTCAAAGCCCCAGCTCAGAGATGCTGAAGCCAGAAGAACACTCTTGCTTCCAGGGAAATGTAGACCCTAAATGTGGGAGCTGGTCTGGGGCTGAAGCTTGTAGCCCTGACAATCATTCTGAGACATCCAGATTCTAGGGTGATTGCTCCCCACACGGGCAACAGTCTCATCAATGACTATCACACCTCCTACTGACTCCGGTTTCCTGGGTACCACAGATTTCTCCTTTCCCAGTGGAGAGTCGGCTCACAAATGATAGACCCCGTCCGTTAAAACTCAATGGCTCAGTCTCACAGGCCAGGACAAATGGGTAAAGCCAGACAGCCTGTGATTAAACAGATCTCCTTTGCACAAGCTTTTCTTTGTGGGAACTTGTAGAATCACTAAATGTAGTCGCTTAAATGCTGGTGGCACATATCACTCTTGGAGTCATCCCTGTTGTCCTTCTCTAACGTATTTTCTGAATATATGAGAAACCACCCAGAGTCTACTGAACTCAACCCCTCATCAATGTCAGTTCATCAGTGCCTTTCCTGAATCCACTACCTGAGTCTATCTAACAATGATGATTCTGGATTATTTGCTACCTAACTGTTTTAGCAAAGCATCTATGTCGTGTTATTAATGTTAACACCCATCCATCCATCCATCCATCCATCCACCCATCCACATATCCATACATATTATTAAGCTCTCACTACATGTGGGTACTCTCTTCAAGCAAGAGATTCTTTTATGAATATAAGGAGACCTGATCTATGGGAAGAAACATGCAAGTATTGGATTGAGGCTTAAGCAATTTATCTCGGTAGCATATAACTGTCCCAAAACACCCAATGTCTCTGTGAAATATAGAATCAGCCCAGCACCAACTGAGCCACTGGGAATGTATCTTTCGTTCCCGCTGGTGGTACCAGGTCTTGCCTTGAGCCCCTCCCAGCTTGAGCCTCTCAAAGTACCAGAAGATTTGAAAGTGCCCAGTCTAATCCCTGCCTCCCTATAACTCCAGGGCTTGAGGATAAAGAATACTTTGTAAATCAAATTATGTCCCCTCACTGTTGGTGTAATTTACATTCTTGATAGATTTTTTTTTTTCTCTTAAAGTGAAATGTAGGTACACATTTCCTTTCAAGCTTCTTACCTAGAAGCAGTAACATTTAGGAGAAAATAAAAACTCTCCCTGGCTGTGCCCAAAGACTACTAGTGGACCTTGAATGTTTTATCTGGGGGTGAAGTCCTTGGGAGGACTGTGTAGAATCTGTTTAGTCAAGAGCAGAAGGTAGGGAGTGAATCCCCCTGGAGGCACTCAGTGACCCTTGTGCAGAGCCGGGTCTTTCTGTTGGCCTGTTTGATTTTGTTCTAGCATCGCATGACTTATCAGGAGGCTAAAGTTCCTGTGAGATCCTTGGCCATTTCCATAATTATGTATTTATTTTTAAACTCACTCTGCAGACCTCCCCGAAACCCATAATTTTAACCTGAGAGTCTTCTGTTCTCAGTCTGTAGATTTATATTTTACTGCTTTAGGCTACAGAGTCAATTTCCATTTCACTACGCTTATGTTGTGATAAATTACTAGCTTTTAGGATCTTAAAGACAATCACCGTGTTTTTCCCTCTTTGACAAAGCATCCTAAGTGGGTGTTTATGACATGGGAACCTGAATTTTGCCAGCTTTTCTTCCTACGATCACCACTGGGTGGGTGTTGACAAAGCGGGGGTCTCAGCTTCAGAAGGAAGCGTGAGCTCCTGATGACAGGAGGGCAAACTTCGCAGGACCACATTCCTAGCCATAGGTCCGAGTCACACGTGACGACCAGTGAGGAGAGTGCTGGAGCGGGCCCTGAAACGCCTTTCCCACCAGAATTCTCTCATGTTTACTGATACTCAGGAAGCGATTATAATTAGCGATGCCTGGGTAAGCACTATGAAAGAGTTTACTATGAATTCTGCTACTACTAGTACCACCACCACTAATGGAAAGTGTGTTGAAGGAGGAAGAAGAGACAGCTTGGGTGGGAGGTGGGGAGGAAATTGGGTGGGCTGGCACTGCTGGAGACAGCCTGAGAGACACCAGACCATCAAGTGTCTGTTTAAGAGGAAATGTGTTGGGGCGCCCGGGTGGCTCAGTTGGTTAAGCGGCCGACTTCAGCTCAGGTCATGATCTCACGATCTGTGAGTTCGAGCTCCGTGCTGATGGCTCAGAGCCTGGAGCCTGCTTCAGATTCTGTATCTCTCTCTCTCTCTGCCCTTCCCCTGCTCATACTCTGTCTCTATGTCTCTCAAAAATAAATGTTAAAAAAAAATCTTAAAAAAAAAAAAAGAGGAAATGTGTTGCAGGGGACCTGGGTGGCTCAGTGGGCTGAGCATTCGACTTTGGCTCAGGTCATGATCTCACAGTTCATGGGTTTGAGCCCTGCATCAGGCTCTGTGCTGACAGCTCAGAGCCAGAGCCTGCTTCGGATTCTGTGTCTCCCTCTCTCTCTCTCTCTCTCTGCCCCTCCCCCACTTGTGCATGTGCACGTGTGTGCACTCTCTCTCTCTCTCAAAAATAATTAATCATGAAAAAAAGTAAAACATAAAAATAAAAGGAAATGTGTTGACAACAGAGCGGACATTTGGAAAAGCACTTGCTAGGTGCCGGGCGCTGTTCTAGGTCCTTTACCTGCATTATTTCATTGAATTTTTACACAAGTCTCTGAGGTAAGAACTGTTACGATCCCTTGGGGCAAATAAATTACTGTCACATTGCATATGCAGTCCCGATATTACGTATTTAAAGTGATATTGCATACAGATTGATAAAGGCTGATACTGCATGCAGATTGCATACAGAGGGGTGCCTTCAGGTTGAGCAGGACCGTTTGTCGGGATGGCCATCCCCACTTGGAAATGACCTTTCCTTAAGCTCATAGGTGAAACCAGTGGCCCAGCTTAAAAAGTAAATTTGTGCCTCTGGGAAGAAGAGTGGAGGACAAAAACAACTGGATACTTAGAGAAAGTAAAAAAAAAAAACAACCAAAAACCCAGAGAGGATAGCAGGGCTCAGAGTGGCATCTGAAATCAAGATTAAGTGTGTGACCCCCCTCAGGAAGCAGCAGATAGGGCTCGTTCTACAAGGGGGAAGGAAGAGGAAGCAACCATCTGTGTGTCATGGGTGTGGAGAAGCAGGAGACTCCAGCCCCAGCCCTCTACCCACCTTCCCCATCTGATAGGTTAATAATTGCTCAACTTGGCAGAGCTGGCACACATTAAAAGCTTCATAAATGTTGATTTATTTATTTGGTAAGAGACAAATAATTTATTAATAAAGTATACCTCCCTATGAATTTATTTAAAGATCCAAATTTTTATTAAAAATTTTAAACATTTATTTAGGGGTGCCTGGGTGGCTCAGCAGTTAAGTGCCGACTTCAGCTCGAGTCATGATCTCATGGATCGTGAGTTCGAGCCCCGAGTCGGGCTCTGTGCCGACAGCTGGGAGCCTAGAACCTGCTTCGGATTCTGTGTCTCCCTCTCTCTCTGCCTCTCCCCTGCTCACATTCTGTCTCTCTCTCTTAAAAAAATAAACATTAAAAACTTTTTAAATGTTTATTTATTTATTTTGAGAGAGAGAGAGAGAGAGAGTGTGCTCGTGTGCATGCGCTAACAAGGGAGGGGCAGAAAGAAGCCCAAGCAGGATCCACACTTAGGGTGGATGGAGCCCGACTCAGGGCTTGATCTCAGGAACGCAAGATCACGACCTGAGCCGATATCAAGAGTCAGTTGCTTAACTGACTGAGGTGCCCCAAGATCCATTTTTAAGAGTAGGTTTTGCTAAATTGGAAGGAAGAGAGATCTTGGGGACACCTGGCATCTGGGGGTGGCGGAGCTAATACCTCAGGGATAACGAGGGGTATGGGAAGAACAGAGTGGGAAACCAAAGGGAAGCCTCTCATGATCTTCCCAGTATCACCTGGGGCAGACCCGGGAACAGAAGGATGAGGCAAAAGGATGTGTGCAGCAAGCTACAGACCTGACCTTGCACCCACGCCCAGTCCATGGGCACCTGGATGCCGCCGTCACGTTAATGCCACAGCAAGCACGTGTGTCCCTGTTTACTTACCTCATGCACTTCTATATGTTCCTTCAGCAGGAAAGCTATAGACGGTTCTTCCAACTGAGAGGCCATCTTGGGGGTAATTGAGGGGGATATGTAGGTGCATTTGAGTTTCAACTTCTCCCTGCTTGTTGCACAGCGTGGGAAGGTATGAAGTGCTGATGGCACAAATATTTGAATCCCCTCAAGATAATGAGGAGCTCTCGACCTTCATGTAATCAGTGACTTCTTCCATATTGTGCTCTCCTCTCTCAGCAGTTACCCGTCTCCCGGGAGCCGTTCCCTAGCCCCACGTGCCCATCAATAACCAATAACATTCTCAACAGCCTTCACCCATTAGCCAGGGACTGTGGTCTAGAAGGGTTAACACTGCTTTCGCCCTCATAGCTCCAGTGCCTGGCATGGTAAAGGTGTTCAAGGTGTTTGTTGAACTTTAGGTGATTTTGCTATTCACAGGAATATATGTCAAAATAATTCGTTGAAAAACTTCAGCTTGGTAGCTGACATTGAGTTAGGTAAGGTAAGAAGGTAAGCCCTGTATGAGTTTACAATGCGTGTATTCATTTTTTTTAAAGTTTATTATTTATTTTTGAGTGAGAGAGAGAGAGAGCAGAGTGGGGCAGAGAGAGAGGAAGACACAGAATCCCAAGCAGGCTCTGTGTGGTCAGTACAGAGCCTGGTGCAGGGCTTGAGCCCACAAACTGTGAGATCATGACTTAAGCCAAAATCCAGAGTTGGACGCTTAACCGACTGAGCCACCTGGGCACCCCAGCCATGGATGTATTCTTAAGGCAGATAAGTAGCAGTAGCAAGGTCTGAGAAAACACTAAAATCAGTCATCTTTGTGTTATCTGCGCTTCTCAACCCTAGCTGTACATTGGAATCTCCTGCGAAGCTGTAAAAAACCACAGATGCCTATAGCTCACCCACAGAGATTCTGATTAGGTCTGTCTGGTCAGGGTCTATATTTTTTAAATAGTCCCCAGGTGATTCACAGGAGCATCCAGGATATGAATCACTGTAACAAGTACTGAAGAGTATAATTAAAAGAAATAGCAGCAAGAACCAGAGTGGAGAGAAAAACCTTACAGCACAGTTGGAACTTGATTTGAACCTTGAATCACAGCGAGATTTGGATGCACAACATTGAAGAAGGAGCAGGCTGACTGGGAAGGGAGCAGGTGGAGACAATGTGGACAGAGGGAGTTAGAAATCAGGAAGTCAGGTTGCTGAGTGGCAACCAAATACTGGAGGAGGGGGGGCTCCAGAGGTCATGGCCAGCTCTATCTGGAATGGTACTGCTTGGCTGCAGGATGGCAGAAGGAGCAGCCTTAGTGACCAAAGGGAAAACACAGGGGGGGAGTATTCTTGACTCACAAGCCTGGGAAGTACTTTGTGTCCACAAAACAGCTGTGAGGGACCACGAAACGTCCTTGAAGAAATGTCGAGGCAGTCAGAGAAATGCATGTGCTCTAAATAGAAGATTCCGTGAAGACTCTAACGTGAAATGTGCAAACCCAGATTTGGGGCCTCGGCTCCTGGAACTGTTCTTCCTGGGAGCTTCAACGTCGTGGTTGAGAGTTTCCCCGGCCCTCCTTAATTTCTAGATTGTCAGGTTTCTTTTCCTTGGTGGTGAAATCTTTTGCCTTTCTGTTTCCTTTAGGAGGACACAAAGAAGCTGGGTGGGGTTGGGGATGAGGATTAGTGGAGGTAGAATGGAGTTTCAAGAAGATGAACCAAATAACGGTGCCTGGGTGGCTCAGTCAGTTAAGCATCCTACTCTTGATTTTGGTTCAGGTCATGATCTCATGGCTCATGAGTTTGAGCCCCACATCAGGCTCTGCGCTGACAGCTTGGAGCCTAGTTGGGGTTCTCTATCTCCCTTTCTCTCTGCCCTTCCCCCACTTGCTCTCTATCTGTCACTCAAAATAAATAATAAACATTAAAAAAAAAGGTGAAGCAAACATATCTTAAGTAAAAAATGCTTAAGTGGAGGGTAAAAGGGTGGGATACCAGATTCCTACCTGTTAACATGCAAAACAAAATAATAAAAAGGGGTGTTGGTGGTACCCAAATGGTCAGGTGAGATTGTTGAGTGTACACGCCAGATTTAGTGAGTGCACTTATGATGTGCATTAAGGATGGTTTCGTTGCTTGACATCCTTTGAGCAGCACATGTGGAGACAGAGCAGAAAATTATGGAAAAAGCAACTCACCAGAACAACCCAGGATACACTGATATTTTATTGATTTCCTCCACCAACTCCTTGTCTATTTTTCTATGCCACTGTGGGCAAATATAGGGAACGAAGCAAAAAAATAATAATAATTATATAAAAAAAGGACTCACAGAAAATTAGGAGGCGAGACCCTCTGTGTCCCCAGGATCACGAGACACGCATTTGTGTCATGTCTGCCCAATAGTGGAGCTATTATTAGAGGGTGGAAAATAGCAGTAAGTAAGACCCAAAGAGTTCGCCCAGAGGCTAGCAGACGAGAATAATGGCTTCCCAGGGAAGTGAGATGATTCTAGTTTAACTCATCCAACAAAACTCTTCCAAGAATTAGGCCAGAAACCCTAACTTCGACTTGGAGGGAGCCAGAGGCTATCCCATCACAGAGGCACCAGCTGCTGCTGGGGGTGCCATTGCCAGAGTCATCGTCTACAGGCTTGGGCAAGGCGCACTCCCATGTCGGTTTGGGGCAAGCAGCAATCTACATGAAGGTGCTGTGGGTCCCCAGCTCAGATGAGACATTCCCCTTGGCCCTCCCGGTCAGCATGCACTACACAAGTCTCATCCTGCTCCATGTCCTTCCTCTGCCGGCTCCTGGTCTCTACGGTCAGATTCACAATGCCTCTAACTTCAGGCCTCGGTTCCCAGACCCATGTGGGCTCGAGACAGGAAACACCGAAACAGGTTCAGGACTTGACCTCCTCCCTGGCGTGATACCTCAGTGTCGAGGCCTTCTCCCAGTGAAGGCTGAACCACTGAGCCCTGGGCCCCCTGCTTTACCTGAGCCACCCTCACTGTTTATTGCTAGTATTCACCACGGGCCACCTCTGTCTCCCTGGGCTGCAGCACTCCCCATATAAGAGCCCCACTGCGATTACACAAGCTTCTCCTAGGCGCCATTGCTGACCTTTCTGGCTTTGGTTGCCACCTCAATGTCTCTCCTCTTGCTCTTAATGTTATCTCCCTTCTTATCAGAGGTAGCAGGGGAGGACCCAGCACTGACTCTAACTGGGTCCTGGGGCCTGACTTCCCATGGACAAACCTACCAGAGACTGGCAGCCTGCCCTGACTTCCAAGAATTGCCTGCCCCCGGTTTCCAATGGCCCTGCTCACCTTTTGGCATAACTTACCAACCACTCTATTTGGAGCACCTGATGCCAACTATTCAGCCGAATGAAAGTGTGGAAGTCTGAACTCCTAGCCCGTGTGTGTTCCCTGAATCTCTGTTGTCAGCTGGGCCTGCCCCACCCTGGTGGGTGCATGCTCTGCCAAGTCTCAGTCCTTTCCTGCTGGTACTGGCCTGCTGCCGAGAAACCTCCACAGCTCCTGATAAATCCTGACTCAAGAGGAGGCCATATGGGACAGTGTCAATCTCAGAGCTTATTGGGAGTGTGGGGTGTTGGGGAGGACACACACTCTCTTTTCCTTGTAGATTTTGGTTGATAAAAGACACGCCCATTTCTAAGTGAGGATTATAACTTTAGTTTCGTTTAGGACTTTCTCTTATGGGTACAAGAGAGAGTCTATCAGGGCTTCCTCCCTCTGGCTCTGAACTACAGACAGCCAGGTGTGCCCTGCAATGCTAATTTAGCCACCTTGTTCCAAGCTGAAATGCCAAAAAAAGGTTTCTCTGGTTTGGAGTGGTCCCGCCAAGGGGCTGACTCATAGGGACTGAGAGTATAGGAGCCATTGCTCTGGAACTTAGGCTGGTCCAAGGGAAAACCAGAGATGGGGTAGTATGCATGAGCCATGACTTTGAACTTCTTAACCATGCCTAATGGCAACAGGGCCAATAATTGTCAAGTTCTTATCAATGTCTCCACTCATATAAGCCATGCCTCCTCTTATCAGGTAGAAAAGTTACGGGAATGAAGCGAAGCCTGAAAATCCCTACCCAGGCCTTCCCCAAATTAATGGAAGTGTTGGGGGATGCCCCTTCTGCTCTGGGCTGTGGGGATGGCTTGGCTGGGTCAAAGGACATATAAATAATAGAAATAGTCCTACCTCCTGTGCACTGTCTGTCTTCCGTCTTCCTCACATGTGGCCCCTTGAACAGGGAGTGACCATGAAAAGGAATCCTCCCTGCGAGTTCTATCCCTTCCGACTCCCACCCTGCGCAGGTCAAAGCTGCCACGGGGGTCACTGGGCACTGGGCAGCCAGAATATTCCTGATGACAATGGACTGAGAACAGAATGAAACAGTGACAGTCAGGCATAGGAGGTCAAGTGCACAAGTCTGATGGGCCAGTGCTTTTCTTTGCTCTCAAATCCTTTCTGCAAATAAGCTTTCCTCTTGCACTGCTCAGTTCAAGAGCTCCATTCTGAGACCGGGGAGACACCTGCCCTGGACCAAGTTATTTGAGGAAAAGGTGAGGCTGATTCTCTGGGGTTCAGAGGGTCACATTGTGGGTTACGAACAGCCTTAATGGGTGAGGAATAGAGTCCTTGGGAAAAGCGTCCAGGCCACACCTCCCCTGGCAGCCCTACACTGGAGACTATTCAAGAGTTTCCACACAGGGCAGTGTCTCACCCATTCATGCGGTGACTGGCTCACCTTCTGGAAACCAGCAGCCAGCCTGGCTGAGCTCACTGGGCAGGAACACAGCAGGTAGGGCATATAGCCTGAAAGATAATTCCCTTTAGGGTCATTGTTTTGATTCCTGGTGAAATGGAAACTTCTTGAAAGTTATCCAGGCATTAGGAAGCCTTACTTCGTTTTAACCCTTCCAGAAATTATGTCCAATAGTCATGCAAGTCTTGCCTGAAATCTCTCCTTCCTGGATGTCAGAACCCCTGAGCAAGGGGAAAGTAGTTTCAGCCTCACACAGTGGAGTATTGCTACTTCCTGCCTCTTGCCTGTGGTTTAATCATAGAAATGCATCCCTACTGGTCAGTGCTTTCTCTCCTGCATTGGTCTTCAAAATGTGGTCCCTGAAACGGCAGCTTCTTATTCTAGCTTGCTAGAAATGTAAATACCCAGGCCCCACCCAAGACCTGCAGGATCCGAAATTCCAGGGGTGGGCTCAGCATTCTGTGTTAATGAGCTCTCTAGAGCGATTCTGTTCCATGCTGAATTTGAGAACCACTGTGTTAGGGCCACTGATCCTTTTTGATGAACTCCTACCACTGATTAGCTGTTGGGTTCTGACATCCGGGAAAAAGAGTTTCCAGGCAAACTTTGGGCCAGAGACTCAACCATGATCCGAACTTGTTTAATATTTAATCAATACATGATTAATATTCAAGTCACTTTCGGAGGCCACCCTGATGGTTAGAATCCATGACTGAAATTAAGTTCTCAGGGAACTTACTTGTCCTAAGCCCTCATCGCTATATTTTATAATCTTCATGGACTCTGGATTCTATAAAATAATTTGGTATCCTTGGCCTAGCTCTCTGTGTCAAATAGCTCTGTACTGCTATTTCTATAATAAGATCCATTGAGAGAGGCATCAAATGCTTTGTTAACGATCTATCCTATTCACACTAATGAAACCCCCATTGTCCACCAAGATTGGAAGGGTGTCAAAGAGCGTCATTGAGTTTTTCTGAAAGTTCTCTTTGTTCTCGTTACCCATAGCTCACCTATTTATACCCTGTGAGCTCAGTTCTATTAGCTTTGGGTGCATTGTCTCACAATTGGTTCAATGAAAGGGTTGTTCCCTCTTGGCTTCATCTTTAGTGGATTACCTCCCCTGTCAGAGACTTCCAGTCACTACAGCGTGTCTCCAGGCAAGAGATGTCAGTAAAAACCAGGCAGGGAGTAGAAAACTGTGCCTGGTCCCAGAATTTTGCCTATCATCCTTGTTGTCATCTGGTTTCTGACATGACTTGACTTAAAATTCCATTCTTTCTCCAAATGGGAAATAGCTATTTGAGCCCTTTTGTGTGAAGCTCTGTTACCAGCCTACTTCTCAAGACTGCCAGTCTCTGTCTCCACATCTCAGAGAAGACCTGACACATTTACACGAGGTTCTGTTACTGACCACACTCTAGCTCAGCATTTCTCCAACTTCAGTGTGCATCTGAATCATGTGGGGGGCTTGGTCATACACATTGTTGAGCTAGAGTTTCTGACTCAACAGATCTGGGATGCGACTAAAGAATCTGCATTTCCAAGCTCACAAGGCGAGGCTGATACACGTGGTCTAGGGAGGACATTTTGAGAACCACTGTTGTGGCTGGCTGCTGGCAAGATCTGGATTCTTCCTGATTATGGCATCATTGATGCCCTTCTATTCTGAGTGGAGCATTTCATGTATTCCTTGGTTTCATTCGTTCCCTTTACAGCATCATATCTCTTTCGAGTTGCCACGAAAGTGTGATCTATTGTTTGAGCATGCAAATTTAATATAATTCTCACTATCTTCTCATAACTTTTATTTGGTACAGTGAAAGGACCCGGCTCCAGGAAAACAACTCACTTCCTGACTAAAATTAAAGTCCTCAGAGGATCTTAAGACCACACAGTATCCTTTGGAAACTTAGCACATCTCATGGTATTTACAGATAGACACCCAGACACATGTAATAGGATTATAGATCAGCCTCATTTAAGATAAAGTTTGCTGGGGGAGATCAGAATTGCTCCCTGTGGGACTTAAATTAGGTACAAAGCAATTAACTTTAAGCAACCAAAAAATTGGCTCTATAAAAATTCCATTTCAAATCAGCTCTTAACTACAATCTCATTACCAGGTACCCTCACTACGTAAGAGACAAACTAGTCTCCAGAGATGGAAAACGTGAACGCCATTTTTGAGACACTTCCCCCAAAATGGGAATCGATGAGGCCTTACACCTGACCTCCCCAAGTGTCACACATTTCTATAGACTTTCTGACTTTTCATGCTATACCTGCACCTAGAAAGATAAATCTTCCCATGTCTGAAAACAAACATATTTGGGTTTCACTTCTTAAGATGATTCAGTGGTGCCATGCTAAATACGTTTGATTCCATTCCATTTCTTTCTGAGGATGAGAATTTTAAGTAACTTTCAGTGAGACCCAAGATATCAGCTCAATAGACTTTTATTTTCACAAAGGATGCTTCTTTGCCTGGCGTACGGAAAAACCTTATGAGAGTTCATCAATTAGAATGTTAATAGATCGTTGATTCATTAATTGTTGAATCGATAAGTTAATAAAAGTTATTAACTTTGAAACGTGATTATAAAATCAATGTAATTGTTTTAAACATTGGAAATACAAGGGATGCCTGGATGGCTCAGTGGGGAGAGCATCATGATCTTGGTCAAGAGTGACTCTTGATCTCAGGGTCATGAGTTCAAGTCCCACACTGGGTATAGAATTTACTTAAAAAAATTAGAAATACAGAAAAATATAAAGAAATAAAATAATCACCCAAAATCTCATAACATGAAGCTACCTAGTATTAACTTTTGAAACATTCTTCCTGTCCTGTGTGTCTATGTGTATATATATATCTATATATATATGTATATATAATTATAACAATATCATATACAAAATGATGAGTTTTGTTCATTCTACTTTTATCATGGAAATTCCATGTCATTGGCAATTCGTTGCAAGTATTATTCACGGCCACTTAAAATTTCAATAAATGAATATTCTCAATAACACTTCCACTATTGTCACATAATAGGATACTAATATTATTTTTTGTGCCTAGATAAACATATTTGTATAAAAATAGTCCCTTCAGAGTACTTGAGTCTGAGGATCATGCACTCACTTTTATGTTTTTTGTAACAACTACATAATGACTGGCTTACAGAAAAGTGCTCGGTCAATGTTGAGAAATTGAAATAATTGAAGTGGGAGAAACTCTGGAGAATGCTGGGCTCTAAAACGATTCACTCAGACAACGAGATACAAAGAGAATCCTGCTGCTCCGGCACACGGATAAGAGAGGCTCAGCCAAGAGATGTAACATAGTATCGGTGTTTCCAGAGTTGGGCATCCCCTGGTATGGAGTGTATGAAGAAGGGATATTAGAACCAAGTTGTAATTCTCTAAAGTGTACTTTGTGAAGCACAAACTTGAAAAACAAACAGCAGTTGTTGTTGTTTCTTTTGTGAAGGCAGATGGGAAAGGGTTTCTTTAAGTTTTGGAAACTCCTCTGTTAAAAAGAGAAATCATACCAACAATGAAGTTGTCAAAGCTCAACTTCTGGAGTTATATAGTCTGGAGAATATCATCAGCCTAGAAGTATCGCTGCCCTCTAATAATTTGAGGACGGAGGTGTCAGGAATCCATTCTGGAAAGGCAAGGCACACATTCAGTTCTAGCGGGTCGCCCAGTGCCCCTGCACTCCCCCCACCCCCGCCACCTCATCAGCCCCTTTCCTGGCACACAAGAAGACTTTGCTGGGATTTGACCACTTCAGAAACCTTCCCTCTGGATGTTTTTCCCTCCAAGTGGCCTCAGAATGCTCTTTGAGAGGGTTTTCTCTGTCTTTTGCCTCTGCCTCTAGCCTGACACAGATGTTGGTGAGAGGGATCACGTTTTATGATGCCTCTTGACTGGACAGCTCCCATTCCCTGCGAGCCTCAAGTGACAGGAAGGTCTGAGTCCATGATTTTATTACAACCATTCCTCACCTGCAAGGACAGAGGCCAGGGAGGCACACTGGAGCCTCAGGAACCACTGCCAAGGAGGCAGCTGTATCATAAATTAAACTCTCAAAAGCCCAAAGACACAAAGATGCTGCCTGTCTGGTCGCACAGGCCACCAGTGTGGTAACAGGTGTGTTTCAGATAAAGAAAGCCAGGGACAAAATGTCTGTCAAGCTAGAGAAAGTGGGTGCCTAGGGACAGCTGGGCCAGAGAAGAAAACACACTGAGAAGTCCCCAAGAGGCAATGTTCCCTCATGGAGAGACTTCCCTGAGAAGTGCTGTGAGAGGAGGGGGGTGGCTGTGAAACAGGCCGACGGGCGACGGGCCTTGGGCGATCCCCAAAACACGGGGCAAGGGATGGGGAGAGGAGGGCAGAGCCATTTTGGCCAGAAAACCCTATGCTTTCCAAGTTGCGTTTGCTTTGGGAAAACGGGAAGTAAAGAGACAATAGTTTATCCTGTGACACTGACCTCTTTTAATAACTGAAAACAGGGGTACCTGGGTGGCTCAGTCGGTTAAACGGCCAACTTCAGCTCAGGTCATGGTTTCACGGCTCCTGAGTTCGAGCCCCGCATTGGGCTCTGTGCCGACAGCTCAGAGCCTGCAGCCTGCTTCGGATTCTGTCTCCCTCTCTCTCTGCCCCTCCCCAGCTTGTGCTCTTTCTCAAATACAAATAAACATCAAAAATTAGAAAACAAAAAAACTGAAAACAAAACTGCCACTTTTTCTTTTGGAGAGCAGTTTGGATCAGGGCATCTGTATTTGACTCTATTCTCCATTTAGGTGATCAGTTCTCACCTTGAGTGTTTTTGATGCGGGGGGGTGGGGAGGGAAGAGAGCAGACAGGGAGGAGACAAAGCCTCTTCAGAATCACATAGAGCCACACTCACTCTTGCTTTCTCCTCAACCCTTCAGAAAAGAATCCTGAAGCATCAGAGGTACGTATGTGAAGAGCCAGCAAGGAATGGTACCTGAGACACAGGGTGGATATTCTTGGGGCAGGGTGGGGTGTTTTTTAGTCTCCTTCTTTTACCATCTCTGTTTTTTTTTTTTTTTTTTTTCCCTCCTGGACAAGAATTCGGGTGGTAAGATTCAGAGGTGGGTGTCGGCATGGAGAACCTAAAGGTTCTCACCTGGAGGGCAAAAAAGGTGACCAAATGCACCCAGGTCAAAGTTGGGAAGCCAATGGCCTGCAGTACCTCTCTTGGTTCCTGGGGGCAGAAATGTCACCTTGGACTTGGGCTAGGACCAAGCCTGGGTGTCATCTCTGAGGAGCCTCGGAAGTCTAGCAGTAGGTGGGCAGAGTGCTGTGAGGGGCCAGCAGAGGAGCACACAGCCCAGAAGATACCAGAAGGAGTCATGGGGTCCCCATGTGGAGACACACAGTAGGAAGGAGTGACCAGAGACGCTTGGAGCAGTCTGTGAGACTTAGATTTCAGTCAGCGAAGCATTGACTTATCTTTCCCACTTCAGGGTGAGGCTATTCTTGGAGTCAAGAAGACAACGTCTCCAATTCTTTTACATTAACGGCTGTGAGTATGGAAACATTGGTAGGTGTTGTTCATTTGTTTGTTTTCCATCACAAATTAACATAGCCATTTGGAGAGTGCTGTTAAATATTTTTCTAAGATACTGTTTTACTATGTTCCACGATTAACTTAGCCAGTGCCTTTTAAATGTTTTTTTGATATAAGTAATTCTGGGATGAACTTCTATGTATGTATATTTCCCCCCATTACTGAAGTGAGATTGCTGGATCCACCGGGTGGAAGTTTTCAAAGACTTCGGATAAATTTTCCTAAATTGCTTTCTAGAGAATTGTGCTAATTAACACTCCCAGCAGCAGGCGGAAGAGAGTTGATAAGCTTGTCCTTGTGACTTTCCCGGAGTGCGGGGTTTGGGGAAGAAGTAACACCTGCTGGTCCCGTATCTCTGGGAATGGGTGTGGGAATTTATCCAGTCTCCTTTAAAGAGGTTGTTAGTCCCAACCGAAGAGGATGAGGTCACACTAGATGTACACACATACGGTACTTCCTTCCATCTCCATGTCAACTCTCCTCCTCTGAGACAATGAGAAAATGAACTTCAAGTAGGAGATCAGCCAGCAAACAAAGAAAAATGGACCAGTCTCTCAAAGTGTGCGGCGTGGGTGTTCCTGGGGGTGACCGAGGGCGCGTCTCCAGGACCTGCGCACAGTAACCAGTGCCAGGCAACTTCTGCTCTGCTGAAGATGGCAGGCTGCTCGCCCTGCCTCTTGGACAGACTGTCTTCCTTCCTTCCTTCCTCCCTTCCTTTTCTTTCTCTTCCTTCCTTCCTCCCTCCCTTCCTTCCTTCCTCCCTCTCTCCCTCCCTCCCTCCTTCCTTCCTTCCTTCCTTCCTTCCTTCCTTCCTCCTTCCTTCCTTCTCTCCCTTCTTCCTTCCTTCTTTTCTCTTCCTTCTCTACTTTGTTCCCCTTCCTTCCTTCCTTCCCTTCTTCCTTCCTTCCTGCCTTCCATCCTTTCTTTCTTTCTCTTCCTTCTTTCCTTCCTCCTTTTCTTTCTCTTCCTTCGTTCCTTTCTTCTCTTCTCTTCCTTCCTTCCTTCCTTCCTTCCTTCCTTCCTTCCTTCCTTCTTCCTTCTTCCTTCCTTCTTTCTTTCTTTCTTTCTTTCTTTCTTTCTTTCTTTCTTTCTCTCTCTTTCTTTCTCTCTTTCTCTCCTTTTCTTTCTCTCTTTCTTTCTCTCTTTCTCTCCTTTTCTTTCTTTCTTTCTTTCTTTCTTTCTCCTTTCTTTCTTTCTTTCTTTCTTTCTTTCTTTCTTTCTCTCTCTTTCTTTCTCTCTTTCTCTCCTTTTCTTTCTCTCTTTCTTTCTCTCCTTTTCTTTCTTTCTTTCTTTCTTTCTTTCTTTCTTTCTTTCTTTCTTTCTTTCTATCTTTCTTTCCCTTCCTTCCTTCCTCAAATACAAATAAACATTAAAAATTAGAAAACAAAAAAACTGAAAACCAAACTGCCACTTTTTCGTCTTTCCTTACTCCTTCCTTCCTTCCTTTCTCTTCCTTCCCTACTTTGTTCCTCTTCCTTCCTTCCTTCTTTCCTTCCTTCCTTCCTTCCCCTTCCTTCCTTCCTTCCTTCCTTCCTTCCTTCCTTCCTTCCTTCCTTCTTTCTCTTCTTCCTTCCTTCTTTTCTCTTCCTTCTCTACTTTGTTCCCCTTCCTTCCTTCCTTCCTTCCTTCCTTCCTTCCCTTCTTCCTTCCTTCCTGCCTTCCATCCTTTCTTTCTTTCTCTTCCTTCTTTCCTTCCTCCTTTTCTTTCTCTTCCTTCGTTCCTTTCTTCTCTTCTCTTCTCTTCTCTTCTCTTCTCTTCCTTCCTTCCTTCCTTCCTTCTTCCTTCTTCCTTCCTTTCTTCCTTCTTTTTCTTTCTTTCTTTCTTTCTCTTTCTTTCTCTTTCTTTCTTTCATTCATTCATTCTCTCTTTCTTTCTCTCTCTCTCCCTTTCTTTCTTTCTTTCTTTCTTTCTTTCTTCTTCTTCTTCTTCCTTCCTTCTTCTTCTTCTTCTTCTTTCTTTCTTTTCCTTCCTTCCTTCCTTCCTTCCTTCCTTCCTTCCTTCCTTCCTTCCTTCCTTCTTCCTTCCTTCCTTCCTTCTTTCCTTCCTTCCTTCCTTCCTTCCTTCCTTCCTTCCTTCCTTCCTTTCTTTTCTTTATTTAACACCAACTGAGCACATGGAGCCAAGAGTAACAGAAAAGGGGTGCAAAAGTGAGGGGCTCCCCATCTAGTGTTTTTGAGTAAAGTCATGAAACAGGAACAGATCCCAGACACACAAATAAGAAGTTTCAATATGACGCTGTATCACAGCCATGTAGAGCAATAATCCCGGCATGAGTTTAGGAAAGACTTCGCAGAGGAGGACACACATAAGTTGTGGAGGCCAAGTCATCTTTGCCCAGGTGGAGAGAAAGAGAAAGAATGTTCCAGGAAAAGTATAGAGAAGTAAGTGAGTCTGTTTGGGATCACTCCAGCATAAACCATGGTGGAGGGGAGGACTTGGGGACAGAGAAGGGCATGGCCACAGTGACAGGAAGTGAGGCTGTCAAATGAGTCAAAGTTCTAATTGTAAAGTCTTTGAATTCATTCATAAGGATTGGCAAACCAGAGAATGGCATTTATGTGATCCACACTTTGGTTATAAAAGAATAGTGGGTGGGGGCTGGGTAATGGGCTGAAAAGGGGAGAGCCCGGATGGGAAGTGACTAAAATCATGACATAAAGTGATGACATAAAGACATCATCATGCATAGATTTTGAGGTTGAGCATACTTCTAACACAAAGCCAGAAGGAAGAAAGTACAGTATGTGCCAGAAATGACCAGAAACCACGGATGAGCTCATGAGAGACAGCGATGAAGTTTGAAGCCCAGCTTGCTGTCATTGCAGAGAATAAAACACAACCAAAAACATCCCAAATATTAGAATAATGTCATTATGGTTCCCTTACCTATGACAGCTGATGGGCCAGCATGATCTATAATCTTTCTGGGTCTTTTATTAACTTTTCATCACTGTGCTGCCTTTGCAATCCACTGCCTCAGGCAACATCTGAGATTTGAATTTGAAAATGAGATTCACGAAATTAGATATTCTCCATATATATATATATATGTATATACATTTCTTTCTCCAGCTCCAAACTGACTTCAAACAAAGGATTATGAAGGATGAGGTCTTTGCGTCTTTTAACCTTCAGCGAGGAGCTAGCTAACTTTTCAGTCCTTGAGCAGAGGAAATAGCTCTCTGTTCCTTTATTTTTTGCAAAACTATAAGTATTTTTTTTTCTTGGAGCTCCCCATGGAAGGAAGAGCCACCTTGGGTGAGTCTTATGTTTGGGGTCTCATAAAGTTAAGGGAGTCAAGGAAGCTTTGGAGGATCTTCCGAGGGCAAAGAAATCAACGAGGAATTATGCCAGGAGACTGAGCGGATGGGAGTTCAGTTCGACAGGTATTCCCTGGGGGAAGTTCAGCCACGCGAAACCAGGATGTGACCCTTAGTTACTCATGCATTGAAGATGAGGGGACAGAGCTGAGAGACCCCAATAGAGAACGAGAAACAAAAGCATCCTGAAAAGGGAAATTCCAGCTCCTTGGTCTCTGTTCTTGCCACTTGCTCTCTCAGGCTAATTCTTCTTGTCGCTGCATCACTGGAAGAAAAGTAAAAAAATTAATTAATGACTTGAACATTCTCATGGAGACAGAGGTCTCACATCAAGTAGATAACACACCTGATTAATGAGGTGACCTTTCTCCTTTTCATCAACGTTGTGACTCTCCGTGGCCACATGGTGCTTGCGGACTGCCATCTCTGTAATTTGCTTTGCTCCCTGGCGTCGGATCTTGCCCCGCAAATTTAAGACACTGTGTCTACCTCACTGGTCACCCCTGCCCCCAGGGACACCTGGCTGTGTGCCTCTGACACTTTCTCTCTCGCAACCTTGGACTTCCCGGCCGGCCTTGCTCTGCTTCTATCCTTGCTCATGATTTGAATTTTCCCTGAGGTCACCCTGCGTACACAGCCCAGCAGTGCTGCTCAGCCTCCCAAACACTTCATCTCAGTATGGGCCCCACTGAGCAGAGTTTCAAGTGACCTCCCAGACAGTGCTTGAGCAAGTCTGGCCAGTCCATGGATGACTCCCAAAAACCAAGTTGGGGAAACTTCTAGGACCTCAGGGCATGACTGCTGGCTTGTCCAAACTGCTACAACCCACTTAGCAAATACCTGAGTGATATCAGGGTTACATCTGTGAGTGAATCACATTGCTGAGATGTTCCAAAGAATACAAAATCATAACAGAAAGAGGGACATGTCTGGAGATTTGGGGAACAAAATTCCATGGGAATAAGAGTTTTCCACACCAGGGGCTCCATAGCTGAAGTCCGCGTCCTTCGGTAACCCACACGGCGTCCCATGCTTGTCTGCCAATCCAGCCTGAACACATCTGTACAAATATGACCCAGGCTCACTCCAATGGAGCTTGCTCGAAAACTCAAGCAGGGAGCACTTTCCCAAAGCCCGAGGATATCCTATGGAAACTTTATCTTCCCCAAAGAAGTTAAATGATAGAGTGACACTGACAGAGAGTGGTCTCTATGAAATATGTAAGAAGTGGTTTTCATTGTGTTTTATTTAGATATGAATTTTCCTTTCACCAGATTCCAGTGTATCTGATCCAGTGAACTAGAGTTTCAGGAGACCCCAAATCACTGTGGCAAACAAGGTAACCTTTCTAGGATTCCAAATGTTCCTGGTTAGAAGGAGGCCCACGAAGGTATTGATGATGTGACTGACAATTCTTTTAGTTTCTCATGGTAATATATGCATAACACAAAATTTACCATTTTAACTACTTTTAAGTGTGAAGTTCTGCGACAGGAAGTCAAATTCTATTGTGATACAGCCATCACCACCATCCATTTCTAGAACCTTCTTCGTCTTCCCCCAAGGGAATCTCTGTACTCCTAAAACATGAGTTCCCATTCCCTCCTTCTCCCAGCTTCTGGAAACCACCATTGTGCTTTCTGTCTCTATGAATTTGACTACTCTACGTACCTCATATGAGTAGAATTATACAGAATGTGTCCTTTTGCGACTGACTTATTTAACTGACAATTGTTAAGCAATATTTTCCTCAGTCAACTCGTTTGTGTCTTATAAATCCAGATGTATTCTTGGTGTTGTTGGAGGTCAAACATCCCTTTTTTTTTTTTTTCAGCAATACAATCCATTAATAAATTAGCAAACATTTCTTGAATCCCAACCATGTGTTTAGCTGAGATGCTATGTGAAACAGAATTAAAAAAAATAAGTCAGTCAGAAAAAGACAGCTACCATATGTTTCCACGAATAGGTGGACTTTGTGAGACTAAGCAAAAACCAGGGGGAGGGGAAGAGGGGAAAGGAAAAAAAGACACAGAGAGGGAGGGAGATAAAACATAAGAGACTCTCAAAGACTAAGAACAAACTGAGGGGGAGAGGGGTGAGGGAGGGGGGAGAGGGGGTGACGGGCATTAAAGAGGGCACGTGTTGGGATGAACACTGGGTGTTATATGGAAACTAATTTGAAAATAAACTATTATATTAAAAAATATGTCACTATTTTGGCACCTTGACAAATGTCTAATTTTGTAAATCTAGCAGCTAAGTGAACACATGTATATGGACAAACACACACCTACACACAGGTAGACATCTGTCCTTATTACCTCATCTGTGTGGTAATGAAACTTTGAAACAGGTGGTATGAAGATTATTCCTGAAAAATCAATCCGGTTTAGGCAAGTCTAATTGCATTTGGGGACATAGGATTTAGTGAATTGACCTTTCAGAAATTTTCTCCTCGGGTCGGCGGTTTGGGGGAATTTTCATTTAAAAAATCTAAATAAATGTTAATTTTTAAGTGGGAAGTAGGAACTTAGCTCACACATCTATTTCTTGATATGTCTATTCACTTTAGATATTTCATTGTTTCCTGTTAAAAGCAGTCAGCTGTTTGCCATCTGTACCGAACAGCTGCAGTCCCTTCCTATCCAAGCGCAACATTTTATTATAGAGAAATTGGCATATTGTGTTTACCACTTGTTTTTTGCATACTCCTGACCATGGCTAGACAAGTCAGGGGGGGAAAAGAGCCTTCATGTCCCAAGTTCTAACTAGGTCAGGTGAATCCAAGTGACATCACGTGTCTCTTCCTTGCTAAATTGGCATTAACTTACCTTGCCAAGCCCTGGAAGCTTCTTCCATGAGGCATTGTACACCATGTCATTTATGAATAGTTGCAAATGTATAAATATCTGTAGGACTTCCTGTTAAATGTGTTGGATTGAATGCAAATATTTATCTCTGCGTCTCTTGACAACGTATCAAGATGAGAGCAGGGGGAAAAAAGATACAAATCAATAAGGAGAAAGAGAACAGGAAAGAGGACCTCATCAAATAAGAAATGCCAACAAAATTTTGAAATCTGAAAAGAGCTGGGTGAATACTAAGTAATTTATTAGATCCCAGAGAGAATGTTCAGGAGAGGGGCATGAGAAAATAGTCGATCTGATTCGTGGAGGCCTGAGAAGATTTCGGGATTGGGGGCAGGTAGGGACTGTGAAGGGTCAAAGGAAGGACAGGGCTTGAAACAGGACACTTGCTAAAAATCAGCATAAAAGCGAGGTGCCTGTGTGACTCAGGTTAAGCATCCAACTTCAGCTCAGGTCGTGTCTCATGGTTCATGGGTTCGAGCCCCGCGTCGGGCTCTGTGCTGACAGCTCGGAGCCTGGAGCTGCTTCGGATTCTGTGTCTCCCTCTCTCTCTGCCCCTCCCCTGCTCACGTTCTGTCTCTGTCTCTCTCAAAAATAAATAAACATTTAAAACATTTAAAAATCAGCATAAGGGGTAGTGAGCCGTCTTCCAGTTCTTTGCCTCTGGTCCACTAACCTTCCTTCACCCTGGAAGGAAGGAGGAGGTTTTCTCTGGAGAAGTTTAACCTGGAAGGCTCACCGGGAGTACCCAGGTACAGCCGAGAGCATAGGAGGAGAAGGCCAGGTTGCAAACGGGGTCAATCAAGTGAAGAATTCATCATGGGAGCTCCCTGGCTCCCTGAATACTGGCTGCTCCCCTAGAAATCTCATACTCCCCTAGAAAGAGAATGGAAGATTTACCTCTGTAGACAGAAACTCACTGGTCTGGGATGCTCATAGACACTGGCATATGGGTTTTTGCTGTGAAATGACTTGGTCCCCATCTCATTACTCTGTGACAAAGCCTACTGATGAATAAGCAATGCCCAACCAATGCTCGCTCTCTCTCTCTCTCTCTCTCTCTCTCGCTCTCTCTCTCTCTCTCTCTCTCTCTCTCTCTCGCATGCGCGCGCGCGCACACACACACACACACACACACACACACACCTTCTCAGAGCCTCTAAATCCACTTCTCTCTCTCTCTCTCTCTCTCTCTATTTTAAAGAAACATTTTTATTATGCATGGAGTATAATGTTTATTGTAGATAATCTGGAAGAAATATAAAAACATAGAGAAGAAAATAAAACTCCTATATTGCCAGCATCTAGAAATAATCACAGTTTATGTATGTAATCCATGTAGGTAGGCTTTTTCTGTGTATGTATATATCATAACTAGTATCATTTTAGATGGAGTTCCATTTTTATAGTCTTCTATCATCCCTTCTTGACATAACAATATATCATTAACATCTTTCCTTGTCGATAAACAAACTGCAGTAACATTATTCCTTATAGCTGAATAGTATTCTTCAGACGAGTGTAACAATAATTCCTCCTCTTCATCTCTTAATGTTTAACACCTGTATTGTGTCCATTTTTCACTATAATAAACCACAGCAGATTGTGCATAGATCATTGCAAACCTGACTGCTTATTCCCTTGAGATTATTAGAAGTAGATTTGCTGGCTCAAAAGGTATGCTCTTTTTTTTTTTTTTCAGAGCCTTGGTACATACGGCTGAATTGTTACTCTGAAAAAGACCAAAAACCAAAAACCAAAAACAAAAAACAACTCACCAATTTCTAGTCCTACCAGCAATGCATGAGAGTATCCTTTCCTCATTCTTGCCAACGTTTCGAATTGCAACCCGAAAAACAGATGAATAAAAGACAATTTGGTGCTAAACATGACATCTTGTTGTTTTAATTTACATTTGATTGCCAGTTAAACGCTTTTAAATTTTGCTAGGTATTGAAATTTTGCAAATTGATTGTCTGCGACATTTAACCATTTTTATTGAAATAGTTATCTTTTCTTATTGATTTGTTCCTGCTCTTTAGAAACATAAATGCTGACCATCATTCTGTCATATATAACAAATATTTTCTCTGGTTTGGAACTTTCCTGGAGCTTTGCTTATGGTTCTAATCTGAGTTTTAGTGCTCTGATTTTAAATAGAAACAGACGACTAAGGATCGCCAGTCATGTTGAAGAAGGATGCAATGTTAAAACAAACACCAAAGTGTGAAAGCAGAAAAAAGAAACAAAAAGAAAATTGGGAAGAAATGGAGGAAATGAAGGAGAGAAATAAAATTTCAGAAAGTTATGGTAATAGTCTCAAAGTGACAAGATTGCGCATTCATGAAGAAAGAGATGCTTTTTTTTTAAGCGTTTTTATTTTATTTTTGAGAGACATAGAGACAGAGCGTGACCAAGGGAAGGGCAGAGAAAGAGGGAGACACAGAATCTGAAGCAGGATGCAGGCTCTGAGCTGTCAGCACAGGGCCTGATGCGGGGCTCGAACTCACAGACCATGAGAGCATGACCTGAGCTGAAGTTGGCCGCTTAACCAACTGAGCCACCCAGGTGCCCTGAGATGCTTTTTTAAAAAAGGAAACATAGCACGAGAGAGAGAAGGCTAGAATATTAAAAAATGCCTATATATCCAATGGAGCAATTGAAAGAAGGCGCTAGTGAAATATACTACAAAATGGAAGAGAAAGAAAAGTAGGAGAGAAAAGTATAAAATTTAGTTAATAGGAGTCCCACAATAAAAAGAATGGAGAAGACAAAAGGGAACGAATTATCAAATAAAAAGTACAACAAATAAACAAATACCAAGATAACGTCAGATTAAAAAGTGTGCCAAGACCCAGACATAAAAGCAGACAAGAAAGTACTGCTCATGCTTTTTACCCTAGTGAGACAGGAAAGAGTAAAAGAAGAGGGAAGTGAGCAAAAGTGAATACATTTGTGTACATTTCTCAAGACAAATGGGATCCTGGAATGCTAAATAGTATCTAGAAATTACTGTAAACTGAAGTTTTCATAATATAATTCATAATATTAAGCAAACGTCTTTCAAGCACAAAAACAGTAAACAATGATTATAACTGCCTTGAGGAACATTTTATCATTAATTTCCAATAAAACTATGTTTTTAAGTCTGCGGAGCAGCAGATTGATAACGAGTTTATTTAATAGCTCTTGTCAACCATGCTACTTTCCTCCGAAAAACCCAAACCCACGATCGCTGAAGCTCATTAGCCCATTTAATCATTGCGTATCACCGCATGATAGAAAAACTCTTATTTGAAAGAAAGTCGATTCAATTATGACATTTTTTTCTAGAGCAAGAGGTAGAAAATTCAGTACCTGATGATACCTTACACATCTAATAATCAATAAAACTTAGGTAATATTCCAGCTCTGTTTTCTTGAATTTATTATATTATTATTATTATTTTGAGAGAGAGAGAGCATGAGCAGGAGAGAGGGGCAGAGGGAGAGAGGGAGAGAGCAAGAGAGAGAGAAAATCTTAAGCAGGCTCCACGCTCAGCACAGAGCCTGTCACAGGGCTCAATCCCATGACCCCGGGATCATGACCTGAGCGAAATCAAGAGTCAGATGTTCAACTGACTGAGCTCCCCAGGCGCCCTTCTGTTTCCTTGAATTTAAAGTATTAATAGGAATCATCACTGTTATCTTTTATCTTTTGAGTATATCAATAGATAATTAAAAATTACTGGTATGCATACTTGACTTTTATCACTGAAGTTCGATATAGGCTCTTTGCCTTTTTAGCCAGACCGTAATTAGACTTGTCACCTGACTCTCCAGCTGGAAAGAATCATAAACCCACATCATCAAGTAATGTTAAAGAAGAGCTCGCAACAACAAAGATGTTTTCCAAGATTAGCATACCCTGCCAATCATTATTCCTTTCATCGTATCTTTGAGGCTTGGTTATTTCAGATACAGTGTTATCTCGGTTATTCGTTGTTTTGTCCCCTAGAGTCGGGTCCTGTAATTCTTTGAAAGATGGGCAGAGGACACAGAAGAGTGTCAGAAGAATAGGGGTTAGTGGATGGATGGAGAAAAAAATCCCAGCAATTTTCATCTGAGACATCTCTTCTGAGTCACTCCTGCTTCCCCGGAAGAGGCTCCGAGAGGACCTCGCTCCAGCATCCAAAGACTGTTTACAGCCAGGCAGTTCTTAAATGAGGCTGCGTTGGAACTGTGTCACCCAAACCCTTAGTTACAGGTGTCTGTGGTTAACATTTGGAGCCCATCAATCTGGGAGATGTTAGGAGTCTGTGTTTACTAATTGCTGAACCAGTTTGGATGCCCAGCAGCCTTCCTGCCTGAAACACTGCGTTCTACATTCAAATGGGCCCCATTCACTTTCCCCCATACCAATACGTTCTCCCCACTACAGCCTCCTGCCACCCCCTGATGACTTCTGTCTTCTGCTCCTGTTCCCCATCTGGCCTGGCAGAGTGAGCACAGTCTCTAAGGCAGTATTAGCAGTTTGTTTGTTTGTTTGTTTGTTTTTTACAGAAGCAAATCCCTAGAACAACTAGCAACGAAGGAATATGTCTATTTTCCTCCCAGATATTTGGGCTGGGAAAGACGAAAAACATGCTCTGTTATTGCATGCTTCAAAGGTGTGAGCCCTGTGCTTGAAACTTTACGTTTATAATACTATTTCATCAAAGCAACAATACTAGGTAGCATTCCATGCTAACTCAGGAGCCTGAGACTAAGGGGGGCTGAGTTGTGGCCTTGAGTCACAAGCTAGTCAGTGGAATAACAAGAAGGAATTTGCTAATCAGGCCCGCCTGGCTCGAAAGTTGGCCCCGCACGGTCCCAGACTCTGAGCATTAACAACTATGTGGCTGATGGGAGCCATGAGGGCAAATGGCAAGGCTGTTATTATGCACCATGAGGTTATTATGCAAATGAGGTAATGCACTTGGAAGGCCTATGTTACTATCAAGTGCTATACAAATGTTATTACCATGTTTAAGGTCATATTTATTACCTCTTTGCTGGGGTGGGACTACACACATCAGAGAATAGCCAAATACTGAGAATCGTCAGTCTCCAGGGAAGCAAGATTCAGATTGTGACAAGCCTCCTTCTCGACAGAACAGAGACATGCCCCCAAGGCACAGTACAGTTTCTCGAAGATAAGTCTGAGCTTCAAGTAAACCAGAATACCTTTTTTTTTTTTTTTTTTTTTTTGCTGTCTCTCACACCTTTGATTCCACTCCCCCCGCTCCCACTTAGCTGTAGAAAGGGCCACTGAATTTGATTCATAGTCCAAGCTAACACATCAGCCTAAGGGCTGTGTAACAAATGCCATCAAAGAATATGACTGGTTTATGGTAAAATGTTATTTTAAAAGGTTAATATTTCTAATATCTAACCAAGACTTAAATGTCATTAAAAAAATGAAAACATTTAAATTGATATATATTTGAATAAACCAGTGTGGTGCTATATATCATGAAATGTATACATAGAGTTATGGAGAATTATCCAGAACTTGTTGGTATATGAAAGAAAGAAAGAAAAAGCCAGCTGCAAAATTAGAAGCATAGGATGATTCCATTAATATATTTTAAATAATCCCCTCAAAATACTTAGACTATATATGTATGTACATACCAATGTATATCTATGTACACGTAATAAGAACAGTGGCTGAAAAGTTGCGCAGCTTAACCTTAGCGATAATTATGTTAGGGAATAGGAAGGAGGGAGGAAGCCTGGAGGGAGGAAGACTTTCACAGCTTGTATATTTCTGTATTGTTCAAAGTGTGTGCAAGATGGAAAATGTATGTATTATTTGTGTAATTAAAAAATTGCAGTAAAATTTAAAATTGTAACTCATTAGTTACAAAGAAACCTAATTAAAATGGAGGCTATATTTCATTGTTCAAATGGCCAAGATTTTTTTAAACAAAAGGGAATACATTATTGGAGATACAATTTTTTTAAAAAATTCAAAACTAAGTAGCATAGATTTCTATAATGAAAGGGCCCACCTAGTAGCAGCTGAATGAATGAATTAATACATAGATAGATAGATGATAGATAGGTAGATTCCTTCAAGGCAGATTGTCATGAATTTCAAAATACCATTAATAAAGCGAAGATTCTAAAAACTTCTGGAGAAGGGAATAAATGTGATGTGTGTAAATTCTGGAATTAGAATGGCATTGGGTTACTTAAAAGCAAAAAATAGAAGCTAGAAGGCAGTGGAGCATCATCTTCAAAGTTATGGAGGATTTTTCAGCTTGCAATTCTATACCCAGCCAAACTATCAGTCATGATGGTGATGAAAAATTAAAGACATTTTCATGTGCACCACGGTTCAAAACTCTACCTCTCATGCACTTTTTCTCAGAATGCTGCTGAATGATATGCTTCATCTAAACAAAGGAATGAAAATAAGAAAGACTAAGGCATGAAAATCAAAAATAAATTATATAAATAGATAAGTACATAAAATAAGTAAGTAAACAATCAAAAGAAACAGAATGCAAGGGAGGCAAAGGGAACCCCCAGGATGATTGCCATGGTACGTATCTGGACAACAGATGTGCACCTGGCCTCTCAAGCAATCAGTGACACTAGAACAGAATAATAAGAAAGTCTGCATGATGTTTTTTTAGGGAAAACAAATATAACTCGCAGATTATTTGATGCATTTAGCAACATTGGAAGTTATAGGCAAGTTTGAGATGAAGACATGACGTGCCCATAGGAAACTGAGCAAACAACAAAACCAAAAAATATGCAATTAATAAATATGTAAAAATAAAATGTACATGCAAAACAATTAAATTTAATCATAGTGTACTCCTGTCTCAGCAGAAAAGAATATTTATGTAATAAATAATCATTGCTACACTGACTCTTAATTTAACCAAAAATTGTGATTTTATTCTCATGGGAGAATTGCAGGAGGAGTGATGGTAGAAGCCATTGGGAGAAGAGTATTAAATCCTCAGCTGTCATCATACACGGTCACCAATTTTGGCCAAAAGCTGATGAATCTCGAGTGAATATTGAGGCATATAAGTTTGAAGCATGGAGGTAATCATGTAAGGAGATAGTCACAGGTTGGAAAAGTCTCTCATTGGGAGTAAGTCTCTTGAGTCCGGAAGCATGGGCAGGTGTCTGCTGTCTCCTCCAAGCTTTGTATTTAACTTTGTATGTATATGTTGGTACTAGTTTGGTAAAAAATTTAAGTTAGTTTAGAGCAACTGAAGTCACCACCACCACCAAAAAGTCCAATAATGGATTCATGTGTTTTCATATAATAGAACATTAAACCATCTTTAACATGATTTGCACATTTAAATAATTTTTAATGATAGACAATGCTCACGAGATGTGACAAATTTTTTAAAATATCAGAGTACAAAAGTATATTTGGCATATGGCCCCATGCTAAAATAAATCCCGGGAAGAAATACATACAAGCAGAGATTAGCTCTCAGGGTGGGATTATAGTGGTTATTATTTTATTATCTACACTCTCCTATATTTCCAAGTGTTTACACAACAAGCATATGTTAGCTTAATGAAAATTAAGAGTTGTTTTTTTTTAAGGATATGGTGGCTCTTCATCGAGTAAATGCCTATTCTTCTATAGCTCTGCCAGGGTCCAAGCTAAAGGAGGTAGTTCAAAATGTAGGAGGGGGGTTTCCAGTTGAACATAAGGAAATAAGTGTCCCTAAATTCTGGAACTGCTAGCTGGGGAGGTCAGAAAACAAAGCAAGATAGACAATGATCTTAGAATATCAGTGCTAGAAGGAAACACCAAGATGACCAAGGTAATTGCCTGTAGATGAGGAAATTGTGTGTCATAGAGTTTATGTGACCGGCCTATTGTCACAAAGCTGTCAGGAGGCTGAGGCACGGGGTGGAACGCCAGCCTGTACTTGCCTGTCCTCCGTGAAGTGACTTCGATATAATTTAAAGGTCTAGAACTGGACTCTGTAAATCTCAGTTCTTCTTTGGTTTCTACCCTAGCTCTTTTATCCTTTCTTTCCTGGCTTCTCCATAGAATGTTATAGTATAAAAACACAGGCCATCATCTAAGAGTTTGTCTTTTTGACTTCCTGTGTGGCTATGTCTTATAGATTGTCTTCTCTTTGGGCAACAGCTTCCTCAAGCAGCCACTGGCTTCTGCAAGCAGGGAGTGCCCAGTATATGCTGTGGACCAGCCTTCTCCGTACACACACCCCACCAACTTTTAAAAATCAAATTTGGTGAACCAGGTTTTAATTTTGTTTTACCTTATTCTGTTTGAGTAATCGAATTTAAGCACACGTTTCTAGCTAGGTGCTTTCCCTCTAACTCGTCATTCTGGTGGAACACACTCTGGTTTTTAGCTTTGTAAAACCGGCTCAGGTTTGGGAACGGACATTAAAACAGCTCATTGGCCACATGACGTCTAGTCCAACCAGTGGCTGAGAGAATTTATGAACAAAGGGTTGAATTAGTGAATTTCCTTGTTCTTACTCCATTAGTTTTGTCTCAGGGAGCCCTGAGCACAGACTTGGACTGGTATGGAGGTGGTATATTTAAAGGCTCCTTTTTTTAAAAAACAAATTTTTTTTTTAACGTTTATTTATTTTTGAGACATAGAGACAGAGCATGAGCAGGAGAAGGGCAGAGAGAGAGGGAGACACAGAATCCGAAGCAGGCTCCAGGCTCTGAGCTGTCAGCACAGAGCCCGACACGGGGCTCGAACTCACAGACCATGAGATCACGACCTGAGCCGAAGTCGGCCGCTCAACCGACTGAGCCACCCAGGCGCCCCTAAGAGTCTCCTTAATAGAGATAGGGCGATGTCAGTGTTAAAAGTCAAATGAATTGGGTCCTGAAAGTCCACGCCAAGGACCACACTGCCCTTCCTCCTCCTCCCTTCCCTAGTCCTTTGTATTCATTAGTAAACAGCAATTTATTTCATGTCTGCTGTGCCGGACAGCTCAACAGACGGAGGCAACAACGAAGCACATATATTGGGTAGACAGGAAGACAATCCCCTTGTTCTCAGGGGGTTTACATTTCTTTATAGTTCATTTCGTAACCCTATCCCTGCACATACTGAGTGCACAGCAATGACATCTAGTAGGATGCATGTATATATATGTGCGTGTTTGTTTATATCTGTGTATATATATGTAGTTGCCCGTATGTTCATATATACAAGTGTCCTATCCTGTTCTATCAGAACACAGGCAATCAGACCAGTGTAAGAATGGCATCAACCAGACATGTAAGAACGAGGGGACAGCCGTTAGGAGAGCAGAGTGCACACTTGAGAAGGTCTATGACCAGAGAGAGTGGGGTCGTGGTGGGGAAGAGAGCAGGGCGGGGATGAGAGTGCTCTAATAAAATTTTGACAGGGCGAAAGATGACTTGATGAGGTATATAATTTTTTTCAATAAGTACAAAGAACTAAAATACAGTAATGTTACTTTATTCCAAAATTTCTCTTCTTTTTTTAAAAAAAAATATTTACTTAAATGCAAGTTAGTTAACATACAGCGTAGTATCGGTTTCAGGAATGGGGCCCTGTGATTCAGTACTTACATATAACACCCAGTGCTCATCCCAACAAACGCCCTCCTTAATGTCCGTCACCCACTTAACCCATACCCCCACCTACTTCCTTCCCAGTAACCCTCAGCTCGTTCTCTGCATTTAAGAGTCTCTTATGGTTTGCCTCCTTCACTGTGTTTGTCTTATTTTTTCTTCCTTTCCTCTAGGTTCATCTGTTTTGTTTCTTAAATTCCACATCTGAGTGAAGTTGTATGATATTTGTCTTTCTCTGATTTATTTTGCTTAGCATAGTACACTCTATTTCCATTCATGTTGTTGCAAATGGCAAGATTTCATTCTTTTTTTTTTTTTTCAAAGAAACACAGACACTGATCTTAAGTCAATGGGAAGGTTTAGACTCTTTAATAAGCCTATTTTTTAAAAATGTTTATTTATCTTTGATAGAGAGGCAGAGAGAAAGAGGAAGACTGAGAATCCAAAGCAGTAACAGTGCGGAGTTGGATGCGGGGTTCGAACTCACAAATCATGAGATCACAACCCGAGCCTAAGTCAGACGCTTAACCGGTTAGCCACCCGGACACCCCATCATTTTTTGACTGCCAAGTAATATTCCAATTTCTCTTATTTTCTTAACTTCTGTGATAATAAGAATAGTTCTGATATGACTGACATCTTACATAAAACACAATACGGGTGAATAAAATATCACATTTTGATCTTTGAAGCAGAGCTGATAACTGATACAAGAATGCGGAAAAGGGAAGCTGTTTCTGAGTTGCGTGTGGGTGTCCAAAGAGGTCATAATACTTCTGACTAAAAACTCTTACATATTTTTATTTGCCATCAGATCATTGAAGAGTTTCTGAGAGTATAGAGCTGTGGTCACTGTGGCTATACTAAATTTCCTCGGAGGACATCGGCGGGACCCTGGTAGTTTCTGTGTGTCATATGATCTTTTATCTACATATTTGTTTCTGGCATGTATCAAAAGTCACTGGTGATTTAATTAAAAGTAAAAAGGTCTCATTGGTGCTGACTCTTCACTCTGGTGAGGATTAATTTTTCTGTAGGGTGGAGGGGGTAGGAGGGCATTGACTGGATGGATGACAAGAGGAAGCCTTGATTCTGCACTGCCAGCTTTATCATCCCAGCCCCTTTCTCCTACAAGGGTAGGGAGTGAAAATTAGGAAATCGAAATAACACAGAGTTCATGAAGGGGATATGGAGTCCCTGGAGGTCCTTCAAGTTGACAAGCCCTCTTTCCCAGGTACGATCAAAATAAGAATCTGTCATTGATATGTCTTGGAGACTGACATAACAGGGCAAACACGGTAAAACCTTGGATTGTGAGTAATTTGTTCTGTGAGTGTTCTGGGACATGAGCAAACATTTCTAATAAATTTTAACTTGATAAACTAGTGATGTCTTGTAATACGAGTAGTATGTGATGCCGAATGTCACCTGATCACAACTGAGCCAATGGTTCTTCTCTCTCTCTCTCTCTCTCTCTCTCTCTCTGCGAGATTGTGGGTGATCATCTCCCATGCTTGGATGCTCTGTTTCAGGCTGCAGAGTTTGGCAGGAATCAGCGAGTTTTCAGAATGTTGGAAGGTGCCCACAACTGGCACTAGTGTATTTTTTGTCACTTCCAAGCACCTATGGACAGTCCTTTACTTTTCTGTACAAGTGTAAGTTCAGGAATGCTTTGCTTCATTCTAGGTCAGGCTGCCTGCAGATACAGACCCTTTCCTCTGCTGCCTTACTGCCGGTTACATTCAATACCATATATGACAAGAGTTTATTAATACTGTACTGTATCCAACGTCCATGCAAGCATATACAGTGGTCCCCATGCAGAAAAGGATCTCATTGAGCCCATAGAGAGCAATGATTCCACCCTTCATAATAACCCTCCTCTCTTTTGTCTCCCTCACACCAGCCACGAAGGTTCTCAAAGATAAGTTCAGGTTAATTTGTTTATTTTTCTTTATATTTTGTATTTTCTTTATTATTTTGTATTATGTTACTGTATTGTAATCTTTTTATATGAATATTTTTGGGTGCTGGAACGAATCACCTGCATTTCCATTATTTCTTATGGGGACATTCGCTTTGATATACAAGTGTTTTGGATTACAAGCATGTTTCTTGGAACGAATCATGCTCACAAACCAAGGTTTTACTGTACCCTTTACTGCTAGAGTTTATGTTTATATTTTATTTTTTAATGTTTTTAGCGTTCATTTTTGAGAGAGAAAGAAAGCACGCGTGCAAGAGGGATAGCGCCAGAAAGAGGGAGACAGATGATCCAAAGTCCCCATCGGGGGGCTCGAACTCATGAACCTGGAGATCATGACCTGAGCCAAAATCAAGAGTCAGCCGCTTAATCAAATGAGCCGCCGAGGCGCCCCAGTGCTCGAGTTTAATGAGTAAGGAAAGGAAGTATGGCTGGTGAAAGAAAGTGCCCAATGAATGAAACCTGCTAGAGTAATAAAATTAAGTCTGGCAACAATAATAGTAGTAATAATAAATACTGGTATGAGCAGTAGTGGTAGAAGTAACAAGGCTGGCATTACGGAATGCCAGGTATATTACTTACCTATTTGCTGAGTTGATCGGCGCACAGTGTAGTAATTAGGCAGCAAATCTATTTGTTTAGAACAACTCAGGAAGTTTCTTGACTGGATTAATTTGATATCTGACTTCATCAAATGGGCCCTTTGAGTAAAAGAGGATTCCCAAATTGCACATTGACTCCTTGTTTCCTTCCTACCAGCTGCGAGATTAAGAACCACAAATAACTTCCACGTGGACAGCAGTGAGTCGGAGACCTCTTCTTGGGGCACCCACCCCATGACGGGCACGGCCAGCCCCCCAGAAATCTCTGCCTATCTGATAGCCGGGCCTCTCCGCAGGGACGACCTTCTTCCCCAGGGCTTCCTCCTACACCCCTGCCCTCTGCCCTCTGTCCTCCTACCTTCTAGGGCAAAGCATCCTACAATCCAAGACTGTTTCTGGGCTTATCAGTGTCCCCCCCTGGGGGGGCCCAGCTCTCTAGTACTGTTTGCTCTGAACAAGCACACTCTGTACTGGGCTAGCTGCTGTCTACCAGACGTCCCCCTCAGCTTCCTTCCTAGGCTGCGCTCCGTGCAGGCCCCTCCCTCCACAGGTTTCCTGGCTCCGCCCTCCTCACTGTGGTCTCCGCTGCCTTGTGGCTGCCTTGCACCCACTGCCTTCCGCCCTGCTGCAGGGACCAAAGTGCCCCGACCCACCCACGCCTCATGGGGGTAAAAGAAAGCCATGGAAAAAAACACAGGCTTGGAACCTGGGAGGCCTCAGTCGGAGTCCTGACTCTGCCCCCTTCAAGATGGGTGACCTTAGGCAAATCTCTAGTGTGCAACATTGGATGGTTCTAAGGATGAAACGGTAATGCCAGTACAGAGCAGCATTTAGCACAGACTAGGTTAGTTTCCTTTTTGCCCCCACATAGTCAAAATCTCACTTCGGTCTCAAAGGCTTCACCAACGCTGCTGTTTTTACTTCTTTGGTTCCATCTATAAATTTCTAACAACTTCCTGGCGCCATTTTGTTTTCTGAATAAACGCTACAGTTTGGGTCGTATATGTAATTTATACGTTTTTGCTGTCATTGTGTTTTATTTCCTTGTCATTGAGTTTAACTTATGAGTTCCAGAGGCAGTTGTATTTACTTGTTCAATATATTAAGTGGTTTATTTATTCTGTTTTTACCCCATGCAAAATACTATGGGAGATAAACGATGAATAAAATCTAAACGAGCCTTGTCTTCAATGAGCTGTTAGTTCAGAAATGCATGTATAGACCAATATGTACATATTTAATGGATTTCTAAGGATAAGTCCTACCCGAGTGGTCCAGGGAGTAAGGAGAAGGAAACATCATTTGCTTCAAGGGAGAGAGAACAGATGATTGTGCCTGGTAAGTTAGGGGGGCAGGAGTATCAGGTCTGTAGCTGGAGTTTTTTTTTTTTTTTAAGTCATGAGAATAATTCAACATGAGACATGTTGAGAAATGACTAGGGATCCTCTATGGCCAGAAAAAGAGTGGTGGGCACAAGTGATGGGAAGTGTGTCTGGAAAGATGGGCTGAGGGCAGATCGTCAGGGGCATGGATGCCAACAGGAGCAGAGTGAGCTATTAAGTGTAGGTGAATGGAGGGATTATAGGATGATATGAGATTTTTCTTTATGACAATCAACTTGCTTTTAGCAGACAACTAGGATTGGAAAGGAAAGCTCTAAGCGGGGTGGAAACTATTTGGAATGCAGTGGATCCTTGAACAACACCGGGGTTAGGGGTGCTGACGCCCCACAGTTGAAAATTGATGTGTAACTTTTGACTCTCCCAAAACTTAGCTACTAATATCTTCTCGTTGACCAGAAGCCTTCTTGATAACATAACCAGTTGATTAACACATATTTTGTACATTATGTGTATTCTTTTCTTTTTAAGTTTTTATTTATTTTTGAGAGAGATGGAGACAGTGTGGACAGGGGAGGGGCAGAGAGAGAGGGAGAGAGAGAGAATCCCAAGCAGGCTCCATGCTGTCAATTCAGAGCCTGTTGTGGGGTTCGAACTCATGAAACCATGACCTGAGCCAAAACCAAGAGTCAGATGCTTAACCGACTGAGCCACCCAGGTGCCCTGTCTGTTTTGTGTATTCTATACTGTATTCTTACAATAAAGTAAGCTAGAGAGAAGAAAACATCATTAAGAATTCATAAGGGAGAGAAAATACATTTGTAGTATTGTACTGTATCGGAAAAATCTGTGTGTAGGTGGAGCTGCACAGTTAAAACCCACGTTGTTCAAAGGTCAGCTGTACTATGGAAATAGTCTCTCATTCAGGCAATGGGAGCTGAACCAGGGTGCTAGCAATGAAGTAGAAAGAAAGTAAAAGGATGGATGCTTTCAGACATTGGTGACAATGGACCAATCAAATTTGGCAACTGACTTGTTCAGTAGAACGTACGTTTGTATCATCCGTGCAAGGTGTCCACAAACTTCCAGTTCAAGTCCCTTCCCTATCCCATTATTTCTGGGGCACTCCATGCAAGCCATCTCTTTCTCTATCCACACATGTAAATACATGCAACAGAAACTCGATGCGACATGGTTGGCCCACAGCATATAGGCTATTCCTCTGCCTCTAGCACAACATCAGACTTCTCTGAATTTGATTATGATAGTTTGGAATTCCCTGCAGAGGAATCATGTTAAACCCCCTGAACCCTGGCTTTGTTCCCTGGAGCCAGGAGCCTGGAGCCTAATGCGTGCTGTCAAAGGAGAGGGTTTGAACTCATGGGGACACTTCCTGTCCTTTTTGCCGCTGCTGCTGGTGTGTGTGTGTGTGTGTGTGTGTGTGTGTGTGTGTCTGTGTGTGCGCATGTGCACGTGTGAATGGCCCTCCCCAAAGAAAGTCTAGTTACTTTTCTCAAGTGCGGGGGAGAGCCCATACTCCAGTCTGGCACACTCAAGAACTGGTTCCTTGATGGCTCACAACACAAAGCAGACTCTTCTCATTGCCTCGGAGCTCCATCCCTGAGGCACAGATCCTTTGTGGGTTAACACTGGAAAGGAGGCACAGAAAATGGGGCAACAAGAACAGAAAAAGAGAGAAGAAAAGGAGGAAGGTAGAGGCTTGGGGGGCCCAGGAGAAGGGATGGAGGAAGAGAGAGGGAAGGGGAGAAAAGCAGAGGAGGAAAAGGCAGAAAATGCTTGCATGACCAGTGGAGGAGTTGGTCACGTTTGGAATAGAGAGAAGGTGCTGAGGAAGGGGAGAACCTGAGACCTTAGAGATGGCGGGAGGCCATGTCCTGTCACCTCTGCTCTCTGGATGGTGCACCTTTGCATTCTTTTGTATTTCTCCTTCATAATTGCCCTATTTCTCATTTCTCCCTGTTCTCTTTGCCCTCTTTTCTTCTTTCTCTTTACTCATAATTTAGTCCTGTGAATTCCAGGCTTTTTCTGCTTGATCTATGACTTGAGATTTGAAATAAAATGCCTGAACAATGAAGCAATAAATGTGCCCAAAGAGCATGCCCATCAGCCTAAGACAGACAGACAGACAGACACACACACACAGACACACACACTGCCCTTCTCCAGCACCGATTCTATTTGGTACACTTGTTCGGAGCTGTGTAGCTGAAGGTAACCCCCTGTCGACAGAGCTGCCTTGATCTTACCAAGCACACTCTCAACTGCCTCTGACTCCCATACAGCCCCAGGCATCACTCCCCCCGTCACCGCCAACGACACATTCCAATATGGTCTCCCTGTCATTTCTAGACCCCCTTCTTCTGGCACAGTGACCGCTCCTCACGATCCCTCAGGAAAAACATAATTCATCTGCCATCATTATGGGTCAGGCTTAAGGAGTTACAGGCTTGTGTTGGTGAACTGGAGAAGTGAAGATTAGGCTTGAGGCAGAGTAATTTCACCCATTTCCATGTTCACTGCAAAGTCTGTGTTTGCCCCACATACAAAGAACTCCTGGCAGGTGTTACTGGGAGTGAGGAGATATGGCAGGTGATGTCAGGGAGAAATATGTTTTACTTAATGGAGACACCAATTGATACATGCCTTTATGACTCGTTTGTCAAATAAACATCCATTGAATACTTGCTATGTCCCAGCATCTATGCCAAGCCTGTTGAATATAAAAATAAATTGATATAGACCCTGCCCTTAAGAAATGTACAGCTAGGATAGACAGAGGTGAACACAAAAAACTAAAACACAATATAGGGGAGAGTGAAAATCTGTGAAGGCTAGAAGTTACTGGAGCTGGGTCTTGAAGGAAGAGTGGCTACTCACCTAATATGAAGAAGGGGACTCCAGGCAGGTACAATGTACAGGTACAATGTACTGGATCATACGAGAGCCTGGGGTATTTACAGATGAAGGGTATGGTCACTGTGGTTCTGTCACAAGTGTGTGTGAGTGTGTGTGTGTGTGTGTGTGTGTGTGTGTGTGTGTGTGGTGGGGGAAAAGACAAGAACAGAGGATAGAAATCTAGTTAGGGGTCAAGTTATGAAAGGAGCTGTATGATGAATCCCCCTGGGATGTGTACTGAAGACAGATGACTTGGTGAAGAGTTAAGAAATCTTAGGTTGTAACATAAGTGGATCTCAAGTCTGGAAATCACTACAAAAGGAAGACTTATCCTGATACTCCTGACACCAAATGTGGGGGAGATTGTTTTCCCCACATCGACCAATTTTCTGACCCTCCAGACACTGAACTCATTTCTGGTACTAACTACCAGCATTCGTGTTAGGCTCCACGGACACTCAGTTCTATAAGGCTGCCCTCCCTTCAGATGCCAGTCACAACTAATGGGTCCCTAGGCTACTTGTACTTCTGTCCAACTTGGCTACGAAGTCAAGGGCTCCCACCCACTCTCTACCTACTTTATATAAGTTGCTGGAATGGTTCACAAATTCAAGGAAACATTTGCCTTTGTTTACAAGTTTATAAACGGATATAGATGAACATCCAGATGAAAAGGTACCTAGGGTGAGGCCCAGAAGGGTCTCACATGCAGGAAATTCTGTCCCCTCCCCATGAAGTTGGGGTGTGCCACACTCCCAGCCCATGAAAGTGTTCACCAACCTGGAAGCTCTGAACCCCATACTTTAGGGATTTTTATGGAGGCTTCATCATGTAGACATGACAGATGAACTTAATCACCAGCCCCTCTTCTCTTCTTCTCTTAATGGAGGATGGAAGGTGGGGCTGAAAGTTCCGAGCTTCTAATCATGGTTTGGTCTTTCTGCTAACCTATCCCCACCCTGAAGCTCTCCAGAAGCCCGCCAAACCTCTCCTTGTTAGAACAAAAGATGCTCCCATCATTCAGAAAATTGCAAGAGTTTTAGGAGTTCTGTGTCAGGAATTGGGGGCAGAGACCAAATATCTATTTCTCATAATGTCACAACAGTGCTTCACACAACAGAAATGGAAAGAGTAAGTTTAGGGCTAGAGATGGCAACCTGTTTCTGTAAAGGGCCAGATCACAAAAATGCTAGGCTTTGTGGGCCATTTAGTATCTTTAATAATTATTCCTGTCCGTCATCATAACATGAAGACAACCAGAAATGACACATTAAAACAATGAGCATGGTTGTGTTCCAATAAAACTTAATTTATAAAAGCAGGCTGTGGGCTGGATTTGATCCATGGGGCATAGTTCCCTGACCCCTGAGTTAGGAGAACATTTCAGAACAAGAATTGTAAAGGTTTTTAGGTGTTCCCCTATGTATGATGAGAGATTGTGCCATTGTCCTGGTCCTGGGGAAGTTCCCGTGCTCCTGGCTTCTTCAGGGCTGTCTGAGCGAGGTCGGCCCCACGGTCGATGGGCACAGACTTCTGACATCTAGTGCTGTGGATGTATATCCTCCCAAGGTTGAAACCTTGGAGATCCAAGGAAGTAGTGGCGAATAGCACCGGCCCCTCTGTCAGAAAGCCCCTGGTTGGGATCCGATGCGAATTTAGGGGAGTTACTTAACCTTTCCAATTTCCAGGTGCCTCATTTGTACATTGAGGATTTTTTAGGACTTTCCTCAGGTGGCATAAAGATTAAACGAGGTGATATTTGAAAAGCCTATTTAACACAGACTCCAGCTTATATGAAGTGCTCCCTGAACATGGATCACTGGCATTGCTTTTTACTCGTTTAGGAGATCCCTGGCTCGTGGAAGTACGGGGGGTTCCGCTGCTCTCAGAAGTCATGAATAATCCAGAGAGACGCTGCTGAGAGCTCATAGGGCCTGATATCAATCTCAGGAAAAAAATCTGATTATGTCAGGCTGGGGGCGAGGCACTTTCTATGCCTTCCCTCCTTTAATATTCAACAAAGTCCTGGAGACAAAGGTATTTTCTCCCTCCATTTCTGCTTATGGTAAACCAAAGCTGAAGGACGCTGGAAAACCTGTTTCTGTGAGTCAGTATGGCTACCCTGGGGCCCCAACCCAGGTCCACACAGAACAAGTTTACTCTTTGTTTCTATCTCCTCATGTGGTTGTCATTATTTATGCCCAGGGATTAGTACCGCTATATCCTATTGGTACGAGGCACTCCCTAGAGTCTATAAAGATATTAGAAGGCAGTGACCCTTGTAAACATCTCCGTGTCTTTCATCATATCCAGTCGAGTGCCTTGTGCATGGTAGAGATTCTTATATTTTTATTGAATGAAAATATCTGTCTTCTACCCATTCCTCCTTAGACCCTTCCTCCCTCCACGAGCAACCTCTCCCCTGCCGTGGGACCCCAAACATGGTAAGCTGAGGCACGAAAGCTGCAGCCTCAGTGAATTTAAAGGCAGGGTGGAGGGGACCCTGTATGACAAGGGGTCTGAACAGGAGCCCAGATCTCAACCTCTACCTCCGCATCTGCCCTGCCGGGGAATAATACCCGAGTATTTGCTTCTTGCTCCTCCATTGCTCTACTTTTTGGGAGAAAGGCTTTCTGGAATTGCCAGAAATCCTTTGCTCTAATCCTCTGGCCTGTCACGAAGTGGGTGAATAGTATTTGTCGGCACGAGTGTCTGATACTCTGTTCTCCTGAAGTCCCCTAATTGGGTAGGTCACAAAACGTAGATGAACTCTGAACATTTTTCCACCTTAATCCAGACCTCTGAACTACTAGATCTTTTTTCATTGTAATTTACCATGAAGAAAGAAATATATGACTGCATAAGGGAGGTATTTTAACTTAGAAAATAAAGTTCAGTTAAATGGCCATGGTTTCCCTGAGCTCAGCTTCTATTTTAAAACAAACTGTCTTTGGTTGAATAACAAGAAAATCGTGCTCGGATTTAACTCACTCCGCCTTCCACCACGTCCCTTTGGTCACATTGGTTTAGTTACCACCCAAGTGGCCTGGACAGCGCTTGAAGGCCCAAAAACAAATGTATCCAAATAATTCCCCTTGTAGTTTATCTGATGCTACAGTGAGGCCCCGTCGTAGCAAAGGAGATGCATGGGGTATTTCCAGAGAACATTGAAGACAGTACCTTAAACTCTGAGGTTACAACTAGGGCCCCTTTTATTAGTGTTTGAAGGTGATCTGGGGTTTCCCCTGTGTACAAGTGTGGGAACAGGTAGGGAAGCCACAAAGCAGAAGAGGGCCGTGTAGGAGTGGTGAACCACTGAGCTTCAGCGGGGCCCTCCTACACACAGGTGAAGAGTCAACGATTATGGAGCTCAGAGATAAACTTCTTCTTTTTTTTTTTTTTTACATTTTTTTAATAGCTTTTATTTATTTTTGAGAGAGAGAGACAGTGCAAGTGGGTGAGGGGCAGAGAGAGAGAGGGAGACCCAGAATCTAAGCAGGCTTCAGGCTCCGAGCTGCCACACAGAGCCCGATGCGGGGCTCAAACTCACGAACTGTGAGATCGTGACCTGAGCTGAAGTCAGATGCTTAACCGGCTGAGCCACCCAGGCGCCCCCAGAGATAAACTTCTGCACAAACAGACCAGTGGGGCAAGTTGTCGCGGCAGTTAACATTTTAACATGCACAAACCAGGGTTTTCATTTCTGTTCGTGTTTTTAGTGGTGCAGGGGGATGGGTGGAGTTAGTGGGGCAGCCTCCGGAGAGGGTGATGGACAGGTTTGAGAGCTCGACTTTGAGGTCTGGGGGAGTCTTTAATTTTCTCAACATGTACACAATGCACAGAAGTCCCACTTCACCACAATTCCTACTTTGCCATTGTTTGTTGATTTGTCAACTGCTGGAGGCTCTCGGGTGGACTGGATCCTGACTTCTAGACCTCAATGTACAGGATAGAGAATGGCCACTCTTTCTGTCCTCTTTGCGCGCCTAGATCCTCATAAATAAGTCTCAATTAACCACCGTTCCTGTGACCTACAGGAACCCCCTGCTGATCTGGCTCTGTTAATAGAGTGTGTGCCTGCACTGGAAGTAATTAAATGGGCTGAGTGCAATCGTCAGAGCTCCGAGGGCCAAAATGCTATCTTTTGCCAGGGCAAGAGTAATAGCTCCTTTGTTGGCAACATAATGAAAGACACAGGTGGGAAGAAAACCCATTCAGCAGCACAGATAACTTTGGTGTACCTGGGATTTGTTATAAATGTATTTCGATGGCTCATTGTGTCAGGAAGAATGTTGTCTTATCTTCAGGACTATTCAGCAGCACAGAGGAAATAATCCCAGCGTGACATTTGTTTAGCTAGATGTGGGTCCCGAATAGGAAGGATGGGAGTTTCACGTGGACCCTAGTGTTTCATTGACAGAATTTCCTTCGTCAGTTTTCTGGTCTTGCCTGAACAACCTGTACAAGTGGCTCGATGGGGCTGGGCACGGCTGGACGTCTTTCTTGCAGAAAGACAGACCTGAGGGCTATCATCCAATGATGATCGCTTTCAGCCCTGAGACTTTTAAGTGACATTTTACTCAAAATAAAAGGGACCTTCGCCCCCAAAATGCTGGGAGGTGTTCTTCACCATGCTGCTGTGCTTCCAGTCAGGAAGGTCACCCAGGAAACAATCCGTCAATTCTTCTTATTCTTTTCCATTTTAACAAAAAAGCTTATTTGTTTCTTTTTTGAGAGATAGAGACAGAGAGAGAGAGTGTGTGTGTAAGTGGGGGAAGGGCAGAGAGAGGGAGAGAGAATCCCAAGCAGGATCCACACTGCCAGTACAGAGCCTAACGTGGGGCTCTATCCCACAAACCAGGAGCCCATGACCTGAGCTGAAATCTAGAGGCAGGCACTTAACTGACTGAGCCACCCAGGTGCCCTATTTTCCAATTGTTTTTAAAAAAGTATTTCTCCTGTCTTTACATCAGGCTAAGTGTCATGCTTAATAGACAACACTGTGGTCTACATTTTAATTACTGCAACTCTAAGAGAAATGTTCTCTTTCCCAGTTCTCTGCTCGATTTCTTTTCTGCTCACTACATCCACGTGGGTTACGTTTACATAAAATGTAAAAGACAATGGTTTGCCCAATGAAATGACTTCCTAGTGATGGTGTATCATAAACAATGACAACCTGGTTAAGAGAGTCTTGAAGAAGATTCCCGTCTTCTGATCATTCCTCAGTACAGATGCCATGGGTATTTTCTTACTTGTGCATAAGACTAACCCTGCATGTAGGCTCAGCCGGGCAGCCCTTTTGCCCTGTGTGGTGCTGGCTTGGGCACTCATGTGTCTGTACTTAGGCATGCACTTGGCTGGGGCTAGACCGTTCAAGATGACCTTATCCACATGTCTTTAGTTGAAGCTGGCCATCAACTGAGATGCTTCAATTCACCCTGTGATGGCTTATCTCCCTCCAGTAGTCTAGACTGACTTCCTAAGAGCATGAGGAATGGATTCAAAGAGAGCAAATATCAAATTGTTTTCACCGCATTTTATTGGTCAAAAAAGGCATGAGTCCGGCCCAGATTCAAAGGGAGAAGAAATATTCCACCCCCTGATGTGAAGGGCAACGTGGTCAGAGGAATCGTTGATGGCATCTTTGAAGATGCTACCACGATGCCTAACCATAGACACTTGCGATAACTCAGTGACTAGTTCATCAGAACAGTTTCATCTACCTACTGCTCTAACTTTGCTGAATTCTAAGGAAATGAGTCCAGAGGTCAGATGCATAATTTTATTCTTTTATGAGGTCCTATCCTGTGGTATTTTGAACAGGATTAGAAATGCTTTTAGTTTCATTTCTCAAAGAATGAGATGGAAGCTCTCTGAATTAGGGCTAGGTCCACAGTATACCAGCCCCAGAGTTTTGTTCTGCCAGAGGAAGGTGTGGCAATGAGGCTCGGTGCCCAACATCACACTTTGTAACATTGATGTTTGACGGGTCTCCTCACTCTCCGGATATTTGGAGTGCAGTAGTCCCAACATGAAGCTCTTATTTGCACCTGTGGACGGACTCAGGCATCTCTTTAGCGCTTCCCTGGAACCTCAAGATATATCAGAGATTAGAGGCTGTGGCTGAAGACACTGAAAACAGACTTCCTTCTGTCAGAGACTCCCCAGCTTGGGTGCCACTGTTTTACAGACCAAGCACTGTAGACTTACGAACGACATTTTGAGTAAAAAAATATATATTCCAGTGTCAGTGCTGCTCCCATCCCTTTTGTATACCTGATGTTCAGAAGTCAAGAATCGCTGGGATCCACCATGCTGTCACATGGACTGAATATGGAGCAAGAAAATCTACTCCCATTATTGAGAAGGGGATTTCAAGTAGATACCAGGAAGACTAGTCCAGCTGTCAAGCTTAAACCCTGAGACCGAGGACGAAGGGCTATTTGGTCCAGTTAGCAAAGCCTTAACAATCTATGAAGTGAGAGCTCCCCAGGCTGACCTGCTCGACAGTCTGGCTTTTTTTTTTTTTTTGAATAATTTATTGTCAGTTTGGTTTCCATACAACACCCCGTGATAATCCCGACAAGTGCCCTCCTCCGTGCCCATCACCCACTCTCCCCCCTCCCACACCCCCCCTCCCCTCAGTTTGTTCTTAGTCTTTGAGAGTCTCCCATGTTATGTCTTCTTTCCTCTCTGTGGCTTTTTTTTTTCCCTTCCTTCCCCTCTTCCCTTCCTCCCTGGTTTTCTGTTAGGTCTCCCAAAGCCCACCTATGCATGGGAACATACCGCATCTGTCTTTCTTTGCCTGACTTATGTCACTCAGCATAATAGCCTCCAGTTCCATCCATGTTGCCACATGGCCAGATTTCATTCCTTCTCATTGCTGCGTAGTATTCCATTGTAATCCAGCAGTACTTCTGAGCATGACCATAAAGGCAGGCCCAGTGCTGAACGAATGTATTCAGAAAAGAACATTCTCATTCTCAATACTCAGCTCACTGGATTAGCAAAGCTTGCTTGCAAATGAAAGCTTGGCCTCTACTTTTTTTTTTTGCCAATTTAATCAAAATAGTTCCACTCACTTCCGCTTAGTGATTTGGCTTGCAAGATGCAGGTTATAAAGTTTGAATGGGTTTTCCAGTCCACCCCTTTTTGTCACGGTTGAGGGCTGACAGAGCCTGCACATGGTTTGATTTGGGTGACTTACGTGTCATTGGCCTTTTTAGAATACCTACCATTACTACCTACTGGAGGACACCGGACTTATTAGGGTCCAGATTCCTGCACAATTGGTGATGCCTCTGGGATCCTGAGCATTGTTCGTGGTCACTGCAAGCCCATGACATTCGCAAAGGAGTCTGTACTCAGTTTTGGTCACCTCAGTCCAAGAGAGAGTCATTGCAGCCTTGCCGTGGCTGCTCAGCGTAACAGGGGTGGAAGCCATCACTTCCCAGATGTCAGTGAGCAGACGGGACTACCCAGGTAGCTCTGAGTTTTCCGCATCAACTACAACCCACTTCCCTCTCAGACTCCTCCCTCTGCCTCTTTTTGTTCCAACCTGTGTGACCAATTTCTCAAATTCCCTTTGTTTTAAATATTTGGAGTGAGTTCTGTTTTCCTGGTTGGACCCTGGCTGAGACAGGTACCCTGGAAAGCACACGACCTAGACCCCATTCCTGCCCTGTGCTGGTCGCCTCTCTCTCCTGGAAACAGCTTTGTGCAGAATGGGCAGGTAGAGTCTGGGAAGGCGCCTCTCATCCAGCCCGGGTGCAACACGACCGGTGAAGCCATCTGGAACTTACAAAGGCTGGCATTTATCTCTCCTGAGTCCATTTTCCATTCTAGATTGGGTAATTCTTTCATTCATCCATTCAGGATATTTTAGAGACTCCTCTGCCTGCAGAAAGCATTTCCAGAGACCCAATTAGGGGGAAGCAGGATGCGGGCTAAGAAAAGCACAGAAGCCTCCTTGGAGTCTCATGTCAAAATTCCCCTCCCCAGCTGTGTGGAGAGGCATGAGGTCTGGAGATCAGAAGCTGGGGCTCTTCAGGGCCCCGAGGCGGTTGGCTATCGGGTTAATTGCTCTGCTAGTGGGCCTGGCGGGTTGTTAAAACAGGCACTCCAGCGCAGCGTGGGGGAAAAAATAGCGTTCCACGTTTGTCTGCTACCAAACGATTCTGCTCCGTTATCAACTCCGACACAGCCTCTCGAGTCAATCAGCAGTGACCTCTCCTGCCCTGGGTATAAAACGGGTGGATGGCAAGTCGATGCTGCGGCGTGACTGAAAGATTTGAGAAATCCCCGTTGCTGAAAATGAAATAGGTGGCGATGGCGGGGGGTGGGTGGGGGGCATGCACGCTTCCCCACAGAACAAGAATCCTCTTCATTTATGACCTAGTAGCTCCTTGCTAGTTCTCAAGCGGCCATCGTCAAGCCGGTGTCGCACCGGGAGCGTCACACGTGGGGTTTCATCGTGCCCCTACGACTCTAGAGGTCACCTTCCGCTGATGCCCAGTCTACAGATGAGGAGTCTAACGCAAGGTAATTTTCTGTAACGTGACCCAGGACGTGCTGCTTCTGCAGGGCACAGCTCCGAGCCGCCCTAAGCCCGTCAGATCCTCCAGCTTTCCTTGCCTTGGTTGCACACCAGGCTGCCTTTTGGCAAATTTTGAATTTTCATGTTAGCGGCCCGGGATTCTGGGTCACTTCCCACGTAGTGAGTGGAGGTGCCAGTGACTCTGCCACTTCCTTTGTAGGGACAGTTATGGGTTCGTGCCCTCCTGCAGGGGAGCAGCAGGAGATAGGAGCGGCCCGCGTGGCGTCTCAAAGGTCTCCTTTGTGGAGCTCCGCAGGGTCGGCGGGCCTGTCCTGCTGGGGACCCAGGCAGCGACCCGCGGGGGTGGGGGATGGACACCGACTCCGCGGCTTCCCAGCCCTGCGACGTTACCCACGCTGCTAAAGTCTTTGAGCCTCAGTTTCCAGTCTGCAAATAAGGTTACCAATAATTCCGCCGTCATAGACTCGTCGTGGGGATTGAATGAGGGCGTGTTTGTGCGACGCTTGTACAATCAGTTAAGTGTTAGCTGCTCTTCTTACTGTTTCTCTTCCGCTCTCAGGTGGCCAGACTGCAGAGACTGCCCCCCCCATGTGGACAACACGTGGGTCATTCAAAAATGTCGATGAGCCAACAGTGAGTGATGTGGCCAAGGCACGCATGACCTCTGGATGGTGTTGCAGGATTTCAACCACTGCCGACCCCTCTGGAGAAGGTGTTCCTAGGGGCGTCTGGATGGCTCCGTTGGTTGAGCATCTGACTCTCGATTTTGGCTCAGGGGGTGATTTCACAGTTCGTGGGATCGAGCCCCATGCTGGGCTCTGTGCTGACTCGAGGAGCCTGCTTGGGATTGTCTTTCTTCCTCTCTCTCTGCCCCTCCCCTGCTCTCTCTCTCTCTCCCCCTCTGTATCTTACAAAATACATCGATACACTTTTTTTTTTAAAGTGCTTTCCATATATTCTTGAGATTTCATGGCCTGGGCGCCCTTGACACCTCACGTCTCTCATTAACCCCGTGGAGGGAGGAAAAATGGTTCTGGAGAAGAAGCTAGTGGCAGGGGTGGAGACAGCTGGGGCGAGAACTCACTGTGTTCCCTGCCACTTTCCTATCCGTTCCCCTCAGGACAGACCCGCCACCCACCCAGGTACCTCCTAGGCTCACTCATGTCTACTGCAAATGGCCATCTTTATTTCCTTCTATGACTTGACATCTTTTTGCAACGTCAGGCTGTATCTAGATCTTTAACTGCTTCAATGTGCCTCTTGCCTTGCTGTTATTTAACTATAGGTTAGAGTCAGTTCAAGAGAGTATTTGGGCGGTGGGGAGGCGGGGGAACGGAGCAGGAGCCCGGATGAGAAAAATGTCTTGATACAAAATCCATTTTTCCATAATGTTTGGGGTGTTGGGGCTTCCACTTCAGGCTGATATTTTAAAGTGCACCCGTGAGAACCACCAATAAGGAAATTAATGATGACACTGCATTTCTGAAGCCCTTTCACCAGACGGCCGAGGAGACAATTTATCATATTTATTTATTCCAATCTGGCGGCTGATGTCGGGGCCTGTGTCAGGGCGCAGGCTCTGGTGTTTGGCTCTGGCTTGGAGGCCTCTGCCTTGCTTGCCTTTACCCCCGGCTGCTCCTCCTGCCCCGGGGCCTCCAGCCTGCATCAGGTGACAGGTCCCTCTGAGACCAGGCAGCCATGATAGGCGGGTGGTCTGCAGCTGGGCAGTGGCCAGATGACGTCATGCGGTTTCACTTCACTGTTGCCCCAAAGTGAACTGGGTCAAGTGTATTGAGGCAAAAAGGCCACGTGTGGCTCAACGCCAGGCTGTGGCCCTTGAAGCAGAAAGTATGACCCAAGAGCAGGTCAGTCAGCCAAAGGGCTGAGCCCATTCATATGCCAAGCCCAGGAGGGGCTCTTGCATGAGCCTCAGTTTCCTCACCTATAAAATGGACACAGACATGTTTGCAAAAGGTGTTAATTTTTTTTTAAGTTTATTCATTTATTTTTCAGAGAAAAATAGAGAGTGAGCAGGGAAGGGACAGAGAGAGAGGGATACAGAGAATCTCAAGCAGACTCGACTCTCTCAGCACAGAGCCCAATATGGGACTCGAACTCACAAACCGTGAGATGGTGACCTGAGCTGAAACCAAGAGTGGGACATTTAATTTTTTTGACGTTTATTTATTTTTGAGAGACACAGAGACAGAGAGTGAGCAAGGGAAGGGCAGAGAGAGAGGGAGATACAGAATGTGAAGCAGGCTCCAGGCTCTGAGCCGTCAGCACAGAGCCCGATGCGGGGCTTGAACTCACAGACCGTGAGATCATGACCCGAGCTGAAGTCGGCCGCTTAACCAACTGAGCCACTCAGGCACCCCAAGAGACCGACGTTTAAGCAACTGCACCCCCAGGTACCCTGGCATTAATTTTTCTACAGAGTGAATCTGCAAAGGGACTCAAAATTAGAGCAAACCTAGGCAGTATGGTACGCGGGTCTTAGAAGCTCCTCCCTCAGCAGTATCCTCTTAGCGCTAATTTGGAATCGGCAAAGGGGTTCCTCCCTAGTTATGCTCTTATTTCAGAACTGATAAGAAAATCCTGACTTTTTTACTCACAGCAAGACATGCTCATAAGAATGGGATAGAAATAGCCATGAAGCGATCACCAGCACACGGCTGGGACGGGGAGCAGGCAGAGGGGTGTGGATTGTCTGTGAAATAGCAGGGAGTCCAATGGGTGGCAGAGGACTGCCTCAGGGAAACTAAAGAAGGCTCTGTATTCGTTATCCACAGCTGTGTAACGAGTAGCTCCCAAACCTAGTGGCTTAAAACAAAATGGTTACTCGTTATCCCTAATGGCTCCTGTGAAGCAGGAATTCAGGAGCAACTTGGCTGGTAGTTTTGGCATGAGGTGCAGGTCACAGTCAGATGTCAGGCAATCTGGAGTCATAGAAAGGCTTGACTGGACCCATAGAATTTGTGTCCAAGATGGGTCACTCCCATGCCGGCGAACCTGTCCTGGCTTTGGCGGGAAGCCCCAGCCCCTCTCCGCTGGGTCTCTCAGGAGGCTGTTGGAGTGTCCTCTGGTGAGGCAGCTGGTGTTCCCGAGAACAAGGGAGTCAGGAGTGAAAGCAGAAGTTGTGGGCCTGCTATGGGCCAGCCTCAGAAGTCACATCCCCCGTCACTTCAGCTGCACTCCACTGTGAGGACATAGGTTACCCTGATCCAACGTGGGAGAAAACGATACTACAGTGTGAACGCCAGGAAGGGAGGGTCAAACCCACCTTGGAGGCTGCCACAGCTGGGGGAGGTGCTATTTGAAAATTCCAGCCAACTGGGCCTGAAAATGGGGGAAGGACAGGAGAAGGACAAAAAAGAGCAGATGGGGGGCTCCTGGGTGGCTGGGTCGGTTGAGCACCCAACTCTTGTTTTGGCTCAGGTCATGATCTCACGGTTTTGTAAGTTCGAGCCCCACATCAGGCTCTGTGCTGGAGGCACGGAACCTGCTTGGGATTCTCTCTTTCCCTCTCTCTCTGCTCCTCCCCTGTTCATGCCCTGTCTCTCTCAAAATAAATAAACTTAAAAAATAATAATAATAAAGAGCTGACAGCAGAACAGGAACTTGGGGACCAGAGCCCAGGTCACAGGCCACCTTCCAATCAGGGCACAGAGCATGAATCCATGCAGAGGAGACCCATCACCACAGAGAGCATGCAGGGAAGCGGGCGTGCCTCAGGTCACAGAACCAACTGGAGCCTGGTTAGGTTAACTGTCTGGGCATTTGTGGGCCAGGTAGGGTCCCTGTGTAGGGACCTGGCTTGTATAGGAAGACGTGGGACCTCAAACAATGGGAGAAGACCCCAACTCTTGCAAAGCAGCTATAAGGACTTCCAACCCTAGATGTGCAGATTTTTATGATGATTTAAAATGTGCCTCACCGTCTGTTTCTTAGCTCACATCACTTGCTCCAGGCTCTGAACTCAAAGGGTCTCTGAGTGGGTTCCCTGTTAGTCTACAGAATGGGCCATGCCTTACTATCAGATTAATTGCCTACCATCCACACTTGACTTTCTGAGCAGTCACAAATAGAGGCTGGGACTTTTATTGGATCTTAGGTGTCTTATTAGCCCAAATCCTTTTCAGCCCAAGCTGCTGAGCAAACCAGGTCACCACGCCAGCAAGGCACTCTGGTTAGAGCTCAGTGTAGACAGAAACGTTAGTAGAAGTGCATGCATTTCCGGGGCCCCTGCGAAGTAGCACCTGACTTTTCTGTGGGATGTGAAGTCTGAGAGTAGACAGAGGAGGTAAATGCTATCAAGTTGGACTCGCTCCTCCACCCTTACGGTGGGGGCTGGAGAGCAACAACTCCCTGGTATTAACTCTTCATGCAAGGCTCTCGGGTTTCATGGCTTCCTTCTGGCTTGGTTGCGGGGGAAATCACCTCATGGGGGAAAGAGCTAGCCTTCTTAGAACGCCTACTATGTGCCTTCATGGGCCAGGCATGAGAGCCATGCCTTCCGTCATACCACTTCTGCAGGGTGGACTCTCTTAGCACTGTGTGGACAGATGAAGGGACAGAGTCTCATGGAGGCAAAGTCATTTGCTCGAGACCCCACCACTCACCCACTGCTGGAGCTGGGTTTCGAACACAAGCCTCCATGACTACTTGCTTCACACTTTCTCCTACCATGTTATGACTTCGGGAAGGAGATCTGCAGTCTTCTAATAAAAGGATCGTTTCCTCCATATAGAAGGTAGTAACTGAATGTTCTGGAAAGGAAATGTCTAGCCAAGTTGCTCTGATGACCAGAGAGCAGGAGAGGAGGGGGTTTTCCTGGAGGTCGCGGCCACGCAGCAACAAGGGACAATGTTTGCTTAAGGCACCAGCACCTCGGGGTGGTCTCGTATTTCTCGGAGAGTGGTCTGAGAGTTGGCCTCTGCGGTGTGTGTGAATTTTTCAAATTATGAAAATGTGAGTATGTCTGGTTTCAGACTGACTTAATAATTTGCTTATATAACCTCTGTGTCTCTTCCTGGTGGCCCAAAAGGCCCAGATTAAGAGTTTTATGAACATCTTGGTGTGTTTAGTCTGCCGTACCTGAGAGATTCTATTTCACCCGACCCAGATGGGGCCGTTACCACACATATACCCTGCAATGGCCAGGAATTGTATTAAGTATAACCAGTAAAACCACAGCATTCTGCTTTAGCAACGGGAACTGGAACAGGAAACAGGTAAATCCCCTCCTGCCCACACACCCACCGTTCTCTCCACCCTTCTATGAAGTTAGAGTCTCAGACTTTGTGGCCATCGCGTCCCTCCCTGCTTCTGGAGACCCAACTGGGCTTTAGGGGAAACCACAGGCCTCATATTTATCTCAAACGGCCCTGGCCTGTGTTTGGGCTCCATGACCTCCTTGACGGTAGAAGCAGCCATAATGGCTCCCGTCTCTCCTCTCCTCATTTTTTCTCTTCTCTTTCTCCGTTGTTTCCCCTTCTTCCGCAGAGAACTGTAGCTTCCCTGGACCACTCTTGGTTAATTGTCATCCTTCTTGCCTCATCCCCATCGGGTATGGGAGTCTGAACCTACCGCGGAGACCGCCCCAACCCCTGCTCAGGCCCAGCTTTTGAGATTTTCCAGCTAACTAATGCCCATTTTCTAATTCCCGACACCCCCCCACCCCCGTCTAAGCCATAAGCCAGACAAGGGATGAAATTTTCATAGGAAAAATATTGCTCTTAAATTTGATTAATAAAGAATACCTGAGGGGCACCTGGGTTGGTCGGTTGGTTGAGCATCTGACTTCGGCTCAGGTCGTGATCTCACGGTGGTTCATGAGTTCAAGTCCCGCGTCACTCAGTCACTTCAGATCGTCTCTCCCTCTCTCTCTGCCACTCCCCCACTTGCACTCTCTTAAAAACAAATAAGACATTAAAAAAAAAAAAAGGAATAGCTGAGAGGACAGAACTTTTCCTGATAAAGGCTAATGGGCATTTCCAGCAGGGCTGCTGTTGAGAGAGAGAGAGAGAGTGTGTGTGTATGTGTGTGTGTAAACTCCATCGTAATTAATTTCCAAACTCCGTATATAAATTCTCCCCTCCAGAACGTTGGACAAGTGTGCATTATACAATATGCGTGCATATATATGCGCGAGGTAAATTCTTTCTGGGTCTCATTTGATATATACAGGCTATAAATCCACCCTCAGGATAATGAGATATTAATAATTACTTCTGTAATGTTGATATTTGCAAAGTGACTGGCTGTTATTTATTATGTGGTTAATTTACATAGAACAGTATTTTTCCCAGCGAAAGGAGAGCAGAAAATGGAGAATGGGCTGTTTTAAAGGTTTGCAAAGATGTCTTTCTCACCTTCTGTTGTGTGTCCCCTGTGGAGCTGTCTCTGAAAGAGACACAGCGTAAAGCCACATTCTCTTTGGTGTCTCTGGCTAAGCACCTAGGAAATAGGGCAAGCTAGTGCTAAGTTTTCACTGCAGAGCTATGAGGTCTCCGTTCTTGACACAGGGCTGTGATCACTTCACAGACTTTTTTTCTACAAGGATGTCCTTAATTTTTTTTAACATTTATTTATTTTTGAGAGACATAGAGACAGAGTATGAGCAGGGGAAGGGCAGAGAGACAGGGAGATACAGAATCCGAAGCAGGCTCCAGGCTCTGAGCCATCAGCACAGAGCCCGATGCAGGGCTCGAACTCACAGACCGCGAGATCATGACCTGAGCCGAAGTCGGCCGCTTCACCAACTGAGCCACCTGGGGGCCCCAAGGATGTCCTTAATTTATTGGAGGGTGCAGATAATGAAGATTTGGATTTGAGGAGACCTAGGTCCTGGCCTTACTGCCTTACTAACCTGATCTTAGTCAAGCCGTTTTGCTTTTCTTGGTCTCTGAGTCCTTTATTTCTCACACTGCAGTGAACAAGGTTTGCCGGGAGATTAAAACAATGGGCTTTAAAGATATCGGAAGTCCCCAAGGTGATGTCTTTATTACTGTTCTTCAAACAAAATCTTCTCCCCATCCTGTCCTGCCTGAAAATTGAAATTCCTTGGTCAGGATCCCTGATCTAGATTTTAATTATGCGCTTAGTCCTACCCTACTGTTTATAGGTTTCCACTTCTTTTGCCTTATACTGAGAGGCAAAATAGCATAGGATTGAGATGACTAATTCTGGATTCAGATGGACAAGGATTTAAATTCAAGGATTTAATTTCTTTTTAAATATTTATTTACTTCTTGAGAGAGAGAGAGAGAGCGAGCATGCACAGATGGGGGAGGGGCAGAGTGAGAGGCAGAGAGAGGATCCCAAGCAGGCTCCCTGCTGTCAGCACAGAGCCCAAGGTAGGGCCCAGTCTCATGAACTGTGAGATCATGACTGGAGCTGAAATCAAGAGGCTTAACCCACCAAACCACCCGCATGTCCCATAAATTCAAGGATTTGCTTTAATCAAGTCATCTAACTCTGGCCGTGATAAATTAACCATTACTGGACTAGTTCTTCCCCCATAAATAAATATTCGAAGGAACAAAATATGTGAGATATTTTTTCAGCCACCAGACTATGACCCCTGAGTAAAGGGAAACTCATGAGGTCACATTCGCCCCAGCTCTCCTCTTGTGGAAAAATGTCTCCAATGCAGCACAGAGAGCGGGAGTAGAAGCAGACCATGGAGGAGTCTGTCAGCTAAGGATCAGCCTCTGAAGCTGTTAAAAGGACTAGAATCTGTGGGGCAGGACACAGGAGAGAAGAGGGCTATGAAGAGAGGGTCACAACTCTATCTGGGGGTTTCCCGTGAGTGGGGAATAGGTTGAGCTGCACAGAAAGAGACAAAAAGGGACTTACCAGATAGGAGCTGACGGAGGGCTGTCAGCAGAGCAGACATACCTGAGTTCTAGCAGCGCTGGCAGGTGTTAGAGTGCCGGCTTGAGCCTTGCTAACGCTCCCACCTCCCCAGCTGAGATGCTAGGGAAAGCATATTGGAGCTAACGGACACAACCTAAAATTTTTAAAAACTTTTTTAAATGTTTATTCATTTTTTGAGAAAGAAAGACAATATGAGCAGGGGAGGGACAGAGGGAGAGGGAGACACAGAATCCAAAGCAGGCTCCAGGCTCTGAGCTGTCAGCACAGAGCCTGACATGGGGCTCGAACTCACGAGCTATGAGCGCATGACCTGAGCTGAAGTTAGATGCTTAACCGACTGAGCCACCCGGGTGCGCTGAGTAAGACCTATCCTATATGATCAATACAAATCTTAAAACAAAGGCTTGGCAACATCTGCAGGGGGAACTGAGTCAGTAGTTTGAAATGCACCGAGCTAAAAAGCTTGGGAAACAACTTGATCTCTCCATAGACCTTCTCTAGCAAAGCCTAAGAGAAAGCCTCAACAAGTTCAAAGTTATTAGCTAGTGATTCAATGTCTACCAGGAAAAAAAAACTCAACCGTTTGGAGAATAACAGAATCCAGGATCTGTACAATAGATAATTAACAATGTACGGTAAACAATACAAAATACTAAACGTGAAAGGAAACAGGAAACCACGATCTATGGTCAAAAAAAGAAGTCAATAGAAACTGACATCGGGATGGCCCAATGTTGGATTTGGCAGTCAAATATTTTCAAGCATTTACTTATAACATAACCAAGAATTAAAGGAAAATATGCTTTTAATGAATAATCAGATAGAAAATATTAGCAGAGGGAAAAAACTATAAAATAGAAAAAATTAGATTCATTTAGAACTGAGAAGTGAAACAATTGAAATGAAAAATTACCTGAAGATCTTAACAGAGAATTAGAGATAGCAGAAAAAAAGGGACTGGCTTGAAGGAATGTAGATAGAAATTATCCAATTAGCATAACAAACGGAGGGAAATGGTGAAAGAAAAATGAACAGAGCCTGGAATCTGTAATAATATGAAATACTATAAAAGACACGTAATTGCAGTTTCAGAATGAGAAACGAGGGATAACGAAGCAGAAAAACACATATTAAGAAAGAGGGGCTGGAAAATGTGCAAATTTGAAGAAAAATATTACTTATAAATGTTAGAAGCTTGAGAAACCTTAAGCAGAGTTAGTATAAAGGAAATTGCATCCAGGCAGATCATAGTTACACTGTTGTAAGCTGAAACTAAAGAGAAAACCTTTAAAGCAAACAGAAAAAGGAAAGGAGGAAAGGAAAGGAAAGGAGAGGAGAGGAGAGGGGAGGGGAAGGGAGGAGAAGGAGGGGAAGGGAAGGGAAAGGAAGGGAAGGAAGGGAAGGGAAGGGAAGGGAAGGGAAGGGAAGGGAAGGGAAGGGAAGGGAAGGGAAGGAAAAGAGTGGAAGGGAGGAGAGGGGAGAGGAGAACAGAAGAGAGGAGAGGAGAGGAGAGGAGAGGAAAGAAGAAAGCTGTCAAGCCCAAAGATATGGAGGAAACAAATTCATCCTGCTTACAGAAATCATCCTAGAAAGGCTGAGTACTGTATGATTCTGCTGGAAAAGGCACAATTACGGAGATAGTAAAAAAGATCAGTGACTACCAAGGGTTTGAGGGGAGAGGGGAAAGGATGGACGGCTGGAACGAGGGATTCTTAGGATGAAGCTGTTCTGTATAACACTGGCACCGAGGATACATGACTCTGTGCCTTTGTCACAACACTTAGAATGTACAACAGGAAGAGTGGACTCTAGTGTCGACTGTGGACTTGCATTAATAATAATGTATCGGCATGGATTTGTCAGCTGTAATAAGTGCATCGTGCCCACGCACGATATCAATAACGAGGCAGGTGTGAGCGAGGAAGGGAGATACAGGAACTCTCTGTACTATCTGTTCATTTTTCAACTACTCTAAAAATTAAACTATTATATTTTTAAAAAGACATGTTATAGACAAGAGAAAATAAGAAATTTATACCATTCTTTTGAAGCAATAGGGGCCAGAAGGCATCAGAATAATGCCTTTAAAGTGCTTGAAGGAGGGGAGTCTGGGCGGCTCAGTTGGTTAAGTGTCCAACTCTTGGTTTCTGCTCAGAGCACGATCTCACAGTTCGTGAATTTGAGCCCCATGTTGGGCTCTGCACTGGCAGTGTGGAGCCTGCTTGGAATTCTGTTTCTCCCTCTTTCTTTGCCCCTCTCCCACTTGCACTGTCTCTGTTCTCTCAAATCCATAAATCAACAAATCAACAAAAATAAAGTACTACAAGAAAAATAAAAATCCTATCAACCAAGATTTCTATATCCCCAAAAAAATCTTTCAAAAAGAATATAAAAATGAGAATATTTTCTTCAAATAAACAAAAGGTGAGACATATACTAAGAAGTTAACATTGGAAAGGAAATGAAGTATTAAAATCACTCAATTTAAAACAAATTTAAAAATAGAGAAATAGAGGAAAAAAAACAGAAGGAAAAAAATAGAAATCAAATTGCCTTAATCATGTCAATAATTCCATTCGATGTAAATGGACTGGATATTCCAGTTAAAACAGAATTATTTCGGGGCGACTGGGTGGCTCAGTCGGTTAAGCGTCTGACTTCAGCTCAGGTCATGATCTCACGGTTGGTGAGTTCGAGCCCCACCCTGGGCTCCGTGCTGACAGCTCAGAGCCTGGAGCCTGCTTCAGATTCTGTGTTTCCCTCTTTCTCTGCCCCTCCACCGCTCATTCTCATTCTCTCTCTCTCTCTCTCTCTCTCTCTCTTTCTCAAAAATAAACATTAGAAAAAGCAGAGTTATTTCCAGACTGAATAGACAAAGCAATACCCAATTATATGCTGTTTAAGTGCAAAGAAGTATACAGCAGAAACGAGATGCATAAAAAATTGGGTGTCTCTATCAATAACCAAAGTAGATTTCAGACAAAGTATTAACGTTAAAGAGAAAGATTGCACAATAAAAAAAGGGAAATTCATCAGGAAGAGATAACAATCTAAATACAAAAGTAACTAAAAACAGAGCTGTTAAGGGTATAGGAGGCTAAAATGGATAGAATTAAAGGAAGAAATAGGCAAATTCATTATACTAGTGATTTTAACACACCCTGCATCAGTCAAGAATCTTCAAAGAGACCGAATGTATGAGTACCTGTGCCCATGTGTGTAAAGAAATTTATTTCAAACCTCAGCCGCGGGGCTTGGCAAGTCTGAAATTTACAGGACAGGCCGACGAGCTGGAAACTGAAGCTGGACTTGATGTCAGAACCTTTGATCCTGAGCCTTACAACTGATAGACAGAGGTCCACCCATTTTATGGAGAAAAACCTTTTTTGCCTAAAATCAAATAATTGTAGACATAAACCACATCTACAAAACACCTTCACGGCAACATCTAGATTGGTGTTTGATCAAACAGGGGATAAGCCTAGCCAAGACAAGTAAAACTGGCAGTTACAACTCCTCTTGGTAATTGATAGAATATGTACATAGAAATTCACATGTAGAGAAGAGACAAAAGGTCTGAAAAACAGCGTCAACTAACTTGACCTGACGACAGCTACAGAACACGACAGCCAGCATCTTCAGAACATACACAATGGAACACTTCCCAAAATAGACCATCTGCTGGGCCCCATAAAATACGTCTCAGTCATTTGCAAGACTACGTGCTTGATCTCATAATGGTTAACCACTTACTGACTCCGTGAACTTGGGCAAGTTCCTAGGCTTCTGTAACTCATGTTTCCTCATCTGTAACATGGGCACAGCAATAGACTCTACGGTAAGTGTTGTACAATGACGAAGTTTATGAGGATTCACTGAGCTAATTTATGAAAAGCCCTTCTCAGATCGTCTAGTAAATGCTCAATAAATAGCATTAGAATGGCAGTGAGGATGATGATATGATGATGAGGAAGATGAACTGGCCCAATGTAAACATAAAATTCAGGGGAAGCCAGCAGATAATCGATTATTAATTGTAGCAGCAATTCATTTAATCAGCAAATCCTATTGAAGTTTTAGTACATGCCAGGATCTCTGCAAGAGAAAAACAGTGGTGGTAAAAAGCACTCCCTGCCCCTGCTTTCGTGAAGCTTAACATCTCCTGAAGGAAACAAATACTAATCAAATAATCGCTTTGAAGTGAGTGACGTGAAGGAAAGGTTAAGAGTCCAGGCAGAGCAAAGGGGACTCAATACGGTTGGAGAGAAGAGGGTCTCGGGACTTAATGAGTGAGGGCTCATCTGACAAACCGAGAGAAGCCCAGCGTGGCTGCAGCGAGCAGAGGTAGGGAGGCCTGTGCGTGATGAGGTCACGATGCACGGCGAGGCCGCAGTGCACGGACCGCAGACTCCATGCCGGCCACTGTGCTTGCATCCCCCTGTCCGCTCTGAATAGATGCTGGAGTGAAACTACTCATTCGACTGTTCTCAGGAATAGGTAAGAACCTCCCTACAGCCGGGGTTGATTAACCAGGAGATGTGTTGTTCTTGTTGTCCAGTGATGTCAAGAACCACAGAGGGAGCAATGATTTTGCCAAAACACAAAAAAATGAAACATGGCAAAACTTTAACGGAAGGTTTTTCCAGGACAAGACATCTATTTCACCTTGTTCACATCTGCTCCAAGTTTCAGGCTTGCGACAAATGTTTCCACCTGAACAGCATCACCCCAAGTTGGAACAGCACCCTAGAACATTCTTCCTCTCTCCTTCCAGTACGATTTTACTTTTATCCTCATGAGCAGTGCAGAAAAAGGAAAGAGAGGGGCGCCTGGGTGGCTCAGTCAGTTAAGCGTCTGACTTCAACTCAGGTCATGATCTCATGGTTTGTGAGTTCAAGCCCTGTGTCAGGCTCTGCACTGACGGTGTGGAGCCTGCGTGCGTGGGATTCTCTCTCCCTCTGCTCCTTCCCCACTTGCTCCTCTCTCTCTCTCAAAATAAATAAATAAACTTTTTTTTTTAAAGGAAAAGGAAATAGACTTTTCTTTGGGGGATGATGTTGAAAACACTGTGTCTGCGCACACACACGCACACACACGTGCACACATACACACATACATTTCTACCGAATGAAATGGAACAAGCTCAAGAACTATTACCACGGAATTCAAAAAATAAAAGACAGTGAAGCCTTGTATGAAATCTGCCAATGTGAGTGTTAAAGAGTAGAGGAAAGGATACGGGTACAAATTTGAAATAAGAGGTGATATTATCACGGAAATCCACTACCTGCTGCCCCTCCCACGGCCACCAGCAGATCGTCATAGAACACCGCAGAAGGCGAGGAGAGCTGTGGTGGGGACGTCAACCAGGCGATCAGAACGAGGCTGGCATCATATGCTATGAGAAGGAATACCTATTTGTTTCTTCCAATCTTTAGGAGGATGAAGAAAAGTGACATTGAAAACTGCTTTGGAGAACCTAATTCTGTTCAGAAAGGAAGAATAGGGTATTGGATGAAATGACGGAAGTCGTGTAGGAAGCAATCCTGTCGTCTTGCCTTTGTCATGACCCGAAAAGGAAATTCTGAGAAAATGTCATGTACCGACCCTAGGTTTTCGGAAATCAATTTTCAAGAAGTTCAGAGAAAAGACAATTATGATGTTACTGCCAGAAGAACTAAGAGGGAAGTCACCAGGGAGAGAGCCTTGACTGTTGACAACACAGTAGGGTCCTGGTGACCAGGACCAGATGCAAGACAATTTGCATTCTGAGGGTAAGACAGAGCATGACATGTTGCCTACAAGGGAGGTAGTGAGAATGGGGGTGGGGGGACAGGGATCGGGGCGGGCGTGGATGGAGGGGAGCCTATGGAAGCCACACAGGATGGTGGTGATGTTTTCATGAATGTATACGTATCCCTAAATTCATGAGTTGTATATATCAGATAAGTACAGCTTTTTCTATGCCAATAATAACTCAATACAGTGGCAAAAAAAAAACAAAACCATGATGACTTTTTAAAAAAGAATGATATAGTCAGTATAAAAGAAGAACGCCCATGGTATGAGAAATACTACATAATTGGGCTAAACAATTGTCCAAAGATAGTAAGGTAGAGAAGTCAGCAGGTGGAGAAGGGAGGTTCTAGAAGGCAGGGAGGCAGCTGGGAAGCGAAGGGTTTGGGCAGTCCCAAGCACTTGGGCTAAGGCTGCAGGCAGACCCCCTGACCCGAATAGGGGTCAAGGGCAACAGCCCTGGAGTCAGGTGGGCACCTCAGGTTTGTGGGGCTTGAAGCTTATACAGTCTGGGTCTCCAATTTAAGAAAAACAGTACAAAATTACACACATGATGTTAAATACACAAGTGACTTCATTCAGAACGAGAAACCACAATGCATTACGTAATTGGAAAAGTTGGTGTTTGACAAAATAAAGAAAAATAATGCAATTTCACAACCGTCCTTGGCTTTCAAGTCCGTGATCTCTAAAGCAAATCGCCTGATACATCTCTAAGACGCTTGCTTTTCATGTGTTTTGACTACATATTCTTTAATCATCTTTTCATATTACAGAGACTTTGTATTATTATTTTTCTACAGAGTGAAAATATAATTCAGTCTTGCCTCTAGCATGTCTGATCGAAATTTTTTAAAATAAACTTTCTTTTTTAGAACAGATGTAGATTTGCAGACAAATTGTGAAGACAGTAGGTAGTTAGTTCCCCACGTACATCGCACCCAGTTTCCCCTCTTACTAGCCTCCTACTTTAATATGGTACATTCACTACAATTAATTTAGGGATATTAATACATTGTGGTTAAGTGAAGTCAGTATGTTACTCAGATTTCCTTAGATTGCCAAATGTTCTTTTTCTGTTCCGGGCTCCCATCCAAGACCCCACATTGCACTGGGTTGTGCTGTCTCTTTAGGCTCCTCTTGGTTGTGACAGTTTCTCAGACTTTCCTTGTTTTTGAAGACCGTTTTTTGAGGGGGACTGGTCAGGCATTTTGTAGAATGTCCTGTAATTGAGTTTTATCTAATGTTTGTCTCATCATTAGACTGAGGTTTTAGGTTTGGGGGAGGAAAACCACAGAGGTCAAGTATCATTTTCATCACGTCTTGTCAGAGGTGCAGATCGCTCCTCCCCTTCCTCCCTCTCCTCATTCAGTCTTTGAAAGAAAAGCACTAAGCTTGGCCCACACTTAGGAAGCAGGGAGTTACGGTCCACCTTGAGGGCAGAGCGTCTACGTAAATTACTTTGCAATCCTCGGCGTGAAAGATTTATCTCTTTTCCTCCACTTATTTGTTTATTCAAAAATTTATTTATATCATTATAGATATCTGGATATTTATTTCATACTTTGGATTATGATCCAATACTCTTTTATCGATTTTGTTGCTCAGATTGTTTCCACCTGAACCGTTAGGTGCTGTTTCAATTGGCTTCCACGTCTCTCTGAAATATTCCTGTCAGTAGTATTAGTATTAGTATTAGCATTAGTGTTATTGCTTACTTTCTAACACTACAGGAGGCTCCAGGATCATCAGGTATATTTCCCTCCCCAGTCCTAGAACGAGCTCTGGGTCTTTTTTTTTTTTTTTTTTTTTTTGAGAGTGGTATTAGAAACCAAGAGCTAAGTAACAGGTGTACTCACCACTGCTAAGATGAAACAAAGAAATATAGATGTACACACTAGCCTCTCTCTCTCTCTCTCTCTCTATATATATATATATATATATGTATATATATATACACACACACACATATATATGTATATACAAATATATATATTTCTGTATGTAACCATCTGTATCTGTAATAAGCTAGACATCGGTTTGCACTGATGTCTCCACTGCTAAACTATAGTCTCCTGGATCATCATTCTAGCCTCTTCTCCATGCCTACCTGTAACCTCCCACTTCAGCAGTGAGAAGGCTGCCTCCCCCCATCCACCCTCCTTTGCTTACCTACCCAGTTCCAGGTGGACACGTACAGAAGTGTAGGAATCGTTAACCCTTATTCCTGCAGGCCACGACGTTATCAACTAGAGAATAGTGCTTCTGTACCGCCTCTTCGGACTTGAGTCCTATAGACTCCATTCACTTCCAAAGTTACTTAGGTCAGCCCCTTTCCCCCCACCCCCTTCAGGAGGGTCGTTTCATGCCCAGTCCAGTTAGATTATTTTGTCACGTTCTGCATTATAGCCTTATATCTCCTGACCTCCTAAATGATTTTTAAAAATTCGTGTGCATTAAAGTTCGGTCTGTGCTATAAAATAAGTCGTACAATGAGTCCATGATAATGGGCTTTTATTTTCCTATAAGGGTTCAGAGAAGTTTCTTTCCGATTTGGTACCCATTCTCAGCAATGTCAAATACAAGTTTTAGGATTGCCATTAAAATTGGGACAACTCTCCCGAGGTTCCACACATGTGCTGTAAGATTTGAAAGAACTTTCCCCAGACTGCCATCTGGGGCCACGCATTCCGAGCCTGGTTTCTTCTCCACACCCACATATTTCTGAGGCCACAGCCCCGCACATCTGGGTCACAACAGCGAGTGAGCAGTGGAAGTATTCCTGGAAACCAATCTTGCTAGTAGTGTCTTAACTACATATGGAAGTATTTGAACCACTCTGTGGGCTTAAACAATTGTAGCTTCAATATCTTACTTCTGCAAATTTTTCAAAAATCTGTGACTATGTGGACACAATCCTATGACCCTTAGGAAGCAAGGGACCCCAAAGATTAAATTTATTGGCTTCATGGCAAACTTACCTCTGAGTCAGACTGACCTTTCTGAGCACCTATTATGTTAAGAGCTGCGTGTTCCATGACACATGAGACAGACCCCCGGTCCTCCTGCCCTCATCACAAACACATGCCATCACAAAGAAACAGTAGGGATTATCAACAAGTAAACAAGTCATTTCAAAGTCTTATTGGCCGTGAAGAAAATGAACAGGGCGCTCCGAGACAGAAAGAGGAGTGTCCAGTTTAGAAAAACTTCTAGTGAGGTGACATTTAAGCTCAGACGTGACGGAAGAAAAGGAGTCAGAAATGCAGAGAGCTCAGGAAGAGCCTTCAGGAGGGGAAATGGCAGGCTGAAATATGTTACGCCCGGAGAGAGGTCAGGCCCCTCTGGGAACCGACGGGGCTAGAATTTAATGAGAGAAGAGAAAGAGCTGTGATGGAGGCTGCGCAATGAGATAGGTCAGACCCTACAGCGCCTTCCTGTAGACCAAGAGAGCGTGAGTTTTATTCAAAAGGCAGGGATAGCACTGAAGTCGGGAGTGACCAGTTGAGACTTTATTCTTTTCTTTATTAAAAAAAAACCTTTTTTTTAATGTTTATTGACAAGAAGGGGGGAAAGGCAGAGAGAGAGGGAGACACAGAATCCGAAGCCATCTCCAGGCTCCGAGCTGTCGGCACAGAGCCTGATGCGGGGCTCGAACTCAGGAACTCACGGACCCCGAGATCATGACCTGAGTTGAAGTCGGATGCCTAATGGACTGAGCCACCCAGGCGCCCCTGAGACTTTCTCTTAAAGAAGAGTTCAGGAAGGGGAATAGATGGGCACAGGAAATTATAAAGGAAGCAGGGAGACCAGTTATCTGGGTCGAGGGCTGGTTTCCTCATTCCCAAACCTTGGGTAAGTGATTTAACCTCTCTTAGCCTCAGTGTCCTGATCCGTGAAGTGGAAACACACAGTTCCAGTGCGTATTTTTGTGAAGACGGAATGAAGCTGTGTGGGCACAGCATTCATGTAACACCTTGGCCGGCACACTGTCAATGCTCAATGACCGTTAGCTCTCAGGACCCTCCGTCTCATCATTGTAGGAGCAAAGCAGGGCGTGGCGCTAGGAGAGAACTGGGAGCTGACAGAGAGACGACTGAGAGATAAGGGGCCAGAGCCAAAGCCCCGTTGTAAGAACACAGCCTCTGCAGGGAAAGGAGGGTGAGGCCCGGACCTGGGTTCCGAGCATCGGGGGTGGCGTGGGGGACACGGGCAGCGGATGCAGTCCTCCTGTTCGAGATCAGAATTATGCCAGAAAGGGGGCTCCCAGCAGCAGAGCGGAGGGCCCAGGGGCCGAGCTGGGTGCCACAAAAAGCCGGGTCTCTCGGCCTGCCCTCTGTCTGTGTGGGGAGTCCTCTGATGAGACACGCACCACCCGTGACACAGAAGAGTGGAACTTGGGGACCTGACGGAGCCAGTGTCAGCCCTAACAGCTCCATGTCACCGAGCCAGGCACGCTGTCGAGCAGACACACGGACAGGAGGCCCACATCCGAAATGAACTGAAGTTGAGGAAAACAAACATTCAACTTTCACTTATTTCATTGGTTGCTGTGTTCACGGCAGCGAGGGAAGGAAGGAAGCACTCGAGCCTCTTCAATAACTGTTTCCAAGTCAGGGATTGGGGGCTCCAACTCTGACGGAAGCTGGCAAGAGACCCCGGGCTGCCTTCTCTGCAGAGAGATGGCCCGTCTGAGAGGGGCCAGACCCTGGGATCCACCAAGACTGGAGAGTAGCTGCCGTCACAGAGTTTGCAGCCCAGTGGTGACAACTTAGAAAATGACAAGACAAGAGAAAGGCTGTATGTTCTCTGAGTCTGAGGGACATACCCTTACCTGGGGGATGAGGAGGGCTGGTTAGGAAAGTTGCTTAAGACCCTCGGAAAGTTCTCTTTCCTGGGGAGCTTAGTGCATGCCCTCCTTCCCGTATGCCTCCGTGACCCCCTCTCCTGTCCCCAATTCCTCACCTTCCCTCCCTCTAAATCTGGCCCAGCTCTCTCCTCCCTCTCTCCCCTTTGCCACCATCCAGTCTCCAATCTATCCCCGAGCCTGTGAGCGTCTCCTATGGAGCGTCTGACCCCTCCCTCGGCTTCCCCAGCTCGCACCTCCATCCTCTGGAAACCTCCATCCTCTGGAAGTAACATCATTGGTTTTCTTCCCTCTCGGGCAGACAAACAATCCACCGAGTGTGTCTAAGACCTACCATGCGCCGAGCAACTTTTCATGTTTACTTATTCACTTCTACCTTGTGAGACCTGTTCCGGTATTTTCCTGATTTTACGAAGAAAAAAAAAGAAGTTGCAGGGAAATTAAGCCACTCGCCCAAGGTTACACAGGAAGTAGAAGTTACCGGACTTGATTGGAGTCGGTGGATTCTTACACCATCCTGTCTCCGAGTGACTGTGATATACCCTGTAACTTAACAGGGGTCACAAGAGACTGAGCTGAACCCGCCCACAGAGGGCAGCTCTGTCCCCTGGCGGGCGCGCCGGGACCAGAGGGCCTGGTCCCAAGGATGTGGTGCTTACACTCCTTAGTGGTGGAGGGATGTTCTCCCCAACATGAGGGATGGGCCTTAGCAAGGTGGCTTCCAGCAGGAAGAACACGCTTCGAGAAGACCTAGAAGGCGGTTTCGGGGGCCGTGGCGCATTGGAAGCAGGGATCTGACCCACTGGGCCGTGGGCTGTCCGCTCGGGTCAGGAGAAGGAGAAGCCAAAGCCAGGTTGTCTTAGGTGCCCCGGGCAGGAGGGAAGGGGCCTTCTGTAGTTCTGCGGCCACTCTCCTCACAGGCAGGGAGAGCACCTGTGAAGGTGGATATTGTGACAGAGGCGAGCCGTGGCCAGAAATTCCCTTTCTGAAAATTAATGTATTTACTTCAGTCATCAAATACGTGTCGCGTGTTCCTCCTGTGTCCCAGCCTGAGGCTAAGTCCTGGCCATCCAGGACCGAACGAGAGAGACGAATGCCCCCGCCCTGTAGAGGTTTAATTTGTGAGCCTCTCACCTGCGACGTGAATGCATCAGCCACCAAAACGCACCAGACCGTGCTGGTGACATGGGATGCCAGCTCTGAAGATAAGCGCCGTTAGAGCTGTCAGAAGAACGGGTCAGACAGCAAATATTCACGGTAAGAAACTTCTTCGATTCACAGCAAAAGCGCGTTCGGACGCCCTTCCAAAGATGCTCCCGAGAGAGATCCCTGAGAACGTGCGAAATAGAATCTAAATAATCAGAAGTGTGTTTATGTTTACGTTTCAGAACACCACGTTCCAGGGAGCAGGTGCTCACCGGGCGGCCTAATTTCCGCGCCCGACTCTCTAAGGCCTGGTGGACTCACTACTGCCACAAGCCGTTGGAGAGTAAGGCTGTTCCGAACATCGCAGCGACCGCCGTCTAGTAACGGCCGCCAGAAATGGGCGTCTCTAGTATTAACTTTGCAACGAACCTGTTATGTGCCCTTGAACAAGCCTTTCACTTTTATAAATTCCACGTTCCTCTCCTGAAAAAGAGGAGGGGCGTGGGTTAAAGAATTTCTGTGTCGCCTGCCCGCCCTCGCATAGTATCTCTGTAAGGTTTCGTGGAAGAAATCGTCACGGGGGATTAAGGACGGGACCGGAATGGAACGGATGCTGGGAAGGTGCACCAGGAAAGCGCCGTATCAACGGCGGGGGGGGGGGGTGGGGGTGGGGTGGGGGGTGGGGGAGCAGCGCTGAGAGCCCGGATCTGGGCGTCGTCCTGGATGGCGAGCGCTGGACGAGTGATTATTTAGACTATAGGCATCACTCGCTCGGCAGATATTTTGTTTTTCTCCTTGTCGTCCACGGACATGCTGTCCCTGACCCATTTGTATAAACGCTCGAGTCGCCTTAAAAGCAGCTGCACCCGTGCGGGGCCCCGGGGGAGCAGGTGCTCTGCGTGCGTGAGGTCCCAGAGCGCGAAGCTTACTTTTCTGCAGGCATCCACCCTCCTTTCTAGCATCTAACCTACTTCCTCAGGGCCGCGGCGAGGAGCACCTACTACCGCTCTGTGTTGAGCCTTCCCAGTACGCTGTGGCTTTAGCACCCGGAGGGTCGGTGCGGCCCCCCCGAAAACTGGGCACTTTTTAATCTTCAAAACTTGTATGTTTCTGTCCGCTTGCTTGCTGATTGGTTTTTGTCCTTCCCTCTGCAACCCCCTCTCTCATCGCCCTCGCTTTTTTGTCTCGGTTTGCGTTTGTTTCTTTTACACGTAACTGCTCCGTCGAGGGCCCCGAAGGCACCCTTGCTTCCCGAACGTCTGTTCCCTGGGCTTTGTGGCAGCGTTTCCCAGAAGGAAGGTTTTTTTAAACTCTCGGTCAGGGTGATCCACCAGGCCGATCTTCATGTGGTTACGGGGTATAAAAAGCTGTATTTGGCAATAAAGACGTAATTCGTGAAGGAAACAATTATTTGCTTTAATGAATCCATTTTAAGTAGGGAGGGTGTGGGCCCTGGGGGTAAGGACAGGAGGGAAAACTCAGATGTCGCCAGGCCAGGACAAGCCCTCGCTCTGTGAAATGTGAAAGACTGCCTCCTTCCTTGTGCCTCGTGGTTTTTTATCTGCAAAGCGAGACTCGGAACGAGCCCTGCGAAGTTCCTCTGCGGTAAAGTGCCTGAAATCACTCTGCAAAGGACAACAGGAAATACAGTTGTAGCCATTCTTGGGAGACAGCACTGCACTACTGTTGTTCCTAGGCACAGCTCATCCCGTAAACTGTAAGCTATTTTAGGACAGAAAGTTTGCCTTATATCCAAGGGTGACATTCAAAATATTTAACAACTGGTAGGCATCAGCCAATTAGGCGCTGGCTAAAAACAGCCAGAACGCCTCAGCCGGTGTTCAGACCAGCCCTACTCGCTCTCACGGGAAATCTCACAAAGGAACTGGTACCATGCCTTCACATAAGGGATGCTCGGGGAATGAATTTAAAATATCGTTTGCTTTGTGAAACTTCGTTTCGCTAGCAAAATGTGTAGAGGAGATTCTAATATAAAAAGGAGCCACGTCCTCCCCCTTTCCCCCTGATTTCTTAGGGGCGTGGGATCTCCGCCTGCCCTACTTGAGTCCCCAACATAATTTTTTTTGTCCAAGTTCGGTTCCAGGTGCTAATCCCTGAACACCTGGAGCCTCTTTTCTTTTGCCTGAGTTACAGATTCATTAACCCAGACTGTTTAGAAATGTTATTATTAGAACTTTGATCACCCATGTCCTCCTTTTAAAGTCTTTCTAAAATTACTTTCTGGCAATAATAATTATGTCAATCAGGGGCCAGCCAAATATAGCTGTGGCCCTTGAGCTACATTGAGAGGGGAGTTTCCAGCTATAATCTATTATTTGGCTCCAAAAGGCTGTGCTAGGCCCCCCCCCCCACCCCTTCTCTGTCCTACCTCTCATTCTCTTGGCATCAAGTGACAACGTGACAACGTAGCAAGCAGAGTCCTAAAGACCAGCCTAGAGTGTCAGATCTCAGTCTTTCTTTACCATCTGTCACTATGCTGGCGTCTGGGGCCAGATTCTGCAAATCAGATGCCACTGGGATGCAAAGGAAACCATGAGACGTTAAGTCACGGTCTAAGTCAAGGGCAAAAGCCCAAATGGTAGTGGCGTTGGTGGGGCTTGGGAGGTGAGTGCTACTTGGGTTGCAAGAGACAGAAACCGGGAGCCTAGAAATGAAGAGTAGATGGTAATATGCACGAGTAGTAGGAATCTCACTGACAAAGACGGTGCTTTTGAGAGATCCAGACTTTTCACGAATGCACCAGATTCAGTGAGACGAGCCACAGCCAGTGGGGGCATTCCAGGAGAGCCCCCACCTCTACGGCTGGAGTTGTAGGGCTCCGTCTACGGGGCTAGTCCAGCCCAGGCTGAGACCACCTAGACCGGAGTCGGACAGCATGTCATGACCCCACTTCCACCACCCTCCGCTCAGTACAAGGTCAACCAAACTGTCCTTTTCTGCTCGATGTCATTCATTCGTTCAACAAACGTGTCCTGGGTGTTTACTATTTTCTGGGGACCGGGCCAGGTGTGGGTATTGCAAAGATTCTCAGGAACTGAGGTGAGAGACGTGTACACCAAAGACCACGTGTGAAGGGAGCAACGTGCCTGAACACTTGGAGGGCGAAGAAATGGCAAATCCCAGTGGTTCGGAGTGCCTGGCTGGTGGGGAGGGGCCGTGAGCCGCCCCAGGGTGTTCGCGTGGGCTGGGAGGAGCCCCGGGAGGGTTGGCCCAGGGAGTGAAGAGTTTAGCTTTGGGCTTCCGATAGCTCACCGTGTGGAGGACGGCTTGCCTAACGCCCGTGGCGATATCCAGGCAAGATTCTGGTGGTCTAGACTGGATTGGTGAGAATAAGGATGGAGAGAAGAGTGGATTTGAGAACGATGTGTGTCCGGGGGTGGGGGGTGGGGGCGGGGGGTTCTACCAGACTGATGAATGACCATGACCGGTCAAGGTTGGAGAAGGAGATGAAATACCCTCCCTGACATTTCTGGCTTGGAGACGTGGTCGAGGGAGATACCGACTCCCCGAGGACCATGAAGGGACAGGAGCAAGTGTGGGGCTCGGGGCGATGAATTCAGTTCGGTGCGAGGTGTCTGCGGGGCGGGGAGGCCGGGCCGTCAGTGGGAGACCGTGCAGATCCGGGTCCCCCGGGAGCGCCTTCTCTGAGCGCTGCGACGAGCAGGAGCAGACGGGCCCCGCCAGAAGGTCGAGCGGCGCTCCGCTGCTTTCGGAGGAAAGCAATGCAGCTGCGCTAAACGGTGCGCTCGGCAACGTTGCTCATCCGCGTTCGAACACAGGCTCCTTCCCTGAATTCAGACCAGCCGCGAACAGTGTGCGGTCACTGGTCCTCAGACCCGACACTTCCAGAAGCCTGGGTCTGGGCTGGAAGCTCAGCAGGGTCTGGGCCGGAAGTGCAGGCAGAACCCCAGCCCAGAATGCCCTCCCCGCTCTGCCTAGAGGGTCCTGCCTCCTTCTTCGCCTTATAACGGTCCCTCTCTCCCCGCGACACAGAAGTGAGTGTTTATCGCTTTCTGTTTTCATCTCAGAAGCAAAGGCGCTGCCCTCGCTTTCTAAGGCTATCGATCGCCCCTGTTCCGCTGACCCATCCGTCCCTCCCCCTTCTGCGGGGACTTGGGGCTCACGGCCGCTCTCTTCCTCTCTGTACCACCTGCCTCCTCTTAACGGCAGCTCAGCTCAGCCTCCGCTGCGCGCGGGTCTCCTGCTCTAAAACAAAACTCACAGGGGCGACCGGGTGGCTCAGTTCAGCGTCAGGCTCTTGGTTTCAGCTCAGGTCACGCTCTCTCAGCTTCATGGGTTTGAATCCCACATGGGGCTCTGTGTGGGCACCCCAGAACCTGCTTGGGATTCTCGCTCTCTCCCTCTCTCTCTGCCGTTCCCCCACTTGTGCTGTCTCTGTCTCTCTCAAAACAAACAAATAAATAAACTTTCAAAAACAAGCAAAGGAAAAGCCCCCTGGTGCTAGTGCTTCCTCCATGAGGCTCTTGGCTCCCTCCTCCTTTTAACCGCCACGCATCCTGAAAGAGGAGTCCTTGACATGGTCTCCAGTTCCTCACCTCCCCTGCCCCTCGGTCCCCAGCTCCCGGCCTCTCTACAGCCCGCTTCCGTTCTCTTCCCCGACTGCTTTTCCACACACTCTTTTCCTTCCACAAGTGCCTGGCAGGTGTGACCAGTGTGTTCTCCCCCAGAGGGACCATTGGAAGCAAGTTCCCGGATAAGCCGTGTCAACTCTGGCTTCTGTCATCTCCTGCGGATGAGGAGGTTTGTACCAGGACTCTTGGAAGGCCCGTTCCAGGTACACTTCGGCTCAAGAAATGTTTATCGAACACCTCTTATGTGCAAGGACTTGATTTAGGAAATGTCGTCAAGAAGTTTGAATTCCATCAGGAGTCAAGATCCGCCCGCCACCTGCGATGTGGCAGCAGCCTACCCAGTTCCTACAAAGCGCTTTGTGGAACGAGGCGGGGTGCTAGCCAGGGTTCCGCAGAGAGACAGAACCAACAGGATAGACATAGATACCCGGAAGAGGAGATTTGAGAGAGGGATTGGCTCACACGGTGATGGAGGGGAGGCCGAGGAGTCCACGGAGTGCCAGCTGGAGACCCAGGGAAGCCGGTCATAGAGTATAATTCAGTCCAAGCTCAAAAGCCGGAGAACCCACCTGGCAGTGGGGGCGGGGAGGTTGGGGAGTCGTCACCGATGCTGGTCCTGGAGTCCCGAGGCCTGAGAACCAGAAGCTCTGATGTCCGAGAGCTTTTTCACCTTTGGCTTCTATTTGGACCCTCACTGGATTGGATGAGGCCCACCCATGATGCCGAGGGCTATCTTCTTTCCTATCTACTGATTCAAGTACTAAGCTCTTCTGGAAGCATCTCACAGACCACACCCAGACATAATGTTTATCAGCTATCTGGGCACCCTACGTCTCAATCCAGTCGACAGGTAAACTTGCCCATCACAGGGCAGCGTATAAATAAGCGAACAAATAAATACGATCTGGGCTGCTCATTTTTATTTAGTCAGCCAGCAACTGTTTGCTGAGCACCTACTCTGTATCAGACATAACGCTAGCTACACAAATGTAAGCGCTATGTCTGACCCTCACAAACCCCTGGAAGGGGGGGTGCCTTTAGTCCCGTTCCAAAAATCAAACTGAGGCTCAGAAAGGACAAGGAATGTTTCCCATGACAATGAGAGATGCTGGGATTGTATTTTGTCTGGGACTGGGTGTATTTTTTCTGGGATTGTATTTTGTCGTCTATTTATTGCATGCTTCTCAGCTTAATGTCTGTTTTCTCTTTTGAACTTTAAGCTCTTCAGGGCAGAGAAGGTGTTACTTTTTTTTTTTTTAATTTTTTCAATGTTTATTTTCGAGAGAGAGAGAAACAGAGCATGAGCAGGGGAGGGACAGAGAGGGGGTGAGACATAGAATCTGAAGCAGGCTCCAGGCTCTGAGCCGTCAGCACAGAGCCCGACGCGGGGCTCGAACTCACAGACGGCGAGACCATGACCTGAGTTGAAGTCGGACGCTCAACCGACTGAGCCACCCAGGCGCCCCAGAAGGTGTTACTTTTGCATTGAATCCCTAGCACCTAAAAGACAGGCGTAGAGTAGCTTATTGGATTAGCTCATTGATACGTTGATCAAACGAAACTCCAGAGTCTCTTGGTTCTAGAGCCCGTGCTTTTTTTGCTAAGAGACTTGGTCCCTTATAAAAACTGTTTTCACAGTCTTTTGGGGGAACTCTTACAAGAGAGCCCCATAAATGAATTTTTAAGAGTGTTTCCATGCCGTCTGGGGCTGGGCCTTGCTAGAGAGCACACACCCTGACTGATGGGACCCGAGATGGCCAAGTAAGCAGATGACCCAGCTTTGAAAGGGGTGGGGGGTGGGGTGCCGGGAGACAGACCACGGTAACAGTTCTGAGGAGCCACAGCGGTGACTCAAGAGACGAATTCAGGGCCGGGTGAAAAGGAACCACACGAGTAAGGAACCCACTGCCTCACAAGTGCCTCCGGTCCGGCTCTGTGGAACTGGAGCCGTACGCTCTGAAGGACACTTACCGCAAGCCACAAATGCCAGCAACGCATGTAACTGAAAATTCTCGAGTCGCTCCGTCTTAAACAAGTAATTGTTATTAAAGAAAGTAAGAGTCATTGTAGTATATTCTATTGAAGCCCATATTTCTAAAACATCCTCCTAACATGTCATCCAGGTGAAACTGTGAATTCGATATTTTCTCCTTTTTTTTGCTACTGAACCTTTAAAACCAGGCATGTATTTTATACTTAGAGTAAAGGTTAACGCGGACTAGCCCCAATTCAAATGCTCCAATGGCCCCACGAGGCTGGTGGCTTCTTGAATTGGACAGTCTAGGTCCAGAGGTGTGATCTGTGGACCAGCTCCGTCAAAATCACTAGCAAGTGTGTTAGGCGGCGTAGACTCTTCGGTTCCAGCTCTGACCGCCCGAATCAGAACCAGCATTTTAACAAGATACCCTGGTGACCTGCGGGTAGCCAAGAGTCGGAGAAGCTCTGGCCTAGAGAGCAGGCTTCCAGCCGACTAGAAACCGGGGAGGGTGAGGCAGAGTTACGGATTCACAGTCCGGCTCTCCCCGCATTCCTGATAAAGAGCCAGGGAGCCTGAAAACATGAGGCAGCTGCAAAAATAGAGTACATTTTTGCCTCCGATGTGGTTTTGTGAACTGTGACCCCCTCATTTTGAGAAGTCCGCTCTCCAGGCCCTTACGCCGAGATCTTATAATAATCCATTGTGTGCCGATTACTTTGGAAAAGCAACAGTGACAGGAAAAAAGTAACTACGACATTACCTCTGTGATTTAAAATGGCTCTTTCTTAATACATGATGGAAAATTGGGAGCACAATCTGTATTTACCGTGGAAACGCCTGACGGGCTCCAAATTCAGGACGTTTAGCTAAAGATAAAATATGCGTTTAGGGAAAAGCAAACATATTCATATCTTTCTTCCTTCAGGCTAAGTGGACACAAATATAAGGGGCTCGGAAACATGACTCGGGTTTATTTTTATCTTTCCCATCTCTAGGTTGCTTTAGAATCCCGAAGCCAGAAGCCTCACTGGGATCTGCTGCTTTTTCCTAATATAATGGAGGGGGGAGGGGCAGGGTGGGATATTCGTGTTCCCTCCGTATCAGTTATCCTATCTTAGGTTAAATTTAAAAATGATTTCTTTTTGAGATTTATTGAGTGTATCCTCATCACCCTGTCACCAGTTTTAAACTCTTGGACATAAAAACGAAGACAGTAATTCGGGTCGGGAATGGAGGTGTGTTAACACGTGATACAATGGGCATCCCCCAAGCTTTCCTCTGCCCTGTCCCCCAAAGGAAAGAGAGATAGATTGGTTGGGGTTCTCCAGAGAGATAGAACCAAAGGGTGTGTGTGTGTGTGTGTGTGTGTGTGTGTGTGTGTGTGTGTACACAGAGAGTGACAGAGAGAGAGAGAGAGATTTATTTTAAGGAGTTGGTTGGCGAGTCCAGAATCTGCAGGACAGTCAGGAGACCTAGGAAGAGCCGATGTTGCCGTCAAAGTGCAAAGGCCATCTGCGGGTAGAATTCTTCCTTGCCTGGGCGGGATCGATCTTTGCGCTATTGATGCCATCGACGGATTAGGTGCGGCCCACCTGCACTATGGCGAGCAATCTGATTTACTCAAAGTCTATCAGTTTCAGTGTCAGTGTTATCCAAAAATCACCCCTCCCGGAAACATCCACAACAGTGTTTGAACCAGCCGTCTCGGCACCATGGCCCAGCCAAGCTGATGCACGAAATTAACCATTGGAGGCAAAGATCACCGTAGCTTAAACATACAGAGGGGAAAGCTCTGTATCCTCTTCGGAGAGACGCACAATCTGTCCCTCATACTGCGGGATCAGAGAAACTCATCTTTGGGGTCGCCCTAGGCTTGAGTAGAGTGACTCTCGGCATTCGCTTGGAACATCGCGGAGCATCCCTTTGCTCAGCTTTCCCAGAGGCCGGGGACTGGCTTCTTTCATCTTGGAGGCCCCGTGGCCTGGCACGGGGGCCGTCAGCTGCTGTCTGGGTCAGGTGCCCCTCAGAGAGATGCTTTGAGACCAACAGCCCTACCGCCTCCTTCCCGCCCCGGTGCCTGCTGGGGGAGACCAGGCCCGGCTTCAGTGCTGCCGCCTGGTCTGGCTGCAGAGCATCCCACAACCCCTTGCGGGGGCCAGATCCTGTTCCCGTCTGTCCTGCTCGTGAAAACACAAATGTCTGGAACCGGCAACGTTGCCCCTATTTGTCCACTTTTTGCTTTCTCTCTCCCCAGTATACCCTTCCCGACCCTGGCATCAAAAATGCAAGCAAAACCTCTGTCTTCCTTTGGACTTCTCTCCTTCCTTCTTCTGGCCCTTCCTCCTTTCTTCCACGACTAATTTTGACGATGGGAGGGCAAGAAGGGGGAAGGCAAGAGTTCGACCTTTGGGAAAGCAGTCACAAATGCCAGATGGGCTGGGGGCAACCCTCGGGGCAATATGTTGGACGATCTTGGTGAGTAAAATGTCTGAGTCTCTAACTTCTTCGAGTACATTCTGAAGAACACGTGTGTTCCTCGAGGATCGAGACCGTGCATGGAAGAGGGAATCCGAGCCCATGGCATTTCTGTTCCGTGAGGGATACAGAGGAAACACCTCATTGGACAGGTTGTTGTTATTAACCCAACTGAAAGTTCTCAAGAGCAATTTCAAGCAGTATCCGTTTTCCTAGTTCCTCGGAAGAGAGATTGCAAAAGGAAGCAGGTGGAGGCGGCTAAGCTTCTCTGCGACTTGTACCTCTTAATGCGTTCCTTAGAAAGGGGACACGGTCCTCAGCCACGCGCACCTGCTATGGCCCCGGCTCTGGGCTCTCGGAGATTCCCACTCGAACTAAAAAATCTAGGCGACTTCAGTAGGGATCTTACTCTCACCCGTTGAATAACTTGAAGTGACCTGACCTGACCTGACCTGACCTGCGTTCGTCTGGGCGCCTATTATTACGCAGGGTGTTAACAGTGGGCTCCGTAGTCAACCCACAGCGGACGCTTCGGTTCCCCCAGAAGGGGACGACTCCACCACATTTCCGTATTCTTGGCACTAGGAAGCCAAGTGTGTAATTCTAAAGTGGTTGCTTTATCCACCACATAGATCAGGGGCAGAACTGAACACCTACCGCCCCCCCCCCCCACCGGCCAGGGTTCTAGGGGGCCTCGGGCCACACCTACAGAACACTAGAACCAGGACTTCTCAGGTTGCAATAATGCCAGAATATCTTTTTTTTTTTTTTTTTAAGCACTTCACCGACCCCCCAGAGAAGGAAAAGTGAGCTTCCAGGCACAGGTCTGGATGAAACGCCTCTTTCTGAGAAAAGCTATCTATCGGCATCAGTCACAAGCTGGAAAGTAAACACTGGCCCAACCGCAGGTCCCGGAGAGGAGCACACAGAAATGGGCGCCTTTGGATGCTAAAAAAGGGAAGATGTTGAAAGTGAAAAGGAATGTGGCTTCCTCCTTCTGCTGAAACTCAGCGAGCAGGAAGGAAGACATTTTCCCCGAGCGTGGAAGATATCACAACACACAGGGGGCAGCCACGTATACAGAGTCGAGGGGGCTATGGATATAACGAGATGCGTACTAACGAGAAAGACGCTGATGTTTGCGTGGAGGCCGGGAGAAAAAGAAATTGAAGTTAAACTATGAACGGAACACTGCGGTGAGCCAACGTGTGGCACACAAGCAACAGGCTCCGAGCCTTGGTTAATATTCGCATTTGTAATTCAGAAGAGGACAGAATTGAGGGACTTCGGAGGGGCCTTGACTTCTCCCTATCGTGGAAGGCCCAGGTCCGTAGCTTCAAAGGGGTCGGCTGAGCCAAGCTGTGCATCGAGGGAAAAACAGTTCAAGGCCTGCAGGAGAAAAACCCACGGTTGGCCGGACTCCCCGCCTGGAACATTCTGAGCTCGCGCTCGCCTGGCTCTGGTGCCAAGCGCTGGGATGGGACCCCGAGCGAGATGCCGTCCAGGTCATCGAGCCATCCTAGACTCTTCCTTGGCTGCGGCCTCGTAGCCTCCAGCAGTGGCCGAAAACACTGCCTGAGTTTAGAGCGCCGTCGGGGATGATTCTGGAAACACAGTGGAGGGTTTGATTCCGTCCCAAAGGCGGAGGGGAGACCCTGTGAGGACATAACGACCCCGAGCAGTTCAGGAGAGAGCAGGGGGGAAACCAGCGAATTCTCACAAACGGGCAATTAAAACTACGCTGGCAGTCTGGAGGCTGAGGGGGATATGATAGAAGTTTATAAAATCACAGAGAGAGTGAATTAAATCACACAGAATGGTTGAAAGCAGATGTTTTGGCGCCGGCTTGTCTGTGTTCACATGTTGCCTCTGCTGCTTCGTAGCTGTGTGACCGGGGCAGATCCGTGTGCCCTGGGGCAGATTCTTGCCCCGTCTGTATTTCTGTTGCCTCATCTTTCTTCTTTTTCTTTTTTTTTTTAGTTTTTATTTTTTAATGTTTATTTACTTTTGACAGAGAGACAGAGTGTGAGCAGGGGAGGGGCAGAGAGAGGGGGAGACACAGAATCCGAAGCAGGCTCCAGGCTCTGAGCTGTCAGCACAGCCCCTGCTGCGGGGCTCAAACCCACAAACTTGTGAGATCATGACCTGAGCCGAAGTCGGATGTCCAACCGACCAAGCCACCCAGGGGCCCCTGTTGCCTCGTGTTTCAATTAAGGCTCATAAACGCAAGGCTTCCTTCTGGCTTCAGTGTGGACGCGGAGATGCAAGCGAGGGAACGCGCGTCGATCACTGACGCCGCGGTGGGCGCGGAGCAAAGCGCTCCACGCGCGGTAACCCGTTGGGATTATTTTCCCAAATGCCGGATTGCGAAAGCGATCGTGTCGGTCCACGATGAATTGTAAAGAAAAGTGAGGCACATCGTGACACGTTTGGCCAAATGCCACGGAGTTTATTTCTATCCGGTCCTGAGCCACCGAGCGATGCCCAGGGCGTTAGATTAACTCCTTCGCTCGGCAGACCGGAGGCAAGTCGCGAAAGGCTGTAGGAACTGTGTTTACCTTCTGTCTCTGCAGCCGCCGGTCACAGCCTCCCGGGCTTGAGCCTCTGTGGGTCTAACAGCAATTTTCTAATGAGAGAATGATTGCTCAACCTGGCAAAGGGGGAAATGTTGGGTCTTTGATGTAGCAACACGTAATAACAACAGGCCGTGCATCGCGGGGCAAGGCATTGCTGGAAACCTAGCGCCGGCGTGTTTTTTGTTTGGTCTTTTCATAAAGAAAATAAGTTTGTGTCAGTGATTCACACACTCGGGCCGAGCCAGAACTCTCTTTTGACAAAGAGCAGTAGGCATTTCTGTGGTCACAAACGGAGGGACGCGCGGAGAGGAAGGAACCGCCAACTGCTTGGAAAGGGGACCGGCCTGCCTCAGTTGAGACAGGGAGTTTATTAATTCTCCAGTGGGGCAGACACTTCCTCGACTGTAGAGGCCACCCTGGACGGTCAAGTGAAGTTGAGGTCGAGTCCTGAGGTCAAGCATGGCTTTGACCCTGTCATCTCCATTCCCTGGGCCTCCATGCCTTACGGGCCAAATGATGGGCCGGGAGTAAAACAGAACCAAAGAAAACAAAACACCAACCGGGATCCTTTCTTCAAAAGAAATCTTACTTTGGAGTCTCCGGAATAAAAGAATCTATCTCCGGTGTGTGAGGACGGGGGAGAGGGGAGGATGGTCTCAGAGCTCCTTCAGCTCACCCCCCGAGGGCTCTTTCTTTAATCTTCCCCCCGCCTGCGTGTCTCTACTCCCCATGGCTCATCCTAACACAGTTTGGAAACCACCGGCCTAGATAAGCTCTAAGTCCGGTTCAGGCCTAACGCGGAGTGGTTCTGGTCCCTTTGGCACCAAAGTGACCTCAAATCCAAGGAGTAATTGCAGCTTCTAGAACAGCACTGCCCAGGAAAATATGTCAAGTGCATGAGTCTTTTCAAACTATCTAAAAGCCATATTCTAAGAAGCAAAATAAACAAGCAAATACAAAAATAGGTAAAATCAATTTCATTAACATATTTTATCAAACCTAACATAGCCAAGCAATGACACATGTGGTTGATATAAAAATAATTGAGATAGGTCACATTTTTTATGTGAAATTTCAAAATCCTGCATGTATTTTTTATTTTATTTTGTAAAGTTTATTTGTTTGAGAGAGAGATAGAGCATGAGAGAGGGGGAGGGAAGGGGGGAAAGAGAGGGAGAGAGAGAGAATCTCAAGCGGGCTCCACCCTCAGCATGGAGCCCGCCTTGGGGCTCGATCCCACGAACCATGAGATCCTGAGCTGAGCCGAAATCAGGAGTTGAACGCTTAACCAACTGAGTCACCCAGGTGCCCTCAGCATTAGTTTTAAATGCACGGTATCTTTCAATCCCTAATTGCCATGTTGCAAGTGTTCAGTGGTCACTTGTGGCAATGGGCTACCATAGGAGAAGACACAGATACAGAACCGTAAATGGCTCAGGCACAGGGGCATCCTATCCCCGACTTTAATGGGAAAGACCTGCAGGCTCCCCCTTCCCGGACTCAGGGATCGCGACACCAGCAGACAGTCTTGCTTCTGTCTCCACTGCCCCGCCACGCACCGCGGTGGCCGCCTCTCTCTCTCTCTGGGCCTGGGAAGTGTTGCGTGCTGTCTCACCAGGCTGGCCTCCATGACCTCCGCTGCTGCTCGACACCTCCCCTGTCGGTCACTCAGCTCATCCTCCACTTCCTGTTGACTGGGTATCACCTTTCCCCAGGGCATTCATTATTTCTAAGTGTTCCTTAAGCCTTTCTCTGCCGTAATTCTAGGACCTCCAGGAATCCGCCTTGACCTTGAGGATTCTTTTGAAAACCCTGCTCTCACACCCGTCCCTCCCTCCTGCCATCATCATCTCACACACTTAGCCATTTGAGTGCACATTAAGGAAGTCCTTTAATTAGTACACCTTTTATTTATTTATTTATTTTGATGTTTATTTATTTGAGAGAGACAGAGAGAGAGAGAGAGAGAGAGAGACAGAGAGCAGGGGATAGGCAGAGAGAGGAGGAGACACAGAATCCGAAGCAGGCTCCGGGCTCTGAGCTGTCAGCACAGAGCCTGCCTCAGGACTTGAACTCACAGATTGCGAGATCATGACCGAAGCCAAAGTCGGATGCTTAACCGACTGAGCCACCCAGGCGTCCCTAATTAGTATATTTTTTAAACATTATTCGTATTGTATCTTCTATGTCGGCCTAAGTCCTCTTCATCTTTCGGCCTTAACACATAGTGTTTTGCAGTGAAACAGTCTTTTCCTTATGATGTTTGTTGGAGCAAAGACATGGCTCAGTATACTCATTAGAACACTCAAATACAGCGAAGATGCTTTGCTGTTTCTTTGGGACTAAAACTGAACATTAAGGCTTTGCTGGTTATTTGTAAACAGATCAGGTTCATAGCCATTGACTGGCTGGTATCGCAGTTTTAAATCTAAGGGCAGTACTTCAGATAGTGTTTTCACATTTATGACTCAAAAAAAAATTAAAGAAATGAAATCACCTCTTTTTATACAAAAGAAGCTCAGACGTATAACGACTGAAACAACATCTGTAAACTGTTTCCGACCACTCTGTAATTTAAACATAAGCTGTACCTTTAGAGATGCTTGGTAAAAAAATAAAATGAAATAAAAATAAATTACACATTTGTTTGTAGTTGTAGGTTAATGCTCTGGTAATTCTTCCACGTTTCAAGTTTGATACATGATGAGGAATTTTGCCATTTTTCCTAATTTTGCAACTTGGATGGCTTCAATTCATAGTCGACTAAATTATAATAATCCACTAGTTTGAAACTATAATAAAATAATCATCTCATTCAACGAGTTAACATTCGGTTTTGAAGTGACATTCCCCTTCTGGGCCTGTGGGAGAAGCTGTCATAAACTCCTCTGTAATTGTATAAATCCCTGCTTTGTTGGGGCTTAGATCCTGAGGCATTAGCAATGAATTCATAATCTAGAGATCACAACTGCTTTGAAACAGAGGCCCCCAGCTATCAGCCCAAGTGTCCGTTCCCCCCCACCCCACCCCGTGCCCTCCCCACCAAGACTTTTCCCTTTTGCTTCTGGGCTGGGGTACTACCGTTTGACAGATAAATAAATAAACACAGTGACTCTAGGTGAACAGACACAACAGACGTCAGAATCAGGACTTCTATCCAGAACTCTCTGACCCTGAATTAGTGAACAGTTTTTTTTTTTTTTTCAATTATTGTCTATGGTTAGGGAAAGGCAAGCTATTAAAGCTCCAAATAGATCCAGGGTAGACCCTCTGGGAACTTCTCCGATGTCTACGGAAATTACCCAAAACCAACTTCCTCAGCCAGGACCTGCTGATCCCCAAGGTGTAATGACCGAGGGTTTGCCCTAAGTACTCAGTTATCACTAAGGGTGTAGGTGCCTTGGTGTGTGTGAATGCAGAAGGGCGACATGAGGGATGACCGTATGATTTTTTAAGATGATTGTATTCACTTACTGCACGCTGAAACACTGGGGTGAAAGCTGGACTGTGGATGCGGTCACACCTGTGTGAAAATTATACCTCTATTTCCCCTCCGGAAGAACCCAAGGTAGTTTCTCTTAGTAGCTCTGTGAGCATAGTTGGCCATCGTATACATCTTCTGATTTCAGATCTGCATTTAGGGCGATTATATGAATATGTCACCGCCACGTAGCTTACTTAATAGGCCTGGAGCCTGAAGAATGTCTCCAAACACCTTCAAGCTAGTAAGAGAAAAATTAGAGCCAAATTTCTCTAGTGCTCCTAATGTAATGTACTCCACCGTAATTATTTCACTCCTTCGCTCCTGGCTGAGCCCAGCGAGGGAAACGGAGGAAGCTCGATTTCTTTAGGGTTCTGTGATGCAAGACCTCCGCAGTTCATCTCGTCATCTCCACTCCTTTTCTTACCCCAAGACAACTTTCCCGCAGCTTCCCTGATATTTTCCTGACCAGGCGCAAGCCGGCCTGTCTCGCCCGCCACTCTTTTTCTCGGGACGCGTGCCTGGGCCCGCGACACCAAGGGCGGCCGAAGTCTGGAGAACCCAGAGGGGCGGCGCCGCCTCCCCGACGCTCCGCGGGCTACACTCAATGTGGTTATTTACTCTCAGCTCCAGCTCCTGTCCGCCAGCGGCGGTGTTCCAGAAGCGCCGGGCTGACTGTCCGAGGCTCGCCTGGGGCCTCGCCAGGTGGTGGGGCGGCTGCCCAGGACGCGGGGACCCCGCGCGCCGGGCGGCAGACGGGTCCCCGGGGGTGCGGCGAGCGCGCTGCGAGCCCCGCGACGCCGGGCCTAGTGGGCGCGCTCCCTGTAGCCTCTGGCCTGGACCCGGGCCGCTGCCTCTGAGCAGCCCTCCGCAGCGCCGCCTCCGTGCTCCCGGCCGAGCCCCAGGACGCTGGTGGGGGGGACGGCGGGGGCGTGACCGGGGCGCAGATGCCGGCGAGCCAGAGGGCGCCGCGCCACCGCCGCGCGGGGTAGCAGTAGGGCAGCCGGAGGGGCAGCGACATCTGCGGGCGGGCGGCCGACGCTTCCCGGCGACGCAGAGCCGAGTCCGGCGGCCCGAAGACGGCGGGGCGCAGCTTGGCCGGGTGGGCCTCGCTCCCTGGGGCCGGCCCGCCGGCTCGCCAGCCGCGCCCGCGCCCTGGCCCCCAGCGCGTGGCGGGTGCTCGCGGGCCGCTGGCGGCGCGCTCACGTCGGTCCCAACCGCAGGCGGCTCGGCGACGTCCGTGGCTCTCGGGTTAGGATTTGTCAAAGCACCTCGAGCGACTTGGAGAACCCGGTTTCCCCACTGGAGACGGTGATTGTTCTTGTTTCTCGCCTTTAGAAAGTTCCTCCGACTCTTTGGATCTTCCGTCCCGAGTGAGAAGGAAAAGGAAAGCGTGGTCTGCCCACCCGGAGAGGGGGCGCAGGGGGATCCTGGCAAATGGACAGAGCCAGTTTTAGCCGGAGCGGCGAGTCCAGCCCATTGACACTTCAGCCCCGGAAAGGGTTAACCGCATCCAGCCGGTTCGGTTTACATGTAAATAGAGAGCAGCTGCTCCGCGCGGGCCCCGGCTGGCCCTTTTAAGTTTTTGATTGGTTGCCAATGACATCACCGCCCGTGTTCTAACTCTGAGGACCCGGAGCGGCGTCGGATAAGCCCTCCTTAAAGAGACGAGGCCACGCCCCCGGCTCCTCCCCCCCGGCTGCCCATTGGCTGCCAGCCGCTGTGAGGTAGCGGTCAGCTTTCTCCAGATTCCTATTGGTCCAACGTGCCGTCGGTCGGCAGCCGGCCCGCCCCCTCAGAACCTTACATTTACAGTGTAGCAAAAGAGAAAGTAACTATGTTGCTGCTGGAGATCAATGAAGCCAAGTGAATGGGGGCTGAATGGGCGAATCCATAGCTGAAGCGGAGCGCCAGATGGTGGAGGGCTACACTTATTTATGAAGTAAGTGGAAGTCACCGCGGTTACTCCTGAGAGCCGGGGAGTGTAAGGCGGTGTGAGTGTGAGCGTGAGTGAGTGAGTGTGTGTGATGCGATGCTCACGGGGGAGCCACAGCAGGTGAGGTTAGAGGGTTCAGGCCGTTGGCTCACGCTGCCCTGTGCGTTTACTCTCGCTGCAGTCTACTTGGATTTGGAGAGAAGAAAAAAAATGAGGTTTGTTGGGATGCTTTGCGGCAGTTTGAAATGCCAGGGGCTTGTTAGTGCGCTGTGTTGCGAAGGGGGATAAGCGCCCAGGAGTGGGGAAGTCGCATTCTCGAACGACTTAATTTTCTTTCCAGCCCCCGCCTTGAGGTGGAAGGACGACTAGCAAGGGAGCGGGGAGAGCTCAGTGTTTCGCTGGGAGGTTTCCTGGGCCAGTCTGGATGGTTTCACGGGCAATATATACGCCCGACCCTCTGCTGCAGGGATGCAGATCTCTTTATACACTCCGTGCGCGCGCGTGTGTATGTGTGTGTGTGCGTGTGTGTGCGTGTGTGAGCCGAGCACTCCGTGCGGAGGTGGGGGTCCCAGCCTGTGTCTCCGTGAACACGCTTCTGCGTCCCTCGCAAAGGAAATGGGCTGTTGATCCCGGGACGAGCCCTACCTGGTAACACAATAGCAAAGACTTTCCCAGCTTGGTCCAGCTGGGAAACAGTTATAGCTTCTGGAATAGTACTTGCTCTTCAAAAAAATACTACGCAAGGGAGGGAGGTAGGGAGGGAGGGAGGAGAGAGGGAAGGGGGGGAAGGGGATGGATCCTTCTCTCCCATCCAAAGGTGGGTGAGAGAAACCTGAGTCGGTGGGGATCTGCGGACGTGTTGGGTGTGTGCCTCTGTGTGTATGCGTGTGCGCGCGTGTGTGGATTCTGCCTGTGACACTTTGGCTCTGTGTCAGAGAATGGTGACGGTCGTGTGTAGACGGATGATGGATGACATTTTCCCAGACATCTCTTAAAGTTCCTTTAGGTGAGAGATTCTTGCAGGGGGTTTGGTTTCTTTTCTCTGTGCATGTCTAATAGAAGAGGAGCCAGTAGGGTCTGGTCGGAGAGTGCCCCCGTGCCTACGGGAAGGAAGGAACTGTTCCTTTGCAGGCGTTCTCTCAGGAGACAGGAGGTAGATCTAATGGGCGACCCTTCCCGGCCCCGTTTCATAGGGACCGACTAACTGGGAAGTCCTTTCTATGGAATTCATCCTCCTCAAGGGGCGAGGGTCTATCTAGGAGGGATGGAAATATCCTCCACGGTGGCTGCCTCCCATTGAGAGAAGCGAGCAGCTCTGGGATGCATAGTGTATGCCAATAGGGAAATGAAGGAGGGAGGAGAGACCGAGTGGTCCTCTCCTTAAAGACAGGAGTGTGTGTGTGGGGAGGAGGAGTGGATGAGGTCGGCAGCAGAGGCGCAAAGGGTGATGGGTCTGCCAGAGTTGGGGGTTACAAGACTTGGCTCCTTGGCCCGAGGCTTTGTTTCAGGACCCTTCGTTTGTAACAAAAGGGGAAATGCAGATTAATTTATAGGAGACTGACAGGAAACATGGGAGGTTTTAATGACCGCGTCGTGCTTCTCAAAGGAGTGGAAAGCAAGAAGAGCTGCTGGTTAAAGGGATTCACTTAGGGGGACACTTTCACTCCAATCTGCAGAAAGTTGCCGTCCGCCCCTGATGTATATTTGGCTGCCGTATATTTTGGGGAGTCATGCCAGCGCTCTTGGTCATTCCTTTGCCTTTGCGGCGGGTGAGGGGATGAAATGGAAAGTATGTAGGGGGGGGACAAGTGGCTCTTTCTCAGATGGTTGCACGATGCTTCTGCCCAGGAGGCGAGGCCCAGAACAGATGCCTCTTAAGAGCCTTTCTTTCTGTCTTGAGCTCGTCTAATTCTTGGTGCCTCTGCTTTCTCCGAGGCTGACCTTTGCTGTGGGTCCACGAAAGGTTGTTCATCGTTTGTGTAGATTGTACGTGTGCCCGTAACCGTAGACTTGATAGCCACATAGGTGGGGGCCCTCAGGTTGACATCTTCTTGGAACCTATTTAAAAAACGAGCCCCAGGCTTTGAGAGTGGAGCGGTAGAGGGTCCTTAGGCCAGCTTCCCTCAGAGGGGAGCAGAGGCCTTTCCTAGGGTTTGGAGCCGACTGCCTTTTGTGTCACGTGACTTTATTCTCTCTTTCCCCCTCCCCTTCTTTACAGACTGTCTTGAGTTCTTCTTGAATTGCCAGTTTTCAGCCTCCTCATGCCTCCGTCTCCTTTAGACGACAGGGTAGTAGTGGCACTGTCTAGGCCCGTCCGACCTCAGGATCTCAACCTTTGTTTAGACTCTAGCTACCTTGGCTCTGCCGCCCCGGGCAGTACCAGCCACCCTCCGGTCATTGCCACCACCGTCGTGTCCCTCAAGGCTGCGAATCTGACGTATATGCCCTCACCCAGCGGCTCTGCCCGCTCCCTCAATTGTGGATGCAGCAGTGCCAGCTGCTGCACTGTGGCAACCTACGACAAGGACAATCAGGCCCACACCCAAGCCGTCACCGCTGGCACCGCCACCACTGCCATCGGAACCTCTACCGCCTGCCCTGCCAACCAGATGGTCAACAACAATGAGAACGCGGGCCCTTTAAGTCCATCGGGTGGGGTGGGCAGCCCTGTGTCGGGGACCCCCAAGCAGCTAGCCAGCATCAAAATCATCTACCCCAATGACTTGGCGAAGAAGATGACCAAAGGCAGCAAGAGTCACCTGCCGAGCCAGGGCCCTGTCATCATTGACTGCAGGCCCTTCATGGAGTACAACAAGAGTCACATCCAAGGAGCTGTCCACATTAACTGTGCCGACAAGATCAGCCGGCGGCGGCTGCAGCAGGGCAAGATCACCGTCTTAGACTTGATTTCCTGTAGGGAAGGCAAGGACTCTTTCAAGAGGATCTTTTCCAAAGAGATTATAGTTTATGACGAGAATACCAATGAGCCGAGCCGGGTGATGCCCTCGCAGCCTCTGCACATAGTCCTCGAGTCCCTGAAGAGAGAAGGCAAAGAGCCTCTGGTGTTGAAAGGTAATGCCCTCCCTGCCCCCTGCCTCAGCACAGTCCCGGGTAGCCTGGGTTCAGTGCGGGTTTGGTCCCGGAAGTTCCAGCACTGTCCTCCCCCGAGACCAAACTAGACTTTTCTTCTTCTCGTCTTCCCTGCTTTGCCCTTCGTTATTCTGGTAAGAGTGAGGAAAGCCCAGTAACACAGAACTGGAAGCCAGAAGACCTGGGTTCTAGTCTCCATTCCGCCTCTCATTTGCAGGGTGCGAGCATCTTACCTCTCTGAGCCTCGTTTCTCATTTTTCTAAAGAGGGGCTTTGTAGCACCAGATGGTTTCTCAAGTCCCAACTGGACTGGTAGCTCTATTCCAGTCAATGACCAGTTGGAAAGTTATGGTCTCTCAGATGTAACCAAAGCTGATGGAATGGAGGAAGCAGCAACTATGGTGAACTGCAAGTGAACCTACAGGTCCCAGTTCTTTTGATGGGAATCTTCTTCCTCACCTCTCTGGCCAGCTGGCCTTTTATATGGTTTATCAAGTGACCTTCAAGAAGGGCAGAGACCCTTATTATAAGGCCCCAGAGAAAGTATTAAGTGTACCCAAAACACCCATTCTTCTGCCAAAGCTCCGCGGGGACAGAGACATTTTTATGACATACCCCCCTCCCCAACCCAGTGTTCTTTCCGGTCTCACCGTTAGCATCATGACTCCTTCCAGGATGGGGTGGTGGGTCGCTTGCCCCCTTACTCTGGATGCGGAATAGCTGTGAGGCCAGTGTTGCAGAGCCCTGGCAGGAAGGATGAATTACCCACTCTTCCCTGAGCTCCTTTTCGCACAGCGTTGCCAAACATAGCAGGGGAGCCCTCATCTTGTATCTTTCCCAGTTGCTCCTCTTTGGCGTCAGATATTGCCCTTTGGGGCACTGCACATTACTCTCACTCTTCGGTGTCTTCTGTCCTTTAGTGATAGCGAGAAATCGTCATCTTCTCTCTTGTCGTCTCTCGTGTTGGAGCTAAGGTATACGGTTTCTGGGCCACGTCACCACCAAGTCTCCTGAAGTGCGTTGACCAAAGGCATTGCTGGGTTCCTCTGAACACCTTGCATATTTAAATTGCAACAGACCGCTGGGATGAGCAAGTCGGTTGTTCTGTCTTTGCGTGACAGCTCCGCCATTCCCCTTGTCTTCCCAATGATGCATTCTGCCTTCTCTTAAGTGGTGTTCTTGGAAATATGGTTCCAAGTAATTCACTTCGATATGGTCCCCCCCCCCCACCCGGCGCCCCATCCTCTCCTGATCTCCTCAAGCTTGTTGTCAGTGTGCTCCCACAAAGGCACAACTTTTCTTAGAGTTGGTGGGCTCTGGTGGGAAGGAGAACATAATGGAGGTCATATCCAGAGAGTTCCAGCAGGGCCCAAACATTTTTGTTGTGGTCAATGAGTTTTCTTAGGGTTATGGATATATTCAGATTTCCTCTGTGTAGCTCTGTACTTTATCATTTTCTATGCTTGTGCGGTTGACTTTGAGTAATTCCCAGTAGGCTTACCCAGCTAGTGTTCTCTTGCCATGATCTTGGCTTGGCTTGGCTTTTTTGGATGAAAAAATGCAATCTACAAATTTCCCATTTGTAATAGTTTGTTGTGGGGGGCAAAGAGAGGGGCTAGCTGGTAATCTTGGGGGCATCTCTTTGTTCATGTAGAGTAGATGTTGTTAAGAAAAAGTAGACCTTTGTGTCTGTATGATCCGATGGCGGGCATCAAACAACACAAATGAAGATGACCCTGGACTTGAACATGAGAGTGATTAGGAGGAGTTGTAGATCTTACCGTCTCATTTGCAGCAGACATTGTTGTGTTTGGGGGTCGCTTGTCAATCGCTGGAAAATGAGTCTCCTGCGTGCTACCGGTAGAAGTGGGGTTCCTTTCCAGTGGATGCAGCTGAGAGTCCGGGCAGCCTGGGCTTGTTCCTCAGTGTCAGTGAGTAAGATTGCCTCCATGGGGCGGGGCCGGACATGCTGCTGACCTCACCACTGGGCACCCTGGGCCGCCGCCGTGAGGGCTCGTCATTTTCGGGTTGGTGAGACACAGCGGCGGTCGACCTGGAAGACGCGCTGGTGGTAGAGGTTGGATTATCTATAGTTTTGGGGGGCTTTTTCTTCAAGTATCTAGGAATTTGGTTGAAAATATATAGTTTAGGAGCAAAAGGGCCTGTAGTCCAATTTATTCATTATTGTCGTCATTACTATTTTGGTCTCTTCGGGGGGAATGGCTTAAAATCGGGACCAAGATGGGAAAGAAAAGAAATCGATCATCATTAAAATCCTCCTAGCTACCCTTTCATCTGAGTAGATACCGTAGCACCATTGAGGTGAAGAATGGGGTGGGTCTCTCTCAGAAGGGCATGGCTTGCAACTTCTCCCAAGTTCTCGAGTGGGCCAAGCGGACCATTCTGGTCTAGGTTCTCTGCTGAAGTTCACTATACTAATCCCCTCCCTTGGTGACGTAAGATTTTATTTTAGCGAGGTGGTAGCGGTACCATTTTGGAATGAGTGATTTTTGCAGGGAAGCTATGGGGGTGAAGGTAGTTGCAAGCCTAAAGTAGAAACTTCCAGGGCCTCATTAATTTATCTTCAGAGATTTCGGTACAATCCTGGGTAATTTATGGCTGGCCCAACTGATTCTCTGGTTTATGTTTGTAAACACTGGTTGCTACCCTCCCCGTCCAAGTTTTATGTCCCCCTATTTCCATGCCACGTTCTCCATTTTTGGTGCTGCCTGTCAAGTAGAACGGCTGCTCAGTTACCATTTTAGTATTGCTGTGTCAGGTTGGGAAGAAACTGATCAGAGGCGCAGAAGCCCCTGGGATTAAGTTACCGTTCTAATTTACAGTCCCCTCCCTGGTGGTGACCTATGTCTGAATCCATGTTTTATTCTCAGCTTCCAAAGAATAAATGGCTTCAGACCAGGGCTTCTGCTCATCCTGGTGAAAATGATCCAAACGAATACATACTTAAGGATTTGCAAAGTCTTTGAAAGAATTACAACCTCTTTGACCCAAAGTTGCTTTTTAGTATAATTTCTAACCAAACTGAAGAAGGCTAGACCGTCCTGGTCCCTTTCCTTAATGAGAGCTACCATCTTTGTTACAGTGTTTGTAAGGTACCCTTACTTTTTAGGAGAGCTGGCTTCAGGGAACTATTTTATCATTGATTTGCCTGTGTTGGAAAGGATAGTCCACTGCTTCACTCCTCTCTAAAGAGAGTTTGTGCCTTTCAAACTTTTTTTTAGTTTTTTTTAACTATATATAGAAAAGTAGAAAAGAGGTTAAAGACCACCTGCATGCCCATCACCTAGAGTAAACAGCAGTCAATATTTTCCCTATTGGCTCTCTCTTCCTTTTTTGGTTGTTGAAATATTTCCTAGCATAGACAATATTTTAATGTACTCAAATATATTACACGTTGGAACTCAGTGTCTTAGAATGAATAAGGCTGGGAATATTTTAGCGTCTAGCGTGGACAACATTTTCACTCCTAAGCCCTTCGGGGTCAGGTGACCATTTTTGAGAGTTTTTCAAACTTAGAATTCCACTCTGGCTAGGTAGCTCTCAGGTCTGTGGAGAAGCGGGGGCGGAGAGGGGGGGTCTAGGCGCTTCCTTGGGGGTCTGTAGCTCCCCTTCCACATGGGTCTGTAGGGCCCATGCCCGTACCTGCTCTGTGCTGTCACGAAACAAAGACGGACTGCTTCAGTCCCCCCCAGGCCTGCGGCTGTGCTGGAGGTGCTGAGTGGGGTCAGGGGAGAGGGAACCACTTCAGGAGCTGATCCACAGGGAAGATTCGATAGAGAGTTAGATTGTTATACTCTAAAACCTGCCATCCTAATTCCCGAGGGATGAACGACGTAGATGACACATTTTTCCACAATCGCAAAGGGTTCTGAAGTTGACACTTGTAGGCGATATTGAGTTTGATGACGGAGACAAAGTGAATGGTTGTGCTCAGAAATCAGAGGCACTGGGAACCGATTCTGTTTCTGCTCCGTTTTGTAGGGGAACAACAAGGCTTCCTCTTGTCTCTCAGGGTGTTAAGAGGATTTTTTTTTTTTAAGATATGTGAAATCAAGGCATACCTATACTCACGAACTTATGGTTGTTATTCTGAGCCTCGGCTTACCATCCAAACACGCCTAACATTTGCCTGGTAGCAAATGGTGGCGACGTCCAGGCAGGATTTGGGATCCGGTCTGTCTGAGGCTACTCCTCCCAGCCTCTTACCAGCCATGCGCCCTTGGGCAAATTGCTTAATCCCTTACTTGCTCAGTTTCTGGGCTTGTAACCGAGGATATAACAGCAGCTCTCTCATAGTGTTAGATTAGGAATTGAATGAGTTAATGTGTGCGAACTGTCTAGACCAGTTTTCATATGTGCTAATCGCTCAGTAAATGCAGCTTTATATTGTTATTACTATCGGTTGAGCAGAAATGATAGTGCCGGGAAAAAGGCCCTCTGAGCTGCTCTTGCAAAGGAGTACAAATAATAAACTAGGTTTAACAGAGAGAGAGAGAGAGAGAGAGAGAGAGGCTCTGTGTGTGTGTGTGTCTGTGTGTGTGTGTGTTGCTATGGCCTAAAAATAACTTGGTGACTGTTACCTAATTTAAGTAGCATACAGTTGGAGTGCCAAATAATTATAAAAACATGTTGGACCAAGAGGCCAGGGTTATTTGGGCATATCCTAGAGTTATTTATTTGTAGGGGAATTTGTAAAAATGCGATGATAAATCTGTCCAACTAGTGTCCCGTAACTAAATAATGAAAGTAGAAAACTGTTAAGCATCGCTTTTGCTGGCCTCTCAGGCTGATTTATTTTTGGAAGGATTGTAGTCTGACTATAAAAGGGTAGGTGAAAGGAGGGGGGAGCGTGCTTCATTTGCAAAGGTTCTTGATGCTTTGGGTTGTGAGGAGATGGCATCTGAAGGAAAAGCGGGGAATTGTGGGAAGGCCTGCTCTCGAAGCGAGACCTGGTCCTTTGGTCTCAACTGGTTCATGGTTGCCTGTATTTTGAGCTTTTGGATACCCCGTCCTTCTTCCTAATTAAGACGTAAGTGAAAAGATGTAGGTAAGTTATCTGCCTCATCCCCGTCCTTGCTTTATCTGTTCCTCATTCACTGTGTGCTCAGCAAAGTGCGGCTTAGCCCACCTCCACCCGAGCTCAGTTCTAGGCTTTTCTATTGACCAACGGTAGGGGTCCTTAGGGAGCTCAGGTTACCTCCCAGAGCTCCAGTTGTTTCTCCGCTGTGAAACAGAGACAATTCCCACCTCACGGGATGGACTGAGACAATGGAAATCAAGGGCCTGGCACATAGCTGTCAGTCAAGCAGCCCCCAGGCTCTGGTCCCCTCCCCCTGTGCCCTTTCATATAGGTTAGACACTGGTCAGCGGGGAGGGCGGCAAGTTGCTCTAAGCACAGTACTGCGGGAGCAAGTTAAGTATCAACCGCTTGTCCTTACCAATTCAGAGCAGCTAAGTTAACCATCTGGTTTGTCAAGGACAAGTTCAAGAAAGTCCTTCCCTGGCAGTAGTGATAATGATTTTAGATTCGCAAAAGGAGGGTAAGGGAAGGGAGGCTTGACAAAATCACAGGAGCAGAAAAACTCTGCACGGCCTGGGTGTGAGCCTGCGACCAGAAGCAGGCCCACTCCTGACTCCTTAGGCTCAGCATCGTCACCAGCCAGGCCCTCCTGCCCCAGCCTGGGGGAGCAGTTTGGGCATAAAAAATGTGTCCATTTGCAGTGCCTCTGCGGTTTAACTCAAGTAGGTAGGCAAGGATACACTCCGTGTTAGGGAGAGAGAGATTCTGAACCCAGGAGAGGTCTTCTCATGTTCTTTGGACTCAAGATCCCAGTTTTCGTTGTTGTTGTTTTTTAATTTTTTTTAATGTTTTTATTTATTATTGAGAGACAGAGAGAGACAGAGCATGGGCACGGGAGGGGCAGAGAGAGGGGGAGACAAAGAATCTGAAGGAGGCTCCAGGTTCTGAACTGTCAGCACAGAGCCCGATGCGGGGCTCGAACTCACAAGAGATCATGACCTGAGCCGAAGTCAGACGCTTAACCAACTGAGCCACCCAGATGCCCCCCAGTTTTTAGAGTAGGAAGGGACTTTAGAGGTCCCCTAGTCCCAGAGTCGTCCCTGCGGGCTGCCCACCGGAATCCCCACAATGCTCAGTTCCCACCTCTGGAGATTCTGGTTAAATCGGTCTGAGGTTCAGCCTGTGCACAACGCTTCCCTGGTGACTCTGCCGTGCAGTAAAGTGTGAGAACCATTGACCTCGCCCAGTTTTCTCATTATGCAGTTACTGAAATGGGGCCTAGAGAGAGTTAACTTGCCCAAGGTCACATGCATGATTAATTTTAGAGCCTTGGTCCTCTGTGCTAAAATAGGTCTGGCCAGGTTGACAGAGTGCGTGTGTGTGTGTGTGTGTGTGTGGGTTTGTGTGTGTGTTTGTGTGCGTGTGTATTTCTGTGCGTGTGTATGTGCGTGTTTATGTGCGCATGTGTGTTATCATCTAATGATCACGGTATCTACTGTATAGCATACAAATATCAAGTAACATATTTAATCAATCATTTCTAATATTGATACCATTTTTGTTGAATTTTGAGATTTCAGTCTACAACTATGGAGACCTAAGTCTCAGCTCTTTAGAAAAACCAGCACCTCATGGTCCCGATATTTGCCCGTGCCCTAGAATAATAGGACAGACATTAACATTGACTTAAACCATCTTCTAGAGAACTTCCGGGTTTAAGAAAGAGCTCGAAAACATGCCTCAAAACGCACGCTTGTCCCAAAATATCTCCGGTTTCTGGGGACTTTCTGATGTGTTGGTCTCCATGGATATACAGCCTGGGGGCAGAGGAGGTCCATTTATTTGTTCGACAAATATTGTTGAATGTCTTCTGCGTGCTGGGCACGAGTTTCTGAGCTGGGGAACCTGTGACTGCAACCCTCACAGTCTCGTGCTAGAACGGCAGCATAAACAGACCAGGCCAGAACATTCCAGATCCTTTCTACCTTGAAGATCATGTACCTGTTTTTTTTCTTCATCCTCTCGCGCTGGACAATCTTGTTTGGGGAGTGGTTCATCTTTCGGAACGTCGTTCCCCTGGGAAGTACGCGTTTGTGAAGCATCAGGGATTTTTCTCCTTTATTCCTCCCTTGCGAGATGAAGTCTGGCCTTGTCTAAGCGCATCCTCATGGGCCAACAGAATTTCTTTCTAAGACTCGGTCCAGAAAGAAATGACTTTTTAAAAAAGTGTGCTGGTGTTTAATGGAAGAGGGAATATGTGTTCTCTCTCTGCCTTAGGGGCTCAGAGCCGACAGCCCTTCTCTGAGCATGAGAGGGGAACTTTGTAATTTGGACCTCACTAATTTTGGACGTGTTGCTGATAGGGACGGACTGGTGTTTATTTTTTCCTGCATGCTATCTACGAAAAGAGGGCATGCTAAGCAAACAAGCATTGTAAATGATATTTCATATTTGAGCCTGCTCAGGGGAAAAAAAAAAAAAAAGTTTGTGAGTACAATTAAAAACCACTCCAAGACACAGGGCTGGGATAAAAACACAAGTCTCTGTCATTTCGAAGCCTGCGTTATTTCCCCTAAACCATATGGGGCCCTCTTGGGCCAATGTTCATTGGCTGCATTTCCATATACTATTTACTCTTCATTCGTATTGTGTAGCCTTACTAATTCAGAGAAATTGGAGGGAAGAGAAAATGATAAGTATGAATCGCAGCCTGAATTTTACCCCACATTTTAGAAATATACATTTTATGTTGAAGTTGATGTGTATTTTTTAATTACGAAGTCTTTAACTCTTGGGATGTTTTCATCCATAAGCCAAGAGGCGATAATAATATCTTTTCTTTTCTAGCTTCTGCCTGGTCTTATGTATTACTCAAAAGTGTATACACACACACACACATTTGCACACGCACACACACACACGCATATATATATACATGCACACACATATATATACATTTATGTGTGTGTTTGTATACACATACGTACTTTCCAATTCTCCACCCCAGCAAGACCCCTATTTTATGTGTAACTGAAAGGAAAAAAAAAAAACCAGAGTCTCTGCTCTTGGGGAAGGAAATGAGCCGAGCAGCCGAGTACTTTCATATAAGATAAAGGCTGTTGCCCCAAGCCCTGCCTCTGGCACAGCAGAAGATCACTAACAGGAAGAAAAGAGTTTGCGGATTCATCAAATTATCTGTATTGCCCTTAAGGTTTTATTTGCAGTGGGGCCTACTCATTTTTTTTTTTCCCACCTTCTAAGACTCGAATTTCATTGAAAACCACACAAGGCCAGACATCCTCAGGCCTCCACCAACGGTTTCATTTTGTTTGTCTCACCACCCCAGTAGGACCCCCCGTTGGGCATCCGTTGCCAAATTTCTCAACCAGGTAAACAGACAAAGCCGCCTGCTCCAGGGGTGGCGCCCAGCCGGTGTCCCCTTTGCGGGACGTACACTTCTCAGACTCGGATGTGCGCTCAGCGGACCTTCCGTGGTCTCTCCGGGTGACGAGACGATCCCTCTTTGCATCAGAACATCACTAGCTAGTTCTTTAATCCTGCATATTTATTCTCTGGAAGGAATCCTCCCACATAGTTTGAATCACGGCCTCACGGTCCACGACCACTGGGCTAAATATTTGCAGCTGTTGCTACTGGCAAGTGAAAAGAAAACACAGATTGGGAGGAGCATGAGGAGAGGCGGCCGAGCAAAGGGGACAGCACAGGACGGAGGGCGGGGTTATGGTGACAGTATCCTCGAGGACCTGGACTTGAGTCCCGGGTTCTAGTGTTTAAGACCGTGAGTTGTTGCCATTAGTTATTAGAGTGTCTGCTTTCCTCTTAAGAGGGTACGTGTAGACACAGACTTCAAAGGGAGGGCTTCTTCGGAGGCATAGGGGGCATTTTCTTGGGGCTTGTACTTCCAGTCTTATTAAAATAGCACGTTTTTATGATCAGGCTTTATAAGGATGGTTTTACAGTTTCCCAAAAAGTGATATTTTAATCTGACAGCAGAAGGCCATTTAATCAGAGATAACTATCCTGGGTCTGGCCGACCTATCATCCCTGAAATTAAAAAAAAAAAAATTATTTTCCAGAGAGTCTGGGGAAAAAAAATTAATAGCTATTGACTGCTTTCTATGTGCTGGGCATCAGGCCGTCCTGTGTCTTATTTCTTTCTCGGAGCAGCTTCGTGAGAGAGGTTTCAGATCCCCAGTTTTATAGATGCAGAATCTGAGGAACAGATTCAATATTTGCTCCCGTGTTAGTAACCGGTGAGTTGGCGAACAAGAACGGAAACCCAGTTCTCACAATGTTGGGGCCCAAGTTCCTTCCGAGCTGGTCACACGCTTAATTTCCAGTGAGTTTGTATCTCATTCCCGATGGTGGCCTTAACTGAGCTTTATTCTCTGATGCACCCTAAGTTATATTACTTCCTCTTCTCCTCTATTTTCTTGTATACCCTCAATTGAAAATGCCAGTGGTAAGAAAATGGGCCCCCTCTGTGTCCTCAGAGAAGAGCCGTCTTCCCCGTGACCTCACCCTGGGTTCTAGCTCAGCTTTTGGCAACTTCAAACTTTGATCATGGCAGAGGCTTTTGAAGGAGTAACAGATTAATTAAAGAAACTTCGAAGACCACAATAATTATCTCTAACATGGTGCGATGTCTATTGCCTACCAGACTCCGTGCTCGAAGCGTTATAGCCCATGATGCCACTCCGGATTCTACAATGAGTGACTGAGACCCAGGGAGGCCCAGGCCCTCGTCCCGGGTCACTGGGCTGCGAGAGTCTGGGCGCAGCACTGTTGGGTTTCTGCTTTAGTGCATTTTCAACGTGGAGAACTTAGGATACCTGTGGGTGTGAGGGGGCTGTTCCTTCTGCACCTATTAACCTATTCACTTTCTAGGGTGGAATTAGAGCAGCAAGAAGGACGGGGACAAAGCTAGATCTAGCGAGTAAGGGAGAATAAATGATACACTATCTGACAGGAAGTGTGTATAAAATGAGATAATGTATGACGACATCCCAAAGGCCCTAATATATTCATTATGCATTCCGTTAGCGTGGATAAGAAACATGGACTATAGATTTCCCGCCTCCCTCCCCGAATCGTGTGAAGAAGGAACTTCTAGTAGGTTCTCCTTATCCTTTGGGAAAATTAATTATTTGAGATAAGCGAACAGAGTTCTTATCAAACTATTTACTTTTTATTATTTCCTCGCTCTGCTTTCTTCTCCTTTCTTTTCTTTCTTCTTCCCTTCTACAGCCTAAGCATACAAACACAGCTCAGGTAATCGGGGAGTGGGGCAGGGACGGACCGGGGAAAAGGGTAACTGACGCCCTTGAAGGCTAGCAGAACGGCCCCCTGGGAACCTGGGCTGAAAGCATCATTCATTCAGGCAGAACTACCGAGCATTAGTTCCGACGGTCCCATTTTACAGATGTGGACCCAAGAGCATCTAAGTCGGTGCAGAACTGGCATAGAATCCATGTTCCCTAACTCTAGTTCAGCCATGTATTATTTGTTATTACTTAAAGTTTATTTATTTATTTTGAGGGAGGGGAAGGGTCAGAGAGAGAAGGAGAGACAGAATTCCAAGCAGGCTCTGTGTTGTCAGCGCGAGCCCAACGCGGGGGCTCGATCTCCCGAACCGAGAGGTCATGACCTGTGACGAAATCAGGGGTCAGACACTTAACCTACTGAGCCACACCCCCGGGCGCCCCTGTAACTTTTTTAAAACCCCAGTGGGAACGTACTCCTTTGGTTTGCGTCTGAGTTGTCCTTAAATTAGAAAATCTCAGGGGCCCACGTGTTTGTCCGGATCGCTCCGTGTTTTCGTCCCCTTTCCCTTTACAGGGAGCTTAGTAACGGACTTCTCAGTGAGCGGGCCTGCCGATTTGTATTTATACGCACTGCTCTTTTTCAGAATTTACGTCTCTTCGGCAGACCGAGGATAGTACGGAGGTTAACGGCACACGTCCTAGGGCCAGACTGGCTGAGTCTGAAACCTGACTTTGCCACTTCTTAGAAGCATGACCTTGAGCACAGGACATTTGGTGTGCCTCGGTTTTCTCACCCGTGGGATGGGGAGGGCAAGGACACTTTCCTCGTGGAATGAATTGAGGATTAAATTAGATAATATATGTACAGGAGCTTTGAACAATGCCAGACACATAATGACTAGCACTTATTTAAAAGGTTTCATGGTTATGATATCAAATACCTGCACGGACAATTCATCATTACCTACTTATGTCCAGGGGACATAGGAGCGCTAGAATTCAGAAAAATGAATCAATATTTCCGCTGGTACAATATAAATAGAAACAACTTCTTGATGCTTTGTTTAAAGGTTTGGAAAGCCCAGTGTTTCTAGTGGGGTGGCTAGATGCCTACATAGTATTCTTTTCTGAATCCGTGCCACCCTGGAAAATTATATGCTATTTTTATGTGAGGAAACCTTACCAACTTAAGCCTTAGCAAAGACTCAATAATATACCTATTGTCGGAATATCCAGAACGCTTCAGAAAGGAGCAAACAGCTTACCTGCTAATCCTGACCGGCCTAGTTTCATTTTTACATCTTCTCGTCATTCTTTACCCATATATGTGCATATTTTGCAACATTTCTCATATAGAAACTGAAATTTATTTTCACTTTATATTGCATGTCCTTTTGATTCCTGTGTTGCCCTCAGATTTTCTTTTCACGTGATAACATGCCTTATTTTATGGATGCCTCACATTTTACTTAACTTATTTGCCCATTCATGAGGTGAAGGTTATTCCCAAGTTTGTGGTATTACCAGAGGAACCTCTTAGGAGAATCTCTTGCCTGGAAACTTCTTCAGCCCCACCCCCGTCCCCACCTTGAAGAATGGCGGCTGGGGCCAGCTACATTGGCTTTCTATTTCCTCCTCCACCCTCATTCCCCTTCCCTTGTCTATTCTATTTTTCTCTTCAGAATGCAAGAGCCAACCACCTATCCAAGTTACTGATTTTTAGGGAAGTCTTTGTCCTTGATCGTGGGGCTCCCTGCCCCTTCCTGCTGCACGCATGGCACCCGCACCCTAGAGGGATGCGTCGTAAATCTTGGACTTCCGCTTTGGTGGGCAGAGCGAGGAAGTGTGGAGGCTCCACTCAGCACTGCTGAAATAACAGAAGCGTTCGTGGACGTGATCGGTCCGGCAGCGCCAACCCCGTGTCGTGTCACAAATATGAGTCACTCCCAGTTTCATGCTGCTGATAAGACACTTTGAAAGGGACATCATTACAATAACGGCACAAAGAGTTAGACTTTGGGAGATGCTGAGTAATACGTGTTTCTGTGTCCCACCCTTCCCCCTTCCTTAAGCCCTGGGGTTTTAGGGCAGCGTTCAAGTCTTCTGAGGGCCGAAGCGGACGCGGTGAGAAGAATACTTCAGAAGGGAAAGACTATTCCCATTGGTGCTTTTTGCCAAATTGAGGTAAAACGCCCTTTAAATAGGAGCTAATTCTCCAACAGATAATTAGCTTGTCTTCCTTGATAAGGTATGTGAATTGGATTGCATTTATTATAATTAATCTTGCATATTATGTAAAAAGTGCATTCGTCCGCCCTTATTAGGCGGGGCCCTTTAGTCCTACCTTGAGGGTGGCTGGCACCACCCCCCACCCCAACTCCAGTGAGAACCAAATGAATTGGATGAATGCCAAAGTGATGGGCAGCTCTCCCTCACAAAAGTTGGGAGAAGCTCAATGTGGGGCATCAACATTAAGAGACAGAACTTTCATGTTAATATCGCCATCGTTTCCAAAAAAAAAAAAAAGAACGAAACCATTGAGAATGTTTGGGGGCCCGAGAATCACATGCTACAAGTCTGCCTCAATCATTGCCTTGAAATCAGTCTGCTGCCCGTGATATTCTTCTGGATTTATAGGGCAGAGCTTTTCCTAGGAAGTGAAGAGGGGAGTGGACTGGTTGGGTAGACTCAGCTGGTGGCTGGGCAGTGACTCTGGGAGGTGGCCCAGGCTGAGGAGGGGCTGCTCAGTGACTCAAGAAGCCAAACTCCTCCCTGTGGTTTTCTCCCCCTGCCCCCGTTTTGTCCCCAAGCCACTCAGAGCTCCCTGCCACTTCCTCATCTGGCCACACAGTGCTTTGGGGCATCTTTCCCCCATTGAAAGCTACTGCCCACAGTCCCTTGATTTTGCCCAAATGAAACATATATTGGGGGGCCGCCTGGGTGGCTTGGTCAGTTGAGCGTCCAACTCTTGATTTCGGCCAGGTCATGATCTCACGATCATGGATTGAGTCCCTTGTCAGGCTTCTGGCTGAGTATGGAGCCTGCTTGGGATTCTCTCTCTCCCTCTCTCTCTCTCTGCCCCTCCCTTCTTACTCTCCCTCTCTCAGAATAAATACACATTAAAAAAAATGAACGTGCGTTGGGGAGATATGGAAACATGGGAATAGAAGAGCACACTAGGAACGATCTATCGGAGAACCTCTGTACCCTAAGGCGCAGTGGTTCTTTTCCTGAGAAAAGAGGGGCTCTTTCATGTTCTGTGGAGCTGATCGCGACGGGGTGGCTTTTGGCATCTCGGATTTTAGTCATTTGCCACCGCCTCTAACTGTGTGTGAGCACGCACACGTACATATTTGAGTCAACGTTTATACGAGGGCATGGGATGGCACCGAGCCCTAACTCGTTTAATAGAAATAACAACAGCCGTTATCTCTCTCTGTGCTGTCCAATATGGTAGCCATGAGTCACATGTGGCTACTGAGCCTTTGAAATGGGGCTAGCCCAAACTGAGACGTCCTGCGTGTATAAAACAATACTGGATTTCAAAGCCTTTGTGTAAGAAAAAAAATGTGAAATATTTCATTACTTGTTTTAACATTGATTGCATGTTGAAATGATACTATTCGAGGCAAGTGGAAGTAAGCAGAATGTATTATTAGTGTTAATTTTATCAGTTCCTTTTTACTTTTTTATGTGCAGCTACTAGAAAAGAATTTTGTTACAGAGTAGCTAGCGTTACATTTCTTTTGAGCAGGTGCTGGTCTCTGTATGGTAGTAACAGTATTATCATCTGGATCTACTTTTTAGATGAGGAAACCCAAGCCAAGCGAGGCCAGGCCAACTGCCCAAAGTCACATAGCAGGAAGTCAAACTCAAGAGCCATCTGACTCTGAAGGGCCCACGCTGTTCCCCACTAGGGAATTACACTATAGAGCATTTGTCTGGTTTTCGTCCTTGGTTCCTGGGTCATAACCTCCAATCACACCAGAGCTTATGCTAATGAGATAGCTTATGCTAATGGTGTCGCTTATGGGAATGGAAGAGTTTATGCTAGTGAGATGATTCAAAATAGGGGTAGGCCGGCAGGAAGACAAACAATGCCTTTAGGGCATGGGGGCTTTGTAGTAGCCACACCTCCTCCTGGTAAGAAAGGGGAGCTGGAAATTGAGTTCGGTCACGTGACCAAATGGCTCAATCAGTCAGGCCTACGTGAGGAAGCCCCAGTAAAAACTCTGAACACAAGAGCTCAATTCAGCTTCCTGATTCACGAAGGCGTTGATGTGCTCGGAGGGTGATGGGGTCCTCAGGGCGTGGAAACTCCCGTGTTTAGGACCCTGCCAGACCTCGCTCCCTGTGTCTCTTCATTTGGCTGGTTCTTATTCATATCTTATAATAATAAAACTGTTAAGAGTAAGTGTGGCATTTTCCCTGAGCCCTATGAGTCATTCCAGTGAAGTATCCAACCTGTGGGGAGTTAGGTGTGGGAATCCCGGCATTTTAGCCCCTTGGTCAGAAGTGTGAGTGGCCTGGGACTCCTGAACTTGTGATTGGCATCTGAAGTGAGGGCAGTTTTGTGGGGACTATGCCCTTAACTTGTGGGGTCTGTGCTGCCTCTGTGTGGTTAGTGTCACAGTTGTGCTGCAGCCTTACAAGAATAGACACCTGTCGTCTGGATATATATTTTCGGGGCACAGCGGCTGGGAAAGCAAGGTTCTAGAGCTTCACTCGCTTGTCTCCCTAACCCCCTTTCATGGGTGATGATGGCTAGTTCCATTCTAGACATGCGAAATGACTCAGCCTTTGAGTCATTAACCACTAGCCACTGCTTTTGACCACTAGGCTCAGCCTGGAGACGGGGAAGTCTCTGACACCAGCGCAACCAGTACCCTCCAGCTTGCAACTCGCAGGGTCCCTTCTGTGTCTTCATTTCCCAGACAGCACCGCCCGAGTGCTGAGGACATATGTACTGGTATCTTTTTGGTTCCAGAGATTTTTTTTTTAATTTTTTAATGTTTATTTATTTTTGAGAGAGACAGAGCGTGAGTGGGGGAGGGGCAGAGAGAGGGAGACACAGAATTTGAAGCAGGCTCCAGGCTCTGAGCTGTCAGCACAGAGCCCGATGCGGGGCTTGAGCTCTTGAACTATGAGATCATGACCTGAGCCGAGTCGGATGCTTAACTGAATGAGCCACCCAGGCGCCCCTGGAGATTCTTAAATATGGATGGCGGGGTGGAGTTCCTTATAGGAAACTGACGTAGGTTGATGCTATGTATAAGGAGTGTTTTCTGTGGTATGGTTATTTCTTTTTAATAGTTTGCATCATCTAGAACCATACTTTTGTAGTCGGTGTCCTACTACCTCTCACAAATGCTGCGTTCAGATCAGCTGTTGTCTTTTCTTTGGAAACTTTTGTTTGGATTTTTAAACTACGATCCCGTGTGTTTTATCTAGTTATTTTTGTTTGGTTTCTCCTTTCCTGCCTAAGATAGACACTGCCTCTTGCCTGTGGTCCTACTAACCATTACCCTTCGGTTCATCCTCAGGCCTGGCCCCAGTCCTGCCAGGCCCTTTGAGGTCACCAGCTCCTGGAAAGCAGAATCCTACAAGGGCATTTTGGGGCTGCCCTCGAAGGTACATTTCTAAGAAGAGACAAACTTAAACTCTGTATTGTGTTATACTGCAAGAGAAGGTTCCTTTACCAGTGAAAGCGAGGAAGAAAAGAACAAGGGTTCGAGAGTCATAAAAGGAGTCTTTTGAAATCCCCAAGGTGACTTGATGTCTGTCAAACTCGGGCCAGGCCCAGGCACTTTCCCTAATGCACTCTGCCGGACTGGCTCTTCGGAGCTGTTCAGGTTTGAGGTTTAGGGGAACAGGTACCTCTTCCTGCCGCTCTCAGTGACTGTGGAGGGTCAGTTCGTCCTGGTTTCTAAAAGGGAAGTGGGTTCATCAGAAACAAGTAAAGAGGTACAGAAAGTTAGGCATTCCCTTCTCACTCCCTGCCCCTGAGCCTCTCACCTTCCGGAAGACCAGAGGTTCTGAGGTCCCTTGTCTCCCTTTCAAAAGCACCCACAGTGTTGTTCCTGGGAGAGAGAAAGGGGTGTAATACCCCCCCCCTTTTTTTTTTAGAAAAGAGGAGGCTCCTTTACTGGAAGAGAAAACTCTTATGATGTAATTATGGTTTACAATGGCCTTAAGATTAAGTAACTTGCCCAAAGGTGCGTGGTTAATGCCCAGGGGTAAGAGGAACCCAGAATTCCTGATTTCAGATCCAGTGCTGTCTCCCTTCAACCGGAGGCAGAAGAAACAGCACCCAGGGGGTAGTGAACACCCTCCGATTGAATCGTCTGTCTGTTCCTGCTCACTGTGCCCCAGTGAGAGGGCCAGTTTGTACACTCAGTACTAGCCTCCAGCTCATGTTCAGTGCTTAGTAAATACATGTGGAACTGAACGGGGGGCCTCTTCCACTGTCCTCTGATGTCCCACAGACTGGGTGTGCCCTCCTGAACCTTTTATCCTCCCTCATGGCTACTTTCCAGCCATCTCTGCTTATTTTTTTTTAATTTTTTTAACGTTTATTTATTTTTATAGAGAGAGACAAAATGTGAATGGGGAAGGACAGAGAGAGAGGGAAACACAGAATCCGAAGCAGGCTCCAGGCTCTGAGCTGTCAGCGCAGAGCCCAACACGGGGCTCGAACTCACGGACTGTGCGATCGTGACCTGAGCTGAAGTTGGACACTTAACCGACTGAGCCCCGCAGGCGCGCCATCCACCTCCACTTCCCATCACTCATATAGAATGTCCAGCGGGGAGGCACGGAGAGAGGAGAAAGCATTAGAAGCCACCGGATATAAATTGTCTCAGGTCCCAGCCCTCCCAAGTTGTAGCTGGTCCCCCGCAGGCTGCCCATCTCCAGGAGACTTGTTGGCCCTCCTTCCCAGCCAGAGAGTGACACAATGTCTGTGTCCTCCTGCTGAATTCACCTGTTTGGTCCTGCACCGCCTTACGTGAGTCACAGCTTGACGACGTCATTCCAGGTGACTCTTCAGTAGGTTCTTAAAAGATTTCTGCCAGTCCCTTTGTTAAGTTTCCTTCTAATGTTCCTTGACCCTCCCTTCTTTGTCTCATTAGATTTATCTTCAGAGACATATGCCTGGTTTTTAATCTCTCAAATCCCTAACATTATGCTGAACGACACATAATAGGTGCTTGTCAACTAACTGGCCTTTTCTCATCTCATACCAAGGTTGTGTAATCTAGAAATATCTAGTGAGCATCTGTACAAATCGGGCATTGCTCTAGGTGCTTGACAGTAAATACCTTTATAATTTCTTTTAATAACTTCCAGCGTTGGCTCGTTAAGAGTCGCAATAACTCTCCTGTTGCCCGTTGGCACCAGTGTTAGCCCCATTTGACAAACGAGGAAATGAGGGTGCAAAAAGGTTAAGCAGCTTTGCTAGGATCATACTGCGAGAAAGTGGGGGAGGCAGGCTGAGCTCCGGCGCGGCGAACTGTTAGGCTGTTTCCTCGAAGACAAACAGCGTGTGGACATTCTCGGGTGAGGGGGGGACAAGGGTGGGGGAAAGTCTACATTTTCATAATAACAACACCGAAGCCAAGAAATAACAAGTAGTTTCAGATCATGGTAAGTGTTTCGAAGATAACAAAACTCTGAAACTTGATTGTATAATTTAAGAGTGACATGAGAGGTTTACTGTAAATTGGACGTCGGGAAGACCCTCGTGAGGAGATCACTTCCGATCCGAGGTCTGAGTCACCTACATGAGACACGAGGGGAAGAGGGTTCTGGGAAGAGGCAAAAGCAAGTGCTGAGGCCCCCGGTGTGGGAGCAGACCACCCGGGCCTCACGCACTCCAAGACCGCTATTCTCGCTCTCGCCATCGTCCATCCATGTCTGGTTTGCGGAAGCTGCGTTGAAGTTATGGAGTGCTAGACTTTGGGGCGCGGATTATCCACACTCCTGACTTCACAGAAGTGGCAACAGAGGTCCCCAAGCTCGAACCCAGGATCACTTCAGTGCAGGAATAAGGGCTGTGTTTGAAGTGCCGGCCGTTGGGACTTCTGGCGCCCTGAGCGATGTCGGGCATTGGCATCGCATTCAAGGGCGTGTGGCCGGGAAGTGTGGCGGTGCCAGATGCAGGGGGCACCCCCGGCTGGCTCTCCATTACACACGTCCCTGGCTGAACCGACCACTACTTGGCTGGCCGTCCACTCAGCCTCAAGTCCACGTTGAGAGTACATCCTCCCAGCCCACCTCCTCTGAGATGCAGTGACCTGTTGTTATTTCCCCCTTAATTTCAGAAGGTGGTCCACTAGGTGGGGCCGTGCTAGCTTTTGACCTGGCATGACCTCCTGTCTCTCTCTCTCAGCGCTCCGATGAGGCCTTCCCTGGCTTTCCGGCTGACCTTCCCAAGCTCAGCCCTCACTCTCCGGTCTAACTGTTGGGCGTGGTTGGTGGGGACGAATCCCCCGCAAGTGGAGCCCATGCCTGCTCTTTCTGGCCGTGGATCCTTAGTGCTCAGGCTCGCTTAGTCTTCTTGCCAAATATAGAATTCGACTCCATGACTTGAGGAACTTGGTCCCATGCCTTTCGTGAACTGAAAACATTGGTTCCGTAAAACAATTCAGATTTTGATGTTGACACTTGATCTTTTCCCCTACCACCTCCTGAATTCCCTAAGCGAGAGCCTTTGACCTCCAGGTCGTCTTGAAACATCGTCATACAAGCTGTCCGGACATGGGCTTTCATTCAAAGCCAGCTAAGAGGCACACAGGATTTTTGGCCAGGCGCTTCTTCCAAACACAGTGATAGCGAATACCTCCCCCTTCCCCCACCCCCTGGACTTTATTCGTGTAACTTTGCCTTGCTTCCGGCCTTTCCCCTCCCCTTGTCATGGATGTTTCTAGATGACCTTTTGTGAATGTAATTTCCAATGAGAATGTCTCACAGTAGAAATATGCTCTCCCTCGAGGCTTGCTCTTGATATTTCTAGAGATTTATTTAATTGGACTCTACTTAAATCCCATTGGAAAACATACTTTTGCTGTGAAGTTGTGATGTGTTTAATTTGGGGTCTTAGACAAATGTCGGTCCTCAGGGGAGGTAGATCGGGTAGGCAGCCGTGTTCCTTACGTACAGTGGGGTTGTTTAATGAATAGCTTCGCTGGGCTTTCCTCTGTTTGTTTGTTTAGCAATGCTTCATTATTTAAACTTCGGCACCGAAAAGCAAAGAATGTTTTCCCTCGCGTCAGAGAATTAAACAATAATGGAGAGTATCTGGTGGAGCTCTTGGGAAAAATACGGCTTTGTGTTTTATAGCGCTCTCCTATTAACATTCTTCCCCCTGCAGCCTTGCGGGATGACCTCATGGATTTTTTTCCCCCTCCCTTAATCCGTCTTGATGGATTAAAGGGTATTGAGCTTTGTAGGGAACAGAGAAGGTGGAGCCCTCACATGGTATAGAGTAGCCTCCCAAAGTCTCCGAAGTTCTCCAGCAAAAATGTTCTATGGCCCAGAGGGCTGTAGCAGGGAGGGCATGGGTCAGTGCTGACCCCCACGGAGTGGAACTAATGAGGTGGGCATCTTTGGGAAAGGAGTGGGCTTCTCTGCTTGCAGCTGGCTCGTGGAACAAAGGTTCTGGAAGGCTCCATGAACTTGCCTCTGATGGCCATGCTGCTTCCTTAGGCACCACCTTCCTTCCGACCTTGGAACATTTCTGGCTGGCTTGATTTTAATGTCTCAAAATATGGTACCAACTTGGTTTGACTCCCGGGGGGGCCAGGTTCTGGGTAATTCATAGATTTGGGTGTGGTTCTTCAAAAGTAGGAGTTATAATTTATATTTTTCAAAAGAAAGCTCTCCTGGGAATTTTAAAGTACTGTGGTAGCCTGCAACATACCACAGACGGAGGCACTTAAACAACAGAAGTTTATTTTCTCACGTGCTAGAGGCTGGCCGTCTGAGATCTGGGGGCCAGGATGGACAGGTGTCGGTGAGGTCCTCTTCGGGGCTTGCACATCCTCGCTGTGTCCTCAGCGGTCAAGAGAGAGTCACCAAGCTCTCTGATGCCTCTCCTCATAAAGGCACGGATCTCATCATGAGGACGCCACCTCCATGAGCTCCTCGAAACCTAATTCTCTTTCAAAGGCCCCATGTCCAAATACCACCATGTTGGGGGGTCGGATTTCAGCATGTGAATTTCTGGGGTGGGGTGAGGGACACGAACCAGTCCATAGCAGGTACAAAAGATGTATTTTGGGAAAGAAAAGTCGTGATTTTGGCCCAGGTTTTCAAGTGTAGGTAAATTGCACCATCTGGTAAATTAATTTTTTTCCCTTTCTCTTTTGATCCCTTTTCTTTTCAAACACATGTTAATCCCCTATTATGAACTTTCGAACACTCAAGAGCTTCCCACTGAACTTAGAATAAATCCTCAGTGTTAAATGTCCCTAAGAAGCCCTCTGCAGAGTTCTTTGACCTCCACTCCACTGGTCACTCCCTCCCCCCAACCCCCACCTGCTCATTAGGCTTCAAACATTGGGCTCCCTTGAGTCACCTCAGACCTAGAGATTGTCCTGCCCTTGCCAACAGTGTGGTTCTCTCTGCCTCATCTATCTTTCTGAGCCACCTCCCCTCCACCCCTTTCCCAAACCAGCCAATGCCTTCTCATCCCCAGAGAGGCCCTCCCTGGACCGCATTGAATTAGTTTCCTCTCATGGCCCCCAGGAACTGGAGGGCACCTCATGCCCTCATCATAATTAATCATTACCTTTTTCTTTGTGTGTTTTAATGTTTACCATCCATCTCCTCCCACTGGACCCTGACCCGCGGGGAGGGCGGGATGTGGAGAGAGGGAAGGGGCATCGTTAGCATGTCACTCAATCCCAAAATGTTTAGGAGGGCTTGCTCTTAGATGAAAGAGATTATAAAAGTGAAACGTATGTCATATCTCTGGTGTGTCTGTTTAGATAAACCCAGAGACCCGAGCCGAGTGTTGGTGACGTGCCTTCCTCCCTGGGAACCAGTTGGTCTCCGCTGAGACTTTGACACAGTTTAGACATGGATGGTCAGAGAAACCAGAGGGGAATCCGAACTCGCAAGTTTCCAGGAACGTGGGGCTCGAACTGGGCTCTCCTTCTTCCTGTACATTTCCCTCCATGTACCCAACCTATATTTTGATAGGCACAATCTTTTTTTCTTTTAAGTTTATTTATTTATTATTTTGAGAGAGAGAGAGTACAAGCAGGGGTAGGGGCAGAGAGAGAGGGAGAGAGAATATCCCAAGCAGGCTCTGTACTGTCAGCCTGGAGCCGGATGCGGGCTCGAACTCACAAACCATGAGGTCATGAACTGAGCCGAAGCAGGACGTTCAATGGACCGGGCCATCCAGGCGCCCCAGTGGGCATACTTCTTAGTGGAAAGCCATTCACTTGATGGGATCCCAAAGCCCTGTCATGAAAAGAAGGCAATTATTTTCACTCTCTTGCGTCGGCATTGTTGTCAGCGGGAGTGAAGCCCGATGTAGAGGCAGGCGAACTCTCTGCGAACAGGAGAGTCCACAGGCTGGCCTTCTCATGGCGCCAGAGGGGGCACCGGGACCCACCAGGTGCAGCTGCTCGGACCAGGCCAGGCCAGGCTGACGGGCGAACAGGAGGCGTCTCCCAGCCCCTCAGGCAGAGGGATCGACTCCCAGGAGTCCGTGATGCCCATCCCTGCCTTCCAGATGGTTCTTCTGACAGAATGGGGAGAGTGAGTGTAAAGACGGGGTTCTCTCTATTAACAGAACCTCACTATGCGGGGGTGGGGAGGGGGCCTGATCACTTTTCCCACCCCTACCCTGGATTCTTTCAAAGTAGGTTTTTCAGGGGCACCTGGGTGGCTCAGTCAGTTGAGTGTCCGACTCTTGACTGCAACTCAGGTCATGATCTCATGGTTCATGTGTTCGAGCCCCACCTCAGGCTCTCTGCTGACAGTGTAGAGCCTGCCTGGGATTCTCTCTCTCCCTCTCTCTCTCTGCCCCTCTCCCACTCATTTGCTTGCTTTTCTCATATAAATAAATAAACTTAAAAAATAATCAAAATAAAAATAGGTTTCAAAAATATTCTGTGGATTCCTTGGCAGTCCCAGCAGCAAACGGGTTCCGGGTAGAACCTCTCCATCTCTTGTTTTCCTTATTCTCCTGTCAGGTTTCTGAGGGAGGGAGAGGAGAGAGAGAGAGAGAGAGAGAGAGAGAGCTGGCCATGAGGAAAGGGGGCCCAGAGGGTGCTCTTCCTTCAAGTCCCAGGGACTCTGGCAGACACCTGAGGGGCATCCTGGCTGGGGGAACCCTGAAATTCTACAGTTTGGTTCCCACTCACTCAGAAAAGTCATCTGCTCGTTAAAATAACACAAAGCTGTTTAATTGTTGTCTTCATGGAAAATTACATGACTGTCATCAGCTGTTGCTTCTGGCTGTGCTTTCTGTTCTAATGTAAATAAATGAGGTAACAGATTTAAAGGAACAGGCTGTATTTACATACTTGTGAAGTGGCCTCTCCAACAATCTGCTTGTGGTATTCAAACACACACAAATTACACGGGCGGCGTCCTAAACACGGGTACCCATTAAAGCCTTAAAGTTGGGGTGGTAGGAAGGGGGCATGAGAAGGTTGCCTCCCCTCATGGGAGAAGGTGGCTCTTTGGTGCATCTGAGTGACGTCAGCAGGCCGAAATAGAACCCCCAGCCCTTTCCTGCCCGGTTCTGTAGTGAGGGCACCTGTATGCACCAGAGGCCACTTCTGAGCTGGGCGGGGTGGGGTGGTGGGGACAGAGGGAGACTCTTTTCTACTTGGACAGAAACAAGCAAGAATCAGCATTTCTTGGAAGGTGTGCAATCGAAGTTTCACCCTTGAGTTTTTAAAGTCACAGTTCCTTAGTCATTGGATCTTTCCCACTCTGTTCACTTTTTTTGAGGTAAATATTTAGGCAGGGGTTTATTAAAAGTTCTTTCTGCTGAGGATATTACAAAGGTTTTATCAACACAGAAGGAAGCAGTATATTTTAAAACAAGAAGGAAGAGCCCCAAACAAGTTGTATACAGAAGTATCTAGAGACAAAAATAAGCTAAGAGCTCATTGCAAATTATATGAAGATTAGGAAGTTGACTTTAGTCAAAAAGTGGACTTCAGTTCTTTGTATATATTATAGTGACATATTAGCTTATTTTCAGAATGCTAGATTTATAATCTACCAAGCTGTTTTGCTGGGGGCAAAAGCACATAATCTGAGGGGTACACAGATAAGAAAATTACCTGAGTTAGGATGACTATACAAGCAATCTCCATTTTGGGTAAGCATCGGGGTCTAAATTATGATTTTTGTCCGGCAGAAGATCTGGTGAACAGACTATATTATTAACTCAAAATCTGGGAAAATTCCAGTAGAAACTTTTCAAGAATTTTCTTTATTTCTTCAAAACATTGCTAAATACCATGTGGTTAGATTGGTTAGATTAAGTAATATCATGTGTAAGAACAAGATATTGTTGGCCTATTATAGGAAGACAGTTTTGTGAGGGGCATTCTTGAATAATTTCTACCTATGATTTGCCACTAGGCAAAGTCAACACAAGGGAGATCCTTGTACTTTATCTTTTAATTTTTATAAATTATTTCCAAGAAGGGATTGATCTTCTACCTCTACATCTCTTCTGTACAGTTGTTGGTTTCAGACATATCGGCAAACCACCTGCCTTGTCCTTGTGACATGTGGCTAAGTCCTGTACATGAAGGGATTTAAAAGAAAGACTATTTTTTCTGGGAAGTTCTATTAAGGCTATTAATTTAGATACACCGAGGAAGAACAATATGAAGAAATGAGTAAATGTTAATGGCGCAGTTTTAGTTGTGAAGTGAGGCTGTATGTGTACATATTACAAGTGCTTAAAACTAAGATTTTTTTAGAGTGACCCAGAGCAAAATTTTGAACATCTCAGCTAATTGAGGAATTATAAGTATAGAGAAGTTATATACACATACACATGCACACACACACAATTTTTCTATATCTTTATTTCTAAAGTTTCTAGAAGTAGATATATACATTTAGATATATACATTTAGGTATATATCCACTTCTAGAAATTTTAGAATTTACATATATACATGATATACATATATGTAGTATATACACACAATATTATATATGTGTGTATATATGTACATATGCGTGTGTATATGTATAAATGTACATATATATATGTCCAGAAAATTTGCAAGGAACGCATTTATTTTATGCCCATTCGATAACCCCGTATGTCTTCCCCTACCATTCTATTGAAATCTTAGAATGTGAATAACTAAATATAATGAAGTTTCCAATGGAGACCACCAACCACAAGACCTGCCCCCGTTCTGTGCACCACTTCCTCCCGCGTCTGTCTAAGCTGGGCCCCAACAGCACTGAACTGACCTTTCCAAGAGCTGAGCCGCAGGCAGGCAGCCCCGAGGCTCTGCTTTGGCGCCCTTTCCCTTGGGGCTGGTGCTGGAAGTTCCCCTTCTCCCTCCACTTCTCTGCACCAACGAAACTGTCGTCAAGGTCCCCCCTCTGTCACTCCTGCTGACAGCTGGAGAGCCCTGAAGTCGTCTGCACCTCGCCCTCTGAAGTGCTCCCCGTCTTTGCTCCCCCTCTGACCGTTCTTACCCAAACGGCTACAGGGTTTGAACACCTTCTTACAGACACCAGGATGGATGTTTCACATACCGTTTTGCTGAATCCTTATGACACACCTGAGTAGAAGTATTCCAGAGTTATGCTTATGGAAAACTCACCCAGGAACACCCAGGAACATTCACAAAGTCACACAGCTGGCACGCGGCAGAGCCGCTTTTCCGAACGAAAGCGAAGCTTTGCCCCTCTGTCTTCTATATTATAGACTGCCTTCTAGAGTTGGGTTCTGAAGCATATCTGTAGACAACTTGTTTCTCCTGCCGAAGAGAGCAGACAATAAACATACAAAAACAAAAACCCCCAAGGCAACATAGATCTATCTCTCTGGAACACTTAATAGCATTTACCCAAATAATCAATGTGGGCTCAGTTGGAGTCGAGATACTGATTTGTCAAGAATTTTAAGCCTAGTAAGATACCTCTTCATTTATGTTGGTCATTTCACGTAGTTCACACGTAGGCAATGAAACGGTAGGATTGTAGGGATCCTAGGGAGACTCCGCTCTGACTCATGGTCCCAGCCACCGAACTGCTGGACCCGTGCCTCCGAAGTCTTTCCCTTCCTCGGGTAACAATAGTGTTTCTTCATCCCTTTGTGTCCTTGTCTACCTAGTGACACAGTGCTCTCACTTGACTCATCCTCTCTAAGATAGCCTCCCCTCATTGCCTGGGGACAGGCTCAGATGACAGTTTAGGTGACACCACCTGGCATTGAACTCGAAATCATTCCTACTATAAAATACGCAGCGATGTCTGTGGACTATAAAGACGGTTTCCACATGAAACGAGCCGGTAACAGTAACCTCTGTGGATCTAGCTGGTCTCCCGAATATTTCTGCTGTTAAGGTGGGTAATTTTCCACCTGGGAAAGCAAGAATTGACCCTTCCCCCACTCGACGAGAGTTTCAGTGCTAGAAGCCTGACGTCCACTCCAGTTTCTCTATGCCTCGTTTCTTCCACAAGGATCCTTGTGTATACACAATCTGGAGAGTCTGCTTTGAGACACTGCAGGTTCCCCGGCGGACCCACAAAAATAGGATCCATTCTACATTTTCACCAGTATCTTTCTCTTTTGTAGTAATAGCTAACTCATATAGCGTTGTATCCAGATTAAGAGGCCTGTGAGCTAGATAATAGGGCTAGCTACATATAATGGATGTGGACACAGCGCGGACACGGAGGGGCAGGGATGTTACATAAGTCGCCCAAGGTAACACAGCTAGCTAGTCATGGCCGCCAGAATTTTCACCCCAAGCCGTCTGGCTCCAGAGTCTGTGTTCTTAGCCACCACCATCGGAGTACCGTTTGACCTGAAAAGACTCGTCACCAAATAAGGAGAAGTAGACAACAAAAAGGAGTGATCAGTATGCTCTCCGAAAGCTTCTAGAAGAGTTCCATTTTTAGCCCCCTCCACCTTCCTTTGGGGGTTAATTCCATTCGGTGACCTTCAGTGAGAGTTTTCCTTCCGTTTCTGGTCAGTGCTCACTTTCCAGCCTAGCACGAAACCCAAAAAGCTTGTGTGCGAGCGTGCCGTCCATCCTCGGACTACGGAACCCCCTTGCGTATGGATTCTGCGTTTGGAAGTGGTTCTTTAATTTGCCGCCCAGAGCCCTGCTTCTGAATCACATTACAGAAGGCTCCTCTGTTGCTAGGACCGCAATAGCCAACACAGCAACAAATCTACCAGGAGGTTTCCCACTGACGCTGGGATCCATGGCTTCAGCGGGACAGTCACCTTGCTGAGGGGGAGAAACCAAGGGGACTTGTGTTTCTGCATATTTTTCTTTAGGGGTTGGAAATTCTTTGTTGTTGCCATTCGGAACCAAAGTGCTGGCCATGCTTGTTTTGGCAGAGAACCTAGTTTTGAGATAAGGTGTGAAATGTGTGCCCCCAGCGATGTTACTCCTGCCTCGAAAATATTTGCTCCGTAACTGCAAGCAATTGTGTGCTTCAGAAGATCACACAGCCTGGTGGGGACTGGGTGGGGGTGGGGAGGTGGGGGAAGGGATGAGGGTAGGGCAGTTTTATTTAAAACACAATCCTCCTCTAGAAAAAAAGGAAAGAAAAGAGGAATTCAAAGAATATGCAGTCTTTCTTGGGACAGCTAGGGCCAACCAAGGAAATCAGATATATTTGTTTAGGAAGGACAGGAAGCTCTTTGCTTTCTTTATGCTAAAAGTATATTATTTCAGTGTTAAAACTGCTCAGATATGTTTGTCCCTAGTTCTTTTCAAGGAAAAATTGAAAAGTAAAAACTCTGGAATATTAGCTTACTGATCACTTAGAGTCTTTTTTTTTTTTTAAATATAATTTATTGTCAAATTGGCTTATATACAACACTCAGTGCTCATCCCAGTAGGGTCTTTATATTAAGAATTTTAGGGTGGGGGTGGCGCCTGGGTGACTGAGTTGGTTAAGCGTTCGACTTCAGCTCAGGTCACAATCTTGTTGTTTGTGGGTTCGATCCCCACGTCAGGCTGTGTACTGATAGCTCAGAGCCTGGAGCCTGCTTTGGATCCTGTGTCCCCCTCTCACTGCCCCTTCCCCCCTAGTGCCCTGTCTCTGTCTCTTGAAAATGAATAAACTTTTAAAAAAAGCTTAAAATTTTTTTTAGAAGGATCTTTAAAGTGGTTATTTCCCAAAGTAATGGAAATAGAAAAGTGCTTACCGTGGATAGTCGTTTCGAAGTACTGTATTTTTACCAACCGGTTCAATCCTCAAAACAGTAGTGTAAAGTAGGTACAATTATTCCTCCTGTTTTATACTTGGGGGAAAGAAATGTGCTCAGGTTCTGGTAGCTAGCATCAGCAGTGCTGGGATTCAGACTCAAGGCGGCTGGCCCGAGGACCACGCACAGCACTTAGAGTTCTCACAAAATGCGGTGTAGACAGATCGAAAGCAGATGAGGACAAGGAGGGTAATGAGAGCGGGGTAAGAAGACGTTATTTATCATGTGCCTGGCTATATATCAGCTGCTTACAGAGGCTGCCCAGACCACAACTCTCTGGGCAGGTGACGCCACCTCCACTTTACAGATCAGTAAACTGAAGCTTCATGAGGGGCAGTGATTTGCATCAGGACTCACTGCTCTTGTGGGAAGGAATCAACATTGCATCATGGGTCTGTCTGCCTCTGTCGACGGCTCTTAGCCACCAGTTCCTTTGTCTCTGCTTCGCTTGTTGGTTATCCTGTTACAATGTTCCTATACAGTAACCACCAACAGGATGCAGTCCAAGCTCCTCACTAGGTGTTTGGACAGTTCAGCCTCTAGTGGTGCATGGTGGGGTAGGGTCGGGGGAAGGTGGTTGGAAGAGAGAACCATATTAGCCTTAGTCTTTCCTCTCCTCCTTCCCCAGCTTCCAATTCCAATTCCCTAAGAGAAGAAAACCATCCTCCCCGCAGACATCTCTCGAAAGGACCACCCTTGTGAGATTCGACCGGTTCATTTTGCTTGCTGCGCCCTCCCGGGAGAGTTGTATAACTGTGGTGTGTGGCCGTATGTGACCCTTACGAGGACTGACGCTTAAGCTGGTCAGCAGACTGACAAGTGAGCAGGGGGCTATTTCTTCGCACCCCTCGTTGAGAATTTCCTTGTCCAACGAATGTATTTGAGTCCATAATATTTCCTTTTCTATCCTCATCAACTTCCAATATTCTATGAACATTGTATGGCCGAAACCTACAACATACACGTAGCTTTGCACACGAGCACCCCCTGGGAGCCGGAGCATTCTGTGTCTGTCTGTCTCAAATTCCCTCCTCCCCTCCCCCATGGGTTTTTTTCCCCCATTAGGCAAATGGAAGGCCCATGCCACCTGTTAGCATTACATCATTGGCTCCCCAGAACACAGTTGCACCAAAGGCCTTAAACAAAGTAGTTCTTCTTGTATTGTTTGTACTCAAAGAGCTGATATCATGCCAACTGATGTCATTGTATGTCTTTGTGTAACTGCTATGGCAACTGGGCAGGTGGGGAGCCTCCAGCTGATGTCATTGGGAAAGGAGGTGTAGAGACAGAATTTTAAAAAGCTGTATGGTGCTTTTTTCTGTGTGTGGGTTTTTTTTTTTTTTTTGGCATGCATTTTTTTTTAAACTAGCTGCTTTTAAGACAAATTACAGCTTGAGAACCCTAACTAAGAACAGAGAAAAGTCCCCTCCCCACTCCTCAGAGACTTCTTTTGAGTTTATTTTGTTCTTTCCTCTCATCTTATATGAAAAAGTGTAACTACTGCCTTTTTCTTAAGGAAAAAAAAAAAGCGAATTACGTTCCCACCACAGAATCAGTGTAAATCATTTACTTGGATTTTATGGAGGCAAGGCTAAGCAGATTTTAAAATAACTCTTTAAAGTCTCTCTCACGGCATCTGTGATGGTGACGGTGGGTAATTTCAATTTTTTTAAAATTGTCACTGGTGAAGTTGTTCTGGCTTTTTATTTCCTCTGTCTAGTTTACAAATAATTTCTTAGGGCCCAGACAAACTTTTTCATCAGGATTTCATAACAGAGGACACTAATAATACATAAGGGCAGAGTTTCATTCTAGAAATCCATTAAAGCGAATATATAGCTCTTGTTTTTCTTTTTGAAAAGCAAAGACAGGTTTTGACACAGATAAATGAAATGACCATAATATTACCCTCTTTGAATGGTCTTGGTGTCATCACTGGCCCTTCATGAAAATATAACTTGCCCGGCTGTCATGCCTAGCCGTGTGTGTTTGGGGCAAGAAAGACCCTGAGACCCTGTCTAGGTTGTAGCCTGGAGCTCCCTGCCCCAGTTGCCAAAGATGAGACTTGAAAGAGAGGAGGGCATCTGTTAGGTTCAGAAACTAGAGGACAGATAGACTTCCTGTGTTTATTTCAACACAACCATATCCTGTTCTCGCTTCGTGTTTCCTGCCTTATCTCCTGAAACTATCGAGACGGATGCAAGGCCTCTATCAGAAGGCATGCATGTCATGTTCTGGAGGCTTCCAGCTTATAGGAGGTCTCTAACTTCTCCCTCCTTTCAAAAGGAAGGCCAGCGTATCTGGTTGTTTGATTAGAATGGGAGTCTAGTAGGTGGTAATCATATCAGCTCAGGTTTCATAGCCCTTACATGTATATCGTGTGATTTGACCGTTGGAATAATCTTTTGGGCTTAACCATGTGTGCGATGTATTGAACAAATATTAAAGGAAAAACTGAAACAAGATGCCGTGATCTAGAAATGTCCTACCTTAAACAAATTCTTTTTTCCATGGCCCTTTAGCTTTTGGTCACGTGTATGGTGAAAGGTTTTGAATTGGCTTTGTGTCATTTAATGGTAAGCAGAAACATTTTCTTTGTTTTCAGATCCCTTTCGCAGCTCTTAATGGCTACATAATATTCCATTGGACGAATATAGTAACTTTTCCTTTTTTTTTAAAATTTGTTTTGGTTCTTGGCCTTTTCTGTAAAACAATAATGCTGGAGTAAACACCTGGACACATGTGGCTGGATGCGTTTGGTTGGATGATTTGCTTAAGATATAGTCCCATAGGTGATGCTCAATTATCGATGGGGAGGTTTGCACACTTCGCCTGTATTCATTCGGTCCAGACTCCCAGTGACACTCAAAGTAGATGCCATTACATTCATCTTAAAGGCAGGGAACGAAGGCACAGAGAGAGAAAGTAACTCACCTAAGTCACAGAACCAAAAAGTTGTGTTACTGGGACAATAGCCAAGGTAACCTGGGTCTTCCAAGGCCCCTGTTCATAGCCACTCAGGCTGTGTCGGGAGAACACTTCTCATCCTGGGTGAGGGAAGCTTACGGAAGAGCAAGACACATGCCTCCAGTGCCTGAGGAGGTCGGCCATGCTTTCCCCGGCTCTCAAAGTACAGGGTTCTATGTAGGCCACTGAGCATATGGCTCTTTGAGGCAGATCAGATCTGCTGCTGATGAAATTGCCTGATGCTGCGTGGAACTCTTTCCAGGGGAGCGTGCCACAGTTTGTATAAAGAGCTCATTGCCAAAGTACTGCTCGCAGTGAGGTACTCTGAAGCTTGTCCTGGATCTCCAAAAGGACTTGCATTTTTTTCTTTTTCTTTTTCTTTTTCTTTTATAGGTTTATTTATTTTGAGAGAGAGACAACATGGGTGGGGAAGGGGCAGAGAGAGGGAAAGAGAGAATCCCAAGCAGGCTCCACACTGTCAGCACAGAGCGCAGTGTGGAGCTTGAACCCACCAACCGTGAGATCCTGACCCAAGCCGAAATCAAGAGTCAGACACTCAACCGACTGAGCCACCAGAGCGCCCCTGGACTTGCATTTTTGTTCCGATTTTATTATTTTTTTTTTAATGTGCATAGGCAACGCAGCGTGCTTTATTTCTGTGGGGAGGGAGGCACCTTCTGCCAGCTCGGAAGCTCTAGAAATGGCCATTCTCATTTCTGTGTGTTTGCTCCAGGTGGACTCAGCAGTTTTAAGCAGAACCATGAAAACCTCTGTGACAACTCCCTCCAGCTCCACGAGTGCCGGGAGGTGGGGGGCGGCGCGTCCGCAGCCTCGAGCACGCTACCTCAGTCCGTCCCTACCACCCCCGACATCGAGAACGCAGAGCTGACGTCCATCCTGCCCTTCCTGTTCCTCGGCAACGAGCGGGACGCTCAGGACCTGGACGCGATGCAGCGGCTGAACGTAGGCTACGTCATCAACGTCACCACTCACCTGCCCCTCTACCACTACGAGAAAGGCCTGTTCAACTACAAGCGGCTGCCGGCCACCGACAGCAACAAGCAGAACCTGCGGCAGTACTTTGAAGAGGCTTTCGAGTTCATTGGTAACTATCTCCCACGGGCACGTCTCGTCTTCCGCCTTCCTTTGCCCTCCAGTTTTCACTCTGATATCAAGGCCAAGGTTGATGCTCGGGTTGCAAAAAAAAAAAAAAAAAAAAAGCTGCTCAGAGGTGTTCTCAGGCTCTGCCACTTGGAGCAGCCAGGGTATTCTTCTAAGTCATGGCCCATTGAAGGCATGCGAGCCATCGGATGGGCTGTAAAGACCCGGTGATTCCGTGGGGTCGGGATCTGGTCAGTCAGAAATCTGCATCCTTCTAGTTCTCAGTGAAATACTGGTAGGGAGTTGTGTGGCCATGGTCTGTAACATAATTTCAAAAGCAGTAATGGAAGGGAAGGCATTGGAGGCCAGAGCTGCGGCCATGGCTGTCTGGTCTACCATGTCGGTCTGCACTTTGCAGGAGATGAAGTGCAGGGAAAATGACACCACCTCCAAACTCACCCACGCCCCCTCTTACCTTAGGTTAAATTAATCGACAGTTGGTATAGCTTCTTTACATGGGGTTGAGGCAAAGGTAGCATTTGCTGAAAGTCTGCTTCTAAAGAATGTTCTTCGGTAAAGCGGTGCCGTAGTGACCATCCTCATGCATCGCATCTGTGCGGAAGAGAGAGAGAGAAGAGTGGAGGGCTTAGTTGTTTTTTCCCTTCTACTCGCTTTGTCCCAGTTCTTAGACACTGGGTAGCAGAAGGGTGTGAATGTGTTAGTGAGATGGTACTAAGTCTCGTTGGACAGCTTGCCCCAAACTCGCTAAAGTAGGAACGATCAGGTTGTGTAGCCTGAGCAGTTCCCAAGGAGGAGAATTCTAAGAGCAGCAGACTTTAACCTCCAGAAGGACGTCACCGCCAGCCTAACGCTGATCCTGACTTTACCGTTTGCTGCTCCTATAGGCTCGAACTGTTTTAAGGCTCCCATGATCATTTGGAGGAACACCTGGCATGTAGCACATACTCAACAATTTGTTTTCAAGTGACTCCAACCTTCATTAACCACAAAAAGGGGATTGAGTACTTCCCCTAAATGTTACAGCACGTTGTTACTGGCCCTCTGTCCCAGGAAGAATGCACTCACGTTTGGTGATCCTTTTTCAGAAAACAAAAGCCTCGTGTCTGGTAGATTTGCTGTGAATTTGGTGGCTCTGGCCATATCGTCCAGCTGTTTTCCTTGCCGATTGTGGCTTCAATGCAGGACCATGGAATACGCAGTCCGGAAGGAAATTCTGAGTGGCCACTGAATTCAGAAAAGTCAAGTGACTTCTCCAAGATTATAAGAATTTTTAGTGTCAGAGAAAGGACCAGAATGGCAGGCTCTTGACCCCGAGGCGGAGGCCTGTCTACAGTACGCTGGGGCCACGTTTCCAGGGCTCTGTTAGTTCCCGAATGGCAACACTTGTGGATGCAAAGGTGTCTTAGGTATTTTATTCATAATATTTGAGTCGAATCTTAAGCCCTGAGGAAGAAATATTTGTCATCAAGGAGATGAGGAACTTTCTGGTTGATATATGGTGTTATGACTGCAGTTTTATCTGACTTAATTCCCACTGGGGCAAGTTAAGAGATCGTTTCCCATTCAAGGAGTAGCGTAAGGCATGCTTGTTTCCACAGGATTTCAATCCGAGCACCTGCATTCCTTATAGGTTATGCAGGCTTATCTGATTTTTTAGGAGGAAAACAAAACCAATAACAAATAGCATTTAACCCGAAGAATAATTCAGCATCACAGCCTGCAGAGACACAATTTAATTTTTGTCATTATATCACTGGATAAACTGAAATCATATAGTCTTGTTTTGGGGAAAGCAACAGGTCTTGTAAACATAATAGCTTTCACTGAGGGTCTAATATAAACTAAGCAGAGTGTATGTTTAGGGTTTAACTATGCCAATTGATTTATCCCTGAATCGGATGATATTATTCCCAGATTCCCTGAGCCTTGTTAGTTAGTACTATTCCCATTACGCAGACAGGAGGATTGAGGTCTCAGGAGTTCGGTGATTCACACGAGGTTCTCACCTAGCGTGTAGTGGAACCAGTGGTCACACCTAGCACTTTGCAGCTCATCTTCCTACGACCATGCTTCCCCGTCTTGGTGTGGAGGTGAATAAATAGTGTGCAAAAGGGAGATACTTTCTGCAAATACTGTCATCTAGGAGAAGTAAGCTTAATTCATAGATTTTTAAGATGGAATTTTGCATGGTGTTTCTTTTCACAGTTCACCGGAGGGCAGCCCATAGAAGTGGTTTAAGTTAGGGGCGTCTGGGTGGTCCGTCGGGTGGCCGACTTTGGCTCAGGTCATGATCTCACAGTTCATGGGTTTGAAGCCCGCATCGGGCTCTGTGCTGATGGCTCAGAGCCTGGAGCCTGCTTCGGATTCTGTGTCTCCCTCTCTCTCTGCCCTTCCCCTGCTCATACTCTGTCTCTGTGTCTCTCAAAACTAAATAAATGTTAAAGAAAAAAAAAAGAAGTAATTTAAGTTAGGGGAGCCTGACTGGCTCAATCAGAAGACTGTGCAGCTCTTGATCTCGGGGTTGTGAGTTCGAGCCCCATGTCGGGTGTAGAGATTATTTACATAAATAAATACACCAAAAAAAAAGTGGTTTAAGTTAGATCATTCGTCTTTACTCTCCCCCCTTATTCTTCATCTAATTGATATCCCTTCAGAGAAGCCTTTTTTTAGTCTAGAATTGTCATTAAGAATCCATTTAGGCAGTGCTCACAAAGCTACTCTCCTGAGCTTCTAATATATCTGAAAATTTATAAAGTATTGCTTCTTTCAATTGTTCGGGTTTCTGGACCATCACCAGAATTCCTCCGTCTTGGCCGTCGTCGCCGTGTTGGAACAGCATACGTGGATGTGGGGTGGGATTGGACAGTTCAGATGCAGGTGAAGCCCTGTGCCTGAGCACCTGAAGACTGTAGCTACATTTGCAATAATAGGCTTTTCTGGTAAGAAGCCACATATAGCAACTTTCTGGTTGGGTTTTGTGTCTTTAACCCCAGAGTTTAGCAAGATGGAAACCTTATCCATTTATTACCAGTTCCTACAGATCAATCCTATAATGCAAAGAAGTCAATGTTGTTTCCTTTTCCCTCAGTCACAGCTGGGACAGACATTGTTAACCACACTAGTTTTGATAAGTGACACAACCTCGAGATTGGAATCAACGTCCTTAATCAAAACAGTCTACTTCATCAGTGGCTTGCATAACAGGCGAGTTAACTGCGTTGTGGCTGTGGCTGCAGTAGATTGTCACCGCCTGTGACGTGAACTGTCCCTATGAATTCCTTTACCTCGTCTTCTATTTATTTATTGTTTTTTAAATTTGTGTGTTTATTTTGAGAGAGAGAGAGAAAGCGTAAGTGAGGGAGGGGCAGACAGAAAGCGTAAGTGAGGGAGGGGCAGAGGGAGAGCAAGAGAGGGAATCCCAAGCAGGCTCCACACTGTCAGCATAGAATCCAATCGTGGGGCTGGAACCCACAAACTGGGCGGTCATGACTTGAGCCGGAGTCAGACGCTTAACCAACTGAGGCGCTCATCCTCTCTTTAAATGTAAAAACGTGGCGTCTTATTCATGCTCATATTGCTTTTAGCCAGTTCAGGAGGTTGTGCCCTAAGCACAATTAACGAGTAGATTATACTTAGTTCTAAAACGACTTGAATTTATTTTTTCTCTACAAAATGTGGCCTTGTCAAGTCTGGACCGAAGCTAATCTCTCCTTTCCCATCTCCTCTCCTTTCCCGAACCTCTTGCCTTTCTCCCTTTTCCCAGAGGAAGCTCACCAGTGTGGGAAGGGGCTTCTCATCCATTGCCAGGCGGGGGTGTCGCGGTCCGCCACCATCGTCATCGCGTACTTGATGAAGCACACACGGATGACCATGACTGATGCGTATAAGTTTGTCAAAGGCAAACGACCAATTATCTCCCCAAACCTTAACTTCATGGGGCAGTTACTGGAGTTTGAGGAAGACCTGAACAACGGCGTAACACCACGAATCCTTACACCAAAGCTGATGGGCGTGGAAACGGTCGTGTGACAGAGGTCCGGAAGGAAAGGATTACTGTTCTCCATTCGGAGATGAAGAGAAAGGAGGATGGATTCTTTCTTTCGTTTTTTCTTTTTCTTTCTTTCTTTCTTTCTTTTTTTTTAGATGGGGATAAAGATTGTGAATGGAAACACAACTTGTTCCAAAACTTTTTATTTTTAACAAGTGTGAGAAGACTTTAACTTTTGATGCCGTTGAAATTTACTTCCCGTGAACTGATAAAGCAGGGAGGCTAAAGGAGTAATTTTTTTAAGCCAACAATAAAAATATAAGAAAACTTGTTTCTTTCCCCCTTTTCCTTTTAAGCTATTTGTAGAGCTTATGATTAAATAGTCTGTGCAGGTTCATAGACCGAAGATACTACAGTTTAAACAGAGTCAAAAGAACCAAAAGTAAGAGGCAGAAAAAGACACTGAATCACCAAGGCCCGAAATCTGTCCGGGTCATTCACACAGAAAACAAACACCCAACCAAGCCAAGCCCTGTTGTGCTCACTGGTGCAAAGAGAAAAATCAGGGCAGCTTCCGTGGCCTGAGAACTTCCACGTTCTTTAAAGAGACAAAAGATACTGTTGATTTTGTGTGTTTCATACTCTGGGTTATCCCCCCCCCCCACTTTGGGTTTAAGAGATTTTTTTTGAAATAGCAAGGATCTGACCATTATACCATAAGCCTTTGCTGGTTTCTTGTGCAATAATACGGTGTTTTGAGTGTGCAGACAAGTTAGAGCTGGCGGCCAAATAGTAGATAAATAGTGCAAATTTGCCAGCTTGGAGACAGAAAGGAATTCAATAAAAATCAATGACTTTCCTTCCCACCTTTTTCCTTTATTACTATTATCATTTTTTTATTTGATTCTGGTAATAGTGCCATAAACCTTGTTACATATGTATATCAGAATGTAAAAAAAAAAAAAAAGAAAAGAAAAGAAAAAAAAAGAAAAATTTATTTAAAAATATTTTTCGCAAAAAAACAAAACAAAACAAACTTGACGTGTTTCTGTTGATTGTGTAAAAATTTATTTTCATTATATAAATGAAACTCATTTTTGGGATGTGTCTTTTTTCCTCAACTCAGGTTCAAGCATCTCTTACCTCCGGGACCTTGTACATGTAACATAATTTGGAAAGAAACACATGTTTTTATATGGGGAAAGAGAGATGAGGACGGGATCACATTCTCTGCTCTCAAGGTGAAGCAGAGAGAATTAATTAGCAAGGGGCCAAAAGAGCTGTGGTCACAGCCCATCTTCTGCAAACGGAATTCCTTCCGAATTAGGGGAAATGTCAGGTGAAGTCACCTTTGAGGTCTGAGCGGGGGATTCTACCCCAGCCTGTGAGCTTTGATGATCAGGTCACTGCCAGGTTGATTGGTTACAATTTTGTGATCTTGCCAGTGGCTCTCTGCTAAATATTTCTGCCCATTTGCCATTTAGGGGTCCTGACGGTCCCTCCCCTGCCCCATTGCGACTTGTCCACTTGACTCCTTTGGTAACATTAACCACAGAGAGTGCAATGCAGCAAAATGCAGTTTCCTGCTCCTTTGCCAGCAAATTGAACTCAGCTCCACGTGTATGGAAGCTTTCCTACCACACCTGGTTAATCAACGGCTCATCTCCCATGGTTCCCCATCCACAGGGAAGAGGGCGTGGGGGGAGGGGAAGAACATGATCCAAATGTCTTCTGCGTCTTATTAAAATACGTGTCTAGGGGACTTGGCCGTAGGGAAGACTCACAGCAAACTGGAACGTGCCCGGGGCGAGTCACAGGACTGAGGAATCCTGTCATGACTGGTTCTCGATGACCGCACGCGACATATTTTTGTGAACGTTGCTTAGAACTGGGACAACAAAGTATTTTTGACATTTATTTTTTTTAAAGAGCTTTTCTACTAGAAGTGAAAAAGGAAGCGAAGACTGGATTTAATGGGAATTAACTGAGAGTAGTTTGAATCATTTTTCCTACAAAGTGTTAATCGGGTGAAAAGTGAATTTCTCTTTTGGTGTTTTCTCTTCAGAGACGAATACGTTTCCTGGCATCAGAACATATTTAAGAAGTCAAGTTATTATATGATTAGTGATTTAAAATGCGTGGTGATATCCTCGGCGTTTCTTTTTGTTTACTCTAAATCCAAATGTTAAATTTCTGAGAAAGTGTCAGGCTTTTTTCCTTTATTTCTTTATCTTTTCTCCCCCCTTCCCTCTTTTTTTTTTTCATTTTCTTAACAAAACAAGGAGAAGAATCAATACGATTTCTCTTCTTTAGCTCCGTGGAAATGATTGATGGGTTTTGAACTCGATGATTTTGAGAAAAAGACTGTCCTGGGGCAGACAGGAATCCTGCCAACCCACATACCAAGAATTCTGAGGGACCCGGGTCTTTTTTGCTAATCTGTTTTGAGTCACTTAGCCTCTATTTCTTCATGAGGAATGTTAACCACTTCATGAGAATAAAGCAAATTAACCAAACTATGGCTCTAAAAACCAGACTCCCGGGTTTCTGGGCCTTGCTAGGTGCCTTCGCAGACTGGGAAATAATTGGATGTTGTCTCCCGGGGAAAGCAGAGCTCCTGACCGACCAGGGCACGCATCATTCTCAGCATCCAACAAGGGTTACTTTGTGCTGAATGGGTGTAATAATTTAATAGCAGGAGTCTGTAATGTACAGATTGAGCAGATACCGTGGGCACGGTTACCTTTAGTTGAACAGCCCAACGGGTCCAGCCCCTCTGTATACATTTATTTCAACAGTTAATACTTTTCCAATCAATACATAGTAAGTAAGAGATGGAGCTCGCATTTCTGTTTCTTTTTTTTTAAGTGTTTATTAATTTTTGAGAAACAAAGACAGAGCACAAGCTGGGGAGGGGCAGAGAGAGACACAGAATCAGAAACAGGCTCCAGGCTCCGAGCTGTCAGCACAGAGCCCGATGCAGGGCTCGAACCCACGAGCTGTGAAGTCATCACCTGAGCCGAGGTTGGAAGCTTAACTGACTAAGCCACCCAGGCGCCCCTGGAGCTTGCATTTCAATGAAGAGCTTGTGCTATCTGCTCAAGGATCTGGACAAGCAGGCGGGAGGTGGGGCAGGAAAGCTGTCGGATGGAGGAAGTATGAAAGAAGAAACATACACAACCCAGCAATCACATGTTGACAGTAGATGAGGAGAGACGACCTTCTGGAAAGGTAATAAAGCATGGGAAGGAGAAAATTGGAGGTTCCAGTAAAACAAACATGAAAAGCTCTATTAAAGAACTAGGACCTGAATCACATTTCAGAAGTTGACTAAGATAGAGCACTGATAAAATTGCTCTAACTAGGTGCTCTGGAAGGTAAAATTTCTGGCAAGCCAAATGGAACGGATATAAGCAATATGGCGGGCTTTTGTGGATAAACCACAACACATTATATATATCTTTTAGCCCCCAAACGTGTAACATCCAGTGTGAGGAAATATGGGTTGATGTTTGTTTTCAAGCTCTAACTGGAGACAGTCATTAATATGGATGTGTGCAGAATGTGAGTATTAAGCACTGGCCCCCAGAAGAATGGGCAAGAATAAGATATTTAGATAAAAAGTCCAAAATTAAACCTGTCTATAGAGAACTCCCTGCCTCTATAGAGGTGGTGGCTTGTGAATGCCGGTGCTTTCCGTGGTTCCTGATTTCCTTTTCTGTGACAGCCTTGTCGACGTTTAGTGGAAGACCCATGTCTCAAGGGCTGATCAGAAGCAGAAGTGAGGAGAGAGAGAAAATGAGGGGTTCATTCCAGGGAATTAGACAACCGTGGGTCGAATGAAGAAGACAACGGGAGTGTGTTGCCTCCACGTTTGATAACGGGCTGAAGTCTGTGGGTCATGGAGCCAACAGGGAGAAAAGCAGGCCATGAAGTAGAGGAGGAGGAAGAAGAAGTGGAATTTGGAGGAAGAACTAGAAGCCACATTTGCCTTTTATCAACCCTGAGGACGTGGGTGACCTTGGAGAAAGTTCTGGTGCCGTTTGCCAGGGAGCTCAACGCGGACCTGGTGCAAGACTTGCAAAACTGAAGGAGGGGGGCTGCAGCAATCACGAAGCGAAAGTGAGCCATCGGATCCGTGAAAATGGGTGCCGGTGCCCTCCGCAGAGAGTACTGACTGTGGCTTCACTTCCGCCTTCCAAATCTCATGTAAATTTCTCTTCCAGCGAACCCTAGCCCAGTGTGAAACAGGAAAGGAAAGCACAGTTTCTGAGTCAGCTAAGTCGATACTGTCGGAAACCACAACAGTCCATCCTTGCTGACTCCTTTTAACCGTACCTAACTTCCTTGCAAAGACGTTAGAAAATGGTGTGTCTGAGAAGATGCAACTGTCACTTTCTACAGTTGAAAACACACTAACTCTGTCTCCAAAAGAGGATACATAGCCCATGTGTTGTTACTTTATCCAGTTTTGGGTGATTTTCATTCCTCCCGTGGTTGAGATCCACATCTTCTAATTCATTCATTCATTCATTCATTCATTCATTCATTTATAATGTTTATTTATTTTTCAGAGAGAGTACAAGCAAAGGAGGGGCAGAGAGAGAGAGAGAGAGGGAGACACAGAATCCAAAGAAGGTTGCAGGCTTTGAGCTATCAGCACAGAGCCTGACACGGGGCTCAAACTCACAAACCGTGAGATCATGACCTGAGCTGAAGTCAGATGGTTAACCAACTGAACCACCCAGGCTTGAAATCCTCTGATTTAAATGCTGAGGTGTAAGGATATTATAGATGGATTTATGTTTGCCAAAAAGATATGCTTTTGAAGTTTTAAACCCCAGACCTTGTAAATGTGATCATAGTTGGAAATAGGGTCATTGCAGGTGGAATCAGGTTTTAAGGAGGTCACATTGGATTAGGTGCATCCAATTACTGGTGTCCTCATAAAAAGAAGAAATATGGACACACACAAAGGAACAAACGCCACATGATGAGGGGGGTAGAGACTGGAGAGATACATCTCAAGCCAAAGAATATCAAAAATTCCTGGATTCCACCAGAAACTGAGAGCTTGGGAACAGATTGTCCCTCGGAGCTTCTGAAAGGGGCTAATCCTGGTGATACCTGGATGTTGGACTTCCAGAAGCCAGACCGTAAGAGAATACATTTCTGCTGTTTTAAGCCACCCTGTGTGTGGGACTTTGTTGTGGCGGCCCAACACAGCTAAAGCAAAGAATAACTACCTTTCCCACATTCTATGTTAGACAGTAGCTAGAGGAGAAAAAAAGAATTGGTTAATATAGAATCAAATACACTTCTATAAAAGCAAGAAGTATTTATAACTCTTATCACCCTAATTTCTACAACTGATCGTGTGGTCATAGCTGATGGTTATAACCTTCTTCCTTCACGACCCATTCCATATACCCTTTGTCCTCAGCAAGTACATCACCTGGTCACACTTCCTTGCCTCTTGGGGTGGCCTACATCTTCGACTTTGAAGGATCTGAGCGGTGGGCAGCCCTGAGTGCAGTGAGTTGTTTCCCACTTATTTTTGTTGCAGGACATGAAAGTATAAAAGGTGCCCTTCTTCCTGATGCGCTTCTTACTCCTAAGGTCTAGCAGGAATCCAGTTTCCCTCTGATGGCCACGATCAGCCCAGCCAGTTCGGTAACCCCATCTTTGTTTGTTGGTTCTTTAGCATGAGGAGCCCAACATGGCCAGCACATAGCATCCACTTTCAGTTTAATGGAGCTCTTTGCTGGATCTCCCAGCAGAACCATCTGCCCCTCGGGCACTAAGCCTTCTAGACCAGCAGAACCCAAAGTTGCAGGGCAGGTGGCGCAAACGCGCTAGGAGCGTTTCCCATTTCTCTCCCTTGATTCTGGGACCCACAGGCCTGAATAAGGGAGAAGGAGCAACATTGACCGGTTGACAATGTAGAGAATTTGCTGCTTCTTGCAGAACATTACCCCTATCTCGAAGAGTGTTCTTATTCATGTCGCACAGTGACTGAATTGTCCAAAGGACCATTCCACTGCCTCAGAGCGATGGATAACGTGGTAAGGGTAGTGAATTTCATGAGCATGGGCTTGTTGCCACACTTCGTTTGCTGCCAAATAGGTTCCTTGGCCAGAAGCAAAGCATCATCAAATACCATGGTGGTGAATAAGATGTAAGAATTCCGTAAGTTTGCAGATACTGACTTTGGTAGAAGCATTTCAGGCCAGGAGGCAAATCCATGTATCAAGTTCCTATGGGGTATGAACAAGAGACCTCCCCTTCCATGGCAGAAGGGATCTGATGTAATTAACTCCCCATCAGAGACCAGCTGGTTCCCTAGAAATGGTGCTCTTCCAGGGGCTCAGCGTGGGGCTCTGCTTTGGGTGAGTTGGACAGTCAGCAGTGGCTACAGCCAGATCAGCCATGGTGAGTAGAAATCCATATTGCTGAGCACAGTCATACTCTCCATCTCTGCCACCATGGCTACTTTGTTCATGATCCCATCAGTCAAAGACAATGACTAAAGAAAGGAACCCGACAGAGGTCCACAGAATGTGTCATATTGACCATTATCAAGATTCTTCTGTGCTAAGTTTGAGCTTTGCTGAGTATTTGCATGTGACATTCTGTGCCGATCGAGAGTTCCATCCATTTACTTCTCCCTCAGACTTCCTCATCACCAGCGTTCTAGTCGTGTTGAAGTCCCTGATCATCATCTAAACCATTAGCTGCTGCCCAAGAGGCAATGTAGATTCATACCTCTGACTATCTCTCCTTCCAGACACAATGAACGACCAGGGACACTGCCGGACATTCTGCCCACTGGGGAAGTTCTTCATCACTCTTCTTCTGGGCCACCCCAGAGAGTGGCTGTAGTGATATAGCCATTCGTTTTTGGATGACAACCAGGATATCACGTAAAACTTTCTATAAACAAGGTCAAATCTTTTTCTGTGAGTCTGCTGGTCACAGAGAACATCCCATGAAGCCATGAGTGTGGGTTCCAACAACAGAGGCCATGGGTATCTGGATCACTGACTCATTCAACCTACTTCTACCTGCTCCCATAGATTCCACATCTACTTAATAACGAAATGTTGTTATTCTTGCTCAATTTAGAGGTTTGGTGGGTTGACAACACTTTGTTTTTCGTGGTGAGTTCGGGCGGCATTATAAGTTGATAGTCCATGATGAAATTTTCAGTTTCAAACTGCTATTCCAAAGAAGAATACTTTTTCTGAAGAAAGCATCACAGCTCAGCTCCGAGATCATAAAGCTGTGCTCTATGGTTTACCTAACAGGTGAATGGCTCCACGCAGGATCCGTGTCTAACACACACACACACACACACACACACACACACACACACACACACATTTCTAACACTGTGGAATATACCATATCTAGATAGAAGAGCAGTTTGCATGACAGCCTTGAGCTATTGCAGAGACTTTTCTTGTTCTGTACTCCACTCAGAATTAATGCTCTTTCATGGTTCTCGTAAATGGATTGGACTAGCATGCCCAATGATAATGTTTCCTCCAAAATCCAAAAGAGCCCGTTAGACATTGTGCCTTTTTCCTAGCGATAGGAGGAGTAGGAAGAGCAACTTCTCCTTCACTATGAAGTGATATCTTGGCAGGCTCCAAACCACTAGACCTCTAGAAATTTCACTTGCCGTATGCCTCTGCATTTTGTGGGATTTATTTCTTATCCTCTGGTATGTATGCATTTTAACATATCTAGAATAGTTATTGCATCCTCATTACCAGGTATAGTCAGCATGATATCATTAACATAATGTACCTGCATGATGCCTTGTGGAATGGATAGTCATTTATGGCTCCTGCGGACTAGATAATGACAGATTACAGTTATGGTTACTATAGAGTAACACAAGCTTTGAGGTGGAACAGTGAGAGCATATTACTGACCATTCCCGCTGAAAGCAAATTGCTTCTCATGGCCTTTACCAAAGCTTAGCAACAATTTTTTTTTCATTTAAAATAAATATTTTAGGCTTTGTGGGGCAAAGCATTTCTGTCATAACTACTCACCTCTGTTGTTATATCACAAAAGGAGCCAGAGACAATATATATATGAGTGAATATAGCTGTGTTCTAATAAAACTTCATTTTAAACACACACACACACACACACACACACACACGGTAGCCCAGATTTCGCCCATGGGCTGTAATTTGCCAACTCCTGGTCTTTATTCATGGGTAGAAAGAAATAAGAATCGTTAGATCAATACTACTAGCCTGGTCCAGGAGCTGTGTTGGCTTCTTCCATCCATAAAACCACACATGGAATAGCAGCTCTAATTGGAGCCAACACCTGACTGAGATCTTAAAACCCACTATCATTCTTCAAAATTCATCTTCTTTCTACGTAGGGCAATTATGAGAAATAAATGGGGACATAGCAGGAATCACCATCATTGCATTTTTTTAGTCCTTGTTGGTGGCCCTAATCTCCACAATCTCCTTGGGAGTCCAATATTGCTTTTTGTTTACCATTTTGGCACATAGCTGATTGCTGTAGAGCAAAGTGCTCTAAAATTTAGTGACTTAAAACAATAAAGGTCATTTGTTTTATTCCTTAACGGAATTTGGTTACGGTTCTACAGAGACAGCTCATCTCTGATAAACTCATCAGGGTAAGAAATGTCATCTGGGGTTGGAGAACCTACTTCCAAGATGTCTCGTCCCAGTATTTCTTATAGTTGGCTTGGATCTCAGCCGTGGTTGTCCCTTGGATATTTTGGCTCCTCTTCACATGGGCCGCTCCATGGGGATACTTGAGCTTCCTCAAAACATGGCAGCCCTTTTCAAGAGGACTGGAGGAAAGATACAAAATGTTTAAATCGCCTGGACTCAGAAGTCCCATATCACTTCTATCACATTCTATTTATCTAGTGGATCATTAATGTGAGCTCAGATTCAAGGAGAGAGGCATTACACTCTACCTCTCAATGAGAAGAATGGCAAAGAATTTGTAGCCATCTCTAATCCATCGCCGTTCCTTGCACAACAAAGCTAACTTACAGAAAAGTAGTTTGCAGGAGGCAGTAATGTGGGAATGACAGTAAAGAGAGGAATACCATTAATTTCCTTCTTAGAGTACCTCAAATAGTGTTGTAGTTCAAGGCTAACATGTCAACTCCACTCTTGACCAAAGATTATCTTTTTCCGTCCTCCAAGCCCAAACCCCAGAGGAATGAGGATTTGGTGGATGCTATTTGGTGGATGCTTGTGTATCTGGTTCTGAGAGGAGTGTCAGTTTCATAAGAACTAAACCACCCATCTTCTTATTTCACCCTGAGCAGACTTCTACCATGTAATAGATTTTTGAAGTGACTGGTTTGAGAGGAATTTTATACTCCATAACTCATGGATAATTCTCTGAACCACCTTTCCTCCCTTCAGCTTGATATACTATAAAGACAAACTTGAATGTTCCTCAAGGGAAAAAAAAATCCACAGATCTGTTGTATCTCTATGTGCTATTAGACAAGGTCTAAAGAATTAGTGACCAAACTACTGGCCTGGTATTGGAACTTGGAATGATCCCTCACCACTGGGAGAATGGATGCCCCACTTGGCTACACACGACATGAATGTTTAGCCTTTGTGCCTTGGTGCTTGGATTCTTATTGGCCAACTGTGGGATCTTGGAAATAGTCTCTGCTTTATCTTTGGTTTACTCAGAAGTAGACCATGAGGATGGATTCCAGAACAAGTAGGCGATTAGGTAATCTCTGCTAAAACCAGTAAGGGAGAGGAGAATTGAGACAGGGTAGGGAAAGAAGTCAATAAAGAATGAGTTGTCAATAGTTATCACTGTGGACACCTAGAGCTTAATTCCAAGGTAGAATATGAAACTCATAATTATCCTCCCAAGGCATGAAGGAGTGGGTGAATTTAGATGAAGGTTAATTGGGTGGGGGAGGGGGGGAGGCATCAATTCCCTGGCACTTCTAGTCCCAGAAAGTAGACAGAGTGACCAGAGGAAGTCCTCGGGCAAAGAGTCACAGTTCCTGGTATTTAAAAGATAGGCTAAGCCTGGCCTCGAAATGGTAAGTAACAAGGAATAAGGGAGGCCACTGACTGTGTATATGTGTTGTAGGCCCCATAGCAGGTGGAGCCGACCATTGGTTTATTGGGATTCCTTGCCCCTTTGACCAGCTACTGAGTTCCAATGAAAATAGTCCTATTTAGAGAAGAATAGGAAATATTCCCATATTAGTTCAGAAATTCAGAATGTTTACTTGTGTCCTGTCTTATTCCATTCACCGGCTCTCTCTCTCCCTCTCTCTCTCTCTCTGTCTCTCTCTGTGTCTCTCTCTCTCTCTCTCTCTCTCTATATATATATATATATATATATATATATATATATATATAATTTTTTATATATATATAAAATTTTTTTACTAATTAGACCCTATGTCCTCCATTCTTCTTATTTCTTATCTCATTTCTCTCTCATCCCTTTCCTTAAACTTGCTATATCACAGTCTATTTCCAAAGGCTATTCATTCCCTGATCACTGGCTCTGCACATATTCAGACCCAAAGCCCCGGACGCTCTATTTTTCTCTTTCCTTGTACACTTCATTCAGTCAGCACATGATCCATTAGGCACCTTGTTTCCAAGGTTTGTTTGTTCACTGAAGCCAGTGCGCCTTTGTGATGGAGTGTACAGGGAAGGGGCGGTGAGGGTAAGTGGGAAGATGTGGTTGAAGAGAATTCTCTAAAAACCAGTTGTCTTTGGTGCCAGGATAGGTTGAGGTGTTTATCGTGAGGCTGCTGAGCTCTCCACAAACACGTTTGACATATAATCCCTTTAAGAAATGGTTAAATTTTAAGTTTCTTTCTGAATTACTTTATGAGTGGATAAATCTCAAGTTCAAAACGGAAGGCATCTTTTCCTTCATCACCACTGTTTTCATCTTAGAGGGTAAGTGTGTTCTCTTCAGGACAAATGTCAACCGATATGGCCTGGAATTCCAAACCCTACATTTTTTTCTTCCATTAAGGACTCCTCTTGTGTAGTAAAAATTACTTAGGCCTAGAAGTCAGAAATCCTGTGTGACCTTGACGAACTCATTTAACATCTCTGAGTCTTAGTTTCATACTTCACATGGTGGTAAGAATTAAACGAATGAATGGGGGCAAAGCACTGAGCATAGTCCTGACACAAATCTGGAAGACTTCTCCAGATGAGAGCGTTTTTTTTTTTTTTAATTTTTAAATGTTTATTTACTTTTGAGAGAGAGAGAGAGAGAAAGAGAGACAGAGTACGAGCAGGGGAGGGGCAGAGAGAGAGACACACACACACACAGAATCTGAAGCAGGCTCCAGGCTCTGAGCTGTCAACACACAGCCCAATGTGGGGCTCAAACTCACAAACTGTGAGATCATGATCCGAGCCGAAGTCAGAAGCTCAACCGACTGAGCCACCCAGGTGCCCCAGATGAGAGTTTTTGTAAGAAAATGATTTCAGTTTTCCTACATCTGCTAAATCACTGGGGATCCACTAATACTTTTATTAACTATTTTTTAATTGAAGTGTAATTGACATACAATGTGATATTAGTTTCAGGTGTACAACATATTGATTAGACAATTCTATACATTACTCAATGCTCACCCCCATAAGTGTAGTCACTATACATTGTTACAGTATTATTTACCATATTCCCTATGCTGTATTTTCCATCTCTGTGACTTACTTATTTTATAACTTAACGTTTGTTACCTCTTAGTCTCCTTTATCTATTTCCCTCCTCTCCTCTCCCATCCCTCCCCTCTGGAAACCACCAGTTTGTTCGCTGTATCGAAGAGTCTATTTGTTTTTTGTTTGTTTGCTCGTTTGTTTTGTTTTTTAGATTCCACAAATGGTGAAGTCATCTGGCATAGAGAGTCCAGAAATAAAGCCACGCCTACATGGCCAATTAATCTATGACAAAGAAGGCAAGAATATCCATTGAGCAATATTTTACATGACTTATGCTCTAGCAGATTGAGAGAAGAAGCCAGAGAGGCAGAGGTAAAGGCCAAAAGAAGAGAAGAAAACACAACTATGGATCTATTACCTTTTGCTCCTTCTATTCAGTTCCAGAAGGGTTATCGCAGAGACCTTTCCTTTCTCCTACTGGACATGAGTGGCTGGAATTCTCATGAAAGTGATCTTCCCAAGCTAGGAAGCACTGTGCCTTAACATTTATCCACTTACCGTTCATTCAACAAACACTTGCTTCATGTATATCTTGCAGTGACCCAAGGTATGACAAGGGCTTATCAAGTTTACATCCTTCAAAGAGCCTGAATCCTTCCAGATGGTCCGTTCAGACTATATGCTTATGTAGGACAAAGAAGCATCTGGTTTGCCCAATGGCATGCGGTTTGATGTCTTCCTTTATAGTAAGAACTCAGCAAGAAATCAGGACATTGTTAGACCATTGGTTTTTGTCATCTAAAACAGTTGTCAGCTCACCAAATTCCAGAATATTCAGAAATCAGCTTTCGGGAGCTGGTGTGAGCCATTGTATTTGTGTGAGAGAACACCCAAAAGCTGTCTTCTACCTCACAAAGCTGTCATGGCAGGCAGCACCCCAAAGACCTATTGTTCTGTCTTCAGCTAACTTAAAGCTGTCTTTCCTTGTTTGGGATGGCAGGGGAAAAACTGCTGGGCAGAAGTGGGAGAACGGACAGCGTCAGCGTCTATGACAGAACGGCCACATAATTAGTATTAAGATTGTAATTCTCTGCATACCAACGATGCTTTCTTTCCAAAGGTCTCACAATGCTTTTCTGAGGACCTCTTTTGAATTCCAAAGTATTTACTTGAAGAAGGCAGATCAAAATACAAGGATATTAGAATTTTACCCTGAAATACCATTCGATTCGTAACAAGTGGACTTCTTGGAAATTGAATTATTGACACAGAGATGGACATTTTTATGGTGTATTTGTGACAAAGGGATGGGTATGGGTCTTGAGGAGAGTGTTAAACAGAGGTGCTAACACACGGCCATGTGATGAGGGGGTAATTGCCAGGAAGCAGACTGAGATGAAAAGCAAGAATGGGCATCTCTCTACTCTCAGCCCCACAGTCTTGCTAGAGGTATTTTGAATGACATGGCTCCAGGACTCCAATAAAAGATGAAATCCTTTGTTCCAGGAATAGCAAGAGATTCTAGAAGTATTTTTGTGAGATGGGAGGCATAAAAAAAGAATTCAATCCAAGTAAGTACCTAAGACAGAGCAGGCAACAGGTGAGCAGGGTGGGGGGAGGTAGAGTCTCTAAGGGTTATTCTTTGGTCTTGGGACCACTACAGAGATTATAAATAGACTTCAGGTGTCTGTGAACCCTTAGAAACCACATGTAAATTGTGTACGTGTGTGAACACATTCATTAAGATGAGTGTCTACACTTTACAGCAGCTTTTCCGATGGTTTTTTAACCAAACGAGTTAAGAATGGCCAGCCTAGAGCGATGTCTGGAGAACATGGATTTGACATTTCTCCTCCTGAAGTGGCCTCCAAATTTTAGTAGCTGCCGTATCATTTGGACCTTGCCTAAGCCTCCAGCCTCAGCTGAAGGGCGGCAGAAAGCAGGCAGGATATGGCGGTTTTAATGGCTTCAGCTCCAGACCTACCACTTTGCAGTGATATGACCTTGAGCAAGTTACATGCTTACTTATCCCATCGGCGTCTCTGTTTCCTTATGTCTAAAATGGGGATAATGAGAACAGCATGTATTTCGTCTGGTCTAGGAGCCCGCTATCTCTGCCACATGTCTTCTCCTGTGACTTCAAAAATCGTGTTCCTTCTCACCTCAGGGTCTTCGCACGAGGTATTCCTTCTGCCTGGAAAGTATTTGTCTGGTTCTTTCTGTAGCTAACTACTGCTCACCTCAGCTTAAATTTCACTTCACAAGGAAGGCCCTGACCCTTGTAACTTGGTTCCATCCGTCTCTATTACATTCCAGGCGACCCAGTTGTATGTTCAGGTTGGATCACACTGACTATCAGAAGCTGATTGCCAAATATTCTGGAATTTTGTAACGCAGCAACTGCTGGTAGTCATGTAAGTTGGAAAATGGCTATATACCTTTTTTTTTTTAATTTACATCCAAGTTAGTGAACATATAGTGTAATGATGATTTTAGGAACAGAATTTAGTGATTCATCACTTACATATGACACCCAGTGCTCATCCCAACAAGCGCCCTCCTTAACGCCCATCACCTATTTAGCCCATCGCCCACCCAACACCCCGCCAGCAACCCTCAGTTTGTTCTCTGTATTTAAGAGTCTCTTATGGTTTGTCTCCCTCTCTGTTTTAATATTATTTTTGCTTCCCTTCCCCTATGTTCATCTGTTTTTATCTTAAATTCCACATATGCATGAAATCATATGATATTTGTGTTTCTCTGCCTGACTTCTTTCACTTAGCATAATACCCTCTAGTTCCAATCATGTTGCTGCAAATGGTAAGATTTCATCATTTTTCATCACTTAGTAGTATTCCATTATGTGTATGATATATATATATACAATTATTATATTATATTATTATTATATAATAACACATATATGTATTACACACACACACACACACACACACACACACACACATCTTCCTTATTCATTTGTCGGTGGATGAACACTTGGGCTCTTTCCGCACCTTGGCTAGTGTCGATAGCGCTGCTATAAACATTGGGGTGCATGTACCTCTTCAAATCAGCATTTTTGTATCCTTTGGATAAATACCTAGTAGTGCAATTGCTGGCTTGTGGGGTAGTTCTATTTTTAAGCTAGTTTACCAAAAACCACTGTACGTAGCCTCCTGTGCATTTTCTTTGTCATAACTTCAATCATGCAATTATTTCTTTGGTTGTGTATTTAAGGTCTGCCCCCCTCACCCAGCTGTAGACTCCACGAGGTGGGAACCAAGTTGCCTATTCACTGCTGTCCTTGCAGCTCCTCGTACACAGCCTGGTGTGGGCCCTTCAGTCTGTTAAGGGAGCAGATCCCCAGAGAAGACAGTCTGGTGAATGGCACCTTGGCTGCTTCCTTGGGCAAGAAGAGAATTGCTCAGGAATTAAGGAAGTACTCTGGTGTTGGCACTCTTCTTGTGATTTGCCTGTCATGTGATAGCTGGCGATGTCGTGCACCATACAGTCATTGACATGGGGCTGTTAGAAGCTCCTGACACCTGCAGGACTTGGATGACTGTAAGGAATGAAGAGATGGCATATGTGTACCATCCAGGTTTGGAGAAACGTAGCCTCTTTCTTACCTTATTATGACTGTCCTGGGTATGCCGGATAGCTTTAGAGCTGTCAGAGAGGCCTCTGTGTGTGTGTGTGCCCCTTTGCCACCCATGCTGGTGGCCTCAGATGGGTCCGAGTGGTTGCAAAACTGCCTGTGATGCTTGGGTCCGTTATCCCTTGGTACTTGGCAGCTAAGAGAGGCTATCCCGTGGGTCGTTTGGATTTCTTGAAGCTCACTTCGTAGAAAAGCTACAAAAAAGACATCCCGTGATGCTTATTGGAATGGAGAAACTGGGCCAGACTCCCCGGCCGAGCTGCAGTGGTCTTAGTGTCTCTAAGTCCTAAGAGTGAACTTCATGGCCAGCAAGCCCCCTTAGGCACCTGCACGGTCAGCAATTTCCTTTCCTATCTGAGGCAGCTGCCCTCCACTGGAACCAGCTTCCACCGAGAACGGACTCCTGCAGATCTGCCTCGAGTAGAGAGGTGCCGGCTACACGCCGAGGCTTCCCAAGGCCGGGCCAATCTGGCGTGAAGGAAAAGTGGGTCGGTGGGGGGCGAGGCGTGCAGCTGCAGGGACCCATCAAGTGATTTCTCCATCTTGAAGATGCCAGTCACGGAGCCGGTCATCAGTGGAGAATGAGCCCCTCTAACAGCCAGTAACCACGAACACAATCGAATATCCTAAATCAACTAGGAATGGCCCTCCCAATCCAGAACTAGCGAATCCTTATTAGGCGTGATGGGTGAGTGGGACGTGGCCCAGAAACTCCCTTAGGACCTTCAGATGTGCCAATCTCCGGGAAGCGCCCAGACGGCAAGTTGCAGACAAGCAAGAACTCCCAGACTGGATATTAGATGAGCTGAGTTCACGCAGATACTATCCTGGGAGGCCAAGAAGTTGTAAAATTTTCTGATTGTCGGGCATTAGGAAACCCACACAAATAAGCCAACAAACGAACAAACAGACGGTGAGGCATTGGAGCAAATGACCTCACAGCCTCCCCAAACCGGCTGAACTTATCTGGAAAGCCCACTTTTACCCACTCCCCTCCCAGGTACAAGGCAGTGAGCTTTCTGGGGGTATCGCTCAAGTTTTGGTGTTCCTAACAGACATTCTGGGTACCTTGTTCAAAAGCAGGTTCTGATTCACTAGATGAGAGATGAGGTCTGAAATTCTGCATTTCTACCCGGCTTTCCAGGGCTCAGAACTGCTGACCCAAGGACCCCACTGGGGGTAGCAGGCCTCAGAGGACGTAGTTTACAAAGAGGTCATCGCCACCTGTGTGTGGCCGCGGGTGCTCGGGATGGCTCTTTGGGACCTACTGCGGGCTCTGCTGACAGGTCTGATTTTATTCTCCGCCTCCAATTTCTAGAAAAGAGAGATGATAATAAAATCTGTGAAATGGAGATAGTACTTGTTCTTTCTCAGCCCCTCATCAATATCAGGGTAACGTAACTTAATGGTCGTGGAATATTTTCAAATCCAGAGTACTGCCAGCTCCTACTTAAGAGTACCTTTGCATGGGGACAGAAAAGCACTTTATAATGAATGACCCTGTACCCACAAAACCGTTTAGAACTGGAGGGTGTCATGGCACCCTTCCTCACCCCTAATTTATTTATTTATTTATTTATTTATTTACTTATTTGATTGGTTGGTCGGTTGGTTGGTTGGTTGATTGGATGATGGGTTGGTTGGTTGGTTGGTTGTTTTTAAGGGATTCTTGTTCAAATATGAGATTTACAGACACACTGCACCCCCTCCATGCCCTCAGCCCTTAGCCGAGCTGTCCTTTCTACTGGGTTGGTGGCAAACCTGTGGCTTGGCTAATCAGGGCTCATAAAAGTCAGGGTGCTTTACTGGGGCTGATGTGGTTTTTCACTCCCGAACTGTATCTGACAGCCCGTGTTTGGCTCAAAGTCCGGGGCATTTTTAACTTTAGTTAAGCAACACCCAAATCCTCCAGGTTGAAGTTAGATCCCCTTTTACGGCTCTCGGAGTGCTAGCTGAGGGCACAGTGTATCCTCAGCTCCAGAGGCGCCAGCACAGATGGGGCCGCTCTGGGCTGATTCTCCTATATTTAACCCGGCCCTAATTACCCACAGGTCTCTGAGCGAGCAGGGCTGATGAGCAGTTCAAGTTCCCTGCATAGAAATAGCCCCAGAATAGTTCCAGTGTTGTTTCTAATTGCAATGGATGAGCAGACTGGCTCATTAATCCTCCCCTATCAGCGTGCAAACTGGCAGCCCCAGAATAGCCTTGATCTCAGCCAGCCCTCTGTCAGCTTTGGGGCTGCTGGTTCTGTACATATTTGGAAAGGGAAGGATCTCCTCCCCAGGGAAGGATGCGTGTATTTGGGGGTGAGGAGCGGTCTGTGGATCCCGGGATCTTAGGTTAACGTAGGAACAGGACATGGAAAAAGGAAAGAATACCACACTGGCTCTGGGCAAGACTGGTTCAGAAAAGCTTGAAAAAGCTGAAAGATGCCCTTCGAATGTCTCCGGCGTATTCCTGGGCACCCACCTCTCTGTTCAACTCTCCTCACTCTATCCTTCTGGTCTCAGTGTGAAATCTGTTATCAGTCATGTACACCTTAGTATGAATGCGCTACTGATAGATTCCCACAAGTTTACAGCTTTACGGTTTATGAAGGTTATTTTCCTCTACATCCCCATTCTGCAAGACCTGCACGGCGATCTCGTGAGGCTAACGAGGTCAGGCATTATTTTATAATTCCCACCGCACGAAAGAGGAAACTGAGGCGAAGAATGGTCTCTGAGCACCTCAAATCACACAGCTAGCAAATGACAGATCTCGGACAAGAAATCAGGGTCTTTTCGCTGATCGTTCTGGGAGATACTTGTTTCCTTGTGAGAGAAATAGAATGTCTTAGTTGTTGTTGGAATGATGTCTGGAATCGGACAGCCCGGGATTTCAATCTCTGTGACTTTGGGCATGTTGTGAGGATTAAATAAGACTATACACACAAAGAACCCCCAGTCAGCAAAGTGCAGCCAACAATCCCGTAATTCCACAATACTGAGCTCTCTTAAACTTTCTCTTGAGGAGAAGGGGATAAACCTTGCGGACAACAGGGTTCCTAAAGTTGCATGTGGACCAGCCTTCCTCTCTCTCTCTCTCTCCTGTCTCTCTCTCTCCCTAACACCTCCCTCCCCTTCCACTTCCTACTCTCTCCCTTCCCTCCCCAACCAGTCGTGACGCCTCAATATGTGCTAGGATTTGTGGGAGATGCCAGTAATTTGGAAGTCAGGTTGCCCTCAAGTTTCAGGCCATTAAACCCAATCAACTGCCTTTTATATCCAACTGCCTCTATGGTATAGAGGCAAAGGAAAAATATCTAGATCAAAAACAAGAGGATTTTAAGTGAAATTTTGGACGGCTATAGGCTCCAAGCACTCTTAGACGTATGTAGACATCTATGTGTTTATAGGCGTGTGTGTGTGTACATTTAATTTTCACACACACACAACCAAGCCATGAGGTATTCTCTTTCTTTATTTTTTTAAGGGTCTATTTATTTTTGAGAGTGAGAGAGAGAGAAAGATTGAGCAAGGGAAGGAAGAGAGGGAGACACAGAATCGGAGGCAGGCTCCAGACTCCGAGCTGTCAGCACAGAGCCCGACACGGGGCTTGAACTCACGAACTGTGAGATCATGACCCGAGCCGAAGTCAGACACTCAACTGACTGAGCCACCCAAGCACCTCTTAACATCCCCTTTTGAATGGTCTTCTGCTCACCAACAATGGGATGTGCCTTCTGATATGATGTACTGAGAAAAACGTGTCTGTTTTACCTACCAGAAATGTAGATCCTAAATCAAACAAAGAAGCCGGAAAATATCACATGAACCCAAACCGAGAGACGTCTACAAAACAGTTATTCTACATGCTTCGAACATATCAAGTCACAAGACCAAGAAAGGCTGAGAAACTCTGATTAAAGCAAGTCTAAGAAATATGACAGTTAACTGCAGCGTATAATCCTGGGTTAGATGATTTACTAGGAAAAAAATAGCAGTGAAAAACATTTTCCGGGGTAGCTGGCAAAATTTGAATACGGAAATGTATAAGCTAAGAGGATTTTTTTAAGATTTTATTTTTATTTATTTTTTCATAATTTGCTTATTTTTAAAATTTACATCCAAGGTAGTTAGCATACAGTGCAACAATGTTATCAGGAGTGGATTCCTGAATGCCCCTCACCCATTCAGCCCATCCCCCCTCCCCAGCCCCTCCAGCAACCCTCTGTTTGTTCTCCATATTTAAGAGTCTCTTATGTTTCTGCCCCCCTCCCTGTGTTTATAATATTTTTGCTTCCCTTCCCTTATGTTCATCGATTTTGTATAAGAATTTATTTTTAAGGAATCTCTACGCCCACCGTGGGGCTTGAAGCTACAATCCAAGTATCGAGAGTTGCATGCTCTACTGAGTCGACAGTTGCCCCGAGATAAGCGGTTTTTTTGTTTGTTTTTCGTTTTTTGTCTGTGTGTCTTCTGAAATCTGTATCGTATGCGTCTCTGGTACTCTCGCGTTGCACTTACATCCTCATCACTCTGCTTTCTTTTTTTTCAATTTTAAAATTTTTTAATTGTATATTTTGAGAGAAGGAGAGAGAGCATGAATGGGGGAGGGGCAGAGAGAGAGGGAGACACAGAATCCGAAGGAGGTTCCAGGCTCTGAGCTGTCAGCACACAGCCTGATGTGAAGCTCGAACCCACAAAATGTGAGATCATGACATGAACTGAACTCGACGCTTAACTGACTGAGTCACCCAGGCGCCCCCTCATTACTCCGCTTTCTAATAGCCTCTTTGCTTGTCTGTGTCCCCCAGTCTACTGTATGATCTGTGAGGCTTGTTCACAGGTTATCCCCAGTGCCCGGCGGCTTTCCTCACATAGAGTACCTTACCCTTAAATATGTATTGAATAAATTGATCATTAACTAGATTACTATAACCTTGAAGATAAAGATATTATTGTTGCCTGTTAATCCTCCTTAGAGCGACCCATCACGATTAACAGAAATTTTATCACCCATCTTTAGGACTTTTGGGGGTAATCTATCCAAAAGAGGCATTTACAGAAGCCTAGAGAATCAAGACTGAGTTTTGGAATGGGAAGGCGAGGGCAGGCGAGTCAGAGCCCAGAACTCTGCCTGGTGACTTGGCCAGCTGAACAATCTACTCGTTGCCTTGTAGAAGTTACCCCACCCAGGAGATGACAAGGCAGCGGGGACCGAGTGCAGTGACCATTCCTGCTGTGGAAATGGGAGGGGCAGTGATTCGGCATTTTTCTCTACATTGGTATTTTAAAATTAGCAAGCCATGCTGGTGAACGCATATTGAAAGAGTGTTGAAACATGAGACTCTTAAATACTAAGGACAAACTGAGGGTTAAAGGGGGTGTGGGAGCGGGGAGAGTGGGTGACCGGCATGGAGGAGGGAAACTGTTGGGATGAGCCCTGGGTATTATAGGGAAACCAAATTTGACAATAAATCATTAAAAAAAGAGAAAAAAGTAAAGAAGAGTTTCCCAGTTATTTTCTCCATCTCTTTAGAATAACGTTTAAATTTATTCTAAATTTCCCCCATTTTGGAATGTGAGATTTATACATCGCGGCTCATTTTTCTATGATTTCTATCCTTTGGTTGTTAAGCAGGGCTCACCTGACCTCCCTCATTATTGATTGTTTGGGAATCTTACTCATTCATTCATTCAATAGGCATTTAGCAACCACTGTGTGCCGGGACTATGAAGTCACTGGAATACATTATAATGACACTTAACATGATTTATTTAAAACCCTGCATTTAATGTCTTCCTTTCAATTCCTTCTTCTTGTTTTTCCTCTCCCTCTGTCTCCATGTTCCCACTCAAAGGAAAGGACGAGTAGCATGCATGAACCCACGTGCTTTGTCAGTATGCGTTTTGAGGGCCATAGCCTCATTCAAGAGAAGCCTTTAATTCAACATGGAGCTGCCTTGTGGATTTGGTGCTTAGAAACAAACCGCCTGAGCCATGCTCGCTGGAGCAATTAGATCCCACTGTCCTCAAATGGACTCTTACAGTCATAGGCGAACGTGGAGTCAACACAGCCCTCATACAAAATGTACGAAGTTGCCCGTGTCTCTGGAGAGATATTTGGTTGAGCCATTGGTGGCATCAAATTCAGTCCTGGGTTTGTGTTATGTTTCTCAGGCGTTGTTACCTTGAAAAGGAAGGAGAAGGCAAATGTCACTGTCACTACTATCCTTCAGTGTCTTATCAGTCCCCTCTCCCCCCACCAAGTGTGCGTCACCCCTGAGAGAAAAACAACAAACACTTCTTATGAGTAAGTCAAAGCCTTGTTGTAAATTATCTTATCATTGGGGGGCGGGGAGGTCCATACTCACCTTTCTTAACAACCCTCTCAATAATAGGAGATAATGGAAACGAAGTATCTTTTCTTTGCAAATAAGCCCAGCTTCTTCTGCAAATGTGACCGTGGCCTGGCTTCGTCAGAGCTAACCTTGAAACGCTAGTGATTTTCCAGTGCGGGGTTGGGGAGTGGGCGGCAGAACCGGGGCCGTTATTTAATAAAGAGCATTTCACAGCTCTTCCCGACAGGAACGAGGACGAAACCTACAGACGCCGACAGGGACCCCAGACGAGGAGAGCACCACGCCGAAGTTTTTCAATCCCAAACTCCTTTGGCCAAAAGACCTTGAGACGTTTTGGGAGGATGTCAAAAGCTGTTTGGCACTCCAAAGGAAAACTTCCCCGTTTTGTTTTCCCTTTAGATTTGTGTAGGGAGGTTGGAATGCATTGGCTGGATGCGGACAGACTGAAAAATGGGGGATTAAGAGAAGGAAGGGACACCTGATCCACCATCCCGCCTTCTGGCCAGTAACTGTCCAAAGCACTATAATTGACTGGCATTCGTCTTCGAGTTTATTGCCAGTGTGTCCTTCCAGCTTAATGAGGAAAAAGAATGTGCAGCAGGAGGTGGAAGTATAGCCCACATGCGAATGGACAGGAGATAGTTCCAGGATAAAGTAGTCTGCGGAGGGTGTGTAACGGAAGGATACAGGACATTTTTAGGCATTCAAGCTTCTGCACAACGAGGGACCCAGATATTACCAACCTGAGGGGTTCTCTTCCCATTATTGGGAGGGTAATAAAATATCTCCTCTGACACTACGGCTTCAAAAGGTGATTGGGGCGTTCAGCGAGAAATAATAGCCTATCCCCACTGAAAAGAGAGAAAGCTCAATGGTATTCAAATAGGAGAGAAAAGCCTTTCTCTGATTTTAAATAAGGAACTGGCAGCCCAAGGTTTGCCGAGTTTGCTGAAGCGAACCTCAGCCTCCGGCACCACGCCTTTGGTGGGGATTCTTGTCATGTGCTTGTCAACTTTGGGTTCGGAACCTGAAGACGAAGATCAGAGACAGGCAATCGCATAGTCTGGATGGAACGGCAAAGGGAAGGGCTAGCAGGGGCGCCCAGGAAACAATGTAGACGATCTTCAGCGTGGCAACATCTAGCTGAGAGCAGGAAAGAATCGCCCAGCTGAGCTGGCTCAAGATCTTCCCAGGTTCCTTAGCGAGATGCAACTGGAAATGAATACCAAAGTGGTCTGTGTGGTGTTTTCGGGTGAATATAATGATACCGGAGTTACCCGCGCACAGAAGTGGCTCTGGAATCGAAATCTAGGAAGACTTCGTGTTGGCGGTTTGCATTCAGGTGGGCAGCCGGGACCCTTAAGTTGGGACTGCGTTTGCAGAGTAAACACAAGGCTTTTCCTTAGATTGCATGTTTATCTGGGGACACTTGAGTGAGGCCCGGAGGCCATTATTGGGTGGCCTGTAATTTTTGCTACCTACTATTCTCTTCTCATAGTGTGTTTTTAGTTATTTCCATCATCTCCTCCTGTGGCCGGCATAAAGCTCTGGACACGAACAACACTCTGGAGTGTTGACACAGATAGATAATTGGTCCAGGTGGACCGCATCGACAACCTGCAGTTCAGATTATAGCGTCCCATGGGAGCAAACCAGATAAGTGGCTTTGTGACCCAATGCTGCTTTCACAAGATTGCTTTACCCCGGGGGATACTCTGTGTGCACACAGTAAATTCGTATTTCCAAGCATTTGTGGTCTCTCGCTGAGTTGTTTGTTTCAGCCAGCAATCGGCCTCTCAGCAAACGCACCATTTTCCCCCAGAGCACGCGGTGGTAGCACCATCCGGACCACGTAACTCTGCTTCGGGCCACCGTTCACTGGATGGGGAGTGAGAACTAGGGCAGGACGAGACTTTGGACTCAGATCCGTAGGCTTTTAGGGCTGGGCAACGGCTGAGTGGTCAGGTTCCGTCTGTGCGGCCGGACGTGAGCCGTGTGACTTTGGGAGCTGTCGGTGTCTCTGACACGCGGGGGGAAAAGGAAATGAGAACGGGTATTCTGAAAGAACAGGGCTGAGAGGGTGAGGGAAAGGCCAGTCTGGATGTCTGACAACTCTTCAGCGCCTGGTGCTCATCCCTTCCCTCAGGGCAGCCTTCTCTTTCCTTGGCTTCTCTGAGCCATGATTAAATCTCCACGATGCTAGTTTCCTCTTTTACTGCTCAAGCCTGGCCTGAGCGGTTTTATTACCTCTACCTTCAAGAGTCCTCACTTGGAAAGTGGCTTAAAAACGGTTGTTTGCAATCCCAAGACACTGAAGCGTGCGGCATCTGAGAAAGGGAGGCACCGTCCTGAGAGTGCTCGTTCACTCGCTTCCCTGTTGGACGGTGCCAGCATTAGGCTTTAAGACTCTCTAGACTTTGTGGGCAATCGTTACGTGCAGTTGGGTCCTCTCGTTAGAGGACACGTGTTGAAGAAGAATCAAATATGTAACACTCACTATTCCAGGTGATTCAGCTTCAGACCGTGAGAATTTGTCCGGTTATTCTGCACCAGGAGAGAGCAGGGTGTGAAGCATAATTGAACACGCGTTACAGATGTTCAGAAGGGAGTTCCCAGTCTTTGCAGTAAACAGAGACGGCCACAGGTGCCTCTTTGTTCATCTCGATTTACTCTGACGTCCATCCAGTGAAGGTGCTGTGAGCGGGTATCAAGTTTCCCAAATAGAGGGGATGAGGTCTAGAGACCTATGTGTTTGAGCTCTTTCAGGAGAAGAATATGAGAGTAAGCCCTTCTCTCAGGCAGCCTTTGCTCACGCACTTGACCCCGCAAGCGGACCACGAGGTATATTATCTATTCGAAAGAATCGAAAACTTAACGTCTGCAAAAAACGTGCTCAGAAATGTTCATAACATCATTATTCGTGACGGCTGAATCGAGTGAACAGCCTATACATTCATCAAATGATGATGGATAAACAATTATGATCTAGGCACATATAGGATATATTCAGCCACAGAAAAAAGGAATAAAGTGCTGTTTAAGAAAAAAGTGATATTCTAGCTATTAAAAAATAGCATTTTAACATTCACAGCACTTGTTAAAGCAAGATAAGGAAGACCTTATTCAAGAAGGAACATTGTGCCGTGACCGCCGCATGCAGTCTGGCAGGGGGCAGGAGAGATCGAACGCAGTTGCCGAGACAGCGTGGGCAGGCGGGCATTTACAAGCAAGGAGCAGGGTGGGGATCATTGGGTTGAATATTCCTAAGAGGAAGCATCAGAGCGAAGGGGAGATTCTGGCTAAACCGACTCAACAGGCTTCCTGCTGAAGGCAGGCGGGAGTGAGCAGACATGACCATCGCCCGGAGAATGGGTGGAGAACGAGGAGCTCAATCAGATACTGAGGGTGATCGCATACAGAGGGGGGAGGGCTCTGGAAAAACTGACTTGGGGCTCTTTTTTTCTTTTAATTTTTTTGTTTTTACATTTATTTAGTTTTGAGAGACAGAGACAGATCATGAACCAGGGAGGGGTAGGGAGAGAAGGAGACACAGAATCCGAAGCAGGCTCTGAGCAAGCTGTCAGCACAGAGCCCGACATGGGGCTCGAACCCACAAACTGTGAGATCGTGACCTGAGCCGAGGTCCGTTGCTTAACCAACTGAGCCGCCCAGGCGCCCCTTGGGGTTCTTGTTAAAATCAGAGGATGCAGAGACAGACACGAAGTCCAAAGCCAAGGCCTGGCTAAAAGGTCCAGGGAGCCCGAACAGAGTTTGGTCCAGGAGAGACTCCCCCAGCATCCGTGCGTGCCACCGCACCGACAGGCCTTGTAAACATTACGCCCCGTGAAGGTAGCCTGACGCAGCGGCCACAGAGCATCGGATTCCATTTACAAGAAATGTTCAGAATCGGTGAGTTCATAGCGACAGAAGGTACAGCGGAGGTTGCCAGGACCTGGCGAGAAGGGAGTTCCTACGTTGACTGGTATAGGGTTTCTTTTTGCGGCGATGAGAATGTTCTGAAACGAGATAGGGAGGGTTATGTGAGTTTGTGTCCACACTGACATTTGCAACTTAAAAAAGGTGAATTTGATGGTCCAGGACCTCAAGCGGGCGAGGAAGGAATGGAAGACACAGAGGCCAGGTTCCGGCTTACTGCCATCTGAACCCGGCAAGAGCGCGCGAGAATTTAGAAACTGCTTCTGCTGTGGCCGTCTTACCAAACGCAGCCCAGACCGAACACCAGCCTTGTGGTCTAAAGGAAAGGCTAGTGGTCTTGCCCTTCCTGGGTCACTTAGTGAGAATCCTCCCGTGACTACTCTTTGAAAGTACCTCGGGAGCGCTCACTCAGCAGGGGATCTTGTTAAAAAGCCAAATCCAATTGAGCAGGTCTGGCGGAGGGGGGAGGGCAGGATTCGGCCTATCTAAACCCTGACACCCCCCCCCACACACACACACACCCTGTCCCAGGAGGATGCTGACCTGTTTGTTTCACAAATCACACTTTGAGTAGTCAGGACACAAGTAAACAGGAATTCTATTTATCAGGGAAGGCTGCCTGGAGGAGGAGTTTAGACTCAGTTTTGAAGGAAGAAGGGACAGATCATTTACCAAGGCAGACAGTAATATTCCAAGAGATGGTGGAAAGGCAGAACCCTGCAAAGGTGGTGTAAACAAATGGGAGGCAGACTGGCCTGGCTCTCCCAGGGAGGCAGACACACGCGGTGGAAAAAAAAAATAGAAGATCAGGAACTGCGGTGGTACTTTTTTAACATCTTGGATGTGTCACCCTCAGCCGGCAGCTCCCCGGCTGTGTCCGCTGGAGCGCTACTGGTGTGTGACCTGTTCGTGGGTATTGGTGTGGCTGCGCAGATCCAATCAAAGTAGGAAAGAAATACATTTCTTTAGCTTTATTTTAAACATGTTTATCTTCTCGATACAGGGCACGTGTTTTCCTGCTCTTAAAAACGGATCCATGTCACCAGGTATATGTCTTTTAAAAGGTGCCAGGGGCACCTGGGGGGCTCAGTCGGTTAAGTGTCCGACTTCGGCTCAGGTCATGATCTCACAGTTTGTGGGTTCGAGCCCCGAGTCGGGCTCTGTGCTCACAGCTCAGAGCCTGGAGCCTGCTTCGGATTCTGTGTCTCCCTCTCTCTCTCTGACCCTCCCCCGCTCATGCTCTGTCTCTCCTGCTCTCAGAAATAAATAAAAAACATAAAAGGTGCCAAATGACAAGTCTTTCTTCTTTCACTTGGAAACGGCGATTTACAATCGTGACCGCACTTTGAGTGCCCAAACCTCAGCTTTAGACATTTTGGTCTAGCAGGGCCTCAGGTAGGGGCTCCGAAGTGATAGTTTTGGAAAACTATCCAAGGAATTTGAATGCGCACTCACCGCTCTCTGACCTGGTGCTACCTCCTTCCGGGCCCAGCGCGGAGTCCACAGTGAGCTTCCCTGGATATCCTGGTAATAAGAGGCTGTCCAAAGATTCCACGGTTGGGGTGGTTTCACAAACTCTTTATAAAGAATGACCTGCGCCTGACAGATTTCATAAAAATGTGTCAGGAATTACATAGCAGTGGTCAATAGCTGTCTCTATCAGCCAGAATTAGGCTCACTCCTCGGAAAGAATGTTAACGCAAGAAACTCACATTTGTAATTTCTCAAGATGGACATTGGTGGTTTATGAGAAATGCCTAGGAAATAAATGGACATAAAATTTTGGAAGGGTAGAGGATTCCCCTTTAAAAAAAATTGGATCCGTTGCTTGGAATCCATTTGGAAAGGAACTTAGCCTTAATAGTTATGAGCAGTTTGGCAAGAATCGGAGAAGCTCAAAAATCACAAGTAGTTTTGATGGCAGAGATATTTCATTTGGGGATTTATTTTCTTTGTGTATTTTATTTTAAAAATTCACTGATTTTCCTTTTCTCTCTTCCTTTTTTTTTTTTTTTTTTTTTTGCTTTGTTGAAGTATGATTTACCTGTAATAAAATAGGCCTGTTTTTTTTTTTAACACTTTTGTTTATTTTTAAGAGAGAGAGAGAGAGCGAGCAGGGGAGGGGCGCAGAGAGGGAGACACAGAATCAGAAACAGGCTCCAGGCTCTGAGCTGTCAGCACAGAGCCCGATGCGGGGCTCAAAGTCATGAACTGCGAGATGACCTGAGCCGAGGTTGGGCGCCCAACCGACTGAGCCACCCAGGCGCCCCCCCGAAGACTCATTTTTTAAGAGTCCAGTTTGAGCAGTGTGACACATGCCGAGTGTGTGATCATCATTCCAGTCAAGATACAGGACGTTTCCATCACCTGAAAAAGTACCTGTGTGAACTTTCCCAGCCCTGACCTGGATACCTCCGCCGGTCTGATTTTACATAAATGAAACATAAAATATGTCCACTTCCATTTTTTATTTAATTTTTTCCAGCTTTATTGAGATATAACTGATATATAGCACTGTGTCAGTTTAACGGGCAAAGCATATTGACTTGTACACACTGGAACACGCTTGCCACTCTAAACCTAGTTAATATCCACCGAGCCATACGGGTAACAAGGAAATAGAAACAATGTGGTTTTTTTCCTCAACAAGTTTCAAATATACCAGACAGACTGTTACCTACAGTCATTAGGCTGCGTCTCCAGGATGTATCTATCTCCCAGCTGGAAGCTTGTACCTTCTGTTACTCTCATGTGTGTACGCTTTTATAACGGCCTCTTCACCCAGCGTAACGGGGTCGAGATTCAGCCATGTTACTGCATGAATCAGTAGCTCGTTTGAAAATTACATATAAGGGGCGCCTGGGTGGCTCAGCTGGTTAAGTGTCCACCTCTTGATTTCAACTTAGATCATGATCTCACGTACAGCAAAGGCTTGGATTGCAAATAACTTGTTCTGAGAGTGTTCCACAAGACAAACAAACATTCCTGATAAATTTTAACTTGATAAAGGAGCGATGTCTTGCAATATGAGTAGTTCGTGATCCGAATGTCACATGATCATAAGTGAGCCAAGGCTTCCTGAAGTTTGCTTTGATATATACGAGTGCTTTGGATTACAACCATGTTTCTGAAATGAATTATGCTCACAAACCAAGGTTTTAATAATACATATATTATTGAGTAGGATTATGGACATACTAGCTATTTTTATGATTTTGTAATTTATTTATTTTTAATGTTTATTTTTTGAGAGAAAGAGAGAGAGAGAGACAGAGCACGAGAGGGGGAGGGGCAGAGAGAGTAGGAGACACAGAATCTGAAGCAGGCTGCAAGGCTCTGAGCTGTCAGCACAGAGCCCCAGGGGGAGCTCGAACTCACAAACCGCAAGGTCATGACCTGAGCTGAAATCAGATGCTTAACTGCCTGAGCCACGCAGGCGCCCCTAGGTGGTTTTTTAAATCCATTCACCTGGTGAGCAACACTTGGGTTAATTCCAGTTAGGAACTGTTATGAATAACGCTGTATAAAGATTTATTTACAAGTCTTTGTGTGACTCTATGATGTCATTTCTTCCATGTAAATAATTAGAAGTAGGATTATGGTAGCACAGGGGTACGTGGGTCACGTGGCCAATTTATACAAGCCTGTCAAGTGGTTTTCCGAAGTGTTTGTAACATTCTACCTTCTCACCAATAATGTATGAGGATTCCAATCACTGAAGCACCCATGCCCACTCTTGGAGTGTCGTCTCTTTGATTTCAGACATTCTGCTGCTTTGCGGTTGTATCTCATTGCGGCGTTAACTTCCATTTTCCTGATGACTAAAGATTTTAAACACCATATGATGCTAGCTCCTACCTCAGACCAAACATAAAAGTTAACTAGAAATGAATTATAGCTGTAAACATAAAAGGAAAAACTATAAAATGCTTACAAGAAACATAAGAGAAAATCTTTATGATCACGACGGCATTAAGCAAATATTTCTTAGACAATTCATAGAAATGACTTGAACATGAAAGAGGAAAATTGATCATTTAAATTTTATCAGTATTTAAATCTTTTGTTCTTCCAATCACAGCTGTTAATAAATTAAAAGGCAAGCCACAAGACTGGGAGACAATATTTTTAATAAACACATTTAATATAGGACTTACATCCAGAATATATTAACAACTCTTAGAATCCACAGATGAGAAAATCAATCTACTTTTTAAAAAAAGGAAGGCACGGGAATAGACGCTTTCATTTTTTTAAATCTTTATTTATTATTTTTGAGAGACAGAGAGAGACAGAGCACATGTGGGGGAGGGGCAGAGAGAGAGAACGAGACAGAGATTCCGAAGTAGGCTCCAGGCTCTGAGGTGTCAGCACAGAGCCCGACACGGGGCTTGAACCCATCAACAGTGAGATCATGACCTGAGCCGAAGTTGGAATGCTTAACACACTGAGCCACCCAGGTACCCTGACACCGTAAATTTATTGTTTTTATACCTATTTTTACAGAAGAGCCTAAATGTGATCTTATACATTTTTTTAAAGTGCAGGCTTTATTTTTTTTATTTTTTCCTGGTTTCCATTTCCTTCTCCTTATTTAAGTCACATCAGTACCAGCCCTCATCCCCTGGGCACCCATGGTGGTAACCCTGAAGCGTTTCTCTGCTGATGTCATCATATAAAGACCTACGCCCATGGCCACGTGCTCACATGCACGCACGTGCACACACAGGCACGGATATGATTCTTGACTTTTTCTTTTTTTACTAAAATGCAATCATATTATTTTATACTTCTGCTTCTTGTTTTGTTACATACAAGTCCCCGTTATTGACACTGACCCCAGTCAACTATCGTAGCTCCATTTCTTACGACTGCATACTCTTCTGATTTTTTTTAATGTTTATTTTTGAGACAGAGACAGAACATGAGTGGGGAAGGGGCAGAGAGAGAGGGAGACACAGAATCCGAAGCAGGTTCCAGGCTCTGAGCTGTCAGCACAGAGCCTCAGGCAGGGCCCGAACCCACCGAACTGCAAGATCATGACCCAAGCCCCCCAGGCGCTCCCCTAGACTATTCTGATTTTACCTTTAGGAGTGGAATTCCTTCAGACTGCTTTCCGTGGAAAGGCTGTGGTCTTCCCCACGCCCCAATCAGCAATGTGGATGTCGGGAGAGGTCACGCAGTTCTGCTGTCAGGTGCAGGAAATCTGGTTGCCAGACTGCCTGGGTTCGGTTCCTAGCTCTGTTACTTGTTCTCTGTGTCACCCTGTACCTCAGATTCTGCCGTCTGTAAAATGGGAATAATAGCACTTACCCCATTAGGAGTGTCGTGAAGACTGAATTACTGCCTGCAGCCCGGCGGCGCCCGGGACCCGGTACGTGCAGCAGACTGGGACGCCATTGTTCATTTCGCAAATGTCGAATAAGCACCTCTATTTTTTCAGCATCTATTTTAGACTCCAAGGATATGGCAGCTAACAAAACTGACAAAAATATCACTTTCCCAATGGGACTTCCACGCTAGTGGGAAAATCTGTTAGTGTTCACAGGTTTTAAACATTTTTGTGGTTCTGATAGATGTTAAGTACTTACTTCTCCTTCCAATCTGCCGGTTCCTGACCAGTGGTGCATCTGATCTTTTCACTTAGAAATTTGACACTTCCGTTTGCATTTCTATGGATTGTCTATTTCTATATCTTGATATATTTTTGTCTACTCATTATATTTTTCCTCATTTTTGTTTAGTAGGCATGTGAGTGCTTCTCTGTGTTACGAATTCTTTTTACCCAAATCTATGGTGTGTCTCTTGACTTTCCATCTGATTGTTGCCATCTGATTGTTTTTACCTTTGTATAGCTAATTATTTCCATCATTATTTTATAGTTTTTGGATGAAAAGGCAGGTTAGGTTCCACTGTACCTGCAGTTTATAAAATATTCCTGACAAAAATTTTATTGTTTGATTTTTCACATTTAAATACTTACCTGTAGTTGATTCTTGAGTTCCGTGCTATAGGGGCTTCGAGTTTTTCTTCTAGATGAAGAGCAAATATGCTGACAGGTATTTATTTATTTACTTTTTTAGTTTATTTATTTATTTTGAAGGAGAGAGAGAGAGAGAGCGCGTGTGTGCGCTTGCTCGAGCAGAGTAGCAATGTTTTCCCCATATGCCCAATCACTAACCAGCAGAGAGGGATAGAAAGAATCCCAAGCAGGCTCTGCACTGATCTCAAGAACCGTGGGGTCACCATCTGAGCCAAAATCAAGAGTCTGGGGCTTAACTGATTGAGCCCCCTGGGCACCCCTGATAGTTTCTTGAAATATAGCATCCTTTTTTTCTACCGAGTGGAAATGAAAATGTAACATCTTATGTAGACTGTATGTTCCACTTCTGAATCATTTACTCTCCTTACAAATCTATATTTGTATCTGCAATTATATTTGTATATGGTACCTACCAATACCACCTTGATCTGCTCACACATACATTTTGGTGTGTGCTGATCTCTGGTGAGCGAGCCTTCCCCTCGCTCTTCTTTTCAGTAGCATTGGTCCCTGGACATTTATTCGCCTGTATTGATTTTAGGGTGATTGTATCTGATTTTAAAAAGCAGGGATTCTCATCAGAATTGAATTAAGTTAATATATTAATTTCAGGAGAATTGATATTGTCTTTCCCTTCAAGAACACGGTCTACCTTTCTTTTTAATGCAGGTCTTATTTTTCCATTTTTAATCACATTTTATGGTTCTTTCCAAATGGGTCTTGTGCTTTTCCTGTTAAATTTATTCCTAAGCGTTTTATAGATTCGGCTGCCATTTCAAGTGAACTAAATGTCCCATTTCCTCTTGGAAGTGCTACTGTTAGAAGAAAGGAAATTACTTGATGTTTTTATCTCATCCTGCATCCCGTCGCTTTTCCGAAATTATTCCCGTAGTCTTTATCTGAGTAACTTGAGTTTGATTGTAAGAGGAGATCTTATTTTTACATGTCGGTCCCTTGTCACCTGTGCTAAAACCTAGGAGATGTAAAAATTAATGATGAACCAACCATCTCTGTCCTCCTCCTCTTTTTAACTGAAACCATCTTGTAATCGTGCCTTTTGGGATAATATATTGTTTTTTTTTAGATATATAATTAAAATGTAAATATAATAGACTAATAAAATAAAATATTACATTTTTGTTCCTATCTTATAAAATATTATAATAATTATGGCTTGTGCATATAAAATGCCTTTTCAGAATCAATGGGTATGATTTTTCTACCGAAATACATTGGCGAGAGGTTTACACTGATAGATTTATTGGTATTAAAAACTTCTTGTGTTCTTACTGGTAGTGATATCCTGATTCTCCAACCATACCCCCAGGCAGGTGCCCACTCCACGTGTCTTTCTCTAGGTGTACCTCAAACCATTCTTGTGGTTGTTTTCCCCATACGCCCAATCACTAACCAGCTATCATGTCGTTCTGAGAGATAGGAAGAAAAAGTAGAAATCTATCCTCGACTTTTCTAATTTGACCACATAGATTTCTCGTCAACCCGTGTGAGATGGTAATGATGATTTGTTGATAAGTTCAAAATTCAGTCAATCCAGGCAGTTATTCTTCTGGGGGAACCCGTCACAAAAAAAAATTCAACTTATATTAAATCCAAGTAATTGAAGTTTGTAGGCCTTGATATGTATAGACCCTGTTTGTCTCATGAGTATTTGACCTAGGTTTGGTCTCTTCATATTTGTTGGGATTATTGGACAACATTTAGGCTGCGATGTCTTAGAGTTATTTTCAATAGTTCTAGGGTCTCACTAGCATAACAACATTGAAAGTCAAAAGAAAATAAAGAGACAAAAAATAATTAAGTATTGTGATGTAATGTCTGCCTGCTCCTGACTCCCGCAGATAGAGGATATTCTCACAGAACAAGATAAGAATAACAATAGTTCCCATTTATGGGGGCACCTGAGTGGCTCAGTCAGTTAAGCATCTGACTCTTGATTTTGGCTCAGGTCATGATCTTACAGTTTGTGGGACTGAGCCCTGTGTTGGGCTCTGTGCTGACAACGTGGATTCTCTCTCTCTCTCTCTCAAAAACCCCACTGGTTCCCATTTGTTGAACAACTACCATGGGTCAGGTATGTTTTTTATGTCATCTTACTTAGTGTCCCATCATCTCCATGAAGCAAAATTTGGATTCCTTGTAATTGTCCAGGAAATCAGAGCCCCAGAGAATGTCAGTTTCCTGTTCGAGGTCTCATCACTGCTAATTAGCAGAGTTGGGCTCCTATCTGTGTGTGTCTCCCATTTGAATTTCTTATGCTAATCTCTCCTTTGCGATACAATAATTTGCCTTTAAAGATTAAAAAGTCCATAAATAACTAGAAAATAACCAACTCAGGAGCTCTCCAAAATATTGTTTTATTCAAGAATAAAGCCGAGCAAGGTTAATTATTGTTGTTGCTGATAGAATTACGAGATTCGTGCACAAGGGAGGCAGTGGCTGCAACACATCCTTACATGAAAATGATAATCCCTATCATTTGTCATGTAATGAAATTCTTTCGGTTGATCTAAATTGGCTTTTTTGCTTCTCCAAGAAGCTCTTACTATTGACAGAATGAAAATCCAATTGCCATCAGTGTCTTTTGCAAGAAGCTAACTCTGCTAACTGTTGTCTAGGCGGGTCTGGCGGTCTCCTTTGGCACTGGGCTTTGGGAAGATCATTCCAGAGCCAGGGAAGGGGGCCTGCACAGCCTCTGCTCCAGTCCAGCCTGCACCCTCTTCACACACTCTTTCCTGAGTGTTGAAATCTCCACCTTCCCTTCCGCTCAGCCCACACTGGCTTCCAGTTTCTTTTTCTCCATAAAGCCTTGCTCAAAAATAATCCACCCCAAAGAATCCACATTGAGTTTCCCATTTCCAAGTCATTCAAGCGTGTCCTGCGGGAACCACTCAGCTTGGCACTTAGTCACTTGCTACCTTCTCTTATTGCCCTTCGTGTCATAAATTTTGACTCTTTAGTAAGACTTCTAGGTCCCAAGGGTGACCCGGCTTCAGAATCACACAGAGCCTGGAGAAAGGCATTCATAAACGCTAGTCCGATAACACAAGTTGTTGACTTGACTTGAATTCCCGCCTGTTCAGAAACCCATCAAGACCTGATCTGACAGGGATGCTACAAGTATCAGGAAATCTGTGACTCCTTGAGTAGCTAAAATATGGCGGAGAGTTATAGCCAAAACCCCCATTGTACTGTTTTAGGTTTTCCTGGGCCCTCATCAGCATCCCAAGGAGACCCTGGCTTTTAAGCCAGACCATGCTTGTCCCCTGGCCTCAGCCTTTGCTGAGGATCTGGCTCAGGGGAAGTTTATCCTACCCCTGTCAGGGCCACGGCTCAGATATCCAACAGCCCCCCAGCTTGTAAGTCTCTGTCGGTAGAGTGGCCAGAATATTTCCAGGGCTCTCGTTGTAAAAGGATATGCCCTCTGAGAGACAGAGAGCAGCACAATTTCCATCATGCAGGGGTGAGGGAAGAAACGTAAGCACTGTTGGGCCGCTGCCAGGAGCCAGAGTGTTACCCGTATTCCCCTCAGGGAGATACAGTGTGCCCACTGCATGCTTGGCAGGGGGCTGTCATTCGGCAGGCTTCTGAAGCAGACCTTTCTCCTCCCTTCCTATCACGGGCGTCAAGGCAACTTTCTGCAGGGTGCAGGCCGTCCTGTTTTCTGCGGAGCAGCTAGCAGGGGATTGTTATAATTAGGTGCTCTTTCGTAGAGGACCGTGTGAATCATAGCATATCATTGGGAGGATGAGCATTGCAACGTCTTGGAAGATTAAGAGGGAAAAAAAATACCATTGTGTAGGAAACACACCATGCTTTGATTTCGACCTTTGGAACAAAAGGATCCCATGACCTTGGTCCACTCACCTGCCCTGTCTGAGAAGAAATCCTGCCCATTGCCGCATGAACGGGGCCTTAGAAGTCAGTGAGGAAAATTATTAGACCCTCGGAACGATGGTTTCCACTGGGCTCATTATTTGGCTTCTCAATGTGCCAGATGCACGGTAGCTCTTTAACAAAGAGTTGTTGGATTTACTGGTTGATTTGGTGGCTTTAGGACTGACTGGAATCCTATAAACAGCAGGCTCTCTCTCCTCAGAGGTAAACCTGGAAAAAGCCTGCTGAGTTTGGGCCTGCCGGGAATAATGGAGTGAGCCTGGCTGGAGCAAGAACAGAACTTTGGAGTCCTGGGTTTGTGGGGACTGTCCCAGAAGGAGAGGCAGGACGCCAGTCCTCTGAGGAGGACAGGGACCCAGGTTGTTGACACAGTCCCCCCTCCCTCCCATTCAGGCAGCAAGTTCAGAACCCGTTTCCAACCCACTCCAGTCACACGAACGGGCTGGAAAAGACCAAATGAAATGAGATCATCAAATCCATTGCGCAGCCAACAAAGGAGGCCATCCAAAATGCAAGAACAAATAAAATAAAAACCTCTGGCAGAGCTAAGAGAGAAAGGACTGCAATTCAAAAGGGAACTGAAATTACTTTTAATAGATCTTGGTAAAGCTGCCGAGAGACCTCAATCTCTCAGCCCTCCATATTATTTATTGATTGGGCTGGCATCCTTGCTGATTCATGAGTGCTTCAGAGAATCGCACAGGCTCTGGGTTGCAGGATGCAGCCCAGGAAAGAGAAACCTTTGCTCTGGAGCTATGTCTTCTTCAGCTGTGTGGTTCTGTTGTTTTTTCTCACGCCCGAATATCCTCGTCTGGGAAATGGGGAGATACATGCAGTTGTCAACTCATTCTCAGAACCCCTCTGCCAGTCGGCCATTGTGCAGTGACGAGACTGTGCCTCTCACATTGAACCGAATTCTCCCAAACGACACTTGTCTGGAGACTTTTTACTGGGAGTTCATAATTCAATGAGCTGCTGAGAAAGAGAGAGACGCTAAGCATTCTTGAACTTTACTGCAACACGGTCTGCGGCTGTATGCCCAACGCACAGGTCTCTGACGGATGCCATTTGGTGCATAAAAGGTCTTGAGCAGATTAGTTGCATAAGACTCGGGTTCAACCCTGGCTTTGTCACCAGCTTGTCGTAAAGTCTGGAACAAGCCATTTTATTTACTTTTTCCCCAACTGTACAATGAGGGGATTGGGCAAGGTATCTTGTAATGTCTCTGGCAGGCCTTCCAGTCCATATTATAGTAATGAAATTTGTGACATTGCTTCTTTTTCGAGAAGCACGCAAAAAAAGTTGGCTTTAAAGACAGAAGAAAAATGGTATCTTTCTTTCACTCCATTAAGAATAAGCCCCTGTTGCCAAATTAGTGACATGGTAAATTGGGCTTACAATAGTCAGTGTCTCTCCTTGGCCCGCATAAGCTAGTAATCAATCCTAGCCCTGTGAAATAGAACATTCTCTTTAAAACAGAGCCACCACCAGTAGTCTTAATAATACTGCGAATCTAGAAAAGATGGAAAAGGAGATTTGTTTTTGGACTCCCCTTGTTGTTAAATAAGCAAGATTTCTGTTTAAATCTAAAGCGAGAATAGGTCTTCTGAGGCAGTTGGTGTCGGCGTCTATGTCCAACTGCGTGTCTTTATCTCTCCACACCATCCCTCCCACACCTGGTCATTCTGGATCTTCTTTACCTCTGGTAATAGTACTCTATCTACCCACTCTTGCACAGACTTGGGTAAAACGGCCAGGAGCAAGGACAAGCAGAGGCCAAGGCAGCGGGAAACATGGAGAAAGCACGACACCGTGGAGGGAGCTGAGGGCGTGACATCTGCACGGTGGGAAAGGCAAGCAGTATGGAGAAGAAAGAAATATAGCACACACGCAACGATGTTTGGCAGTGAACCTAGCCAAGTAAGTGCATGAAAATTTTTGGCAAATAAAGCTACCACTTAATAGACATATTGAGGGGGGTGCCTGGGTGGCTCAGTTGGTTAAGCATCTGACTTCGGCCCGGGTCATGGTCTCAAGGTTTGTGAGTTCGAGTCCCGCATGGGGCTCGATGCTGTCTGTGGGGAGCCCAGCTTGGATTCTCTGTCGTCCTCTTTCTCTCTCTGCCCCTCCCCTACTCGCAGTGCTCTCTCTCTCTCTCTCTCTCTCTCTCTCTCTCTCTCTCTCTAAAATAAACATCTAAAAATATATATACATATTGAGGCCTTCTGTGTGCTCAGCATTCGGAGGACAACATTAAAGCTGCAGAAATCCTACAGGCATATTTTCAGCTGAAGAACGTTTCTTCGGTGTCCAATAAGCTCTGTGATGGGAAGAGGGGGAAAAAGAGGAGTAAAACTGGAAGCAGACAGCACCACCCACAGTGCGATTTGGGCTGGGCCATCCCCAAAGGGCTCTCCTACCAAGACCTCTACGCGATCTGCAATGGCTCCCCAGTTCTATTTCGTTCATGGTGCAGCCAAACAGGCATGTCCCTAGCCATGCAGAAGCCCCTTTCCACAAAGAACCTTCCTTTCTCCAAATGAGTTATGTTCTGTACTTCTGTTGAGCACATTGTCTGTTTTTTAATGAATTTCCCGTCTTCATTATCCTAGAAAAGGGTTACTTATCCGTTACAACTCGCCTGCCCGTCTTGTCCAATGACATTTAGCTAATTCTCCATCCGTTCAACCTTCGCTCACCCATGTTTCTGTGCATGCCTAACGACACCTTTGAGGAGCACCTCATCTCCGGTGTTGTTCTGTGATTTACCGATAAATATTGTAGCAACTTCCGGTAAATAGCGGTTATGGAGAGCATCCTAAAGCAATGTTTGCTGCTCGTGGTCTTCGTCACTTTATCACCTTTAGCATTTTCGGTATAATTCAAAGGCATGACGAAGAATACTGATGTTTCATCAGTATTTTTTATCTGATCAAAACTTGTATTTTTTTTTCTTGGTTGAATCTTATATAACTAGAATTTAAGCAGCTTCTGTTCAAAATCAGCAGGTAGTCTCGGTCAAATTGACATTTGGTGCTTTGACAGTAGTTCCACGTGATGCATGAATGAGACATCCCAGCTCTCATCGTTTTGAAATTCCTTCTACATTTCCCAGGGATTTGGCGATTTCTGATTTCTTTAGCTGTTTGCATAGTATGATGATGAGCATCCTTTTTGACGCATCTCAGGAAGAAAATAGAACACAGGTTCATCTATTTGGGGATGTATTCCTTTCTTAAATCCAGTTAAGTTTTGAGTAGCTGCTTTGCAAGAAATATGTAGCTGTAGTTTTTTAATATCAAAATGTATGTCACTATTATAAATGTGTGCCCTAATGATATATTTCCATGTATTTCTGTCTCCACCAGAACTTTATGTCATTGCCAAATTATAGGGGAAAGTTTTGGAGACATTTCACCTATAATTTCACCAACCGTGCTCACATCTCAGTGACGTAGTGAAGATATGAACCCATATGGTAAAGCGTGGCAATCACAGCCACATTCATGCCACTTCCAGGCCACTGATGGTTAGATGGCATTGATATTATAAGATAAATTTCTATCTTGTAGATGTTAAAACGTGAACAAAAGTGTACATTAGAATTGATGAGAGACACCTGGGTGGCTCAGTTGGTTAAGCGTCCGACTTCCGCTCAGGTCACGATCTTGCAGTTTTTGACTTCGAGCCCCATATAGGGCTCCGTGCTGACATCTCAGAGCCCAGAGCCTCCTTCAGATTCTGTGTCTTCTCCTCTCTCTGCCCCTCCCATGCTCATGCTCTGTCTCTCTCTCTCAATAATAAATAAAAATGTTAAACAAAAAAAAAGAATCAATGAAATGTGGTGAAGACATAGAATACATCTAGAGCTTATCTTCTAGAAAAATTTGTAGCTGAAACACGGACATCATGAGATAATAGAGAAGGGAGCAAAGTAAGTGATCCACTTAAGAGATCTGGAAAAGGTTAAAAAAAATCTAAACCTAAGGAAGACCAAAAGAAGAGACCGATGAAGCCATATATATAATTAACAAGTTAGAAAACCCAAAGCAATAGGCTCTTTTCTAAGAGTTTCCTCTTCTTCTTTTATCGTTTTTGTTTCATTTCCTGGGCAGAGAATAAGAACATTTGCAAAAGAGTATTCTCTCTCCTTTCAAATATCTAGGATTTATTTAGTTCTCTCTCGTTCGACTGCATCGGCTCCCATGCCGCGGGCGGTTGGTTTGAGATGTGTATCTTTCGGTCGTGTTAGTTTACTAAGACTTTTGTTTCATACTTGAGATAGACGTGGGATTGAGTCAGATGCCCTTTGCTTTCATCGTTTGTTGAAACGATCCCGTGGTTCTTCCCTTTGATATAATCATACAGCACACATCACCTTTCTAATGTTGTGACATTCTTGAATTCATGGGCTTAACTGCATTTGTGTTTACTTGTCAATTTAGGCAAATACACTTGAATATATTATACTCTATTATGTTATGCTATGTTATGTTTGTTATTATACTGCGCTCTACGATATTATACTATATTATTTCATAAGGTAAATATTCAACCTAAAGTCTATCTGGACACATTCAGCTTGCTTGTTCCTGGGGTGACTTTTGTCCTGGATTCTGCGTTTGTACATTTCCTAAACATTATTAACACCTACAGCAGAGTCAGTAGTCTTACTTCGTATAAAATAGGTTATAAGCTAAAATCAGGAAGACTATAAGGAACTCGCAGAAGACTAAATAGAGCAATACAGAAGTCTAGAAATAGATCTAAAGAAAGATGAGAATTTAGTATAATTTTTTTAAATGACTATCCAAATCAGTGAGGTAGGGGTAGATCGAATTTTAATATATTACCTAAGGTCATTACATTTTCCGCCCCACTGAACTTCCCCCATCGACACACCCTCTGGCCTGCATCCTATGGCGTTGGCGGTCCGTCTGGCAGGGGGCAGGAAGGGAGCCACCCACGGATGTGGAAATCTGCAGAAGAAGAGAAATAAGGCAGTTTGCCTGTCATCACATCAGTCTCCATCGTTACAGGTAACTCTAAGAAAACATCTCTTTTTGGGGAATGTTATGACAATATCATGTAATAATATTTCTTTTCTTTTTATGGGAAATTGAAAAAGATTATGGTCATTTGTTTATTGTCTCAAGCAGTTACCTGTGTTCCTTCCCAGGAGGTAAATTACGTACTTTTAAGAAGGGATTCAAAATATGTAATATCTGCAAACTCCCTTCGAAGTATTATTCGTTTTGTTTAGAATGTTTGTTTTTCATAAGGTTTTTATTTTTTTTCTTAAAAAAATTTTTTTTAGGATTTATTTATTTTTGAGAGACAGAGAGAGACAGAGCATGAGTAGGGGAGGAGCAGAGAAAGTGGGAGACACGGAATCCGAAGCAGGCTCCAGGCTCCGAGCTGTCAGCACGGAGCTCGACGTGGGGCTCGAGCTCACGAACTGTGAGATCATGACCTGGGCCGAAGTCGGACGCTTAACCAACTGAGCCAGCCAGGCGTCCCTGTAATGTTTTTATTAAAGATGTTTTAAAAGTCCTTACCCTTCAGAACTCCAAATGAGAAAGGAAAGTTGTGGTTGAACGTCTCCATTTCTGTGTCTCTTCTAAGTAAATTGATAAAAGCTCCGAAACATCTGTCATGGTGGAAGGGGCTTTGTTGCAGATGGTGGTCACCTCTCTGTGTCGTTTATCCTCAGAGATAAAATGAACTGTTCCAACTCTGGGTCCTCAACGATTCGGAGAGTTGTGTCCCCATCTCCAGGCGGTTACAGAAGCAAGGCAGCGAATTCCGGAGCATTTCCTGACGCTGGAAACAAAGGCACAATAAGAACTTTTGGGCAGCTGTTTATTGGTTGGTATTTGAAATTCCCATTTCGCAGAAATGAAGACCATCAGTGTCAGGTCTGCCCCGAGAGAAGAGGCGTCCCTACATGTGGAATAATCTAAAATGCCACAGAGGTAAGAGACAGAGCCAACCTCATGAGGACCAAGCTGCATGGTGGCTAGAGAAAGACGCATTTGGCATAGCCTGGAGACAGCGATTGGAGTTCTTTCCAGAGGGATGTGGTGGGTTGTTGTTGGCAGCATGGGCCACGTGTTGCCTGGTCTGATGCTCTCTCATAGATCCACGAGAATGAAAACCCACCCAAGCCTCGAGGGCTAATGTGATGGTCAAGACTGATCTGGTCTGGTACCTTCTCTGGGCTCAGGCATCTACTCTTTCAGAAAAGACCCATTGAGACAGCTTCACGGTGTTGTTTTTTGAGGGATATAGTGTTCATTATTATACCAGAGTGGAGTTTTTCTGTGAACGGACTCCCTGGAGAAAGGGTAGGAAATGGATATGAAGTCTTTTCAGTTCTAGGTAGTAGAAGAAGGGAAATTCCAAAAAGAAGACATATTGTCCAGCTTTCCAGAGGACAGTAATTCCTCGTTAAAAATCCTGTCTGTCGGGGCACCTGGGTGACTCAGTCGGTTGAGCATCTGACCTGGGCTCAGGTCATGGTCTCACAGTTCGTGAGTTCGAGCCCGGATCGGGCTCTGTGCTGACAGCTCTGTGCTGAGCCTGCTTCAGATTCTGTGTCTCCCTCTCTCTCTCTCTACCAAAAATAAATAAACATTAAGAAAAAAAATTTAAATCCTGATTGTCGATTCAGTCTCAGAGATTCCAGGCTCTCTGTTATTGCCTTTCTCTGTCATCAGATTGACTCTGGCCGAGGATTTGCTGTGTTCCCTTTTCAGAAAAAGTCTAAGAAATACAGACCATGGTAAGGGATGAGACCCCTGGGCCAGGCTGGTGCCTGGGACCGTGGATCAGAACACATAAAATCACATGAACTTCATGCTCCATTCCATTTCTGAATGGCCACTGACACTTGTCTAAACAGATGCATAAACTTGAAAGTCGGGCTGGCAGCTCAGTGTTGCTATCAATTCCTTGGGTAAACATGTCTTCTGAACGATCATAAACAAATTACCTCATCTGCAACACACAAAGCCACTGTGGTCTGAAGTTATGTAATATCTCTCTTCCTCCCTCGCTTTTCCTTCTTCCAGTTTCTCTCTCTCTCTGTCACTCTCGCACACACACCCTCTTTTTAATGCCCAGATAACACCTTTTTCTTTCTAATCTGGAATAGTTTCGAAGTAGTTTCATCTGGGTACAGAGCTTCAATACTTAAATGTACTATTACAGACTTTTGAGTGTGTGATTCTTAGTTTAATGAAAGACACATGGAATTACAAAAAACGGAAGTCATTCCAACTTCCTGTGGGGTAGTTCCTGTTTTGTAGGACCTAGAATTGTTGAGACTGAGAGAGAAGTACTACTCTGAAATGAGAAGAAAGACGTGGGATCTTCAGGGGTGGAGTGGGAGGGGGGTTTGGGGGGAGTGGGTCAGACCTGCCCCATCCCCACCCCCACCCCCCTAGGGGCTTGGCACTTGCTGTACAGACCCTGGAACCCCCTTCCATACCCCATTTTGCATGGCTTGTTCTCCTACTTCATTCAGGTCTCTGCTCAAATGGCGCCTCACCCGATTGGTTTCATCTGTAGTTTGTAAGAATTCTTATCACCTGATGCGACAGATGCATTTGTTCACCAGTGCTTTCTTCGTGGCCCTCTGGATGAGCTGAATCTAGGAGGCAGGGCTCTTGGCTGGCTCGTTGGCTGGTCTCTCTCTGGAACCTCCTGGCACGTAGTGGGAACTCAAGACATGTGTGTTGACAGAGAGAGATGAAGGACATGGACCAAATTGCTTCACTAATTGCTGGTTTCATGAACAGATTTTAAGTCCTCCATATTCTTGTCAACCCAAGAGCTATTTGAAGGCCTACCTATAGCGTCCACTCTGTTCTTGGCAAAGATGTTGTCTGTATCCATCCAACTCTAGGGAGAGAAACTTCCACCGCTGAAGAGAATTCTTTCTACCGAGCACCTGCCCTGTTGCCTTCCCCCAGACTGCTTCCCCTCTTCTCCCTCTTCCTCTAATCACCTCAAGCCACAGGCACGTCTTTCAAAGATGACCCTAATGGACTCTTCCTAAGTTAGCTGCCTGCTTCTTTTCTTGTCTTCGACTGTTTTCTCCACAGTGGCCAGAGCGATGTTTTAGAAAAACACATCTGATTGCGTCATGGTAAAGCTGTCCTTTCTCTGACCCATGCCCTGCTCTACCCACACTGGCCTTCCCATGTTCTCAGCGTCATTCAACTCTGTCCCGCCTCAGGGCCCTTGAAGTCATGCTCCCTGTGACTGGGATGTTCTTCCTGTGGCTTATTGGGTGGTCAACACCATCGTTTTCATCATTCTCCATTTAAAGATTGCCTTCTCTTTGATCATACCGGTTCCTATTATTTTCTGAACAACCGTCTGCTTATTATCTCCTTAGCTACCACTCTTATGTTTACTTGTTTCCCCATTACGCTGTCGGTCCCATGAAGGCTGAGATCATGTTTATCAGAATCCCTATTGTTTCCCTGATGACTAGCACCGTGTCTGGCACATAACAGGTGTTCAGTAACAAAACCTGTTAAATGAAAAACATTGTTGAATGATTGAATCTCCTCAATTCCAATGAAAGTCAGGGTCCCAGTAAAAAAGGAGAATGCTCCAAGACAGTATGGTATTGGCACAAAGATAGACATGGATCAATGGAACAGAATTAAAAAAATCCAGAAATGAAGCCACAGCTATATGGTCAACTAATCTTTGACAAAGCAGGAAAAAAAATCCAGTTGGAAAAAGACAGTCTCTTCAACAAATGGTGTTGGGAAAACTGGACAGCAACATGCAAAAGAATGAAACTGGACCACTTTCTTACACCATGCTCAAAAATAAGTTCAAAATGGATGAAAGATCTAAACGTGAGGCAGGAAACCATCAAAATCCTAGGAGAGAACACAGGCATGGCCTCTCTGACATTGGCCATAGCAACTTCTTACTAGATATGTCTCCTGAGACAACAGAAATAAAAGCAAAAATAAACTATTGAGACTTCATCAAAATAAAAATCTTCCGTACAGCTAAGGAAACCTTCAACAAAACTAAGACAACTTACGGAATGGGAGAAGATATTTGCAAATGACATATCATATAAAGGGTTAGTATCTAAAATATATAAAGAACTTATCAAACTGAATACCCAAAAAACAAATTATCCAGTTAAAAAATGGGCAGAAGACATGAATAGACATTTTTCCAAAGAAAACCTCTGGATGGCTAACAGACACATGAAAAGATGCTCAACATCACTCATCCTCAAGGAAATACAAATCAAAACTACAATGAGAGATCACCAAACATCTGTCAGAATGGCTAAAATTAACGACACAGAGAACAACAGGAGTTGACAAGGGTGTGGAGAAAGGGGGACCCTCTTACATTGTTGATGGGAACGCAAATTGGTGGGGTCACTCTGGAAAATAGTATGGAGGTTCCTCAAAAAGTTAAAAATGGAACTACCCCAGGATCCAGCAATTATACTACTAGGTTATTGACCCAAAGGATAGAAAAATACTGATTTGACAGGATACATGCACCCTGAGGTTTACAGCAGCATTATCTACAATAACCAAATTATGGAAAGAGCCCAAATGTCTATTGACTGATGCATGGATAAAGGCGACGTGCCACACACACAGACACACACACACACACACACACACACACACACTGGAATATTACTCAGCCATCAAAAAGAATGAAATCTTGCCATTTGCAGTGATGTGGATGGAGCCAGAGAGTAGTATGCTAAGTGAAATAAGTCAGTTAGAGAAAAATAAATACCATAGGATCTCACTCATATTTGGAATTTAAGAAGCAAAACAGATGAGCATAGGGGAAAAAAAGAGACAGGCAAACCAGGAAACAGACTCTTAACTATAGAGAGCAAACAGTGCTAGTGGAAAGGTAAATAGTTGATGGGTAATAAGGAGGGCACTTGTGATGAGCACTGCGTGTTGTATGTAAATCTTATTAAATAAACTTAAAATAGGTCCCAACGAAGATTCTTTTCTTTGATCAAACTCAGAGTCAGGCTCCTCTGAGTCTTCTTCTCTAAGAGGCCCTGAAATTGGGCTCTGTCTTTGGTCCACTCAGTCCATTTTTAGCAAGAATTCTGATGAGTCAGTTTAGCCCCCCAACGCTTGGTATCTACCACTCTTCAGACCTGATTAAGTTCCTCTTTCCTACCCTAGGCATCTTATCACTAGTCTGCTTTCAGCAAGAATCCTGTCAAGTCGGTCTTTTTGTTTTAAGTTTATTTATTTTGAGAAAGAGAGAGAGAGCATGACTGGGGGAGGGGCAGAGAGAGAGGGAGACAGAGAATCCCAAGCAGGCTTCCTGCTGCCCGAGCAGAGCCTGACGTGGAGCTAGAATCCAGGAAACCCTGAGATCACGACCTGAGCTGAAACCAAGAGTCAGATGCTTAACCGACTGAGCCACCCAAGGTGCCCCTCAAGGTGTGCATTTTTAAAGTCCCTTCCTTCCAATGCCAGCGTCCACTATTTTGCAGAAAACGTGAAGTGAATATGTTGGCCCCCCAGTGGATTAGTTGTATAAACTGGTTGACTCGGTAACATTCAAACCTTGTGAGTCTCACTTCCTTCTTTTATTTTTTATTTTTTTTTAAGTTTTTTTTTTTTTTTTTTTTTTTTGTATTTTTATTTGAGAGAGAGAGAGGAGAGCGAGGGAGGGGCAGAGACAGGGTGAGAATCCCAAGCAGCATCCACACTGTCAGCACAGAGCCCAATGCTGGGCCTGAACTCACCAACCATGAGATCATGACCTAAGGGGAAGTCAGATGCTTAACCGACTGACCCACCCAGGAGCCCCCACTTTTTTCTTTTACAAAATGAAGGGATTCATAATATCTAATATCTCTTTGTTAAAAGGAAGCCACACATTCAAAATAGAGTCACTTGCACTACGTTCTACCAAGACTTCCTGTCTAAACTAACTACTGGAACTTCATGATCGACACTGGTGAGGTCATCTGTATGATAAAACCCTCTGCCCTTCCCCCTAAGGGAAGGTGACCTTGCCTGAAACCATCTTTTCCTTTCTTCGGCTAATACCTCCCTTGTCCCACCCGTTTCTGTTTATAAAATCATTTCCTGTGGTACAGCTCCTGGGAGCTCCTCCTACTTGCCGCCTGGTCCACCAATCAGATCTTCAGATTTCCTCCGTTGACTCTCCTTTTGAACATCTTTAATTGCTAAGACTTTGTGACTATTTCTCCCCACCGGAAGTGGTGTTTTATTGCGAAAATTCTAGCTTGAAAACGGCATTTATAAGAAAGAAAAGAGATATTTTCCATGAACTAGCTCTCCTTTTCCGGATGTGTTTTGCCCCATGCTTTCTCTGTTTGTCGAGGCACGAGGGTGGAGAGAGATTCGGGGAGACGTCAGAAATAGTGTCTGTTCACATTGGAAATGGCATCTGAAACGAGGTCATTACCACAGAAGGACAGTAAATAACAGAAAATTGTCTATTTTCCAGGTTTTGGGCACACAGAAACAAATGAATAAAACAAGTCCACATTTAGCTCCTGATTCAATTGCACCAGTACTTTCTTTCTTACTAACTGTTGAATCTTATCCCAAAGCTAAAACAAGTTGGGGGAGGGGGCGGGGTTTTGTTTTGTTTTAAGCGGACCCGATTGTTTTTTTCTTTTCAAATACTCAAGTTTGATCAAAGTGCACACAAGGAGTAAACTGGTTAAGAGGTTGAACAAAGGAAGGTGGGAAAAAGAGGGAGGAAGGTTCACTGATAATCTAGAAACTACTAAGCACTCCTGGATTATTGGCCTAATGGCACGTGGCAGTCAAAGAGGTAGTGAGTGTCCAGGTTTACACTGGCAGGTTGTAGCTAGACACCATTATCTACACTTGTTAGTGGCTTTTGCAGAAGTAAGATTTAAAGATTCAACTGGTATAGAGCTCATTCTGTCAGAAACAGGGTTTCTTATATAATAACAGACCTAAAACTGACATCCTCACTCTCACATTTGTTCTATCCACCAAAGCCCTGTTTGGGGTAAATGCTTTATGTCTCCTAGTTCTTACAGTTGTTTCCCTAAGGTAGGATTAGTACCTTCATTTCACCAAGGAGTTAATGAGGTTTAAAGAGCTTAAGTCCATTGTTCAAGGTCACACAACTGGTAATCGACACAGTCCTTGAACCTGGGTCTGTCTTGTTCGAAAACTTGTGTTCTTACCCCCGATGGTGTAACACACAGATATTGCAATCGGGAAGAAGAGTGTCTTATTTTGTTTTATCTCCTCTCAATTCTAGTTTCTGTTTTGTGGTGGCGCATGTCAGGTCTGTCTTGGTCACCTTTTTTTATCCCCCTGGGCTCAGTACAGTGCCCAACACATAGTGGGAACTTGACGGATATTTGTTGAACAGATCAATGAATTGTGGCATACGTTTCTGATTAATAACTATCCCGTTTATATATGCACATCTAACAATTCTTGTATTTAGAAAGTTGAAGACAGAGAGAAAAGATTCGCTGATAATTACTAATTTTTAAATATAATTTACTGTCAAATTGGTTTCCATACAACACCCAGTGCTCATCCCAACAAGCGCCCTCCTCAGTACCCATCACCCACTTTCCCCTCTCCCCCACTCCGCATCAACCCTCAGTTTTTTCACTGAGAATTATTTAAATGAAGCTCTGTAATGCAAACACTATCATTCATTTAGGTATGGTTATATACATACGGATATTAAAAGGGACCACGAGCTTTGCCAAGCGTGCGTGTGCGTGCACACATGATATCTAGATACTCTGTGGAAAACCAGGAAAGGCCATCTCCGGTCTAGTCAATGTTCAAATTCTTTTGTTGCTAAGGTCCGTGGACGTCACTCTGTTGGAGTGAAGGGCATTAAAATACCGTCAAACAGTACAGCCTTTGAAGCTGCATTGTCTGGATTTAAGACTTTATTTTTTTTAATTTTTAAAAAATGTTTATTTATTTTGAGAGAGAGGGCGAGTAGGGGACGGGCAGAGAGGAGAGGAGAGGAGAGAGAGAGAGAGAGAGAGAGAGAGAGAGAGCGAATCCACACAGGTTCTGCACTATGAGTGCAGAGCCCAACATGGGGTTTGATCCCACAAACCCTGAGATCACAATCTGAGTGGAAATCAAGAGAAGGATGCCAAACTGACTGAGCCACCCAGGCACCCGCGGGTTAAAGACTTTAAATTTTATTTCATCACTTAACAGCTGTGTTTGTTCGAGTCTTTTGAGACACAGCCGTGGTCTGTGGTAGAGGGGAGGAAATAGTGTGCAGACTGAAATTCAGGTCCTAATGCAGGTTTGACACGTGGGAAAGAAAGGGAGGCAAAGAGGATAGGGTGGGAGAGTCTCAATTACAGTTCAGTTCTGAGAAAGTCATCGGCCGTGCTGAGGAGGAGACCATATGCCAAAGTCATCCGTTACCGGAGTCTGCTCCGACCACGCTCCCTCGTTGTCCAGAAACAACCTTGAAGAAGGCTTGGTCTTGGTACGATTAGGGCAGCAGATATAGAGGGACGGCAGTGGGGCTGCTCATCGGCTTTGGTCCTGGAAGCAAGGGATCTGAGCGGTGTGTTTTCTAGAACCCCTCATCCATTGTAACCCTGGACAAAGAACTAATTTATTACGTTCTCTGATTGTCTTCACACTAAAATTCCTCAAAAGGGTTGCACACCTTCTCCCCCTCTGACTTTGTTTACCCCTGAACCGTTCGCATAGGGCGTTCCTATCACTGAACTCTTCCTCCAGGTGACCCGTGACCTTCACAGTGACCTCTACAATGGCTAGGTCTCAGTCTTCTGGACTCAGGAGATCCATTAGCAGCATTGCTTAGGGCCGGCCACTCCCCCCATCTTGGGATACTCCCCAGACTTCACGTCTGAGTCTCAGTCTTCCGAGCTCAATGCTCGATCCTTCTCAGGCTTCCTAGATGGTTCGTTCTCATCCTTCCGATCTCTGACACGCTGGCCCAACCCAGGACCTGGTCCTCAGATCTCCTCTCTACCTACATCGGCAGTTAAAGTAATTTTACCTAACTTCGTGATTTTAGTTAGATCCTAAATTTCACCGTATCACACCAGCATCTATTACAGATCTCTCCGCCGAACTCCAAAAGTTGCTCTGGCCAAAAACTTTAGTGCCTTCCTCGTTTCGTCTTCCTCACATCATAATTTAATCTATTAGAATTCCTGTCCGCTCTGCCTCTAGTCCTCACTTTCTCCAGTGCTGCTGCCCTGGGCTGAGCCCCTGCGATTTCTCTCCGGGTTATTGCAGGACTTTGTTGTGGCTCTCCCTACTTCAGCTCTTTCTCCTGTATAGCATGTTATTAAACTGGCAGCCAAAATGAATTTTTAAGTTACACTATGTCTTCCATCTTAATGACCTTCAGTGCGTCTCCATCGCACTCAGCCAACTCCTGATAACGGTCCACAAGGGCCCTTGTGCTCTGGCTTCAGCTACCTCTGATCTCCTCTCCTGCCATCCTTTCCCTACTTGCTCTGCTCAGGCAATGGTGGTTTCGTCATTCCTTGAACACCAAGTATACGCCTGCCACAGGACATTTGCACTTGTTCTTCCCGCGACCTGGCACATTCTTCTCCCACAGAGCTATCTATCTCACTCTTTCACTTCCTGAGACTTTTTTCAAACGCCACCTGAGTCATGAGGGCTTCTATAATCACCTGCATATAAAATAGCAACCCTCCCCCTCAGCACATTCTGACCTCCTCACCCAGTACACATTACGAATTTGACATGTTATGTATTCACCTCCTTACTTATATATGTTCTCTCTCCTTTTAACATTCGCACTAAAATTCCAAGCCCAATAAGGGCAGAGGCTTCATCTGTTTTATTTATACTGTACTCCTAGTGTTTGACACAGAGCAAATGAATGATAAAATAGACTGCTCTATGTCCTATACTGTGCATGTCATGTTCCAATTGGTGTAAGATGTTATTTATTTTTTTTTAACATTTATTTATTTTTGAGAGACAGGCGGAGCATGAGTAGGGAAGGGGCAGAGAGAGAGGGAGACACAGAATCTGAAGCAGCTCCAGGCTCTGAGCTGTCAGCATAGAGCCTGATGCGGGGCTCGAACTCATGAATCACGAGATCATGACCAAGGCCGAAGTCAGACGCTTCACCGACTGAGCCACCCAGGCGCCCTAAGATGTTATTTTTGAAAATCAAAGTCCTTATTGTTTACGCAGACATTTATTCAAAGCTTAATAGAATCTCTGCCACTTTATGACTAAGGAGCGTTTCTTTCTCCATTAAGCTCTAAGAGGGTTGGTTATCTTCAGACTTCTCCCTCTTAGGCCCACGATTCTCTAATTCCCATTTGCTTTCTTAGTGTCCTTTATCCTTGCTTTGTTTTTGCTGCTACCCTGTAGTAAAGGAAAGAGAATTTTAACTGTGTGTGGGGAGGCAGGCAGGGAAGGGTCAGATCCTGACTGGAATCCAGCTGGGAACAGACTCCTTGACTGGCTAGGAACTACCTATAACGGTACTTTCTGTTCCATGCATAGACCAGAGTACAGTGAAGATTTGCAGAATTGATTTGAATTGAACTTTAGTCTATACCTTGAAAGATTCCTCTGGGCCACCCCTCAGGTGCTTAATCCCTCAGGCCCAGTCACAGTGGCTTAGCTGTGGGTGACGTTTCTCCCTTCTTACCCTCTTGTTCTCCAACCCTCTTTCCAACAAGCAAAGAAGTAAAGTTGAATGGAGAGATCTGAAACAACCGTAATGCTGTCTTCCTTCTTAATTAGAAATTATGCCAGACCCCTCTCCCCTAATTCTTATGATTTTTTTTTTGCAGATGTGTTGAAGTTTAATGTATGTATAAAAAATTGAGCCAATAATCAGTTGCAGCTTGATAGAATTTGGTGAAGTGAGCAAACCCACAGAACCAGTGCCCAGATCTAGAAACAAACTTACGAACTTCCCGGAAGTCCCGTCATGTCCCAGCAGGGGCAACTTTCCCTCACTTTCCAGATTCCTAATAACAAGGGTTGGTTTTGCCTGCTTTTATTTTTATTATTTTTTAAATGTTGATTTATTTTATTTATTTTTTATTTTGAGAGAGAGACAGACAGACAGAAAACCAGAGCGTGACCAGGGGAGGAACAGAGAGTGGGAGACACAGAATCCAAAGCAGGCTCCAGGTTCTGAGCTGTCAGCATAGAGCCCGATGTGGGGCTCGCACTCACAAACAGCGAGTTCTTGACCTGAGCCAAAGTCAGACATTTAACTGAGTGAGCTACCCAGGCGCCCAGGTTTTGCCTCTTTTAAAATCATTATCTACCAGGAATGGTACAGTATGTACTCTTTTGTGTCTGACTTCCTTTGAACAGCATTGTATTTGCAATTTTCACTCTCGCTTTGAGTATTACAGTTCAGAACCCTTCTCATTTGTCTGCTTGGCAAGCGCTAGGCTCCTGCTATCTTAACCTTACATCCTCATGTGGATGACTGTGAACCAGGGAGCTGCACCTTCCCAAGGGGACTTTTGTGTTGCTAAGGACCCTCAAGTGGAAGGCAGCGGAGTCTTTTTAAATCTGCATTCCAAGTCTCAGGTGCTGCTAGCATAGAAAACTGAGAAGCTTCAAGAATGGTGGTCTAGTTGATCGGCCAATTACATGCAATCAGTGGAGTCAGGTTCACAAAACTAGTTGCCGAATTTTCCAGGAGACGAGCCAATTCTTTGAGGCTCCTCTGTAACAGCTATGATGAACGAGTTAAAGGCATTCTTCAATTCATGGCATTTTTCCAGCCGCCATGATAGTTCCTGGCCCACCCGCACTCCTGGAAAAGCCTGCCAGGAGCGCCGTCTAGCTGGGCTACTTGAGAATGAGAATGCCGTCACTGGGAGGGAGTTGATACTGTGGTATTTGATGGAGAAAAACTAAGCGAAATGTTACATCTCCAAGTAACGAGTTCCCTCCAACCGCATCCCTGATTACCTTTGGAGAGACGGTACAATTGCAGTAGAATCTGGGGTCCTGAGTTCTTGTCTTAGTTTTGTCTCTAACTCATCGTAAAATTTCACCAAAATCCTTGGACCTTAGATTCTTCCTGGGGGGAAAAAAAATCAGAATGTAAAACTCTCTGGTCTCTGAAGCCTGTTATTCCCTGTATGGCCGCTAATCCCCACTTTGTGTCTTTCTTGGTCTGGCTCCAGCTTCCTGGCTGATAACCTCTGTCCTTCGAGCTTGTTTGCAAAGTCTTTCTTCCACCAAACTTTTCAGAATCAGCCTCCTCCATGCTGCCCTCTCTCACACTGGAAGCTGTCAGCATAGTTTGAGGCAGCTCCACCCTTTGCCGGTAATGTTATTTTGTAACATTGTCCTCCCTTCTCACACTTGGTTTCTCCGTGTCTACTCTCAAGGACTCAGGAGACCATCTATAGATCCTTTTGTAACCTGCCAGAGTATCTCCTCTGTGCGCTGAACAAATGGGCTCCAGGAGGTTTGTCTTACTGACCTCTGAATCTGTAAGGGACAGATTATGAGTCACTCTGTCCTGTCCCGAAACGCGCTTCGTCTCCCTCTCCTTCCCCAGCCCAAAGGTGGCAATGGTTCAACAATGCGAGATCCTTCTGGTAAGAGGAGTAGGAGCAGGGGGCACTGGGGGGAGCAAAGACAGGGAAGGAGGAGGCAGGCAGGAGACATGCCGTAATCACCTAGCCTTTAAAACAACAACGGCAAGTATTCAACAAATAGGAATAGGTTATTATTTCCTTCATCTGATAAAAGGTATTTATTTAAAAATGTCAGGCAAACATTTTCCTTAACAGAGAAGTGTTAAAAACATCCCCTTTAATATCAGGAACACGATAAGAATTTTCAGTGTTAGCATTTCTATCCAGCATTGTTTGGGAGATCCTAGCCGGAGCCTTAAGACAAGAAAAATGTATAATACTTACACACACACACACACACACACACACACACACAATAAATTAAAGGAAAAAGAATTGAATAGGAAGGAAGATACCTGTACCTTATTCGTCGATTATATTATTTTTTACATAGAAAATCTAAAAGATATTACAACTATGGTATTAGAATTAATACGAGATTTTAGTAATATTGCATGATACAAAAATTGATACATAGAAGTCAATTGCATTCCTATACACTAGAGACCAGGGGTTAGATATTTTTCTTTTTGCAAATTTCATAAACATTTTATTTTATTTTTTTTTTATCTTTTTAAAATTTAAATCAAGGTTAGTTACCGTATCATGTAATGATGATTTCAGGAATAGAATTTCGTGATTCATCACTTACATATAACAACCACCCGGTGCCCATCCCAGCAAGTGTCCTTAATGCCCCTCACCCATTTAGCCCATCCCCCCCATCAACACCCCGCCAGCAACCCTCAGTTTGTTCTCTGTAGCTAAGAGTTTCATAGGATTTGCTTTCCTGTTTTTATCTTAGTTTTTCCTTCCCTTCCCCTATATTCATCTGTTTTGTTTCTTAATTTCCACATGTGAGTGAAATAATGATATCTGTCTTTCTCTGACTGACTTATTTTGCTTAGCTAACACACTCTAGTTCCATCCACATTGCTGCAAATGGCAAGATATCATTCTTTTTGATTGGCTAGTAACATTCCATTGTGTATACATATCATATCTTCTTTCCAAAATATACAGTACCAAAAATTCAATTTATGAAATTCGTAGCCCTGTGTTTATGGGACAATCTAAACTACATTTGAAAGATGTTAATGGAAACAAAAGGAGAGATGGATCAAATTCACATAAAGAAAAAAAGCTCATGTTGTAAAGGTGATAATTTCTCTCAACGTGATTTATAAATTAAAATAAAATCCAATTTAAAAAATATCAGTACATTCCTCTATGGAGCCAGACAGGATTTTAGGATAGGCTGATCCTAACATATTCAATGAGGAGAATCTGGGCCAAGAAAATCCATGATAATTCTGAAAGAAAAGAAGAATCCCAGCAGGCACCCGCCCTGCCTGTTGTCCAGGATTGTCGTACGGCCACAGCGATCGAGCCGAGGAGGTAGATTGGCCCAGGAAGAGGTGTGTTGAACCGCACCAGGGGCACAGACATAGATCCATACTGAGACTCAAACTCAACACTTGACGGAGGTGACTGCAGGATAAGGGAAACAGGAGATTATACAATAAATCAAATCACTCTCTGAATCCAGTGATTGAAGGCTCAGTCTAAGCTCTGTCCTCTGTACCTCTGCTAACACAGGTCCTTTCACTGGGGATTCCAAAACGAGACTTACAGATCATCAGGGGACAAATACCTGGACAGATGCCAACGGCAGGGTGGAAGGGAGCAGTGAGTGCTGCCTGCCCAGAGGCAGGCTGTGGAGGAGGCCGGGAAGGGACATTGTCTATAAAAAATAACAAAACAGGGGCGTCTGAGTGGCTCAGTGGGTTGAGCGTTCAACTCTTGCTTTCGGCTCAGGTCATGATCCCAGGGTTGTGGGATCAAGCCCCACATGGGGCTCTGGGCTGAGAGTGGAACCTGCTTAAGATTCTTTCTCTCTCCCTCTCTGCCTCTCTCTCTTGCTCAAACTACTAAAAGTTGAACTGTCTCTTATTAGCACTGAGGGTGGGCAATTCTAAAAATATGTCCATGCTGAAATGTCTATGTCTTCCCTGAAAAATATTTTTTTCACTAAGTTATAGGTAATTGCAACAGTTACTGTTTTGTTTTAATAATACATATGTAAGCTTCAATACATGTTACCTCCCGTGTCTCATGTTTTTACAAACATCGTATTCTTTTGTAGCCACTGTGTTTTATTCCAAAGTAATATGGAAGTGACTTTGGACGACTCCCCAGGATACAGTCGGTGTCCCCCATGTGTAGACTCAGCGACACCATTTGTTTCGAAAGTACGTTCATGATGGTTCAGTCTTTGGAACGCCCTTCCGATGAAGTTTGTGTTGGTAACTTCTGTCCAGCCGCATGTTACTGAATTCAAACGATAGATTAGAAGCAAGCACCTGAGACACAATAATTATAAAAGATGAAGAAATGGAACCTGAATCACTACAGTTGTCACTTTACATGATCACTTAAGTATTTTATTTGTGCTTAAAATTTAAGATAACGAGATAGAGAGATGCCATTAGCAACCCAACCGTCATGGCCATCTTTCTCCCTGGGTCCAGACAAGTTCAACATGGTAATGCGAATGGTTCTACAAACTGGTCAGCCTTGGAGGGAAAAATGCAAAAAATTGGTCAACTCGATGCATAGGTCTTACCTAATTGTGAAATCCCATGTTTTAAAAAGAACAGATCAACACCATTTGTATATATTTTATATAGAATAGTATATATGATTTTATGTCTTTAATCTGCAAGAAGGAAAGGGTGGATCCCATGGTTTTCCAGCCTTCTTTCTTCCAATTCTGAAATTCTAGTTTCTCCCCATGTGGTGCCTACCAATGCTCTTCCTTAACCCTACAGTGTTTGCAAACACAGTCACCAGAGCCTGGCGCACCCTCACCTGGGTTGTCTGTAAGTCTGAGAGTAGGAGAAAGCTTGTCTGTGACATCCATGACTGTCACTGTATAAATGGGGAGGGGGATGGGGGGAGGGGAATGCATTTTATCTTTAGAAGCTGAGGGCATTGGTTGGAGAATGGTACAGAGGAGAAAGAGATTTCCTAGGGGCAGACCTGGGAGCTGCTTCATTCACGTCAGTGAGGAAACAGGGCCCGTGGCCATGGGGGCCTCCCAGGGTGACTCACGCTGGCCTCAAATGAAATTTGTTTATTCTGGGGCTGATTTTATCACTCTACCCTGGGGTTATTTAAGCTCCTAAAAGCTTGTAGGTAGTGAGTGGCTTGGGGTGCCAGAAAAAGTAATTGGATTAATGCGCTTCGAGCTCAGATTACTGCCAAATTAGTCTGTGGTATGTGGGCTTTTTATGTTATTCTGAGTGTGGTGTAATACAACCAGCTGCTTCTGTGACTTTATTATCCTCCTTACATCAGACTCGCCCAGGCGGCCCCCATCTCGTCTTGTCGCACCCCCAAGCCGCACCCTTTAAAGGCCCTCCACAGTGCTGTCTGTTCCTACTTCCTTTTCAGTCCCAGGCTTCTGTTTTCCGCCTTGCACTTCTCCCCAGGTTTCGTGATGCGATTAAACAAAACAAACCCCAAATCCTTCCAATTGTACCAGAGCCTTACCGATTGCACGTTTGCTCAGTAGAAATGTACGATCATTCAACGGTGCCCTGAGAGCAGGGTGTGTCTGCGGCCTCCCTGCCGGAGGATGCTAAGAGGAAAAAAAGTTGGCATGAGACTTTTGATGCTCCATGGAACCGACCCAGGAAAAGGAAGGATTTTATGGGCTTCGGTCAACCCATTGTTTATTGTCAATGATCTATAATTAATTAGAACTGGAACAGAGTTTTGTGGTGTGAGGAGTCTTAGCCTCGGAGTCAGGTGACCAAGGTTCAAAGTCTTGCTCTGCCGCGTTGTCTGTGATGCCAGGAACTCCAGCATTTCAGGTTGCCTTAACTGTTTCGCAGCGCTGTAATAAAAGAAGTAAACATGAAAAAGCTTTATAGGTCAGTAAAAGTTTTCAAAACATAAGATTTAAAACAAATTTTCATTGATTCAGGCCCTATTTATTTATTTATATAATTTTTTTTAAGTTTATTTATTTTTGAGAGAGAGAGACAGAGAGACAGAACATGAGTGGAGGAGGGACAGAGAGAGAGAGAGAGAGAGAGGGACACACAGACTCCAAAGCAGGCTCCAGGCTCTGAGCTGTCAGCACAGAGACTGACACGGAGCTCGAACCCATGAACCGTGAGATCGTGACCTGAGCCGAAGTCAAGCTGCTTAACCAACTGAGCCACCAGGCACCCCGATTCAGGCCCTATTTAATAATGATTCGTGAGTAACTGTAATTACTGGACGAAATAGTATTGCAATTAGAAGTTTTTAAGAATCTTCTAAAATTCAAAATTTTATTAATTTAAAATGGCTTCCCCTAGGTTAATTCCCATCCATAAAGACGTGCCTGTAGCACATAAAGGATCTCTTGCAAACTGTCTTTGCTGAGGCCAATGGTCCTCTCTTCCCCAGTGTTTGGTTTACATGTTGACTCTTGAATGGGTAAGGCTATGAGCTCCTAAAGCAATTATTCCATTGAACTATTGAATTCTTGTCAGATAATCTGTCATTTCAACACTGTCTTGGGTATTTCAAAACTAGATGTAGCTAGACTTTCATAGTGGAAGCAAGCATTGTGAATCCCGCTTTGATGTGCTGAGTACCACTTTTACTTGACCCAGGTTTTGATAAACATTGATATAGATTTACTCTTTTCTTCTCCTCAGTGACAATTCTTAAGGGAGATGGTACTGCTTTGCTCTAAACAGCCCATTCCATCAGCTTTTCAGAAACTTCCAGGTGACTCACCTAGGTCCTTCGGTTATTCTAAGAGACTTTGTGTCTGTAACTCGATGGGTGAGAAGTTCTTTGTAATAACATCTTCTTTGCTTTCATTACAGACATATTCTACACTCGGTCTAAAAGTTGGATAAAGTCTTGAAAAAGGAGAAAGAATATACAACTCCCTTAATGTGACACCCACGAATTAAAATTGCTGCTTGTTTTTTGCTATGTAATTTTCCACATTTTTTTTCTGCCATTCTATACATTTTGTTACAACTAAGGGGAATGTTCTGGCTTTTCTTATTCGAAAAGTGGTATGAGCTTGCTGCAGAAGAATCAGAAATACTTCCGAGTGAAAAGAAAATAACCCAGGACCTAATACCCGGAGATAAGAGCTATCTGATTTTCGTCGTGCGTCCTTCTAATCTTTTCATACGGCTCTATATACATTTTACTAGAATTTAATTAACTCTTGCCACTTTACAAAAGAAATATAAATTCAATGTAAAAAATTAGAAAATAGAAAGAGAGACTAAAAATCACTAAAATGCCACCACACAAAACCGAGCCCTCTAATACTGACATATATTCTTCTAGGGCTTATATTAGGCATTTTTTATGCCCGTATCTGTTTTTTTTTTCCCTACAAAAACAGGATAATATCAACTATACTTCTTTGCAATCTCCTTTTTTAAACTCAATAATATATAGTGACGGTGTTCCTCTGCCGTTGAATATTTTCTTGCAATGCAAGTACTAATGACTCATAGTATTGTATTGAATTAATACAATGCCCTGACTTGTCGAACGTATTTCCCGTTTTGGGGGGTATTGAGAATGTCTCTGGCTTCTCACAATTATTAATAACGCTACAGCGAAGAGTGTTCCACTATTTTTCATGTGCATCTTTTGGTATTTCCTAAGGGTAGATGCCTAGAAACGGAATTTGGAAGGTTTTTGGTCCATTTTGATGAATTACCCTCCTGCGTCTTTTAATAATTTAGACTCCCCACAGCAGAGTGCAGAGGGCTTTTTCCCTGCAGCTTTGCCAAAACCGACTATTATCTCTTTGTATTTTAGCGTTTTTCATCGTCGAGCGTTGAAATGGAAAATATTTATATTCTGTTTTTAATTTAATTGACACTCCTGTTGATTATGTTTTCCTTTAAATCACACGCTTAAGTCGTCTATCCCCTGAAACTGTGGGAAATTACCTTGGTAGTAAAAACAAGGGGAGAAGAGAAGTTTCTGAGTCCTGTACTTGCAGTCGTATGAAAGGGCCACTGAATGTTGCATGAAACATTCACCGATTCGCGTGTCCGGCTGTTCGTTTATTTATCATTTGACGAATATTTACCGAACACCTTCTGTATGCCCTTCTTCTAAGAGCTGGGGCTGTAGAGGTGAACGGTATTGTTAGGGTCCTCTGTCTCAGAGACTTTTACAGTCTAGTATACAACATGGACATGAAACAAATAATAATTAGAAGTGACCTAAGGGTTATAAAAAAGGAAGTTAAAACTAATTATCCCGAGGCAATTTTATTTAGGCTGAGCTAGTCTGTTAATAAGTGCCATTTACTGAAAGTCCTCTACTTGCTGTTGAGTTTCTCCTGTAATTGGGTAGCAGGAGAATGTGGTAATTAGAATGTGCACACAAGAAAGAAAGGATTTTATAGAACTGGGGAAGTCTTGGAAAATGTAGACATTATATTATTTTACCAGGAGATACTTTAGTCCATTTCTGTTGGGTAAGTATGGATTATGCTTTAAAAAACCTGCAGAAGGACTTCCACACCGCGTGGGTAAACTCTACCTCCTTATTGCTCGTTCTTATAGCTCTTGCTACGTAGTCTCTAGTCTCGTGACACCATCCCTTGACACGCTGTAACCAAAGGCTGTAACTCGAGAAAGTCAAAGTATCCAGATGATCCAGTCAAACAAGTATGGCGCTGCGAGGAAGCAAGCAATGTTTGCTTTGACTGAATGTCTCACCTCTTGGGTCAAGGCCAAGTCTTATTAAGACTCGGCTTCCTGAAATTTCCACTTTTCTTCCTTTTTTACTCTTAAGTATATTGTATGCACCAAAAAATCCATAAAAACATATACGTTTCAAATAATAATATTAAAATTAGCACCTGTGCAAACAGGATGCAGGTTAGGAAAACATTGAGAGTAGGGGCGCCTGGGTGGCTCAGTCGGTTAAGCGTCCGACTTCGGCTCAGGTCATGATCTCATGGTTCATGGGTTTGAGCCCCGTGTCGGGCTCTGTGCTGACACCTCGGAACCTGGAGCCTGCTTTGGATTCTGTGTCTTCCTCTCTCTCTGCCCTTCCCCTGCTCGTGCTCTCTCTCTCTCTCTCTCAAAAATAAATAAACATTAAGAATATTAAAAAAAAAGAAAGAAAACATTGACAGGAGTTTAATAGCTCCCTCTGTGACCCTCCCAGATGGACTTCCTCACAAATAATTTGTGCTCTGACCTTTTTGATAATCATTCCTTTGCTTCGCTTTAAAAAAAAATGCTTTCACCATCTATACATCCTTTGTATATATTATTCACACTCCTGCTTCCAAAAATTATATAAATGGATCGCACCAAATTTGGGTTTTTATTCCTTGTTTATTATTATGTTTATTTAATGTTATGTTTGTGATTTATCCATGTCTTATGTATATAGCTGTCATATGGTCTTTTAAGAAAAGTGATGAATATACCAAAATTTATTCATCCATTCTACTGTCGACATACATTCGGGGATATTTATGGTTTCTGGCAATCACCAACAATGATGTTTTGAACATTCTTGCAAGGAATGGAATTGATGGCTGCCCGGAATGAATACGTAGAAATTTACTAAATAATTCCAAGTTGTTTTCCAAAATTGATGAAGCAATTCATGCTCTCACCAGCAGTAGATGAGAGATCCTATCTTCCCCAGACTTGTCAGATAATTACATTTTTGTCAGTCGGGGCCAGCGAAGGGGCATAACAACACAGCATATATTGGTGGACTTAACTCCATTTTCTGACTATAATGATGTTAAACCTTTCTTCCTATATTTACTTGTTATTAAAGTTTCCTTCTTCGTGAAATATTGACTTAATTCTCATGCTTGGTTTTCTTAGTTCCTTGTATATTTTGGGCAGTGGTCTCTTTTTTTGGATATAGTTTTCGAAAAATCTTCTACCCTGGAGGCTATATTTTCAATCTTTTAATATATCTCTTGATTAAAAGAAATTCTTAAATGACTAGTAGTTAAGTTTATAATTTTTTCTACATAGTTTATGTTTCCTACATCTTGTTTAAGAAATACTTTCCCTACTGTGAGTTATGAAAATATTTTCCTGTATCCTCTTCTTAAATCTTCATACTTTTGTTTTTCATGATCCTCTTGATTTCATTTGGATTGATGTCTTATTTAGAGTGAGGTTTCGAGGTAGATATACCCAACCTTCCCAGCACTATTCGTTAAAAGTCTATCCTTGATGGCTTGCTATAATATGTGTCACAGAACAAGGGTCCATGCGTGCATAGTCTATTTCTGGGTGATCCTTTATGATCCATTGTTCTGTTTGTACATTGGTGTGCCAGATACACAATTTTTTTTAATGTTTATGTAGTTTTTGAGAGTGAGAGAGAGAGAGAGAGAGCAGAGCTGGAGAGGGGCTGAGAGAGGGGGAGACACAGAATCTGAAGCAGGCTCCAGGCTCTGAGCCGTCAGCGCAGAGTCTGACACAGGGCTCCAACTCACAAACCTTGAGGTCATGACCTGAGCCGAAGTCAGTTGTTTAACTAACTGAGCCATTCGGGTGCCATAGCTTAAAATATCTTGTTAGCTAGTAGGATAAGGGCTCACAGTTTATTCTTCTTCACACTGTCTTGGGTATTCTCAGCCCTTTATATTTTTGTGTCAATTTCAAATTAGCTTGACAAATTACTCAAATGGTACAGTTGGTATTCTAATTGAGATCGCTATGTGTTTGGGGGAGAATTAACATCTCTACAATATTAATTTCAAACTCACGAATTCAATCCAATCCTTGAGTAGCTTGATAAGATTTACATTATCTAGTCCATGAATATTTGATAGAATTCTTTCATTGAAGCTGTATGGTCCACGAGTTTGCTTTATAGAGAAAGAAAAAAAATTTTTTTTTGATGAGTGATTTCATTTACTAGTTTTCAAAGGAGGAGGTTTTCTATTTGCCATTTGGTTTGCTTTTGTAAGTCACTCATCTGTTCATTTTGTCTAACTTTTCAAATCCCTCTAAGGCTGTTCACAATATTATATATTGTCTCTGCATTATCTGCACATCTTTTGTTTCTTAATATAGATTGTGCTTACTCTATTAAATCAGTTTAACTAAGGGCTCATCAGTTTTGTTACCTTTTTGAATAACTAGCTCTTGGTTAGTATTAGCTACCACAGTCTCATTAGTATCTGTGTTTTCTATTTAGTTCATTTTAACCTTATTTTAAAATGTTCTTTCTTCTGTTCTGGGCAGGGTTATATTGTTGTTGTGTTTCACACCCTTAGATAGCTTTTCTACTGGGTAATTTTCCATCTTTGTTCTTCTAACATGTAACTTAAGTTTATAATTTTTTCTAGGAGCAGCTTTGCTTTTCTCTTACAAGTTTTCTGCGTGGTATTTTTTATTATAGTACAAAGTATGTTTACAGTGCTAGCATGATTTCCTATTTTACTACATATATTGTAATCCATGTCTTCTGTGGTAGACCAGATGACTGTGGGTTTGTCTGCCACTCCTAATTCTTTATTTTTTCTTTATGTATTTTCAGGCTATACCTTGAGGTACACACAAAGTTTTAATTTTGTATCTACTCATTGAATTAAAACATTTATGTTTCAGATTAAACTTTATCTACACTATGCTCTTGGACTTCAAGTCTATTTTCATAAATACAGTTATCTCAACTTTGGTTGGAATTTACATGATAATATTTTCTACATTTATATTTTCAATCTGACCAGTTAAGCAGGAAGTCTTTTTCCCTCAATCAATGAACTTCAATCACTAAGCAAATTCCGAACAGGATGAGAAGGCTGAGAATTGACTTCAAGTTCTTTTAAACTTTTTATAATGAATTCTTAAAAAATGATGTAACTGATACCGGTGTACTACCAGGCGGGTACCTAGCTCTACCAAATCTTAACATTTTAGTTGTATGTGCTTAATTTTATTTTGTTTAATTGCAAACCTTTCATCAAAACAAGATATATATTCATCAAAATGTGAAATCAGGGGTTCCTGGATGGCTCAGTCGGTTAAGTGACCTACTCTTGATTTTGGCTCAGGTCATGATCTCGCAGTTCATGAGATCGAGCCCCGTATTGGGCACTGGCTGACAGCACAGAGCCTCCTAGGGATCCTAGCCTCTCTCTGCCCCTTCACCGCTCATGCTCTCTTTCTCTCTCACAAAATGAGTAAGTAAACATTTTTTAAAAATGTGAAATCATTAGTGTGCAGCTAGATGAAATTTCAGAAAGTGAGCACAACCCACGTCAAGATGGAGAAGTACCAACGGTGCAGAAACTTGGTGTCTTCGTGGTACCTCTTGGTAACTGCTTCTCGAAACGGACAATTATCCTGATTTTTAACACTGTAAAATGTTCTCCTATTTCTGTGTTTTATGAATGAAATCATACCACTGCATATACTCTGCATCTACCTTATATGACATCCATGCATGGCACCTATATATCCATTCATGTCCGTATTGTTGCATGTAGATTGGCTTCCTTATTTTTAGTGCTGTTTTATATTTTATTAACTTATCCATCTGACTGTTAGTGGGCATTTGGATTGTTTTCATTCTGTTGCTATAATAAGCAATGCTATTTTATCATTCTTGTACGTGTCTCTGATTCTCAGAGAACCCACCTGGCATAGTTTGATAACACCATAACCACAAGGAAGCCATGCTATGTATGTCCTCCAGTATATGCAATACCATCCAAAGTCATGGAACATTAGAAATGAAATGGTCACGGTTGGAAGAGCTGACAGTCTCCGAGGTCCAAATTCATACAGCCATGTAGAGACAGAACAGGGATCGGCAGATATTCAATACATAAAAACTATCTGTGTAACACTTGACAGGCCTGAATAAAAATCAGGAAAAAACTGGTCAAACTAATTAACAGAATCATGTAGATATAGCTATTGAAACATTATTTATTCAAAGGCAAGCAAACAAATGAAGCAACAGCAATTCGGCCAAGGAATTGAGCATATAGATAATGTCAATAGAGAAAGGATTTGAACCTGGGATTGTTTCTTCAAATGTCCACTTGTGGGAAAAAAGAGTAAATCTTCTAATTAAATATCAAGGCAAGTTGGCTGTAGAATTAAAAGAAGAAATTCAAAGGGACAAAATTTACCTCTTGAGTGCCAAAGAGATTATAATAATGATGTCAGCTAAACAGACTGAGGAAACCACTCAAATAGATCAAAGCCACATGTTACAAGATGTAAGACATTATCCAACAGCCTAAACACGCTCCCCCTCCCAGCCCCAGTGGGGCGTCAATGCTCCAAGCCCAAAAAGTACATAAGGCTTTGGGCTGGTTCCCTGAAATACAGAGGGATGCATTTTGCATGTGTGACCCAACAAACCACTGCCTGGGTGGTCTCTGTCGTTCAGAGGATACAGCGGCCAAATCCACTGTGAGAGGGTTTGGTCAGCCTGTATTCTCACCTCCCCTTGGGTCAATCCATTTTCATATGGCAGTCATGTTGCTGTCTTGCCTAAAAACCTTCAATAACTCCACAGGTTTTGTAAAAATCAGATTTGCCCTCCTACCATGCCCTGCTAGACCCTGTATTATCTGATGACCCCTGCCTGCATTACAGGCCACTCGCACACTCATCCACAAAGTCAGGCCCTACTGGACAGTCACCCCCCCCCCACCCGCCAGAGAGCTTAGCACAGGCTACCCACTGTAGCTGGAGGGCTCCTCTTCCTCCCTCTTCAGTAACTGGCTCCTTTTCCTCATTCAGGCCTCAAGTCAAATGCCTCATCCTCAGAGAAGACTTTTTTGATGGTCAAAGCCGAGCCCCTTTGCTGGGACCCATACACTCACCAGCATCCTTATCCTCTCTCCCGCTGCGTCCTTTCCCTTCCTGGTACACGTGACAATTTGTTCCTGTTAAAATCTGCTCACGGTCTCTTCCCCCCAGTAGCCTACAAACCATTCATCTTATTCATCACAGTATTCCTCGTGCCTAGTGTAGCGCTTAGCAGAATGTGGTCGCCTAACTATTATTTGTCGAGTGTGTACAGAGAAAGTAACACTGGTAATACATGGTACTGAAGACTAAGTCGATGCTGTTCCAAGCACGTCACATGTATAGCCGCATTGAGTCTAGGGTGTAGGTCCTATCTTTCATGGCTGATGAAACCAAGGTACAGAGAGGTTAAGGGGTCTACAGAAGATAGGGCAGAGCCACCGTGGAAGTGAAACAGTGTGAGGTAGCAGAGAGCACAGATCTCTCTTAATATGTCCCTGCCTTACCTCAGTTAAATAACAGGCTCCTCAGGAAATCACTGAACATACTAGGGATTTAGGACATCAGAAAGTTGTTTGGAGTCAGAAGCGTCTTAAATCCGTTGCTCCCTCTGCCTATAGCCCTGTGTTCCGTGGTTAGAGAGCCCACTTCTGATTAACCTGGAAAAGGCTTCACTTCGTGCGAGTTCTTTGCAGGGTCTAGTTGGTGTGTGTACACGTGCGTGGGTATTTGTGGATGCGTGCGTGTTCAGGGGGCAGTGACTGTTTACCAGGAACATGGCCCAGTCAGCTTAAGGGCTTATGAGGGAAACAGACAGGATTGGGTAAAAGGAATAAGAAACAAGTGCATCGCAGAATACGGCTACGAGAGAGGAAACTAACGTTGCAGCACTTAAAGGGTTTTGTTAAGGAGATTTAAAACAATAAGTAAACGTATAAAAATTTTATTATCTTCTTGGGATTTGTGCTTTATAGTATTAAGTCACACAGTCCTCACATTGTAGTATTTATATTCTTACTGGTAGGGAAACTAAGGCACAGTTAAGTAACTTTCCTACAGTCTTCCAGCCAGTAAGTGACGGAACCCGGTGAGAACTCAGACAGCCTGGCCCACGGCCTGTCCTCCTCACCATTATCATTATTGCCATCAATTCTGTGAGGAAACATTCTTGATGCAGCAAAGAAGGGTCCCCGCTCTTGGGGAGGGGTCCTGGGGGCCCGGGATGAAGACATCTGAAGCATGAATCGACAGCCTCCACACCACCTTGGCATCCATCGCAAGACCTCTTGTCTTTTGTGTTCCTTCCCATATCTTCCCCCTAAGAGGAGTTTACTGAGAAATGAAAAAGATGTTGTGAGTAGGGCCCGAAGCAGCTTCGCCAATTCCAGAAAATCTGTAAGGCTAAACCATCCTGAATCCCAATAACTTTGATGCATTTATTCTTGCTCAATCCTACTAATACACTTGAAATGATTTCCCAATCACCTTGTCCCTGCCTCTATAAAAGAACAGATCTACTAAAAATAGTTTAGATTTTTCAGTTCTTTCCACCCCCACCCCACAGTCAAATACTGTGTCAATAAGTTACTTGGATTAGCTTATCTTCTGTAGACGTATCCTTCAATGAGGCACGGCGGGACTCACTTGAAATGCAATGGGTTCATCTTTTTACAACTTGGTTTTAGTGTTAGTTTCTTTCCTCCCTTCTTGGTAAATAAATTTTATTTTTGAATATATGTGGATCATTGGCAGGTTTCCCAAAGTCAACGTTAATCGAAGAGATAGGTGCAGGGAAGTGTCACTGAGTCTTTGACCCTTTTCATCACAGGCCACGCCCACCTCTTGTAAGTGACCAGTTTTACTGTCTTCTGGTTTTTCTTTCACATGGTTCTTTTTGTGAAAATAAGCAGACGCATGCATTTTTTAAATTTTATTTTACTCTTGCCTCTTTTTCTCACTAAAGCATAGCCCACTGTATGTGATATTTTGGGTTTTGTGCTTTCTTCACTTAAAAATCTCTGCTAGCGTCACCCTGCAGCAACGTCAGGGGGTCTCGCTCACTGTGTGACAGCTGCGGATCCATTGCGTGTACACACCAGAGTGTATTCAGCCCATTTCTTAGCCTGGACATTTGCATTCTTTCCAAAGTTTTACCGTTACAGATTAAGCTGCCGTGAATAACACGGTGCAAATGCGTTTTCATATGACTGTAAGTTATCTTTGGGTGAGATTCCTGGTGAAATCCTGCCAAATTCCCCTCCGCCAGGATCCTATCACTGCGTATTCCCATCAGCGGTGCGCGAGACGGCCCGTTTCATATGATGAAGGGCCATTTCTGTATCCGGTTTTCTGAAGTGTCACTTTGAGTCTTTGCCCATTTTTTCCCTAAGATTTCTAACCTTTTCTTCCTCGATTGAAAAATCATTTGTATATCAGCCTTTTCTCCAAGACATACGTTGCAAATGTTTTCTCTCATTTTGTCATTTCTTTTTTCACCTTGTTAATTTCTTTGCTACCCGAAGTTCTTTTTAAAAAATTGTGTGTGGACAAATGTATCAACTCGTTCATGTTTTCTCTTGGTGAATACAGAATAGAGAGGAATTCACTGTGGGTTTTTTTTTTCCTAGTCTTTACGTATCTTTACAGTTTACGTTTACATCTCTGATCCATTTGGACTTCATGTTGGTGGGTAATATGTGTGTAATTTTATCTTTGTCATTACTTATTAAAAAGACTGTTTGCTCCAGTGATTGAAACACTATCTTTATAATATACCAGATTTCACTATGTAGTTGGGTCCATTTCTCAATTTCAATCCTGTTCTATTGTCTGTCTACTAATATCTGGCTGGAATAGATTCCTCTTTCCCTTTGCATGTTTTCTTAGATATTCTTGTGTGTTAATTTTTCCATATGGACCCTGATACCTTTATCTATTTCCATGACAAAATCTCATAGGCATTTTATTGGATCACGTTAAGTTTATAAACTAACTTAGTAAGAACTAATATCCTAACAATGCCAAGCTTTACTAACAGACAAGGATGTCTTTATTCTTAGCTACTTTGTGTCCTTCAGGAAAGAATTAGAGCTTTTTCATATACGGATTTCAAATATTTCCCATTAAGTTTATTCTAATATTTTGATTTTTTTCATTGCTATTGACATGGAGCCTTCCTTATCTGTTGGTTATGTGTACGCATGAATACCATTGATCTTTGCATGTCAATTTTATATTCTGCTGCTTTGTTGAATGATTTTATTGTCGAGTTAATCCAATCATTGATTCTCTAGGGCGTTTCATGTATATTATCTTGTTAGCTATAATAGAGGAAGTTTTATTTCTTCTTTTCTTATTCTTTTGTTCCTAGTTGTTTTAGCTTGTTTAATTGCATTGGGTAATAACTCTAGAGTAATGTTAAATTGTAGTAGACATCGTGGGCACTGTTGCCTATTTCTTACTTTGCGGGAATAGCTCTAGAGTTATTTACTAAATAACTCTTCTTCCCTTTTTCATATTAAATTATGTCTTACTCGCATCATATTTAATTTATGATGACTAATAATATAATATGTGGGTGTCCATCTACTCAGCATTTCAAAACAATTTGTTCTTTTTCCCTGTTACATTTTCCAAATCAGTTGCTAAGTTTTACTACGTGTGCTCTTGCTTCTATTGCTTGAAATTTTATTACGCATTCTTATTTTTAAAAAAATCTAAATCTAATGAAACATTTCTTTCTTCCGACAATATAAGTGCCTTCGGACACTTTAACTCCAGACACGCCTTCTTGATATTCAAGTAATTCAAGTCCAAGTCTTTAGTTCAGGCAATGAAAAAAAAAATCAACCCCTAGATTAAATCTTACTGTTCCATCGTTTCATATAGGTATTGTCTCTTTATATTTCCACACATTTGCTAGTCCTTTGCTCACTATTTCTTCTGGGACCACTATTTTTTATTAGTTATAGTCTGTACACATTCATTTAATTGATATTTTCTAAGAGCGCATTACATAAAACTATCTCATTCTTAGGAGACCATTTTGCTCAGTATATAATTGTAACAGACAGTAATTTTCTCTCAACAAAATGGATTATTTGGCTTCTATTATTGCTCATAATATGTCACTACTGGGCAACCTGCCATTTGGGGGGAGGGGAGGAAGATGTGTGTTTCTTTTTGTCTTCAGGGTCCGTCCTGTAGTCTCCCCACAGTGTGACTGCCCCCTTCGCTTTATTTTTTCTGGCTTGTCACACTGCGTTCATTCATCCTTCTCATTCATGTGTGACCAGGTTTGGACAATTCTGTCATCATCTCCTTGAGTCTTTATGTGCTCTGCTTTGGACTAGACATACGCGAGACCGTCTCACTTTCTCCTCCACACTTCTTATTTCTTTTTCATATATTCTCTCTCGTTCTATCTCTTTGCTTCATTCGGAGTAATTTCCTCAGCTTTGTTTCATGGCTTATCAACTCTCTTTTCAGCTATATCTAATATTCTCTTTATCTCATCCGTGAGTTTTAAATTTTCATGAAAATATTTTTCTTTTCGTGGAAGGGTTCTTCCATGAATGTTCTTGTTACAATCTACAGGGTTGTTTTTGATAGCTATTTTGTTCCTCACTCATTTTTCTAAATTTCATATTTTATGTCATTTAGCGTTTTATGCATAATTTTTCTTTACCTGGGAATCCCACTAGGTGAGGGACTTGGGGATCTAAATCTGTCGTGTTTTTGCCATCATTCATAGTACATCGTTCCCCAGCTGTGTGTGTGTGTGTGTGTGTGTGTGTGTGTGTGTGTGTGTGTTCTTGTTTTAACAAATTTTACCTGTATGAATACTAGGAGCCTAAACTGAGGTTAATTCCAGAAACTATGAGTCTGCACTTACCGACCACTTAGTTCCTTTTGAGGGTCTCTATAAATGAAGAGGAGGCCATACGTTCATTTTCTGTTGGACCTCAGCATTAGATTTCAGATCCTAGGCACCCAGCATGAATTTCCTTAAGAATGATTTTTAGAGTGAGGTTTAAAAATTTCCCTTGCATTTTTTTTGTGAGTTCAGGCCGTGTCTTAGAAGGTTAGCTTGTTAATTTATCTAGCTTCCGGTTAAATTACGGCGGAAGGACTTCGAGTTTACCATACTGCGTATTGCATATCATTTTTTTAATTTAAATTTGGAAATGTTTCAAATTTGCAGCAAATGAAGGAAAATAAGTAAAGCATGTTGTCTGTATTCTGGTCTATACTAACAAGCAATGACATTTAGAGTTATTTGCATTGGACTTTTAATTTTGAGAAAAAAATGGATAGATGCAGTTAAAGCTCATTTCCTATGTCATATCCCATTTTGGATTTCCATGGGCACGTGAAGGGGTTCAGAATTGAACTCGACACCTTTTCTATAAACTACTCCCCTCTTGTGTTCCTTGACTCAGTTCCTGACAGTGGAAGCCAAGGACATTTTCTCCAATTATTCATACCCCAAAGCCCACCTTCGTCATCTTGGTTCAGGCTCCCAGCCTCTTTTAATGTTATTATTATTTCCCTCTCCTACCTGAGCTTCCTACACCTAGTCTAACCTTCAGTCCTACCCACTGCAGAGTGACTTTTTCCCCCTATAACATCTCACACGTGTTACTCCTAAGTATAAACACTTCAGTGACAATCCATCACTTTCAGTCACAGACACAAAATCTTAAGGAAGGCGTGGAGACTCTTCTGCTCTGAAATCCTTTTAACATCCCCCCAGTCCCAACTCTCTAACTCTCTGTCGTGGTGAAGCCCTTCTTCTTCCCCTACATTTAATTCTCACTCTTGTCTCTGATTATCCATATTGTTTCCTTTGCATGTAATGCCCCTTTAATTTCTCCAGAGTTGTGACTCCATTAATCCTCAGTTTAGATTTCACCATATCAAGACTTCTCTGACCAGTCACACCTGGCCAAACCATTTGTCTATGTATTCCGTTATCGTCCTTTGTATATATTTATTGTATATGCATATTATATAATATATATACATATATATATATATAATCCATTATGGACTCTAAAGACCATTTCTTATTCATCTTTCAATTCCCAGCACCTGATAAAGGGATCAACTTGAGCATATCAATACATTGATGGTATCTTGGCTATATTTCATATACCCTGAGAATAGTAGCTATACTTTGAATACCATGCATGGTTTTTGATATAACTTGAGTTGAAAAGTAGCTCAAATGATAGCCGTTAAGGTAATGGTTGTCCAACATGGCCTAACCCAGAAGTCGCCCAAGCCCACTAAATTGTCCAAAGTAAGTCATAGGAACAATTATGTTTACCAGTTTTGTTGAGTCATAACTGATGTGTAATGAACTGCGTATGTTCGAAATTACATAGTGTAATAAGGTTTCACATGGCTACACTCGTGAAACCATCCATAATCTAGGTAATGAACAGATCAGTCACCCTCATCGAGTTTTTCAATTTGGGTTTATTTCAAATGGAGCTCTTATGAACATTTGTGTATAAGTCTTATATGAATATATATATGCTTTCATTTAACTTAGATGAATATCTAGGAGTGGAATATTTGTATTCCATTACAAGGTATATTTAAAGTTTTAAGACGCAAACTGTTTCACAAGGTAGTCGTATCAATTTATCTTCCAAGAAGCCAATTTTATACCATCTAACCCGTGAGAAGCAACAACTCACTGTGCATTTCTCCAATGGCTATTAACGTTGAGCATCTTGTCATGTGTTTATTTTTCCAGCTGTATATTTTCTCCGGGGAAGTGTTGGTTTGAATTGTTTGCTCTTATTTGGTCGGTTGCTTTCTTACTATAAGTTCTTGAGAGTTCTTTACAATTTGGGGTACAAGTTCTTTATCGCATATGTAATTTGGAAGTATTTTCTCTGAGTCCCCGGTTTGTCTTTTTTTCCCCAAATTTTTATTTAAATCCCAGCTGGTTAGCATACAGTGCAATATCAGTTTCAGGTGGAGAACTTAGTGATTCATCACTTACATGCAACAAGTGCTCGTCACAGCAAATTCCCTCCTTCATCCTTGTCACCATCTAACCCATCTCTCCAACCCTCCCCAAGAGAGGTTTGCCTCTCTCTTTTCTCCCCCCATGTTCATTTGTTTTGTTTCTTAAATTCCACATATGTGTGAAATAATATGCTATTTGTCTTTCTCTGACTTATTTTTCTTAGCATAATACTTTCTAGCTCCATCCATGTTGTTTCAAATGGCAAGATTTCATTTTTTTCATGGCTGACTAATATTCCATTGTATATATACCATTTATTCTTTATCCATTCATCAGTTGATGGACATTTGGGCTCTTTCCATAATTTGGCTATTGTTGAAAGTGCTTCTATAAACATTGGGATACATGTGTCCCTTCGAATCAGTATTTTTGTACCCTTTGGGCAAATATTTAGTAGTGTAAATGCTATATCATAGGGTAGTTATATTTCTAACTTTTTGAGCAACCTCCATACAGTTTTCCAGAATGGATGCACCAGGTTGCATTCTCACCAACAGTGTAAAAGGGTTCCCCTTTCTCCACACCCTTGCCAACACCTTTATCGTTTATTTCCTTTATTGTTAGTTTTAGCCATTCTGACAGGTGGGGGGTGGCATCTTATCATAGTTTTGTATTTCCCTGAGGATGAGTGATATTGAACATCTTTTCATGTGTCTGTTAGCCATCTGGATGTCTTTGGAATATTCATGTCTTCTGCCCACTTTTTAACTGGATTATTTGTTTTTTGGGTGTTCAGTTTAATAAGTTCTTTATATATTTTGGATTCTAACCCTTTATCTGATATGTCATTTGAAAATATCTTCTCCCATCCCATAGGTTGCCTTTTAGTTTTGTTGGTTGTTTCCATCACTGTGTAGAAGCTTTTAGTTTTGATGAAGTCTCAATAGTTTATTTTTGCTTTTATTTCCCTTCCTCAGGAGACATATCTAGTAAGACGATGTTATGGCTGATATCAGAGAGGCCATGCCTGTGTTCTCTTCTAGGATTTGGATGGTTTCCTGTCTCACATTTAGGCCTTTCAACCATTTTTAATTTACTTCTGTGCATGGTGTAAGAAAGTGGTCCAGTTTCATTCTTTTGAATGTTGCTGTCCAGTTTTCTCAACACCATTGTTGTAGACACTGGTTATTTTCCATTGGATATTCTTTCCCCCTTTGTTGAAGATTAGTTTGCCATGTGGTGGGGATTCCTTTCTGGGTTTTCTTTTCAGTTCTATTGATCTATGTTTTTGTGCCAGTTTTTATGTTTTTGTACCAGTACAATACTGTCTTGATGACTACAGTTTTGTAATATAACTTTAAGTCTGAAACTCTGATGCCTCCAGATTTGCTTTTTCTTTTTCAAGATGACTTTGGCTATTTGGATCTTTTGTGGTTCCATACATATTTTAGTCAGTTTGACTTTTTCCTTGCTGAGTTGAATGCCTCTTCTTTTTGTTGTCTGATTGTGGAGGCTAGTGTTTCAAGTATTATGTTAAGTACTGGTGGTGAGAGTGGACATCCCTGGCTCCTTCCAGATGATAGAGGAATGTCTCACTTATTCCCCATTGAGGATGATATTGGCTGTGTGTTTTCCATATATGCCCTTGATTATTTTGAGATATGCTCTTTCTAAACCTACTTTATTGAAGGTTTTTATCATGAATGGCTTTTGTAGTTTATCAGATGCCTTTTTCTGCATCTATTGAAAGGTGTGACTTATCTCTTAACAGAATCTTTTAAAGAGCAAATGTCCTCGGTTTTATCTTTTTTTTTTTTCTTTTTTGGAATCTGCCTTCAGGGATATATTTACAAAATTTTTTCTTCATCCAAAGCCGCAAAGATTTATTTCTATATTTTCTTCCAGAAGTTTTATACCTTTAAGTTTTTTACATTTAAATTTACTATCTTTCGAGGTTCACTTTTTGTAGACGGTGCATGGTATGGACTGAATTTCCTGTGTATGCATAGGGATATCCAAGTTTTTCATCACTATTTGTTGAAAAGACTACCCTTTCTCCACAGGACTGTCTTGGGCAACTTTGTCAAAAATTGATCGACAGTCAATATGTGGGTCTATTTCTGGACTCTATTTATCGTATTGACCTATTTCGTTGCCATTGCCATACTGTCTTGATTTCTGTAGTTCTTTTTTTTTTAATTTTTTTATTTTTGAGAGACATAGAGACAGAGCGTGAGCAAGGGAAGGGCAGAGAGAGAGGGAGACACAGAATCTGAAGCAGGCTCCAGGCTCTGAGCCGTCAGCACAGAGCCCGACACGGGGCTCAAACTCACAGACCGCGAGGTCATGACCTGAGCCGAAGTCAGCCGCCTAACTGACTGAGCCACCCGGGCGCCCCTGTAGTTCTGTAACAGATGATGAAATTAGGTAATATTAGTCCTCTAACTTTGTTTTTCTTTTTCCAAGCTGTTTTATCTATTCCAGGTCTTTTGTGTTTTCATATGCATTTGAAAAGTAGCTTGTTAATTTCTACAATAGTCCGGTGTATGCTACTAAACAGTATAGTTTCATCCCTTTACTGCCAGCCTTTTAACCTCAACCGTTTTAATTTTCCTTTAAGCATTTGATTATCTTTTGAAGAGATCTAGATAATAAGAAAAAAACCTTTATATTTACCCAAGTCATTACCATTTTTGGTGTTCTTAATTTCTTTGTGTTGGTCCAGGTTTTCCCCTGGTATCATTTTCCTTCTACCAGATGGACTGTCTTTAACATTTCTTGTAGTGCTGGTCAGTTGACGGTTGATTCTTTCAGCTTTTCTATCCTTGAAAAAGTCTATACTTCACCTTCAATTTTTCAAATATACTTTTGTTGCACAATGTGTTCTAGCTTAATAGGTTTTTTTCCTTTTAACACTAAAAATGTTGCTTTGCTCTCTCTCTTTTATTTTTAGTTTATTTCTTTAGAGAGAGAGAGAGAGCACATACATGAGAGAGAGAATGGGGAAGGGACAGAGAGAGAGGGAGAGAGAGAATCCCAAGCAGGTTCCATGCTGTCAGTGTGGAGCCTGACATGGGGCTCAAAATCAAGAGTCAGACGCTTAACTGACTGAGCCACCTGGGTACCCTGCTCTGCTCACCTTTGGCTTGTGTATTTCTGACAAAAATCTGCTGTCATTCTTTTACTTGCACTTCTCTTCATAACATATCTCTTTCTCTGGCTGCTTTTGATTATTCATTTTCTCACTGTAAGTAATTTAATTTTTATTTTCCTAGTGTACTTTTCTTCATATTTCCTATGCTTAGGATTCGTTGAGCTTTTTGGATTTGTGGTTTACAATTTTCATCAAATTTGGAAAAGTTTCATCTGTTATGCTTTAAAGGTCTCTCTCCACCATCTCCTTTATAGGAGATGTATGTTTGGCTGCTTAAAACTATAATCAGTTAATTAATTAATAGTTTTGCATCAGATTATTGATGCTATGTTCACTTTTGTCAGTAGTTTCTTCTCTGTGTATTTCATTTTGCAAAGTTATTATTCGCATGTCTTCAGGTTCACTTATCTTTTTTCTGTAATGAATAATCTGCTGCTATTCCATCCAGTGTGTCTTTCTTCTCAGACATTATGGTTTTCTCTATAAGTTCTACTTGGGCCTTTTGTGTGTCTTCCATGACTCTACTTAGCCTGTTAAATCTTTTTCTAGCTTCCTGAATATATTGAATACATGGAATTGATTAGAACAACTATTTCAATGTTCCTGTCTTCTAATTGGGTCACCTGAGTCATTTTCATACAAGCCATTTTTACATATGTTATAACTTTCCTTTAAGGATTTGATTATCTTTTGAAGAGATTTAAATGGCAAGAAAAAAACATTCATATTTATTGAATTTTCTGTTCATCATTGGTGGTATTTTCTTGCTTCTTTACAAACCTGGTAATTTTTTTTTTTTTTTGGATGTGAAAGATTTGGTTTTCCTTTTGTCATGTTTGGGGTATTTTTATTTTCTTATAAATATTCTAGAATTTTGTTCTGAGGGATGCTTGAGTCACCTGAAAACAGTTTGATCCTTCTGGGTTTTGCTTTTAAGCTTCGTTAGGTTGGATCGAAGCTGAATCTCAGCCTAAAGTTAATTTTTCCCACTACTGAGGTGAGATTATTCTTAGACTCTAGCCAATTCCCCCCAAAGTATGAGGTTTTCCATTGTGGTTCTTGTGGATGGATAATATTTTCAGCCCCTTGTGAATTCTGGGCATTGTTTGTTCTAATCATTTAGGATGGTTCTTTCCTCAGTCGTGAGTAATTAATTGACATTCTTGTGATAATTAGTGTTTAGATGAATACTCTGGAGACAGTCTCTGAAGGTCGCTGTGGTTCTTTCTCCCCAGAGCTCTCTCTTGCCCTTTATTCTGCATCATGAGCTATTGTTCCCTTAGCACCCCTGAAATTCTAGCTCCGGCCCTTTAATCAGGAAGACTTCAGGGCTCTGCCTGGGTTTCCCCTTGCCTACGTCATTTCCTGAAACTTTCTTGAGACAGTAACTGAGGGTAGCCTAGAGTTCATCTCATTGGTTTTCCATTTCAGTTTTCACTGTCCATTGTCTGACATCCAGCATTTTGAATGACATTGTTTCATGTATTATTTTCCATGTTTTACTGTTTCAGGTAAAAGGATAAATCCATCCTTCATTAATCCATTGTTTCCAGAAGTCCAAGATAAACTTTGTTTTAAAAGTTTCCTAGGTGTTTTTTGCACCTATTTTCAGTCCAACATGGAGGGGGGGGGAAGGAGAGGAGGACAACGTGACTATAAAAGCAAATGGAATGAAGAGATTAATGAATGTTGATATAGACTAAGCTATGAGAAAGAAGAACTTTGTTAGGTTGCTTATTCTCAGCATAAGAGGGCCAGTCCTTCAGAACTGTTTGAGATGGGGGCATCAAAGAGAGTTTTCTTGAACTCTGATCAATGCAATATCATTATAGAAGTTTTTACTTACAACTTTTTTTGTTTGTTTGTTTTATACAGTAATATCATTGACAAGTAGGGACATGATTCCTAAAAAAACAGATATCTCCTCTCTTTAGATAATAAACCAGAGCTTGAGTCTGCTTTTCTAGCTTATGAAGAAAAGAGGGGAAGAGATTTCAGGACAATTCTGAGATATGCCATCCCCACTTGCTGTCTTCCCCATCCTTGGGATTTATAGGCAGTGGGAACTCTCTATGACATATATTTTGTTTGCTTGTAGTCAATGGATAAAAATAAAATATTCAGTATCTGCAACCTGAATCAGAGACAAGTACTTCAGCAACAAAGGGCATAAAATGGTAAAGTCTAACAGCAGGGGTGGGGGGGGAATGAAAGCCACAGAATGAATTGAACAGGTATGAGAACAGAGGACTTCCCGAGACGTGGTCATTGGAGTTTGATTGGGTATTTTGAACAAATGAAAGTGGATGAAATGGATGTGCCTGAGGTCTGGACTCTGGCCTGGTGGGGAGATTGCAGGGCTGGGGACAGAAGGAAGGCAGATGGAAGATGAGGTAGGTGACTTTATACACTGGAGGTTTTCCTCAGCAATACCAGGGCAGTAAAATGATATATCCAATTCATTTTCTCAGCAGTGCGTCTTATCTCCTACTATGTGTAGAACCATTGGAAAGATCACCGTGGGAAACAGAATGATGTACAAAACAGGGTCTCTGCCCCGAGGAAGTTGGAGTAGAGCTGAGAGAATGAGTGCAGTGAGGCAGTTTGGACCCATTCGAAACCAGTATATATCAGTTAATCCAAAAGCTAGAAAGGACTGTGTATGACAGGTCAGGTGCTTTTGGTGAGTTACCTCATTTATTCTTTACAGACACTCTCTGAGGCAGCTATTAACATTCTTCTCATTTACAAAGAAGGAAAGCGAGATGCAGACAGTTTAAAGTAACTTGGTCACCGTAGGTCACCGTAACAAAACACCATGGACCAGGTGACTTATAAACAACAAATATTTATATCGCAGTTTCGGAAGCTGGTAAATCCAAGATCCAGGCAGATTCAGTGTCCGTCCAGACATACTTTCTAGTTCATAGGCGGCCATCTTCTCCCTGTGACCTAACATGGCAGATGGGGAAGGAGAGCTCCCTGGAGTGTCTTTGATGAAGCCACTAATCTCATTCATGAGGGCTTCACCCTCATGACCTAATCCCTTCCCAAAAGCCCCACCTCCCAATACCATTTCATTAAGAAAAATAGATTTTGGAGGCACCTGGGTGGTTCCATTGGTTGAACGTCTGACCAGCTCAAGTCCAGATCTCACATTTCATTAGTTCGAGCCCCAAGTCAGGCTCCCTGCTGTCAGCCTGTCAGTGCAGAGCCCATTTCAGGTCATCTGTCCCCCTCTCTCTGCCCTTCCCCCACTTGCACTACCCCCCGAAGAAGTAAATATTTGTTCATTTTTTTAAAGTTGTTTTTAATGTTTATTTATTTTTGAGGGAGAGAGAGACAGACAGAACATGATAAGGGGAGGGGCAGAGAGAGAGGGAGACACAGAATCCGAAGCAGGTTCCAGGCTCTGTGCCATCAGCACAGAGCCAGATGTTGGACTTGAACTCATGAACCACGAGATCATGACCTGAGCTGAAGTTGAATGCTTAACCGACTGAGCCACCCAGGCACCCCAGTAAATATTTAAAAAGAAGAAGCAGAAGCAGAAGCAGGAGGAGGAAGAGGGGGAGGAGGAGAATAGACCTTGACATATGAATCCAGGGGTGCAGAGGACACAAACATTCAGTCCGCAGCACTTATCTTGTAGCATACAGCTGGTGAGTGGCAGAGCCACTGTTCAAATCTAAACAGAGTTGGACTCAGGATCCTTACCTCTTACTATTTTCACTGCCTATCCAAAGGGTTGTTAGGAATAAGACATTATTCTTCAGGATGAGGACTTCATGCTAAGTTAGTATAAGCATTCTTGTTAGGATCTTAGCCATCTTTCTCCTGTGAGTCCCTCTGGCCAAGAAAATATCTGACTAGAAGGGGAATCTGCGGGCAGCTACATGTAACGAAGCCAGCTCAAAGATTGCCTTGCGGGGAGAACAAAGACTCATATTCCTTGACCCACATCTGCACACCTCCACTAGAAAATAAGTCCCATGGGGAGAGACAGTTTTATGCCTCACTGTACTCCCCTTGTATGTAGAACGGTGTCTGGTACGTAGTAGCTGCACAGTAAATACTTGCTGAATCAAGTGAATAAATGTGGAGAAGCTACCGGGAGACGGAGGATTCAAACCAACCCCGCACGGCAACTTCACTTGTCTTCCAGTGCCTCCGTAACATGCGGCCCGCCCAGAAGCCCAGTCTCTTGAAAAGCTGCACATATAGGGGTCCATGAACTTGCAGGGTCATGATTTTCCTCACACATGAGGCCACTTAGGGACACCCAGTGTGGCTTCATGTTGCCCTGAAGTTGGCCTTACCCCAGGTACTGTGAAGCCAGCCTTGCTGAGTTGTTGGAAGCACTGGAAATAGTGCTCGTAATTCCTGGACCTGAGCCCATCACCGTCTCTGTCCAGTAGATCAGGTTTCCCAGGAGAAAACTAGTAACCCAGCACTCCAGTGCTCCCACACCCTACTTTCCAATCCACATTCTTGAATGAATAACTGGCCTCCTATTTCCCAAAACATGCTCCGTGTAGACAATGTGACAAACCATATTCTTGTTGTCTTTGCTAAAAATGTCCCTTTGTAGGTAACAACCTGATTTTATTTTATTTTTCAAATATCCTGCCCAAGAGGGTACATAAAGTCATGGCAGGGGACTCTAGCTATAACACCCATTCTTTGGCATCATACATAAATAGATATTTAATAAGTGCTTAGTGGTGATGATGTTTTACATTTTGGCATGGACCAAACAGAATGTTACCGTAGAAAGAGCTGAACAGCACCTGACTCGTTCACACCTACAATGGTTCGGCAGCCAAGACAGGAAGGAGTGGTGTGCCTGGAGTCACAAGGTCAACCAGGAAACATTCCTCTTTGCACTTGGCCACTGATGTCCACAGCAATTATAGATGCGATAATTTGACCTCTTTGTATTGGAGACACAAAAGTTCCTTTAGGTAAATACTTTCTTTTACATCAATGCCGCAAAATTGCCCATGATAGAGACTTAGACATGGAGTGCCTGGAAAATTCGCGTGTGAAGAATCAAGTTGTCCATTTAATGGTGGATACGAAAAGTACCGACTTAAACTTACCATTAAAACTTGCCACACAGTGACAGATTTCCTTAAAATTTCACGTTTCCTTTCATCCATCGATTCAGAGAATAAGTCTTTATTAATAAATTGCTCCGTAGTTCACGCTTTGGGAGACATATAAGATGTGGACAGTAGGGTCCTGAGACTTGAGTTTATAACCAACACAGACCAAGGAAATCTGTATGCTGACATTCATAGATGAAGCTACTCCAGGCAATAATTAAAGAGTAAGATTATATTTCTTATAAACCAGCGTTAAATAGTTTATCTTAAATGCAAATAGTCTGATGGCATTAACTGTTGTTCTTCCACAGGTGTGCATAAACTCAACCGAGGTCTCACCCAGTACTCGACTGAACTGCTTGAGGGCATCTGCAGCACGAATCTGATGCAGACCCTTGCACTCAAAGCATCTGCTCTATTCTAGATGTTCAGAAATTCAATGACTCCTGATGAAATGAAATCATAGTTCTTTCCTTCCTCTCTTTCTTTTTCCCTTTTTCCTTTTTTTTTTTTTACATTTTGATGCAAAACCTACTTGCTATGAGGCACAGTGTTTGGTGTTAGAGATTCAAAGACAAATAAGAAATGTTCCCTGTTGTGGATAAGCTCATGGTTGAGTCCAGACAACTGAGATCATAAAAAGGGAGTGGGGTAGATATTTGAATTGAATGTTTCAGGAGTTCAAGGGGAAAAGCTACTTATTTTAGGAAAAGACAGAGGAGTTTTGTGATTTTCTGGGAAAGGGTTCTACAGCTAGAATGATCATGAGTCAGTCCTTGGCTAAGGGGATGGTAGGTAAATGATGTTATAATGACCAAGAGCGTCAGAGTGGCTCATCTTGTAGTGGAGAACAAAAGAGAGAATACCGTATAATTATACATCTATTTATTTTTTAAGATGGCTTTATTGAGATATAAGTCAATATCTCAACACCTTATAATTCACTCAAAGTATACAATTTAATGGGGCTTAATTTATTCACACATGTGTACAAGCATTACCACCATCAATTTTAGAACATTTTCAGCACCTGTGGGCACCTGAGTGGCTCGGTTGAGAGTCCGACTTCAGCTCAGGTCATGATCTCACAGCTATGGGTTCGAGCCCCGCATCTGGCTCTCTGCAGTCAGCACAGAGACTTCTTCAGATCTTCCCTCCCCCTCTCTCTCTGCCCCTCCCCCACTCACACTCTCTCTCAAAAATAAATACAAATAATTAAAAATAAAAGAACATCTTCATCACCTCAACAAACAAACAAATAAACACCCATAATCTTTGGCTATCATCCACTTATCCCCCATCTCCTCTCTCTCCCTGCCCAGAGCAAGCGCGAGTCGGCTTTCTGTCTCTACAGACTTCCCTGCTCTGGATACTTCCTGTCAATTGGCTCATACAATCTGTGGTCTTTTATGACTGCCTTCCTCTACCTAGCATAATGTTTTCAAGGTTCATCATGTCCTAGCTTATAACATTACTTCATCTCTTTATAGGGCCAAATATAACATCCTCTAACATGCATAGATATCACACCTTGTTTATCCATTCATTGTTTGATGGACATTTAAGTTGAAGTCTACTTCTGACCATGACCTCTGGCTGGGAGAAATAAAACCAGCTCTCCTTCACCCTCGCGTTATCAGAAATCCAGGCTCTGGAGCCGCGAGACTTCCAACTCAGGACAGAAGACACATACCGCTTCATGGTTTGATTTCTAAAATACAAAGGAATCATTTCCACCCAAGAATTCCCAAGAAATATTATAAAGCAATTCATTAACAAAGAAGTTGCTTACAACTTTGGTTTCAAGACCGTTTCAAGGTCACTGGATGTGTTAAAATGAGGAAAAAGTGAGGAGGGGAGGTTAATAGCTGGAAGAAAATCTTTTCTGACCACCATATTCATGATGTAGAGGCTAAAATCACTACCGCATCCACTGAGTGCTCCCCAGGGGTCACAAGTGACCCAATTTGGAGAGGCACCACTGCACAGGGGACAGTAAATGAGCTGTTGGTAAAGAGTGGGGAGACTGGTGGAAAGTAGACAGAACGAGGCATCAGGAAACATACTTGCAATTCCTGCTCCAGCGCTTCATATATATGCATTCTTAGGCAGGTCATTGACACACGTATTGGGTTTCCAATCTGTTAAATGGACTCCTGTTATCTAGTTTGTGTGTTTTGCAAGGCTAATACAAATGACAACTCTTTGTGAAGAATAAATTTGAAAACATCAGCAAGTGTGAACAGCTCCAAATTTTATTTAATTATTACTACATTTCCTCCCTGGGCCCAGCAAAGCGAGAAAGACTAACATTTAACAAAGGCAGTGATAACAGTTCAAAAGTTTCCTGGTAATGTTTTTACAATTTATTCCCCAAACCCTTCATTTACTGGAACTTCAAGTAAGCAAATCAAGCAGACTTATGACATATACCGAAGTCTTCTGAAATTTGGAGAGAACTTGCAAGGACATCCGCTCCATCTTCTGTCTCCACACATTAAATCACAAACACGAAGACCTCTAGAAAAGAACAAGCTGTGAGATGCACTGACCCATTTTTTTATGGGTGACCTGTCTTCAGAGGGATAGGAAGCCCTTTAGTTTTGGAAAAAGCCAAAGAAAATGGAAGAAAGAACCTTCTATCTGATCTTAGGAATGGAAGTGTTTATCATCAGGTCTAAAGTAAGAGAATTAAACCAGTTTTGTTTAATTTCAATAGCATCAGAACTTCAAAATCTGAGTTGTCTTGGAAAAGTCACTCAGAATTATATTTTAGGGAAACTAGAGAAGAATCAGAAAACATCCCAGGGAATCTTGACCCAAGTGTGGACCCACTGAACGCTAGAAATGGAAGGCATCGGAGCAAGAACATAGTCTGTGTCCCTAGCGCACTCCCCACATAACCCGCACTGGTTCATAGATGAGCAACTGTGGACAGAGGAAATGACTGGTCCAGGATTACATCAGTAAGTTAGTAGGAAACTTGAAACTAGAAATATGGTCTTCTGATTCTCTGTCAAAAGTCCTTTTAACTAAATTCTCTTTCCCTAATCCTTCTACTGATTAATTCAATGTACATAAAAAAAGAGTCATTTCACATGTTGTATTTCTATTAGAATTCAGCTTTGCAAGTTGATGGATCATATATCCCAGTCTCCAATATTTTCGATGACAAAATTGAGGATTAGAAACATTGAGGAATTCTTCAAAGTCACATAAAGTAACGAGCTAGGAATAGAAAGCATTTCTCTATCTTTTCGATCATTTTTGTTCAATATTCTTCTCACTGCTGGGGAGTTTCTTCTCCTGAGTATTCCAATCCTGTCAATGTTTGAAATATTTCTTCTTGTGTGGCCATGGTCTCTGGTCATCCCAAAGGAAGGTAGCAAACACCAGGATGTCATGTTGGGGTCACTTTTTTCTTACTTCCCCTTGGGAAAGTACAATATGGGCTTTGTCATTACACAACTTCAGACAGTTCCATTAAATTATTTGCAAATGAATAGCCCTGGAAATGCATTGAAAATATCTCTTTGAATGTTAAACAAATAAATCTGGGTAACTGATTTATAACAGTGGTATGAAGGCACCACAACAGACAAAGTCACAGCCTGGTTGTAGTTCATGTAATCTGACACTTTATGAAATATGCTTCCAATAGAAATATGCATTATTGTCATCTGACAGCCTAGAACAATGCATACTTATTAATAAACTATCAATAGATTGCTTGACCCTCTGTTTTCTGAAAAAGCTCTTCTTGGGGCACCAGGGTGGCTCAGTCGGTTAAGCGGTCAACTTCAGCTCAGGTCATGATCTTGCGGTCTGTGAGTCTGAGCCCCGCATTGGGCTCTGTGCTGATGGCTCAGAGCCTGGAGCCTGCTTCGGATTCTGTGTCTGCCTCTCTCTCTCTGCCCTTCCCCTGCTCATGCTCTGTCTCTCTGTCTCTCAAAAACAAACGTTAAAAAAATTAAAAAAATTAAAAATAAAAAAGTTCTTCCTATACAAAATTAAGGGAAGAATATCGTTGATAAAAAAAAATGATTGAGCTATTTGAAGTTCATTCAGTTTGATTAACACAGGCAAGAGAAATTAAAAACCAAGTAAAATCTTTCCAATTTCTTTGACTCCTGGGCCATCTTATTTTCCATGCTTGGGTAAAATTCATCCTTATATTTGAAATGTACTGACCATCTGCAGTCTAGGTATAGTTTCCTGCCTGTACCCTCAATACCCTTTATGTATTTCTGTCCTAGGACCTGCCACATGGCTTAATGGTGAGATCTTGAGAGTAGGATTTAATCTTATTCATCTGTCCCTCTCCTTTGTTTATCAACAGAGACGAAGAGATGGCTTGGGCTCAATAAATATTCGTTGAATAAATAAAAGTTTGAATAAACAAGTGAATAAATAAGTATTCCATATAGATATATATATAGGTATATATGCTATGATAGTTCATTTTCAAAGCATAACCCCCCAATTCCAAATCTCATATGAAACAGTGTAACAGAAAAGACTACAAAAAATACTGTAATATAGCATTCCATTTTCAGCAAACTTCAGAAATACAAACTCTCCATCATTTGGGGAACGAGCGGGAGATAATGGTCCAGTCTCAGCCAAACAGTGCTATTAAAAACACAAACAACTGAACTCTATGTGCATTCCAATTTCCCTTGTGGTTCCAATTAAGATCACATCAATTAAGTGAACTTATCATTTCGCATCATGGAGCTCTTGAAAATTGTATAAAATTCAAGCTGGCATTTTCTTCCTTCCCTGATAAGGAAGGAACATGATTGCATCACACTGATTGCATATTTAGCTCTCCAAACAGCTGCATAAACATTATAAGCGGTACAGCAAAACAGAAAAAAAAAAAAAAATGGGTAGAGGCTAAAATCAAAAGACACATTTCTGAAACAGAGCATGCTATGGGCGGTTGATTCTAATTGGGAGATGATTCAGAAATAGGGATCTCGCAGAGGAGTGGGCATTGCTGGAGAGAATGGGATGATTATATGTCCCCCACCCCCACCCCCAAACCGAAAGTCAGAATATTTGTTCATAGAACCTTAAATGAACTTCACCATCGATGGCATTATTGCCAGCAGCAAGATGGACAGTTTCCCCAATGCCAGGCCACCCAGGGCGGCGACTCTGGGGTGGGGGATAGGAAGGGGGTGGAAATCGCTTGTTAAATCGCCCTTGGAGAAGGGTCAGATCCCTGCTACCATCTTCCTACCCTTCAGAAGAGCTCACAGAATGGATGGATGATCTCCAACACAGCCTAGCGACCTTGTGATGGCAGATCATACGTGGTAACAAGGTTCCCCCTCTGCCTCCGTATCAGCAGTCCGTAAGAGCTCGGTCTATAGAGTCATTGCATCACAGCTTACATGCTAGCCTGCCTCAGACTAATTCTCGTGACCTTGAGTAAGCTGCTTAACCTCGTAGTACTTTGTTTCCTCCTTTATAACATGGGGGGAATGGTTGTAACTCCGCGATAGGGTTGACGTGAGAATTGAATTCGATAACGCATCTAGAGCCATTAGGAACAAATATCCCTCAGTATAGGACAGCTGCTGTCCTTACTGAGTTCCCATGTTCCTGCAGCTGCTGTGCGGTGCGGCAGACTGATCTGTGTGGGGCCCAGGCCTGGGGCGCCCCCCCCAGCAACGAAACCTGCCCCAGACTGTACTTTTCTCCTTTTCTCTCCCTGGTGATGCCATCAAGAGATGTCCCAGAAGTATAGTCAGGGCTAACAGCCTCCTTTTCAAGCAGATAAAATATTCTTTCTCAGAGAAATAAAAGACAGTCACCCCCCCCCCACAAATATAAGAATCTGCCTTCAAATTGCCCAAACTGTGATTAAAAATGATTACATATAGTCAAAAAACAGTAGACAATTATACTGTTAAAAATACCCAGGGTAGCATTTCAACTACCTACGGGGTAAACAGGCTTTTGCCAGCTTGTCCACTAATCTGCGTAATATCACTCTGTACTCTGGGTGAGAACTGATTTGTAATGGGAGTGTGATTTGGGTCCGGGCGACTTAATGCAGCAAGGTGGTTAAGAGAAAGGCAAGATCTCCATTTTACAGAAAAGGCAAGCGAAGCCCAGAGAGGCTGTTCCTCTGACGAGGCTTCAGAGTAAACACCACTATTCCCGGTCCAAACAAACTCACCGAGGTCTCGGGCCTGAGATAAGGAAGCAGTTCCTGGCTGCTAGTAACCACGTTTCCACTGCTCTTCTACAATGGGCTTCTATTTCCATGTCCCTCTTCCCTGTGGCATTTCTATGGCCCTTCAAAACATAGTCTAAAATAAAAAAGGAGAGAAAATGGAAGGACATCCACTGCAATATTCATGGGTGCTTGGGTTGCAGATGGTAGAATTTTTGTCTTCGTGCTCTTCTATTTTTTTCTACAATGAACATCTCATATGATACAGCCAACACATTATTATTATCATTATTATTTTTAAAGGTCTGCTCAAAATTCAACGATTTCATAAAGTCTTGCTAAGCTAGCCCCATTTACCTCTAACAACTTGATTCACTCAGCATTCATGGCTTTGGCTCTTGATAATTTGTACATTCTTTTCCCTTTCTCTTCTTTTCCTTTCTTCTCTCCCTCCCATTTTCTGACCCTCCTTATTTCTCTTTTTTCCTTTCAGCTCATATTATGTGCCAAGAGATTTAAAAATTACACAAGTGCTAATGAAAACATTCTAGTGGCTGAACATTGAAATGATACCAAGGTTCATGGGGTAAAAGTTAAAATAATCTTTCACAACTTCTTCCTCTCTCTCCAAATCCCATTCTTCTCTTTCTCTCGGTTGCAACTGTTCCATTTGGTACATAATTTTCAATCTTCCACACATAAAGACACATTATATATGACTATGTACCTATATGTATACACACTGTTTTTTTTTCAAACATATGAACCCAAATATCATTTTCCTTCCTGTAAAGCAGCTATGATTATTGCCTTGGGAGGGTAGTGTTTGCATCTGAGTTAAGGGCCTACAGGTAAGAGAGACCAGCTTGAAGGGCCTTTTCTGAGAGTGTCCCTATCTGAAGGCCACGGGCTAGGGTGACCTTCTCACAGCTCAGCTCCAGCCCAGGCCTCACTGTGTGGCCACGTGTATGGTAGCAGCACAAATGAGCCGTTGGCTGTTGAGCCTACCGATGACAGGTGTGAGTGCCATGTTAACCATGTGCTCTCTAAAAATAGGATCGAGAAGGAAAGGGTCTCCTGTCCAGCCCTCTGGGTGGCCTATGATAAAATGTTCACCCCGTTAATACTTAATGGAAGCAACACTATTTCAACATCGTATCACCTGTGTTCATACAGACAAATGAATTGAGCTTTTTGAGATATCAGCTAGTCAGTTGATCAAAATGGTACACTGAGGGTCTTTCTGCCTTCATAACAAGATATCCAAAGAAGAAAGGTGAGAGGACTAAATGTGTTTTGCAGAATGACGTCTAGTTCGTCCAATTTTCTGAGGCAAGTTTTGCGAGAGATTCTCTCCTCTCTTCCTTTGTTAGCTGTGACTTTTCCATCATTTGCCAAACTTCTGCAAACATAAAGAATTATTTCCTATCGTTTTCAAAGTTCTGATGAAAGAAAATATTGGACTCTTGCCTCCTGCATCACATTTTCATAAAAAGAGAGAAGAAAGGACCGTCTTTATAGAAGTTGGTTTGGGGGATAAATTCTAAAACCAGAACAACTAAATGAGAAGTCCTATTTCCATATCGGTCGAGGTAGGTATTGCACTTTGGTGTGTCCAAGGATAAAGTAAGTGCAGGGCAGGCCACCGATGCATATGTTATTTACCCAGCAAGCATGTAGTTGAGCATCGGCTGTCTTACCTCTGCCATTTTAGGCAGCATGGGGAGGGTCCACCATTTTGACTTTGAGTGGTAGGCAGATGCTACCTAATGGGATTATCAGATGGCACTTTCTGGTCATTCTCCAGATCTTCCCCCTATTTTGATAATCCAAGTCAGAGCTAACATGCGATTGGGGAGAGCAGTTAAGTTTACTGCTAAATAAAAGCACAGAAAAGCAGTTGGACAGAGTGTCAGTTTGATATTTGGTTATTACTTGAAAATGGCAAAGGATAAAATACCAATATTAAAGGAAAAGTTCACTATAAGTATTTCAGATACATTGGGGGTGCATGTGAATATGTTTTAATCTTATAGAAGTGTAGTTAGTTGCTTCCCTGCGAAAGGGAGCTTCTTTCTACTGATTTGCATTGGGAGAAAGCTATCTGGCTGGTTGGGAAGAAACTTTATATTAGATTGGAAGAAGCTGAAATAATCTGGACTAGTGCACAAGAGGCAGATTTTAGGCATGAACCACACTATAAATTACCCATGAGAACTTTCTGGATAATTTACACCCACCTCTGAACTGTCTTACCCGAATTCTACCATTTAGCGTTATTCTATCTTGCCTTGTGAGTTTTTCTAGATGTTATGTATGTTTATGTGTTGTCTCCTCAGTCAACTTCTGAACTTCTTGAGGGCAGGCACGGTACCTGTCTGCATTCTGAGAGCAAATCCTCTTTGGTTGACTTGGCAAGTGGTTGTAGTAGGTAAGTGTGACAAGTGAGCATGCACATACATCCCCGTGGTCCCCAGGACACTCAGGTGACTCTCGTGACACTGCTGTATCACCCCATGCAGGACAACATTCCCTGATGGGAGAACGAACTGTGGAGATCTGCATTCACCCTGCCCAGTCTGCGACCTGCTCCTCCAAACTTTCCAGTTCACCTTCCAAGTCACAGGCAGTGCCCTGAGTCCGGCATTTCTAGGGCTGGAGGCACATGGACCTGGGCCCACATTCCTGAATGACGCCATTACTACTTGGCCATCTGCAGGGGAGCGTGGGCGCCTGGAACATCTGGGCTGCCTTTGGGCCAACACGTGTCCTTCTTTTTTTTTTTTTTTTAAAAGAAACTTCGTTTCTGTTTATTTCTGAGAGAGAGGCAAGGTGCGAGTGGGGGAAGGGCAGAGAGAGAGACACACACACAATCCGAAGCAGGCTCCAGGCTCTGAGCCGTCAGCACAGAGCCCGATGCGGGGCTCGAACTCACAGACCATGAGATCATGACCTGAGCCGAAGTCGGCCGTCTAACCGACTGAGCCACCCAGGCGCCCCCAACACGTGTCCTTCTTGTTCCCAGCCTCCCTCATGTGACCTCCCTGTGGGGGCAGGCCAGGTCACGGGTGAACTGGAACTATTTTTGAGAAGGCCATTGGCAGAAGGTCTTCTCATACACTGCCCAAGTACCCCACATTCTCTATTCTCCATGCCAAGACTTTGTAGAGCCATTGAAATAGGAGTAAGAGAGGGAGCAAGGCCAGAGTGGAGGGAGAGGCTGCAAACGGGCACAGGCAGGAGTCTGGAGCAGGGACTCTCTATTCCTCACCCTGATATGGTCTCTGGATGTCTTCACAGGCCCCCTTGCTGGGTCATGTGCTCAGTCTGTGTCTGTGACATGGAGAGCAGCAACTGTCTTTACCTACCTCCCTGGAAAGTGGGGGAAACAGTTAAAAGAATATTAAAATGCACAGGTAGGAGTGCTCCCTACATTTAAAAAAATTACTAAAACCCATTCAATATACAGAAGATTATCAGCCATCTGGTCGTTCATCTTAGGTGGTGGGTTAATCGTTCATTATTCATTCCATGTGTAGGGCTGCTGAGATGTTCTGAATTGCATTTATATTTGCTTATTTAACAGAAATACTGAGAGAGAAAGAGAAATATTCTTCCCTGTTTTATAGAAACTGAGGTATAAACAGGTAAAGTTACAGAGAAAGTGTAAGACAGGAACAGGTCCTGAGCCAGAAGAGAGATCGGTGCTAGTTCTTAATGTTTTTTTGTTTTTTGAAGGCATGAATCTACTCTTGTAGTTTCAGAGAGTCGCTAGTTAGTTCCTGCTCAGGATGACTGGCTTCTCCCTTCCCAGGGTAGGGAAGGGCAGACCTTGCCTGCTCTCCTTGTGGTTGAGGGAATCCCGTGAATAGTTCTAGACAGGCAAGAGCCTGCAAGAGACGCCAATGCATAACTGAATTCTCTCTCTGGCAACTACACAAACCGATATGCTTCGGATTCTTAAGGCCCTCCATCAACCTGAGATGGGCGCATAGTACAAGCAAGGAACAGACCTCTGTTATTTCAAGCCACTGAGGTCTTGGAGTCGTGAGATGCGACAGGATAACCTAATTTATCTGGACTCAGACAGGATCATGGAAATGAACTTAAAAGTCCCAGCCTCAGAATTTTTGGTTAGAAAGGATCAAGAAGGGCCCATGAAGGAAGCTGAGGGTCAGGTTCACTGACCCCTGCCTCTATTTAGAAATTTTTTTCCACTTTAGTGTACTTTATTATTTTTTTAAGTTTATTTATTTTGAGAGAGAGAGAGAGAGAGAGAGAGAGAGAGAGAGAATCTGAGCAGGCTCCTCACTGTCAGTACAGAATCTGACACGGGACTCGAACTCACGAACTATGAGATCATGACCTGAACCGAAGTCAGATGCTTAACCAACTGAGCCACCCAGGCTCCCCACACTTTAGTGTACTTTGAAATGCATTTAGTCCAACTAAATTCTAAGATGTGGCTCTCTTTAAGACATTACCAGGTGGTCTTTGAATTACCCCTTGGATATCTACTTCGATACCTCTAGCAGTGAGGGGTTTGTCATTCTCCCAAAACATTTCCTCTCCATTTTTTTTTTTTCAGCAATCAGTGGTAAAAATGTTCTTTATGCTGTCAGCATTTTCCTGTAATGTATATTCAACCGCCCTGTTCTTTCCTCCTGAGCCACAAGGAACATGTGTCATTCTCTTTTTATGTCATCCTTCTGAATAATTTGAACAGCATGAACACTCCAAATTACTTCTCCATGTCAAACACTCCCCAGTTCCTCAATCGTTCTTTATATTGAATTATTCTGAGGTCTTTTATCATTCTGTCTTTCTCATCAGGACAGGTACAGTCGGTAAATATACGATTAAAAATATGGCCCCCAGGAGAAACTATTGAAAGTGTGGCCTAACTTACATGAAATGAAATGATACCGTTATGTTCTGAGTGCCCAAGCTCCATTAAACCTAAATTTAACAAACACGAAAGGCCCCAACTTAAACCCATCAATTTTAGATCCTGATTCTTTCATTGCAATATTAGCGACATCCTTAGCTTGATGCTATTCTCCTGTCATAACTACACAATTTCTAAGAAATTGTCATAATCACAGATTTAACATTGAGGTGGATATTGGTCTGACGGAGTCTTGAGAAACGCCAAGGAAGACATCAGTCTGACAGGAAAGATCCCTTAAGTTCAGTCACAGGTCATTTGCATGTTCCCTTCACTGTATCGTCACGTAGCTTGCACTGCTCTGTCCAATACATAGAGTCACAGGAGAAAATCTATGAATTCTTTGCCAAATTACAGAATACGAGGCTTATTCTATTCCCCTGACCTGCCGGTCACGTGCTAACTGGTCACAAAGGGACAGAAGATTAGTTTGTTATCCTTGTTTTTACTAAATGCACACTGGTTACTAGAGACCACTTCTCCATTTCTAAGTGCACATAACCTGTTCTAGAATACTACTTAGGACTACTAACTGGTTTGTCAGTTTGTGTTTTTCCCCTCTGGAGATAATCGTGCCATCATTTATCCAACATGCGTTCTGCGTTCTGTTCTTCTTTTTTTTTTTTTTTTTCTTTTCAGAAAACAGACTGCGAGTTAGCTGTGTTATTTAGATATACCCCCTGAGTATCCCGAGATGAAATTTGTTACAACCAGTAGACGTAAACACACCATGAGCAGCTTGTACTTTCCTACAATGTTTTTTCACTTATTCTACTGAATACTTGTTCTCTTTGTTCCTGCCTGAAAAATCATTCCCCTATCAGAGAAGACAGGTATGAATTAGAGGAGCTTCTAATCTGGCGAACTCAAAAATCTAGCTTTCCTCCTTTCTAGGGAGCCTGCGCATTCGCCAACAGAGATCTCGTGATATTTACCACATGCTGTTTCTCTCTTCATCTCTTCACCACCTAAACATCATTTCCTTCCCCTTCGCTCCCTCCAAAACCCTTTGCCGTCTTTGGTTTAGAGCTTGATAAGATTTCCTAAAGGGCCTATGACCTTCTCTATGTTTATGGGAAGGAGAAAATATCTTTTATCTTTTTCCCTGGTGCTTAGTTGAATTCTGTGTGTAGTGGGATATTCAGTAGATTTTGGTTGAGTAAGTAAATGAACGCTTTTGTGTTCTGTCTTTTCCAGGAAAAGGAACTACAGTTTTCTCATTTTTATTCATGCTCCAACAGTGTTTAAAGAAAAAAAGAGTCCTTTTCCCTTCAGAGCTTTTCTTAAGCTTTAGTTTTTCTGACAGTATGGCTGCATGCATGTCGTAAATTCTGTTGCTTTTATGGTCTTCTTATCTCTGTTCACATTGGTTTCTCTAATTGAAATCATTCGTCCCTGTCTTCATGGTGTGAACTTTATGCGCCGTGAAGAGTCCGCTGGGAGTCGTGGACAGGGCGCTACTCAGATATCCCTTCCCGAGGTCCAGTGGCAAAGAGCATCGTTGTTGACAACTTCCCGGCCGCTGTGTCTTCGGGTCCACCCTGGTGTTCACGCAGAGGTCATGCTTCCTCGGGCTGCTCCCAACCAATCCTGAAATAGTGCAGGAAATGCTGAGAGTACCAGAGCCAGGCCATTCAGACCCAACACTCGACTTCCCTAAGAGGCAATTAATTTCTGTTGACTGACTTGGTTGAGATTTTATCAAAGCCGTGCTACACAAACATCTCAGTATAGTCTAGCTTGGTCACTCTACTCCCTGGGGTTAATTTCCCCTGGCTTGTTTCTCAGACATAATGAGCTGTCATGGACTGGAAGTAAAGAAGTCAGAGGCTCCAGACCTGGCCTGTTGATTGGTTCCTTACCTTTTTGGTCCTCGACTTTCCACATCCTCAGTGGGTAGAATGGTGGGGGTGGGGGGCAAGTCCAGCAACACCATTATCTGAGCTGTCTCATCGTCTGCGGAGTCAGGGGGTGACTGTCCCTTCTTTTGCCCCCAGGGTATCACACTCTTCTCTACAAAACTCTGAAAAATTACACTGGAGATGATGAAATCTATCATCTTTCCACTTCGGGGTGTCTTTTTCTATCCCCTGTCACCCCCCATCAGCTTGCGGGAAAATGGTCAACCTTCAACACATATTTCGAAGAAAAAAAATCAGCAATTAAGGATTCTCGTGTCTGTATAGAGACAGCTATTTTTGAAATTTCCTTGGACGAGAAGCCAGCTTCTGACATTGCCGAAGATGGGACGGCGTGTGGAGCCCCAGTGCTGGTAGATAAACACACGATCTTCATTTCTAGGAAAGTCAGCCGGTCTCCAATCTATGTGGTGAGTAGGATGAAAAAAGAAAAAGACAAAAGGAAACAAAACCCAAGCCACCAGCATTAGCAAAGGCAGGCGCTTTGATTTCTCCCTATGACCTTTGAAGCACTGATTGTTAAAGCTGAAATAATCAGAGTACAAGATGCAAACAGGCGATAAAACATAAAAGCCATTATGAAACATAAAAGCCAATGTTGAGGGAAATGCGGTTTCCAGAAAGACAAACTGTTGTGGTACTTGTTGCTGTGTTCGGCTGTCATCAAGCCGTCGGAGGTGAAAAGCCTCTAAAATGCGAGCGATTATTATTAATCTCTAATTACAAAACCAAAGTCTTTGTTCCATATTCCATACATTTCTGTACTAAGTAAGCATGATGGGGGAGGATTTGGTCTAAGGGGGCCTTTCAAGGCTCCTGAAATCACTCCCTCTGGGGAGTCTTCTATTCTGTCAATGGCCAAGGGCTCTGGGTTCCGTCAAGCCAAGTCCTGTTTGTTCTGGTCCTAGGGACAAAATGCCCTTCCGGTCTCCACCTGTGGGTTTATAGAAAAGATCCACGTATGCAATAAGCCAACTATTTTCCCTCCATGTAATTTCTCTCTCAATTTTCTTTCTGGAGAAAAGTGGGTAGGACTTGGGAAAAACATCAAAGGAAGAAGGGACAACCCAACACGTATGTTTTAAGACCTGCTCAGCCAGGTAAGATACCAACCAAGACGGATTTCATTTCCTCACTGAGGAAGCTCACCCGAGGCCCCTAGTATGATTATAAATCAGAGTGAACATGCATTGTTATCTAGAATTAAGCAACCCACACAGACAACATGTGAGTTATTTCTGCACTTCTGCAATGCTTCTAACATCGAGAACATTTTCATGGTTTTGCAATCTGGGACCCTGGCTCTTCTCTAGGCTTTATTTTCCTTCCAGAAAGGTAAACGTGGCTTAAATTTAGTCCAGTGATAAACTGAAGACTCAAGAAGAATAGAATTTTGATTCCTAATACCAGGAGAGAGTAACCGACGTGTATGTTGGGTGGGGACGCGCTACAGAAATGCTTGAATGAGTTATCCAAAAGCCAACCAGAGCAACACATGAGTAATCACGTGATAAGAAAGAGTAAGAATAAAGCACGTAGGGCTGGGAGATCTTATCCCTGAGTTTTGTCACCATCCACCCCCACTGCTCCCCGATGTCACTTCTTTCAGCTTTTGACTTAAATATCACTTACCTAGGAAACTAAGGAAGCTCAGGAAACGGCCGAGTCCTGCCACGTGGCGATTGGCCCCTTGTCCATTTCCGCCCCTAGTTGTTTCACCCTGATAACAGTTGTTGTTTCCAGAGGCGGTGATGGTGATGGTTTCCCGAGCAGTGACAACTGGGGAGGAGAAAAAAAAAGAACAAAACCTCCGACGAGCTGAGACCTCGTGGCCTATTTCTCTTGCCTTTTCTCTCCTTCTTACTTTTGCCCTCCTCTGGGTTTCGTACTTCAGTGGTGCAGCACAAGCTGCCCGGAAAACGCTCCAACGCCTCTCTGAGTCCCGACTGCCTGATGAGCGGTTTGACCCGCAACGTGGACACTACTCAGGAGCGTCTTAGAAATGCAGAGTCCAAGGCCCCTCTCCAGGACCCAACCATGAGCTATAGAATTAGGAGATCCCTGGGTGATTTGCATGCACCCTACAGCTGTCCATCTCTAGGTCCTACTTATTTTTACCACTTAAGTGATGATTAGCCATACTACCCGGGCTTTTTATGCCTGTGGGCTTTGCAGAGCCACGTAGAGCTTCAGTGTGTCACAGGCACGTTGCCTTGGCTGTTTAGTGTTGCTTCTTGTGTGTTAATCTTATGTCCTCAAGCCGACTGTAAGTTTCTTGAGGGAGGTTCCTACCCTTTGTGTCTCTTTATATCCTGTGAGTGCTATGCCCACGGTGGCACTTCTTCAATAATAACAGCGAATACTTGAGAAGCGACCAAGGGTCAGAGTGGCACTTTGCCGACCACGCTTGCACACTTTCGCCCTGAATACTCACAGGCGCTCTCTGGGGTGGCTGGTATTATTTTTTTCCATTCGATGATGAGAAAACCAAAGCCTGAGAGAATGCAGTCAATTGTTGACTCAGGTCTGTTAGACTCAGGAGCCTGGGCTTTTAGTCACTATGTTACATCGCTCACGGATTGACTGACGAATAAACAAAACTGTGCCTCTGGAAGTAAACAAATATATCTGGTGCTAACTTGCTACCATGGAAGAGAGGTCTGCTTCCTTCCTGCCTAGACGCTTTCCTGAGAGAACTATTTCTCCAGAGAAAAGACGCAAGGCGTCCCCTCTAACACCTCCCCTCATCTTCAACACCCCGCCCCCCCATCTAAAATCTCTCTCCCTCCTGCTGTATGTATTAACTCCCTTCTCCCGCCTTCTCTCTCCTTTTGGCTCGTGACCCCAGCCCGTGTCCTAACCTTGCATGGGTCTCTCCGGCTTCTCAGCCCTCCCAGAACAGCATCTGGACTGGCCTGGCCGAGGGGTACCACATGGGGAGCTTTTTCAGGTCACAGACTGTCTGAGCTTTCTCCGCGCGAGTGGCTGCGCTTGCCCAGTGGATGGGTGACCTTTCCTTCCCGAACACCCAGAGGGCCAATCAGTCTGCTCCTGCTTCACCGAGAGACCTGAATGAAGTGCTCGCCACTTGAAACGAGAGTAAAGAATAAGGAGCTACAAAAATAAATAGAGCCCCCACTCCCCCCTCCAAGCCCAGACGAAGCTGTCACTTGGTGTTCTAGGGCTCCCCGGGTCTGGCCGAGGAAGGAGTCTTTTCTCACGCTTTCTGTATCGATGTGAAAAATCACTTCCCTGGAAAGAAGGCCCGCAGGCCCGCGAGCATGCGCACATTCGCCCCTAGGCGCACGCCGCCCCTGGCGTGTTCTCTCCTCTCGGAAGGGCTGGGGCCGGAGTTTCCACTCGGGTGGATGGCTGGCTGCTTATGTAACCACCACCTGCCAGAAGCCATTGACCCAGTCTTGTCCCGGACAGCCACGCCACCTCCACGGGCACGAGCGTGGAGGCCACGGGGCATGCGTGGCCGCTTCTTTGTCAAGACAGATTCTGAAGAAACGTGGACTCCGGCACAGGCTGGGAGCCAGGAGAGACAGTGCTCTGGCAGAATCGCCCGGTGGGAAAGACAGTGGTCAGGTGGGCTCTCCCACCCGGCAGGGGCCCCCAGGAGGCGCCGAGTCCAGAGCAAAGTGAAGGCACGAGCTACTTCCGCCTTTGAAGGTCGGTAAGTCACACGTATACTTATGACCATAATTAATGACGTCTGTGTCCATAAACTTTCAATCAGACAATCTTTCTTCAGTCTGTCTAGAAAGTCTCCGGAATTAGGTATCAGGGAATCTGCATGGATCACTCCGTCGTGGAATTCACTATCTGTTCAACCTTGGGTAGATCCCTGGCCTCCAGGGCAGGGGGGGGAGGGGGATGAGAGGGGCGGGTTTCCATTTCATTATGTGGCAATTTGCAGTAGCTTTGCTGGCCTCTCAGCTAGCTGGCTTCAAATTCTAGCATTCTCTGATTCTAGTGACCTCAAGTTTAGGCCATTGCTTCTCAAGCTCATTTTGTCCACCTCACACTTGGGAGAAAAAAGGTCTGACTAAAAGGTATATTTGTCCGTAGCTTATAACACAACACTTCTTCTACATCTGCCTATGCATTTAAATTCACCAGTGACAACTGCATATGCTAAATTCAGCTAGAAACATTCTCAAGCTTGTTGCACCCATGTAACGTACTTGTCCAAAAGCTAGCACGGGTTCATTTAGTAGTCCATTCACATTGGACTGTGTCACACCCCCTCCTGTGAATAACGAGGAAAATTAATTTTAAAACCTTTCCAGAAGAAATTGTCTTTGCACTCCCACCATTGACCTAAGTGTTGAGATCCAATTAAGTTAGGAGAGATCACAATTAAAATGCAATTTAATTATCTTCCTTTTATGTAAATGAGATTTCTGATTGCAGAGAATCAATAAACTTTAAGCAGTTCATCAGTTGCCTATTCAAGTGCTACTTTGTCCCTTTTTGGCTAAATCTCTAATCTCACAAACCAAATGGAAGAATGTTTCTGGAAACTCAACGACAGGAATCACGAAGCCGCTCGGCTTTCCCCCAGAATGCAATGGATAGCACTACTGCACCCACGGGGGTCCAGCTCGGTGCCTATTCTATTTCAAAGCTCACATGTGGCCAAAGGAAGGCCACACTTATCCAAAGTCCTGAGAGAATTCCAAAGTGATCTGAAAGACATTTTTATATCCTGTAGACATCAACACGTGTAGAAGTCGGGGGTCCCATAGGCCATTCTGCACTGATAAACGCATTGGTCAGCAATTCAAAACACAGAGGTTATAGTCATTATCCTTGTAGGGAGAAAAAAAAAAGATGATTTTGCAAATATCTAGTTAGAAGCCCATTTGTAGGGAATGGATTTAAAAGCAAACTTATCAGGGTGCGTGGGTGGCTCAGTCGGTTCAGGGTCCAACTCTTGATTTTGGCTCAGGTCATGATTTCAAGGTTGGTGAGATCAAGCTTGGCGTCGTGCTCGGCACTAACAGTATGAAGCCTGCTTAGGATTCTGTCTCTCCTTCTCTCTCTGTCTGTCTCTCTCTCTCTGTGATGAAAAAGAACGAAATCTTGCCACTTGTAATGATATGGATGGAACTAGAGTGTATCGTGCTAAGCAAAATAAGTCAGTCAGAGAAAGACAGATACATGATTTCACTCATATGTGGAATTTGAGAAAGTTAGCAGATAAACAAAGAGAAGGGAAGGAAAAATAAGATCAAAACAGAGAGGGAGGCAAACCATAAAAGACTCTTAAATACAGAAAACAAACTGACAGTTGATGGGGGTGGTTGCATAGGCGGTGGGTTAAATGGGTGATGGGCATTAAGGAGGGCACTCTTTGGGACGAGCACTGGGTGTTACATGTGAGAGATGAATCACTGAGTTTTACTCCTGAAGCTTAGACTAAACCACATGTTAACTAGCTCAAGAATAAAAACGTAAAATTAAATTAAGGAAAACACTGAAATCAGGTGAAAGGAATCTCAGGTAGAAAATCTTCCATGGGGAAAAACAAAACAAAACAAAACAAACAGCACAGGGATGCAGAAAGTGTTGAATGAATGATGAGTTTTATGGTATTTCAAGAGTGTAAAATAAAGTACTTAAAAAAAAAAAACTTAAGAAAAAGAAGGCAAAATCCTTAAGACCTGTTGATCTATTACTGCTATTGCCACCGTAATGCTGTATAACAGATTGCCCCCAAACTTAAGTGGCTTTCAGTAACAGGTATTTATTATCAAGTTCATAGGTGTGCGGGAGTATGGTACTTTCACTGATCTAAGTTGAGTTAGGCCAGGTAGCTCTGCTTCAGGCTCAGGTTCAACTCCAGCTGGAGATTGCATTCGGTGTGCTCCACATGTGTTTTACTGGGGCCAAGCTGATAGGGCAGCACCTACCAGGCATATTCTTCTCATGGTGATTCTCTAGAGAACCCAAGAAAGAGGTAAGTGGAAGATTTATTTCAACTCCGTCTTTGGCTTCCCAACATAGCCTTGAGACTTCTAACCAACTTAGTGCCGAAACCCTTAGAAACGGTTTTTCTTATGTATCAGCGCCTTATGGTTTTTTTGTTGTTGTTATTGTTGTTGTTGTTTGATTGATTGGTTTGATTTTATTACAGAAGCGAAGCCTTTTACCGTTTTAGACTTCAATGGAAAGATTCATTTTCTCTGTTTCTTCTATTCTCTTCCCCTTGGTTCTCTGGACACCCTCCCCACAGCACATCAGCACAGAAAGGATGCTCAGAATTATATACTAGCAATGATCATACATCAGTGCAACAAGCCTGACTCCTCTCTCTCCAGGCTGCATGTTTGTCTTCACCTACCTTCCTTTTGAAGAGAAAATGTTCTTTTCTTTAACGGGAAATCCGTTGTTTGCAATTATTTCTGTTTACTAAGTACTTTTAGAGAAGTTTCTCAGTGGCACTCATGACACGTTAGACCAGCTAATTCTTTGTTGTAAAGGGGCTGTCTTTGCACTGTGGGTGTTTAGCAGCATCTCTGGCCTGTAGATCCAGTAGACATACAAGCCCAGATCCAGCAGCCCCCCCCCAACTGTGACAACCAAAAGTGTCTCCAGTCACTGGCAAATCAAAGCATCCAAGTCACCCCTGACTGAGAATCGCTGTTTCACAGCAACCAACAGTTAATCTATATACAAAGCTGGAATATTTCTTAATTTACACTAGAAACTTTGCTTGAAGAACAGTTTAAAGTTAATCTTTAAAAAGAAACCTAATGAAAGCATATTTCAATATAACTTTTTAAACTGAAATATATACGTACTCCATAAACAGTTTTAGAAAGTACATAAAAGGATGGTCCTTCTGAGGGCCTCCTGAAATGAGTGATTACAATTCATGATCACGAACAAGACGGTGTCCACCAAGTGCCAGGCGTGTCCTATGAGCTTGACATACTTATTAATCCCCACAATCACCTGAACTGGCTTCTACTATGACTTTACAGAGGAAAACACTGAGGCCCAGAAAGTGTAAGTAACACACCTGAGGCCACACGAGCTAGTAAGATTCAAGCCAGGACTGGAACTGTCTGCACGTCTTTCAGGAAGGAAGCCCCAGTTCCACATTCTCTGAGATCATGTGTTGTTTCAGAGTTTAGGATCCTCCTCAGGACTTTCAGCACATTTTTTGTACCAATAATTGTCTCAAAGAGAGGGCTTGAAAAAGGTGCCCTTGAAAAGGAGAAGAGTGACACTCTACTGGGTAGAACCTGCCAGATGCTGCCTCATGACAGCCACCCCATGCACCAACCCAGGGCACCTGTGCTGCTCCCTGGAAGGTTACCCTACGGCAAGCAAAGAGATGCCCAATAAAGTGATCTGAGGAATTCCAAATCCTTCGTAAACTAACATCCACCTGTGCCCTTACCTTAAGACCTGAAATTTCTAGATCTTCAAGAGTCCATGGTTAGAACGGGTGGCGGTGGAGCAGAGGCACACATCGGAGGCAGCCACTCACCTGGAAGGGATCAGGCATAGGCTTCTCTTGGACTGGGTAGCAGATGCCACCAGGCTCCTCCTCAAGCTGCTGGTGCCCATCTGCATCATGTTCCTCAACAAAAGGACCCCCAGGTGAACTTGGCCCTGGTGCACATTGTGGTCCCCTGGCCAGGTCTGAACATCTGCCGGAAGTTGGACACCTTTGCCTCTGAAAGTCTGCCAGCCTGCCCGCCCTCCCTCTGGGCGTTCAGCTTTTGCAGTTTTGTGGTCTTCCCCAGCCTCTCTCTACAGACCAACAACACCACAAGCACTTATCAGCTGGCCAAGGTCATGGCCACGGTGGTATGCGGCTATCATGGCCATCCAGAGAAGAACTTCTCCACCAGAATACAGGTCAACACTGCTTCCTGTAACTTTAGGTGCTATCTTAAATTCTTATTATTGGGCGATGTTCAATGTCTTCAGAATGCTGTTTGTACTCTGGGTGTTTTGGTATGTCCTTTAATCCAGCGTGGGTAGGGAAGACCCAGAACAAGGGGCTGTAATCGCCGCACAAGCCACAGTCCTCCCAGGCACCAGTGCTTGCGTCTGTGACTGTGCTGTTTCTCGAGTGAGTGTAGAGGAGAAACATGGTCTCCCCTCAGTTTCTGCTTTGCCTGTGGTGCTGCTATCTGGAATAACAGCCGTCCTGGGACCTTATCAATTTACTGGACCACTGGGAGCATTCCAACTCTCACCGTATGATGTGTTCAGGCTCTTCAGGTTCTGACTTCATTTAGAGGACATATTTTTTTTTTAGTTTACTTATTTATTTTGAGAGAGAGAAAGTGTGAGTAGGGGAGGGGCAGAAAGAGAGAATCCCAAGCAGGCTCTGCACTGTCAGCATGAGCCCAATGTGGGACTCAAACTGATGAACCATGAGATTGTGACCTGAGCCAAAGTCAGCTGCTTAACTGACTGAGCCACCCCGATGCCTCTAGAGCATATATTTTATTTAAAAATCCACTGTCAATGAGTCAGGGTCCTAGCATGTTATGTGATTATTTTGTATTCTTGCCTATACCCATTTTAAACTTACCAAACAGGAAGAAAGCTAGCATAAAATTGGTACAACTTAGGGGGGCCTGGGTGGCTCAGTTGGTTAAGCATCTGGCTCTTGGGTTTGACTCAGGTCATGATCTCAGGGTTCATGGGCTTGAGCCCCATATTGGGCTCTGCGCTGAGAATGCAGAGCCTGCTTGGGATCATCTCTCTCCCTCTCTCTTCGCCCCTCCCCTACTCGTTCTCTCTCTCCCTCTCTCTATCAAAATTAAAAAAAAAAATTGGTCCATGGTACTCAATTGAATTTTTGTGGAGAAAGGAAAGTTACCCCTAGAAGCTTAAAAAAAGGGGGCTACCAATTGCTTTCAAAGAAGAAAAAAATTGCATTGGAAAATTTACTGAATGGTACTTTGCAAGATGTAAGACAAAGGGAATTTTATTCATGAAATGTGACCTTTAGAGTACTTTTTTAAAAACTTAAATCTTCAAAATAACCACAGTGTATACTTCTTTGCAAATATGATCATACGAAGTACAAGCACCCATATGTTACCTTACATTCACATGTGATTTACGCTAACGTGCCACCCCTGTTCTGGGCAGGAGATTCAGTTAGACACAGGTGTTGGCCTGGAGGGTTCCTGGTCTAGCAAGCCCAAGTGTCTGAGCCTGACCTTGACGCCCGGTTCCACCTGCTCTTTCCCACCGCTGGCCCTATTTTAGTCAGCCTGGCACTTAGGCAGTCACTCAGTCTGTCCCGCCGACACATGGTCCAGCAGACTTGCCCTGCCCCTTCTCCGCCCACGCAGTCCGATCCCCACATCTCAAGGTTGAGCCTGCCGGCCGTGAGGACCGTTGGAGACCTCCTCTGTCTCTCTTCCCCCTTACCATGAGTCCTGAGATCGTGACCTGAGCCCTAGTCAGATGCTTAACTGACTGAATCACCCAGGCGTCCCCTCGCACCCCCATTTTCCTTAAGCAGTAATTTTCTTGCATTTCTTTAGAGTTTTATCACCTAGACACTAGAGTTTAGACTTGCTTATCAAACATTTGGTTTTCTTCTGTCTCTTTTTTTTAATTAAACATTTTAAATTGTGATTAAATATAGACAATGTAAAATTAAAAACAATTAATGTTTATTTATTTATTTAACATTTATTTATTTTTGAGAGACATAGAGACAGAGTATGAGCAGAGGAAGGGCAGAGAGAGAGGGAGATACAGAATCCGAAGCAGGTTCCAGGCTCCGAGCCATCAACACAGAGCCCGACGCGGGGCTCGAACTCACAGACTGTGAGATCATGACCTGAGCCAAAGTCGGCCACTTAACCAACTGAGCCACCCAGGCGTCCCTATGTTTATTTTTTGAGAGAGAGAGAATGAGAAAGAGGGAGAGAGAGAGAGAGAGCAAATGTGCCAATTGGGGAGGGGCAGAGAGGGAGGGAGACACAGAATCCACAGCAGGCTCCAGGCTCCAAACTGGCAACACAGAACTCGACGCAAGGTTTGAACTCACCAACTGCAAGATCATGACCTGAGCCGAAGTCAGATGCTTAACCGACTGAGCCACCCCGGCACCCAGGACAATGTAAAATTTTAAGCGATTTTCAGTCCACAACTCAGGGACATCAAATACATTCGCATTGGTATGGAGCCATCACTGACTTCCACCTCTTCTTGCAAAAGTGAAATTCTGCACTCATTAAACAACTTCCCTTTCCTCCTTCCCCCCACTCCCTGGTAACCAACTCTCCTGCTTTCTGTCTCTATGAGTGTGACTGCTGCAGGTCTGCCACAGAAGTGCAGTCACACGCCAGTTACCCTCGCTCCGTTTACCTCATGTTATCAAGGTTCATACACGCAGCACCGGTCAGAATTTTCTTCCTTTTAAGGCCAAATGATATTCCATTTTGTAGACAGAACACATTTTCTTTATCCATTTCTCCACTGAGAGACACATGGGCCACTTCTACCTTTTGGCTATTGTGGATAACATTGCTATAAACCTAAGTGTATTAAATTTCTTATAGTCTAAAGTTCCCCATTCCTATTCTTCCATTTCCTTGAATTGTTGAACCACTGGTTATTTGAACTCTAGAGTTTCCCAAGCCCGGAGTTTGCAGATTGCACACTCGTGGTTCAGTCCAGCATGTTTCTCCGTCCTCTGTATTTCTTGAAAATGGGCAGCTGGATCTAGAGACTTTATTAGTCTCAAGTTCAGTGCCTTTGGCAATATAAATGGTGGTGTTGTGGTCTTTCATCAGAGGGCACACGGTGTCTGGTTTTTGCTTTTCGTTTCAATGTTATTAGCCATCGATAACATAAATCCACTGGGGGTTGTGAAATGGTGCTATTCCAATTTGTTTGGTTTTCCTCGATTAGTTACAGCACTTTCATAAAAGATGTCTCCCTTCATCTACTATTTAGTTACCCAGTGGTATATAGTTCACCAAGGAAAAGCAGGATAAATATTTGGTTCCTTTCTTTTATTTACCCCGTTTTCAAAACAACTGGTTTTGTACCGTTTTAAATATCCTTATCCATACAAAAATTGAAAAATACTTCAGTGATGTGAGCATCAACGCATATGACTCTTACTTACCGAAGCTGAAATTATTCTGTCTTTGGCCAACGGAAATATTTCCAAATTGTTCCCTGCATCCTTTTCACATGATCCTAATAGTCTTTGATAGCTTTCTAGCTTTTTGGTGTATTAAGATGTTCGAGGAGCTTTCTAAGTTTTTCTGCCTCATATGTGGAATCAGATTTTTCTCCAAGAAGCACTCATATCTTTTAATGGAAAATTGGACCTCAAAAGCATAGTCTGGACATTGGGGATGCTCATTGTTACTGGCTGGTCATTGTGTCTAGGCATTTATCATATGTTTGTCTATCTATCTATCAATCAATCTATTATCTATGTGTCATCTATCAATATCTGTATATCTGTTAAAATGTGAGTTCGTAATTATATTTCCAGTTTAATTCAGAACTACAAGATCTTCTATTTAACCTTTCGATATTACATGTTTCTTTTTTCCATCACACCCAAAATCCTGGTTGTACTGACACAGGAGATTATAGAATTAGAATAACCCAAGGTTACTGCTTATTTTATGTCATACTCGATATAATAATCTCAGATACTAATAACATCAATTATAATTAGCAAAACCATCTTTTAGATTGTCTATGCTAGCCTCTGTCCAATTCAATTCTAAAGAGTTGTTCCTTACCTATGTTGTCAAATCACCACAGTTTGTAGTACAAACTGTCCATTTTAACACTCCTGTAACTAACCTTGGTTCTCCTAGTAACTCTGTATTATTTAATACACATCAACAGTCCTTATATTGATGTCTATCAGGTCATTTTTATTTGCTCGAAGCTTAGTCTCTAATAGATTTCCTTAGGAAGGGCTCACGGGAAGAATAGTTTCGGAGTTTTTTACGTATCGATAGTTTGGTCTTTGCTCTCATTCTTTCACGCCTCCCTTTCAGCTGCGTGGCATTCACTGTCAGCTTTCCACTGTCCCTTTGTAGTACATCAGTAGTGTTCAAAACTGGTCATCTTATATGGTGACCTTTGTATGTATCATGTTCTCCATATCTCTAAATTTTCAAATACATCAATCCTGTTAGAGCAATGCCCTCCCAGCCCAGTTCACCACTGGGTGACAGGAATCTGTGTGGTCTTTACTAGAACAGATCTTATGAGCCAGAATTTTCAGAAACATGATGTGCATTTAAAAAAAATATTTTATTTATTGGGGCACCTGGATGGCTCAGTTGGTTAAGCACCCGACTTCAGCTCAGGTCCCGGCTCACAGTTCATGGGCTCAAGCCCCACATCGGGCTCCGATCTAACAAACAGCTCAGAGCGTGGAGCCTGCTTCAGATGCTGTGTCTCCCTCTCTCCCTCCCCCTCCCCTGCTCATGCTCCGTCTCTCTCTACCTCTCAAAAAAAAATAAATGTTAATGAAATTTAAAAACTATTTTATTTATTTATTCATTTTTCCAATTTTAAGAAAGTTGCCTCAAATTACATCATTTATTAATTGTCCTGTTTCCTTGCTTTGATTTTCTTCTTTGGAGTCTCCTATTTCTGTATTGGGTCTTTTCTTTTTCCTTTTTTTTTTCAATATTTGTCAAAACCTCTTTGTGACTTTTTTCAATTCATTTCAATTTTTAAGTTTTATTTTTTCTCTTTTCATTTTCTGTTTCTTTTATGGCATCATTTGTTGTGTTTCTTTGCTGTTGTACACCTCCTGGTGTAATTATTTTCTGAAATCATTTCGTTTATTTTGAAGTCATTCTTAAGCTCTGTCACCTTTTTAGGAGTGTTTCTATTTATGACTTATGTGTCCTTCATATTTTACATAGTTTTCTCAATTCCCTGAGTTGCTTTGAAATAGTACATTATAATTTTAATCTGTTTTTGGAAGCTATCTTTCTGTAGTGCTTTAGTTGTCTGTAGGAGTCGTATTTTGTTTCTTATTGTCTTATTTCATTGTCGGTAGTATGTTATTCTGCTTTTTATTATATTTAAAAAATTTTTTAATTTTAATGTATTTTTAATAAAGAGAGAGAGACATACAACACAAGTGGTGGAAAGACAAAGAGGGAGGGAGACACAGAATCTGAAGCAGGCTCCAAGCTCTGAGCTGTCAGCGCAGAGACTGAGGTGGGGCTCAAACCCATGAACCGCGAGATCATTACCTGAGCCAAAGTCTGACGCTTAACTGATTGAGCCCCCCACGCCACCCTTTTTTCTTATATTAATGTTGTATGCCATTTGACTGATAATTTTCTGTTAATTTCTCATGAAGTTAATTTACTTGTACTTTTAGGCAAAGGCCAAGTTCAGGTAGTTTTTTTTTTGTTTTTTCTTTTGTGGAGCTCTGTCTTCCGTTGCTGTGAGATATTGAAAACAGAGGGCTCCGTCCCATGCCTCTGTTGCCAACACCTTCTCTTTGTTGTTATTCTCCTTGTGGGGGTCAATTTTGATTCTGCTCTCCATGGTTTATCCTAAGTCTGACACCCTGTCATGGGACAGTGCTCTGGATACCTAGTTTCAAGACTTTTGGGCGGCTAAGTTGCATCTGCCCCAGAGAACTTACAAGAGATGCCCTTGCATTCACCTGCTTTGAGAGCAAAAAACCCTTGAGAGTTTCACGTTGTCCACGTTACTTTCTAGTGAATACCATTTGTCTGCTTTCGGTTCTCCTCGCAGGTTTTTCAAACATTCTGCTACTTCCTCCTCCTCCTCCTTCTTCTTTTTTATTTTAGAAAGACAGAGAGAGATAGAGCGTGAACAGGGGAGAGGGGCAGAAGAAGAGAGAGAGAGAATCCCAAGCAGGCTTCACTTTGAGCATGGGCTGGGTCTCACAACGTCGCGAGACAATGACCTGAGCTGAGGCACCCAGGTGCTCCCCCCCTTTTTTCTTCATCCTTACTCAACTGCCAAATATTACTCAACTATCACCCAGTCTCCTCGCTGCTGGCCATTTGTCCTCAGCCACTGGCATTTTGGGATTCATGAGGAAACTCTGTCATCCAGTTATGTCGTAAATTCTTTATCATGCCTTTTGTTTGCTTGTTTGCCATTTCTTTGCTTGTGTGTGTGTGTGTGTGTGTGTGTATGTGTGTGCGTGCTTTCGGTGTGGGGATCAGGGAAGATCCAGAGTCTGTTGCCGCCACTGTCATCATCCTCACAGACTCTCACATCATTTACAAACTATGAGTTTTCTGCTTCTCTGCAAATATTTTTAGCATAGTTTATGCCTAGCTCTGACAAGCATTTTCACCAAGACTCTTCCTGAGGCTCCCATGATGCATTTGTCTGGCAGATGATGGTTACCTCAGTGGTGTCTCCCCACCCCCCATCCTTCCGCCATGAGGTAATATAATGTCTATTCAAAGTGGCATTTCCGTTCTCAGACCACTTCTGCTTTCATATTCTGTGTCCTCACAGGCACTCCAAAGACCTAATTGTTCTCAGACTCTTCTTCTCTTCCCCAGGAACCTCCGACTATCGGATTCTCCTCCCCTTTCTGGAACATACTCTCAGCTCTACTGATGAGTAGCAGCAACTACTAATAATAGTCACATGTATGTGACCTGCCTATTCCTGTCTCTGTCTCTGAGCAAGTGCTACTTTCCTCACCTGCAAGGTCATATCTTTCCAATACGCTCAAAGTATACCTTCTCGAACCCACATGGCACTCTGCTGACTAATTTTCATGAAGTCAAAGAAGCACCGAGTCAACCAGTTTAACTGTGACTTTTCAGCACATTTTAGTACTTCAAATCTAGAGCGGCTTACGCTCACCTCTTTAATTTCTGTGATTTCCTAGAAACCATTAGATATTCGTTCCTGTGTACCATGGATGAAATCTGGCTATCCAACCCCTGCCAAACTTCTCTCAAACATTTAACGCTGATGGAAATATTGGGAAGTCGGCAAAATTCGTTGACTATCAGAAGAAAGAAAAATCAAAGCTGATGTGATGTCTCTCAGAAGATCACCCAGAATTGCTCTGTTTATTCCCTGGGAATCACTAACCTACCTGATTCACCTTCTGCAGGCAGCAATTTTAGTCCCTAGATTTCTTTCCTTATTTAAAGAGACTATTCCATTTGCTTCCAGGAAGGATTAAAGCAGCTCGTAGAAAAGAAACGTATTTTTAAAAGCAATTAAAAGACAAATAGGAAATCTAAAATCTTTAAAAAAAATCTGGTAAATATACTCACCATCTAGATTCATATTGTCAGTAGAATAAAAAAACTGATTTAGATTTCTACCAGCCAATTTCAAAAGGGAAAGAATAATTACTTAAGCCTGATTGGCCAGGAAAAGAAACATAATTTAATCCAAACAACAATTTTCATGAAACTGCAAAAAGTAGGAAGGGGACAGAAGAGGGTGGCAAGTCATCGCTTGAGTTTGAACCCCTCTGCATCAGTTACCAGCTACTGGATGTTGGGCAGTTTCCCTAGCATCAGCCTCATCACAAATGAAATAGAAATAATAACCCAGATTTCAGAGGGTCCCTGTAAAGATCAAAGAGAAATAACTATACAAGTTGTAATTCCCTGACCAATGCAGACGTTTCTCCAGCACTCTGTCCTTTGCCGTCTCCTGGGTCCTGAGATCAGCCCGCCATCGTCTGAGACAGCCACTTCTCCCTAGAGCACCACGAGTGTGTCTTTCAAATGCTCATGTACAAGTCACCTCACCCTTCCTCCCGATAAAGCCATACGGGAGTTCACAAGGTGGTGGGACCCGCTTCTGTTGACACTTTTTCACCTCGGGTCCTGCCTTGGGGCACTCAGAATCATTGCTTACCACCACTGGCTTCTGTTGGTACCATGGCTCCCTATGTAACTGACACCCTACTATCACAGATGCCATGACCAGGCCCTGGGGTCCGGGATTCTGCATACTTCAGAGCCTTAATGGATTCAAACAGCACTGTAGTTTCGAGGATCCTCCATGTAGCCAAAGGGAATGGTGAGGAGAATGTGTCTGTTTCCCTACACTGTGTCCCCTGGGCACTGAAAGTCACATTTCTTTGGACGTTCTGTCTCACAGATACGAATGAAAACAATATATTTGGATTTTGCTATGTGCAGGGACCACAACTACCCTGAATTCCCCTAACTCTGTCTGGGGTCTGTGAGGTTGAGTTAGAGGAAGAAAAATTCATGGAATCTCTCGCAGCCTCAGAAGCCAACTTCCCCCCGGCCATTCACACACACCCATGCCAGCATCCTGTCTCAATGATTGAGGTGGCATTGCAGGGACAGGTTAAAGGTCTGACCCTCTACTTGCTCGGCATGAGTTTTTTCCCAAGGAGATTTCGCTGTGCCTCATGAAGAGCCACCTTGAGCCTTCACGAGCCACCTCAAGCCAGACATGCCTGAATCCCCAAGTAACCTTGGCTCAAACCAGGGGACCCCTTACACACGTGCAGACACCCAGAGGTAGAGGATGAAAAGTATGGACAAAGGAGAAAACGCAGAGAAGGGCCAGGGCACTCAGAAACACTGCCCAGAAGGAAAGGGACGCCGATAGAAATGTCGAGGAGCAGAAGAAAGATGATTGTGTAATGAACAGGCATGTGGGGTGTGTACGGCTGGGCTTCACTTGGAAGTTTTCAGTTGTTTTAAATGCCATCACCTTCACACAAGCAAATTAAACTACGGATGCAAATCAACAGGCACGTTTAAATTTGGATCATTTCTGGGGCACCTGGGTGACTCAGTAGATTAGGCGTCCAACTTCAGCTTAGGTCATGATCTCACAGTTCATGAGTTCAAGTCCCCGCATCAGGCTCTGTGTCAACAGCTCAGAGCCTGGAGCCTGCAATGGATTCTGTCTCCCTCTCTCTCTCTGCCCCTTCCCTGCTCCTGCTCTGTCTCTGTCTCTGTCTCTCTCTCTCTCTCTCTCTCAAATATAAACAAAAAAAAAAAAATTAAAAAAAAAAAAGAATGGATCTATGCTGGGGAGGACAGTCAGGTAGACTCTGCTGTGACAGGAAGCACAACAAGGGAAGTTACCACCAGTGCAGAACCTTTTCCCAGCAGAAGCTTTTATTTATTTTGAGAGAAACTCCAAAAAACGTGTGCAGTCCTCATGCGGCCTTTGGGCAAGAGCAAATTCTGCTCTCCCTTCAAAATATTTCCACAGAATGGAAACTAAGAGAAAAGAGTCTGCTTCCAGGGGACTTGAATGCAGACAGCAAGCTGCCCCGAGCATGGCTATGGTTTGGCTGCTGGGGACACACACTCACCAAATGTCTGGTGATTTTACATCTAAGACAACAACGACAGGGCGGCAGTGAACGTGGCTAAGGGAGCAGGCTGAGGCTGAGACGAATGCAGATATGCGACCTAAATTGTGTCACAATCCCTCACCCCTTTTGTACGCCCTGAGACCCTGAGGTAGAAATGGTCTCCTTCAGAAATGCAGGACTGGCTTCCCTCAAAGGACCTAGGCAAGACTGTCGTGACCAGAAGGCGAGGGTCCAGAAAAGTGCTCACAGGACCAAGAGGAAAAAGTTGAGGAAGAAGCAGTTTAAAAGGAAAGCACAATCACCTCTACTAACATGAACGCTGACTGGTAGGAGTGTCTCTACACAGGGAGAAGCCATAGCTCGTGGCCCGACCCTTGTCCCCAAGATTTGCTTTCACCTTCTTCATGAAGTAAGCTTGCTCCCAATCCTACTTTGGAGAGGTGGTTTAGGGAGGTCTGTTTCTCATTTAATACCCTTGCTTTTCCTTTTTCCAACAGCACAGCCAAGCCAAGTCTGAAACGCAGAAATACAACTTTACAAAAGGCTCGGGATAACACGAAGGTAACCCGGGCAGCATGGCCCATTATGGTGGTATGTGCTGTGTCCTGTCCAACTCTGATGGGGAGGGGTGCAACGTACCTAAGCCAGGATGACAATGGCACCCCTCAGAGTTGTGCAGCGACTCTGTATGAGAATATCTCTGAATTAGATCAGCTCCTTTAGGAGACATGGCTTTCTCTAAGTGGGTCTCGTTTACCTGATCTACCTCTGATGACATCATATTACCCACTAGCCTGGAGCCCATACTTAGAACTTTGTCCTCCAGAAGGTCCAAATCCTGGAAAATGAGGGCCAGAAAGAAATGAGAATTTCTGCGTTCACTTACAGAAAACCTCTCAAGTAAGATCTGGTTTCCTAGCTGAGGAACTAATTTGTCCCAAACCGACTGACACAAGGAATGTTCCATTTGGAAGAAACTTTATTTTGTGATTCCAGTGAGACAAGATGAGCATAAGAGGCACACAATATATGTTCAAATAAACAAGAGAAAAGGTAATTGTATTGTAGAAATATCTATCATTTTGAGCACCCAACATACATGTGAGTACCCTACATACTTCACACACATTGTCTTGACAACAACTCAGTGACATGCATCTTGTCTTTTCTTTCTTCCTTTTTTTTTTTTTTTATTTTATGGAAAGCAAAGGAAAGCAGAAGGGGCAGAGGGAGAGGGAGAGAGAGAAGAGAAAGAATCTTAAGCAGGCTTCATACCTAGAGTGGAGCCTAATGCGGGGCTCGATCTCACGACCATGAGATCATGACCTGAACTGCAATCAAGAGTTGGTTGCTTAACCTGCTGAGCCACACTCAGGCATCCCCATCTTGTCTTTTTATCTCTCCATTCTACAAATGAAGAAATAATCTGAGAGGTTAAATAATTTACCTAATGTTAGTTAGTCAGTGGCAAATTTATGATTAACCCAGGTTCAAGGACCAAAAGTACCACCAGCTACCATTATTGCTACTTAAGTCAAAAGGTGAAAGAGGAATATTGAAAATAAAAATGGAGTTGGAGGGGCGCCTGGGTGGCTCAGTCCATTGAGTGTCCGACTTCATTTCAAGTCATGATCTTGTATTTCGTGAGTTGGAACCCTGCAGCAGGCTGTGTGCTGACAGCTCAGAGCCTGCTTCTGATTCTGTGTCTCCCTCTCTCTCTGCCCCTCCCCACTTGCGTTCTGTCTCTCTCTCTCTCAAAACTAAGTAAACGTTAAAAAGTATATGGAATTGGATGTGAAGATTATATTTGCAGATGGGTGCAAGACTTGAACTTACATAGGTAGTTCCTGGCATAATTAAAAGTGAAAGGGGTGGATGGAAAAACACAACTGTCTAACGCATTTAACCTGTGTTAAAACAGCACAGGTTATTAAGAAGCTGAATCATATACATCAACGATTCTAAACTGCAGTGGGTGAATTAGAACCCTTGACAATGAGGGCATTACAGTGAAAAGACTCAGAGCTTGATTGTAAAGCAGACCGTTGGTTGGGAAACTGGTTTCAGGCTGGCAGAGAGAGTTTGCAATGCCAGGTTGGGCCCGAGAGAAAGTCGATAGTCAGGGAAGGCTACGATTCTAGTTCGCGGCTATGTAGACATCCTCTTGGGAGGCAGCTTGTTTGAAACTTAGAGAAAAGCAGTTAACGTGTCAGTTACTGAGGTGACGGGTCTTTGTCAGCTCAAAAGGAGCTGAGTCAGAAATGGGAGCTAGCACTTCTTACCCCTATTTCTGCAACCAGGGTGGGTGCTGCCTCATGGCTACAAGCTCCTTGTCTTCTCATTCACCGCATCACTTGGAAATTTCGAGAATGCTCTTGCTTTCCATAGCCTCTCACACACCGCATGCCTTAGGCAATCACCCTGCTGCTTCACAAGCATCCTTCTCTATCTATTAACACCCCTTCTCTCCACCCTCACCGTCTACTACTTAGCTTTTGGGCTCTGGGAAGCCTTTTATCCACACCCCAAATTGGCATAGACTTCCTCACACACAACACCTCAAAGCAGCTTGCACCCCCACCTTGTATTCTTTGCATTACATTGCTGCAAATTGTACAGATCCCAGACTCCTTATCCATAATCACAAAATACACAAAGCTCTGAAAACCAATTTTTTTTAAATGTTAAGTTTGGTGCAAATATATTGCATTTGGTGAGAAGAGTCATACATTGTGCTGTAGAAAAATTAATGTGTGTGGCTTTGGATTGCTATCTCAGATCCCTTTGGGAGTGCTAAAAAAATATTCAATATAGGTACCAGATTATCTTTCTAAAGCTGAAAAAAATGCTTTTTGTAAAATCTCTCTGGCCACAAGAGTGTTCAATAAGGGATTATGGATCTTCCCTGCCCTGCATCCCATTGTGTGCTGAGTTGTGTTATATTGTTCTTATTACAGTCCCCTGGACTGTAATGTCCTTGAGGATGGGAGCTGTACTTCATTTGTCATTTTATCTCCTTTGTGTATGCTTAATAAATGAATGAAGAAGTAAATAGAAGAAGGAAGGAAGGAAAGAAGGAGGGCATGGCAGACTGAAGACTGAGGAGCTATAGCCCACCCCCAGGTTGGTGAAGTATTCCTAGACTTCCCAAGTAGAGAATTTCAAGTGAAATTCAAAAGATTGGAAAAACCAGAAGACTCTTTAAAAATCTTTTGGTACTTGGAACACATCAGCTTTCATTCACACATTCATTGATTTATTTACTCAACATTTATTATACAGCCGCTCTGTGCCATATAATAAGCTAGGTCATAGAAATCGTTGAACAATAACAACACACAGTAATAGCAAAGAACAGAGATGTTCAGAAAGAAAGAAACGACTCTGGCATAGAGCAAAGTTTCAGTTCAAATCAGGTCATTTATTCTCCCTGTGTATGAAATACAATGTCTAGTTTGAATTCTTAATCTGAAAAAAAAAAGTGTGTTAGCAATTCACTGTTAATTTTGTATCATTTTACTCAGGCATAACAAAATCTCTTGGTACCTCTTTTTATAAGTACTGAGAAGTTCTTTGTCTTTCTAGAACGTTATCTTGGAGTGAGTGTTTGCTTCAAAATATTAAGAAATCAGGTAGCCTGTTATTGGTTAGAGTTTGGTCAGAAAACCAGAAATGACTAGGAATTTAGAGGTAGAGAGAGTTTAACCCAGTGTGCTTGCACACTTCTGGGAAAGTTGGAGAAGGAAAGGATGGAGAGTCCATCATCTCTAGATACATGGAAGTCCTGGGAGAGCAGGGGACTTCCACCTGTGTCCCCGCTTTCTCCACCGCCAACATAGGTGACTCTTAGGAGGACACCCAGAGGCATGGAAAGCCAACGATTGCAGACACCTGTCTTGCCAAAGTGGGTGATTCTCAGGGTCCCCCAGAAACTCATCTGCAAACCCCTCCCGCATCTGCCCACAGCAGCCATAGTGTAGTAAAGCCTTCGCTTCCACTTCTAGCATCTCATGCAAGCACCTCTCATTGGTAAAACTTCTCCAAAAGGAGTCTGGGAAATGTAGTTTCCAGACTTTAAGTCCCTACAGCACATGGGACAGTTGAGAAGGAAGAGGGTAGCACCAAGTATTAACAAAAAATATCCACTGTGGTAAACCTTCCTCATCAATGTTTACGTAAACATTTCCTCTCAATTCCCCTCCAGATCCCTAGGAATCAAAAAACAGGAGGAAGAGCAGAGGCAATGACGTTCTTTACCGAGGGGAGTGTTTTTGTTTTCTAACTCTTTAAAAAATATGACTTAAAACAGTCAAAGTGACAACATGAAGACAGTTATAACTAAATGACCTCAGATATACTGCTTGGTAAAATGGACCTCAAGTGGATTGGGTCCCAAACACTGACCAACTTGTCTCGAGGAAATGGCAGGCCTCTGTACAGATAACCCAAAGAGGACGACCAAGTCTGTGTGTCCATTTCTTACATTTGAGGAAATAAAATCTCCTCAAGTCTTCTTCGACTTCTGATGAAGTTTTAGAAAACCGTGGGGGAAAACAGAGTTGTCCTGGGCAGTGAGAGATTATAATTTAAATATTAAATATTCCTCAGTTGCTTTAGAAATATTCTCCTCTTATGGAACTACAGCGACTTACAAAAATGGTTACTAAAAATTTTAAATTAAAATTATAATGAAGAGGCACTCTTTTCTTGGTCTCAGCTGAGCAGAACACAAAAGCAAACATTTGTTAAAATGGCTAAAGGCATACTTGATCCTGAGCAGCGGCTTTCATATTAAAGTTGGACAGAAAAGGGTAGAACTTCCTTTCAGACTCTGTGCAGATGGACTCGTCTGTGCTAATGCAAACCATCATGAAACACCAACTTAAGCCAGGAGGACCCTTGATCAAGATATGAGTATTCAGATGCTTGAAGTCATGAGGAATGAACAATTTTCTGCCAGTATATTTATAGTAAATGTGCGTTTTAATCAACTCTCTTTAATCGACTCTTTAATCAACTTTCATCCTCTTAAAAGGAAAGGCAACCGGTAAACCAAGTCCAGCAGATTTTCCAAATTGTCCAGGGTATATTCAGCAAATTAAAATTAATATTAAGCATGAGCACATCGAAAGATTATATTACTCAGCAATCCTCCAAAGGGTTCCAGATTCTTTGAAGTGAGCCATTTCTCTCCAAGATTCATGAGCTGCCTGTCAACAAATTTAATTGGATAGTTATTGAAATTAATGGCAGTGGCGGCTGATTGAATAGACTTTACTTAAAGTTTTGCTCTTATTTTTTATGGCTGTTTTCCCCTCATCTTGCCTTTCCATGTTGCATGCTGATAGAGCCGTGAAACAACGAATGGGGGAAAACTTGGCCACAGGATCGAGAAACGACTCTGCTCACCATCCCTCACAAAATGGGAAAATGTTGCTAATGGTAGATGGCCTCCTATCCCCAGCTCATCACTGTTCAGGCTTTTTAAAATCCCATTTTCATGGGGAGCCTTGGGGATTCAGAACAGAAACTCCCTAGGCACATAGCCTGTGTTCAAATTCCTGTCTTCCACGTATTCTCTCCTTCATCCCAGGCTAGTTCCCCAGCAATTCTCTTTGCCTCAGTTTCCCCACTTATACAAATGGAACTGATAATAGAAACTGCCCAGGTTAGGGCCTGGAACTTGATAATAGCTCAGTAGGAATTAGTGTTACTTGGTTCTCTACTGGAAAATCAAATTATATGACTATATTGCATTCCTCTGGGGATTAACAAACAACTATACTTTTAAACCTACAGTGAAAGTAGCAGACTTTGCTGTAATGTGACAAATGAAAGCCTGAAGACATGTGAGTTTCTGCTGGAAGAAAAGGAAGATTTTTCTTTTTTCCTTTCTGTTTCTTCTTCCTCCCGCTCTTTCCTGCCACTCTCGTCTTTCTGGGATGTTGAAGGTCTCACAAACACCCAAGTAGGAGAGGTAATACAATGGAGATCTGGGGACAAAAGAACAGCTTTCTACAATGGAGTAAGTGGCATTGTGGTTAACCCCACAGTTATTTTTCTGGTCTCTCCTGAACATTTTCATTCCTTTTTTTTTTTTTTTTTTTTTTTTTTCAGTAAACACCGCTTTTACTAGGCATGGAGTTAGGCACTAGAATTTCCAAATTTACTAAGTTAGGAAGCCAATCCTCAAGAATCTGCTTCCTTAGTGAAGGAAACAAAATTGAAAATCCTAATGATTCTAGAAGCACATAGAGTGGTTAATGTGTCCAGACTCTGGAGCCAAACTCTCTTGGTTTGAATCCTGGCTCTTTTATGACTTAAACTTAGGTCACGTTCCTTTACTTCTTTTTTCTTTTTAATTTTTTAAATGTTTATTTATTTTTAAGAGAGAGAGAGAGAGTGGAGGGAGGGAGAGGCAGAGAGAGAAGGAGACACAATACGAAGCATGTTCCAGGCTCTGAACTGTAAGCACAGAGTCCAATGCAGGGCTCGAACCCACGATCCGTGAGATCGTGACCTGAGCCAAAGTCGGATGCTTAACCGACTGAGCCACCCAGGCGCCCCAAGTTCCTTTACTTCTTTGTGCATTCATTGCCCATCTGTGAAATGGTGTTGGTGCAAGGGAGAGTGAGACAAAGCCGTGAGGAGTAGGAACTGGTTCCGTAGAACTGGAGCAGCCTGAGAGAAAACTCCACAAAGACAGCTGAAGAGGTTAGCATGGGCCAGATCATTAAAGGATGGGTGCTTGAGTATTTAGGAGTTTATGATTAATTGGAGGGAGAAAGTGAAGAATGACTGCAAGGACTTTGAATCAAACAGCTTGATGGCTAGTGAGACAGTGCATTCAGATAATGAATAGAGAAGGTGAGATTTCAGGTAAGTGGGAAGGAAAATATGATAGATTCAGCTCTGGCCATGCTGATTTAAAAGTCCTGACTGGTCCTACAGACCTGACAGTCATCTGCCTATAGATGAACGAAAGCCACGGAAGTGGATGAGATCTCATAGGCATGTGTGTAGAATGAGAAGCAAAAGGGGACCTGGACACCTTCCCCAAATACCAACATTTAAGGGATAAGTCAAGAGGAAAAGCCAGAGAAGAACAAAGAATGTGTAGGTAGGAAAATGGGACAAGTGGGGGAAAGTCATCAGGATGAAGATAAAGTCATCTGCTGAGAACGTGAATGAAGGGCCATCACCCCAACCCACCCAAGGCTCTAACATCATATGGTCTTGCCCAGCCTAAGAGCGGGTGCGGCATAAATTGTAATCTGTGATAGATGGCTCAAGACTTTGAGGGTCTTCACAATCCAGCCAGAAGAGGAGAGCCTGCATCTAGCAGACAACTAGTCTTCTCCAGACGGTTCCACTCCAGAGGAAGTAGAAGGGTTCATATGGACCCATTCTGGAAAAAAGAATGCGTACTTTCTCATCTGAGCATTATGGCAGTAACAGCCTGCAGGATGTTTTTAAGATCATCAAATCTCTAACATTTTAGCAAAGGACAGTATTTCTGGGTGAAATACTCAAGGTCGCTCTACCAAGATACCTTTCACAATACAAGAAAAAAATGTTTCTTCCTTTTTGACTCCAGAAGGTGTTTCCATCAGTAAGTCATTTAAAGTAGTTTGTAATTCTTTTGCAAAATGTGCAACTGACTAAAAGTACATGAAAGAAGACACAGAAAATGACATGGGACAATACGATATTAAAATGAGGACTCCCGGAAACAAACTTGAGCTTTGATCTCATCTTAAAAGCCTGGGAAGGACCTGCAGTTAATTTTATTTCTTTCTAATCAATGCCAAATGTATTCTGGTGTCTTTGGAGAGAGATTTTTTTTAATATAATTTATTGTCAAATTGGCTTATGTACAACAGCTAGTGCGCATCCCAACAAGTGCCCTCCTCAATGCCCATCATCCACTTTCCCCTCTCCCCCATTCCCCATCCACCCTCAGATTGTTCTCTGTATTTAAGAGTCTCATGGTTTGCCTCCCTCCCTCTCTATTTCTAACTATTTTCCCCGTCTCCCTTCCCCATGGTCTTCTGTTAAGTTTCTCAAGATCGACATATGAGTGAAAACATATGATATCTTGGACAGAGATATTTTTATGAATTTTTTATTGTCCCAAAAAACTTGGGGACTAGAATCTCCAACAATATTAAAATGATTTATAAACAAGCTAAATATCGTCTATTTATAATTCTATGTATAGTTAAGTAATGTGCATTCCATAAAATAGTTAAATCATCCAAAGTTTGTTGATTTATTCAACAAATATTTGTTGATTGCAAACTATGTTCTTTCTTGGACTAAATGTTAGCAGAAACCCCCAGTGGATGCCACTGCAATTAGAACACCAAACTTTCTTACCCTGACCTGCAGAACCTCATATAATCTGCCTCCATCTTAACTTTTTAAACCTTCTCTCGTGACTCCCTCCCCAATATTCACATTGTAGCCACTACTGGCTTCCTATTTTGCAGTCACCCACACACACTTACTCTGGTTTCAGAGCATGGTCACTTTCTGTTCTACTGGCCCATCATTTTTCCCCCTTCCTCTTCTCATGGCCGACTCTTCCATGATTCAGGACTCAACTCAAATTTCACAGCCTCAGAGATGCCTGATTCTAAGATCCCAATGTAAATAAACACCTCTGGGCAGGTGGTACTCTGTCATAGTTGCCTGCTTTATTTTACAAGATACTTATCACTAACTGAATACATCTTGTTTATTTGATTACTAGTGATCTTTCTCTTCAAAGAGAAAGGCAACAACCCGAGAGCAGGAATTTATCTCTCTTGTTCGAGGCCATGTCTCCAGGTGCCTGGAATGGTTGTAGATTAGAGTAAGCATTTGACCAAAATTTGTTTGAAAGAATACATGAAAAATGGTTAGAAAGAAAATGTAAAACAGTGGAGCCTAGGTAAAAAAACCAAAAACCAAAAAACAAAGAAACAAAACAAAACAACAAAAAAAAATGATAAATAGGATTCATTATTATATGTACACAGTGAATTCAACTACTTGTCAGAAGCTTATGCTTTAAAAATCTGAGTATATGTCAGGTTTCTGGGTGACTTAGTGGGTTAAGCATCTGGCTCTTGATTTCAGCTCGGGTCATGATCTCATGGTTTGTGAGATCAAGTCCCACGTCTGGGCTCTGTGCTGACAGAGTGGAGTCTGCTTGGGATTTTCTCTCCTCTCTTTTCCTCTGTTATCACACACACGCACTCTCTCTCTCTCAAAATAAATAAATAAACATTTAAGAAACATAAAAAAATAAAAATCTGAGTATACGTATGTATATGTACGTATACATACACACACATGAAAGATGCCAGAATTTTACTGAAAGTAAAAATAGTATTTAAAAAATGTTTTTGAAGAATTTGTAAACAAAACTCCAGCATGTACAAAACAAAAGAGCTTATTTAACAAAGAAGAAACTCAGGTCCGTTATACTTACATGGGCAGCTTGGAAGTAGTTTCCTGAAAACAATTTTCACCTTCAAATAATCCAAGAAACACACACAGGTCTGTTATTCACAGCTCCTGGTAGAAATGCACTAGAAGGTAATTCTTACTGTTTTCCACCTCAGCGGGTGGGGGGGAATAACCGTCACAGGAAGGTGCCTCCCTCCAAATAACTTCCCATTGGTGGGATAGCGTAGTAGTACATACAGAACACGTTTCTGGAAGGAAGTGGGAAAACACAGCAAGAAAGAATGGCTTGGGCAAGAATAGATGTCAGGAATTTCTACCTTTCTCCACCACCTGGTATTCACAGCTTTGCGTAATCTTCTCCCGCCAGGGGTGGTGTCTGTGACCAGCAAAATATATATCACTTCTGAAATTAGATCATAAAACACATTGTGGCTTCCACCTGGTCTCTCTCTGGCTCTTGGATTGCTTGCCCTAGGAAGGAAATGTACCATGTCATGAGCAGTCCTCTGGAATGGCCCGCATGGTGAGGAACTGAGGCCTGCAGTCAATGGTCACGAAGAAACTGAAAGCTCCTGCCAATAGCCACGTGGATGAGCAGACCCTTTAACCCCATGCTTTCAGATGCCTGTAGCCAAAGCCAACACCTTGACTGCAAACTCATAAGAGACCCCAAGCAGGAATACTAGCGAAGCTGCTCCCAGATTCTTGTCCCTTAGAAACTGTGGGAAAGAATAAATGTTTGTCATCTTAAGCTACTAAGTTTTGGGGTACTTTGTGATGCAAACAATAGATACCTAATACACCCACTGACAACTTCTCCACACTGATCTTTCCCTGCTTTCCTCCACCTGGATTGTCCATGGATTTGCCTGAGCTGGTCACTGGTTTATCCGGAGTGGAAACCAATCGGGGGCACACAAGCACCTCTCACTCATCCACCAGAGTGGAGGACCCTTCTTGAAATCAGCAGCCCCAGTGTTCTGTGGTTAGAGTGTCGGCTTCCACAAAGATGGGCCTCTTGCTCTCCTCTACTTCCGTCCCTCTGCTCATGCCAGTCAGAAGGCCCTCCCTAAATCATCCACGTTTTCTAATATTTCATCAACTTAAATATTGAAGACATTCGTGTAAGCATAAATGGCTGCTAACTTATAGTCTCCAACTTTCAAACTTATAAGGGCATAGAGTCAACTGAGAAATGTATGGTAAATGATGATTCTTGGGTCTTCCCTAATCGGAATCTCCATGAGGAAGATCCAGGAATCTGAACCCACAATAAGTTCTTCAAGTAGTTCGGATGCAGGTAATCTATGGAGCTCACGCAGAAAGACACTATTATATGTCTTCTTTCTGCCACTGAACCCTAAAGAGAGAGCCTATTTTTTATATTGTGTATTTACTCAAGGCACGAGGGCACTGCTGGGCATTCAGTGAACTTTCAATAAAGTGACTGGCAAGGAGGATCATCATTCAAATGGATATTGATCGCAGGCTTTTGTACATCTGGTCAAGCATACAGGGCTATAGCAGGAGTGAATGGCGCAGTTCCTGCTTTTAAGGAACTTGCAGCCAGGGGAAGGACACAAGAGAAAGACACAGCAGATGATGGCGAACAACTCCAGATAGGATTAGAGGACATGCCTTGTTACAGGGCATAGATGACTCCTATTTTAGAGACATTAAAAAGACTAACGAAGTCAGAAAAGCTTCAAGGAGAAGCAACGTCTTGGCCACATTGAACTGGGAGACAAGAAGCCTGGATGTGGTCCCATTTGTTTTAGCAGCCAAGTGCCTTAGAGCAGGCACTTCATTTCTCTGGGCTTCTGCATACTCTTAGAGAAAATCAGAGTGGTGTCCTAGAATCATGGTTTTCAAACTGTCCTGGAGGGTTCCCAGGGGTAACAGGGAAAGGGAGACGCAAGATCAGGTGTGACTGTGAGTCTTGCATCCGTAGTTTTAAGTGTCTGCTGTAGTAGAGTTTCATGAAGGATCCAGTGTGACAGAAAGCTCTGTTGCCAGAACAACAATAGCAACAAGGTTTGAAAACATTGCATGTCGATTTGTAATCCTCTGAAGATGGCAAAACACACCTTCTTCAACATTTCTATTTCTAACTCCTTTTACTATCATGGGCAATGAGTCTCTTGACTTTAAGTGGTGACCTTAACAAGACGGAATCAACCCTCCAGTTATCTTATCATTTTATGAAATACTCTTTCCGATTCGATGGAAATTGTCAACTGCGGTACCTAAAATTACAATATAGAGCTGTGGTGTCCACTGGGACGGCCGCTTGCCACAGCTATTTACATTTCAAATGAAATAAAAATAGAAATTCATTTTCTCAGCTGTCCTAGCCACATTTTAAGTGCTCAAGCTAGTGGCCGCCTGATTGGACAATATGGATCTAGAACACTTTTGTCACTGCAGATAGTTTTGCTGGCCAACACTGAAACTAGAAATAAACCAAGTCAACAGACTCGGCTACCCTCTGGCTGAGTCCTGACTCAGTTCCATTGTCCAGACAGCATTGCACCCGGCCCTCAAAAAAAAATCAATAGAGAATGGGACAATCTCCAAGGCTGCTGGGGTTATTTATTTATTTAGTCAGCTAGAAAGACCAAGACATTTAGAGCTGTTCAGGTAATAAGAAGGTAAAAAGCCAAGCCTTTTGTGAACCAGTGCTTAACAGAAAGAAAAAAAAAAAAAAAAAGGAGTTCAAGATATGCCATGGAGAACTGGCCCTACAAATACTCTGGCTCTCAGTTGGGAATCTGGAGGGCTGCATCCCAAGTGTAGGGTAAGCCATCAGTCAGATGAGCCTTACAGTCTATAACCCAAACTCAAGCCAGTCCAATCCCTGGCTACAATGAGATATTCTGCCCTAATCTAGCTGCCTGTCAGAAGATATTGGAGCTAGTCTCTGGAAGAGGCCACCATCTAAAGTCCCCACAAATTGAACTTTAGGGGGCTTCTAATTTATAACTATCATATTGCCTGCTTTTTAATTTAACACTATGATTCTTGATGCATGCAGTTAAGTAATCTAAAGTTTTCAGTGGTTCCTACACATACAGTATCCCAGACACTTTACAATGGTCACCTTAAACCATCCTTCCAATGTGAAGTACACATAAATTAACTTATCCTTCAAGCTGTGCGTTCCACACACACACAGGATAGGATAGGATCCAAAGCTAGGTTACCTAGTTCAAGAATCTGCACTCCTAACACCAAGAAGTACTGCCTCTCTACCTTGGGTTATTCCAATCGCCTTCTTCCATTATCCAGGGGGAGAGAATGATAAACCATGTTTTTGAATAGAAATATTTTTATTTACATTTTCTTTTATATCCACTCTCTATTATAAGTTTAAGAATACAATATATTAAAATTAAAGAATCTATCTTATTCTGATTCATCTATAATCATTTTGGATTTGTCTTGGAGTTGGAGTATCACTCCTCTGTTTGTTTATAGACTGCATTCACGAATCAATGCCTGGAGACCTGGGGCTTTGAAGGGCTGACTCAATGGAGAAGATGACTCAAAAAATGAAAAGTAAGCATCACTGAGATGGAAATGGAGCCAGGAGAAGTCTATATTTGACTACTACAGCTTCAATTGACACATTAATTTTCAGGGATAACCTTATCACATATATCTGTCTTACAGTAGGCCACATCTTTCAAATGCACTTAGCAACGTCTTTAAAGGAAAACTCCTCTGGACCAGAGTGTCATTAACATGGACTAGTGATGCTTTCTGGGCCATTCTTATTCATGAACTTCATTCGCTCTGCCTATTACCTATATGTCGTTTCTGTTCTTGACCCAGGCACTGATAGTTCCTACTGGTTCCCATTAGTCTGTATTCATGCCTGGTGACCCCCTCTGCTCTCTCCCTGTGAATTATGGCTCACATCTGAAGCTTTCGCACTGATATCCTATTTGAATCCTGCCAAATTATACTGAGGCACAATAGAAGGAAAAATCGCCTGCCTATCGAATAAAACGATAATTTAATTTCTCTTACCTAGAGTACATCAAATTCCAACTATCTTGGAAATTCCAAAAACAAATCCTTCTTTTCGAATTTTCTCCCATTGCTCTTGGAGCCAAAATCCCTGTATCAAGGTTTTTTAGTTATTATAGGACTAGACAATCTTGTGATAGGATCTTAGATCTGTCCTTACATGGCATATAAATAAATAGAGGACATAGCAAAAGACTGATTTCACACCAGAAGTAGCTTATTTGATATTTCATTTCTCCAAAATGCATGGACCGTCACATTAGTTTCAATAGATACTAGTCTGTTGAAAGTCAATTTTCCATGAATCTCTTGTGTTTCTTCGCGTCTTATGAGTAACGTCTTCCTTACCATTTTTTTCTAGACTATGTTTTCAAGGATGTTTATAAACTTTCTCAGATGATAATATCTCCTTCTAGAACAAAGAGCAGATCTGGCTACAGCTTGGCACGATAGAGATAGTGTCTCCTTCTGGAACAAAGAGCAAGTATGTTTACTGCCCGATGTGAAAAATTCCGTCCTGTAACTCAGGGCTCGTCTGTTGTAGTGCAGCGCACAACACATGCAGACATCAGGGCGTCCTCTGTGTCACCCTGGGGAAATTGGTGCTTGAAGAACCAGCACAAAAATACATTCAGAGTCTGGTGACTGCTGCTGCATAAACTGTCCTGTGTCTCGGATCCAGGAGTCTCATGAATTCTACCATCCTTCGTGAAACTGGGGCAGGCTAACTTATTAGCTTGCAAATTGTGTAAAAGCAAAAGTCTCCCCAAAAGATCCTATTGTCCTAGATAAACTAAAATTAAATTGACCCTACTAGGTATCCACCATCTATGTGAGAATCGTTAATGCTAAACAGAGTGAAGAACGAGATAGCGCACCAGGTCGGGCTGCCTAGCTCTGATACAGTTTTAGTCTAGAAATGGGAATGGCAAACTACAGCCGATGGGCCAAACCCAGCCTGTGGCCAGCTTCTGTGCCTCTGGGCTAAAAGGGGTTTCACATGTTTCAAGGCTGGTCGAATACAAACAATTACTATACAACAGTGACCATACATGGCTTGTAAAACTTAAAAGTATTTGCCATCTGGACCTTCACAAAAGTGAAGAATGTTTGCCAATCCCTGCTCTAGATACGTGCACCCTTTCCTCGGAGATCGCAGAATTAGAAACAAATATACACCTCTTCTGTGATTTCCAGAAACTACATCTTGTAACGTTAGCGTGGCTCTGAGTAAACACGAGCTCATTTCCACCCTGTCAAGATCCATGCTCAGGAGCCAATGCGTAGCAGTCCGCGAGACCAGAGAGGTAACAGGGAAGGGAGCTGTGAGTCAGCACTCGGGGTCTAGAGGACAAAGACCTTCCCGCAGTCTTTGTCCCCAGTCTGGCACACCCCAGTCAGTTCATGGGTGCGCCAGAGCAGACAGGGCTTTCCCTCTGAGTGAAATGGGCTGGAAACAGGTGCCTGGCCTAGAACCCCGGTTGGTGGAGAGAAGAAGAGAAGAGCGTCACTAACACATTCAGCTGATATCTTGACTCACGCTATCCACCGTGCCCCCCGCAGACCTGAATATCAGAGAAAGGCAAGGACGAGTTTTGTGCCCATCGCGATTACGATCCATGCTTCAACCATACCTTCACATTTTATGGCTGTTTAGAGGTCCCACTGTTCCATGTTAATGCCCAGAGACAGTTGCTAAAGCTCTATCGAATGCAATATTTCTTTTCATTTCTCCCCAACGCCATGTTGTTAATAAAATGCGGTATTCTCTTCTCCTCCACGAGTTTTCACACTTGCTCTTCCCTAGGCGTGTACTCTTACCTACATCCCAATATTTAGTATTCACCGACTTGTCCTTCATATCTCAGCCCAAACAGCATTGCCTCCGAGAGGCTCCTCCCACTCTTCCGAGTAGGTTAGGACTTCCTGTTTCCTGTTTCTGCCCTATGCTGTGCTTTTCCTTCCAAACACTCACCGCATGTATAGGACACGTGCAGTAGTTCTCTCCCGACCAGAGCACCAGATTCCACGGGAGCAGGAATTAGATCTGCTTGTCCGCTGTTGTATTCTCAGTGTGTAGCTCGGCACTTGGTGTGGAAGAACCCAGAGAGTGTGGACTGAGTTACGGCACAGGCATTCATGTTCCCACTTTATGAGGAAGATGAGGAGAGCATGGATCAGAAGATCAAAAACTAGCCCAAGGCCAAGAAGTTGCTGTGTGACAAACCTGGGTTCAAACTCTGGTCTTCTGAGAACGAGTAAGTCTTGTTCTGCTTTTCCACCATTGAGCAGTATGCAAGATACTTTTGTAAGTCTACATTCGGATCCTGTGGCCTCGGAGATCTGAAGACTGGTAAGAGTTGTCTGGCAATGAGTAAATGTAAGGTGTGTGTGTGTGTGTGTGTGTGTGTGTGTGTGTGTGTGTGTGTTTAACCAATTGTCCATTCATGCAGAAGAAATACATCCTTTCACTTAGGAAGTAAAGAGAGTTATGTTCATGTAGTCCAGGATGGACTCGCTGGCTCTGTCCCATCATCCATGTTTGGGAGGAACCATGGCTTTGATGAATGCCAGGAAAAAGTCCAGAGCTGATGACTGAAGGACACGTTTCCAGATTCATAGGTCCAGAGAACATGGGAGTTTAACGGTCCCATAAATATTAGAGACTGTCTCTCCCCTGCTCAGAAACCTCCCAAATCCATTCATCTCAGTGCTTTGCTGCCGCCTTCAGCACACTGCGGATTTTTCCCGGGATGTTTTATGGTTCGTTTAAGTTGCCACTCACGTCCACAGGCCAGGGTTGGGGGAAGGGAAGACAGAATAAAAGAGCAACCTATGAATAGTGTTCCAAATGCCGGCATGCCTCTGGCTCCATCAATTGAGCCCTACTCTATTCACTGCCTGAGTCGCTCCCAAATTGTGACAGGTGCTGGAAAATATGCATTAACTCTTTCATGTCACAAGGAGACTGGAAGATGCAAGGGTCGGGATACTCAAAGAGGAAAACGCAAATAAGAACTTTTCTCACTACAGTGCTCCTCTCTGGGGAGAGAGATGGCCAGATTTCACACTGACAAGACACGCAGAGTTATCACACAGTGATACAGACTGAAAGTTATCTCAGAGCCTAGCTCAGAATCTTCTACAAAGTAGGGCTTGATAAGATTTTCTTAGACCAATAAATGAATAAAAGAAATGACAAATAAGTGAATAAAACACATCTATGACACCATAGGATACACTTAGCCAATTCTTCTCCAGCACCAGGCCCTAAAATCCCTCGGCACCAGCCAGGTGCCTCAGCAGTAGCTCAACCAAGTATCCCAATAGCCAGAACTCAAGAGCCTTCTGGAAGATCAGATACAAAAAGAATGGACTTCAAAGCCATAAGGGAAGCTGAGAGACTCCATTCCAAACTCAAGAATGTTTTTAAGCAGACTGTCCAAAATATAAACATCTGCTTCAGAAGTAAACCTTGGTCCTTGAAATATAATCCCATTGTTGTGTAGAGAAATGATGGCAGTGCTTTGCAGATAAGGACTAAATATGCTTATCTCTTTTTAGTGAGGTCATTCTTTTATCAGATTGCCTACATCTTTTCACATGTAGCATAAGCTGAACTTGAAAGAGAAATATTAAACCAACGTGTAAGGACCACAGATGAGAAATTTAGGTGGCGAATATAACTCCAAATATTACAATTAATTGATCATGTTACTATGGGTGAGTGTTACCTAAACTGATATCCCATTTTAAAGTTGACTGTTAACAATCCTGGTCCTCTCCTTCACCATATCAATGTAATAGATAATAGATACAGTAAGTTGATGATCAAATGATAACAGTGGTTAACAGTAATAACTAATACGTGTATAGATAGCCCTTAAATCTTTTCACATACTTTTTTCATATGTCATTCTCCCAATGACTCTGGGATGAGGCGTGTGGGCAGTATTTGATAATAGAATAAAATGAAGTTTAGAGGTGGTGGGTGATTTATATAATGAAGATCAACACCAACAGAGTAGTAATCTCACACACTGAGATTTTCTTCTAAAACATTTATTTATTTTCTTCTAAAACATCAAGCTCCCTCTCCATGACCATGAACAAGTTTTCAGTAGCCACTGCTATGATGAAATCTGTTTGCTTTCTATAAATATCTCTCCTTGTTAGCCTCACCTGTATCAGTCCATTGTTGTCAAAATAATGCTGCATAACAAACAACCCCAAAACTCAGTGACTTAAAACAAACAAGCTGTTATTCCCACTCATACATTTTTGGGTGAACGGGGGTCCAGTATTCTGGGTTGGACTCTGTTGATCTTGACTCCAATTTGCAGTCGGAATCCAAATCTTCTCCACGTGTCTCTCATGGTCCATGGCCTGTCACTAACTGTGGCATGTTTTTCATCATCCTGGCATAAGCACAAGAGGAATGAGCAGAAACATGAGAGGCCTCCTAAAGCTTAAGCTCAAAATAGGAACTCTGCCGTGTCTGCTCATATTCTGTTGCCCAAAGTAGGTAGGACCAGTGGCCAAATACAGCATCGATGGAACTCTCTCTGCTTCTAGTAGAGTAATTACCAGATAATATGGCAAACGGCATGGATTCCAAGCATCAGTGCAAACTACCACATTGCACCAAACGGAGAATGAAGATTCATGGAGAGGACTGTCCTTGCTCAAGGTGGAAGAAATACAAGATCATTAAGCTTCAGGCAATTTTGTTGACTCGAATTGCATTATAGAGCATTTGCAGCATCAATATATGAAATCCATTGCCCTGGAAAAGGATATATTCACCAGAAAAAAATAACTCCCTGAATATCAGGTTTTGCATGGAGGAACTGACCATAGTAAATTAATGTTTACTTGAGTCGGCTCTCCACTCTTCTCATTGTCTCCACTCTCCCCCTCTGGACACTGCAGGGGTGTAAAGGTTGTTTCCTTTTTTGCTCTAGAGTGGAGTTAAGGCCATCATCCTGGCAGGAGTACCAGCACTCAGATCTTGAAATAAATCATCATCGGAAGCAGCACTCACTGAAGCACAGTTCTGCTGGGCAGGACAGCTTCAAGAATAACACCTGGATTCTCGGCCACGTGGAAGAGGCAAATTTAAGGCAGGGAGATTGAGAATATTGCTTCATTGTCACTGGAATAGCCTACATGATGTCTCTCGGGGTAAGATATGGAAAGCAAGATAGGGAAAGCCTTATGTGGTCCACAGTAGCAGCTACATGAGCACATGCAAAGAATGACCTTAAGCTTCCCACCGGTCATCATCTAAATAGTTGTGTTTTCACACATTCTTAATTTCCTGTATAGAAGAGGAATGAGGAGGAGGAGGAGGAGGGGGAAGAATCAGTTGTTGCCATTTAGGTAGTCTGTTTGCACGTATGTGTGTATTTCAAAACTATTTAGCACAGCCCATTCAATGCTTTCCCGTTTCACAGCCCTGTAGTGGTTTCCTAAGGTTGCCATGATAAAATGCTTAAAAAATGGTGGCTTAAAACGTTAGAAATGTATTCCCTCATAGTTCTGGAGGATCCAAGTCTAAAATCAAGGTGTTTGCAGGGCCATGCTCCCTCTGAAGACTTTAGGGAAGAATCTTTTCTTGCCTTTTCCTAGTTTCTCACACTTCCTGGCTGCTGATTGGTGTTCTTGATTTATGGCTGCACCACGCCCATCTCTGCATATATAGTCACATGGCCTTCTTCCCCTGTATGTCTTCTCTATCCAAATCATCGTCTGTCTTTTTTCATAAAGATATCTATCAGTGGACTTAAGGCCCACCCTAATCCAGTATGGCATCATCTCGATTACATCTGCAAAAGCTTTATCTCCCAATAAGATCACATTTCCAAGTACCAAGGGTTAAGACTTGAACACATCTTCTTGGGAGACAAAACTTAACCCTGATATACAGTCTGTGATGGAATTCCTTCAATGAGATCAACATGAAATGTACAATGTCATGATTCTTCATGTCATCAACAAATCTTTTATGGATAATGTGGGAAAAGCCCCAGAGAATATCATGGCTCCTTCCCTTACTTATTCAGATCTTTGTTCAGAAGTGAGAAAATCACCTTTCACTTGTCAAAAAGACTATAATAAAAATCATAAGAAATAATAAGTGTTGGTGAGGATGTGGAGAAAAAGGAATCCTTGTGCTCTGTTGGTGGGAATGCAAATGGGTGCAGCCAGTGTGGAAAACAGTGCGGAGGTTCTCTAAAAAATTAACAGTAGAATTACCATATGATCCAGCTGTTCCACCACTGTGAATAGCCAAAGAAAATGAAAACAGTAATTCGAAAAGATATATGTACCCCTATGTTTATTGCAGCATTATTTACTATAGCCAAGATATGGAAGCAAACAAATTGTCTACCTATAGATGAATGGATAAAGAAGATGTGGCAGGCATAGATATAGACATAGATGTAGATATAGGTACGTAGATACAGATATAGTAGAATATTACTTGGTCATTAAAAAAATTATTCTTGCCACTTGCACAACATGGATGGACTTAGAGGGTATAATGCTAAGTGAAATAAGGCAGTCAGAGAAAGGCAAATACCATATTTAGCTCATATGTGGAATTTAAGAACTAAAACAAAGGAACAAATAAATAAAAAGAGAGAGAAACAACAACAAGAAACCCAGACACTTAAATATATAGAACAAACTGGTGGTTGCCAGAGGGGGCTGAGGGGATGGGTGAAATAGATAAAGGAGATGAGGAGTACACTTATCTTGATAAGCATAGGGAAATGTACAGAACTGTTGAGCCTTATATTGCATATAAGGAACTTGTTATATAAAGAACTGATGTAACTTTCTATGTTAATTATACTTCAGTTAAAAAAATGCTTTTAAAAAAGTCAGAAAATCAGAGTTTTTTTTTTTCTGGACTATTCCATTAGAAACAACACACCATCTCCCCAGCATTTTTCATCCTTTACTTAATTTTTTACAGCATCTGTAAAGATTCTATATTACCCTTACCATCTGTTAGATTCTATATTATTTCTTAATCTAATATCTGCCCTCATTAGCACATAAGCTCCAGGAAAGCAAGGATTTTGTCTGTTTTGTACATTTCAGAGCTCTCAAAGCCTTGCTCATTGCCTAGTATATAGGAGGCACTCAGTATGTATTTATTAAGCAAGGGAAAGGAGGACTTAATGAATATGTTAGCAGACAAGCCTTTTAAAAGCATTTATTTTTACCCAGAATGTGTTCTTATGACTTCTAGCTTCTGTTTCCCATCTTCTTCTCCCATTAACAGCACGATGGCCTGTGGTAGAAATGAATGGCCCAGTATTTAAACACAGCTTTATAGGTAGTAAGCTCATTCTATGTTCCTTATTTTAAGTCAGAAATAAAACATCCACTTTCTACCCACATTATTTGGATTTGAAAAACTATTATTTTTTTTTTGTTGTTACCTGAGAGAAGCAATGAAAGTCATACCTTACATAAGAATCATAAATGAGTGCCTAGTGATTTTAGCACTTCAGAATAATTCTCAATCCAAAGTAAATTTAAAAAAAAAAACTCAAATATTAAGCAATGGTGAAAATAACCAACAGCCAAAGAAGAGAATTATGCATAACTGACTGAGCCACCCAGGCACCCCAGTAGAAGAGAATTATGGACAGTATAAGATGATTGGTGAATTCATTGACCAAACACAAGGAGTCTTGTCTTTGATAAATGACTAAACCTTGTTAGTGATAACACTGAAAAGTACTGATAAACTGCCAGGGAGGAAAGAGAAGAGATAAGAAGAAAAAAAAACAAAGAAAGGTAATAAAAAAGAAAAGATATCTATAAATAGTAGAGGTGAGAGCAGAAAAGATGACAGAGATTAGAGATAATGAATGACGTCAATGCAAAGTAAAAGATGGCTATTAAAATGTACCCAGAAAGAAGTATTATATCAAAGATTATTTAGTACAAGGAAACACACACACACACACACACACACACACATACTCAAGCTGGCTTAGATTAAGGAAATCAAGTTCAGGGAACATACTGGCACTTCATAGCAGCTAGAGTCATATGACAACCTCTTGCTCTGTAGTTCTCGCTTTCCATGAGTCTATTGAGTTAGTTCCTTCCCAGACATTTGCTTGACTCCTCTTGTTCTGAACGTCCAGTCCCTAAATCCAAGGGCTTCCACCTTAAGTGTCTAACCCTGTTGATTCCATTTCTGAGTATCTGCTCTCAGTTTCTGGGACAGAAATCAAATTGACTCAGCATGAGTGTTGTATGATTCTTGGCCCATGAGCAGTGGCTGAGTAGAGAGTGGGTTGTCCGATTGCATTTAGGTGCCCTTTCTAGGTGATGAACGGGGAAGATCCTTTGAGAAGTTAATGTGCAGTGGCAAAAATAACTAACATTTCTAGTACAAAATCAAACAGGGACACCACTGGGCTACTAAATCAACCATTCTTTGGGTTGACATTGTTTATGCTCACCCTTTCCTGAAAGTGATGCCCCACACTAACAACATATTTCATGTTCCCAAAACTGTCCCCCTCTCAAATTTATCTCCTTTCATAAATTATTTTCTGACCATGTCAGACCACAGTCACTTTCTACCCTATGTGGCATTTTTGTAATCCATAACCATGTGGTCAACTTAATTGTAATCTCTTTATCGATGTATCATATTTCATCAGTTATTTATTGTTTATAATGTGTATATGTTAGGCTCTCAAGGAAAGTTGATCGATGGGATGAACGTGTCCAATGAAGCCCTTAATATCTCAATTGCTTTGAAAGGAATTACCTTGTTGGCTGGAAATGTTCAAACTTAAAAAGTTTGTTGTTGTTGTGTGTTGGACACATTCTGCGAAGGGAAAATATGAGATTTACATATTCCGTATTCTTAATAGACGATGTTATGCAGAAAGCACGCAAACAGTACATCAGTACATGAGAATTGTGTGTGAAGTGTTCATGTAGTTTATGCCATGCTATCCTCGAGTGAAATTAACAGTAGACCGACCTCAAAAGTATTGTACTTGTTGCATGTAGGCAGCAAAATAAATCCAGGTTTAACTTTTTTTCTAAATATCTTATTTGGATTTATTTTTTATGTTTTGTTTCTGGGATTTTTTTGGTCAAAGAGAAGCGGTAAATATAAGAAGTTAATGCTGACACTAAAATACATCCAAAGGAGAGATCTCCGTACGTGCTGGAAAAATGACAAGTGTTGGAAAATGTTACTGAGTAAATACAATATAGGATCATTTGTGCTGTGTAGATTGGACTTGCAAAGACAGCTGGTCAAATTGGAAATCAAATAAAAATGTGCCAATATTATATGGCTTTATATTGCATAGAGTTGATTTATCCTTGTTTCTCCTTGAAAAACTTACCATATACCCTCAGCTTTAGGTAAACAAAAAGGTAACTATTTATATACGAAGAAATTATGTGACTATTCAGAAGGCAGGTTTTATTATTTTTAAGTGAACAAAAGGTTAAAAAAAGCAAATGAAAGCATTTTAAAAATCATGATACTGTAAGAGACAAGTGACTACTTCATGGAAATCATGTCTAAATTTAGCCTCTTTATTGAATATTTTTTCAATACTGGTGTGAATTGCGGAACATTTGTGAAATGCTTATCTATCTGACGCCAGCAGATCTAAACAAATTTAGGTGAATTTGTCTGCGGGAGCTAGCGTAGAAAACTGCAGAGAAACCTCATCTTTAACGACTGAATATACAATTGCCCCATCACTGGAGAAGACCACAAATACTATTGTGTCTTTCCTGTTACATAAGATTATAAGTGTCACCTGATGCCTGCTTTGTAAGGATCAAAGCCAATCTAAAAAAAAAGGCCTTAGGGAAAACGTGACCCAGTGTTATGTTTTCAGAAGTGTCTGGTGATGATGAGGCATGTGTGGGCTTTGAAGTAATGTCTGTTCAAATCTCACTGGCTATGTTCCTCACTCACACTCCATCAACAGGTAGAACCCACAAGAAAAGAGCAGGTTCAAGCTGATGAGAAGGCTGTCATGAAACACGACTTGTCAGTAGCATTCAAATATCTCTCCTTATCCATGATTAGCGCAAGGAATGATACCAATGATGGAATACAAGCTTTTCCTTAAAGGTTAAAAAAAATAAAACAGTATTTTTGAGCTCTCGACTTCAGGCTTTAATTTACTAATTGATTTTGCAGGAAAACGGCCACATGATACCACAAACAACTTACGACATCCTCTCCTTTCTTATGAGAAAGAGGTAAAATGGCCAGAAGAGCAAGGTTATTTTCATTTGAGAGCCATTCGCTGAGCATTGTTTACCATGCTACTTTGTTGAATGAATGAACAAATGAATGAAGACATTAAAACAAAAGACAGCAATAAATGCCCCAGGATACAGTACCATAGGCGTCCCAAGGGGGGCAGTGTTCACTTCCAGCTTCAGGAGTTCTGGGTAGGATTCATGTAGAAAGATCATTTGGATGGCCTGGAAAGACGGCAAGGTATGAAAGTTTGGAGTTTTAGGTAAAATAAAGTAAACAAAGATCCACTGCACTAAAGCACAGTAGGAAGGGTGCCCAATGGGAAGAGGTCTTGGAGCAGCGAGACCAGATCATCAGGGCCTCGGAGACCCACGCGAAGAGTTTGTTCCTTACTCTGTAGGCTGTGGGGAGCCTTTAAAGGCAAAGCTTTTACTGTTTTGAATGGACACATGCACCCTGATGTATATAGCAGCATTATCAACAATAGCCAAAGGACGGAAAGAGTCCAAATTGATGATGAATGGATAGAGAAATTGTGGTATATATATGTAATGGAATATTACTCAGCCATTAAAAAAGAACGAAATCTTGCCATTTGCAACAACGTGGATGGAACTAGAGTGTATAATGCTAAGCAAAATAAATCTGTCAGAGAAGACAATTATATGACTTCACTCATATGTGGAATTTAAGATGCAAGACAGATGCACATGAGGGAAGGGAAGCAAAAATAATATAAAAACAGAGAGGGAGACAAACCATAAGAGACTCTTAAATACAGAGACCAAACTGAGGATTGCTGGAGGGCTTTTTGGTGGGGGAATGGGCTAAATGGCTGAGGGGCATTAAGGAGGACACTTGTTGGGATGAGCACTGGGTGTTATATGGAAGTGATGAATCACTAAATTCTATTCCTGAAATCATTACTACACGATATGTTAACTAACTTGGATGTAAATTTTAAAAATAATAATAGTTATTAAAAAAAGATTTATCTGGCAACAGTGATGAGATAAGCTGGAAGCAGGAGAAATGAGCTGCAAAAAGATCAATTAGGAGGCAGTTAGCAAGGTCTAGATCAGAGATAATGAGGACCTACTTTGGCCTGGGGACAATGGAAACAGCAGCAGGAGTGGGGGGGGGCTATGAAAGTGAGAAATATTTCACTGCCAGATTCACATCTGAACTAGTGTGGGGGACAAGCATGGAGCAGGAATGGGATCCAAATGAGGTTATTCAGCCCGTGATGAAGGTGGCTTACCAGAAATAGGAAAGGGTGCTTGGGTTGGAAGATTAATTGAATTTGAATACCTGGACTTTGAGGGGTCAGCAAGACATACAGACATAACTTATTTTTCCTTTCTTTTTTATTAACTGTTTTTTTATTTTATTTTGTTTTATTTTATTTTTTAAAATATAATTTATTGTCAAGGTGGCTAACATACAGCTGTACGCAGTGTGCTCTTGATTTTGGGAGTAGATTCTGTGATTTATTGCTTACATACAGCATCCAGCGCTCATCCCAACAAGGGCCCTCCATGCCCATCAGCCATTTTCCCCTCTCCCCCACCCACCTCATCAACCCTTAGATTTTTTTTCTCTGTGTCTTAGAGTCTCTTGTGGTATGTCTCCCTCCCTCTCTGTAACTATTTTGCCTTCCCTTCCCCCATGGTCTTCTGTTAAGTTTCTCAAGTTCCACATATGAGTGAAAACATATGATTTCTGTCCTTCTCTGACTTATTTCACTCAGCATAATACCCTCCAGTTCCGTACACGCTGCCGCAAATGACATTTCTAATGAAGAGTTGAGAAAACAGCCCTCAAGCTCAGCAGAGGCGAATGCTGAAGACAGAGCAGCCCTAAATCTTGTCTTCTTTCTCTTCAAGAAGTCACATTCCAGAGCATTTTTCTGACAGGATTACTTAATCAGTATTATTTTCCACGTCATCAATATTTGTACCCCTGGATGGATTGCTGGTGGTCTGTATGATGAGCCTACGCCATGGTGAAAAATGTTAATATGCTCTCTTCGCCCAGACAGGGAAGTGTGCAGCGCCTTCTAGAAAGTTCTCCATAAAACGTTTTATTTTTCTAACACCTGGTGTCCATGGGATGTCCAAGAGAATTCTTCCTGTTTTGGAAAACAATAACACCCTGATGATAAGGAGAAACAGAGACCTCACTCTATCCTTATTTATTCCACAGAACTTCATGGAGTTTTAGGCAGATAGGGAAGGGGGTGTACGATAAAGGTGTGGGGGTTGACCGAGCCCTGACCTCTGCCCCTGACAAAGGAGGGACATCATATGAGTCGCAGAGGCAGCAGTGTGGAACAGGAGGACTGTATCCCCGGGAAGAGATGGAACAGCCCGAGGAGGACCCGAGTTTCTGTCAGAGCCCAGCTGCCAAGGCTGAGGCTCTGGGCTTCCCACTCTCCCCTTTGATCAACTATTGGCCACTGACCATTGGCATCTCTCAAGGGCACCCTTCACTGTTTGTCTCTGCACTTGCTCTCCCACGATCTAACTCAGCCCTTCAGCATCTGAGCCAAGTGCAGCCCTCCCCTTTCCTCCTCACCCCTGCAAGAAGGCCAGGCTTACCCGCCATCATCCCTGTAGCCAATGCACTACACCCCCACACACCCTGCCTATTTGATTGCCCTTCCACCATACTCCAAATATTGTGGCTTGAAGATCTTCCTCCTCCTCCCACAGGGGAAATGCGGCACTGGGCATGGACAGCTCTCTGGGGAAACCGGTTTCTGCAGCTGTTGCAGGTTTCAGACTGCATAGTCCCAGAGTGGAGGATTTTTGGACTGCAGCAAACCGCTGCCTTTTGCTGCGGTCTTTGGTCCTGTCTGCTCTGTGCTGGGGGTGCAGTCTATGTATGGTCTGGCTCGTTTCTCTGCACATGCAGGGCAGCAAACTGAACACAGGTTGACAGCAGTAGAGGTGCTGCCAGGGGTTCAGTGGTATAAAGTGAGGGCCAAGGAAGGAGATTGCCCTAAGCAGGATGACCCAGAACGTTCTTCCTCATTTTTCTGAGTTTGAGTAGGGAAGGGGGACTCTACGTATATTCTCTCTTTGTAGCCCTTCAGTCAGTACTAGAAAAAAAGAACAGAAAGACAAAACCCAAGTAAAGAGCTATTAAAATCCCTTCCTCTAGAATAGTCTTAGGGAAATCAGGGGAGAGTCCCATACATACTGGAGCAGTACCAGGTTTGACTAGCAGTCAAGAGCCTGGACTGGAATCAACATTTAAATCTACCACCCGATGACTGTTTGACCTTGGACCAATGACCTAGACTTCACAGTTCCTAGTGTCCTTATTTATCACCTCGTGACGACAGAAGTACCCACCTCAAAGGGCTGATGTGCAAACAGGAGGTAGACGTGTGAAGCTGCTCATGAAGAGGACGTGGGGCCGTCCTGGTGGTTCTTATTGTTATCTGTATCTGGACACAGTTTCTCTGAACATTTAAGGGAGCTTCCGCCCATGGAACACAGGACAATGTAGAGCCACACTTTTCTCTGATCTGTAGGAAGACGCCTCATTGCTCTTTTTTTGTGGAGGTCACAAAAAAGCCACAGCGCCGAGTCAAAACTTTTGTGTGACCTCCTGATCGTCCTACTTTCGAACTCCAGAGCTCTGAATCAAGACTCAGAAGAAAACTCCCTTCTTCAGCTGTTACTCATCCCGGGAGAGATGAACAGAGTGTGGTAGGTGTGGCTGAGCAGCTAAGCTGTGTGATAACTCAACAGGCTGTCCCGAGCTACGAGAAGGCCACTGACGCTTTGTCGGCACGCACGACTTTAGCAAAATTGTAGACGAGGCAAAGTTGATCTTCAGAAAGAATTACATTTTTTAGCTTCATATTCTCAATCCAAATTGGCCATTCAAGGCCTCCGAGTCTTTTTTTTTTTTCTTCTTCTGTTTCCTGAGTTTGCTTCAACGAAAGTATTGCACATGATTTTCTTGCTATATTTTAGATACGACTTACGTCAGACATTCGGGAAATAATATACCGCACACTCCTATATCCACAACGAAGATCTAATAGATTTAAGCTTTTCGTTATATTGGCTTCACGTTTTGTTTTTCGGTTTTATTGTTTTTGTAAATGAAATAAAGCCTCAGAGACAAATCAAAAACTTTGTTTTCCATTACGTTCCTTTCCCCCACCCCTAGAGAGAGCCATTATCCTGAGATTGGCATATATTACTTGCATGAAAGTTTTTTTTTAAAAAAAACAATTCTCTGTATAGAGATATATTCGTAAATAAATTATAGTGTTTACATACGTATCACCATAGATATCCCTCTGCAACTGGTTTTTTCCCTCTCCATTATATTCTGAGATTCTGAATCATTTAAAGTGCTGTGAATATACCACAGGTGTTTTTTTTTTTTTCTTTTTATACTGCTTTGAACATTTCCCTCTGCTTCTTGTGTGCTTATGGAAGAATTTTCCGAAGTACAAACCCTAGGAATATGTTTTCAACTTTACGAGATATGCCAAATTGCTCTCCGAAGTGACTGTTCCAGTTTGTATTCCCACCAGAATTGAAGAGTATTTTCATTTTCCTATACTTTGGCCAACATTTGCTATTATCAGACTTTTAATTTTTTTTTGCCAATTTTGTGGGAGTGAGGTAATATCTATTGTTTTAATATGCATTTCCTGGTTACTCATGGATTTGAGCAGCTTTGCATATATTCATTGATAATTTGTTTTTCTTTATAGTTTGCCTACGTATATCCACTACACATTTTTCTAATGGGTGGTATATCTTCTTATGAAGTCAGGAGTTCTGTAAAGTTAGCGATGTGTCTTGCAAAACGCTTCTTTTCAGGAGCCTATCTTTTTTTCTGTATATAAAGTTTACAGTTTTGAGATATTCATGTATAACAACATTTTCCTTTCAGATTTGTGATTTTTGTGTGTTGTTTAACAAATCTTCCCTATGTTGACATAACAATATCTTTCTGTATTTTCTCCTAAAGGTGTCCAAATTTTCATTATATGTATATACATAAGTGTGTCTCTATACATATATATATGTATATACACATATACGTATATATACAATTTGAAATTGTGAATGTGTATGTGACACAGGGACTTTTAATTTTCATTAGGCAGATAATTACTCCAAGATGATTTTTTTGAAACAAACGGTGGATTTCTTTATATATTTTCTGAACAAAAAAAGTGCATGACTTCTCACAGCTTGAGTTTTCCTTGGGCCTCCCTGTGCCCTCACGTCAGACATTCGGGAAATAATATACCGCACGCTCCTATGTCCACCACGAAGATCTTCTTTCGGCAGCTTTGGACCAGGACAGGATGGCCTCACCCACCAGAAGTCTTGCTCCAAAGCTCTCGAGAACAACACATTGGACTGCCTTCTAGAACATTCATTCCATCCTGCTTCCGGGATAGATGAACAACTTTGGACCTAAGTGTACATAGGAAGTTGGAGGGAAACAAACCAGGGCATGAAATCAGCTATGGTTTTATCCTTCAGATAGCCTCGTGATGAATTATTGGAGTAATTCTAATAATAACTATTGCTATTGCTGGGCTATTGTTGAGGAGCACATGTGTGCTGGACCAAATAACACCTCCATCCCGATCCTGTAGGGATGGCTTGATATGAATCTGAAGGCCGAGACCATTTTTCAATCAGTTAATGAGGTAAATTATATTAATTAATTTTCCAACTATTTAATAGAAAAAGGGTTTCTGAAGGGAACTAAATCAATAACTACACATTATCTTTCCTTGCTTTTTTTTTTTAATTACTGGATTTAGTTTACTGAAAATTTGCTTTTTTGAACTTTTCATGAATGAGTATGACTGACATTTTTTTCTCCAGTTGGTCTTGTTGGATTTTATTATAAAATATATCGGATCATTTTCCTAATTTTTCTATTTTCTGAAACAATTTATGGGTGTTGCAGATATTTTTCTCTGAAGTTCTGATAAACTTGCCTATAAAACCAGCATGGTTTTGCTGTTGCTGATGCTTTGTTCATTTTCTTCCTAGAGCTGATTTTATTATTCTGATTATTATATTTAAGAATTATATGATTTATAGAATTTTCCAGTTTTCTTGAGTGTATTTTAAAAAACAGAACACTGTACTCTGAAAACTATTTATACACATATAAATGAAATGGAAGAAGACACAAAGAAATGGAAAAGCATTTGATGGTCATGGATTGTAGGAACAAAATGTCTATGCTACCCAAAGCAAGCTACACTTTGAATGCAATCTTCATCGAAATACCACTAGCATTTTTCACAGAGTTAGAACAGACAATCCTAAAATTTATAGTTGGAACAAAAGACCCCAGAGAGCCAAAGCAATCTTGAAAAAGAAAAGCAAAACTGGAGTTATCATGACTCCATATTTCGACTATATTATAAAGCTGTACCCTCAGGACACTATGGTACCGGCAGAAAAAAAACAGAGACAAATCAATGGAACAGAATAGAAAACCCAGAAGTGGACCCACCACTGTATGATCAACTAAGCTTTGACAGAGCAGGAAAAAATATCCAATGGGAAAAAGACAGTCTCTTCAACAAACGGTGTCGGGGAAACTGGACAGCAGCATGCAGAAGAATGAAACTGGACCAGTTTCTTACACCATATCCAAAAATAAATTCACAATGGATGCAAGACCTAAAGGTGAGACATGAAACCATCAAAATCCTGGAGGAGAACACAGGCAACAACCTCTTTGACCTTGGCCAGAGCAACTTCTTACGAGATATGTCACCAGAGGCAAGAGAAACAAAAACAAAAATGAACTATTGACTTCATCAAAATAAAAAGCTTCTGCACAGCAAAGTAAACAATCAACAAAACTAAAAGGCAGCCTGTGGAATGGGAGAAGGTACTTGTAAATGATGTATCTGACAAAGGGCTAGTATCAAAAATCTATAAAGAACTTAGCAAACTCGACATCCAAAAAACAAATAATCCAGTTAAGAAATGAGAAGAAGACATGAATAGACACTTCTCCAAAGAAGACGTCCAGATGGCCAACAGACACATGAAAAGCTCCTCAACATCACTCATCATCAAGGAAATACAGATCAAAACCGTGATACCACCTCACACCTGTCAGAATGGCTAACATTAACGACACATGAAGCAACAGGTGTTGGTGAGAATGTGGAGAAAGAGGAACCCTCTTGTACTGCTGGTGAGAATGCAAACTGGTGCAGCCGCTCTGGAGGTATGGAGGTTCCTCAGAAAGTTGAAATAGAACTACCTTATGATCCAGCAATTGTACTGCTAGGCATTTATCCAAAGGACAAAAATACAGATTCGAAGGGTATATGTACCCTGATGTTTATAGTAGCACCATCAACAATAGCCAAGCTACGGAGAGAGCCCAAATGTCTGTCGACTGATGAGTGGATAAAGAAGATATGTGTGTGTGTATGTGTGTGTGTGTGTGTGTGTGTGTGTGTGTGTGTGTGTTGGAATATTACTCAGTGATCAAAAAGAATGAAATCTTGCCATTTTCAATGACATGGATGGAGCTAGAGTGTATTATGCCAAGCAAAATATGTCAGCCAGAGAAAGACAAATACCATGTGATCTCACTCATATGTGGAAATTAAGAAACCAAACAGATGAACCTATGGGTAGGGGGGAAAGAGAGAGGGTAACAAATCATGAGAGACTCTTAAAGACAGAGAACAAACTGAGGGAAGTGGGTGGGGAATGGGCTAGATGGGTGATGGGTACCAAGGAGGGCACTTGTGATGAACACTGGGTGTTGTAAGTAATTAGCGAATCACTGAATTCTACTCCCAATATTGCACTGTATGTTAACTAACTAGAATTTAAATAAAAATTTGGAGCAAAAAAATAAAAAGTAAAAGAAAATAAAAACCAGAATATTATTTTTTCTAATATTTTAAATTCCTTGTCATTAAAACATTCATAGTCTTATTTTCTTAAAGTTTATCACTAGTTAAGTATCTTTTTTTTTAGTGTTTATTTGTTTCTGAGAGAGAGAGAGGGAGAGAGAGAGAGAGAGAGAGAGCAGGGAATAGGCAGAGAGAGATGGAGACACAGAATTTGAAACAGGCTCCAGGCTCTGAGCTGTCAGTGCAGAGCCCGACACCGGGTGTGAACCCACGAACTGTGAGATCATGACCTGAGCCAAAGTCAGTGCCTAACTGACTGAGCGACCACGTGCCCCCTTAGTGAAGTATCTTTTAAGTTTTTCTTATATTGTGCTTTCGGTCTTTTTGTTCGTTTGTTTGGTATTGTCCTAGTTTAGTTTATTTTACTTTACAGCTAACCATTTTCTTTTTGTTTATCTTCTCTATTTTTTATTTGTATTCTGCTTAATTTCTGTTCTTAACATTATCATTTCTTTCATTTTACCCTTTTGCTGTTGTTCTTATTGGTGACTTGGCAACTTTGTTCATTAATTATCTTATTTTACTTTTAAACTTATATATGAAATTCTAAATTTTTCTCCAGGTACCATTTAACTACATTAGATAAGTTGACATATTGATTTTTTTTTATTTTCACAATCAAATATTTTTAAATTAATAGTTTCATTTCTTCTTTGTCTCATTAATTATTATCTTTTTTAATCGTTAAGAATGCGGGCATCAATTTCAACTTGGTATTTTGTTTTTATTTTGTTGCTCTGCACTCAGAGGTCAGCATATCAGATCTTCAGAGTTTGTTAAATGTGCCCCAATCCATTATTTAGAGAAACCTATTTAAGATGCAGAGACACATTCTGTCTCATGAAGATGGTCATGTAAGCTGTGTTTTGCTGATGTGCTGTCTTTGGGAAATCAGAACCAAATCTTTTGCCTTATTCTCTACTGCAGATTCCAAATATTCTAAATTTTGTAGGAGAAAGAAAACATTTTTTGGCTCAGGGATACAGACACGTCACTAATCATAAAGCTTCACACAAAACCCTAGTTTATTTTAAAGGATTAAAAAAAAATCCCCGGACCCAAAAAAGTCACACAGTAAACTCACTTTTTCTCGAATATCTTTTTCTAAGTGTCTGTCTGCTCCATGCTACTGCTGGTTGTACTCTCATAACGGGTGATGTAGGCAAAAGGGTTACAAAAGTCCACTTTCTCAAAACATTTTATTTTGTAAATTCCACTTTTGGGGTAAAATTTTGAAAACTCTGAATAGGAATGTGATAACAATATTGGGTTATAATTATAATTGGCTGCTCTTTCCTGCCTCCCCCCTGATGAGTAGCGACATATAAAATAATGGAGAACCTTAGAAACGTGGTGTCTTAGATTAGATGAAATGTATGGTGTTTCAGACACCTGGGATTCCACGTGTACAGTTCTTTCTTTCATCTTCCAGATCCCTGAATTAAATCTGTGGTCTTGCTGAGTTGCTTAACCAAGTTAATCACAAAATGTTTCACTTCGTAGGATTATTGTGTAGGTAAATAACTGAATGTATCTAAAACATGTGAAATTTACCTGGGTCACGCTACACCTAGAGTCCTAATTAGGCAGATGTACTGAGTGAGGAAGAGCCCCTGAGATCTTCCATGCAGGATACCTTGCGATGCAATTAACAGGAAATAGATAGGGGCGCCTGGGTGGCTCAGTCGGTTGACCGTTTGACTCTTGATTTCGGCTCAGGTCATGACCCTAGGATTGTGGAACGGAGCCCTGAGCCAGGCTCTGTGCTACTAAGCATGGAATGTGCTTGGTATTCTCTGTCTCTCTGCCTCTGCCCTTCTCCCCTACTTATCCTCACTCTCCTTAAAAAAAAATAATAAAATAAAAAGAGGAGAGAGACATGACTAGCAGCAGGTAAAGGTTTTTGCTCACGGTTTTAAGGTTTTCCGTTCGGACCAATTCAAGTGCATATTGGTAGCAAATGAAATGTGATCCGCTGTAAATTTGCCAATTGTCATTGTCCCCCACCTGGATTTGCCATATTCACTCTCAGGAGTCCTTCTTTGCATCAGGACATCTAAGCCCCTGGTCCTGGTCCTTCCCCTCCCTCCACCCTGCTCCATGGTGCCGTGTGCTCTCTGCACGGTGGGGCAGGTCCCCTTGATAGGAGCAGGTAGAAGAGTGGGAATAAAGGTTATTCTTGCCGACATTTATAGCTGAAGACTCCACTGCTCTTACCAGGCTTGCGGTGCAGCAGGTCACCTGCTGCTGACGAGGCTAAAATTACAAAGAGATTCTTTGATGATTTATTCCTCAGTGGAGGGATGGGAATAATACTCAAGTTGGAAAAATCAAACTACTTAGCTCTAACTTTGCTTAGACACTGAAATCGGAACTCTCTCCTGGGTTCATTCTCAACTCTGTCACCCCACCTCGGTCAGGCTATTTTGTCCCACTTTAAAGCCCTAGGAACACAGGCTCCTTCATGACAAACAGGTGTCGTTCCTGCAAACATCTCCTGTCCCCTTCTGGTTCTTCCATGCCTTTCTGCCTACTGTTGGAGGAATGTTCTTTCCCCTAGTCTGTTTCGTTTACCTTCTAACTGTTTTTCAAAGTTCAGTGGAATTAACATCTGTCCCACCACTCTGTAAATGTATGGAAACATTTATCCAAACACTTAACCCTGGCAAGTATTTTGCCAAGTACTGAGGAGATAATGATAAATAAGACACAATTCCTGTTCTCAGAGACCCCAGTCTACTGAAGGAGACAAACCAAAAACAGATACATTTTAATATAACAGGTAAGAGTTATTACTGAGATATTAACCAAAAAAAACTCTGAAAATATAAAGGAAGGAAGCCGAAGGTAATGTGAAAGTTTCAAGGTGTGATACTGGTGGGGTAGCTGGGTGGCTCAGTCAGTCGAAATTATGATCCTCTGACAAATATCACTGGCTAAGATACATTATTATATTGTATATATTAATTTATATATATATATATATATATACACACATATACATACATGTGAATACACATGCATAATCAGAAATGCTGAAATAAATTTGCTAATAGAAGCAAAACTATTAATAACCAAACAAGGTTTAGAATTGCCTTTTCCACAAAGTGGAAATCAATTGCACTTCTATGAGAGAAAAAAAATATTTCATTTCTGTAAGACAAGACTCATTTGTATTATCCATTTTCTACAATGTAAAAATTACAAAGTAGGCTCAAACCCTGTAGCATGAGCTGATCCCAGAGGGCCACCTAAGAATATCCAATATTCCATTCAAAGACACCCAATAATCTCTTGACATTTCAAATTCTCTTATAATTTTCTCTAACGGAACAGCGGGCGAATGTTCTGGAGAGTTTTAAGCAGGAGAGGGACGCGATCCGATCTAAGTCTGGGAAAGAACACCTCAACTGATCTTTTCCTCATACTGCACATAGTGGTTGTTTTATCACCGACAGATGACTCACACTAGACTGAGTTTCTGAAGAGCGGAGGTTGTGTCTTTGTGAACACAGCGTCTGGTAAAATGGTTCAGAATCACAAATGTTTGGTAAACGAATTGGGAAACAAATGGCCTTGGCAATTGAGAGATATGGCATTTGGTGGCTTATAATTTCAAGCCTCTGGATCAAGAAATTGTGAGGATGCTCATGGCACTTGTAGAGGAGGAGAGTATGGGATTGGGAATGGACTTTGGGGGGAAGATATCCCTGCCTCTCTTTTTGATGCCTCTGTGAGAGACTGCCCAGACCTTCCTCAAAGCCAGTTCTTTCTGTGTGTGTGGCCGGAACCCTTTCCAGTCTGGGTCCTATGGTTAGATGTGGCTGTCTCACCGTGCTCTGGCAGGTGGGGTTTGAGTAGTAGTGACATGGGTCCCTTCCAGGATGGACTCATCAGTGCCCCCAGCGCACAGACCTCGTCTTCTTCCCTCTTCCACTGGCTGATGTCAGCAACCAGAGTCACCTTGAAGACACACGTGGAAGATGACTAAGGTCCATCAGCCTAAGAAAGCCAGGTTTAGTCTCTGCTTCCTCTGGGCGCTCACAGTATTTAAAAATACCAAAAGCAGCATTTTTACATAGCACTTATTCTATTTTGTTTTAAAGTATGATCGTGTACCTTTTTAATCTTTTTCTCGCAGTTGCAAGCCTGTGGTGTAATGTTTCTCAAAGGGGTACTTCCGTATTACGGATGGGGCAATTTCTGTGTGGGATTGTGCTTAGTTTAGCTGAGTTCCATCGACTAAGGGCCTGTAACTCTCTCCACCCCACACCTCCCTGCCTCACACAGCGGTCAACGTGACAAAGAACTGCCCTTAGTCAACAACCACTTCAAGAGCATGATGTCAAGGATACCAGATTTCTCTGTCTTTGATGAAATGAACATGGCGTGAGAGAAAGAAACTTGAGTTGGAAAGAGCAAGTGACCAACCCTAGTCTATTTTTTCCTAGAGGGATAATTTCAGGGGAGTCTCTTACTTCTTCCTTAGCTTCTGTCTCTTCATCTGTCAATGGGGGACACTAAGATTCTATTTCACTGGGTGATTTTAGGAATAAATAATGTGAGTAAAGATTTTCTGGATAGTAGGTGTTTCATATATTGTTGTTCTATACTTCTTTTGTTCTTAGTTAAATTAAAATTAAGAACTATTTATTATAGCATTCTTTCTTTTAGAAAAAATCTGTGGCTCCAAACATTTTTAAAGGAAACGTGTGTGTGTGTGTGTGAGTGATATTTTAGGCGTGTGTGCCTATGAGCACAAGATTCAGAAGTTAAGTGGGGAAGGGTAAACTTTAACCCACATTTCTTGGTTTGCGTTATATTATTTAATTTGCTACAACAGCCAACATAGCACAAATGACTTTCGTGGTTTGAAAAGAAACATTCTAGTGAGAGTCTAAAATTAATTCTTGAACCGATTACATTGGGTTGGAAAGCGTAACGCTTCATTTGGGAAGAAAGCAAAGGATGCGCTCTTGGGCTGTCTCTGACTGACAGATTTTTGGTTTGTATTCTTGGGTTGGCTTGTTTTCAGGGTAGAACGTAGAAGGAGAAGAAAAGGAGATCTTTCCAAGTCAGCCTGAAATAAAATGAGCAGCACATCCCTGTCCCGCAAAAAGTGCCACTGCGATATGGCCTCTTGACCACACATGAGTGTCCCCGGTGATTCCGCAGGCCCGGCTGTGTAGTCATAGAGAAACAACCTCAGAGGAAGATACATAGTGTCTCCCCTTCCCCTCCAAGAGCTTCTGTGGGGTTTCTGTGGGCATGGAGCTAGGAAGACTCCCCCTTTGCTGGAGTTTTTCTAGTTCCTTCTTTGAAAAATACAAGGTGGGGGCAGCAGGAGGAGCGGGGCCAACAGAATATGAAAGAGGTAGCATCTTGCCAACCAGGAGAGGTAGGAGCCTGGGGATACTTTACAATTTAGAAAATCAAGGTCTGTATACCCTGCTTGCCTGATGGTAGACATTCAATAAATATTTGCCTGCTTTAAGAAAAACTATGAATAGGGGCGCCTGGAGGACTCAGTCGGTTAAACGTCTAACTCCCGGTTTCGGCTCAGGTCGTGATCTCACAGCTTCATAGGTTCGAGCCCCATGTTGGACTCTGTACTGGGAGCGTGGAGCCTGCTTGGAATTCTCCCTCTCTCCCTCTCTCTCTGCCTCTCCCCCACTCGCACCGTGTCTGTCTGTCTCGAAATAAATAAATAAACTAAAAGAAAAACTATGAATAGATGAATCCACTTGATGTCACTCTTCCATCAGGAAGAACATATGTGGGTGTACACAGAGGTTCAGTGAGATGGGATATTTACAATCAGAGAACACCGAGAATGACAGGGTAAAATAGGAAGGCGAGGACCAATTCTTTTTTTTTTTCTTTAAGAGTAGAGACTGGTGAGTTAGGGACAGATTGTTAACGAGAGCTGCTATGCCAAAACTAGACGTAAGACGGAGTGGGCCATCTTCTCCGATCTGTCCTCAGATGAGCTATCCTGGTGTCCTGGGCCGCATGGCTTTGGTGTTTCCACAGTCCTCCTCTTCCATTCTAAATAGTCACACAAACGAAGCTTAGCCACTCAGTTATGGACAGTAAACAAATGCAGTCAAATACCACTGCGTATGCACTAAGACGTGGAGCTGCTGGGCGTGTCCCAGGCAGGGGAGGCAGGGCACACGCAAGATGGGTGAACGGGAGGGAAAATGGATTGTCCCCTTCCTCACAGACTTCAGGCGCTCCTCTGATAGAGGTGACGTGATGTGCGTGTTTGCTATCTCTCCACCTGATTCCCAGCTCATCTATTGTCTCTGACAGCCTCCCCCCATGAGGGAGACTCCTTTACCTTCCTACATGTTATGGCATTTCACGCATCCCTTACTACATAGTGTACACAAAGGAAAAACTCACACCGCAATGATGTCAAGTGATAGATGAGCCCCACGAGATAATAACAAGGCTGAGTGTTCCCGAGGAGGTATGAACATTTGTGACTCAAAGTTTCCAGACTGGAAGAATGCGTTTGTTAACACAGAACATTGGCGAGCCCAGCACTCGGCCCCTTATTATGGATGATAAGTCTGTATTTTTAATTTCAGGTCCAGTTGTCCTCTTCTGGGGACTTAGTTATCCCATGCACAATGCTCTGGCAGAAGCACCGAGAGACATAAAGCATTCTCATTTCATCTATTAGATTTCTTTTCTCCACTCCCTCAAGATACAGAGGTAAATTCCAATTTAATAATCAAGGCCTGAGTCATAGAATAAATAACTCAATTTCTCATTCTTGTTCACTGAGTCAGTTGTATGAACAGAAACAATGTTTTTTTTTTATGCCAACTGTATGTATGGGCTTACTGGTACGTTGCATTCAGAAGTTGCAAAGAGATACCAAAAATCATTCAGAGCAAGGAGGGTAGTTGAATAGCCAATGTCCATAGTTGGAAATACATCTCTGGAGATGGATTTTTTTTAAATGTTTATTTATTTTTGAGACAGAGAGAGACAGGGCGTGAGTTGGGGAGAGGCAGAGAGAGAGAGGGAGACACAGAATCCAAAACAGGCTCCAGGCTCTGAGCTGTCAGCACAGAGCCCTGACGCGGGGCTCGAACTCACAGACCGCGAGATCATGACCTGAGCCGAAGTCAGACGCTCAACCGACTGAGCCACCCAGGTGCCCCGGATTTTTTTTTTAAATGCAAGCAAAGCAAATTAGCTCTCAAAACACTACAACCCATTAACCAACAAAAGTAACTTTAAGGTTCTAGTCTAATGCATAGGAACCAAGGGTAGGAATTACTTTGTTCCAGAAAAATAATCTGTTGCATAAAATTGGTTGGGGCATTCATTCATTCATTGAGCTAAACATTTTGGGGCACTTAGGACATTCCAGCCACTCTACCAATAATAAAGTATAAAGATGAATATGTAACAATTTGCCTATGTTTCTCATATCAACAAACAATTACAAATAGTCCAACAGGGAAATAATACAGATATACACAAAGCATTATAGAATCATCAGTAAGAGGTACCAGCCCAGCCCAAGAAGGTCCATGAAGAATGTCCCATAGAAGCTGATGCTTAAGAAGAGGCTTATAGGAAATAACCAAAGAACTGGGGGTGGGGGGCTGGGGTAGGAGAGGGAGAAAAGAAAGCAGTGAGAACTATTATTTCTCCTTCTTGCATTTACTCAAGGAAGACCCATCCGCATTGCTTGAATTGCTGGAAACAAAAGACTATCGGCAGCATTGGAGAGAGCACAAGTTGATGAAGTCTTATCCACCATCTCTACCAGAGTAACCATAGTTACCGTGTGTCACTCACCCACCATGTAGCAGGCACTGTGCTAAGCACTTCACACACAAGGTCCTGCTTAATCCTTTCGGCAACCCTGCCAGGTTGGTATTTTTACCTCGTTTTCCAGATTAGGAAACAGAAGGTCAGAGTAGTTGGATAACTTCCTCAAGGTCACACAACTAGCAAGTAGAGATTGAAACCCAGATTCAAACTGATCGCCAATCTTTTGCTCTGGACCTTGACACTAGACCCTTCATTATTTTGTTCTGTGGTAGTTTTGAGGTGGGGCCAAAACCTGGGACCTTGAAGGTCAGATACGTGTCTAGATGACTGAAAATATTTTTTATCTCTCTTCTGGATTTCTCAATTGTATGAACAACTGTCAAAAGTGGAGCCAATCTTATTCTATATGTTGAAGGTATAGACATGGAGCACAACAGGTAGAACGTAGAGGAAGACAGGTTGGGTCTCAATTTGTAGAAATGGTCAGTCATCGGAGGCTCCTAATGGTCTAATGATACATGGGGATTTTTATGGTGTGCGTGTGTGTGTGTGTGTTGGGGTGTGTGTGTGTGTGTGTGTGTGTGTGGAGAGAGAGAGATCTAAAGGAATAAACTCATGTGGTCGTAGAACTGGAAAGTCTGAAATGCATAGGATGAGTGGGCTGGCTGGAAACTCAGGCAGAGTCTCTGTGTTGCAGTCAAGAGGCCAAATTGTCCATTTGGGAAAGTGTCCATACCAAGCTTGACTCTTGCGATGTTGTGATGAGGATATAAATGTCCCTGGGGTATCTGTCAGTTGCAATGTTCCCTTCTGGGGAGTCTCAGGATATCTTCCATCTCTACAGTCTCTCTGAGAAGCTTAGACATACAGGCTTCCACATCTCGCAAAGGGCCCCCACCACCCCTAACAACACCCATCACCATCGACAGGCCAGTCACACCCCTGCGAGAGGGCTAGGGCTAATGTTCTGCCCAAAGTGGAGATTCTCTATGGGAAAGTAACACATTCAAGCAGGAAATTTCTCCCTTTCTTTCTTTCTTTCTTTCTTTCTTTCTTTCTTTCTTTCTTTCTTTCTTTCATGTTTATTTTTTAGAGGGAGTGAGAGGGAGACAGAGAAAGAGAGTGGAGGAAGGGCAGAGAGAGAGGGAGACACAGAATTTGAAGCAGGATCCAGGCTCTGAGCTGTCAGGAGAGAGCCTGATGCAGGGCTCAAACCCACAAACCTTGAGATCATGACCTGAGCTGAAGTCAGATGCTTAACTGACTGAGCCATTCAGGCGCCCCGAGAAACTTCTTTCTTAGAGAGTCAAATAAAATCTACAGAGAAACAGATTTCTGTAGCAAGGCAGAAGGTGACATATAAAGAAAGCACACAGAAGCAGGAGCCCTGAGGTGGACAAGTTCAGAGTAGGAAGAAGCCTTGGGTAGCAAGAAGAGTGGACGGGAGTTGGTAGCCCAAGAAACAACATTAGCAGTCAAATGTCCCTGGGGGTGGAGCACGAGAGATAAAACAGATTGGCTGGTTTCTCAAGGAACAGTGTAAATTAACACTGAACCACCTTCTCTAGGTCAATAGGTGAGAGAGGAGAGACTCTATTACTCTACTTCTTGGGTTTTCATATGAGGAGAGCCTTCCACTCAGTTTCTCTGAAAAATTTCCAGTTTCTCTTTCTATCTATTCATTTCATGAGGAAGGAATAGGATCCCTGACTCAGCCTGAGTCTCTATCATGGAGGTGTCTGCATCAAACTTGACTATTATAATGTAATGAGGATACAAGTGTCCCCAGACCCAGGGGAAGACTCAGGCTGAGCCAGGGGTGGGTTGGGCTAGATAATGGACTTACTACCCGACCTTGAGATTCTGTGACTCTGTTTTGTGTCCAAAACTTAGCAAAATTCCTGTGTTTCTGAACCTCTAAGAAATGTTATAGAATCTCCCCCAAAGGAAAATGTAGTATCTACAGTATAATTCATGAATTGCAGGAATCGAGTTCTCTATTTGAAAGACCAACAATATCTTCATTTATAAAGCTGTGCCTTCAGAAATGGCTATGCGGCTTCATTTCATCTTACATCTTTCTTAGTTAGATGGTTTTGCTATGGTCCCACACAGATAAGAAGTGAAAAAAAGCATTTTATTATGCTAAATTCCGCATGCTATGTTAATTCCACTTATTTCTATATTAATCATTTTTCTGTAATTGTCATACATAATATTTTCAGACTTTTAGCATACAGATGGAGATAGACTACAGACAGAAGACACTGTTTGCTTCCATTTTACTGCTGACAAAAACTGTGTGTAAAGATTGAAAACCCACTCTGAGGTCAAGCAGAAAATCTATATACCCAGCAACCTGGTGTCACTGGTGCCTTGTTCATTCAGCCGATCCCTCTTCCACTGTTCCAAATATCTACTGACATGTCTGTCGTCGCTCTCTCTCTCACTTGCACATGTTCTCTCTCGCTCGCTCTCAATGATAAAATAACACAAGCACACAGTTAAAAATTCAATATTGAATCGTGGTTTTAAATAAAAACTAAGATTCCGCAACCTACGCCCCCTACACCAATCTACTTTTTAAAAAACCCTTTACAATGAATGATTAGCTCTTCTATCATCTTTATTTCTTAATTCATTAACTTTAGACTCCATATTTTCTCTTGAAGCACATACACATCTTTTACACAAAAGCTTGAGGATTCTCTACCCTGGCAAATAAAAGCAACTGAGAAATGAGGCGATGCAATCACATTAAATATGTATAAAGGGTAGGGGAAGGGCTGTCTCTGAAAGTGACTTTACTCTTTCAGTGGTAGGAACACAAAAGGAGAAATAAACAAACTTAAAAGAACGTAGATGTCTTCTTTTTATGGGATTAGTCTAAAAGTATTTTTAGCCATCTTCCTCCCTCCTAAGAATGAGGCATAAGCCCATCACTAAGTGCATTTTTCCTCTAAAATTCTTTATTTGGATTTTTATGTATTTTATCACAGGAGCCCTTCCTGTAAGATTTCATCATACTGTACACATTATGGCTAACATACGGCTTAAACAGATTGGCTCTGACTGTGTCCGATAATCATAGTAGACATATTCGGGGTCATAGCGGTGGGAGAACTGGGATTGTGGGTACGTGGCACCCCAGATTCATCCCTGCATTCTGACTGCCCCCCCAAAGAAGCAGCCAATCTCCTGTCCCACACACTTTCATAATCACTGCTGTTTTGAAGACTTCTGCCAAAATCTGCTCATCCATCTCCTCTCTTGCAAGTCCCACCTTCTCAGAAATATGACATTGGGACTCCCGTTTTGTCTCCACACTCCCTGCACTGAAGGCAGAGAGTCCACAGCTCATGAACATGTCCCATCTTGTTGTGACCACTAAAGTCAGGGCCCTGGAATTCCCCGAGAGAGCCCCAGTCCTGGGGCAGGGTGGTGGGGCAAACTCTACATCGGCCGTAAAGACATACACCAAAGCTGTAGATCTATACAACCACAGCTTGAAATGAACACTAACGGAGGCCCCAACCTGCAATGTATTACTCACCCATCCATCATGCCGGCCGGTGGGAGTGAGGGGAAATGAGGAATGGGATGGAAGGGAAGGCAAGAAGTATGCTCTCGCATTTTTCTGCCATGGTGTTCTGTTTTCTTAGATTCTGTATTTGTCTATTTGGCGTCCATTAATCACAGAGCCAAACTAATGGCCAAAGTTGTTGACATTTCCCCTGTACCAGCTTTTGCAAGCACACAAAAATTATAAACTCTTCACCCATATCCCCAACTGTCTGCTTTATCGAACTGTCACACATCAAGCCAATATTTCCCCACCCTAAATCAAGCCAGGGCCACGTACCAAACAGCGAGGGACAGCCTCTATGCACCAAAGCCTGATGGAATAATTTAAACTAGTCGATTCTAGGCTGTTTGCTCTGCGCTGCCTTACCTTTCTTATGAAAGTCCTGGGAAAGGCCATGGCCTGTGCCTTCCCCTCACCCTTGCTCCCGCCTCCCGATCAAACCTGGTGCCTCCCCATTTGGCCCTGCACGGTGTGGCTTGGCATGCCTTCTTCTCTTCAGAACTGTAAGTAATTCATTCTCCTTTCATGTCAGTGCTCAGTCACTTTTATAAATTAAGACTCAGGAACATATAAATTAACACCTGAGCACAAATCTCATTCACTTTCTAGTCTAAAATGAAGGCTAAAACTACAGCCTCCAGATGGGTAACCGTTGCCCTCACTTTGCTCCCTGTATTACAAATCAAAGTGCATATACAGCAAAATTCACTAGGAAGCCAGCGATTTCTACATCTTATTTCCTAAAGATCCAATATAAACACCGTCTGTGGTCTGATACACCAATCCCTCCGTTCCAGATGGATCAAGTTCATCTACAGGAAGGGGCCAAGGTTATGAGAGTAGGGAGACAGAAATTTAATTCTTAAATCCGTGTTGGTCCCTGAGCTCAAAAATAACTCCTTAAGCAATCACTCACCTCACCCTGGCCAACTGGTCAGACAGCGGTAATAATGGAATGTTCACGGGAGAACCCTGGGAGCAGATGTTGATGAGCTGGAGGCTGCTTCAGCCCCACTGATGATCCCCACCATGCTCTTACATGTGGGGAAAGTGAGGTTGCAGGATAGGATGAAAAGTACAGTTAACGTACAGAGGAAGTGTGTTCTGGGTCATGGCCAATAAGATGCTACTCTTGTCAATTTCTCTTCCCAGACGATAAATATGAATGCTTAGTGAAAATGATGACTGGTGGTGCTGGGGGGAAAGCCTTGTAATCTGGCCTCTCTCCTTACAAGGCTTCTGCTCTGTGCTGCCCAGGTGGTATCGCCAGCCTGATGATACCTCCAGATCCTACAGAGAGTTGTGTTGGGTCTAACTTTAGGCAGAATGAGAGCTGGAAGCAAGCGGAAGGAGGTAAGAGGGAGAGATGTTTTTAAACCCACCCCTTAGATATAAAAGCTGGGAATAAAAGTGAAAGAAAGTGACATCTGAGGGCTGATGCAGAGGGGGTTATTTCCACATGTGAAATAAACCCAGGGATCAGACCTAGGTTTGCAACCTGGCTCTGTCATTTGCCAAGTGACCTTGAGGAAATTATTTTCTCCACAAACTTTCATCTGCTACATGGGAAGGCCAAAAGCTTTTGCAGGAGACAGCTTCACATTGTGTGTGTTCAATGAATATTCACTACTTTTATTTTATTTTATTTTATTTTATTTTATTTTATTTTATTTTATTTTATTTTATTTATTTATTTATTTGAGAGACAGAGATAGAGAGCGTGTGCATGCACATGTGTGCAGGGGAGGGAAAGGTAGAGCAAAAAGGAAAGAGAGAGAATCTTAAGCAGACCCCATGCCCAGTGGATGCTGGGCTTGATCTCACGACCCTGCGATCGCGGCAGTGAGATCGTGACCTAAGTCGAAATCAAGAGTCAGACGCTTAACTGACTGAGCCACGCAGGGGCCTCTATTTGCTTTTTATTTTTTATTTTTATTTTTTTTAATGTTTATTTATTTTTGAGAGACATAGAGGCACAGCGTGAACAGGGCAAGGGCAGAGAGAGAGGGAGACACAGAATCAGAAGCAGGCTCCAGGCTCTAATGAGCCATCAGCACAGAGCCCGACGCGGGGCTCGAACTCACAGACCGTGAGATCATGACCTGAGCTGAAGTCGGCCGCCCAACCGACTGAGCCACCCAGGAGCCCCTCTATTTGCTTTTTAAATGTTATCAGTTTCCTTGTATGTTTACTTTGGAACAAAGCAGAGCAGAAGAAGTCTAGAAGCGCTCCCCTGTTTGGTGCCAGCCTCACTCTATTGATAATGACGTTGTTGGCTACGAGTGTATTTGGCAGTCACCTGGGACTCCCATTGCTTGTGGCGGCCCCCACAGGCATTTTCCCCAACCCAAGTCAATGTTAGGGCCAGACGAACCCTCGTGATTCTTATTATGATTGCAAGACTCAGTTCAGTAATGGCCATCAGGGAACTTTGAAAAAACAAGGCTTGGGGTGCCTGAGTGGCTCAGTCGGTTAAGCGGCCGACTTTGGCTCAGGTCATGATCTCACGGTCCGTGAGTTCGAGCCCCCCGTCGGGCTCTGTGCTGACAGCTCAGAGCCTGGAGCTTGCTTCAGATTCTGTGTCTCCCTCTCTCTCTGCCCCTCCTCCACTCATGCTCTGTCTCTCTCTGTCTCAAAAATAAATAAACATTAAAAAAAAAGAAAAAACAAGGCTTATGACTCCTCGGTTACAGAAGGTACACGGCACTCTGGGGGCCACACAGGATGGTTGTGGGTAGAAAGAGACAGAGGGTGAGCATGGACCTGGGCTTCTGCTTTTACAGGAGGTCAAGGGTGGGGTGCATAGGGTTTCATGGATTCTCTCTTCATTGGCGAATTTAAAGCATAACAGTAGGTATTGAGGCAAGAAAAGGGAAAAGGGAGGAGTCAGCTGTTTAGGTTTCCCAGGGCTCCCTAAAAGCGAACTTGCTGGGCAGGGCAGCCTGGCTCTTCATTCAGTTGCGTAGCGGGCAATATGCTTGTTTGGGAAATGGATGTCTTTGAAATGGATGCCACGCCATGGCAATCAGAAACTTAACGTAAGGCACTTACATGACAATCAATAAAGCTAATTGTCAGGCACTTACACGGAACACCGTCTCTGTGGCAGGGCTTAAAAATGGTGGTTTAAATATCGGCTCTGGTGTTTGTGGGTTGGATGGTTTGGGGAAATCGATGTGACCTCACCCCTTGTGTTCCTTGTCCCTGCAAAAAAGGGAATAACCATGATGCTCTGAGGCTCTGGGGAGACTAAGGATGCTAATACACAGGGCATGTCCACAGGGTCTGATAGCTTCAGCTCCCCGGGGCGGGACACTCTCCTCAACGTGCCTCAGTTTCTCCCTCCATAACATGTGGATAGCGAGGTGCCTATTTCCCTTAGGTGTGTGGAGGAGCCTGATTGAATTAGCACATGGAGAAGACTCGGAGGGATGGGGGGACTTAGTCAGTGCTCAATAAGTCGTGGTTATTATTATAACAAATGCTCGGTCAGTCAGAGCGGCCGTTGCTTTGGATGGACAGGACAATGGCACCAATGAGAAGATGACGGTCGCAGGGGTGAATTCTCTGATGCCTGCCTAAAGAGGAGAGATGTTCTGGAATCGAAACAGTTTCGACCTGAGAAATAAATCTTTTCCATATGGACCTATTTGGTAAATAATGTTCTTAGGACAGTTCCTATCCCCTAAATATCAAGGGGCTGGCTAAGGGCCTCCTGGCGAAGCAGGAGATTGAATCGTTCCACTCAGACTAAATGGTCTTGCTCAAATACTTCTCCACAATCTGTCCAGGGAAACCATTCTCAATTTTTTGTTTGTTTGTTTTTCACCCCATTAAATCTACTTGTTTACCAGATCTTATAAAGTCTACCTCAGAAGTATCCCCAAATTTCCTCTCTCCTCTTTTATTCGGCTTGAACCTGCTCAGTCCGTTCAACCTGTCCCTTGCAGCTACGTCCATGGCCCACAAAGGGCCCCTCAGCCAATGGCGTGGCTCCCGGTCTGCCACCTGGAATGTTCCCTACATCTCCTCTTACTCCCACAGCAGACTCTCTGCTCCCGAACCTAGCGATGCTCTGTGCCCACCTTCCCTTCTCATGTCCTCGCAACCCCAAGCCGTCTCTTGCATCACGAGGCAGTCTCATGCTGCATGAGGCACTGGCACAAAGACACAGGCCAGCCTGACCAACTCCCAAACCCCGGGTGGCCTGTCGGGAACTCCAGCTCCTGTCAAAGCCATGAAGCCTCGGGCCACCTGCTGCTCTTTCATCTTCTCTCATCCAATGGCTGTACTGGTTCCTGGGCATCGGCGTCTCCCCTTTCCTACACATCAGCTGCTCTGCCTCCAGACCGAAGGAAAGTAATGTTTTGTTGAATGCAAAGCCTACGACAGGTTTTGAACAGCCTCGTTCAAAACTACAGCCTCTGCTGGCCTCACAGGTCCTGCCTCGTCACACCTGGACCCTGCAGAGGCATAAAGACCCTGCTCGATCTGCTCTGATCCCCTCCCGGTCTTACCATTCCTGCTGTCTGCTGATCCGTTCAGGCGCTCGCATCGACACGTGCCGTCCGCCCTGTGGTGCAGATCTTGCTTCGAGTCTGCTCCGCTTCTGCCGATGGCTTGGCTGCTCATCACATTTCAGGACCTAGCTCAAAAGTCCCCTCATTCTGCAGCCCTCCCTGACCCTTCCACAAAGAATTAGGCTCCTGCTTTTCCACATGCTCCTAACATTCTGTTCATATTTCTTTTTGATCCTTTTTATTTCAGTGTACAATTCTCTCATTTTTTAATTGTATGTATTCATTCAGGAATACATATTCAATGTTATTGGGTACCTGGGACTCTTCAGGGCCCAGGGAACAGAGAAATAAACACAAAAGTCTATCCCTGTCTTTGTGGAGCTCACACTGTAGGAAGAGAAACAGTCAGGAAATTGGACAGATAAACAGACAAGACCTGTGCCAGTTGTGATAAAACACAGGGGAGAAGATAAAGGGGACAAGGCAACAGCAATTAGGGAGGGCAATTTAGAAGTCAACTGTGATGATTGATTTTATATGTCAACTTGACAGAACCCCAGGGATGTCCAGATATTTGGTTAAACATTTTTCTAGGTTTGTTTCTGTGGGTGTTTCTGGATGGGATTAACATTTGAATCAGTAAACTGAGCAAAGCAGATTGCCCTCTCCGGTGTGGGTGAGCCTCATCCAATCAGTCGAAGGCCTGAAAAGAACAAAAAGGCTCTCTCCCTGCCAGGCTGCCTTTGAGTGAGGACATCAGTCTTCTCTCCTGCCCTTGGACTCAGGCTCCAACTGGAACTTACACCGTCAGCTTTCCTGGGTCTCTGGCTTGCGGACTACAGAGGTCTTGGAATCCTCAGCCTCCATAAGCACACGAGCCAATTCCTTATAATAAATTCATATCTATATATCTCTGGATCTCTGATTGGCTCTCTGAAGAGCCATGACTAATATGCAGGCTTAGGGAAAGTCCCTCTGAAAATATGACAGTTGTGCTGAGCTCTGGAGAATGAGGAAAAAGCAGGCATAATAAGAGCCAGAAAAGAAATAATTCTAATAAAATGGAATATGAAAGCAACACCCTGAGGCTGGAAAGAGCCAAGAAGAAGGCAGTTAACTTGAGATTCTTTCAGAGAAAGGGAAGGAGGGACCAGATTCCTTGGGTCTGGTTGGTAGGAAAAGAGCTTTAATGTCTTCCCCTAAAGCATTAGAAAGCTAAATAACTCACTCTCAATAAATATTTGTATGACAAATGAATTAATGGATAAACATCTATTTCACAAATGGTGAAAGGAATTTAAAAAATCTGAAAGGATGAGGTGCCTGGGTGACTCAGTCAGTTGAGCCTCTGACTCTTGACTTCGGCTCAGGTCACGATCCTGGGGTCGTGGGATAGAGCCTTGCGTTGGGCTCTGCACTGACAGTATGGAACCTCCTTGGGATTCTCTTTCTCTCTCTCTCTCTGTCAAAGTAAATAAATGAACTTAATTTTTTTTTAATCTAAAAGGAATGACACTATTTTTGTCTCCGTTCTTGAGAGTTTTCACTTAGGGAGTCTGGCAGCTGGGGCCAGAGGGGAGGATGCAGATAAAGGCCCGCTGGGTCCTATCAGAACCGCAGAAGTGATGGAAGTGTAGCCTCCGCACCGCCACGAGTTTCCTGACATTGTTGCATTTGGGGGTTTTTATCTGTTGTTGCAGAATCCGTGTGCACTAATACAGACTACATTTACCAGCTAACATAAGCAATGAATCATCTACTCTGGAGGAAACCAGGAAACTTCCCCTCCTCTCGGGAAGCCGGCCACAGCTTGACACAAGAGCGCCCTCTTCTGTGCGGCCGCAGCCGCAGGCTTCGGAGAACTAGAACTTACTTTTTCTTACAGCAAACCCCGCGGCCAGCCCCGACTTGAGGGAACCACAGCTAAGGGAAAGCCAGTCCTTACGAGCTTCTGTCTTGTGTGCAACAGCAGCCTAAGCACACGGAAAAGACAGGGAGCGGAGTGTGGAGCACTTTATTGAGAAAGGAGGGGAAGAGCTTACCACCTAATAAAATTCGACCTCCTCATCCAACATTACAAGGGTTTCCAGGGTGCCCAGCCCTGGGAACTAGGGGACAAAGGGATGCCCAGAGTCAAGGCAGAGAGATGCCCAGAGATGAAAGAGAGGAACCAGTACAAATCCTGCGGGTGTAAGCAGATCATGTGTTCTTTGGGTGGAGTAGCTGAGACAAGGGCATTGGGCTCTGGGATGATTCTATACTGTTTAAGTCGGCTTCTACAGAGAAGAGTCCCCTGTGCAATGGAAAATTAGCTGCCCTCGGGCACCTGGCATATAGTACTCACTCAAATATTTATTGAACAACTGAAAGTGTTGGCTTCCCATGTCTTTGACTGGAAGGAAATGTGAAACCTTGTCAGCCATTGACATCTTAGTTTACTGGTTATTTCAGATAACTATGGCCACAGTGTTTCTGCATATGAAACAGCCTCAGAAAACTCAGGAACATACAAAAATGTATTTGCTTAGCTTCTAAGTGTGCTGACTTCCAGCATGGTAGTATCAGTGTCCGCTGGGCTCACTCATGCCTCAGAAGCTGTTTGGGGTCATCTGGCGGGCTGCTGATCTGGGGTGGCTCCAGCTGGGGTGATTTGGCCCACTCCCCATGACTTCTGCCTTCTCCTGGATAGATTGTCCTGGGCACACTCTTCTCATGGGAATGGGGGAGGTTCGAGAGTATAAGCTCAAACAAGAAAACACTTTTCAAGACTCTACTGCTTCATGGCTGATGACACACCATTGGCCAAAACAACTCACATGGCCAAGTGCACCATAAATAGAGAGGGTAACTCTGTTCTTCCCATGGGAGTCATGGGGAGGGAGCGAATACTTCTGAACATGAATCCAATCTACCATGCAGAAGTGTTTTTGTAAAGTGAGTAGAAGTAGGACAGGTAGTGTGTGAGTGTAAAGAAAAGACGGGGGACACAGAATCCTGGGGCGTGGACAGTTGAATGCTTCCTGAAGGCGAGCCCTCAGGTTAACCTTACCTCATTTTGTTCTGAAAAAAGACCTGGTGAGGTTGATATCAATCCCATTTTGTAGAGGCAGAGGTGGAGGCTGTGATGAGATGCAGAAAATTGCTTCAGCCCACTGACCCAGCAAGTTGCTAAGTCAGGACTCGAACCCAGATTTGCTCTGTTCCAAATCCTATGCTCCCTACCACTGGGACTACGATCTGGAACCTCCCCAGGAAGTGGCCCTGATTGGTCGCAGTTTTACTCTTTAGACCAACAGAGGACAAATTTAGCCTCTTTCCTAGAGGGCCGTCTTTCCTGTATTTGGAATCTACTTCCCCGTCTTCTCTCCTTGAGGCCAAACACGCCCACTTTCCTGCTCATCCTTCCTGTTCAATCTCTACAAAGTGCTCACTGTCCTTTGTATCTGAGTATAGGAAGGACAGAGATAAAAGGACCTGGATGAAAACCTTCAGAGAAGACTTTAATAAAAGAGCGTATTTTAGAATGAAAATAAGTGACCCAGAGCAAAGCATTTCATTTGTGCTAAAAAGCGAGATGAAGATTTGGACAAAGGTAAGCAAATCTGGCTGGGGGTGTGTGAGGACTCACTGGTCAGATCAAACCCTACCTGGAGATATTCAGCTCGGGGAAGCACGTTTTAAGAAAGAAACAGAAGACAGAAATACTTAGAGCTGACCAGTTAGAATGGTGAGGACGTCCGAAGCCATGTGACTTGAGGAGTGTTTGAACACAGGCTCTTGAGCTGGAGAAAGAGAAGATTTAAGAGGAAGGCAAGAGCTCTGTTCAGACATATTAAGGGCTACCATGTTGGAAAAGGGACTGAGGTTTTAGAAGGCAGAACTACTACTCAAGAGTAGAAGTTAAAAGATTTTTATTCAACTTGATTATTAAATCACAAAACATTAGAGCTCAGGTTTCCTTTGAAGGTGATAAATCTTATTTATGTCTCAAGGAAAGAGTCACCTTAGCAAGAAGTGATCAAAGAGGGGCGACTCAGTCGATTAAGCATCTGACCTTGGCTCAGGTCATGATCTCATGGTTCATGAGTTCGAGCCCTGCATCGGGCTCTGGACTGACAGTGCAGAGCCTGCTTGGAATTCTCTTTCTCCCTCTTTTCTGGCCTTGTCCTGCTCTCTCAAAATAAATAGATATACTTAAAAAAAACAAGCCAAACAAAAAAAGAAATGATCAGAGATTGGAATCGGAGGGCCAAATGGACTAGCTGAACTCTAAGATCACTTCCAAATTTGGAAATTCCAAAAGAATCCAAAAATATAGGTTTTTATTATTGTAAATATATGACAGTAATAATAATTCATTTTTCTTCTCTTCTGCTTTGTAGCTTGGAACATACCATCATATCCTCAAAACGATTGTGTAGGGAAACTAGAATAGATATTTTGTTTGCATTCTATACAAGGAACCAAGGGTCAGAGAGTTGAGTGAGTACCCTGGACACCCAGTAAGTGGAAGAATTAAGATTCTTCTAAGATGTCCCTTTCAGCATTTTCCTGTTGCTGCCAAATCTGATCACGAAGAGAGAGTTCATGACCCTCTAGATGTAGGTGGAGAAAGGAAGAGCCAATTTCAGAAAGGTCAGCCAGGACTTGTTGTCTGGAGGGTTCAGGTCATTTCTCTTTTTCTTATCTAGCGGGTATATCATCAATAAGCACGCTCCACGAGCCCGCAAGAATTCTCGTACAACCCTGTTCTTTTCAAGGGACTTGCTTAGACTCTTCCCTGAGGTATCACAGGAACTGAGCTGCCTTGGGATACGGCCTGATTCAAGCCCGGGAAATCCAGTGGGCAACATCTTCTTTGCCCTGTGCTCGCTTTTGAGGGCAGGAGCTCGAACGCTTGCATATCTCATTCCTGCAGCCTCACTTTAAACCAGATAGTGTAAGAGATTCACCCCCTCACTTGCCCGTCTTCCCTCCACTCTGCATTCCCTGCAGCTCACCGCAGGGCTGGGGGAGGGCAAGCAAGAGAGAGACTAACTCAGCTTCTTCCCACCACCCTTCTGACAGCCGTACTCCCAGCCGAGTCCTCCCTTTCTGAGGTGGAGGACTCAGCACCCATGCCCGTTTCCCCGCCCGTCCCCACTGACCCACCGCACTCTGAAGCCAGGACTCTGAGACTCCTTCCGCACACTCGTTCTCAGGTAATTTTTCAGCTCCCTATCAGCACGTAACAGCCTTGACTTCCCTGACTGAAAGAAGACTAATTAAGATGACAAACCTCACGTTGATTTATTACCAGACGGGTGAAAACAATAAACAACCATGACATCGCTACGTGTTGGGCTCTCTCTCACCCCTCCCCGCATCGCCCTGCCTGGGGACTCAGGCAATGGGGAAATGGGGAGTCCCATTGAGCCTTCCCTCCCCATCCAGGTCTCTTCACCTCCCCACACACTCTCTACACCCTCCACCATCCCTCCCCCACACACACAAGAATATAGGGCCCCCGGCAAAGGTGCAACAAGTTCAGCTCTGCAAAGAACTTTCTCGTCCCTCCTCTCATCTGGTCCCAGGGGGCCACTGGCCATCAACTGCACTGCACAGATGAGAACCAAAATCCCACGAGGCTAATGATTAACTCAAGGTCAGGTAGCTAGATTATTAATTAAGCTCTGACACTTGCAAGGGCCATCATTCTTTGCTCTCTGAGAGCAATTATTTTTTTAGAAAAAATTTACTGGAGCTATATAGCTCTCTAACAAACATTTATTGAAACTTAACTAAATTCAAAATGCTTCTCCCAGGGCTGGGAGCTGAGCGAAATGATAAAAGTGGACCCCCACGTCAAGGAGGGAGTGAGGACAGTCAGGGAGTCACGTCTGATGGATACAACACCGTGGACTCTAGCCACACTCTATGGCACCTGTGAGTCTGCACGGAGGAACCACAAAGCAGCCACGCCCAGTGTGCCTGAGTGGTATCACGTCATTTTATTTCTTTCTTTAGACCCTCTCTGAACTTCGCTGTCTCTACTGCTTCCATTTCTTCTTTTATTTTCATAGCAAAATCCTTGTAGTATAATACACACCTTATTTTTTTTTATAGTAAGTGCATTTAAATTATACAAGTCAGGTCTCAGCTCAAAAATCCTTTACACAGACGACCTGTGACCAACTACTCTCATATTCCTCCTGCACCCCAAATTCTCCTACACTATTGACCATTTTATTTTCTTCGTAGTGCCCACCCCTCTCTGAAATTATCTTTTTGGTCTGTTTGTTAGTTAATTGCTTGCCTCCCCTTCTACAAATACTGTTTTTGGTTATTGTTGTAAACATAGGACCTACGATAGCAGCTGGGATGTAGAAGATGAAGAAATATTTGTTGAGTGACTGAACGACCAAATATCTTCTCTGTGTGCACTTTCCTCAGTATTTTCCATATTAATTTATCCAAACTCATTAGATTATTCTATCACAAATTCTTTGTCAGCTATGTGGCATTGCTTATGGATTACTGACCATATTTGTAAATTACCAAACATGGGGTAAGGGGCAGGGCAGGCACAAAACAAAAGCTAGCTATTACATGATAATTACTTAAGGGGTACACAATATTTCTATCCTCCAAAGACCTTGGTGCTCTTCTGATCACCAAAAGGTAAATGACAAAGGGAATTCAACTGCGGATTGGTGACAAGCCATTAAACTCAGCCTTGAGGTCAGAGATCCAAATGATGGCAAGGCTTTATTCTCTGTGTTAACAACCTAGGTGGGTTAAAACCACAGGAACGTTAAAGGACAATAAGTGTTGAATAATTCAAGAAACACTTGCTTAATTGTTGTATGACTGTTATAACCAGTATTGGTGGAACTCTAGTTATATAAACGCATCTTATACACAAGGTCTTTCTTCATCCTCACACCACCCTAGGTCTTCTGATGGGTCACGATAATAAGAAAATGGAGGAATCTTCCCTCGAGCCCAAGCCCACATGCCAGGAAAGCTCATTCTTCTAGACTCTATGTGACACTGGTATCATCGATGAAAGGCTCATCTGTATGAAGTTGACAATTTTGAACAAATCGAACAAACTATATAATGGATGGTGCTAATTTTTCAAGTTCAGAGGTAGCAGACTTTGAGCCAATTTGCTCTATGTTGTTGGGAACATTAAAGATTGAGGCAGGAAAGCAGTTCCATGAGCATCATTCCGGGACATGTTTAGAGGAGTCTGTACGGTGTCCCTGCTATGGGCTGAACTACGGCTCTCTCAGTAGAATAACAACAGTGTTGATTCCTCTATAGGGCGATAAGAGTCAGTTGCATGTTTTAGAGCTGTGATGTAGAGAAATGAGGTAGCCCACTGCACACCCACTCGCGTGGTTAAGATCAGAGAGATTGACAAGACCAAGTCTTGGCCAGGATGTGGAGAAACCAGAAAGTCCTACACGGCTCGTGAGAATGTAGAAGGTACAACCGCTTTAGAAAACGGTTTGGCAATATTTAAAAATGTAGATGCACACTTAGTGTAGGACCCAGCAATTCTACTCCTGGACACATGCCAAGAGAAGTAAAAACATATATTCACATTAAGACATGTATACAAGTGTTCACAAACAGTACTATTTATAATAGTCGAGAATTGGAAAGAATCCAATGTCCGTCAACTGAAATGGATAAACAAATGTGGTTTATCCATACAATGGAATATTATTCAGCAATAAAAAGGGAACAAAGCGATGCCACATGCTGAATCTTTCATTTGCTTTGAGTAGTATGGCCATTTTAACAATATTTGTTCTTCAAATCTATTAGCTTGGAATGTCTTTCCATTTTTTGTGTATGTCATCTTCAATTTCTTTCAGAGCACAGGTCTTTCACCTCCTTGATTAAGTTTGTTCTTAGATATTTTATTATTTTGGGTACAATTGTAAATGGAGTTGTTTTCTTAATTTCTCTTTCTGCTACTTCATTATTGGTGTATAAAAATGCAATGAATTTCTGTATATTGATTTTGTGTCCTGTGACCTTACTGAATTCATTTATCAGTTCTAGTAATTTTTTTTTGGTGGAGTCATTAGGGTTTTTATACATAATATCATGTCATCTGCAAATAGTGAAAGTTTCACTTCTCCCTTACCAATTTGGATGCCTTTTATTTCTTTCTTTCTTTTTTTTTTTTTTTTTTTTTTTGGTCTGATTTCTGTGGCTAGAACTTCCAGTACTATGTTGAATAACAGTGGTAGAGTGGACATTCTTGTCTTGTTCCTGATCTTAGGGGAAAAGCTCAGTTTTCCCACTGAGTATGATGTTCACTGTGAGTTTTTCATATACAGCCTTTATTGCATTGCGGTATGTTCCCTCTAAACCTACTTGGTTGAGTTTGTTTTTTTTTTTTTTTATCATCAGTGGATGTTATACTTTGTCAAATGTTTTTTCTACACCTATTGCAATGATCATATGGTTTTTATCCTTTCTCTTGTTGATGTGATATATAATATTGATTGATCTGTGAATATTGAACCACCCTTGTATCCCAGGAATAAATCCCACTTGACTGTGGTGAATGCTATTTCAAATGTATTGCTGGGTTTGGTTTGCTAATATTTTCTTGGGGATTTGTGCGTCTACGCTCATCAGGGATATTGGTCTATAGTTGTCTTGTTTTTGTAGTGTCTTTATCTGATTTTAGTATCAGGACAATGCTGGCCTCATAGACTGAGTTTGGAAGCTTTCTTTCCTTTTCTATTTTTTGGAATAGTTTGAGAAGAGTCAGTATTAACTCTTTATTAAATGTTTGGTCAAATTCACCTGTGAAGCTGTCTGGACCTGAAATTTTGTTTGTTGGAAGTTTTTTGATCACTGATTTGATTTCATTTCTGATAATTGGTATGTCCAAATTTTCTACTTTTCCCTGATTCACTTTTAGTAGGTTGTATATTTCTAGAAATTTATTCACTTTTTCTTAGTTGTTAAATCTGTTGGCATATAATTTTTTTCTCTTTACTTCTTTTTTTCTCTGGTGTCAGTTGCTATTTGTTCTCTTTCATTTTTTATTTTGTTTATTTGAGTTTTTTCTCTTTTTTCTTCATGAATCAGGGTAAAAGTTTATCCATTTTGTTTATCTTGTCAAAGAACAAGCTCTTGGTTTCATTGATCTGTTCTATTGGTTTTTTAGTTTTTATTTCACTTATTTCTGCTTTAATCTTTATTATTTCCTTCCTTCTACTGGGTTTGGGTTTTGTTTGTTCTTTTTCTATCTCTTTTAGGTGTCAGGTTATGTTGCTTATTTGAGATTTTTCTTGTTTCTTGAGATAGACCCATACTGCTATAAAATTCCCTCTTAGAACAGTTTTTGTGGGGTGCCTGGGTGGCTCAGTTGGTTAAGTGTCTGGCTTCGGATCAGGTCATGATCTCATGGTTCACAAGTTCAAGCCCTGCCTCAGGCTCTGACAGCTCAGAGCCTGGAGCCTGCTTCAGATTCTGTGTCTCCCTCTCTCTCTGTCCCTCCCCAACTTGTTCTCTCTCTCTCTCTCTCTTTCTCTCTCTCTCAAATAAACATTTTAAAAAAAGAATAGTTTTTACTGCATCCTGAAGATTTTGGACCATTGTGTTTTCATTTTCATTGGCCTCTGTGTATTTTTTTATTTCCTCTTTGATTTTGGGGTGTACCCGGTTATTGTTTGTAGCATGTTATTTAACCTCCAGTGATTTGTGTTCTTCCCAGATTGTTTCTCACAGTTTATTTCTAGTTTCATATTGTGGTCAGAAAAGATGCATGGCATGACTTCACTCTTGAATTTGTTGACATTTGTTTTGTGGCCTACTATGTAATCTATTCTGAAGAATGTTTCATGTGCACTTGAGAAAAATGTGTGTTCTGCTCTTTTAGGATAGAATGTTCTGAATATATGTGTTAGATCCATCTAGTTCAATGTGTCATTCGAAACCACTGTTTCCTTGTGGACTTTCTGTTTAGATGACCCATCCATCGAAGTAAGTGGAGTGTTAAAGTCCCCTACCATCATTGTTTTACTACTGATTGCTTCCAGGCTATGTTGGGTGTATAATATTTACAATAGTTATATCTTCTCAGTGGATTTCTCTCTTTATGATTATACAGTGTCCTTCTTTATCTCTTGGTACAGTCTTTGTTTTAAAGTCTATTTTGTCCGATGTAAGTATTGCTACTCTAACTTTCTTTTCACTTCCATTTCCATAATAAATGCTTTTTCATCCCTTCGCTTTCAATCTGCATGTGTCTTTAGGTCTGAAATGAGTCTCTGGCAGCCACCATATAGATAGGTCTTGTGTTTTTATTCATTCTGTCACCCTGTCTTTTGAATGGAGTGTTTAGTCCACTTACATTAAAAGTAATTATAGATAGGTATGCATGTAACGCCATTGTGTTCCTTGTTTTGTGGTTGTTTTGTAGTTCTTCTCTGTTCCTTTCTTCTGTTGCTCTCTTCTCTCATGGTTTGCTGGTTTTCTTTAGTGACGTCCTTGAATTCCTTTTTCTTTATGTTTTTGCATCTATTACTGGTTTTGATTTGTGGTTATCATTAGGTTTGTGTATAACATCTGATGCATATTGCAGTCTATATTGATGGCCACTTAAGTTGAACTTACTCTTTACTCCTCTTCTTTACTCCCCTTCTCCCACCCACATTTTAGGTATATCTCAGTAAACTTATTTGTAAAGGGAATGATAAGAAGATGGATTCGAGACAAACTGGGGAAGAAGAATATTCCAGAAGGACCCAATAGCTGATTTGGCTGTGAGTGACAAATGAGAAGGAAGAACCCTAGGGCACTGCCAGGCTTTTGATGGGAAAATGAGTGGTGACTTTTAACAAACACAAGAAAGATATTGAGTTACTGCTCAAATAAACAACACTGAAACCAAGTCAACACAATTCCCTTTATTATATAAACAAAGCAACTTCCTTTTCTCGTCCCATAAAAGTTTGGAAATGAAACAGATTCCAGGATCTTTTTTTCTTCACTCTTACCAAAATCTTGGTCCTCTAAAGGAAGCACTTCCAGAATGTGTGGAAACAGAGAAGGAAAGAAAGGGAAAAAGTAGGCAGCATATTGAATCCCAGGCTAGGCTGGTCTAGTAAGTGTTACATTTTATTTTAAGAGCAGAGAGGCTTAGAGACCTTTGGAAGTCTTTGCCCATTGGGGATGTAATCAAGCTCTTCCTTTTTTTAGCTCCTTCCCTGAAGTAACTGAAGCTCCTTCTCACAGTTACATGAGTCCAAAGGGACAATATCTCAGGGAGAGAAATCTCTACTTACAAACCAGTTAATCCTAGCCATTTCTAGCAATGACAGTTTGAACAGAGGCTAATCTTCCCTGTGTTTTCAAAAAAGCTAGTTTTCTAAAAGGGTATCTTTCTTTTTAAGCTTATTTCTTTTTGAAAGATAGAGAATACAGGCAGGGGAGGGGCAGAGAGAGAGGGAGACACAGAATCTGAAGCAGGCTCCAGGCTCTGAGCTGTCAGCACAGAGCCGGACACTGGGCTTTTACTTCTGAGTTGTATGATCATGACCTGAGCCAAAGTCAGATGCTTAAGCGACTGAGCCACCCAGTTGCCCCTAAAAGTGTATCCTTCTAAGCTTTTATTTAAGGAAAAACCCAATATCTGAGTTGTTTTCTCAGGAGCTACCCTGGTGATCTCTCCTTAACCTTTGAACAAATGTGGTTTGAACCCCAAAGCCATTTGGAAACATTCCTCTACCAATACATTAGAAGTAAAATTCATTGAAGAAATTCAGTGTAAAATGATTTAGCACTGTTTGTAAATAAGTAAGTGATCCATAATGAAAAAGTTCTTAAAAAAAGAGAATAGATTGTATACGATGGAGGTTCATATAAATATTCTCTGTCATGAAAAAAGACACTACATACTAGCTCTTTTCTTACTTATTGGCTTATTTCATGCAATCATCAGAAGTCATTCATATTTTGAAATTTACTTTATATTCTGACCAGAAAATAGGATTTGGAAAAAGAAAAAAAAAAACAAAAACAAAACCTCAATCTATAATTAAAAGATACAACAAGTTTGGTTTTTGTGTCCTCATCCAGACTCATCTTTGAGCAAGGGTACATGTCTTGTACAGGTGGAAATCCCCATTTATTTTCTGAGGCATTGGGGTGGCATGGAACACGGCTCTAGCAGGCAGTGATTTCCTATCTTTTCCTTGTGTGGAGGGATCCAGGATCTTGATTCGAGTCACCCAAGGAGCAATAAAGGTCGAAGAGAGAACTTTTTCATTTGTCATATCTAAATTTTGGCTCAAGCCATTTATAAGGAATTCAGCAATGACAGCCTTGTGGTCTTACGATCAATACAAGAGAAACCTTGAATGGATCCTGCCATTTTCACCTATTTTCTTACCAGGTGACCAGTTATACAGTCTAAAGAGACAATTGTCCCTCTTTTACAGTGTCATTTTCCTAAACAATTGATCAACTGTCTTCAAACGTAGGGATAACAATAGATTTTTCTGAATGAATGTGAAAGAAATGGAAGGAAGCTGTCCTCACGTCCCAATTTCTTTTCCCTTCCTAAATCCGTAGAAAAGTCACAATTCTTTTTAACTTCTTCACCCCAAGAAAAGTGTCTTAGCCAGTTTAATAGGCACGCCATCAAAGGGAATAGGATCCGATACCTTAAAAAACAACGTAGTTTAGGGGCGCCTGGGTGGCTCAGTCAGTTAAGTGGCCCACTTCAGCTCAGGTCATGATCTTGCGGTTCTTGAGTCCAAGCCCCACATCAGGCTCTCTGCTGACAGCTCAGAGCCCAGAGCCTGCTTCAAATTCTGTGTCTCCCTCTCCCTCTGCCCCTCCTACACTCGTGCTCTGTCTCTCTGTCTCAAAAATGAATAAAAGTTAAAAAAAATTTAAAAAACAATTCAGTTTCTTACAAAATAAACATATACTTACCATATGACCCCGTAATGTCACTCCTAGGTAATATTTTCTCCTTGTCTGTAGTTTATCTTTGTATTCTTGTAACAGTAGGTATAATTTTTTAAAAATAAAACTGAAATCAGGGGCGCCTCAGTCAGTTAAGGGTCTGACTCTTGACCTCGGCTCAGGTCAGTCTCAACGGTTGGTGAGTTTGAGCCCTGCGTCGTTCTCTGCGTTGACAACCCAGAGCGTGCTTCGGATTCTCTTTCTCCCTTTCTCTCTGACCCTTCCATTGTTCTCTCTCTCTCTCTCAAAAATAAATAATATATAAACATTTTTAAAGAAACAATGCATCTGAAAATGTTTTATAGGATTTCTCTCAGGTGATAAGAGGACCAGGAATATTTCCAGATTACTGACTTTGATGGGAACAGTGAGAATGAAGGTTCTTATCTTTGATTTGCAGGTAATGAGCCCAGAAGTGTGTTTCACTTAACTAAAGCCCAAAATACATGAAACTTTACAATTAACTAATTCAAATGCTGATTATTCAAATTGCAAAATGATTCTTTTCTTTAAATGGAAGACTTTCAATAGATCTTTGTTACCGACTCTTGAAGACCCTTGAATGAGGGTCTGGTTCAAAAGAAGGCAGAGAAGCTCACAGCTAGGATAAGTGGGAGATGAGACATCACCGCTCCTCGAAGATAAATCTGAAACAAAGACGCGTTGCTTCTCAAATCAGACCATAAACCACTAGGAGAGGGGGGAAGATTTGATTATTACAAATTGGTATTGCCGTAACTATTTTATAAAATGAGGCGCATGCCGAACCTCTTCCTTTTTGTAATAGTATCTGCTTCCTTGCTTGTTGCCTCTCCCCGAACAACTGTTAATAGCTCGGCCCCAGGAAAAGCAATCCTGTATTTCTAGCCCGTGTGGTGGGACCGGTTGCCTAGCACTGCAGTAAATTTTGCAAAACAGTTGGCAGAAGGATCAGACCAGCTCGGCTAAATGAATTAAGCAATCACGTAGGACTGTGGGGCATAGTAGGAGGAATGTCCAAATTCTAGCACTTGATATCCCCTTCTTACAACCCCACTTCCCCCGGCCTAGGCTTTGGCTGAGCGGGCGGTAATTTGATATTAAACAAGGTTCTTATTAAGCAGATACAATGAAATAATGCTGAATTTCTGTTGCATTAGTGGAGTTAAATGCATTTTATTAGCACTCATTAGAAGGAGGGGAAGCTTGGAGCTGAGGATTCATTAGCCAAAAGCGGCCCCTGCAACGCAGGGCGATTAAACTGCTGAGAGGAGGCCGGGATCCGGGCCACCCAGGCGCGTTCTGAAAGCGTGGCCTCTCCGCCAGGACTGAAATGTCTAGAACAGCTTGGGGAAGAAATGTTAGGTCCAACTGCAGGTCAGCTGAAAATTTGTGTTTCTTTCTAAAGCTGTTAATTTGACAAAAGGCAGAAGCCCCAGAAAGAGAGCACAGTTATGATTTATGCTTTAGATTTAAAAGGAAGTAATTTACTTTAGGGATTTTGGGGGGAGGGGATGCTACCAGCTAATCCAAACGTGAAGGACGTATTTTATTTTGTTGTTAGGAAAATACCACACACCACACACCACACCCACACACACACACACACACACACACACACACACACACCACACCACCACACACACACACACACCACACACCACACACACACACACACTGGGTAGAAACATCTGCACGTAAACTAAACTTTATTTCTTGACCTTCTCATTAGGAATTCCCACCACGTAAGAAGAACATCTTCACAATTCAGCCAATCTGGGGCTTGCACAACTCAACCATGGCTGAATTGCCTGCTCCAAATGGTTTCACACATAGGATCTTCAGGGCCCCAGCCGCAGCAGCTTCTACATTTAACCTGTGGACAACATGGGGTTCAGGACATTGACTGCCCATGCCGTCAAAACTCTGTGTATAACTTTTGACTCCCCCCAATCTTAAATATTAAGACCCTACTGTTGGCTGGATGCCTTAGTGATAACATAAACAGTTGCTGAACATATATTTTGTATGTTATATGTGCTATATACTGTACTGTTACAATAAAGTAAGCTAGAGAAAAGAAATGGAATTAAGAAAAGTATAGGGAAGAGAAAATACATTTACAGCACCATACATACATTTGTTGAAAAAACTCTGCGTATATGTGACCTGCACAGTTCAAACCACATTGTTCAAGGGCCAAGGGTACTTTATGATGGTTTCAAAAACATTGACATAAACAAGTTTAGGGCTGGGCTCTAGCGGAATTCAGTGAGATGTTGGCACACATGTATACACACACACACACACACACAAACACACACACGCACACATACATGCACATACACACATCCTTGCTCTGAAATAAAAGTTTTCCCCAAAAGTGTAATGAATATGATTAAGCTCTTCTTGCTTTGCTTACACGTCACCAAACACAATTTTGAGCTTAAGGACGAAATGATAATAAATTTTAAATAGTCCTGGAACTTCAGAATTGGGGAGTTTCATTCTCCTGTTAGGCCTCTGTGATGCAGCTTTATGGAGTGGCCAGTCCCTGGAGCAGATCCAACGACTAGCCTATTATTAACTCTTATTACATCTCTGCTCCCAAATTTCTGTCTTTTGGGTTCTAGCCTCCCATTCCCCATCACCTTTTGAAGACCTACCACTGACTGTTCTACAAACCTAGTACGTTCCAGACCAAGTCCATCGTCCCTCCTCCAAAGGCCCTCCTATTCTTCTGCTGTTAATGGCACTACCACCTCCGTGGTCATCCAGGGTTGCAATCCCAGCATCATGTTTTTCTTACCTTTCACATGCAATCGGCTTACCAGTTCTCTGGATTTGAGCTGAGCAGCACGCACCCTTCCATGTATCTCTCCCTCTTGCATTATATGCATTATAGTCTTACAAGTCAAGTTGCCTTCAGTTGCCATTTGGACTGTTGACATGGCCTTCACAACAGAGAGGGTCTCCATTTCCACTCGTCCTCCTTGATACTCTATCTTGGACACAGATGCCAAGTTAATCATCCAGGAGCATAGCTCCAAATGGATAACTTTTTTTTTTTTTTTTTTTTTTTTTTGCCTAAAACCCTTGGTGAGTTTCTATTGTCTCAATCTGTAAAATGAGTATGACATGATCATCACAGATTTGTACAGAAATCAAGCAAGATTATGTATTCAATCCCTCCACCCAGTAGTTTTCACATAGTGAGAGCTCAGTAAAGAGTAGCTATTATTATCGGTTGTCTGTCCCCTTTGCTTTGGCCAAACTGAACCGTTTACTGCCTGCCACACATGCCACCACAGTTTACTTTCCTTTTCCTGTTCTCTTTCAGGTGCCTTGGCCTGGAGTCCACAGCTCTCACCTACCCCAATTCAAATTCTACTCATACTCTGAGACTCAAATGCAGTTAGGCCTTCCTGTACCCTTCTGGATAGAAGGGATTCCTCCCTGCTTTCAACAAGTATAGCACTTTAGTGACAGTTCCTTAATTATTTTTGTCACTTTCTTATCAGTTTGCTAAATGCTAAATTTTAAGGACAGGATTTACGTCTTGTTGATTTTTATATCCTTTCCCTCATAATGACCCACAACTACGTTATGGAGCCCTGCACCACTCAAGGACTCTGTGCTCACCTCTCCTCTCCTCCTCCATGTTCTGTCTATGCAGATATGGAGGGCAGTGACACCTGAAACGAAATAGTTTGCGTTTGATAGAGTGGCACTTAATGTTCAAATGCTGGTGCTGAGGTACCCAAGTCAAGTGTACGTTTTCCTCCGTTTCTATCAACTTATCATAGCAGCACAACATAACGGCCAAGTCTCCCCTGTACTACTATAGAAAGTGTAGTTTGGTTGCTGCTTTCTTCTTCTAGTTATTGTGCTTGACCTTCTCTTTCTTCTTCTCCCTCCTTCCTCTCTTCTTTATCTTTCTTCTCCCACTTTTCCTCCTCCTCCTCCTCCTCCTCCTGCTTCTTCTTCTTCTCCTCCTCCTCCTCCTCCTCCTCCTCCTTCTTCTTCTCCCTCTCCTTCTCCTTCTCTCCTTCTCCTTCTCCTTCTCCTCCTCCTCCTCTTCCTCCTCCCCCTCCCCCTCCTCCTCCTCCTCCTCCTCCTCCTCCTCCTCCTCCTCCTTCTTCTTCTTCTTCTTCTTCTTCTTCTTCTTCTTCTTCTTCTTCTTCTTCTTCTTCTTCATCCTCTTCTCTTGTTCTTCTTCTTTCTTTTCTTCTTCTCTTTTTTCTTCTTATTTGTACATGAAGAGATAGTTCTAAAAGCCAATGCTCTTCATATCCATTTGTGGCCCCTATTAATTCCCTTGCACATGGGCGTGCACCAGCCATATTCCCTGTGTCTGCTACTTATAACTGTGGTGCCTCACACAGCACCTCATTCATGGGGGTGTTCAGACCATGTTTATTGAACAACAAACATAAAAAATTTTTAATCACAAACTTAAATCCTATAAATCTTGATCCTATAAATTGGCTTTTGGTTATGGGGCCTAAGAAAACAACGACCGATCTGTACTAATAAAATAGCTATAACATAGAAGGAGATGGTTACATATATAATGTCGGGAATGCTTACATCAACTCTGGGAGTGGTAGACTTGGTGGAAGGAGAAGGAACGCCAGGAAGCTGTCCAACCTGAGTGGTGACTCTGGTGGGGACTCTGCTGCTGGTTTTAATGAATCTCCAAAATTTCTGCAATAAGTCTGCCCATCATACAGACATGAAATCTAAGCTTACAGGTTTAGGTCATTCAAGAAGGAAATATACTATTTCACTGAGGAAGGAATTAACATGTGGCTAACGTGATGATGCCAGAAGACTAATGCCTCGGGTAAATGTTTACTGGATGGTGCTATGTGAAAAAAAATAGAGCTGGTTATACAACAATTTTATTGTCTCACATAGATGCAAAATGTAACGGAGAAAAGGAAGGCTGAGCAGACAATATACCAAAATAGCATAAATGCTTATTTTTGGGCAATAAGATTTTGAGTCTGTGGCTCAAATAATCTTTAAATCATTATTATTATTACTATTATTATCACTACTATTATTGTCATGGCTATTATGATTATTACAGTTGTGATTATTGTTATTTGTTTCATGATATTGCTAACTTTGTATAAGAATTGTATTCTGATTTTGAAAAAAAAGGAACAAGAGCATTTTTGGGTTGTTGTCATTATGTGTACTTTTAATTAATGTCAAAGTAAGGAAGGTGGAGGCATTTCAGTGTCTCCCTGAATCTCTTGAGGCCAATGGTTTGGTTATACACAGAAAAGGGTCAAAACGGTTCTGGGCCTGAGGCCGACTCTTTTCCAGAAAGGCCCAGGGTTGTACCTGCAGAATGTGCGCTTCTGTGACTTTCTGCACAGGACTTTCTGGCCAGAGCATTGACAGCTGCCTGCCTACAGCCCCTGGAGCTCCCTGCACCAGCGCAGGGAGCTCCGCCCCCTCTTTCTAGGAAGGCGAGAAATTGTCAGATGTTCCATTCCCTCTCCTTCCTCAAGGTCCCTTCACCTCTTGCTCCTGATGAGGCAGGGTTTCCAGGCCTGCCTCCCTTTGTGGAGAACAATATTATGCAAGACTGAGTAACCCCAAGGCCACCAGCCCTGAATGATCAAGTTAGACCTTTTTCGGGCCCCTTTAAAGAGTGAGTCCCATGTTAAGTCAGAAAAAAAAAAAGAGAGAGTATCAGGTGTAATCTTTCAGGGAGGAGTGAAATTTGTTTTGCATCTCAAGCAACCTAGAGAGCCCAGGGACAAGGCACAGGGGCTGTAGCAAACTGTGATACCTTTCACTATTTTTTGTTTCAAAAGCACAACTTAAAGAAAATAAGTTCTACAAGTCCTCTGAATGAAGTTTCCACAATGAAGAAGAATAAACCCAAAGATTGAGTAGTGAAAGCTTATAAAACGTTCAAGCCCTGCCCCCTCCGCATAGATGCCAATAACTGGTTTTCCCAGAGACTTGCAAAATAAGGAGCTTAGGAGATTAGAAAGACCTTTTCAATATGAGAACATTTTAAAGAGCACAGAAATGAAGGCTAGTCAATTTTCTCGCTTGGAGAAAGTTGAATCTTCAAGTCACTTCAAGCATAAGATTCAAAGAAAGATACTGCGGATGTCTCCCTTTTCTGGGACTAGGGAGAACGTTATACAAAATAGGGCAAACAAACAATCTGAACAGAAAATTAAGAAAACTATTTGCTTAAAATAGCTTCACAAAGAATAAAATACTTAGGAAGAAACTTAAGCAAGGAAGTAAAAGACTTGTCCAATCCTGAAAACTATAAAACAATGCTAGAAGAAATTAAAGATACAAACAAATGAAAAGACAACCTGTGTTCATGGATTGGAAGATTTAATGTTCTTTAAATATCTGTACTACCCAAACTACCAAGAGACTCATTGTCGTCCTTTTCAAAATCCCAAAGGCATTCATTTGCAGAAGAAAAGGAAACACTACTAAAATTGATAAGGAACCACGAAGGACTTCCAGGAGTCAAAAGCCATCTTGAGAAAGATCAGAGCTGGAAGTCTCACACTTCTTGACTTCCTAACCCATTGAAGAGCTACAATAATTAAAATAGTATGGTCCTGGCACAAAGACAGTCATATAGACCAATGGAACATAATAGAGAGTCCAGAAATAAACCCCCATATATACAGTCAACTGATCTTTGATAAGTATACCAAGAATACGTAATGGAAAAAGAAGTCTCTTCAACAAATGCTGCTGGGAAAACTGGATATCCATATGCAAAAGAATGAAATTAGGCCTTGTCTTACACCATATAGAACAATCAACTTGAAATGGGTTAAAGACTTAAACATAAGACCTATAAAGCTCCTGGAAGAAAACGTGATGGAAAAATCTTCATGACATTGGTCTCAGCAATGATCCTTGAATATGACATCAAAAGCACAGAACAAAATAAATAAGTAAGTAAGTAAGTAAATAAATAAATAAATAAAAATAGACAAGGGAAACTACATCAAACTAATTTCAGCATCAAAGGAAAGAATCAACAGAGTGAAAAGGCAACCTACAGAGGAGAGGAAATATTTGCAAACTATACATCTGATAAGGGGTTAATATCTGGAATGTCTAAGGAACTTCTACAACTCAATAGAAAAAAAAAATACCTTGACTTAAATAAGCAAAGGACTTGAAGACATTTCTTCAAAACATACAAATGTTTAACAGATATATGAAAAATGTCCAACATCACAAATCATCAGGGAAATGCAAATCAAAACACAATGAGATATCACTTCGTACCTGTTACAATGGGAATTATAAAAAAAAAAAAAAGAAAGAAAGAAAAAGTAAAACCAAACAGAAAATAACAAGTGTTGATAAAGATGTGGGGAAATTAGAACCCTAACGCATTGCGGTGGAAGTGGTGGAAGTGGAAGTGTAGCCACTATGGAAAACGGTATGGAGGTTCTTCAAAAAATTAAAAATAAAACTACCATATGATCCAGTAATTCCACTTCGGGGTCTTTGCCCAAAAGGATAAGGAGATACACGAACCCATGTTCATTGCAGCATTATTCACAAAGCCAGAGGGTGGAAACAATCTAAGTGTCTATAAGCAGATGAATGGATAAGGAAAATGTGGCATTACTTACAATGGAATATTATTCAGCCATAAGAAGGAACTTGTCACGTGCCACAATGTGGAAGAACCTCAGGGACATCAGGCTAAGTGAAATAAGCCCAGTCATGCAAGGGCAAATATGGTTTGATTCTGCTTACGTAAGATATGTAAAATAGCAAAACTCGTCAAAGCACAAAGTAGAATGGTGACTGCCAAGGCGAGGGAGGGGGAGACAGGGAGTTACTGTTCAAAGGGTACAGAGGTTCCATCATGCAAGATGAAAAGGTTGTACATATCTGCTGGACGACAATGTGTACATACAGTTAACAATACTCTACACTGAACATATTTAAAAGGGTATAATTCATGTTTTAGGATTTTTACAAAAAAAAAAAGACAAGAAACAAACAAAAAATTGACAGGGCAAAGGACCAGTAATGGATATGACGTTCCATTTCAGGAGTTCGAGAAATGCAACTTTGACATATTTTCTATACTTACACCAAATTTATCTTTTCATTTCCTGTGTGCCCCATAACAGAAGGATTATCTCAGCCAGTTCAGAAGTCCTCATCATCCCGGAGGTAGTCGCTATATAATCAAGGTGTCAAGGAATGGGAAGAGGTGGATATGCAGTTTGGAATATTTACTAGCTACGGTATATTAGCATTTACTTTGAGATAGATCATTTATAAACATTTCTGTGAAGAAGGAACAGTGGGATTCTGATCTAACTCTCTCTTAGTCTCTGCCAGCACTCTTTACTCTGCCAAAGATGACTTACCTGTTCCCTCAACCTGGGAGCAAACCAGCCTAGGACATCTGGCCCCTCTTGCTGTCAGCTATTGCCTTATATTTTGGGCTGGAGAGATTTCACATTGTTACAATAAAAAGGACTCCTGTGTCTAAAAACAAAACTTCTTGTTTTATAATCTGTGTAATCTGAGATGAAGGTGATTGCACCATGGGGAGCCCTGTGCTGAGGGAGCAGTAATTTTAAGATGTGAACTTACTTCAGACCTTGAGGTTGTATGGCGTGTACACTTACATGCTTTACTGGACTCTGTCCTACTCCCTCCTGTTGTGGTTTATACGGAATCGACCCCATGTTCAGAACCATGAACTCCGATTGGCCTATGGCCTCAGCCCTGGTTACTACAACTAGTTCAAGAGTAGGCATGAATGCTAAGTTTGTCCATGGCCTAAGTGAAGCCCAGGGATTTGGTTTAGTGGTTGAGAAAAAGGAAGTCTCCTGTCTTCGTGTCTGTGACCACGGATGTAGAGAAGTGCAGTTTGCTAGAGGCAGACATAGAGTCCGCACAAAGGAACTTCATCTTCTTTTGTAAATTTAGGAGAATGCTGACTCCATGGGAACAGAGGTATGGAAAGAATCCTGCGACCTTGGTGAGGGAAGTGAAGCTCCAAGTCAAACCTCGCCCGAAACACTCTTCGCACTGAACCTCCATTTTTAAGAGCCCATAAAGGACCTTTCATTTTTAAGTCGGTTTGACTTAGGTTATCCATAGCCTGCAAGAAGAAGCCTTAGAACAGATCTAGAAAGAACCTGTGCTGACCCCTTACTTTAATGATCTCTCCTCTTCCCCAAACGCATTGAGCCCTGGGAGAAAGGGATTTTCCTTCTAAGAAAATCTGCATCTGATTCAACTGGGTACCTTGTGGCACTACGGGTCCACAAGTAGATTTTACATTTTATAGATTGAAGGTGTGGGGATCTTCCAGGTGATCTGGGCTCTGAGCTGAAAACCCACAGGACAGCAAGGGAACTTCCAGTTCATGTCTACCTTGAGGTGGATGGAGCCCCTGGGGCTCCAGGGCAGAGTGGAACCATCTCCTGAAGACACGATTTTACGTGAATTTCAATTTTCTCTCCCGGCTAGCCTCTTCAAGACGCCAGCAAAAGTTTTCCTGTCTTTCTGGAAGACAGGTAGACCTGGGCACTGCTTGAAACTATTCCAGGGAGTTTCATGTTCAAATGACTCATCTGCCACTCTGCAAACTGAATATGAAAGAAGAGTTGACGGAGGAAATAAAAGAGCAATGAAGGAAGTACAGTTGACCCTTGACAGCGCAGACATTGGGGTGCCGACCCCGCCCCCCACAGGTGAGAATTTGGGCAGAACTTCTGATTCCCTGAAAACTTAACTATTAATAGCCCACTGTTGAGCAGAAGCCATACCGATAACAAACTGTCAATGAACACATATTCCGTATGCTATATGTATCGTATATTACATTCTTACAAAAAAGTAACTTAGAAGAAAAGAAAATGGTTTTTAAAAACTCATAAGAAAGAGAAAATACATTACAGTATCACACTATGTTTATGGAGAACAATGCACGTATAAATGAACCCACACAGTTCACATGTGCTACAGATTATTAATATCTAGCCTGAACCAATGAATTTAATTAATTAATTTCTTCACCTTGCCTTCTTTTGGTTACATAATTAGGATGCTACTTTGGGATTTCATAATAATAGCATAATCAGTACAAGTTAGGGTTAGAAGCGAGTTTAAAGATCATCTAAATTACTCCTTCTCCTTGCCAAGTAGTATTCCATTGTATATATAAACCACATCTTCTTTATCCATTCATCAGTTGATGGCTATTGTTGAAAGCGCTGCTGTGAATGTTGGGGTACGTGTGCCCCTATGAATCAGCGCTCCTGGATCCTTTGGATAAATTCCTAGTGGTGCTGTTGCTATTTTTAAATTTTTGAGGAAATTTCACACTGATCGACAACAACGTGGATGGAACTGGAAGGTATTATGCTAAGTGAAATAAGCGAGTCAGAGGAAGACAGACATCATATGTTTTCACTCATATGTGTGGAGCTTGAGAAACTTAGCAAAAGACCATGGGGGAGGGGAAGGGGAAAATTGTTTCAGAGAGGGAGGCAAACCATAAAAGACTCTTAAATACAGAGAACAAACTGAGGGTTGATGAGGGGGGGTGGGGGAGAGGAGGAAAATGGATGATGGGCATTGAGGAAGGCACTCGTTGGGATGCTTAACTTGTTGGGAATGAGCACCGGGTGTCATATGTAAGCGATGAATCACGGGAATCTACCCCCAAAACCAAGAGCACCCTGTATACACTGTATGTTAGCCACCTTGACAATAAATTATATTTAAAAAAAAAAGATCATCTAAATTATTAGATTTAGAATTAGTTGTAATTCCTTGTTGTTCCCTCAGTGGTGAAACCCTTCCCTCAAGCAGTCTGTTCCATAAAATCTCCATGTAGGAGACACAGTGAAAGTGCCATGTCTGGGGGGGTGGCGAGGGGCGAGGAGAGCAAGGGACGGTGCTGCCACTCACCCAGCCCTACCCATTTCTGTGGCTTTAACAGACTCGCTTGCTCCCCACCTATCTCCCCTTGGCCTCTCCTATTTCAGTGCATGCCCTCCTCACTTCCAGCTTCCGGTACGTGTCCGTGTTTTCCCGAGGGCGCTGTGGGTTGCTGAAGCCGTCACTCCACCCGTGTGCACAATGGGTGAGAAATGCTAGGAAATCCACTCCCCTCCCTAGAGCATCCCTCAACCTGCGAATCTCCAGCGGGCTCACCCCTTCGATGGGAGAATTCGGCTGCTTATGTTCTCCAAGGGCGGCCCACGGATGTCAGGAGGTCATCAAGAATTATTGCCATAATCGTTTAAAAGTGAGATCCGTCTTTTTCGCTGTGTTGACATTTGCACTCCCAGGAGCAAAAACAATGATGGGAACCTTGCCTTAGCATGAGCCAGGCGGTGACGCCTGTTATACGCGAGTTGTACTAGTTACGCTGGTAATCACTGTATTCTTCACAGTCTTGTACTGATGAGGGAAAACAAAACACAACAAAACAGTTTCACTTAAAATGTCCTGGATGAAGCAGTAAGAGAAAAAAAAATTTACATTTTATTAAATACTGACCTTGAAGTGTAAATCCTTTTAATATTCTATGTGATAAAATGAAGACTTCGCCTATAGCAATTCTGCTCCGTCCTGAAGCACGGTGGTTACTTCGAAGAAAAGTTCTCATGTGATTGCTTGAGTTGAAAGCAGAAACTGTGCTTTTCGGACTGGGGTGCTAGGCAGGCATTTTTCAAAATGAATGAAAGAGAGATGTCACTTCAAAGAAACCACGGACGCTATTTGTTGCCAATAAGAAAATCTGAGGTTTCAAGAGAAAATTAGACTTTTTGAGAACTCCTATCCGCCACCGTGAGCCTGATGACTTCCCAACGCTTAACTGCTTTCTGATGAGACAAGGGGAGATGATAATGGCTGTGAAGCTTGGAAGTCGTACGATGAACTGTGTTGGTGTTCGGAGTAACTGCCTGACTCAGTGAACCGCTAATTTTCATGTGACCAACACATGACCAAAAATCAAATATCAGCAAAAGATTCGTTCGAAGTGCAGGGTTTAAAAAATGGGTTTAACGAAGCAGAGCACAAAAAGTTCATGGATATGATTTCAAATTTTGCATTTGCAAATGAACCTTTAAGAAATGATCAATTGTCAAGATTTTGTGTAATATCAAAAAAAAAAGAATATACATAATTATCTGAGAATATACATAAGTACATACATAATTAAAATATCCTTCACTTTTCCAATGACCTATCTGGTTAAGGGCAAATGTACTTCAACTAAAATATATAGCAACAGATTGAATACCAAAACACATATGAGAATCTGCTTGTTTCCTATTAAACCAGATATTGAAGGGGCGCCTAGGTGGCTCAGTCAGTTGAGTGTCCAACTTCAGCTCAGGTCAAGACCTCACAGTTCATGAGTTCGAGCCCCCTGTCAGGCTCTGTGCTGACAGCTCGGATCCTGGAGCCTGCTTCGGATTCTGTGTCTCCCTCTCTCTCTGCCCCTCCCCAACTTGTGCTCTGTCTCTCTCTCAAAAATAAATAAACATTAAAATAATTAAAAAACAGATATTGAAGAGATTTATAAAAAAATTATGTAATATAATCTCATCCTTCCCACATCATTTTTGTTGTCTTTGGAAATTATAATGGCTTCTCATAAAGTATTTGCTATTTAGTTAACATGTAACAGATTTACTCTTCTTCTTAAATTAACAAATAAATAAATTTTTTCTCACTTTTAATGTCTAACGTAACACATATTTTTAGCTATAACCCATATAAACAAGAGCCCCTTGGGGTCCTCAGTAATTGCGAAGACAGTCAAGGAGTACGGAGGTTAAAAAGTTTGAAAACCACTATTTCTTATCGTTTCTGAGATTCCCAGTGGAATTCATCTCAAACTGCTCCCAGGGGTAATTTTCTTGATAACAGATTTTCTGGACTTAATTCACTTCCCGGTCTCACTTCTCCATTCCCAGACGGCAGCGCCGGGGATCACGTTCCAAACAAGTATCTTATGTGAGAATTCTTATCCTGGGGTCCATTTTGGGGGGGGGTGAGGGAATCAAATGAAAAGTCCCTTCTTAGAATCTTTGGTTTTGGGGACATCATTTAACAGCAAAGAAGTCGAACCCTTTCACTCCACAAAGGGGGCCGCCGAACCCCAGAGAGATGAAATGAATTAGAACAGTCAAGGGAACGCCGAATAGTTGATCTGACGGTACAGTTCCATGCCATTTTCATTGGCCACAGACTTCTAGAGGCAGCACTGTGACGAACCCCACACAGCTGTTCATTATTGTCTTCCCATGATCGGGACACAACGCTGGTGAAGAAGCATCCTACCGTGGGTTCTGCTTCTCATATTCGTCTCTATTTGAAGTGCCTTTTAGCGTTGTATCCTTGGGAATCTAGGGCGTGAAACCTCCTTCTCGTTACAACTCCTGTTTTATTATCAGCATTTTCCTCAACTCTAAGTGCTGAGCACTCCTGTATCTGTGAGGGGTCAGAGGCCATGGAGATGGGTACAATCTATGCCCCTTTCTTTCAAAGACCTAAAAAAATCTCAGATTCATTTTGTCACCCAAATGGCCTGTGGTTCTAGGTTCTTACCTTAGGTGAGTCTGTCTCCTCATTGCATTCTCTGTTTCTCCTTTTATTTTCCCTATAGACTCAACCTGCTTACATTCAGATTGTTGAAGATCAGTCTGAAGGGCTATGGGAGTGAGGGACCGGGCGGAGAAAACCATAACCGACCTTAGTTTTCTTTGTTTATTTTGTGATTTGCTTCACTGCTCCAAGTGTGGGCCCCTGACCGCGAATGTTTGCTCATCACTCTTGGGTTTCAGTGCTTGTCCTCCAGAGACTTTGCAAGGTGCGGAGCTGGAATTCTCGCCACGAGCTCTGACTCCCGAGACCACCGTGCCGCCATTTCACTGGGAGAATTAGCCCGAGTCACGAGCCTAGCTCCAGGCACGTTTATTCTTAGAGACTGAGTGACCAGCCTGATACTTCCGACAGGTGTCAGATACACGTCGTTCTCTGCATCTGGGTGGTTCCACAGCTCGCTTCAGTCAGTTCAGTTGTTTCAAGTCTTCGGATTTCCATCCCGATCTGAACTTTTTTTTTTATAAAGCGAACTATTTCTGCGCTAGAATCATTCTCTGCCGGTAAAACAGCACTTTAATACACGTGTCAGCTCAACAAAGAGGAAAAATTGTTCTTTAATTTAAACAACGTGAACCATGTCAACTTTCTTTGGAATCAGTATTTTAAAGCCGATCTGGGACCGAGAGTTTTGACCAGCAGGAAGGCGTTGGAAACAAATGCAGGGCTGTCTTTCTACAAGACTCTTCATGGAAGCCAAGAATTTTATGTGTTCAGGGAAGGTTTATATTATACTCGGGGGTTCACAGTGGACTTCATTGGCGTGCCAGCCTCTGTGGTAGACCTCTTTTTTCTTCTCATGAGCTCGAGATTTTATATTGAGGACATCATGTACAATAATTACAAACTTCAGACATTCCTGTTGGAAACCTATGGATGAAAACTAATTCCGAAGGACCGAAGCAGTTTATTTCCCCCCAAATTTCTTAAGACAAGCCATTCCCCCCGTCAATGGCAAAAAAACAACCAGGTAAACATAAGCATTTGCGTAGCCCCCGTGACATCCTGTGTTGAGCATAGTGAGAGCTGCTAAACAGAACACGCAAAGACAGCATGACCCAAGAACGGAGTTGCCTGGGGAATGAGGACTGACCTATTTCGAGTGCACACTACCTCTGGTATTAGGTGGTATTCATTACTTGGTTTAAATGGCAATACTTACGGTTTGGTTTGGATCAAATCTCCAAAGGCAAATTCTGATTCCAAGTTTAACTGAGCACTTAATTTATTTTAATTATTTTTTAGCACCCTATATATATATTTTTCCTTCCGATTATAGACTAAATACGCATTCACTCATTCTTTTAATGGTTTTGCAAACTTTTATGTGCCCGGCATGGGCTAACTCTGGGAATCCTGATGTAAACTGGCCAAGGTCCTTGCATCGAAACGCTTACAAATATACTTACAACCTTAGTGAATATATGCTGGTGGAAAAAATATTAGATAAAAAGCATAGAAAAAGAATCTTTGAAAAATAATCCTGTCTTGGGTACCTCTTATTGCATACTATCCCATCCAGTAGGATGGTTGAAAGATTATTCGTAGAGCTGGCTGTTGATGCTGGCTGAATGGAAGTTTAGCTGAGCCTGTTGGTCAGAGGACTTGGTTCTCCTCCACGCGCGACTCTCCAAGGGCTACCGAGCTTCCTCACAGCATAGCACCTAAGTTCTACAAGGCAGGAAATTGACACCGACAGTCCCGTTAAGGTTTGGACCCAAAAGTCCCAGAATATTATTTTTATAACATTCTCTTGGTCAAAGTCAAACACAAGTCTGGCCCAGAATTCAAAGGAACGTGCATATCCAAAAGAGAAGAATTGTCAGGGGCCATCTTGAGAAGCTAGAAGCTACAAATCCATTACATTAAGGAGTAAGACGTGTGTTGGACTTCAAACCCTCCACAGCTGTAAGAACTGTGTGATTATTTTGGATTCACTCGGATAATCTCAGGTAATCTCCCTGCCTCAGGATCCCCAATGTTAATCAGTTCTGTAAAGTCCCTTTTGCTGTCAGGTAACAGATTCGCACGTTCTGGAAGTAGTACCTGGGTATCTTTGGGGAAGCTGTTTTTCTAATACTACCTGTTATATTAGTAGACTTCTCTTAAAATATAATCGACAACAAAACCTTTTTTTCTTTTCTTTTATTTATCTATTTTGAGAGAGAGCGCAAGCGGGAGAGGGGCAGAGAGAGAGAATCCCAAGTGGGTTCCATGCTGTCGGCGCAGAGCCCAACACAGGGCTCGAACTCAGAAACCATGAAATCATGACCTAAGACCCAATCAAGAGTCAGATGCTCAACCGACTGATCCACCCAGGCACCCCAACAAAATTGTTTTTTGGGTTTTTTTTCTCTTTTCTATATTTGAGAGCAGCAGTGCCAGGCGTACATTCCCATACTGTTTGCCTAGGGCTCTTCCTTTTTCCTGCAATGATGCAAACCTATGCATCTCAATTCTATTCGGTTTCAAGGTGCGAACTACACCTGATTGCCTCCATGATGCCTCCTGCAAGTGTTTTATCCATCATCGATCTTTCTCTCCCGAAACTGCTTTCATCCTTCATCAAATTCCTCATGAAAAGGCCCCTTCTGTTTCACTGTGTCATTCTTTCCTCAGGATTTGTCAGCCCCTGGAAGGCAGGACACGTGTTCCACACACCACCCTCCGCCAGCTCTTCTTCCTTCCTGCCTTGACTTGGTAAAAGCTTCCTTTCTTTAGTTTGTTCCTAAGTCCCTTCTACAACTTCAGTGTGAACCTGCTTTCTAAAATATCCTTTAAGTGTGTCACATTTCTCTCCAAAACTTTTAACAATGTGTCTTATTGCCTTTGTAATAAAGACAAAACTCTGCTCTGGGCCATCCATGCCCACCCTTCCCGTGGCTACAAGCTTGCTCTCATAACTTGTAACATAGTCGCACTCAAAATAACCTTGTGAAGGACACAGTTCCTTCTGTACTCAAAAAAGACAAATATATTCCTCTACTTTCCCAATCCTATTTGTCCAGATCTCAGTCTCTTAGAACAAGCACCCAATTGGTTAATTATTAAGAATAAAGACTTTTATGTGGCCCTCATTAATAAGTAAGTCTTTAAAGCCTCACCAAGCTCTCCAGTGAAGGACTGTACCCAAAGCCACGGGAAAAATCTAAGGAATTTTTAATGTTTTATTTGTTTTTATTTTATTTTATTTCTTTGAGGACAATATCAAGAGATAAACTAGGACTAATATTGCAGACGTGCCCATGTGCCATCTGGTCAATGTTTGTTCTGTTTGGAAAATAATGCCAATGATGTCCTGTAAAAATAATAAATGCTCAAGAAATGCTGAAAAATACAAAGACGAAACATTTTTGCTACCTCAAAATAACCATCAACAACAGTGTTTAAATAGCATTTCGGGTCTCTCTTGATATAGACGAGATATGGGTAGATAGATGTTACAAATATAGATACATACACACACAGGAAGGAAGGAAATATAAATCATTGCATCAAAACGGTATCAACATTTCCTATATTTAAGTCAACTTTACTGAGATATAATTATATACAATAAAATGCACCAATTTTAAGTGTTTCCAGTGCTGTCTTTTCCTGATTTTATTAATAAAAATTTCTTTAATATCATCCTGCTTCATTGGATCAGAACTTGAATTATTTAACTTATTTATTGAAGGGAGCACGACGTGCTGAAAGGGCGTAGAGCCAAGAGGCTGAAGTTTGAGTTCTAGAAGCCAGGTGACTGTGAGCAAGTGGTCAGGTTGCACGGACCCGGCATCCTCAGTTCTAAAATGCGGAGGTCGGACCAGGCGGGCCGTGACGCCTCCATCGGCTTCAGAGTCCACGCCGCAGCCTCTGTGCTTCGCCGCTGATGGAAGCAGGAAGGTAACAGGTGCAGCAGCAGAAGTGACCCCGCCCCGCAGGTCTCCGAGAGGGTTAAAGGAGCATGTGAATGGGCCTGGCCTGGGAGGGGGCGGGGGGGGGGGTGGAGCGGCGCCGTAACCGCCTCCTGGTGTCTCTCCGGGATTTCACGAACTAAGTCTTGCTTGTGATTCCTTTATTGCTTCAGACATCACTTTCCCTATTTGTAAACCAAGGAGGTTGGATCAGATTAATGAGACCCAACGCGCCGCCACCCAAATCCACTTTGTTCTGAATCTGCATTTTAAAAGATGCTCTATGTCCCCCAATTTTACGGAATAGTAACTACATCACATTCCCACCTTAAAATAACTACTGACCAGCAGGCCTCGGTGGGTCTGTAACCCTGGCTCCCACGTGCGTGCGAGGACCTGGACCTTCAGGGCCTTTGAGGACAAGGTGTGAGGTGGGGCTGTGGTCACACCCGTACCTGTCACCATAGGGTTCCTAAGGGGACATGAAAAAAAAGTGCTGTTGTTTCTTGTACTCCGTGGGTAAAGGTGTTGGGAGGCGCTACCTCTCTGCTAAAAATGCCTATGAGACAACTTTTTTAAAGAAATTATGTTTTCCCATTGTAATGTGCAGACTGCTGATTCTTACAACTTTTGCTTTTTTCTAATAACAAAAAGTAAATCCCGTTTGTGTAGAAAAGTGCCCAAGTGAAAACCACTCAGGCATGCTGTACTGCTCAGGCGGGCCACCCCAATATATGAGGCTGGGGGGAGGTCCGAAGAGAACGGAAGTGGCTGATACATACGGGAAAGTCTGGCTACGAGAAGTCTCTGCAAGTCACCCGAGTTCTTGGCTGTCGGTTTGTAACCTCTGGGTTAAAACCGCTTTTTCGGTCACGGGCCACTTCTGCTGAAAGTGTAACGCGTGCGCTTTTCATTACTTATAGACGTCAATCTTTTATCGGTTGAATTTTTTAACCAAAAGTCTATCCGAAGTGAACAATTTTCACCTGCTTCGTTCACTGGGTATCGCGAGCGTGAATCTGTGTCACCAGGCGCCCCTAAACCCAGGATTTTAATCATGGCACCATTTTTAACACGTGCCGTTGCTGAACCATTTCCTCCCTCTCTGTTATCCGGGTTGTTCTCCCAACGTGCTCCCGTGGCAGAATAAACATCAGGAAGGCTTCAAGGCAAATTGGTTCTAAAACTCTTATCCCCGTTTCGTCTTTTTGTTTGTTGTTTTTTTTTGTTGTTGTTATTTATTTATTTGTTTATTTATTTTTTGCTTTTTGTTTTGTTTGGTTTTTGGTTTTTTGGGTTTGTGGGTTTTTTTGTTTTTTGTTTTCTGCCCTCGGACCAGTGTGCACCATCAAAAGTGACGGGGTCTCTTGTAGGCACAGGATCCCTGGCAGGTGCCGGCAGGTCTGGCGTCCGTGACGCCCAGGCTCGCGCTTTGTTCACGCAGATATGTGGGTCCTGATGGAAGAGGCCGTATCACGTTTATGCTTTGTCACCAAACACATAGTTCTTGTCTAAATATTTGAAAAAACTTGGAATTGCCGCAGGACAGAAAATCTCATCGATTTATGTCCCACCTGAAAGTTTCCCGATGTAACTTTGAATGGATTTCAAGTGCAGTAAAAACATTCGGACAGCACCCAAGTGCACCTCTTGATTTCTGGTCACTTGGCAGGGACGGCCGCAGCAACTTCAGGAGGTCGGATCTGTCTTTTCTCCCCCCGCTCCTAATCCACCCTGCACCATCCTAAAAACAGCCCCGTATCATGTCACTCTCTTTGTTCCCTGACCATCCGTGACTCCTTGCTGCTCACGGAATTCATGCTCATCATCCAGAGCTAGGCACTCAAAGCCCTTTCTTCGAGGCTCCAAACTGCCTTTGCAATCTTATTTTCTAGTCCTTCTTCATAAAATTGTCTGCTGTAGGCAAACTGACGGCAGGTCCCATTCGGTGCCTGGAACACCCGGAGCAGCGCTCAGAGTGTATCTGTTATTTTTGTGTCAGAGGAAACAGACCAGAGTGCGTAGGAGAAAGAATCAGGGCTTGAGTCGGCACCTTTTTCGATTCTGTTCGCGCCTGGGAAGTCTCTAATCGACCGTTCGCTCTTCTGTTCCTGAGCATTTCCTTCCACGGCTGAACCAACCCTCTGTCCTACTTTGGTTTTCGACTTGTTGAAATGCCGTTTATTCTGCTCTCTGCACCTAACCCCCTGCCTGACACACAGTAGGTGCTCAATAAATGATGAGTAGTTAGATTCATGTTTACTGTACCTCTGCTAAAACATCTTCAGATTATAGGAGGCAGAGATGACGTCTTACGCCCCACGATGCCCACACACAGTAGGCTGTTAAGAAAGAGTGTATTAGGGGCGCCTGAGTGGCTCAGCCGGTTAAGCGGCCGACTTCGACTCAGGTCGTGATCTCTCGGTCTGTGAGTTTGAGCCCTGCGTTGGGCTCTGTGCTGATGGCTCAGAGCCTAGAGCCTGGTTCTGATCCTATGTCTCCCTCTCTCTCTGCCCTTCCCCTGCTCACACTCTGTCTCTATGTCTCTCAAAAAAATAAATAAATAAACGTTAAAAAAAAAAGAAAGAATGTATTAAATAAATGAAGTCTGCGTATCTCCTGGGACAAAACACACACAGGGTCATGTACCTCATGGGGTGCCCGAGGCCCCATGTCAGAAATGTATGTTTAGGCAGCAGGAACACACGTGAGGCGGGAGAATACGAAAGTAGACTGGAAAATTTTGCGAGTTGGGTCAACTCCAATTTGGCAAAAACAAGTACTGCTTTTTCTCCAGGGTTCTTTCTCCCGGCATCACTTATTAATGCTAATTAGTCAAGGGTGTGCTGTGATGCAGAACACTTGTGACCCATAAGAATTAGAGAGACTGTCATTTCTCAAAAGACCCAGGAGGGGCAGCAAGAGTAAGCTACGGGGAGGGGGGGCAGGGGAAGAGAAACTTCTCTCCGAAGAGTCGCGCTGAAATAAGTGCACGTAAAAATAAATCCACATATAAAACAGCCGGACGAGTGTGAAGAGTATTTTCACAGCTGGGCTTCTTTGCCTAAAATACTTAGCGCTTACTTTAGAAAACGCTCTCTTAAACAGGAATGGCCTGACCGATCACAGAAGCTGAACCCTGACAGAGCTCTGACTTTCAACTTCACTTTTGCCCAGATGCGAATAAAAACATGACATCTTAAAAGCCAGGGTCTTAATTGTTATCAGGGCACATCGGCCTGTGGTGAGTGACCTTTATCTCATGGATAGAGACACTGAGGTGGGGAGGAATCCAGTTTAGGAAGCTGGATTCATAACCCTGGGCGTATTTATATCTAGATAAGGACTCCGGAATACACCGACGTTGTCTGTTGCCATGGCAGCGCAAACACCCCACTTGAGTAAGTGCCCAGGCACTTAGCAGAGCAGGATTAGTGGTCTTCTAAAAGGATCTCCATTCGCATTCCTGGTATTTATTTCCTGTAGATATTTAGAGGGTATGCGACGGTCTTTGGTTTCAAAGACCAATGCCATAGGACATGACTAGTCATTCTGACTCACTTTTAGGGACTTTCCCGTCGGAAATACCTCCCAAACGGCAGGAGGACGCCCCATGCACCTACGAAGGAAAATACGTGCTGTATCTCCAAATGACAATGAGCGGAGCTGTGTTGGCGGATACGCTGGGTACACACAAAACCATATTGTTAAGGTTTGCGGTGATTAAAGTGGTGTGCCGATGTCATCTTGCACTCATTTATTTAATAAATATTTCATGATCTATGGGACTTCTTCGTGTTAGAGTACTAGTTAAGGGAACATACGTGTGGAATTGGACACAGTCCGTGTCTCCCTGAGCCTGTAATCTAGCAGAAACCATTCCTAGCAACTCATGCGATTTTTTTCACTTAATTTTTTTGGGGGGGAGTCAAAGCAAGGGAGTCTTCCCAATTACCAAATTATACTTGGTAAAAAAAAAAAACAAAACAGGAAACACAAACAATTTTTCCTTCTTGGTCAAATTAAGAAAACATTCTTTATGCCTATAGCTCCCAAGGGTTCATTACCTTGAATTTGTGTGGCGTAGGTCATTTACGACACTTTCCACCTCTCTGTCTCACTTGCTTGGCCAGGCTGTGAGCCCTGAGTGTTGGGACGTCTGGCTGACTCATCCTCGAATGGGCAGTGCTTCAGACGTGCCTCCTGTCTCCTGGCCACGTAGGCAGTGTTGGCTGAATGAGGATGTCATCAGTTAAGGCACGGTTGACAACAAACTGGGCACATGCACGTCACATGTGAGGGCATTGGCTTTTATTAGGGTTTTTATTTATTTATTTCTTAATCATCATATACTGATGACATTGCCTTTCCTTCTCTGGTGTTGAGTCATATGAATTTTAACCTATTTATAGATTTGTAATCTAATAGATTTATAATCTAATTTGTAAGTATGTAATCTAATAGATTTATAATCTAATTTGTAAGTATGTAAGCCACCACCACAGTAAGGATATGGAATGGTTCCATCACCCCCCTCCCCAAATTCTCCCTCAAGCTCTCTCTTGATTGCCACACCCTCCCTCCACCCACAGTCCCTGCCAATCACAGATCTGGTGTCCATCACTGTACTTTGTCTCTCGAGACTGGCTTCTTTCACTCAGAACAATGTCTGAGTTTCAGTCAAGTTGCCGTGTGTAGGTAGCAATGTATCATGGGGTCCCCCAAGGAAAGGCATTTAAGTTCTACAAATAAGTCTGCCTATGAACATTTGCATACTAATTTTCATAGATAAATATAAATAAATAAGTGTCATGGTTTGATGATGAATGCACTGACTTTTGATGAACAAAGGAAATTGGTTACTTGAGAATAGATTTTCTTGTGTTGGCTATTGTGTTTGCTCCTCTTGATTCTAGAGAGTTCCAAGAGCCTTCTAGACAGGACCACACTTTTGTCATTGGCTCTTTCATCACATACAGGACCACAACAACTAAAATTTAAAATTACACTTTAAAATTTTAAAAAGTCCAATAAGCAAGTTTTTTCACGTATGTTAGATTTATTTGGTGACCACGCCTGATCGGAACCAATATGAGACTATTCTTAGTCTTTGTTTACCCCTCCAAATGTGACCATTATACATTCCATTACAGAGATGGTCATGCGTTAATTAGGGTGTCCTCCTGCAGTCCCTGGGTTGGGATGTTACATGAGATTTAATACATCGACTATACTTGATATTTGCCATCGGAAAAAGTATGAATTCTGAAGCACATTCGCTCCGCGGGGTTTCAGAGAGAGGACTGTGTACCTGACATGCAAATGGCTCTGGCAGAGGCGGCAGGAAATCTTCCCTCCAAGCATCTCCTTAGTCCTTTGCAAAACAGAAGTGAGCGAGGACGGGCAGAGGGGACAATACACTCACCACTTCATTCAACCTAAATGCGTGTGTTTTGTCTTGTAACAAAGGAAGATGTATACTTTTTCCCGTTATTCTTTGTGATAGTAAAAAAATAAATACTGACCAGTCAGACCCTGAATATCAGAGAAGCCCTCCAAGTTCATATTACAGTGTGTAAGCGTGCACATACGCATGGGTTAGAAAGAGGAGGCATGCCTGGGTGCAACTCAGACACAGACACTCAGCCCTCTGTTCGCCAGGGCTGGGATGTGGTCTGTCCATCAGGGCTGGGATGCCATGTGTCCCTCAGAGCTGGCTTGGAACACAGGCGGGGGGACAGGGTGTGTGACATGACTTGAGCCGGTACCCAGGACACAGCAAAGGCCCAATAGAAGGTAGGCAAAGGCCATCCCTACCGCAGTATCTTGTCATTTCAGGGGCGGCAGTGCCTGGAATGATATGTCAGGAAGTCAGCCCATGTGACCTAGTGTGCCTGGGTGAGGGGAAATCTGGAAACCTCCAGCCGGGTGGCATGTCCTTCGTGAGACGCTCTGATGGGACTGGAAGACACTACTACTACAGGACTGCTACCTGTCTTTCCTCCCCGTTCACTGCTGCAAAGATTGTAAGGATTTGATTCCATTCTCTGTGTGATACCAAGTGTGGGTACTCAGGAAGTCGAGGAACTACTCTTTATTGTGTTGGAACGTTTATCTCCAAACTCAGAAATTAAAGAGAACAGAGCTAGGGACCAACAGCAACAAGAAAGAAAGATTTTGCTTCTTGCTTCTTTCGGTGACATATTTTTGTCTCACGGAGATTACTTTAGAGAGAGCAGTCAGACGCGAGGCAGGGTCGATTCAGGGGCAAGGCCACATTTAAAAGCTCAAAATGCCTGTTTTTGCGGGGCCAAAGGAGTTGACACTTCTTTCTTCCCCAAAGAAAACAGAAGCTCATTATTCCGACAGAGGAAGTCCAGAAGTTTTTAGGTGGAGATTAAACCTTACTCTCAAACACAGAGGCTCCTGTTCAGCTTCTTGGAGAAGAGATTTTAGTAGCTTTTAAAAATGGTTACTACGCTACATTGGTCGGCTTTCTAAATAATTTAGAGAACTTGTGACCTGGAGCTCTCATGTCGTTGATGTAACTGTTCTGGAAATCTCTTGACTTGAACTTGAGACTCACTTTCCTACAGCTGCAGTATGTCTACCGTCAACAGCAGTCTGTACCCAAGAGGCGGGAGGGGAAGGGGTTGGGGGGGAGACGTCAAAAAGTTCTTTCTTGGGCTGCAGTTCCAGACATTGGCCACCAGGTGTCTGTCTTCACACAAGCAGTCTTGCTTGTGTAATGGAGTCCTACTTGGCTGCCAGATTTTTTTTTTTTCCGGATTATTTTTTAAAACCAAAGCAATTTTCTAGATGCTGATACAAGTGGGCAGAAAGGTGTCAATGAAAGGTGAACTTTCAAAGGTGAACTAAATAGTTTTCAATTCCTCATCCAAGTAGGAGTAATCAGTGGGACCGTGTGTCCATCTTCTAATGTTGTTTGTGACAACTAATTGGAGTGATAAGTGGCCGATGCACTTGGGAAATGGTGGGGGGGGGGAAGCGTCCTCTTCCAAAATCTCATCATCTGGCGTTTGTAAAATTCAAAGTTTTTCGCATGCAAACAGGGGCATGTTCCCAAAAACATTTCTTTTTTGGTAAAAATAGACAAATTCCATTCTGAGCCAGTTTCTGAACTCTAGAGCTAACTTTGATGGTTAGGTTTTTACTTTAATTCGTTCTCCAATTTCAATCCTTGGCCTGGATACAGCTGACAAATATCCCCGGCAGGGGTTTCAAGAATGAGATTTGATTTCTTTCTTCCTAGAATTGAAAGTGACATTGTAATAGTGACCTAGTTAGATAACTCTAGGAAGATCTAGAATGCACTCGATCGATGCACTTGAGTGCATCCTGAGGAAGAAGTGAAGTTCCTTGTGGTGTGCAAAGAAACGTCACCAATGAAGCAGTTTTACGGATATATCGTTGTATCTTCCCATCTCCTGTTTCTGTTTTTGAGTTATCCAAAAGACAGTTGCCACCAATTTAGCAATCTCCACTTGCCAAAACGTGAGCCCTAGATGTTATAATTTATGCTCTCATTAAATCATAGATAGACACGACTAGAACAATCCACTAGTACAGAAGACGTACCTTATGAGAAAGGGTGGTACTGTTCTACACGGTCATTTTAGTGGGATCATGGAAGAAAGAGGAGACAAAGATGTCTACCGAAGCATGATGTTCAACCTCAAGACTTCTTTTTGTTGTTGTTGCTAATTTTTCTTTCATAGTCTTCGTTATTTTTAATGCCTTTAGGACATTAAGTTAATTTCTTCAGCGACTATAGGCCAGATGTTATTTATAGCAGGAGCAAAACACTCCCTCAGGGTCGCGCTCTAACCAGTGCTGGTCTGTCATTTCTGGTCGCTCAAATATTTATACACGTCTTTATCGAAGCTTGGTTTCCTCCCAAATTTTGTATTCCTTAACACCATTTCTTTTCCCAGTTTGTTCATCAAACTGTTCATCAGTTTGACCAATGTGTGTCTTCTACTTACTGTGAACTTCATGCTGTATATAAAACAAAAATGACTAAGAACCAGTCCACTCTTTCAAGAAACTATTAGACCAGTAAATAGAGTTCTACCATCTATTTCCCGAATATACTTCTGGGTTTTATGGAATAAAGTGCAAATACTGCTGCTGGCATTTGTGGTATAGAACAAATTTCTGTTTTTCGGTCATATAACGTTCTTCTTTTTTAAAAAAAATTTTAACGTTTATTCATTTTTGAGACATAGAGACAGAGTGGGAGCAGGAGAAGGGCAGAGAGAGAGGGAGACACAGAATCCGAAGCAAGCTCTAGGCTCTCAGCTGTCAGCACAGAGCCCGATGCGGGGCTTGAACTCACAGACTGCGAGATCATGACCTGAGCCGAAGTCTGCCGCCCAACCGACTGAGGCACCCAAGCACCCCTAATGTTCTTCTAAAATGTTAGAAGTTTTATGTTTAGAGAGCAGAGTTATTCAAATTTTTTAAGTTTATTTATTTTTGAGAGAGAGACAGGGAGACTGAGTGGAGGAGGGGCAGAGAGAGAGAAGGAGACAGAGAATCCTAAGCAGGCTCCGCACTGTCAGCACTGAGTCCGATGTGGGTCTCGAACTCACAAACTGCGAGATCATGACCTGAGCTGAAACCAAGAGTCAGGACACTTAACAGACTGAGCCACCCTGGCCTGAGAGTAGAGTTACTCAAATACATGAAATAATGAGTCATACCACAGTGGAGGTGGAGCAGAATAATCTACGTGTTTCCATACAGTTACCACGCAAATGATTTCTCCAGTATTACTTAATTAGCCCAATGAACACAAGCAGAGAAGCCGGGATTGCTATACCCATTCTATAAAAAGGAAAATAGAAATTCACTTTGTAAAATTATTTTCACTTGGCTTCAGTTGTCTGGATATAATTATTTTACTTTTATTATTATATTGAAATCATTACATCTGTTTCCAAAATGTTCTGGAATGGAAGAATTAACAGGAAGCGAGTTCTGCAACTGAAACCCCTTTCTCTCCAAGCATAGCATCCGTGGCGATGAATGAGTACAGGGGGAAAAAAAATAAAAGCTGCACAGAACCAGGAGGAAAAGCTCTAAACCTCAGGTGCCTTGGCTAGAACGCGGAGGCCTATGTCTCTGTTTCCTCTGAAAACCACTCTTAAAAATCCCAGGGTGCACGTTACAGCCACAGCCAAAGGCCACGTGAATGTTTTTTTCACTTGGTAAAATTAGGGAGAGAAGTGTGGATTTGTTTGGAAGATGTCAAATCTGGACCAGTTAGATTTGACAAGAAAGCAAGCGGAGCCACGCTGCTTTGTAACGCTGAAAATAAGTTTACTTAAGCAGGAATGGGCCCCGTAAAGTCTGCAGAAGATAAATTCAGGGTCAGGAAGTTCTCCGTACTCTTTCGTTTACTTGCTGAGCTTTGACTAATTTGCCAGCCATAAACTTCTGCCTTCGTCTTGTTATTTTCCACTTAAGGAGGTCATTCATGAATTCGTTCACTTAACATTTATGGAATGTCAGGAAGCGTTCAGTAATGGGGATGTAAAGGAACAGACGCGGGGCTCACCGCCGAGCGGCTCCCTGTCTAATGGAATAGCAAACGGATCCCTTAACTCACCGAAGGTATCACATTATGGATTTATAATGATATGAACACAACTCCAGCAGCTCAGAGAGTTGATTCTGACTATCACACACTAGGGAGTATTTGACCTTGGCCTTCGAGAGTCACTAGCGTTTGGTCTGCCGTAAGCTTGGGAAGGTGTTTTAGGGGAAAAATGAAGAATGCCATGCATAGGCAGACGAAATGGAATTATATGCTTGGGAGAAAAGTATAGGATAGTGTGGCCCGAACACGTGTGCACGAGACAAAAGTAGGAAGAGATTATGATTAAAAACTAAAACAACATGATTTTTCTTGCCACCATAGAAACATAGAACTTATTATGTAATAGCGACATTTAGAAAATGTTTCACGTTTCAACAACAACCCTGTGCCATGACTATATCACTTAGGACTCTTTAGGTTGTAAGTAACGAATACTCCGTGCAAACGGTTTCAGCAGAAAGAGAATTTATTTTCGGTTTGCATGAAAGAAGAAGCCCACAGAGAGACTCCAGGCTTGAATTCGGTGACTAAACAGCATCCCCAGGATCCATCCCCGTTCCTTCCAGGCTGACTGCGTTCTCAGGATCCTGTTAGTAATGTCTTGCCTCCCCCTGTTGCCACGAACCCAATGCATGTTATTAAACACCCAGCTGGAAAACCCAATCTCCTGGAAGCTTAAATGACCATGTAGGCATTGGGTCCGTAAGTTGGCCACACGCTAAGTTCTGAAGCGAGCGCTGAGGTCGGGCTAATGGGATGCACTAATCGGTTTTTTAATCGTGAAGACGGACTCTGCCCCCCGGGCTGGGCTCTGTCAGAAGTCATGAAAGTAGTGTGGCCAAAAGAAAAGAGAAACTAGTGTTGAGCACAAGACGAATGGCTAAACTGAGTCCTGGAGAGGCAGAGCAACTTGCTGGTAAGTCTCTCCCTGCACGTGAGCAACAGAGCCTTCTCATCCCCAGTTCCTTGCTATTGCACTCCATCATTTCAGAATAATCTTACACAGTGACCGTTGAAGACTTCTAGCAAGGGAGTGATGCAGCCAGGTCGAGTTTCGGGAAGGTGATTTGTGGGAGTATAGAAGACAGATGAAAAGTGAGAGAAACCGAAGGCAGAGTACAAGTTGAGGAGACTCCCTTGTCTGAGGTAGGGCAGGGGCAGAGGAACTGGCAGGGAGTAGGCGGGCAAGGGCATTTCAAAGGTGGGATCAGGTGAATTTAAACAGATTTCATAAGAAGACAAGGGAGAAAAAAACACATTGTTTGTCCCTTGCCCCTCACCCTGAAAAGTCAGTTAAAGATCAGTTTCCCCAAGAATGTGATCTCTTCAATTCCTTTCATATGAACTATCATTCATTTAATAAGCCATCCAGCTAATAACTAGTCAGAGGGAATGTGTCTGACACTCTGCCGGGTAGTGAGAGAAAACTCAAATGACAGAGACCCACTCTTCCCTCAAGAAGCTGTCAACCAGAAATTCTGGCAGAAGAAACCAGGTATTATGATGGCGTTGAGAAGGCAGGAACCATGGAGAGGAACGGAGCAGCAGAGAGGAGAAAGAATGAAGGTGAACGGAGTGGTTCCCTTCCTATGCCTGTGGAGCCATCATCCCACCATTGGAGTGTTTGTGGCTGACAACTCTCAGCAACTTCATCTCTAGGAATTGTCTCAGCTGAAAGGAGTCACCTCATTCAAGACACACCCCCTGGAAGTGATGGCAGTTCACACAATATCTGCGGTATAAATGCCTAGCCAACTTGGATCAAGGTAGGAAAGTCTCGAAGGGCCATCCAGCTCCAAACCTTCTAGTAGGACCAGCTGAAGCCATTGTTGTAAGCGTGTTCAACCCCAGCTTCTGCCTAACCACGTGTCCTTCATTCTCCCATTGGTTTTGATCACGAGAGTTTCCTACGGTGAACTTCCTGTGTGCATACCTTCTTCTCAGTGTGCTGATCAAAGACAGTGGACTGGGCGTGGTAAGTCGAGAGGCCTTCGAGAAGTCTATGTAGACATCTAGCAGGCAGGCACTCCTCAGATCTGAAACTCAACTTGTGGCTGAGGGTCCAGGCTGGTGAGTCAACAGCAGAAAGGGGATGGTGAGGCCTCTCCTCTACTTCCAAAGACATGAAGACTGTCCTATATTTTTTCTAAAGATTTTAAAACTTAGTCTTTCACAATGAAATTTGAAATTTAGTTTTCACTCAGTATGAAGCAAGTATCACTTGAATCTTCTCCACGTCAATAGCCAGTTTTTTCGTATCAGTTGTTATTCACCCAAGGGCAATATCACATTTGCCTTACAAACTTTAGGATCGGTTTGTCAAGTTCTATGAAACACTCTGTTGGGATATCGAAAGGAATAGCATTAAATCCATCGATTACATTTAGGAAAACTTGACATAGTTATAATATTAGGTATTGTTGACCATGGACGTAGCACTCTTCTTGATTCAGTTGGGTATTTAAAGTCATTCAATAAATTTTTATGAAGGTTTTACATATATTTTGTTATCTTTTTTCATCAACGTTTTATATTTTTAACTGATATTAGAAATAACATGTCGCATTGTATTTCCCAATTGTAGCTGGTATATACAGAAAACTTGACTTCTAAGCCTCAAAGTGTCTGTAGATTCTTCTGGGATTTCTACATACAATATAACATCTGAAAATCATAAGATTTTTTTTCTTTCTAACAGTTAATTCTATTTTTATCTCGATTCATTATATTGGACAGAACGTCTAAAAAATGGTGAATGAAATTGGTGATAGTGGGAAGGTACTAAGGAATTTTTAAATACAAAGGATGGAAGTTGAACATTATTTCACGCTCTTTCTGTGTATATTGAAGCAATTATATAAATTTTTCTTGTTCGATTTGTTCATGTGGAGACTCACATCAATAGATTTTCTAAGATGAACCAATCTTGTATTCCTGGAATATACTCAACTTATTCATCATGAATTTGTTTTGTGTCATGAAGATTCTGTTTGCTAACATTTTCCTCACTATTTTCATCTACGTTTTTGAATGCGAGCTTGTCTGAGTCCCCTGTCAAGATGTCTTTATCTTTTGTTTGTTCGTTATGCAGATCATATGAGTCTCATAAACTTCATTGGGAGTAAGTAGTCCCCCTTTTTCTATTCTTTGAAGATTTAGTGTCAGTATAGAGTTATCTGTGCCTTTAAAATCTGAATCTGTCACCTCTAAAATCAGTTTGTATCTTGGGTGTTCTTGAATCAGATTTTGTAATTTGCGTTTTTAGGGACTCTATCCATTTCGTGTAGGTTTCAAAATTTGTTCACATAGTGTTCATGTTTTACCTTTTAAAAAAAATCTCTGCCGCATCTGTAGTTATGTCTTCTTTCATTTCTAATACTGTTTGTTTAACTCTCTCCGTTTTACTCCAATCAACCTTGCCAGCTTTATGTCTTTTCATAGAATCAGATTTTATCTATGTTTATCTTTCCTTAAATCACTTTTTCTGTTTCGATAATTACTATTCTTACCCTTCATCATGTCCTTCTTCTGCTTATTAAGATTTATTATGCTGATCTTTTTCTAACTTTATTAAGGTGGATATTTAAGTTTTGGACTGTCTTCTTGTCCTAGGATAAACATTTTAAGGCTTTTCACTTTAATTCCTGCTTTAGTTAAATCCCACAAACTTTGAAATGTGGTTACTTTCAAAATTATTCTACGCCAAGTACTTGGTAATTTCCACTAAGAATTTTGTGAGTTTTTAATACAATTATTCTTATTTTCAGACTTATAGATTTTTTAATTTTTAAATGTTTATTTTAGAATAGCTTTCAATGCATAATAAAGTTGCGAGGATTGTACAGAGAATTCAGAATTTCCATATATCTTGTACCTAGTTCCTCTATTATTACATCCAATGTTACCGTGGTACAATTGTCAAAACTGACGGACCAACATTGATATTAGATATATTGTTATTGATTAAAGTCCACACTTAATTCCTCTTTTCTTAGTTTTTACCAATTATTTTTTCTGTTCCGGGATCCCATCCAGATTATCACACTGCATTTCATTGTCATGTTTCCTTAGGCTCCTCGACTTTGTGACCATTTGTTAGATTTTCTTGGTTTTTGATGACTTTGACGGATCTGAGAGTATGAGTCATTTGTAGAACGCTCCTCAATTTGGATTCGTCTGAGGTTTTTCTCATGACTAGTGGGGAGTTGTGGGCTTTTGAAAGCAGATAAAGTGCCATTTTCACCGCATCCTAGCAAAGGTATGTGTGATTGATGTGACTTCATGTTAATGACTTGATCACCTCCTTTCAGTAGTATTCGTCAGGTCTCTCCACTGTGAAGTTACTCTTTTTTGGCCCATTCCACACTGTGATCTTTAGAAGGAAATCACTCTGTACCACCCGCATTTGTAGAGTGGAGACTTATGCCATCTCATGGGGGACATCTACGCAAGTTATTTGGTAGTCTTTTGTAGAGTTAAATTTGTCTCTTCTCTCTTATTTTTCTAGTCAACAGTGTGTTTATATCAGTATGGACTTGTAGATGTTTAGTTATGTTTTGGGTGATAATATAAACTCTGCTATTCGTCGTGTTGTTCAAATTACTTCATCCTTGACTTTAATGGACTTTTAAAGATTAGTTTTTTAAGGTTTAAAAGTTATCTTTTTGCTATTCATTAACTGTCTGCATCTATCTAATTAAGATTGTGATTCAAGAAGAAACTCTGTAGGATACTGATTCTCTGAAATCTAATAGAATTGCTTTAGATTCTAATGGATATTAAATTTTGTAAATAATCTGGTACTTCAAAATAATTTTTATTTTCCAATTATTGAGAGCAGTTGCCTATCTATGTTAGATAGGAACCTCACTAGCTTTTTTTGTCTGCTGAAAATATTGAATGAATATGAATACATACATGTGGTGAGTATTCAAATTTCTTCTTAATGTTTTATTTATTTTTGAGAGAGAGAGAGACAAAGTATAAGTAGAGGAGGGGGAGAGAGAGAGGGAGACACAGAATCTGAAGCAGGCTCCAGGCTCTGAGCTGGAGCACCCGTGAACCTCGGGATCATGACCTGAGCTGAAGTCGGACACTTAACCGACTGAGCCACCCAGGCAGCCCCGCGTGTGTGTGTATTCAGAAATAGATGGGAGATAAAACATAAGAGACTCTCAAAGACTAAGAACAAATTGAGAGTGAGGGGGGTGAGGGAGGGGGGAGAGGGGGTGACAGGCATAAAAAGGGCACATGTTGGGATGAACACTGGGTGTTAGATGTAAACCAATTTGAAAATAAACTATTATAAAATTTAAAAAAATAAATAGATGTCCAACTCTCACTATTGAGATGATAAATTTTCAAGTTCTCTTTATACATTTGCCATTTTTTATTTATGTATGTTGCAACCTCATTATTAGGAAACTGCAAGGTTAGATTTATTTTATTTTCTTGATGACCAAAAGCGAAAATTTTATGTAGCTACCCTCTTTATCTTTAATAATGTTTTTAGTAAAATCTTATCTCTCTGACATCATGAAATTATATGTTTTCCTCTGATTAGTGCATTGTTGGTTTATCCCTTTTTATTAATTTGCTATAATCCTGTGTCCTTGGGTTTTATAGGTCTGTCTATTGCAAATACCAGATATCTAGATTAAAAAGGTATATTATCGAGCCTCCAGTCTTTGTCTTCAAGCAGAAAATTTTAATTTGCATTTATTGGGAGAATTTCACATGCAGACGTATTTCTACCTCACTTTAAGCTCTCTGTTCTGCTTTTCTATGTCTCTTTTGCACCCTTTTCTATTTATTCTGGTGTGCTTGATAGTTTTTACCTTATTTTTAAGAAGGGATACATTCTAGATTTTTTAGTGGTTACCCTTGAAATTTAATAGACTGAAAAATAATAATAATCGGTTAATTTAATTTAACTGATATTTTTATCCTATTCCAGAATAGTAGAAGGAGCTTCGAAAAATCTTAGATTACCCTCTTCTTGTTTTGCATCACTTTTGATTAATATATTCCGTGTGTTTGAAACCCCATGAATTAGGCTCAAATACACAGTTTACTTTTTTTAAGTACAACTTATTCTGCATTAAAAAATTTTTTTTGTTTTTTGCTTAGTACTGTTCTAAATGATATTTACTCCCCATACAGCTAGAGATGAAAGTCCTGCCCTAGATTTTTCATTTCCCAGAGCAGTTCTTAAAATATCTACGGCTTAGATTCGGCCATTCCTGCCACATAATTGTGACACATCTCTGTTAATTCTCTTTCTTTAACAAGGGACTCTTGTCAAGCGTAAAATGTTGACTTTGCAGTAGGACTAACTGAAGTTTCCTGAAGCCTGATTTTCCCTGCTGGATTTAAGACCAAGCTTGTTTCTCTCTTGTTCAACATGAAAGGAATATTTCTTTTTCAAGAACAAAGCCCTCTACAAACTATCTTCTTCACCCAAAAGAACGGGCTATACTAATGCGTTTGAACAATCTGTCTGGTTATACATCGATTCCATTTAGAATCTGTGTTTTGTGGTCAAAAGAATCAAAGCATAGCCCTCCCTCCGCTTAGAAAGGCATGGAACATCTGAGTATTATCTGTAGCAGGCACATCTGGGACCTGAAAGCGTGGAGAACTCAGAATGTACCTGTAACCATTACAGAGATTATATACAAGCATAGAGCGTGTATGGGCTGATGGAGAAATGTCTCTGGTATGAGACTCTACTCGTGAAATATGGAACTTATTACTGGGTTTCAGTTATTAATAAGTATACCGAAGGGTTTTGTGACTCCGGTGCACAGACAGGGTCTATTCTTGGCTGAGTACCATCTGTCAACATACTCATTCTGAGTCCAATGTCCTCAAAACGCAGACTCTTGGCCAAATTTTTCCTGGTGCTCTAAGGCTCATCAAAACTTACTTTTAACATCTTCACTTTTCTATGGCCCGAACCGAGAGTGACAGAGCTGGGAATACTGCAGCGTCGAGGGAGAAGGAAGGCATGTGACAGTGCCGTGACCCCGGGCGGGTGACCACTGCGCTCCTACTTGCCTCTGCCCAGGGAAGGATGCCTAGTGGCTTTCATTCTGGGAACCAGTGCCGGGGACCCAAGCCAAGTTCCACTCACATATAGGAAGCACACCTTCTGCTGTTTTTATGAGAAATTGTGGGTATTAATATCATAAATCTCAGTGATTGCTGAGACGGTGCTGCATGCTGGGGCCCCACCGCTGGTTTGTACTTTACTCAGACCTTGCCCTACCACTGGGCTCCTTTCAAATGATTTTGGCAGGTGTGGAGCTGTTCAGCAGTAATTAGGAAGAAGAATGAGGGAAACAGAGATCGGGCTCTCTCTTCCTTGTACAGCTCAGTAGCCTTCTCTGTGCCGCACGCTGCAGACCAGATAAGAGGGGCTGAGTTGGCTCTTGGACCCGAGAGGATGTGAAAACAAAACTGGAAAAGGACTTGAAGGTGATCGAATTCCACCCCACCCCCCATCGAAGCTGACCTGAAACTTGATTTGCTTTACATTTCCCCCATATAGTCATAATGATTATAATATTCATTTTCTGGAATAAGCATGATTGAAAATGGTCCATCTTATTGTTCCTAAGAGGACAATTTGTACTTACAAGACCATGTGTCCCAAATCTGGGTTTGAAATTGTTTTCGGAATTCTGCTGCGGCCTCAAAATATAATCTCTACGGTAATCTGTCTTGATTCAAATTGAAATTAGTGACAATACAGAGAGTTCCACTGGATACACATTCTGACCTTCTGGTACCTGAGGTCTCTTGCCTCTGACACTGACTTTCAAAGACACTGTTTAGGGTTGTGAGCCCAGCACTTACATAGACCAAGTCAAGCGGAAAAACAAAAGAGAGAGGTCCCACAGGCAGTCCGTGAATTAGGTTTTCGCACTCAGAGCCCTCTCCCTCAGCAAAATAAGAGCCAAACGTGGGCTTCAGGTGAATACGTACAGTAACCCCCCAGCTAATTAACTCCTTGCTGTGGTCGGTGATCTAGTCCAATGCAGGATGCTTAGCTAGATCTCTAGCTTCTACCTACTGGACGCCAGAAGCACCCCTTCCAGTGGTGACAACTAAAAATGTCCCAGATTTATCAAACGTCCCTTAGAGAAGCAAAATCACTCAGCTTTGAACCACTAATCTAATATGAATTCTTATTATATCCTTTTCCTGAAATTTGTTTTTCTGGTAACAAGAGAACACTTGTCAATGAGTCCTTTGAAAACTGACCTCTCTGAATCACTTCAGTGCCTTTACTTTGATTAAGTGTGTGTCACCTTATCATTAGTCTGAGAGAGAGATAGGATCTTGTTGTTTTCCTCTCGGTACTACACAAACAAGTTATAATGACTCATTCATTGTGGGCACCAGAAACCACAGCCTTCAGGTGCTCCGGGAATGTTCATTATAAATCATAATTATCTCAATTGTTTGGAGCCACTCTTATGGGGCAGGGAACAATGACTTAGAGAGTTTTTTTTTTTAATGAAGGAAGTTCCTTTTTACTCATTCGCTTGAGTCCTATAGTAATCACACATACTCAGGAACTGTTTATTCTTTATTGCACTTTCATCTTGGAAGCCTGAACTTTTACAGAAGCGATAATCCGGGGCAAAGGAATCAACGAAGAACGGGAGAAGTGTTAGCGCTCTGGTGGGGGCTGTGCTTGAAGGCTAGCACTCTGACTTTGGATAGTTCGGAGAACTCTGGGATCCTGGACAGTCCAGTTGTTACAACCTGAAGGACATTCTCCCCAAATGTCATACACGGATTAAGAATTTTCGAGGTGCCTCAGTGGTTCCGCGGTCAAGCCTCTGACTTCGGCTCAGGTCACATGATCTCAAGGTTCATGGGTTCAAGCTCCACATTTGGCTCTGTGCTAACGGCCCAGAGCCTGGAGCCTGCTCCGGATTCTGTGTCTCCCTCTGTCTCTGCTCCTCTTCTGCTTGTGCTCTGTCCTATCTGTCTTTCTCTCTCAAAAAAACCAATAAACATTTAAAAAATTAAAAAAAAAAAAAGAATTTTCTGTTAGGGATACTGTTGTTTTGTTTCTTTCCAACAGTGTTATATATATATATTATCTATATAAACACAATAAATATAATTAATATAATATAATATATAAATATAATAAATATTTATATTTATTATAATATATAAATGGGTATTATATATTATAAATATACTATATATTAAATAATTTAAAATACATATATATTATATTATCTAAATATAATATGAATATATATAAATATAAATTAAAATATATATATATACATATAAATATAAAACCAGGAAGTACAGAGGGCCATGAAGCTCTATTATGTTTACAGAACTGTTTTATTGCTTTTGCTTGTTTGTTTGGTTGGTTTTTGAGGCAAAATCTGATCTGAGACTTGCTTTTGTTACAGCCTGTTACTGAGGTCATAAAGACGCAACCTCATCGCCGCCAGCAAGTTGGTGGCCTCTGCGATCTACTTCAAAGAACATAATTATTGCCTACAACAAAATAGCTTAGGCCACACCACAAGTGCAACTGTGTATCTTTGCAGCAGTCTTAAAAACATTTGTTCATTCAGTTCTTCACGTAGCAAAAGTTTTCTAAATACTCTGCACAGGCTTTGTACTGGGGATATTATACCAAACAAAGATTAATCCTGTCCTCGTGGAGTTTAAGATCCAGCAGAGTGAAGAGGCATGCGTTATACACGTTCAGAAACCCGAGTTCCATGTTCTGAAGGAGGAGTACCTGGTCCTCTGAGGACTGCCCGCAGGAGGGCAGGGAAGGCCTCCCTGAGGAATCGATGCTTATGCTGAGATATGGGGAGCCATCCAATGCCGACTCGGTGGAGTAGAGAGAGAACAGTCTTTCTTTCTTTCTTTATTTATTTTTTTAATGTTTATTTATATTTGAGAGAGAGAGAGCGTGCGCGAACAGAGTAGGGGCAGAGACAGAGGGAGACACAGAGTCGGAAGCAGCCTCTAGGCTTGGAGTTGTCAGCACAGAGCCTGATGTGGGGCTCGAACGCATGAACCATGAGATTCTGACCTGAGCCAAAGGCAGATGCTCAACCGACTGAGCCATCCAGGTGCCCCAACAACAGCCTTTTGGTAAGAGACACAGCATACACAAGGTCTCTGGGAGGAGGGGGGGAATGGTGACGGTGATATGAGGAACAGAAAGCAGACCAGTGTGATGGACTTCGAGACAGTTAATGGAGACAGCAATACGAAATATGCCTGAGAGATGGGCAGACTTTTCAGTTCAAGACAAGTTCTGCCTAAATCTTACTAGCAGTGAGAAGACAGAAGAGTTTTAAGAAGAGGGTTCATATAATCAGTGATATTTAAGGAAGAGGTTGACAAAATTAAGTTTTGAAATTACTTCCTTAAATAGGGAATTTGAAATACCCCTATTTAAGGAATAGATGGGAGAGGGGTCAGAAGGGATGCTGGCAGGTAACATAGGAGAGTGTTTACTTGGGCCAAACACTAGAAGACAGTAGCTTGTATTAGAGAGGTGGTAACAGCAGGGGTGGGGAGGGAAGAGTGAGAAAATCCCAGAGATATTTCTCTAGTAATATCAATCGGAATTTGTGTAGGTATTAATGGATGGGTGAGGATGACAAGAGGGAGAGGTCATTGGATGACCCTGGGGAAATTTGGTTTATAAGGTGAATATTACTTCACCTGAATTCTAGATGAGGCTCAGATAATTAAACTAACTTTACCCAAAGTTCCGAGAAACCATCCATGGCATAGCCAGAGGGGAGCTCACGTGCATCCAACAGCAAAGTCAGAAGCTAATTCATGGCTGACACAGTCCTTACGTGCTTTGTAAGAGAGTCAGTTTGAACCATGAAATGAGACACTTAAAAATAGACTTGGGCAGAGGGCACCTGGGTGGCTCAGTCCATTAAGTGTCCAACTCTTGATTTAAGCTCAGGTTAAGATCTCACGGTTTGTGAGTTTGAGCCCTGCATCCGGCTCTGTGCTGGCATTGCAGAGCCTGCTTGGGATTCTCTCTCCCTCTCTCTCTCTCTTTCTGCCCTTCCCTTGCTCTCTCTTTCTCTCTCTCAAAATAATAAGTAAACATTAAAAAAAAAGGACTGGTGGTAAAAACTGGAGTCCTGGTACTTCTATTTTAATGAAAGATAAAATGCATCTCTGTCATAGACTTCTTCTTGCACTTTTGCTCTGTTCATCTTCTATGTGGCTTGTGACTTACCCTTAACTTCTAATAAGCCGATTAAAATGTGATTCTGGAGGGAGGGCAGCAGTGTCAGTTGCATTGTTTTCCAATCTTTCCAAATCCCTGTGTGGAAAAAGATAGAAAAACTAGATAGCAAAACCAAAACCACATGGATGATATTTAACAGTAAGACTAGATATCACGTTATACCCACAATCCTAAATCAGCAAAAGGATGAGAATAGACTACCAGCTGCCACGAGACCTGTGTGGTATGGAGGTTTGAGTCACCTAAAATGTCTGAGGGGAGGGGTGCCTGGGTGGCTCAGTCGGTTGAGCGGCCGACTTCGGCTCAGGTCATGATCTCACAGTGTGTGAGTTCGAGCCCCGCATCAAGCTCTGTGCTGACGACTCAGCGCCTGGAGCCTGCTTCAGATTCTGTGTCTCCCTCTCTCCCTGCCCTTCTCCTGCTCACGCTCTGTCTCTATGTCTCTCAAAAAAATAAATAAACATTAAAAAAAATTAAAATGTCTGAGGGGAGAAGAATTCAAAATAGCTGGTGAGTGGAAGGGTCATGGGCCAATTTTAGATTAGCAACTGCATGCTGGAGAGATTTTTCCCTACATCCTAGTGAATTAATGAAAGGGGATTGTGGTAAGTACTAAAAGGGCTAGAGTGGTAAGTCCCCAGTGACATCTCCAAACTGACCAGCTGAATCCCCCCTAAAAGTAGACCCACACACAAAGGGAGAAGCTCATGAGAGTGGAATGAACTTTATAAGGACAAGGACAATGGGGATGAAGCAAGAAGAGGTCCAGATGAAAGTGTGGAAAGGGAAACAAGTCAGGAAAGGCCAGAAAGCAAGCCACTATATCTTTTAACTCCATGAGAAAACAATAGAGATGTAAGAAAAGCTTCACTGAACTTCCCTTCTTTCTGAAAGTTGGGAAAAATTAATTTTATGTAGACAGGAACACAGAAAAGACTTGAGGTTAAATTCTGTACCAAATTATTATCAGGAAAAAAATAACAATAACAAGGAATAACATGCTTAAAGACAATGGAATTATGCCAGAAAGATGTGCCCTAGATCAGAATAAACTATTAACTTCTATTTCAAACAAAAGAGAGAATCAAATAAAAGAAAGAAAACATAACTTGGCTTTAGAAAACCTCATAGATTTATTTACGAAACTCAGGAAACAATTAGAAATAGAACATGAATTTTTTTTCAGAAATAAAAACCAAACAAAGAAAAACACGAGCGCAGAAAATACCTTAAGGAAAAGAGATAATGCCTTCATGAAAAAGAGGAAGAAAAGCAAGAAAGATCCAACAGAGGTATAATAGGAGTCACTGATGCTACAAACCAAAGCAAAAGAGTAAAATAAATGCTAAAGATTGTACTTCAAGAAAATCTCCTGAAATAAAGAATAGCTGTAAATTACAAAGTGAGAGAGCATGCTACATCTCTGAGGATTTTAAACTAGAATGGCCAATATCAAGACATGTCATAGAAAAATTACTGAACCAAAAGATTTTACTTTTAAAATTTTACTAGCTGCTAAGTAGTTGTCACTTGATGGATCTCATTTATAACTACCTCTTTAGTAATTTATTTGGCTGAGAAAAGCCCCTATCCCCCAAATCACAGCCACTCTCTGGGCCACCCCACATGCTAGAGCACTGGTCATGTCTGGGATTAAAAATTCTAGTCCCCTCTCCCCAGCTTGAGACAACTGCTGGATGACACAGGGCTCCCTGCAGGTTGTGACTGCACCCATCTCAACTTCCCTCTCTGCCCTCTTCCCCCCAACTGGTGTTAATCCTGAAAACATTCTCAGATAAACTGCCTTCAAGCTGATTGTCATATCAGTGTGTGCATCTTACCTAGTCTGAAATAGGCATGCAGGCAAGAAGAGCATGGGCCTTACAAGGGAAGGAAAGTAGTTGATCCACAGCTATTTGACCACAGTGCTTTATGAGAGAAGAGAATAGAGTAATGTGTTTCAGGTATTGAAGAGAAGAAAATGTGAACAAAAAGCCAAATGATTATCAATCTGAGTGAACTCAGGAAACATTGCTCTTGATAGGCCTTCCCTGAACACCTTAGCAGTGAATGAGCCTTGGACGCCCAGAGGATTAGAGACACACAGGCTTGAGAAGTTAAGTTTAGCTCGAGAGCTAAAACAGAGGGTTAACAGAAAGAAGCACGCACTGGCTATATGCACACATGGTGTAGACAGAGTAAACTATAAACAAGGGAGAATGAGTTACATTTGAAAAGCCTATTTTTTAGAAAAATGTTTATTTATTTATTTTGATAGAGAAAGAGAGAGAGAGAGAGAGAGAGAGAGAGAGAGAGAGAGAGAGAGATCCAGCAAGGGGATGGGTAGAGAGAAAGGGAGAGAGAGAATCCCAAGAAACTACAAGACGATGACCTGAGCCGAAATCACGAGACAGACGCTCCGGACTGAGTCACCCAGATGCCTCTTGAAAAGCCTATTTTTAACTGTTCTTATCAAGTATATGGATAGTAGTAATATTATGTTATTCCGAGGCTGTCGAATGTGAAATAAGTCAATGAGGTATGACGGGATATTCTAATCTTGACATTACCTATGTCCTTCCTTGAGAACCAGGACTTCCAATTCAGAGTAGGGGTTAGCAATTATGTCAGGGGACCCCGCCTTTGTTTTTGTAAATGACTTCTTCTTGGACTAGAGCCGTACCCATCGCTTTACATGTTGTTTCTGGCTTCTTTTGCACCAAAAGGGCAGAACTAGAGACCGTATGACTTACAAGGTAAAATAATTACTATCTGGTCTTTTACTTTAATTTTTTTTAATGTTTATTTTTGAGAGAGAGACAGAGCATGAGTGGGGGAGGGGCAGAGAGAGGGAGACACAGAATCTGAAACGGGCTCCAGGTTCTGAGCTGTCAGCACACAGCCCGATGCGGGACTCTAATCATAACGGCAAGATCGCGACCTAAGTTGAAGTCAGACGCTTAACCAACTGAGCCACCCAGGTGCCCCTGGTCTTTTACTTTAAAGGCATGTGACCCCCAGTGTAGAAGAAAGGAGTTGCGTAAATTACACTGAAGTTGTTAGGTAAAAACTAGGTAGTCCTGATTTCGAATTAGAAGTATTCGGATGAACTCGTGACGTGCGGTGCGCGCGTGCGCACACACACACGCACAGGCTCTAGAGAGAATGAGGATTTGTTTCCTGGCTCTGTCTACTCAAGCAGTTTAGAAACAATAACCAAACAATTAGCAATGACATCTTTATTGATAGTATTGTAATCTTGAAGCACATTTGCCTACTAAAAGAATCCAGAGCTTCTAGGAGATAAGAAGTATACAAAATCATCTTACTTAAAAACAAACAAAACAAAAACATCTTACCAGATATTGAGAAAGCTATGAAAAGGTTCAGGAATCAACTCGGAGAGGGAAACTCCACTTTGTACGTTGGGAAGATAATGATCGCAGTGGCTTAAAACCCATGAGATACATTTAAATCCATAAGTTTATGTTGATATTAAACCATGAAACATTTGCCCTGTCTTTTCAGGGTAAACTGTTCCAGTAAGTAACCAAAGAGTTGATGAGGGGAAAGTTTCTCTTATAAAGGCTTCCCATCTAACAATGATAGATCGAGAATATCACCACGGGTGATCCCTCAAAGTATCAAAGGAGCTAGTTATCAAGCACCAATGGCTGCTAACATCACAAAAGAGAGACAAACTTATAGCAAATGCCTTCCGTTGTAAAAACACACCATCGCCTATAGTCCTACCAAAAGAGGAGAATCGGAGTGTGACCAGGATTTGTCTCATCTGATTCCATTTGCAGCAAACACCAAGGGCAGAGAAAATGCCGAACTGGCCCTTGTCTTGGCAACCAGCAAAAATATAGAGTGTGGGTCATGTGCTCCTTGCTATGCAGATAAACTGTAAAGAAAAGTAAGCGATGAGGAGAAGACACATGTGTGTGTGTGACTGGGATAGCTTCTGAGGGGGCAGCAAATTTTAGTTCTTGACCTGAGTGATGGTAACAAGGATGTTCATTCATCTTATAACTCATTAACTCCTGCACCTGTTTTGTCTGGGATTCTGTTCCCCTATTTCTTTTTGCAATACAAGACAGAAAGGAAAAAAAAAAAGGAAACGTAACTTATTTGGACAAGCCCCAGTTAATCCTAAAAAATAAAAGTAGCTAGAGAGATATACTATTGCACTTGGTACCTAAAGTACCAAGAGTTTGGTTATACTTCCTAATTATGCAGCTGTTTCCACCAAGAATTAAGATAGAAAATTAATTTAAAAACACAATCTAGGGGCGCCTGGGTGGCTCAGTTGGTAAAGCATCTGACTCTTGGTTTCAGCTCAGGTCATGATCTTGCAGTGCATGAGTTCGAGCCCCATGTCGGGCTCTGTGCTGACTGCTCAGAGCCTGGAACCTGGTTTGGATTCTGTGTCTCGCTCTTCCTCTGCCCCTCCCCTGCTTGCCTTCTATCTCTCTCTCAAAAATAAATAAAAACAAACAAACAAATTTAAAAATATGATCTCTAGTTTTACTTGTAGCCAACTGAATTAAGAGACATAGTATTATCTCTGAAATATACCTAATCTACATATAGAGTGTGTCCTCAAGACTCTCTCAGTATAATAAAATCATTGCACCCTGAATGGTTAGTGTGCCCAGATCACCGACATCAATGTGAACACTACTCCAAGAGCCACCTTACGCGTAAGCTGAAAAACGGGAAAGGCCATGGTTGGTGCCAGGGACGCAGACTCTGGATGAGAAATGTTACTTGACTTCCCAGGTTCTATCAGTGGAAATTTCCCAGAGCAGGGAACAAAAGGATGGTGAATGTTTAGGGGCTGCCCTGGATGCCCACAAGATGTTTGCTTCATTATTGTGATGTTTCCACAGCTGTCTGCTTGTAGAAAGAGCTGCAGGAAACATGTCATCCTTCTCGAAAACAAGAAAGGGCCGCTAACGGCCCGTTATTGGCCCCAAGCAGGAAGTCCAACAAAGCCCAACATAATACAGTTCTGCTGGAAGGAACCTAACTTAGGAAAGAGTGGTGGGTTTTTCTTAGGATCGTTAGCGTAAACTGTTCCCAGGCCAGGCATGATGAAGAGATATGCTTATTTAATGGCCAACAGTTTATGACAAACTGTGAAGGCTATCAAAAGGAGAAGGAAGCCTGTACATCAAGATGTAATCCCTTTCTAATGTACCAGGAAATATTACCCACTGATGGCAAAGTAACATAAAACAAAGACAGTTGTTGACATGCCGTTTTTGGATGCATGCCTGCACTCTTACTGCCCGTGGGGACAGGGAGGCCCAGCAGACTTGCCCATAAGAACCATGACCCTAGGTTTGTGCTGGCCTGTCCACCAAGCCCCACTTGTGATCGAAGGGAAAGCATTACATTACAAAAGAGAGGTATCTTTTCTAGTGGAAAAAAAAGAGATTTAGTTAGTAGCCTCTTTGTGGTATTCATTAGCAGAGTCACTAGTCAAAATCAGCAGGCCACCTTTCAGAGGAAGTCATGTATATTCTAGAAGGTACATGGGAACTCTACTGATACCGTTTTAAAGAAAATGTATGCATTGTCCGTGTGCCAAGTATAAAATATTGCTAGATAGCAATGGGCAATACATTGTGGAGTCTCAACTTCTATCTAAAAATAGATACCGATGGTTATCTAGTGGTTTTCTTCAGAGAGGCTTAAAATGATTTATTCATTGTTCCTTCTTTTACCCAAATAAACATTTTGCAAAGTTAGTAGCTATCATGTATCTTTCAGTCTGCTCAGGATCCACTCAATTGTATGAACATCTTTCCATGACGAGGTTTGGAGCCACTGAAGACTTGAGCCTCTGAGCACCAAGCTTCTATGTTATATGGAGAACTTCTTCCTCGCTAGAGGATGAGGGATGACAGGATGCCCAACACCCAGTACCCACTGTGTTAGGGACAACGGGCCTTCAGTCCTCTGTGAGCATTGATCCACAGCCCCAGTCTTCCTTCCACTGCACGTGTCCATTTTGCTGGACAAAATTGGCCTTCTGGCTGCATCCCTAGCTCAGCCTTCTGTCAGGCCAGTCAAACAGAACTTTCCTTACTTCTTACCTTCTCTCCCTCGCTCATTCTTTCTTCTTTTCTCCTAAAGCAATTATTATTGAAGATAAATGCGTGTGTCTCTGTGTGTCTGTGTGCACCTTGGATGATGTGGAAGATACAGAAATGAACAACACTCAGTCTCTGCTCTTAAACAGTTTTCAATCCAGTGGAAGAGGGACATAGAAAGTTAGCAATAATGTGGGTGCAAGCAGACTCTGTGCAACCAAAGAAGCAGAAGCAAAACAGAAGCAAAGAGCTATGAGAGTTTCCCATCCGTCTCTCTAAATGCCCTAATGTACCGCTTACATTTCATGGCTCTGAGCATGCAAGTCTAACACATGATTGATTGCATGTGTCTCATATATTCTCCACAATTTGTCTTCTTAACCAGATAATGAACTGCTTGTGAGCCGGGCAGGCATAGTCATCTTATCTAGTTTCTCTGACATTGCTAACTATTCCTCACAATATTGGACACCAACTAGATGGTAATAATGATAATAGCAAATATTGAGTCCTTGCTACATGCTGGCAATGTTATAAACACTTTACATGATCAACTAACATATTTAATCATCATCACAAATCCTTCTTCTAGAGATAAGGATGTATGCACAGAGAGATTAAGTAACTTATACAATATTAAAATTTTCGAGGGTACCCAACTGATAGCATCCATCTTCTCAATCAAGTTGAGGGTTCTGAATTAATTTAGAGATAAGCCAAGAATAAGATAGACAGGATTGATATATCACTTTTTTTTTTTTGTGCTCATTAACCCTGAGTATAGGAAGGAGCTTAAATAAAGACAGATACTAATACTGAACCCCAGAACTGTAGAAGCTTACCCAACCAACCAAGGCAATGCTGGATTAAGAAAGGTCAGTTCACCTGTGTTCTATGGGCAAGTAATGCCCCAGAGGATGGAGGGGGGAGCTGGGTTGAGAATATCCAGATTATTCTTTTAAAATTTATCAATCTGATATATTTCTCCACCTTTCCTGGGGTAAAGTAAGTAAAGGGGACAGAGCGAGGCCAGAATGTTCATTATTGAGCTTCCACATGGAGGAAATAATAGCTGTTGGGAAAATGCATTCCCCTCCAATATTTCCCAGATTTTTGTTCTCTTAATATGTCAGTTTTAACCAGTAAGCATACTGTCAGCCTGGGGTGTGACTGCTCTCCTATTTGGTGGTTAATCACCAGCACTTTTGTTCCCATCTGTATGAGCTACTCTCCAAATCCCCAGAGTATCTCCCTAACTTCAATGGTGGAAAGTTTATTTATATTTTGTTCTGAGGTCATGAAATAATTCAGAATAGTATGCAGACCAATCAACTCCAGTCAACTCTGCACCAACACGGTGTAGCGGAGGCTCGGCAATGAGATTAACTGAAAACATTAACATATCCAAATACTAAAATGCAGAACAAAATGGTAAGCGTAAGAAAGCTCCAAAATTGACCACACAACTCCTTCCATTATAACTTTCCCAGAGAGACGCTAATATTTAATGAACAAATTCTTTTCAAGTTAACGTTCAAACACATTCAAGACTAAGAGAATTAAAGTCAAACTAGAATCTCTCTTCCATATTCAAATCCAGTGAGAAATTACATTTTAGAGATTAGATCCCTTGAAACCTAGAATCCATAAAATAAAATATGAGTCAAAAGGTCCTAAGAAGTTCAAGTTCCCCACAACGTCTTCAGTCTCAATCAGAAGGGGTCTTACTCCCTAAGCAGAGTAATGTTCCTGTGACTGAGGTAGCCTGGGCTGTATCTCATTGGAATTACTGACTTCTGGTCTCTCAGGCTTAAGACTTTACATTTATTTGACTCTGAATACCTTTTTTAAGAGTCTCAAGAGTGAGTAGAACATCCATGACTATGTAACACTGATCCCATACCTACCAAATTTGGAAAACAAACTCTCCCCAGCTCTAGAGCAGTGTTCCAGGGAAACTTTTATTCCTAGAACCCCAAGCTATGTACTAGTGCACAGTCCTTTACCCATATATCTAAAATTCAAAAAGAATTTGGGGGTAAATATTCACCTTACCTGTCTGATGTGATTTCTAATTTTTATATATCATACCAAGTATGAATATTCATGCATTGTGTTGCAAAAATATAAATGTTAGTTTATAGGGTGCTTCTGAAGACCCTATTTGAAGTATTATGTGATAATTTGGTATAATCTGAATAACTCTGAATTCAGAAACACATATGGCCCCAAGTGTTTTGGAGAAGGAAATGCGGACCTGTATTGCTGAAGAGCCCCAAAAAGTGAATGGGATTAAGACGGATGGAGATTTTATTTCCTTTGGCCACACCAAGCTGCAAGTCAATCACTATCAGAATTCATTGCTCGGGAACTCCAAGTCAATTGGAAGAATCTGCCTAGGAAAGATTGACTTTGACACAATACGTTTATCAAATCTGGGGAAGAACAAGGAATATGAGTTCTGTCCTCTCTCTCTCTCTCTAAATAGCATTGAAGACATTGTTGTTCCCTTGTGAACTTGGGACATTTGTAATGATGGCAGCCCCCAGCCACCAGGTCTTCTTTGAGGTGTCTTTATTTCCCACAGCATCAAATCATCCCAAGAGCTGCCAAAGAGAACTGGCCTAACATGAAAGTCGTTTTTTAGCCTCTGTTTGCACCATGTTTGGTAACATCTCATTGTCTAAAACAAGGGCATGGTCAAATTCAAGTCAAAGCAGAAGAGCCTTCCAAGTTACATGGCAAGGGGCATGTCTCCAGGGAGGGGAAAGAATGTGTGGCTGTCTCTGTAAACTATCATAAATCCCCCTCACATGGAAGCAAACATGGCAGTGGTGGGGGAGAGGGAGAAGCGTTCTGTTGACATTTACTGTCACACAGCTAGAAAGTGGTGAAGACAGCATTTAATCTGATTTTAGGTTTACTTTTCACCTCATAGACTAACCTGTCCCTTCCATTGTTTTCTGACTGGTTGACTCCCAAGTCCTGCACAAGAGAAATGGAGTCTATTTATCAGGACGGACTCTACTAGGATTAAAATTCAGAGACCTAGAGGATGCTAACCCCCAGCTGCTCCATCCCCCTAGGCAGTGCTGGCTGCATGAATGACAGACTTGAGGATGGTGTGGATGACCTTCACACACCAGCATACACTGTAACTCCTGCTTGTGCCCGAGAGAAGGTTCTCTCCCCTCATCTCCCGTCACTATCTAGGTATCTTGATGCAAATACCACAGAGGTACAGGCCTTAGGTGTGAAGCAAAAAGACTGAAGTCAAATATTCGGATCTACTCTCTGCCTTTAGCACACCACCCCAAGGAAAACCATTTCATGATGGTTTTCAAGTAATTCCTATGACTCGGAGCTCAAAATAGGAGATTTACTGGAATTTAAGGCTACCTTAATAAAATAAATAACATTTGACTGCTTCCAAATGAAACCCGTTTTATTTTCAAAGAAAAAAAAATCCCTCAGATTTTTAAAAAAAAAATGTTTTTAAGTAGATTTCATGCCCGCAGAGCCCAACGTGGGGCCTGAACTCACAACCCTGAGATCAAGAACTGAGCTGAGATAAAAAGTCAGATGCTCTATTCACTGAGATACCCAGGTGCCCCTCTCTGAGCTTTTTTATTGCTTTTTTTTTCTTCTTTATCGTTTTCCAATCTTAAAATGTAGGATAACTATTGATTCAGAGTTCTTTGAATGAGGTTGCTCATCACATTAAAGATTTCGCTTTGGCTACTGAAAATCAGTTATAATGTGATTCCATACCAGTTAGTTTGCCACCGATTTCAAATAATTCACAGTGTAAAACATGGAATTTAGGAAGAAGTCCAGGAGTCTATAGGGTGATGATATTGAAACAGTGAAGGAGGAGAGTATTCCAGAAAGGGAAGACGAGGGCGAGGCTTTGGAAGTGCTATGAGAAGTCACGGGGCTTGATTGTCTTTGTTAGAATGTGGGATCAGATGGTAAGGCCAAGGATTTAAATCATATGGCAGCACACTTAGACGTGTCCTAATCCTACTGTAGAAACGCCTATATTTTAAGGAGGTGAGGAAAAAAATGAAACAATGTCTCCATGAAATATACACAAAGAGAAAGAAAGCTGTAGGTGCCAAGAGAAGTAGAAATATTGGCGACAGATGTTTTTGGGTTGTTGAGGTGCCCTGCTCCAGAGAGCATCTTCATCATCTCTCTGACATTGCCCCTTCCCGTAAGTAGGTGACAGGCACCATAATGGCTTTGACAGTGTGCTGGCAAAAGGGATGTTCATTCACCTGCACCTTTACAGCAGCCTTGTAAATAACTTTCCTTAACCTAGCCACCTAGAAGGATACAATACTGTTGAAAAAGAAAACCTAGACCATAGCGAAGGTTCTTCAAAATGAATCTCAGAAGAAGGCTAGAAGTTAAGCCTCTTGTGGTTGGGTGATACCAGCTCTTAACTATCTCTGTCCATCAGAGAGACCATATACCAAATATTTTATGTTCAGTGAGCCATATCGACTAGGAGGAAAATTCACACACATGTTTGGGGATAGACAGAAGGACAGGTGGTAGATATTTTCATGTATATTTCATTGGTTCTTTTAAATCACTAAATTAATAAGCTCTGGTGAGCATCACCAATTCCTGAATCTATGGGGAGATTGAATGCTCCAAAGAGATCTTTTCTTAGCTCCGAAGAACAAGATTGATGTTACAAAATGTCTGGGACAAGACAGAGGAAGGCAATGAGTAAACCAGATGGTAAAACTGAGAGGATTAAAAGTGAACGCAAAACAATTCACATGCTTTAGGGTGCATTCAATTTAGTGCATATCGTGGGTGACCAACGCCTACCAAGTGATTACTCAGATTCGCTTTACAGTGAATTTCTGCTTGTAGGATGAAATAACAGAGATTGGATTTATCCTGCCATCTGATATAAGCCTAATAGAAAGATAATCAATTCATGGTGACATATATGAAATAACAACTTTCAGTCCTTGGACACTGGAAAACAAAGACAGTGGTCTCTAAGACATGCTAAAAAGAGGTGAGTCCCAAGATTACCTCTGCTGGCTGGATAGACAGGATTCCCAGGCTGTGCCCCAAGGAGGTGGAAGTCCAGGCAGAACCCACTGGTTAGGCCGAGGATAAGAACCTGTAAATCCAGGGAGAACAAAGTGGCTGGAGTTTACAGGCAGAGGACCAGAAAAGCGAGTGCATTGTGCAGAGAGAGGGTCCCTCTGAGTCTTCAGTTGAGTACTGCTCTGTATGACAGGAAAATACCTGGGGTGTGTGGACCACCTAAAAGGATTAGAGGAAGCCATTCTGGAGACAACACAGAGGTGAGAGTGGCTCACAGTCCCTCCAGCCAGAGTAGGAATCCTCATAACCTCTACGCCATTGGAGAGAATACTCAGAATGACTTTGTGTCGGCAGTAGGGCAAAATCATCCCTCAGGTGAAAATTTCATTTCTCAGCTAACAAAGCTTAAAAACAAGATCCAAAAGGATGGAACTTTCCAAGTAACATATCTACATCACTGAACAGAGCTGAAGAGCATTTATAGTGTTGCAGAAATATCCAGTACCCAGTAAGGTAAACTTTGCAACAAACATATCTAATAAAAAATTGCTAGGCATTCTAAGAAGCAGGAAAATCTGACCCATAATAAGGAGAAAAATCAACTAACTGTAACTGATCTAGAAATAGGAAAGATGAGAAAAATAGATGGAATTAGCAGACAGAAAATTAAAATAGTTATTGTAAGTATATTCCATACGCTCAAATGTTAGGCAAAAACATGAGAGGTACATAACAAAGACCCAAATTGAACTTCTAGAAATGAAAACTACAATATCTGGGATGGAAGTCACAACAGATAAGACTTTGCAGAAGCAAGGATTAGTGAACTTGAAGGTTCGCATCCAGAGAAACTATCCAACATGAAACACAGAGAAAAAAATTTTTTTCAATTAATGAGGAGAGCATCAGTGAGCAATAGGGCAACTTCAAATGGCCTAATATATTAGAGTCTCTGGTGAGGAGAGAGGGGGAGGGGACAGAAACAAATATTTGAAGAAATAACTCATGACTGAATTTTTTTCAAACTTGGTAAAAACGATATACCCACTCCTGCAAGAAGTTCGAAGACCCCCAGGCACAAGAAACATGGAGAAAAGTACCTCAGAATCAAAATGTTCAAAATCAGCGATAAAGAGCAAACCTTAAAAGCAACCAGAGCAGAAAGATACGTTATGTACAAAGCCACAAAGATAAGGGTGGTATCAGACACAAAGTCAGCAAGAGTGGAACGCCTTTAAGACATGGAAAGAAAAAATACCTAACAAACTTGAATTCTGTATCCAACAACAACAAAAAGTCTTTTGAGAACGGAAACAAAATAAACATGCTTTCAGACATATTAAAAACTGAGAGACTCCATTACTAGCAGGCTGGTAGTACAAGGAATGTTAAAGGACGTCTTTTGGGTAAAAGAAAAATTATACCAAACGGTATGTGCTTCTGCAAAAGAATGAAGAGTGCTGGAAACGGAAATTATACATTTTTCTTGTGATTTAAGATACCTTTTAAAGATAATTGACCATTTAAAGAAAATATATTATAAATATAAATATAATATGTAATGTAATAAAATATGCTGTAATAAAAATGTCAATTAATACCAAAGAGGGCCAAAACTAAGAAAACACAAATAACATTTGAGACACGTAGAAAACTAGGAAGATGACAGATTTAAACTCCAGTTTAATCACTTTAAATGCAAATTGTCTAAATATAAAAGCCAGAAACCATCAGTTTTATATATACATCTATATTAAAATTTATAAATCACATGTATGTGTGTATGTATGTATAAAGTAAGACCTAACAATATGCTTCTTATAAGAAATCCACTCTAAATGTAAAGACAGGTTAAAAGAAGGGAAAATCAAAAGAAAGCTGGAGTGCTAAATTAATAGCAGAAAAAGTGGATTTCAGAGCGAAGACTCTTACTACAAATAAAGGGTTCATTTTGTAATGAATAAAGAACAATTTGTCAAAAGGATGTAGCATTCCCAACTGTTTATGTACAGAGCTTTAAAATCCATGAAGCAAAATTTGATAAAAAGCAAAATTGAAAGAATAGACCAATCACAATTACAGTGGGTATTCCAACAGTCCTCTCTCAATAATTTATGGCATAAATAGAAAATCAATAAGGATATAGTAAACTTGAACACTATTAAATCCAGTCGACCTTACTGGCATTCAGAGAACACTTCACCCAGCAAGAAACAGAAGAAAAATTCTTTTCAGGTGCAAGTGGAACATATACTAAGATAGACCACATTTTGTGCCATAATGCAAGTCTCAATAAAGTGAAAGGATTTAAATCACACAAAGAATGTTCTCTACCCACAATGGAATTAAATTATAAATCAATAACAGAAAGATATGTGGAAAAGTCTCCAAATATTTGGAAATTACATAACGGGCTTGATGACTTATCAAATTCTGTTATCCTTTCTCATCTTCATGTGTCTCTATCCCCCAGATTTAGAACCTCACAAATGAAAATACAGAAAGAGAGCAGCCATTCCCACTTTTCTTATTCTTGGAAAGAGCTCATGAAAGGAAACCACATGGACATGACCAAATTCTGGTAACGACGATGGAAAACAACCTATGTTCAACCACATGTCCTGCTCCCATAGTGCATTCGCTCTTTTCTTCTCATCCTATTTCCTGTACACCAGGAAATTGCTGTTGTCTTGGCTACTAAGAATGAGAGGTCATCTTTACTGGGTGTCTGCTAATACTTTGCGAGAGGGCCATTACTTTTGATCCCACTCAGGAAAGCAATGTTCCCCCAAGTCAAATAAGAGTAAGTAAGACTCCAACACAGATTCGGATCTCCTGGTGTTCTTGCCGCAGCACCCAACCCTTAAAGGAACCATACTTTATCCTGCAAATAATTTCCTTCATTCATTCTTTCTTTTATTCAATCATTTATTCAACAAATGTTTACCAACACCTACAATGTCCCAGACACCATGCTAGATGGTAGGAATACTAAGGTGACCAGTAGTCCACAAATCAGTTGCTCTCCTGGTATCCTTGGGATTTTAGCTTGAACCTGAGATCGTCCAAGGGTCTTCTTTCATTTTCTGTGATTTTCCTTGGGGTTTATATTCTCAGGTCACCTCTGACTATTAGTCTCTTATATGTGATGTATCCCATGATTCACAAAATATCCCATTCATGCAGAAATTTATAACAGTAGTAAGAATTACTGGTAGTTTTGTGGTGGGGAGATGGGCAAGAGAGGAAGAAAAAGTTTACATGTCAAAACCTAAAGCCAATTCAAGTTGTACATTAGTTATGTTCCAATTTAAAATGTGTCTTGTGTGTCCCTCACAAGAGAGTGTCCATCGGCTACCTCCCCACGCAGTCCCCTGCCTCCTAGGGACCTCTTTCAATACTCTTTTCCCTTTTGCTTGCTCCCTATATCTCTCTTTATTGATATTTCCTCTTCATACATGTCCTTCTCATCATCATTAAGAACAAATTACTCTTCCTTTCCCGTGTAGAATTTGATTCAGTTTATCTAGGTTCCTCAGAAACCTTGGTCTTGCATCCAAAGCCTTCAACCTCCAGGGATTCAGAAACTTATCTTTGCAAATGAAGACAGCTCTTTCCTTAAGAAGAATTTCTGCCAGCTTTTGAGATCACTGGTTTTTACATAATTCAAGAAAGAAAACTGGGACAGGGGAAGAATGCGGAATAAGAAACCTTCATTTTGGAAATGGCAGCAGGATAGTGAGCCTTCAAAGGCACTAGGGCTACAGAAGAAATGTCCATGGCAGATTGGGGAGGGGTTTCAGTTATCTCATTGCAGAAGACCTCTCCAAACTCCGTACATGAAAATCACAGCCATTTATTTGCTTATAATTCTGTGGATCAAGGATTCAAACAGAACACAGCAGGAATGGCCTGTCTCTGCTCCAGTGTCTGGATATCCACTGAATGGTTTGACCAGTGGGAGGGGGCTGGGGCAATTTGACAGGAGTCATAGGGCTGGTCCCTAAGTTCGTAGTGTTGTCTTACATGCCCTCTCCATGGGCCAGCTTGGGATTCCTTACAACATGGTGGTCCTGAGGGAGCTGAACTTAACGTGTCAACCAGCTTTTTCAGATGTCGGATGTGACAGCTCCTGGTCCTCTGCGGGTTTCGGCTGAGAAGTCTCAGTCATTTCTGCTTCCTAGAGAATCACAAGAGGGAAGCAAAGTCACTCCATCTCTTGAAGGCTGGAATAGCATAAGCAGATAGGAAAGAGAAGGACTTGATGACAGACACAGAGGGACAGCAATGGCCCAGGGGAAGCCATGCCTGAGTGGAGTTTTGAAAAGTCACTAGGAGATATCTGAGTAAAAAAAGAAAAGGTGATTCCCAGCAGAAGAGGCAGAATGGATAACGATTACTGCAAAATGAAAGCCCACAGGTGAGCGAGACTATAACGCGATTGGCAATGGCAGGAAGTTCAGAATGGCTAATGGGAGCTTCTAATCCCAAGTGAAATACTAACTCAGGCTGCAAAGTTAATAGGTGCTAAAGCACAGGGAATGGCACAACTCTGCCAAGTCCTGGACCTCACCGAGGACTTGGGGCAGAGGTATGATCACACGGGTGCTGTCGGTGAGTGTGTTGATCTACTTCACAAGAGAGATGATGGCGATCGGGATGAAAAGGTGGGATCAGATTGGAGAAATGTAAAGGAGAAGGAACCAACAGGACTAACCACTGGGAAGGGGAAAACATGTAGGGAGCAGTGTTTTTGAAGATAGAAATTAGTTTAGAAGTTAATTTGGGGACACCTGGGTGGCAAAATTGGTTAAGCAGTGACTCTTGATTTTGGCTCAGGCCACAATCTTATGGTTAATGAGTTGGAGCCCCATATTGGGCTCTTTGCTGACATCCCAGAGCCTGGTTAGGATTCTCTCTCTACTCTCTCTGCCCCTCCCCGGCTCATTCTCTCTCTCTCTCTCTCTCTCTCTCTCTCTCTCTCTCTCTCTCAAAATAAATAAATAAACTTTAAGAAAAAGAAGAAGTTTGGGGCGCCTGGGTGGCTCAGTCGGTTGGGTGCCCAACTTCAGCTCAGGTCATGATCTCTCAGTTCAAGCCCCGCATGGGGCTCTGTGCTGACAGCTCGGAGCCTGGAGCCTGCTTCAGATTCTGTGTCTCCCCCTCTCTCTGCCCCTCCCATGATCATGCTCTGTCTCTCTCTGTCTGTCAATAATAAATAAACGTGCTAGATAAATAAATAAATAAATAAATAAATAAATAAATAAATAAGCAAAAGAAGAAGTTAATTTTGTGATACCTGATAGATGTCTAGAGTACATCAACAAGTCTTGAGAAAGTGAAGGAAAGGCCTGAGGTGTGAAAATCACACTTGGAGCTCATCGACAAGCAGAAGTTGAGGATATGAAAACATATGAAGTCATCCAAGGAAAGTGCAGAGAGAAATACGAGAAAAGGTCTGAGCATAGAACATTGGGGAGCAGCAACCTTTAAGGTTTCAGTTTGCAAGACTAGTTATTGGGGAAGACCTTAGAGAAAATGGACTGTTCAGAGCCCAAAAAGCATCTCGTGCCTGGTGAATGCACAGTGAAAGTCCAGCCAATAGGTGAAGGATCACAAGGACAGAATTAGAACTTTTGCTTCCCAGAATAAAGATGTCAAAAACCCTGTTTAAGTGTACTCAACACACAGGGACTTTCGCCTAAAAGGGAAGTAAGGTTTAGACATCTCTGATAAAAGGAGGAGTGTCCAATGATGGGAATCAGGAAGCAGCTTTCTTTCCAAGTTGCATCCAGTCATACAAACTTAAATTCTTAAACTTTTCACTCTTTAGTGATTGAAAAATCCATTTTACTCTACCTTATGAGCCCTGGACCACTGATAAATACTTTACTTAATAATTTTGTGGCAACCGTTCTTATCCAGTGTAGCAATGTCTCTGGTGCTGGGGGGTTCAGTGTACCAAGATGGCAGCTCCTGAAAATCAGGTGTGTGCCTTATGCTGTTGCAGCCATTCTCCCGTGGAAAATCTTCCCTCAAGATCATGGACAGAACCAAGTATTCCACTATGGAAAACCTACGCTAGGAGTTCCCTTTGTTCTCTTCAAATGTTCAAGCTGTCCCTACAGCGCTGAGACAGCTGCCAGCCAGGATGGGGGACAGGAGCTCACAAGGTGGGGGTGTTTCCCCCGCCACATTGTACTTTATTGGACATAACAAAGGATCGAGCCAGCTGGTGTGTGGTGGCGAGTTAGATGCTCAGAAAGCCCTCTCTCTTAGCCTATTATGAGATTCTGAGAAAGGAAGCTGAGGCAAGATCAATACATCCTCTGTGTAGACGTCAAACGGCTTGTGACGTTGGTTCTTCAGGGCTGTTTTTAGTGAGGATATTCCCGTCTTATGAATTTGACATGAGTTTGGCTCGGTGCCCTGACAGAATGCAATGTAGGCATAATTCGATCTTCCTGTAATTGTCTATTTAACTTGGCAATCCAGACTAATTTTTTCCTGTGAAGTGAGCCCAGGACGTCACCAGGACAGTGATTGGGTTAATTAATGAGGCATAATAATGTGCATAATAAAAGCTTATGATCTGATTCTCTTCCTGGTGTTTTCCTCTCTCCTTCCCACAGAGAACTGCTAGTCTCACCAGAATCTGTGAGTCACGTTTTGTTCAACGAGTCTCTTCTTCTTGTAAACAACATCCAGGGGAAAATAATAACTCCAGAACCATCTGTTTGATTGAGTCCTTGACTTTCTTTTTTTTTCATTTCCCCCTATTGCATGTTAAAGGAAGTAAATAGGGGGGAAAATTCTAATTATATTGCTGTTTACCGATTACAGGATAACTTTTATTGTATTTATTTTAAATATAGTCTGATCCACCACACCCGCTGCTTTTATCTTCTTTCCGCGCCTTCCCACTCCCTTTTCTTTTTCTCTTTTGTCCGTAGCTAATTAAATTTAAGCCTCTTCTCAAGATTGTTTGAAGGTTTTCCTCCCAGGGGCACGAGGAATAGCTTGCTTGCTTTGGTATCAGCAGTCATTTGGGGAAAAGAAGTGCTTTTCCAGGTGCCAATGGCAAGACCATCGGACACACTGCACCAGATATGGCTTTAAGTTCTAGCAGTTTCATCTGGTGTAGCTGAGTTTGGGGAAATCATTAAACACTCTTTCCTAACATGAGAAATGGGGAATTCAACCACTTCGATTCCATACATTGCTGTTGAATAGAAACTATGTATGCAGCAGGCACCGAATTAGACCTGGCCGTAGTAATAACATCAGCCTTGCCCGCCACAGGGAATCACTCTTAGGATCAAGGGAGATAAAGTACATAAAAGTCTCTGTAGATTATAGAGCACTGCCTGACTCTGAGGTTTATTGAGATTATTACCACAGTAAAGCATCTGATCATTGAATTGGCTCCTTCACGACCCCAGGGCCAACTGGTTACTTTATTGTTCAGAATTGGGCAAGAAAATAACAATGCACTAGGCAAAGCTTGGCTTTAGCATTTCTGCACCTACTCCTTCCTCAGAAAGAAGAATCATTGCCTCCATTTTAGGATCACTGATCGACGCCATTTTGCTGCTGTCAGTTAGCACGTGCTTTCTTTCCACTGAAAAGTCCTTGATCTCACAACCCCAACTTTTCTTCCTAAACCCTGGTGCCATTCTGGATCAAAGTCAAAATGTGTCTAAAGCAACTCTTGTTAAAAAGAGAGCATTGATACCTCAATGCCTGGGGACACTGTTATGTGCCTGCATTTGACTTTCATCACTGTCTAGATTTTGGAAGTTGCACTCTTACTGGAACACAAGGTTTGGACCGAAAGGGTGCATTCCACATGAGTCACAGGTGATGAAGTCATACTCCAACTTCTCGAAAGCTAGACACGTCAGGAAACAACAGTATTCATCAAAGGAAAGATGTACCCCTTTCTGCTTCTCCATCTCATCGGCCAAGTCACTTTCATACACGTGGATAATAACATTGCCAGCTGTTATCCTTTCAGTAATATATTTCTGACCTTTGGGAAGCAGTGACAAATGTCTGTATTGTTACCCAACAACCCCTTAAATGTACTCTCTGGCACCCGGTATTTTAAAAATTAAAGTTAACTGAAAATTATTTTAAGGATTTTGTCATCCTTAAAATAATTGTCATTTAAGAATTTTCCTCAGAGGACGAAAAGTGAATTATCATTAAAAATGCCTCCAGAATGCTGCAGAATTTCTGCTCTTAAGCAAAGGGCAGAGGTACAAATGAGACACGGTGCCTATCTTCTAAGAATTTACAATTTTAGACAAAAGTAATCTACATAAACATATGGCAAAAACCCATGATTAGGATAACGGGGCTTAAAAGTTCAGGACAAAAAAAATTGTCACGATGTGTGACAGAAAGAACAAAACAGAAAGAGTTGGGATTGAGAACTATTTTGAGAAATTACAGTTTGGAACCCAGAAGGAGTCAGGAATATATCGACTTACAACTATTCAAAAATTCAAATGGCATTTGACGCATGGTTTTCTTTCATGGGATTGGTCTCACAAAATTAGGAAAAAAAGATCCTGTTGGAGGAAACCACAGTTTACAATTAGTAGTCCAGGCAAGTAATGAACACAAGTCATTCAAAACTCAAGCCAGTGAACACCAAATGCCCTAGACATATCTTACTGGAGTGATTTGGGAAGTTTAATGGAAGTAGAATTTGATATGAGCCTTGGAATCATTTTTCTGGACTCCTTAATTTTTCTACTCTTCCAAGTTTTGTTATTCCTTAATCAATTTCTATAAACAAAGTCCCAGCCATGCTTCCAGGCAAGGATTCAGTCCCTGCAGTAGAGCTGGCCTGTCTGCTTGTGACATTGCTGACCGTCCTCCTAAAGCCTGCTTCTTGTGCTGCCAGCTTGCTCCCACAAGTTGCTCAGACCCCTCCCCATCTCTGTCCCCTTTGGCCCTCTGATGTCAAATCCAGTTCCAGATTCTTCCCCAAGCCCACTGCTCTATAGCCCGTCCTCATACCTGCCCCCACCAGACTGCTACCATTGTTCACCTTTGTCTTATGGATTCCCTCTACCAAGAGACTTTCATGCCACTAGCATATTGCCAGTGGATCCAGATAAAATGGGCTCTCCTCAGCCACACCCTTGTAGCCAGGGAAGAGGACTGATTCTTATCAGATGCCCATGAGATCATTCTGTCGTTGGATAATCATTTATCGAGCACCCATTATTGATTTATTGGCTCTGTTTCAGCAAGTTATTAACAAGACAGATATGTTGATGTCTTGATATATAAAATGCTTGCTGAACTTCAGATTATTTCTTTAGGATACATTTCCAAAGTTAGAATTATCTGGTCAAAATGTACAAATGCAAGAAGCCTAGTGATGCATATTTTTAACATGCTTTCCAGGAAGATTATACAAATCTACATTCCCACCAGACTGTAGGATGTTGCCAAAAACACTGTGCCTTACTAGCTTTGAAGACTTGGAAAGGGAGCTGGAAAATTCTGAAGAAAGTCTCCCTTAGTTTGCAATTTTCCCAGGCCCAGTTTTGAAACACCTGTCAGAGAGGTTTCATCTAGAGATCTTGGAGCCAAGCCACACAAGGGAGGGTGGAATAGCAATAGGGAGACTCAAAGAGTGGGCAGAGGCAGTCCACATATGTGGTCTTTGCAAAAAGATGAATGTGGTTCTCTGAAATTTGGAGGAATGCGCACACCTTCAAGAAACCAAACAGAAAGCCAATGTTGGTAACTGATGGCCAACACAACCAATAAAAATAAGTTCTTGGATTATAACTAGTTCCCCCCAAATAATTAATTGTATCTCGGGAAGGTTTGCTTCATTCCATCAAGTTGGTGTCAGTTCTTTTCCTTCAATACATCCTCTCCTAAATGTGCTTCTTCTCTGAGCCCTGGCCCAGAGGGGCGGTAATGAAGCACAAGAATGGGGAGGATCTTGGGTCTGGAGGTCTTCAGTCACTGCGAAAGATTTTCTTCAATGCGCTAATGCCCCACAGATCCAGGCAAGATTTAGAAAAGACTAGAAATAAAGACCTATCTTCACCGAAGCAAACATCTTTCTTTATTTTGCCCTTGGCAGCAAAACAAGTATATTTAATAACTACATAATTTATTATCAACTATGAGATTAAGGACACCTGTAAACCTCTCTTTTGTGTCTTCTTTGAATTAACCAAGGGCAAATCAAGGATTTTGCCAAACAAGGCAATGGAAAAAATATCTACTGGAAAATAATAAGGTTGCGGATGAATCAAATTAAAACCATTCCATTGTCCTCATAAATGATTTAGAAAATGAAATAAAATGGTTACTGCTGTTTTGAGTCATGACAAGCTCTCAGAAAATTCAGAAGGCAAAATGCCAAAACCTTAATCAGTCACTAGGGGAAGCAGGGAGTGCTGGAGAAAAAGTAAGAACCAAGGACCCCAGAGAGAAGCAGAGAATCACACACAGGGAGCTGAAGACCCATCCCCTTGACTCCAGGAAGAGCCAAATTTTCAAAAGAGAGTTCCCAACTCTTGCTGGCTGGGATATAATCACCCTGGAAATCTCTATCACGGGAGGGGAGAGGTTTTTCTAAGATCAGGGGAAGTGAAGACATTTTTGATTGGGGACTGTGGGCCCCTTGTCACCTGGGTGGCTACATGCCTTGAGTTGAACTGGACAGACTAATATTTTTTTTAACGTTTATTTATTTTTGAGAGACATAGAGACACAGTGTGAGCAAGGGAAGGGCAGAGAGAGAGGGAGATACAGAATCCGAAGTAGTCTCCAGGCTCTGATGAGCCGTCAGCACAGAGCTCTATGAGGGGCCCTGAACTCACAGATCGCGAGATCATGACCTGAGCTGAAGTCGGCCACTTAACCTACTGAGCCTCCCAGGTGCTCCAGACTGATATTTTAATGTTCAGTCTAGGGAAAATATGGAAACAGATTATGTTAATTTTATTTTTAATACAATTTTTAAAGATTTTTAAAAGTGTACTTATTTATTTTGAGAGAGAGAGAGAGAGAGAGAGAGAGAGCAGGGGAGGAGCAGAGAATGAGAGAGACAGAATCCCAAGCAAGCTCTGTGCTGATGGGACTAGAACTCAGGAAACATGAGATCATGACCTGAGCTGAGATCAATAGTCAATCGCTTAACTGACTGAGCCAACAAAGTGCCCCAATATAATTTTTTTAATGTTCCCATTTCATGGCTAGTCTCTGTGAGGTTAGGCCTCAATATTTAAGAAAGTTTGATGACTAAAGGTAAGGACAAAACAGCGATTCAAAAATTTCCAGGAAAAAAATTCTCCCCCTTTGGCTGTGAAGGTAGAAACAGGAACTCTGGGTACGGCAGCCTCTTTAGTTGCTTCAGGGAGCCCTCTTGGTCTATTAAGTTCTCATTATCCTTGGTATTACCACTGGGCTTTAATAAAGTAAACCAGATGCAAGTCTTTCCTCTGACGATGTGTTTTGTTTAGTGATGTGCCATGGGGGATGGGGTTCTATGGAAAACTCACCCCACAGTCCTAGCTGGAGGTCTGGTATTTTGGTGGAGCACATCTGGGAGTCCCCAAAGTGGTCTGAAGCATATCTGAAGAAAGGAGCAGAATTGGAAGTCAGTGTTGAGAGAGAGGTGGACAGATGAGAAGTTAGAACAAGCCCAGAGAGCTAGCTGTTTTGAGGATCAAACAAAAGAAGTCAAAGACAATCGAAGCAATCTCTGACAGCTTGGGATATTTGACATTGTGGTTTTGTGGACTTTATCCTTTTTAACTGAATTAGATTTCCATCGGAGGCAATTTGTGGAAAAATGGTAACATCTACCCAATTCAGATGCCACTGTCTCAGAATGAATGATAACTGAAGGCCATTGCAATGTGAAAGATAGCACTTGGGGAATCCTCAGGATTTCTTTGGTGTCTAATTGGAATTCCACCTAAAAGCTATAGTTCTTTTAAAATGGATTGCTTAAGAAATCAAGAATTCTTTCTGTAGGCTTTCATAGTTTTCAGAGTTTATTATGAATAATGCCGATTTTGTTCTCTTGTTCTAGTATCTGGTTTTTTTTTTAATTTTTTCTTAATGTTTATTTATTTCTGAGAGAGAGAGACAGAATATGAGCAGAGGAGGGTCAGAGAGGGAGACACAGAATCCAAAGCTGGCTCCAGGCTCTGGGCTGTCAGCACAGAGCCCGATGCAGGGCTCAAACTCACGAACCATGAGATCATAACCTGAGCTGAAGTCGGCAGCTTAACCGACTGAGCCACCCAGGTGCCTCTCTAGTATCTGTTTATTACTCACCTAATGGCTATTAACCTACAATAATACTCGATTTATTTCAAAACTTTGTATCAAACAGACTTTCCACTAAGTCATTCTATTCTCTCCCCAACTATCACCTCCACGTCCCACGGAGAATATGGTTGCAATTTCAGAACATCCTGAATACTCTTTTAAGACTGTGGATTATCTTTTGCTTTCAGGCTTTAATTGCATACTTCATGAAAACTACTAATATTGCCTGACAAAATTTGGGCCTATTTGTTGACTTTGCTCCCAAAGAAAACTTTTCAGATTTCCTCAGACACTTCTTTCAAACCTGAGAAAGCCCTAGTTAGCCAAGATGACTTTTGTGGCGATGAGTCTATAGGGCTGGGTAGCATGGGCGTATGGTGGCAGATTGGGCATCTGACAGATCTGCATTCCAATCTCAGGTCTGGCATTTACCAGGTATGGAATTTGGGGGCTCCATCTCTGTGCCTCGATTCCCGTGTCTAAGAGTGAATATGGTGGTACTTATTTCATAGGCTTGTTGGGAAGAGTAAATGAGAAAGCTGGTGTCATTTACATAGCCAATCCCTGGCACCTCATCAGTCCTCCCGTCCAAGAGGTTTGTCATTATTAATTCATTTTGGATCTTCCATCAGGACTTCTTGCTGGTCACTACTTTGCATTTAGTGTTTCAGCCATAAAATGGCTGCCGCGTTCTCCTCAGCTTTCTGGTCTCTCAAGGACATAATCACAGACCTTTTGGATGTTAGCGGTGGGTCTTTCTTTCCTGTGTTTGGCCTCCAGTGTTTGGTCAGTTCTTGCCTGACTTCTGTTTCCACACAGCCTTCTATGTGGGATCAGCGACGGTAGCAGAACAGGAGGACTGCTCATGGAACAGAAGCAGCAGCTGTGGTTTGATGAAGATCAGGGGAAGGAGGATACATACTGCTTCTGCTACCCCTTAGCTTCTTGACCTTCCGTTTGTCCCCCTGAAACGCAAAAATAACAACACATGCATCTAAGGGTTGTTAATGATAAAATTCACATGAAAATACAAAACACTGTAAAGACGTAGGTGTTTATTATAACCTATGTGCAGTGCCCTTATTTATGAACCGTAACAGCTTTTTGGAGGTTCTGTTGTATAATAATAATGTAATTTTGCAATAATATGTTCCATATTTAGCTTATTATATGTCCAACTCCAAAATCTGTTTGTCACATGTGCCCACAGTCAATTATTCCTCTGTGCTGATGCAGCCCCCTCGGTTCCATCCCCGTCTACCACATGTGGACGAATCGGGCTCAGTGTCCTAGTGCACAGTGACCTCTCCCCAAACTCCTACCACAACACCCAAAGCAGTACTGGCTATACTGCTTCCTGCTTTATTGTGTTTGTTTTTCTTCCCCTGGATCGCATCTTCTACTCTCGTTTATCATGCCAATCGATCAGTACAATAATGTTTTTATGTACTCTTTTTTATTTCTGTATGTCATTTGCTAATTCTCTGTTAAGAAGAGCCCTAATCTAGCTCCTCATGGTTGGAAGTATCGCTCAGAGAAGGAATCTTACTTAATCTGTGAGTCGGCCGATCCCAGTGCCCCTGGTTTTCCGACATTTGCACTTGTTTGTATCCATTAATTTGCATGCTTAAATGTCTCTTCCGAGGGGCGTGGCCGATGTTCCTCATTAGATTATACACAGGTCACCCAACACAGCGAAAAGATCCATCGCTAAATGCAACTGAACCACTGAGCTGCTCTCCTCCTATCAGAGAAGACAGTAAGTAAGACTTTGTGAGGAAAAATTGTGAAAGGCTTTGAAATGGACCAAAGAGATCACGGAGTACCTTCTCAATGGAAAACTAAATGTTTTCTATCAAGTCTACACTTTTCATGGCCTTTGAGCTGTTTTTAAGGGTGGAAGTTTTCAAAAACTGCTATTAATGCAATTTATATTTATTTATGGAAACGCAGGTGAGCTTTGTCCTGTGGAGGTGAAACTGATATAATCTTGTCTGGTGTCATAAGCCAATTTTGTGTGTCCTGCTTTTCTGCATCCCTGATTATGCAAATATGTATCTGCTCCTTGGATTCTCCTTTGAGCAACTTTTTATCACCTTACTGGTTTCCTCGTTAATTCATGAGTTACATAAAATCTCCGACACTTGTTTATTTTATGTTTGTATGAAAGTCAGGACTTACCTCTTTTTTTATCCACAAGGAAATTGTCATTTAATAACTTTATTTGGCCTTTTTCCCCATGGGTAGTCATAGCAGTTCCAACCCTTCCTCACGGCACATGGGTGGTTCAGTGGTAGAATTCTCACCTGCCAACCCTTCCTCAGAAAGCACACTCTGAACTCATTAAAGTCTTTTAATGTGGCCCTCAGGTAGGGTGGCTTATCTCTAAAGGAAGCCTGTGAAAGCATCATAGGAGGAACTTCCTTCCTTTCTTTCTTTAATTTTTTTTTAATTTGAGTATCGTTGGCACACAATGCTACATTAGTCTCAAGGACACACATAGGGATTCAACATGTCTCTGCTGTGCTCACAAGCATGGCTACCATCTTTCCCCACACAACGCTATAACAGCATCGTTGACCACATTCCCTATGCTGTACCTTTCATCTCTGTGACTTCATCAGTCCATCACTGGAAGCTTGTATCTCCTGCCCCCCACCCCCGCTTCACCCGTTTCCCCTCCCCCACCCCAGTCCCCAGCACCCATCAGATTGTTCTCTGTATTTATAGGTCCGATTCTGTCTTTTGTACGTTACTCAGCCATAAAGAGGAAGGGCTCCTACCATTTGCAACAACACAGATGGACCTAGAGGATATGCTAAGCAAAATAAGACTGAGAAAGACAAATGCCAAACGAGTTCCGTTGTATGTGCAATCCAAAATACAAAACAAATGAATAAGCAAACAAGAGGCAGAATCAGTCCTCTGCCTTCCTGAGCCCGTCTCCACAGGGCGGAGTCCTCAAGATGTCATCTCTGAGTTCTCATTTTCGTCGGCCTGAGATGTCCAGATAAGCACACTTACTCCTTCTCCCAATCTCTTATTTCCGGTGTTCATTCTGTAGATGGACTAACGGATACATCTAGAAAAGTCCGCAGCATCCAATTTTATGAGAAGGAGTCAGAGGCTAGACAAAGATCAGTGAGAGAATTTCAGTGAGAGTGGCTCCTGGGGGGGAAGGAGGAAAACAGAGAGGGCTGGCCTGCAGTGCTTGCCCTAGAGGACACACTGGACCCAAGGCAGCTGGACGCTGACAGGAAGTACTTTTGTTTTCCTGCCTGTGTTTCCAAACGGTATATAATACCTGGGTGAGTAGAAACTCAGTGCTGGAATGTAATTAGTGCTCAGTAAATATGTGTTAAATTAATAACTGAATGAGTAAAAGGTTGAAGCAATGAATCAAAGAAAGTAGATTATGGCAAAACTGGGAACATCAATTTCTTGGGTAATCCAAGGGCTGACCCTAACCCTTCAATCTGAGCATTTCTTGGCTCCACCGCTTCCTAGCTCTGTAACTGGACCACGTCATTCTTGTGAGCATTCATGACTTCGCCTGGAGATGGGTGTCCTGGAAAAGCGCAGTGTTCTCGGAGGTTCTGCAATGACTAGGGGGAGAATCATGAGTGGTTGAGGTATAAGAATGAAAAGACATGGCTTCCTTCTGCTGGGAGAGTGGAAGTATCATTCACTACATGTAAGTAAGAGTTTCTCAGGAAGTGGAGCAAGGCTGAGCAGCCCAACTGCCTGCATCACTGAAGTGATTTGGGTATGTGAAGAGGGTGGAAATTGTCCCTGGAATAAGCGGTTCTTCTTGACCTAGGTGATCACTATTTCCCACCTAATCTTGCAGTCTTCAAAAATGTTTCTGCAGGGGCGCCTGGATGGCTCAGTCGGTTAAGCATCAACTCAGGTTGATGATCAGCTCAGGTCATGATCTCGCAGTGCATGAGTTCAAGCCCCACATCAGGCTCTGTGCTGACAGCTCAGAGCCTGGAGCCTGCTTTGGATTCTGTATCTCCCTCTCTCTCTGCTCTCTTTCTCTTTCTCTCTCTCTCTCAAAAATGAATAAACATTAAAAAAAAAAGTTTTTAATGATAGGCGCCCGGGTGTCCCAACCGGTTAAGCGTCTGACTCTTGATTTCGCCTCAAGAGAAGGCGCCACAGGTCATGATCTCATGGTTCATAGGATCAAGCCTCATATCTGGCTCTGCTCTGGCAGCACAGAGTCTGCTTGGGTTTCTCTCTTCTTCTCTTTCTGCCCCTCTCCAATGCACGCGCATGCACGCACTTTCTGTCTCTCTTTCTCAAAAATAAATAAACAAACATTAAAAAAAAATATTTCTGCCTGCACCAGGCTGAGGTAAATCAGCCTGAATGCTTTCATCTGACTACCACCACTTTTTATAAGATTGGCAACAAATTACCTGTACAATTTCATCACTTACTACTCCCCTCCACGTATGCTAGGATTTAATCAAAGGGAACTTTATACTATTCTCAAACCTGCCTTGCATTTTCCCCACTCCCATGCTTTTATTCAAGTTGTGCCTTTCCCTGAAATGCCTTCTTAAGCCTCCGATCTTCTCAATTCCAGAACCCCAACAGATTCTTCAGCTGTAATGCAACTTTTTTTCTAACGTTTGCCGTTAGATCGGTTCTCAAAAACACCTTTCCATTTCTGGATCTGATAGAGCTTATGATGTTGATCTCCATGGATCACGTTTAATCATTATGCACTTATGGGTCCTCTTCTCCCAAATACATGCCAGGTTACTTGGGGCCAGGGCAATCTTCTCTCTCCATTCCGTAAAGTGCCGAGACCATTTTCTTCTACAGAGGAGACTCTCGATAAAACCGTCTTGAATTAATGAATGAATACATGAACAAATGGACATATCCATACCATTTGTTGCTGCGATTATCTCCACCAGATGCAGAGGAGCAAATTTAGACCATTACTAGAATTTCACAGATTGAAAGAAACTTCAAAGTCCTTCTCCGGGGAAATTTATGCTCAAGATCCAGACTCGCTTGGTCCTGGGAGGTTCACCATCTAGAGCTTCTTCAACATTTCCATTTGTCTTTGTTTTACTGCTGCTAGTAAACATGCAAATCTTCAAAGACCTTGCATAGGGTCTTCACCAGATGTGCTGTTGAAAGGAGCATGCTCCCCATTATTGACCTTGACCGGCAAGGCTGCTGTACAGAGAATGTTCCAGATACATTGCACGCTCTGGTAACACCAGCCCCACATGTTCCGCACTGATGGGTGATGGTTTATAAAGTGCTGTAAAGAATTTTGGAGGGATAATATTAGAACATGAAGGATGAATTTTGTTTTTCAGGCTCCATGATGAATTAATGGGCTTATTTATTAGGAAGGTTATTTATTTTCGGGAAGGTTCTTTGACAGGATTCAAATATTTGAAACAAAGAAGACAAGCTCTTTGCATCTCCCTCTCAAAATAAAATGCTTTAAGGTTGCTTGCTGTGTTCCTTTCAGCCATGTTTGGACTAGCTCATGGGGAAAGAGTGCCTGTCACCTGGAGGCCCTGGACCTGTGTCATAACGTGCTAACACCAGTCTGATCGAGTGGAGAAACGCTCTCATAATTGCTACAAATCAAGGTTCCCATTTGCAACTCGGCCACACCTTCCATTTCACTAGAGCATCTTTCCTCACTGCCTTACAGTTTAAATCGTCTAAACCGCAAGAGTGCTGTTTGCTGGTATATTTATTTGGTATACTTGGAACGGTAGCCAGAGCCCCGCTGTCTCATTAGCTGCTACACTTGTCAGAGCTGCTGCCTGAGGAGAATAGAAGTCACAAGGAGGTTTGGAAATGCAGGTGGTATCAACGGTTGCCTAAACCCACTTGGAAAAGCTATCTACCTTCTTCTACAGGAATCGGACCTCCACTGCAGCCCTCTTAGCAACCTTCTCCCCTCCTCGTTCCACACCCAACCGGGCAAATGTGTTGGCATTCTGGTTTTTCAGGGAGCCAAGCCATGCAAGACATATCCAATGTGTGCGCTGCTGTAAGCTGTCTTCTTGATTTAGAAGACTCAAGGGGGAAACGAAAGCCACCTATAAAGGTCTTTTCATTTTTAACATAAGCTTTGACTTGAGCTGTAAAGTGTATCTCATTGGTCATCTTGGTATGAAGCCCCTTCCATTCCCTAAATCCATCAATGTGTGGCTGCCACAGCTGCTGAGCCTTAGGCACCTGCAGGGTACCCCGGAGAGGGACCCTGCACACGCTGGGTTTTATAGGCAGTGAGCCTAATGGCAAAAATGGCAAGAGTTGTTTTTTAAATAACTGCATCTTAAGTGAAAACCAAACAAACAAACAAACAAACAAAAAACAACTTTGCAAAGTCAATGAGCCAGAGAAAATTTCATTGGTCAAAAAGGGGACTTATGAGAAATCTATCATATGGCCTCCAATTTAGAAATGTAAAGAGAAACAGATTGACCCAGATTTAAATACGGGGCCAAAAGACAAGAGAGAGTACAACTTTTAACGAGTGTCATGTCATTCCTGTGTTCAGATCAAGAACTCGTTCCAACTGAAATGTTTGTTTCTAATGAAGAGGCATTTCTTCACTTAGAGGCTAATCCCCAGAAATTGCTTTGGAGGCCAGACATTACTTTGGGGGTGTAGGTGTATGTCTGCTCACAGTGCTGTCTCAGAGGGTTATAAAATCAAGCTAGGGTAGGAGTGGGTTAGAGCGGAGCCGAACTCCAAACAACATTCTGTGGGTGCATTGTTCCAAGGTCCCTGATCCCTGCTTCGTGCTGCTGTTGTCAGTTGGGTTGGCAGTGGGACCGCGGGTTGATGGAGGAAAGGAGCAGGTGTTGAGATCCGGGCTCTGTAGAGACGGGCTGCCACCGTGGTCAGCACACAGGAGGCTGCCTGGAGAAACGCCCTCCCCTAGGCAGGGCACGGCGTGTGAGGACACCCACCCAGTGCAACCGTCTCTGGCAGCACACAGGCTTCTCATGGAAGTTTCTAGTCATTTCTGCCAGGTAAAACATCACCAGGTTCTTTTCCTTCTACCCTGCCCCAATGCAAATGGCTGCTAAACTCGCATACAGAGGCCCCCAAGGAGATGCTTTGAGGGAAAAAAAATCAATAATATTTGAAGCTTTTTTCCCATCTAAAAATTTTTATAAATAAAAAGTCAGGACACATGGTGGAGTCAAATAAAACCTTAGGTGAATGTCGGTGACCCAACAGGATACTTCAAAGACGTTTAAATCTTCCTCAGACTTCCAGACCTAGATGCAAATCTAGGTTTCGCATCTGGCGGAGTTCCAACTTTGTATTGCAAGATGTCAAATAAGCAGATATCAGAGTTTCCAAACTCTTTGCTGCATTCTTAGTGCCGATCTATATTTATATCTTTAATAAGTGAAAGATGTAGTAAACCACATGCCATGGAAATGTATTATTATGTCCTCTTTTTTTTTAGTGGGAGACCACGCGGCACAGTGGAGAAAGGCAGTGTTTAAATCACAAGGAAACGGGCATAATGGTCTCTGCTCTGCCCACAAGCCAAGTCACCCTGGGCAAGTCTTTTAAATCCCTTTAAACTCAGCTTTTTGTTTTTTGGGGTTTTATTGTTTTTGTTTTCTGTTTTTTGTTTGTTTGTTTGTTTGTTTTTCATTTGGGGGGGTATTTAAAAGAAGACCATGAGGGAAGCGAAGGGCCAAAAAAACAAATGGTTACAAACAGAGAGGGAGGGAGGCAAACAATAAGAGACTCTTAAACACAGAGAACAAACTGAGGGCGGATGGGGGGTGGGGGAGAGGGGAAAATGGGAGATGGGCACTGAGGAAGGCACTTGTTGGGATGAGCACTGGATGTTGTATGGAAGCGATGAGCCACGGGAATCTACCCCAAAAACCAAGAGCACAATTTACACACTGTATGTTAGCCAACTTGACAATAAATTATACTTAAAAATCAGATCCAAAAAAAAAATCTATAAAATGACTTCGCCGCCCTGTTTACCTCTGAGGTCAAAGAAGAGAAGGTATGGTTAAAAACACACTTTATATCCTATGTGGAATTCTGCACTCATTCATGTGTATCTTTCATACCCAGAATCCCTAAGGGAAAAAAATGGTTTTGTGGAATATTGGTTTGATGATAGAGTCTTTATGGTTTTTATAACAGAAGAATAGGCACAGAACCATTCATTGGTGAACTCCTCAGACAGATTTGTAGACACCCAGTCTCTAGGTGATAAGCTTTAAGTAGGGTTATCATCATCGTTTGCCTAATACTTTATTAAGGCAAAATCTTCCACTCCTGTGAGGTCCTCTTTCTTCCTTCCAGTCTCCATCAGCCCCACAGGGAACCCCTCTGAGATGGCCAGCCCTCAAAAGGCACAGGTAAGGTGTTTCCCCGGTGTTCCCCTTACACACCTGTGATGGACACAGTGACCAGTACTGTGGTTTACTAGCTCATGGCCGCCTAAAGTAAAGTCTAAGAGTCTGGCGAGTACCCTCTTTTGTCATTGAAACCCAAACAAAAAAATTTCCATTTGACTTCACATATATCATGATTTTTTTTAAATAAAAATTTCAGAGTTTCAAAATAATTTTTGAGGACCATTGATTTCTTTCAACAAAATGAATCACATTTATAGTGTGACCACCTCCTGCTTCTGCCCCCCCCCACACTCTTCATAGCCCAAGAGTATACTTCTCAAGAATTAATTCCCCAAATTATCTCTCCTCGGGGACCTGGCAGCTCAATAAAAAAATTTAAAGCCAAAATTCTAGAAGGTGGCATGGTTAGGAAAGGGGGCAGCAGCCGGAGTAGGGAAATCCCTGCCGATGACCCCAAACTTCCTCCAACCACCTGAGCAGGACCCCTGGGCAGCTCAGCTCAGGGACTCAGTGTCACCACCTTCTTCGGGGGCGGGGGGGGGGGGGAGGTGGGGGGGGGAACGGAATACACAGCTTTCCATCTTCTCCTGGCCATGATGGAGAGAGTACCCCAGAACATGCCATTCTGTCTCTGACATGTGGTTGCTCAGTGAGAGGTATGTTGCCGGTCCAGCCTTGCTCACAGGTGAGGCCCATCAGTGGAACCCCAGCTGGGCCCAGCTGATTCCCCTCTTCCCCAGAGGCAGATTTATCAAATATGCTATTGGTCCGAAGAGGGCAAGACGGAAAGCACGAGGGGCTCAGCCCTGCCCAGTGCCGCGGCAGAAAAAGGGAGCCCGGTATCCACTTGACGAGGGCTCACCTTTAGTGTCCTCACGTACAAAAGTGTCACACGTGCAGCGCGAAGGCAGGACTCCGTCTCCCACTGAGGTATTGCAGGCGGCGTGGGCCTGCACAATCCATCTCCGGGGCATGTGCGAGGGAGGCGGGGCAGAGTGGGTAATGCGAAACATAAAAAAAGCACAGCCGAAACAGGGGGCTGCAATTGCAAATGGCCCTTAACCAACACCAGGCCTCATCCGCTGTTAGTGTTTGAAGTCTGTAGACGGAGGCCTGCGCCATCCCCCTCCAATTTCTCACGCTGGAGCTCATCAGCGGTGGAATGCAGAGAAGCGAAGCCTCGGGCTCGGGTCTGGTGTCAGCAGCCAAAACCAGGTCCGTGGGGTGGGGCAGCGCCTGCCCGGGGTGACCCAGCGGCCTTCTAGGAGTGAGAGATTCACTCCGTGATCGGCGATGCTGTCCGCTCAAGGAGGGGTGGCGAAGGGTCTCCCTAGCAGACAAAGGAAATACAAGTCAGGTCGTGAAGAGGGAAAACAAGAACCTAGAACAGGAGCCTCTCAGAGATGTTCTTAGAGCTCCAGCCTTCAGGAGGGAAGGGGAGTTATTTGGATCTGCTAAGAGAACTATGTTAGCTTGGCATTTGATGGTACATCCTTGGCTTCTCTCGGGTACTTTCTTGGGAAGGGTCAATCAGTTTGAACGGTGTCTTCTGTAACATCTTCTCCTTTACCTTTCAGCATCATCAGAACATCAGCAAGCCCAACTGGTAAGGGAGACTTAACAACTAAAATCTCAGGTCACTTAAAATTGTTGATAATTAATGTTATGTAGTTTTGATCAAGCCCTTGAGCTGCAACCATCCACTAAACCACAGATGCCCTCCAGTCTCTTCTGCACTAACTCTGAGTGTCTCTGGATCTGCCTTTTTAAAATTCACTTTTCGAGAACTTTCTAGTCCTTACTACAATGACAAGGCACATTCCATTTTCTTTTTGATGTGTTAATTATAGATTTATAGGTGATTCTTCTAGGTCCAGAATCAGGAAAATAAATCACTAGGCAAATCCAGCAAAAATATCTGTCATATTCCAAACCACCTAGCTTTTATTTAAACCGCTGAATTATCTAGTGAAGTTGGGGAGAGATTCTAATTTTCTTCTATTATTTCAGAGACCAGCTATGTGTCAGCTCTGCTCTTGCTGGAGATGAATGCCTGCTTAAAAGCAGATTTACGGAGAATGGTGTGGTTTTTCGTTTTGTTTTTGTTTTTGTTTTTTACAACCAGAACGTCAGCTCATTTGCTTTAAGCAATTCTCAGTACATAATTTGGAAATTTGTAAGTTCTTGCCAACCACTCACTTCTTGAAGAAAATCTGTTTAATAAACAATCTTGTTTTTAGGCATTCTGTCTACAACATATATTAGGCACTTCTGGTCCAGACACAATTCTATAGACTTGTTTCTCTCTGCCCCTTCACACTAAGTGTGATCAGAAACTTTGGAACTCATTTAAGGTGCAACCAAAAGAGAGCCCTAAAAGGCAGAAAAAGAAACTAGTTAAGAGTTTAAGTTAAGTTAGTTAAGTGAAGAGACCCCAGCTTCGGATAAACAGCATAGTAGCAGTGCCTCTTGTAAACTCCCACCCAACAAACAACAAGGTGATCCAAACCTTGTCTCCTGACCTCCAACCTAGCAACAGAAGGTGGTTCAAGTAGATCCACTGCCCCTCTATTGAATGGCAGTCCTTCCAACAACAGCAGGCAAGCTGGCAGCATTGGCAAGAGGGTCCCACTGATGACAAGTGGCCAGGGGAGGGCCTCCTCTTCCCCACCAGGACTGGGACTCTCACCCAACCCAGAGATGCCAGGCAGTGAACCCAGAAGCTCTTCAAGGGGTATCTCCTTACAATAAGCACCTTGACTTGCGAAACACTGGACCTCAGGAGTTTCTCCCCACCAAGGGACACTTGGTAGCCAGGGGTACCACCAAATGGAATTCAGCTACAGCAAGTGGCCAGCCCACCTTTGTCTCTGCAGGCTTGGGACTCTCCCATCATATCTATTGGGTAGGAGACATTGGGTAGCCAGGCAGCACCTGGAGGGGGGTCCTCGGCTTTGTAGATACCCTGGACCAAGAAGCAAGCCTCTTCCTCTCAGTGGGCCACACACTCCTTTCTCCACCGAGAAGCAGGCAGACTAGAAAAAACTTCTTACATTTCCTGAGCAGCAACCAGGGGAGTTTTAGCTGTACCATTAATACCAAGCAGACCAAATTAGCATGGCAAATGTTCTGAAAATAAATTCGCCATTGGAATCATAGCGCGTGAAAGTAGGTCAGGATCTGCGCATTGAACCTAAACAGGGGAACTATGTACTAAAATAAAAGATTTAAATAGGATCCAGACTTTCCTAAAACAATAATTAAAATGTCCAGGATACAATAAAAAATCACAAGAACCAAGAAAATCACAATTCGAATGGCAAAACACAATCAAATGATGGCAATACCAGGACGACAGAAATGTTAGAACTATGCGACAAGGGTTATGGACAAAAACAAAATCTCATGAAAGAAATAGAAGTTATAAAAAGAAAAGAACTAAATGGAATTTGTTAGAAAAATTAAAATAAAAGACATTTTAAAGCTTGCTGATGCGCTCAGTGGTACAGCTGAGATGACAAAGGATAGAATTGGTAAACTTGAGTACAGATCGATAGAACTTACCCAGTCTGTATTATGTTAAGTGAAATAAGTCAGTCAGAAAAAGATACCATATGTTTCCACGAATAGGTGGACTTTGTGAGACTAAGCAAAAACCAGGGGGAGGGGAAGAGGGGAAAGGAAAAAAAAGACACAGAGAGGGAGGGAGATAAAACATAAGAGACTCTCAAAGACTAAGAAAAAAACTGAGGGTAAGGGGGATGAGGGAGGGGGGAGAGGGGGTGATGGGCATGAACACTGGGTGTTATATGGAAACCAATTTGAAAATAAACTATTATAAAATTAAAAAAAAAAAAAAGAACTTACCCAGTCTGAACAATAGAGAGAAAATAGACTGCAAAAAAAATGAACAGAGCTCCAGGCACCTGTGTCACAAAAGATCCAATATTGGATTTTGCTGAAGGAGAGGAGAAACAGAGTAGGGCGGAAAGAATATTTGAAGAAACAATGTCCCAGATTTGATGAAAGACATGCACTTATTGACTCAAGGATCAGAACCAACTCCAAGCAGGATAAAAGCAAAGAAATCCACGCCAAGATACATGATAATTAAACTTCCAAAAACTAAGGACAAAGAAAATAATCTTGAGAGCATTCACAGAGAAAAAAATGTATTACTTATAGAGAAAAAAAATTCAAATGTCAACACATTTCTCTTCTGAAACCACAGAAGCTAGAAGAAGTACCATATTTTTCAAATGATGAAGGGAAAGAACTGTCGGCCACAAATTCTTTTGTTTTTGTTGTTGTTTATTTACTTTGAGACAGAGAGTGCATGAGTAGGGGAGACTTCAACGTAATTGTAAAACTGTAAGCATTGGGGAAAGTCTGCAGGATCTCAGGCTAAAGCAAAGACTACTTTGACGTGAATTAGAATTGACATCAAACCAATAAAACGGACCTTGGATTCAAAACTTTTGCTCTATGCAAGACCCTTTTGAGAATATGCAAAAGGCAAACAACAGACAAAGATAAAATATTTGCAATCCACATTTCTGCCAAAGGAGTAGTGTCTAGAATATATAATGAATTCTCAAAACTTAAAAGTCAGAAAACAAAACCAAACCAAACAAAAATCAAATTAGAAAGGGGGGAAACACATGAACAGACACTTCAGTAGAGAGGATATAGAGAAAATAAATTAGCATAGGGGGTAATCCACACTATTAGCTCGCAAGGAAGCACAGATTAAAACTACAACGAACCGTCACCTCGGAGGCATCAGAACAGCTAAAATAAAATGAGAGCAACAACAGCAAATGCCGTGAGGGTGTGGAGAAGCTGGAGAGCTACATTGCTTGTGGGAAATGCCCACTCTTGGAAATTTCCTATAAAACTAAATATCTGATCACCAGACAACCAGGCAGTTGAATATTTGTGCATCTATCCCGCAGAAATAAAAAGGTAGGTTCACACAAAACCTGTACATGAATGTTCATAGCATTATTCACCATGGCCAAAAAACTAGAGACAATCCACAAGTCCTTGAATGGAAAGATGGTTTAACAAGCGTGTGCCATCCTCACCATGGAATACCACTCAAGGATAAAAAAGATGAACTATTGCTACACACATCAACTTGGATGAGTTTGAAGGAAATTACGCTGAGTGAAAAAAGTCAGTCTTAAAAGGCTGCATATCTTATGTTTCCCTTTATGTGACATTTGTGGCAGGGGAGGGAGGGAAGAAAAAAGATAAGCCAAGAACAGTGTAGTGGCAGCCAGAGTAAGGGGTAGAGGAGGTGGGAGACAGATGGGTGTGGTTACAAACAGTGAACATGAAGGATCTTGTGGTGATACAACTATTCTGTACCTTTTCTGTGGTGGTTGATACACCACCCTACATGTGGTAAGATTGTTTAGAATTAAGAACACACACACCACAAACAAATACAAGTAAAATGGGGGAAATTTGAAGAAAGAAGTATAAAAACATTCTTAGGTCATGGGCCATACAAAAACATTTCTAGGTGGAAGTTGGTTGGAGGGAAGGAGATGAGTCACATCTACTCTGAAACATGAATAAGGCCACATTACCATGGAAAGATTTAGGTAAGACACCAAAACTTCTTAGTAAGGATAAAGGATGAGAAACAACGGTACAGACCACAAAATGAGGACCAGCATGGGGGATGGTTCAGAGGAAACAACTTCTCCCTGCCATTTGTGCCACTGGTATTGAACTTGAAGAAATGAGGAGTGGTGGGCCAGTCTGGGAAGGCTTTTAAGGGGGTGTTAAATAAACAGCTCCTTTTTCCAACCAGGGTATCTTGGCCTCCACGGCATCTCCACCCCTCAAACACTCTCAAAAGTTGTGTTTTGTGAGGTCTGAGGTCCTCTTGGCCACCATTGGCTGGGGGAGCACCTTGTTGATTGAAGCTGAAGGGTGTGGCTCCTCATTGTACTGGGGAGAGGTGTATGGGAGGGGGCAGGTGTCCTGGGATAGACATCCGGGAGACTTATACATGGCTATGGTGATAGGAAGCCACGGGAGCCTAACACCGTGAGGAGACCATGAACCACAGCACCAACAGCTGGAAGAAGAAGATCCCTTTCCAAAGGGGTCAGATGACCTACCCAACCGTATCCTTTCCTTCCTCGTTGGCCACGCTCTTCAAGACTCTTATCCTGTGTCTGCCTGACACTAACCCTCTTCTCAGCACATACCTTTTCATCCAGCTTCCCTTCCCATCCAGCCCCCACCCTCTTTTCCCAACCCCCAGGCCTACCCCGTTCCCCTCCCAGGTGCCGAAGCAGGGTACAAGAGCCACTCCACGTGAATGTGAGACAAAATAATCTTATGGTGTGTACAGTTCCAATTACTTCAGGAGGGTGAAAGGGAATGAAAAGGGCCATCAAATTTCATTCATTATCACAGACTAAATAGAAGTCTAGGCCAGAGTCCAACAGATCCTGCAGAATTACTCCACTCCAAGACTCCTGTGGACAGTAACTTCAGAGTGAACAGCAGAGACCTCAGAAGTACTGGCTGCATCTCTAGGAGCCTGGTTGTGGAGAAGTGGCCAACTGCATAGAAGCAGATTCAGGCACCAACATGGAGCATGGATGGTGATGATTAAAATAACATCAATAAGGTGCGAGAAACCCCTTAAAAATAATAAAATGTGACACTCTGCCCAGAAACAGATCGTGTTGCACTAGCGCTTGAGATGATTCCAAAAGAGGAGAGTGAGAATCACAGAGAGAGACTCCATATCTTTGCTGCAAAGTACTTCCAGGTCCCCCTGCGTCCACCTGAGGAGAGAACGTGCATGCAGCCATCCAGGGCTGGAAACATATCCTCGTTAGAACATGATTCCCTGTCGATGACGGAACGATTGATGACTTCTCTACTTGGTTCTCAGCACTCATTTAAACGTGAGTAAAACCAGCAGGACACAGCGATGCCCATGTATGCCTTTAATAGGGTTGAAGGCCAGGGAGAAGGTCGGCCAGGGAGAAGGGGGAAGGGGAAAAACAAAGATGCTCCAGGAAGGCTGGGGCTGTTTTCAGTACTGGCCTGTGCCCTGCTGAGCAGCTCCAGTCAACTGGGAGTGACTCAAGACTCCCAAGCTTCACTGGTTCCCAATATTCTGGAAAGTTGGCATGAAGGTTAAAGTCAAGTAGAAGATGGTCAAGTGGCCAGTCCAGCAGATGCCTGACCAGATGCTTCTCTTCAGCCAGATCTTCCCAGCTCGCCCTCTCCATCAAGTGCTCCTCCCTTCTAAATCCCAGAATGGAGCTCTCACTCAAAGTAAAGTCCTACACACACACACACACACACACACACACACACACACACACACACGGTTAGAATGGTGTTCCTCAAAATTTGGGGCACCTGGGTGACTCAGTTGGTTAAGCATCTGACTCTTGATTTTGGCTCAGGTCATGACCTGAAGGGATCTAGTCCTGTGCTAATAGCACAGAGCCTGCTTGGGATTCTCTCTCTCCCTCTCCTCTGCCCCTCCCCAACTCTCTTTCTTTCCCTCCCTCTCAAAGTAAAAAACATTTTAAAAAAATGATGTTCCTCAAAATTTAATTGTATTTAAAGGATTTTGTTAACCTATACACTCTCTCGCACAGTTTTAAGTTGATGTCAATAATTTTTATCATGATTTTAAATATTTACAAAAGATAAAATTTCTAGTTTATTATAAATAGTAATATTCTAAAAATATTCTGATAACTCTGAATATACAAGTAAGGGCACCCTCTGCTTTCACTATTAATAATGAGACAGAATTTGATGCGATTTCTCACAGAGCTGAATTTCTGTCTTGTTTGTATATTCTGTGTGATTTCAAGTATGTCGTATATTGTATATTGTATATTCTGTGCGGGAAGTTCTATATTCATGTCTCATGGATCCGCATATCTTCAAGTAAAGGTTTCGTTACATTGAGGTAAGGCAATGTTTTATATTTTTTGGGTATTTATTAAATTATGTAGAGAAAATATGTTCAGTGCTTTTAAAATATTTTTATAAATATTGGATATTCCAACTAGAAGAAAAAGTGGAGGGAAGAAATGGGGGGTTATTTGTTCATGGGTACGGAGTTTCTGTTTGGGATGATTAAAAAGTTCTGAAAACGGATAGTGGTGATGGTAGCACAACACTGTGAAGGCTCTTCATGCCTCTGAACTATATGAAAATGGTTAAAATCATACGTTTTGTGTTGCAACCTTTTCAACCATGTTTTCCACCATTGTGGCTCACATGGGTGGCTCAGTCGGTTAAGCGGCCAACTTCAGCTCAGGTCATGATCTCACGGTCTGTGAGTTTGAGCCCCGCATCGGGCTCTGTGCTGATGGCTCAGAGCCTGGAGCCTGCTTCGGATTCTGTGTCTGCCTCTCCCTCTCTGCCCTTCCCCTGCTCATGCTCTGTCTCTATGTCTCTCAAAAATAAATAAATGTTAAAAAAAAAAACAACAACAACCACAATGAACTATACACCTACTAAGATGGCTAAAATTTAGGCAACTAAAAAATAGCAAGTGTTGGAACTGCTCGTGAAGCTTAAGATGGTACAATTTTGGAAAATAGTTTGACACTATCTTCCAAACCCAAATATACGCTTACCCCTTTTTGGTATTTGTTGAAGAGAAATGAAAACATGTGTCCACCCTAAGACTTTTAAAAGAATACTTGTAGCAGTCTTATTCATAATAGCCCCAAATAAAAACGCCCAAATGTCCGCCAACTGACAAAAAGATATATAGCCATTCGTGGAATGCCACATAGCAATAAAAAGGTATATATATATTTAACCTTTTATATGAATATAAATATATATACATATATATTTAAGTTTATTTACTTATTTTGAGAGAGACAGAGACAGCACAAGCGGGGAAGGGGCAGCAAGAGAGGTAGAGAGAAACCCAAGCAGGCTCCACACTGTCAGCTTAGAGCCCAATGTGGGGATCAAACTCACAAAACGTGAGATTATGAACTGAGCTGAAGCTAAGAGCTGGACACTCAGCTGACCGAGCCACCCAGGTGCCCCAAAAAGGTGTAAAATATTGATACCTGCTACAACACGGAGAATCTTAAAATAATTATGCTGAGTGGAGACATCTGGATTTAAAAAACAATTATATATGGTTTGGTTTGATTCCACTGATATGTAATTCTAAACAAACAAACAAACAAACAAACAAACTCCAATGATAAAAGGCAGGCCAGGGGTTGCTTGGGGCTGGGGATCAGGGTGGGTATTAAATGGGGCAGGAGGAAACTTGTCGATATGATGGACTGTTCTATAGATTAATTATGCACAACTGTATAATACTGTAAGTTGACATTCATTTGACTCCATACTTAAATTTTTTTTTAATTTTGTCAAAATCACTCCTCTTTTTCCTGGACCCTATTAAGCACCCTGGACTCTGACATTCCCTGCTGTCATTCCCATAGAGCCCTGGGGAAGCCAGTGACGATGTTTGGACTTGCCCTTTGCTCTGCTCCAACCTCCTAGCCTGTGTGGTCTTCTCTAATTGCTTGTAGTATTGTTATGAGCCTCCCACTTTCAAACAAAGATAGCAATAAAAAAAATCTATCCACTTAGCGTTGGCTTTGGCTGCCACTTCGGCCCACTCTCTCATCCCAGGTCCCACTACCTCATCTTCAAAAGCCCCTAGAACAAGGTCACTGCCCTGCACACAACTCAGTCTTGACTCCGGAGCCATTATGTAATTTCTGACTTTCTGTCATCAGACAGCGTTTAAGTAAGTTATGAACACATTCCTCAGCCATGCTTCGCGACAAAGGGAAACCGGCTTTTCATTCCTTTGTATCAAGCTTGCTTAGCAAAGAGCAAGTTGGGGGCTAAGGTAGGAGTAGAAAAGCCTGGAGGAGGAAACAAAGGAAAGGTCATAATGCAGAACGATATGGCGCCATATATTATCCCCCGTAGCATGCGTCCTAATATTTCTTTAGAGAATAGTCATAATAAACAACACGCCCTAAAGAGCTACAACACCTGCTACTGATTTTTTTCTCCCCTCGAATTGGAAACCATGGGTGGAATTCTACAAACAGAAGAGGACTCTGGCTATTGCCTTTACACAGCTGGAAAATGTGTTCTCAAGATGTCCATGAGCGCCCAGATGGCAGCCTGAGCGCAGAGATGGACGGGGGAGGAAGCCCAGGAGAGACAAAAACAATGACAGAGAGAGAGGGACAGAGAGAGGGTGACCTAGAAAGCTGGAGGGACGAAGAGAATAAAAATCCAGATTCAATCTCTCCTGGCAACCTGCCCCGTTTGTTTAGCAGGCCGATTCCCTAACCGCTGCTCCCACGTTTAGGATTTAATGAAGCCCCAGGAAGCCTTGTGCCCCAAGCGCCCTTTGTGCTTAATTGTTAAACTCATAGGCAGTTGGGAAAAAAAATATCATCCACATGTTTCTGCTCATTTACACTTAAATCATCTGAATATGGTGTTTTAACCCCAATTTGTCATTCACAGAAACTTCAGAGACTGAAACAAATCTCTGGAGGCTGGTCCCAATCCCTTCCTTCCCCCCTCCCCTGCTTTGTGGTCCTACATTACATGCGTATATTTGAATTCGGGAGTTTGAGGGTAAGTAGAGGGATTCGCAGGAAGTTTCAGACGAAGTTTTCCTCTCCTTTCTTGGTTCCCCTCCAACTTGCAGTGAACAGTCTTTCTCAGGTTCCTTTGCTGGCTTTTTCTCTGCACTTACACTCTTACTGTCGTCGCCCCGGGACTCAGTCATCGCTGTTTTTTCTTTTCTTCCTTAGCTCCTTCCATCTCCCTAGCACATCTCCTTCAGTCCAGGGCCTTTAAGTACCATCCATGCTAATATCAACTTTATATCTCTGGTCTTGACCTCTCCTCTGAGGCTCCATCTTGCATCTCCTACTCTCTACTGATATTTGCACTCAGCAGTCAGAGAAGCACCTCGCATTCAACTTTCCGGTGATATTCGTGGTGCTGTTTTTGCAACCTCTTGCAAACCTCTTAAGAATTTCAAATTCGAAAGTTTAAAATTTTAGGCTGAAAAGAATGAAATTTCTGCATGCCTACAACATACCCTTTCTCCAGTATTTTCCATCTCAGTAAGAGGCACGAATTTTACCCCGTTGCATTAAGAAAAAACAACAACAAAAAACGAGAGTGGCCCTAGTTTCCTTCCTTTCTCTCACCATCCTCAGCAGCAAATTCTGTTGACTCTCCCTTGCATTTGTCTGCTTCCCTTCATTACCAGCGGCACTCTCCTAGTCTATGCCATCACTAACTCCTGGCCGGGTGTAGTAGTTTTCCTACTGATGCTCAACAAATTGCCACAAAGTTAGCAGTTTTAAACAACTCATATTTAGGATCTCAGTTTCTATTGGCCTGAAGTCCAGGCAGAGTGTGGGTGGATTCTCTCCTCAGGGTCTTGCCGGACTGCAAGTAAGGATCAGCCAGAACTGGATTTTCACCAGGACCATATAGCCCTCTTCCAAGCTTGCTCGGGTTATCTGCAGAATTCAGTTCCTTGAGGTTGTAGGAGTGATGTCCCCATTTTCTCACTGGTCATTAGCTGGAGAATGCTTTCAGACCGGCCTCAGGTCTTAGCTACATGGTCCCTTTTTTGGTCCTTTCACACTTCTAATCTCTCTGATTTCAGGAAGGGCCCAACCCCTAGTGGCAGTTCACCCGATTAGATCAAGCCCGCCTGAATGAGCTCTCTTATAGATAACTAAAAGTTAACTGTTTGTTAACCTAAGCAAAGGAGTAATAACTCACCATGTCCATTTCCAGGGAAGAAATCACACTGGGTATGTCCAATAAAGGGTAAAACTCTTGGGGACCACCTTAGAATTCTGCCTACCACACTAGACAGATAGGAAGCTTCCTAAATATCCTTTTACACCCATTTTTCCCCTCTATTTTTATTTCTCATACAAGATCACACATGCATATTATATACCTTTGTCCCATCACTGCCTAACACCTTCCGGTTCTCTCATTTCACATAGAATAAAGTCCAAATACCTGGGAATAAATGTGATGTATAAGCTAAAAGATTTGCACACTAAGAACTATAAGGCATTGATGAACAAAATTGAAGAAGACAAAAATAAATGGAGAAGCATCCCATGTTTGTCTCTCAGAATTAATATTACTAAAATGTCTATAAAACCCAAAGCTATCTACAGGCTTCATGTAATCTTTATCAAAATTCCAATGGAATTTTCCCCAGAAATAGAAAAAAATCCTAAAATTCATATGGAAACACAAGAGATCCCAAACAGTCAAAGCAATCTTGAGAAAGAAGAATAAATCTGGAGGCATCATGTCTTCTGATTTCAAACTATACTACAAAGCTATAGCAACCAAAACAGTATGATACTTTTTGTAAAAACAAACACATAAATTCATAGCATGGAATCAAGATCCCAGAAACAAATTCATGCCTATACAGTCAACTAATAGTTGACAAGAATGTTCAATGGGAAAAGATAGTCTATTCAATAAACAGTACTGGGAAAACTAGATAGTCACAGGAAAAAATGAAATTGGACCCCTATTTTCACCACTCACAGCAATGAATTTGAAATGGATTAAAGACATAAATGTAGGACCTGAAACTGTGACACTCCTAAAAGAAAATAGGAGGAAAAACTCCTTGACATTGGTCTTGGCAATGATTTTTTTGGATACGAGACCAAAAGTGCAGGCAACAAAACAAAAATAAACAAACGGACTACATCAAACTACTAAGCTTCTGCACAGAAAAAAGAAAGAAAGAAAGAAAGAAAGAAAAAAAGAAAGAAAGAAAGAAAGAAAGAAAGAAAGAAAGAAAGAAAGAAAAGAAAGGAAGAAAGAAAGAAAGAAAAAGAACCAAAAGAAGTGAAATGGCAAACTATGGAATGGGAGAAAATATTTGTAAACCATATATCTGATAAGGGATTACTATCTAAAATACATAAAGAGCTCATACAATTTAAGAGCAAAAAACCCACGAGCAATCCAATTAGATAATGGGCAGAGGAACTAAAGATACATTTTTTCTAAAGAAGATATACAAATGGCCAACAGGTGCAAGAAAATATGCTCAACATCATAATTACCAGGGAACTGCGAATCAAAACCACAACGAATTGTTGCCCCACACCTGTTAGAACAGGAGTTAATCCTGGCAGAAGGGTGATCAAGGAGGTTGGCACTCTGGCTTCTGTCCATCTCCCACACTCTACAAATGATATAGTTTGAGAGAAGCAACAGAGGTAGGAAAGAGCAACAGAGACTATACAAATAAACAAGGTACGTTCCCTCTTTCCATCTTCACCTTGCCCTCCTGTCTTCTTATTCACACTTCAGCAAACATTTCGCCTCTGCCCTGCATCCTTAGATCCCTGTAAGTAAACCTTCCCTGGTTTCTCTCCACCCACCCGCAACGTCAAGCAACCACATCTCCAACATCTGAGGGGCAGAAACTGAAAAACTGGAAATAATTCACTTCTCTTGGAATTTTGTCTTAGGTAGACCCTGATTATGCCATCAATTATAAGGCAACGATTTAGTATGCGTATGAAAATATATATGAAATCATAAAGAGATTGTAGAAAAAATTCTGTAATAAAGAAGAAAACACATCTTTTTAAAGGTCGCTTGTTTAAATCTTCATTGCTCCTTCAACCTCTGTTTGTCTATCATCTGGCAAAGGAGACAAAGTTAAGGTGTATTCTTTAAATTTTCCCTGTTCATTTTTCTCCCTAAAACCGGAAAGTCAGACAGAATGGGGCTCACAGACAGAACAGGATTCCAGGTGCAGGAAACCTAACTATCTCCGTTGACAAACCCCCGCCTTGAGTGTACTGGCTGTGGAAGGTTTACTCCTTTGTTTTTATAAAAAGAACTCAATTCCTCGTGTTTCTTTGAGGAAGTTTTCTGTGTATGCTGTGTGCTCAATGACCCATTGTGTCAAGTGCTGTCGATTCCACTTGTAAATGGTCCCAATTTGGATTTTTTTTAAAGTCCTCCTGGATTTGTTTTTGTTCCTCAAGTAACCACTTTTACTACCAATGCATTCTGGTAGTTAGCCCCACCCAGAGATCCCTCTGAACCATCCTGCTTCGTTAATGAAACTGGCCTTTTCCCATGTCAGCATCTTCTCAAATCAGTTTCTCTCCCGGTGTGCTATGAAGCTCCCACCCTATGTCTAGCCTGATGCCACGTTTGACTTTACCACTGAACCAGAAGACATATAGAAATAAAAGTCAGTTGTTACAAATCTTTGGGTCCCCAGCGCTCTGCACCACACTGTCACACAGAGGCGTGGGCGTCTAGAGGCTGCCAGTAATACTTGTCAAATAATGAGTAAGTCTGTAAGAAAATGCTTGCTTTCCTCCTTTGTCAGTTTTGCCCTTCAGTTAGAAGGCATGGCACTTTTAAATGCTAAAAATTCCTTAATGTTAATGATGAATGACTGTTGGTTCAAAAGAATTAACCAACTTAGACAGCACATATTGAGGACTTCATATTCGAAGACTTTCTGTCAATTGCAAACTCTCTTCTTAGAAAATAATAGATTTTATAAAGGTCCAACCTGCCTAATCTGATTTGCAATAAGAGATGAGAAGAGAGTGGATTTCATTCAATCATCCAAACATCATTTCCTAAATCTCCATTCAATTCAAATCTGAGTCACTTTAGTTCCTGACACGTCCCTGTAGGTTCCATCCCGCCCCTCTAGGTTAGGAAAGTGATGGCGGTTTTGGGACAGAGATGTCCACAGACAACCCCTGCAAATGTGTACCCTGGGCTTCCCAGCCAGGCTGTAGGGGGTTCTTCTGTCGCTCCTACATGGACTGGATTCTAAACAAAGTCTTTCAAATTTATACAGTCAGCTGAAGCTGCACTTAACTAAAGCTTGCTCATATCCTGACAAAGCAACTGGACAGAAAAGTCTGGATTTTCATTTTGTGCACAGTTAAATCTGGGCCATGCATCATTATTGCACACAGCAAAATGCTGGGGGTTCTGAGCAAGAAAGGAAAACCCTTGCATAGGATTCTGGGTTCCCTAGGGCTTCTGAACAGGGCAGGGAATTGGGGAGAGGGATCCCAGTAATCTCCTGCACGGGCTCAATAAGTACGGTCTGTACAGCTCACATGATTAAGACAGAACCCCTAATTATGGTTACCAGAGTGAATGAGCAGATATCTAGGCAGATATCAAATATCTGCTTGTAAATATGATCTTGTTATTTGCAAGATGAAGTCACATTGCATCATTCACATTCCCATCCAGCTCTAAAATACTTCCTTTGACAGAAGTTTTAATTGTATGCAGCATTATGTTTTTATTTTTAAAACAGTATCTACGTTAGGGACACCTGGGTGGCTCAGTCGGTTAAGTATCTGACTCAGGTCATGATCTCACAGTTCATGAGTTCAAGCCCGCATCGAGCTCTGAGCTGACAGTGCAGAACCTGCTTGGGATTCTCTCTCTCGGCCTCTCTGTCTTCTCCTTCCCCACTCATGCTCTTTCTCTCTCAAAATAAATAAACTTAGAGAAAACAATGTCTATGTTAAAAGTTTCAAAGGAACATGATCAAATTCTCTATATTATTTTGATCCATGGTCAGATGATGTGAGTACAATTTGGGAAATAACTAAAGTATGGTGACAATGGCCGTACATTTGTTGTGCCTTCCTTTAAACTCCCACAAACAGTTTTGCCTGGCAATCTTTAACTCGTCTTTTGTTTTCCAGTTCAGACATTTTGTTCTTTTTATAATTCCATTGCACCGTCTGCTTATCACCATGAAATATATCGCCTTATGGGGTTAGAATCATTGCAATAATGTACTTCCACTTCTGCCCCTCTGTTGTACTTCCCATTCCTTGAGGGCAGAGTGTGTGCTCTTCACCAATTTATCATCAACCCCCAGCAGAGTTCCTGGCAGAAAACTCAATGTAAACTTACATGTTAAATTTGCAAAGTATTTTTATGTACCTCGTGTCATGTCATAACATAACAATCCCCATAACAGTCCTGTGAGACAGGTATTATTACCCCAGGTAAGCATTGAGGAAATTAAGGCTTAGGGAGATTAAATGATTGGGACGAGGGCGTACTGTTAATAAATGTCATAAATTTTACTCTACACAAGATATTTTAAATGCCAAAGCCCATATTCTTTTCAATGTGCCACAGTTGCCTATTGAGACGCTGTTTCTCTCTCAACTGAGGATATGACCGTTCTCATCCTTTTGCAGGTCAAGAAAAGCAGGCCCTGAAATTCTGCCAGGTAATTCAGTTCTCTGGCAGCAATGGGAACCAAGAATAGGAAACCAGCATTACTTTTCTGCCTCCTAGCCAATTCATTTGCATGTAATTAACACCATGTGTCCCTTGATCAAATGAGCCTACAAATAAGATGAACATGGGCCAACACACCAGTCCAAACCCTCCTCACAGTTGGCAGAACTTAGTAACGTGCTGGATATAGAAGACGTACTTATGAGAAATGTTATCCACCCCCCCTTTTTAAAAATCTAACACACTTAGGAAAATACCAATCACATGCTGATAATGGCTTCTTATCCCATGATATACACATTCTCCTGTCCTCATCTTTTCGTCTTGACCGATTGGGTATAAGGAACCCCACCCTGAATTTCAAAACCCCTGAAACTAGCTGCTGAAATCCTTCAGTTTGGGTTTAAAACTGGGATTTACAACAAAGGCAGGTCTATTCTATAGGGCATGGGGATCATATATTTTTTTTTAATCTGGACCACCTGAGAACCTTCCAGGTAAGTTTGAGCTCCCTGGGATCCTTCAGAGCCCCCAAGACCCGTCTGAGCCCAATCTCATGTCCACTTCCTCAGTCTTTGGCAGTTTCTGACACCTGCCCTCTACAGCTGTGCCCCAAAGCTCAGCGATAGGAGGGCTTATCCTGTTGGATTTACACAACATCCCAAAGGGCTCAACCCCAATCACTGCAACAATGGTCGGCAAGAAACAAAGAAGCCACATGATTTCATTAAAAATCCATGTTAAAGCAAAAAATGGTCCCACATGCAAGTCTCTTTGGCTCCCATTTTGGAAATTAGATGTTGACTCACCTCTAATTCTAAAGCATCCTCTTGGCTTTGGGATCAGAGAATTGCCAGTGAAACTTGAGATGTGGTTTTCAAAATATAAGAGCCCTGAGTTGTTGGTTAATGGTTTGCAGTAAGAATGTAATAAAAATTGGCAAGGATTAGTCAGAACCTGGTAATAAAAGAGAAAGAGCCGCGGAACAATAAGATGTGCAAACTTAAGAAAGAATAAAAGGTCATCTTGACCATGATGTAATGTTTGACCAAAGACATCTAGAAAAGAGACTTTGAAGAAATCCTGGAAACCACCAGAAGTTTTATAATTTCAAAGAAAGAGGGAGAAAGTGAGAGAGGAGATTTGAGAATTGATCAAGAATGTGAACGATGAACAAAGATGGAAGAAAGTCAATAGTGTTTGGGGACTTTGCACCAAAACGGCTCAAAGGCAATGTAATTCAGAATCAGATTATAATACCTTAAAAAGAAGAAGTATATTTTATTGTGCCTAGTGTACCGGGACTCCTTGTCTTTCCACCGTAGCTCACTTAGTGAAGTGATTGGCCAATACCCCCTACAGCGAGGATATAATGCCCTTGACGAGTTCTTACCACACAGAAGCTGTTCACTATGATTACAAGTCCTACATGGTCTTTAACTCTAAAAATATAACTGAGAATACTTTCCTTAGAGAAAGAATAAATGTTGAATTCCTGAGGATTCATCAGATATGTCTTAGATTCTGGTAAGCCCTCAATAAATGTTTACTGAAGAAATGAAGAATTGAATGCATTTGGAAGGGTAAGAAATCCTGATCCCACTACTAAGAGACAGTTCTTCTCTAGTTTAAGAGGAAGACTTTAACTAGCTAATCATCACTGTGCTCAGTACCTGATTTTAGTACTGCCTGTGTTACTTTTATCACGTTCACATGCAAATATTTGTTTCCCATGCTACACGGCAAATATACTGAATTTGCTCAGTACGATATTCACCAAGCACCTTCTACGTGTCAGACACCGTGCTAGTCGCCAGTGACACTCATATTTTAATGAGCAGATAAAGAGAATATCACCGTCACAGAGGTAAGTTATAGAACAGCAGTGGGAACACAATGCAAACCAGAAGGAAAGTACCGAGCCCATCATCTTATTCAATTTTGCTTCTCCCATGCCCAGCATTGGAAGTTAATACATTTTTCATAAATAAATGAATGGATAAATGGACAAGGGCTGCATTTAAACAAACCACACAGTAACAGAAATATAGTTCGAACATATTTCTCAGGGAATTCTGGGACTCCCAATGAAGAGAAGAGCAATTAGAGATCTCTCATTACATAGTTGTGGGGCAATATTTCAGGGTAAGAGGCACTGGTTCTCTCCCAAGACCCCAAGGTGGCAAAGTCCCTGAAGATTGATCAGTTACTCGCCTCTCTAGTAAAGAAATCAAAGCTGAATCTATCCTGGTCAAGTCTCTGCCCTTCATAACTCTTGATGGCACAAGAAGAACAGTATTTGTTTCTCAGAAGCTCTAACAGATGTATGGCTGAGCTTGCGTGCAAGGCCTTGGTGAAAACCACACCATGGGAACTGCCAGAAAATTAAAGCATCCCACAGAAACAAATGTGGAGCCTGGACTCTGACTTGAGCAAATATGCCATTGTCATCATCTCTTCATTGGGGAATTGTGGGCAGAGATCAGATCAGGGACCCTTCACATTCCCAGCGCCTCCTAATGGCGGTTAGTAGATATCCTGTAAGTACAGCCAACTTCACTCTCCATTCCTCCTCTGAAATTGTAAAATCAACGTCACATCAATGCCACAATATGAGACTATCAGCTTATAAAGTCACTGGTTGTCTAACAACCAGTCCTGTCCCTGGAACTATATTATGACCCTGGCCACCAAGCTGGCTCTAGGCAACCGTCCTGGACCACTCCCTTCTTGTGCGCAACCTGTTGTCCCACACAACCTACTCTTCTAGCCACTCCCCACTTTTGATATATCATCTAGCTTACTTTGCTTGGATACTGTCACATTCTTCTTTGGATCTGTGACCTTCTGCTCCATCCCCCTCAGATTTTATCCCTGCTTGTCCCTAGTCTGGGTATTCTTTTCCTCCTCTACTCTTGCCCAACCTCTGCCTCATCCCAAAACCTGGAGAGGGGGGTCTGGAGCACCAGGAACCACATAAATGCTTCCATGACAATCTATTGGTGGAACTCAGGACCCCAGACTCTCTGAAAATAGTCATGGTCCAGTAGAAGCAGCATGTACCCTGAGACAAAAGACCTGAGCTCAACTTCTGGCTGAATAAGTAGCTGTGCGACCTTGGGAAAACTCAATTTCTTTGATATACATTGCCTTTGTGTATAAAGTAGCAATGATGTAATAATACTTTTAGTCCAAAAGACTAAGTCACGAAAGAATAAGATCTATGAGTATGCCTATCAGCATTGTTCACTCTTTGGTACTCTGACCAGCTTCAAATGGAGCTTATGAACACAGAAGTCTGGCCTAGGAAGGGAAGAGCAGGTAGGAGGGCGCCCCTCACTTTAATTGCTGAATTAAAGTGAACAAGTTGGGCAGAAGACCTATATCACATCTAAATAGGACTTCCACGGACAAATTAAGAGAAACTATAATTAGAAAGAGTAAGAGAGGAGAAGAACTAAGCAAAAAACTTTTTATCAACCTCCAGGGGAAGGATCAGAGTTGCAAACCGTGATTAGCACAACGGCTGACCTTGGTCAGCCCTCTTCTGTGGGGTTGGAAATAGTAACTGCCTGCACCTTGATCTCTTTACATCCATTCACATATACAGAGTAGAGACATCAGAACGGAGATACCAAAGGACGAGAGCTCTGTGATGGCGAGAAAGTGAGCACTAAACATCGCGGGGGGGAGGGGGGCGGAGTGGCTGTGCAAGCCAGAGGCGAGGTTGCATGGGCTGCGTTCAGAGCGGCCAGCTTCCAGGCCAGCACCTGTGTTCATCATGCCTGTCTGCGTCCAGGACTCTCAATCAGCCATCTTGAGAAGTCTAGCTTCACCACCGACTTGGGAAAAGAATTAACGTGGTGATGTTGCCCCTGATGAATATACACTGGCAGGTTTGAACGACCTCTTCTAAATCTGCCTCTATTAAATTCACATGTGCAGCAAAGCAGTTGGTGCCTCGTATCAGTTACGACATATGGATTTTGGAAAGTGAGAGCATGGCATAAAAGGGGGGGGGGTGCGTGTAATTGTAAATGTGCTTTATAAGCAGTCCTAAATCATCAAGGAGAATTATTTGCCCATTGGGAACGTGTACATGGATGCACGCACACACGCGCACACAGACACACACACACACACACACACACACACACACACCTTAAAACATACAAATTCTCTTTGCTTCCCCCATCCCTTAAAAAATGTATCTTTAACCTCTCTCTTCAGAAGGAATATATCAAAGTGATATTTTTTCTGGTTGCCTACTTGGTTCAAAGTTTCAAAGTTGTACATGGGGGCAGTGAGGAAACCCAAGCACAAAATGTAATACTCCGTTTTCTCAACCGTTACATGCTACCTAACTAAAGCTCACGTGGTTAAATAACCACCCACTAATTCACTTAGGACTTTTGCTGATGGCTTTTCCCTAGACCTTCTCTGCCAGAAAACCATTCTGGGTGGTTGGCAATATTTTCATTAAGGCTAGAAATATCTGCTTGTCTTGCAGCAAGGAAGACAGCCAAATTTAATATTTGACAATATGAATAATTGATTGACTCCACCCAAAAGACCAGATGGTTTCCATGTTATCAGACCCTTGAACAAGAATCAAGTCTGTTGAGGAAAGTTCTAATGACCCGGGTGAAATCATATCCATGTAGCTAAAAGTGAGACCAAAAATAAGGCTCTGAATTTCGTCACTGTTAGTAGTATGCTTCTTGGGCCCTCACTCTCACATACAAAAAGAAAATACATTATTTTCTGGGCCAGAATACCTTCCCAGTGTGTACCTCTCTGTAAATGTATGCTTTTACATAGTCATAAAATATCAGTATTATTAATAATAAAAGCACTTACTGCTTTGAATGTTAAAAATCATGCACAATACGTAGACTGTCATTTTATAGACATGATCCCTTTGAATCTCCCCTTGAAAGTAGATGCAATTTTCAACATCTTGACAAATGAGACAAATGAGGTTCAGTTAAGCAACCCTCCTCTGCCTACACAGCTAGCAAGTAGAGATCAAATATGAATCCACGAACGCCCAACTTCAAAGCGTGTGCTCTTAAATACTACACCATTCCACCTATAAATACATTCACTAATGACTTGTGCTCAATCGTATATAACACATCAACAACAGTCAACAATTAGAAAAGTGGGAAGGACCAAGTTGTGACTCTGGCTAGGCTACCATGAGCCTTTTAACTCCATGTTTTAACTCCATGGTTCGGTCACATGGTGGCATCCAGCCATCAATGCCCCAGAAAAGAGAGTGTCTTACTGAGTTTGAAACTCTGGGAAGATATTGGTCAGAAGAGCAAAAGATAATAACTCTAAAAGGACAAGAACATTTTGGAACCACGCGCTTCATGATGACTTAGTTTTTTCTTCTGGAAGGACAGGTCCTGGCTTGGGATTACTTCCTCTGAGAAACGGGCTCATGCACTGGTAGACTCGTCCCAGATGCCAGAACAGCACTCTCTGCTCCCATGTACTGACCCCTCCAAGTTTGTTACCCAGGTAATAAAAGGTTTGGCCTCACTAACTGTCCTCTTAAGAGACTGGACACTTTGATAGGGACCAAAATTACAGACATTTCACGATGAACAAAGGCAAAAGAGTGATGAATGAACATGGACGCTAAACACAAATATTTAAATATCCAGAGCCTGAATTTATAACGAAGATGCTATCAGCACGTGGCTTGCGGGCCTATTTTGGGGGCGGGGGGAAGTCAGTGCATTTCCTTAGTAGGACAAGATTTGAATGGTGCCATCATTATTCTGTGACCTGAGGCAACAAGTATTCATTGGAGAAATATTAAGACACAGGCAGGGGAGAGGCTGAAGAAAGAAATGTTTATAACCAGTTCGTGCCAACCCCCAATTCCCCAGCTTGTTGATGGAAAAATCAGCCAAATGACTCTCTGTTGACCTAGTATTTGAGAGGGAGGTATTAGGTGGCAGTTATTCCTGAAAAGAGGTCACTATTAAAGACGACGAAAGGCAGCTGGTTGAGTCATTAACTACTGTGGTTTCAAAGCCTCGGCATTAATATAAAGCCTGGTGCTTCTTTCAAATGTAACCCAGAGTTCTAGAAAAGACAAAACAGTCTCTGTAGACATAAGAAGGTCCTGGTTGAAGAGACACATAATCACGAATAAAAGGGATGGTTTTTACCTATTACAACTGTCAGCCAAGAAGCTCATAGAATAGGTTTCCAAATTGCTTTCCGCTAGCGCTTCAGAGAAATTGATAGCAGGCATGTCTGATGATCACTGTGAGGCAGAGAGGGAAATTTGAAGACCATAACTCTACAATAATTGTCTCTGGACCTCTTGGTGACTAAAAGATGCTTCTGGAAATGGATACTTATGACGTACCAGGGCTTATGGCATCTGTGAGGAGCAAACTTGATTTCGAATATGAAGAGAACTTAGAGAAAAGCATGCTCTTTTGCAGAACTGCGGTCAGCTTTGAGGTCCTTTCAGATGTCGAATAGCCCCCAAGAGATAGCACCCGTGAAGGAGCTGAATGGGACAGCCCCGCCCCTTTGATCCGGCCCCCATTTCTCAGCACTCACCATGTCGAGTACCGAGAGAGCTCACGTTCTCCCAGATTCCTGGCATCAGGAATGTCTGAGAGGAAAAACCACGTCAAGATGAGTAAAGACAGAAAGTAACTCGAGGCTTTTGGATCTGGAGAGGACGCTCACGTGTTTACAAGAGGAGGAGAGACCAAGAGAATGGAGCCAGTTGTCCGTAGAGCTCGTTAGTGACAGGAGCGGTGGCCTTATTTGCGAAGGTCCCTGATATCCCAGCCCATCTTCCACTGTGTTGATTGCTTCTGAAGCTTTGCCGGAGAAGACAGTCCATGAAATGACCCAGAATGCATCCTGCCCGGGTGGTAGGGCAATCGCTCCGTCCACATCCGCTCAGGTCTTTGCCCGTGAACAGATCATTTTCATTACACTGTCTACCCCGCCCCAAACAAACCGAAGTGGATTTTGGCAACAAATGGAGCCATTCCCTGTGCCTGGCCTGAGAGCCCTGGGACTGCCCGGACACCCCTCCAGGCCTCCTGGGAGGGAAATGGCCACGGGAGGAAGCCAGGAAGGCTAGTCTTCCTGTGAGCGCTATGGGCTTAGGGCTTATAAATTATTTTCTTTGTTCATTTTTTCTATTGTTGTTTTCTTTTCAAAATCCTAACTCTGAGGCCGCTGGTTAACCGATTTCTCCTTGCTAAACAGTGCTCGCCCGAAAAATAGTCCCTGTGGCCAGAAAGGGAGGGGGCTGCCCAAATTGGAATGTTGGAGATTTTTAACATTTTCTGTCTCTTCCCGCTCTGCAGTAATCTCCATCCAACCGCAAACATGCAGCAGCTTTGATCCCCTGATGTTATCTTTCACCGTGTTTCACACTTTTTCTCGCTGGAGCCATCAGTTCCCCAGACCGTGCCAGCTGGCCCCTCGATACAGGGGGCTTTCGGTCCCCTTCTGCTCCAGACAAACACGCCGAGGCTGAGACCGGCTCCAAGGACTTCTACACCCAGTCACCACAGCTCCTAAGGCAATGGAAATTCGAACAAGCATCGGCAGAGCCCTTGCTGGACTCCCTAAGACAGGTGCACACACACACGCGCGCACACACACACACACACACACACACACATCCCGTTTTCCTCCAAAGGGCTCTTTGGTTCAAGGTTATCGGTCCATCACTGTGACTGTTTCTGCATCTGTAGACAGAGATGCCTTGAGACACCCTCGTTCACCTGGGTAGGAACTGCTTCCAGGGAGACAAGCAAAATGAAAAGCATCTGTATTCCGCGGCCCTTCCCCATTCAGTCACCTGCTTCCCCAACCGGCCTCCTGTTTGGATCCCCTTTGTCACCATGCTAGTTCAGTTTCCCCCAGGAAGGGTGCCCAGCGGGCTCCCTGACTAGCCTTCCTCGGGCAAAAGGGGTACCTTCGAAACCTAGCTACAGAGGCCAGGCGGGTGACAGAGTGTCCTGGGTCGTCAGGCCCTCTTTTAGTCTACAAAAGAGGTCTTTTCTCTGATGGGATAAAAACGCCTTTCTCCCCGCTTTCTTTTTTATTTTTTAAAATAGTTGTGACAGGCCTGTAGCTCCCAGTTCTGACGGCGTGTTAAAGAAAACCTCTCCCATCCCAGGAAAGCTCAAACCTCGATGTTTGTTCAAATACTTGACATCGACTTCCTCTTGGAATGTACTCTATCTCAAAGAGAAGGAAAAAATAAACCAAGCCGTTTGTTGCTTATAAGTTGGTAGGAAAAGGCCTTCCCATGATAAGGCTGGACTTCTATTTTAAGGCTTTATTTTTCCAAATAAAGCCATATAAACAAGGGTTTTGGAACTAAGCTAGTCACCGAGAAACTACTCTTTGTGTGCTGGCTGAGGCCAAGGCTGGGGTTCCCTGGATGGGATTCTGGTAAGACAGACTTTGAATTGAAGTGAAAAAAAAATAAACAAAACTTTCTCTCTATATATTCTCATTCTGGAGCCTTCCCCGATGGCTAAGAGAGGAGGCGAGGTGAGCAAGAAGAGAGGGCGTCCACGATCTTCTTTGCTTTGTGGATGTTGGATCTGCATGAGACAGGGTGTGTGTGCATGGAGTGGTGTCCCTTAGGACAAGGGGATGATGGGAAAAGATGGCGTCTGGTTTCCACACAGCCACCGTGAGGCATCCTACCCAAATAGGTTTACAGAGTGGACCAATATTCATGCTCATGTATCTCTTTTCGTTCCGCCCTTCCTGTTAAAAAGTTCCATCCTTTCCCTTCCATGCCGAGGGAGGAACTGGGAATGGGGTGACTTTCTCCTGACTGCACCATGCTGTGCTAGGGAAGGGGTGGGGGCAGGGTTGAGCAACAATGCCACGATTTTTTTCCTGCCATTTCGAATGGTTGTTTTTTGGTTTTTTTCTTGGTGAGGCATCTGTTTTGTTGCTGCGGATTCTTCCCTGGTTTCAAGAACTCCCACAAAGCTACTTTAGTCTGTGTGTTGCTGTTTACTTGGTATTTCCATGGGGGAGCAAGCACCTAGAGCCTCCTGGTCTCCCGTCGTGCTGACATCGCTCCCACACCCAAATTTTGTTAACTACATGACGTTGCTTCCCACCTGAAGAAAACGCACACACACACAAAGCCACCTAAGCCAGCATGCGATTAAGCAGAAAATCACGAGGTGGTACAGGTTAAGGATAGAGGAAAATGATTAAAGCTGGAATGGTAAGTGTAGACATCACAGAAAAAGGAGGAAATGACTGGGATCTATGTTCTCTCTTCTCTCTCTCTCTCTCTCTCTCACACACACACACACACACACACACACACACACACAGAAATTGCCAGCATAGGACAGATTTTCATTGTTGAGGATCTTTCTGGGGGGCTCAATCAGTTAAGCGCCAACTTTGGCTCAGTTCCTGATCTCACAGTTCATGGGTTTGAGCCCCGCTTTGGGCTCTGTGCTCACAGCTCAGAGCCTGGAGCCTGCTTGGGATTCTGTGTCTGCCTCTCTCTCTACCCCTCCCCTGCTCACGCTCTGTCTCTCTATCTCTCTCTCAAAAATAAGTAAACATTAAAAAATTTAAAAGAAAAAAAGAAAGAAACTCTGGGTCTCCAGGTCCTTCCAAAATAATTCTGCAACATTTTTACTGAGTCCAAAGATGAAGAAATAAATGGATTTCATTATACTAAAGGGCAGGACCAATTTGTTTGTTTTGTTTTGTTTTAGTAAAATAACAGTGACATCTAGAGAGAAGCGTTAGGGTCTTTTGGACCTGTAGGGGAAGTAAACTTTCTAAAAACCCATCCCTCACTGTGCGAGAAGCCTTCTGGCACTGAGAGGTTACGGTATTTCTCAAGCACCAACAAATTGCTTGGACTAAGGCTGAGCTGATATTTGGTGTCTGGGAGGCTGCCGTGGTTGGGGTTTAATAGCTACTTTGAAAGGCTTGCGTTTTACTTCATATTGTTTTTAATTGTTCCATTTTCCAGATGTTTATGCCTAGATCGTTTCCCACAAAAGTAGGGGGGACTCCTTTTGAAAACCTGGATGCCTCAGATCCCTTTGGGCCAGAGGTTTTAGACTAAACTAAATAAAAACTGCGAGGGAAAAGGTGCTCGCAATGTGTTTGAAGATTCTGAAGAAATCCTCTCTGCAAAAACAACAAAGGCGGGACCAGGAAACAAAGTATTAATTTCATGTTCCCCCATTAGCTTACCACCTGTTCTTTCTGATCGTTACTCAGCGAGGAGAGGGGAAAAGGCTAATCTGTAGCACATTTATATCAACAAACTTGCCCAAAACTCTGCCTAATTATCCCCTTGAACCTGTGTCCTCTCAGTGGAAGGCAGTTTCCCCACCTGGCCGGGAGCCAGCGGCAGCAAGCTGGTCTCCATAAGCCCGGCTAACGACAGCCCACTTTCACGCCGGGAGCTCCGTAATTGCTCAGAGCAGTTTACAGATCCATTATTTTACGGCCATATTTCAGGAGGAGGGGTCGGAGGTTGGCAGGGCGGGATTCCTGGTAGTGCAGTGCCCTGGACCAGCCTCCCTTCCGAGCCCAGCTCATTTCCTGGTAAAACCCTCCTAGGCTTCCACTCCCAGTAAAGCTGCTTTCCTGACAAAAATCCTTCAAGGAATCATGGGAATGGGGAGATGGCGTGTGTGTGTGGGGGGGGGAATAAAGGGAGCACTGGACAGAGAGTCAGCACTCCTTTTTCAACCACTCACCTGCCCTAGACAACCCGAGCAAGCCCCGAATCGCAGAGCTCAGGAGCCCGTCTACTTCCACACCTGTGAGCATACTCACGTATACTGAGTAAATGTGAAAAAAAAAATGTGTGTGTGTGTGAAGCCCATTATGTACCAGAGACTGATCTCAATACCTGGGCTACAACTTTAGAGAAGACAGATCAAGTCCCTGCCCCTCACAAAGCATCCAACTTCATAATAGACAGTAACTACACAGAGACATGCTGTGATGTCAAGTATAATTGATGATGTAAAAAAGTAAAGGCAAGTAAGGGGGGACTATGGAAAGAGAAGGGGTGCTGTTTCCTGCAGGGCTATTGGGGGCCGCTCTCAGAGCTGGTATTTGAACAGAGACCCTAATCAAGGACAGCAAGAGCACGGGGGATAGACAAAGCAGAGTCGTCTGGCAGAGGGAACTTCCGAGCATCTCGGTGCAGCCAAGGGATTGGTGTGGACGGAGCAGAGGGATCAAGGACAGTGGCAGGAGGCGAGAGAAGAAAGGGGCCATGCCGCAATGAGTAGGGTCTTCTGGGCCGTGTTCGGAATTTTTTATTTACCCTGAGATGGGTTCCTGAACGATCTTGAGCTGGAGAGTCCCGCAGTCTCGTCTTCGATGTGAAGTTGTATTCTGGCTACTCCGCAGGCATAGATCTCGGGGAGGCAACAATGGAAGACAGAGACCGGTGGTGGGGGTGGGGAGCGGGGGGGTGGGGTCTGGCTGTCCTAGGAGTCCCAATGAGATGTGATAGGGCTTGGACCATGGTCGGAACCCTGGAGACAGTTAAACAGTGCCTGAAACAAACAACGATGCCCAAAGCCACCAGAAATCGCTCTTCCTGTTCCATGCAGCCTGGCTTTCTCTAATACTTTCTCCTTTTCTTAGGTTCAGAAACATTCAAGCCATGGTAAAAAGTTTGTCATTTGGTTATCTCTTAGCAAATCCATGCTTTGTCTCTTCCCCCTAGTGTTAATAGAGACACTGATTGAATTATCACGCTTCCAAGACCCCTGGTTCCCGTAGTGACAATCATTCATCTATCTGGTTTCTCCCCAAGTGCTGCTGAGCCACTCAGAGGAGGATGGCCAGGCAGCACCACGGGGGTTACAAGTGTCAAGGCTGGAGTCCAGGAACCCAGGTTCGAGTCCCAGCTCCGACATTACTGGGTCATCCTGAACGAGTTACTCAACCTGTGTCTCAAGGTCTTCATCTGTAAAACGGAGATTATAATAACACCTCCTCCCAGGGGTTCGTCGTGAGGATTACATAAAATCATGTATGTAAAAGTCTTAGAAGAGTCTTCAGAACATAGTAAGTCTCTGTTATACTATTATATTAATGAAGTTAATGACTTCCCCCATAAAACGTATATCCAATCTTAGCGAGGCACAAAGGAACAAATCCAATAAGGAATCTTTCTGGGTATAGCCTTACCCTTCAGGGCATATCACACACCGACATCTTGATTTCCCCCGGCACCCATTAGAAATCCATCCTCTGCTAATAAATACGGGTCGGCTTTTCTCAAAGTGAGTTTAACCTTCTGTAGGATGTGAGTAAGGGCGGGCAAAAGATATTTTTTGATAAAGTAAATGTGGGAAACTGAGAGTTCAGTCAAGCAGGTTTGTTTTCCGTGAGCTTTTTCAGAGTCTTTAATACCATCACCTGTATCGTAACTGCCCAAGAGGCTCGTGCAAATGGACCGTTTTCTAAACCTGTAGGACTGTGGAAACTGTATTGTCTCCTTGTTTTGTTTTAATAATACTAGACTCGAACTAAGTAAAACGGTAATACCAAGCATCTCAAGGATTTTAGGTTCATCCTGTGTCACTTTGAGGGTACAGTTAATCTAAAAGCCAATCATGGTTGCTCTGCTAAAAACAAAACCAAAAACCAAACAAGCAAAAGCAACAAACAAAACCAAAAAACATGAGATAATGTCTAAAAGTATTTAGTAATTATAAAGCACACTTATTGTTTTTATTAGTCCCCTCAAATTTTAATGGGCAGATACCTCCTGATTCTATTCCTTGAATATAATAGAAGTTATTCAAGTTAACTCTATCCAAACACTTTGTTCCTGTCATATTTTGTCTTCAGTAGGCATATCTGGTCTTTTAGTCTTGTGCCCTGAGATAATCAATATCTTTTCTTAAATGCTTTCCACCCCTGTGCTAATGATAGTTGTCTTGCTCAAGACTTTCTCCGGGTTTTTCCTCTCTGTCTGAAAGCAGTGGTGATCACAGTGCTCTCCAGGGCGCCAGGTACAGACTCACCACGATGTTGACTGTGATCAGCTCAGTTCAGCACACTGTGCCCTTCTCAAAGAGGTATCCCGTGGGACCTTCGACTGAAGTCCCATGCTGACCCCATCTCCTCAAGGATAAGTCAATTTCCTAAGGTAACGTTTAACCTATCTCAATCTGTGTCCGGAAAAGAGATACAGGAAGTGTAAGTTGAGGCAATGGTTGTCCCAATCAATGGTTGAGGCAAACGCTAACGCTTCTAGTCACTGTGACTTGGTCGCCCATCCCCTATAGATACCAGCCCTCTGAGAACAATCCAGGTAAGAACAAGGTGCGATCGTCTCGGCCCTTAAGGCGCTCACACACTCCTTGAAAATAAGCACCTACTAATACAAGGTAACAGCAGTGGTAGAAATTTGGTAATATCCACTGTAAGTGGGTGAAATTTGACAGAATACACAATACCAGAATGGTGTACAAGGTCCTCTGAGACTGAGGCTATACCTTCTTCTCATTTTTGCCATTCCCTTGTTATATCCCATTATGTTCCAGGCAAGCGAAATGAGTTATGATAAAGCCATAAAGCTGTCTCCTGCACTAGGTGACTGCTGAGAGATAGGAAGAGGGGGCAAAATAAATGGAAGATAAGATCTTTGTCTCGAAGAGTTTGTGCTTGAGTGACAAGGATAGTTCTAGAAAAGAGAATCCCAAAGTTTTAGCTTACGCATCAGCCTAAAAAATAAATCAGAGTTTGGACTGTCAGCTCTATGGTTCCAAAATGCACCTAGATAAGACAAGCGAACGTGGTCTTTATTTTACTCTAAAGTCTCTTCATGTTAGGTCACTGGGTAGCGTTGATCACTGTTTATGTGTCTCAGGAAACGGACTCCATTTCAAATATGTTATTTACCTCTGGCGAACCCGATTCTCACGTTAAACCAAAAGCAAACCTCTCCTTGTAGCATACTGGCGATAACTTGATAATTTCTCTGGCTATTGGCGAGTCGAGTTAGATTTCCAGACAAGTTAGCCTAGTTTTAACCGAACATTCTCAAGAGTAACACCAAGCAAAATGACAGCGAACTGTCTTTTTTTTCTAAACCACATCACACGCTCAAATGCCAAAATCACAAGCTTAAATATACCATGGAGTATAGGAAAGTCTGCAAAATTCATCAAGATCCCAGAGGCCTTCCAAGATATTTTCTCTCCTTCCTGATATGTTCAGGCAGTATTTCTACAAGGAGTTTGTGGTAGTGGACAGGGTGTCACTTTTCCTTCCAGGCCATCTTTTTCCTTTGGTTTCATTCCACACTGATTCTGGTGAAATCATAATCGTTTTACTGGTAAAATGCTTCAATGTGTTAAGGACCCATTTGGGTCCACATCACAGGAGACAGCACCTTAAGGATTTGGGAGGTGAAATAGTATTTTCAATGTACTCAACTTTTTTCAAAAGTCAGGTTGCTTCGCGAAAATAAATGCTTCCAACAAATACGTCTTTAGTTCTTGGTATTTCAAAATATCCACCCATGAAGTGATCTCTTTAGTCTCTCTCAGCTATGCTGGGATTATAGTCACTGTAGTAAAACTCCAGGAGTTATGTACTGTACATAATAAAACTGATAGTTTATTAAGTTCGATAATAAAGCTACGTGCAAAACAAAGGCTAACATATTAGGAAGGTAAACCGTGCCGACCCAGACTATACCTTTATAGATTTTTAGCATCTGTAGGTAGTTATGTAGGATTTTACTATCTCCAGTTCAATATAGTCTCCTGATTAAAAACCTACTTACTACTTATCTGGTTATTTTTTTATTAGCTTGCAGTCAGCATGCGTCACAAAATGTAATTTAGTCAGACACCTTATCTTGGAGCAGATGGGATGAATGCTTTGGAAAAATGAACAGCGATTCATTAAAAAAAATATAGAAAAAGAAAGCTGAGAAGCCAAGGGGAGCCATGATCCTCTGCGAACTTTGGCTGGAAGAGAAATCTATCCCTAGTGTGGGGGATCTGCCCTCTGGAGCCTGAATAAGCCTTTCAACTATGTGCCCCTGGGGCTAAGAAGGGAGGTGTGGCCGGGGCAGAGCAACGCTGAGCCCGTGACGTGAATGTTGCATGCTGGGAATGTGGTCGGTTGTGCCCCAGGGTTTCCACGCTTGCCCTGCCTGCCAGCGCTCCCTGCTGCACTCTAGGGGATGAAATGAGGGAGACTCTGGGGTCTAGTGGGAAAATCACCCAACTATGACTGTACGTGTGGGTAATGGAGAAATGAGGGTCTATGTCAAGGCAGCTTTCAGGGACCAGAGCAAAGGGACTGGTTAGTTAGTTTAAAGGCCCTCTGCCACAGGCCTGGAGACTTTTCCATTATGTGGATAAGAAGGCGGGAGGGAAGGCGGATGGGATGAAATGAACCTCGCGTACCTTGTTCCATTCTCTTCGATCTTTTAAAAGAAATATTTCATGGAACGGGATGCCCAGAGGGTAATAATTGCCTAGCTCCTAAATTCTGGAGGCATTGGCAGCATTACCAGTTTGGTGCACCAGCAGGAGCGTGTTCACAAATGTTTCTGTGAATAACGCTGGAATTTTTAGCATGTGGGGAGGAGTTGTTTGCCGGTACTTGTTACGTTAATACGCTTGCAAAAAATGACCACCAATTTTCATCTATCGGTTGTACCTAAAACCTTGTTTTGAAGCTGCGTAACTATGTAAGCCCTTAGAAAGGCAAGCAAATACGGAGCCAAGCTCCTTATCTGCTGTAACTGAAATCTGGGAGACTGTGGGCAAATAAGGGAGTCACAAATGCCGTAGAACTTTGAGAGGCATTACATTTCCGCCCTTCCTGGAGAAAAGGGAAAGATTTCCCACATACGGGAATGAATTATATTCATTTGTATAGAACCCGTATTAATCAGAGTCTTCCCCCACAGAAACAAATCAATAGTAGAAATAAATACATAGATGTATTATAGAGAGAGAAAGAGAGAGCAAGAAATGAGACTTTTTTTTTCAAGGAAGTGGCTCATACTATTATGGAGGCTAAGAAGCCCCGTGATCCCCCATCTCCAGGCTAGAGACCCAGGAAAGCCAGGGTTATAATACAGAGTCGAGAGGCCTGAGAACCAAGGCAGTAGAGAGTATAAATCTCAGGCTGCAGCAGAAGGAAACCAATGCCCCAGTCCAAACAGCAGGCAAGAAGACAAAGAGATGAATTGCTCCTTCTTCTTCTATTTTGTTCTATTCAGGCCTTCAGTAGATTCAATGATGCCACATAGGAGAACAAAATCTAATTTCTGATTCTAAGTCAAATTTAGATTTGAATCTAAAATCTGACTAAAATGCTAATCTCTTCCAGAAACCCTCTCACAGACACACCCAGCATAGTTCAGTCTAGACACCCTAAGGCCCAGTCCGGTCAGCTTATAAGATTAATTGTCATGGGTTTTAAAGCACATTTGGATCCATTATGAAACACTTGTATCAGCAGTTAAAGCTGAATATTGGTCTTATTTTAAGATTTAAAACTGAAGTTCAGGTGAGTTACATGTGCATAAGCATGATTATTTTTATCAAATTAAAGAATTTTTAAGTTAAAGAACTTCATTTTTTAAAATTTTTTAAAATTCTTTTATTTTATAGAGAGAGAGACCACGAGTAGAGGAGAGGTGCAAAGGGAGAGAAGGAGAGAGAGAGAGGGACAGAGAGAGAGAGAATCTTAAGCAAGCTCCACGCTCAGCATAAAGCCCAACATGGCGCTCGATCCCACGACCCTGGGATCATGACCTGAGCTCAAATCAAGAGTCAGATGCTCAACTGACTGAGCCACCTGAGCACCCCTAAGCTAAAGAACTTTAAATATTGTTTATTTCAGCCTCCTCAACTTGCAAATAGAAAATTTGAGCCCCCACCCAACCTACTACCAGAATTTGAAGGTTTATAGTTGGATGGTCTGTGGTCCTGCAGTGACCTAGTGACTGATGCAGAATGGAATCTGGATACCTGGACACCTTGACAAGAGGCCCTTTCCAGGGCCAGACGCATTGTAATGAGCAAGTGTTAGCACACGCATGCTCCCTTCATCCTAGGCAGAGGGTAGCATGGTCTTGATTAGGAGACACCCAACAAGATGGCGGTGGTCAGAGGATCATTCCAGGTTGCCTCTCTGGCACCCAGTCAGAAATAGCTCTGCCGTGCAGATGCGGAAATCACACTAACCGGAGGCCTGGCTTCATGGGTATACATTTCAAGCTCCCTGAGAAGCTGACTCAAGGACGCAAGTTAATACGCAGGAAGCGCTCTGTGGAGCAATACATCTGGAGGAGAAAGGAAGGCATCAGCACTGGACAGAGGAAAAATCAGGCTGCAATACAGTCACAACGAAGGCCACAGCGCGTATCCCACAGGGAGCCCCGCTGGAGCTGGCGGGGCCTTGCAGGGTGGTCCCGGGTTGGGGTAAAAGGGTCCAGGCCTTTGTATCCCAACATTGCCTGTCTAGCCACTGGATGCAAGCAGCCAGTGGGCAAAGCAGATCTGATCTTTTTAGCTGAGGTCGGTTCTCAGAGAGGGCTGGTAACTGAGGGTTGTTGGCCAGCAGCACTCCCAGCTCGAGAAACACACCCGCCAGCTGGGTCATGCGTCACACTGTCCGCTACAAGGGAAGGCACAAAAGCCACTGCCCAGGCTCCATATCATCTTCCATGAGCCTGACTTCAGACGCTGAGAAGCCTTGGAAACTTTCTTTGCTGATTACGCGACATGGTACATCAGACGAACTTAGACATGCTCCTCCCACATTGTAAACGCTCATTAAATATATTACTATTATTGTCATATTACTATTATTATGAAATGCCTTCTTACAATGTATGTTGAGTCAAAGGAGGCACATGAATCTCGGTGACAGCCTGTTCCTTAATCACAAGCTCCCTGTCCCTGTAAGTGAGCTCACACAGCGGTATGACCATTAGCTGGTATGACAGCACTCTACCTCACCCCGGGTTGATATTTCCTTCAAATGGAGATGGGGGTGTGGCTCACTGCTTGCATTTAGTAGTATTTTTATATTGTGGGAAACTTCGATGAGTAGAGATAAATTCATTCATTCTCTACAGCTGCAGTCAAATACGGGCCAGGAAAAGCACACATCCCAGAATTGATTACAAGTTCCAAAATCCCCTTTATTACCAGGAAACCATTTGTTTCTGACCAAGCATCAGCAAATACTTAGCACAGGAGGCCCCGCACTGGGGTTTAAAGGCCTGTACTGTACGTGTGTTGTTTCCGACCACCCACCAGTCACTCCTCATTTCTCTGGTACTGGTGCCCAGACTTTCCTTCTGGGATGAATCCTCCTGCCATTCCTTATCATCCAGTCCATCTCAAAGACTGACCATCCCTTCCCCCATCTGAAGGCAAGTCATGAGCTGGCCCGTGCCAGCCCCTCTCTTTCTCCAGGGAATTTAGAGATGAGTGAGGCAAAGGCAGAAAAGACTTCAGGCTGACTCATCTTACTGGTGGCTGCCCAAATAAACATTCCATTAGTTCCTACTCTCTAAGTATTTGGTTCCTGACCTTTCCAAAGCCTGGTTGTCTAACATTCTCATTGAGTCCGTGAGAGACACTGTACCCTTCCAATGAATGCTTTTTCTTTCTTAAGTCAACCAAAGTTAATATGTATTGCATGTACCCAAGACCCTCATGGATAAGAGGTCTAGATTTTTTAAAAGAACCAAGTTCTTTTCTAATGTTCTGACATTGGAAAATATACATCCTTCCAATGAAGTAAAGGAATATAAAACCTTCTCTTATGCTTAGTTTCTTCATCTGAAAGATTTTATGACTAAAGTTGAATGAGAGAGACTGAGAATATAGGATACCATCGCAAAACGCTTGAATGAAGATATGTTTTTCTTTAATGTTTATTTATTTTTGAGAGAAAGAGAAACAGAGTGTGATCAGGGGAGAGGCCGAGAGAGAGGGAGACACAGAATCCGAAGCAGGCTCCAGGCTCTGAGCTGTCGCATGGAGCCAGATGTGGGGCTCCAACCCACAAACCACAAGATCATGACCTAAACCAAAGTCTGATACTCAACCAACTGAGCCACCCACACACCCCAAATGAAGATACGTTTTAACTATAGACTATATATTACTTGGAACAGGTCATGGATTTTTCCTCATGTATAGAAAAAATATATAGATTAACAGAAATCTCACTTAAAAAGCCAACACCATCCACCGTCCACCAGCAGTGTGACATTTAGTTCAGGAACTTTTAAATAGACCTAAATCAGTCTCTTGGGCTGAAATCCTGAAGTCAAGACTTACCTACTAGAGAGGGCATCCTTTTCCGAAACGTCCTTTGCTTGGGTGTGTGTTTGTATCCTGCTGTGGATTATTTAATGTAGCAAGAAACGCATTCCTTCAGATAAGACAAAATGTAGACAGGAGTCCCAACAACAAAATGCTCTTCCCAAACCCCTAACTTACAATAAAATTCGAGTCAGTAATCCTTCATTGAGCATCCACTGTGCACAATTTGCCATATCAGCTTCGTCAGGTGGTTTTAAATAAGCCAGCGTCCTACCTTAAATAATTCGTAAGATGCATAGGAAAAGTCAGGATTATAAGAAAATAAGCAAGTAAATAAGCATGGCCTTCATGAAAGAAATAGCGTTCGAGCTAGGGTTTGACAGGTAAGTAGGACATGAGCAGAGAGAGAAAAAGATGGGGTTTCCAGAAATAAGGACTAGAATAAGGAATTACACGATGATAGCAGAGGAAAAAGAAAGAAAACCCACTTCTCTGTATTATCTGGTGTATACAAGAAAATAATAATAAATTAAAGTGCAAGAGTTGGTGGGTACTTTGCCGAAGAGGGTCACAAATGCCTCAGTGGCGCCCTGCTATGCATTTCTTCTTTAAGTAACACAAAGGCTTAAGCTGCCTATGAGATTGTACTAGAACGATTGATTCTAGTTGCCCTGGAAGGAGAACTTAGATAGGGGAAAGAGGCCTATCTCTCTGTCATCACATACAAAAATTAATTTGAGATACATCGTACACCTAAACATAAAAGCTAAAGCTCATCAAGCTTCTAGAACAGGAAAACACAGGTGCTTCTTCATGTCCTTGGGGGAGGTGATGGCTTTTTACACAAGACACAAAAACCACTAACCATAAAAACATGGAGCAATTTAGCTTTATCACAATGAAACACTTCTGCTAATCAAAGCTACCATTAAAAATGAAAAGCACAACTGAAAAGATTTGGAGAAAATATTTGCAATACCTACCTCTAAAAATGGACAGTTATCCAGATAATATAAATAATCGCTATGATTAGATAACAAAACAACAAACAACAATAAAACATGAGTTAACAACCTTGACCCATATAGCACAAACGAAGTTGTGCGAATGGCCAACTGGTTATGAAAAGTTACTTTCAGTCATTGGGGAAACACAAGTCAAATCCACAAAGAAATACTGCATACTTACTAGCATGGCTCTGATTAGCAACACTGACAACATCAGAAGTCGACGAGGGTGTGTGGGAACTGGAGCTTTTATCTAGTGCCGCTGTAGAATGTACCACCACTTTGGAAAACAGCATGGCGGACTTGTAGAGAGTCTAAAACCCAGCCCCCTTGTGACTTGGCAATCACTCTCCTAAATTTCTATCCAACACAAAAGAAAACATAGGTTTGTAGAAAGATATATACACAAATGGTCATGACATCTGTCTTCATAATAGCCCCTAACTGGAATGTAGAAACAAATTGTGGCATATACCTTGACGGAATATTTGGTAATAAAAAAAAAAAACCAATGAGCTACTGCAGTGATGAGCAAATCAGCAAAGAAGGTGAAACAATGGAACTGCTATGGATGTAGAGAGGAAAAAGTGTCACATCGGATGTCTCAATACACTCAAAATAAGTGAGGTTGACAGAGGAGGTGGCAGAGGGAAGAAAGGGAAGAAAACAAACTGGATAAACTTACAGAATAACATGGTAGAAATTACATCACCGGTGCACCATGAAATAGGTTAAGCCCATGCCATTTCATATCCAGATATTACATTCATTTGTATGAACTTGGACATGGCCCTTAATTTCCCTTGTAAAATAAAGAGTTTGGACGAACTGATCTCCAAGTTTTTTTCCAGTTAACTTTGGACCTGGTGCAGGACAAATTCTTACTTAAAGGAGACAAAAATCTCAATGTATATAAATAGTCATCGTTTTGGGGGGTCAAATTGCCTTCTTTTTTTTTTTTTCCCAAAATATAAACTCTGAAGCCCTTGGCTTATCTGAGATGCCTTTCTATCATGAAAGATTTGGCTTGAAAATGCTTTTAACCAAAATGAGAGATCCTCACATTAACACTCATTTAAGAACCAGCTAAATAAAGCCTGCGTTTCCTCCGGCTCATTCAGTCTCTGGATTTGCACATACTCCTCCTCCTTTACCCTCTTTCCTAGTGTTTGGCTCATTAACAGATTCATTTGATACTTTCCCTGGGAATTGGCACCTTCGTTGGGTGACTCGGGGCAAACAGCTTATGAGAGTCCTGCCTCCCTTTTGGACGGTACTGGATGGTGTTAGCGAGAAGCGCCGCTCTCTTGGGGACCCTGATAGGTCCCTAATTAGTGTTAGCGGAAAGACGGCAAGCACTCCCAGATCATATCAGGAAGTTAAATGAGTACTTGTGGCTGCTTACTTTTCAAGGCAAATGCAGGAGGGGAAAGAAACGGATCCCTAAAGGCAATTCAAAGAAGGAAGCATACAAGGGTTTGCTAACAGCACTGGGAGTTTTTATTGGATTTTTCTCTTTGGTTATTTCTTTATTACAAAGAAAATGCACACACGTCAGGGAGTTGCAATGCAGAGCTACACGAAGAGATCAAACATTTAATTTCCTTTTTATTTGTCTTTCTGGGAAAGCATGGTTCAGTCTTTCATGCGTGTTTTCCTGCGGAAAAGGTTCATAATTGGGGTTGTGGAGAGAGTCCCCAGGGAGGGTTCTCAGAGAGTAGCCCAGGAACACTGGTAACCACCGGAGTGAGTCTCCTCCTCTAGGTGGTCAACAACATAGCCTCCAGGACTAATCTTATAAATTCTATTCTATCCCACTTAGTTAGTATATCTCCATGGAGTCTGAAACTAATACCGCCTCATCGGGACTCATTGATCGAGAGGGCAGCCCTCCCATTCATTCTACAAAGAATCTCAGTGGGGACACACCAGGGCCAGGTGGTCCAGAAAGTCTTTCCTCCCAGCCAAAGTAGTCTCTAAACCAGAAAGGCTCAAGTATCAATGTTTTCAACAATAACAAGATATCTTACATTAAACTCTAAGTAAAATTTGTAACCGAACAATTAACAATAGTTGTTACAATCGGGGTGTTTAAGCTTCTTTCAAGCAATATAACATATTTACAGCCTTCAAAAAGTCAAATTATATTACAAGCTTTATAATAAAATGTCTCCTTCCAGCCCTTAGACAATTCTGGGGCCAGCAAACTAATTTGAAGAAAACGTGGACACCGTTGTGTGGCTGCTCCTAAAAGGCCTGTCTGGGGAGTTAAGGGTTAAAAACTAGAGGGAAGCTGGCTTCTAGGACTTGTAGACACTCAACCATGAGGACAGGGTCAGTTCAACCTTCAGACTCAGATCCAAAGGGAGTTGTGGGTCTTTTTTTCTTCTTTCTTGTTTTACAGTGAAGGAACGGCGGAACAAAGGCCAGAAGACATACTGCCGTTGGGATAATTGCACCGGTCTGGCAGGTAGGGAGAACAGTGTGTATGGAGCAGCCGTGGCTTCCAGACGTGAGCCCGGCTGTGTGGCTCCACAGCACAGCGTGCCCCGCAGTTGTCAGCCGTGGCCGCCTGGCTTCTGGGCCTGCCCCCCCCCCCCATGTGGCAAACACGTTTTGAGGCTAATGAACTATGCAGGCTAAATCCAGTTTCGGACTGAATCATGCATCGAGAAGCACCTGAGCGCATTGAAAGCTTTTTTTTTTTTCTTTCTGTTTCTGCAGGCCATGCGGGTCTTTATTTCTCATCACGTATTACCTCATTGAACAAACACCATTCCACGTGGGAAGGATAATCAAAAACTTTGCCAGATACATTTTCATATGAGTAGATATTACTGTCAGAAGCAAAAACGTCATCTCTTTCCTTGGAAGCCTTTGTCTCTCTTCATTATGCATTCTACTCTTTCACACTTGGCCGTGTATTTATAGGCCCACCACGCACTGAAGGCCCAAATGATGAATAGATCCCTGTCCAAATGCATTCCTTTCTATTCACATCTTCTTCCTTCCATTCACCTCCAAGGGTGTCTTTCTACCAGCTGATTAATTTTGTGATTTTTAGCACCATGGTGCGGTAGAAAGCTGCTTAAACCAATGATGGATCTGTCTACCCCCAAGCTCACACTGACCATAGTTATCAAGGCGATGGGAAGAAATCTGAACATGACAGCGATTCTCAAGCCCCACCTATAATGGTTACACGTGTCTGGCTGATTCTACGTCCAATAGGTGTTATTTCTATCAGACCATGAAAAACTAGTGGGAAAATTCTTCCCGAGGGGCGTGGACGTGTCCATGTACTGATTCCGTTCTATCTAAAATAGAATTAATCAACGACACCTCAAAGATATTTCGCAGTAATCTCAAATCAACCCATCGGTTCCCATGGGAACATACATAACATTGACCAACAGCTCAGCAGGAGTCAGAACAGGACTTCCTGTCCCTTTGTGACTATCCTGACCCCAGTCATAGTTTTAGTTTTCCATGGCTTGTAGGTAAGCTCTTGAAGCTTTGTGCACAGGGTTGTTTCCGGGAGAAGGAAGAATCACTGTGTCATGTCGTGAAGATAACGTCATTCACCACAGGGCATTGCCTCTACTTCCCTTGCCTGTGTTCACATTGCTTTCATTTATGTTTCCTCATTGGCTTCTGGTAACTGTGACAGACTAAGATTATTATCCCCATTTCATGGAGGAGCGAGGACAGAGTGTTCAAGCGATCTGCCCTAAGTTAAGCATCTTCTCATGGGCACAACATGAGACTCCAACCTGTAGAATTTGAGTCCAGATCGAACCATCTTTAAACCACACCAATAATTCCATGAAGGTGTATCAGGCAGGGTGAGTGCCAGGCACCCTATGAGGTGTTCCCGATAAGGCAGTTCTCAAGTTTTCACAACCCAGAGTGGACAAGTGACTCCCTACCTAAGACCTCAGAGTGCTTTTTATTAGAACTCTGATCATATTCTACTCACCTAGTTATTTTCGTGTCTTTAAAATCAGGCACTCTGGGTCCAATCTCGCCCAGTGTCCGGAACCCAGGAGATAAAAAAACGCGCCAAATAAATGAACGACTACACTGATAAAATGGACTCAAATATACGTACTGCTAAAATAGAGGCATAAACAAAGCATTCTGGAAGCAGAAAGAGGAAAGGTTCACAATCTACCTGGCAACTCCAGAAGGCTTCACAAAGTGACACTGAAGCTGAGATTTCACCACATAGAGAGGAGAGGGAAGGACGTTCTAGGTGTGGGGACTTCGTGAACACATCAACTTTATTAAACGTGGCCCTGCAGGGCCTAGGAAGCCATGCAGGGTGGCTGGGGAGACAGCGCCATGAAGCGGAGCCACAGAAGATCAGGACGGAAATATAATGACAGTAAAGAAATTAATCCATTCAACAAGTGAAATTTTAATGAAAGTAATCACAATACACAGATTGACTTGAACTCAGTAAATTGTTTCAATGCACATTGATGCTCATCAATTAATACATTAGAGTGAGAAAATGTGGCTCAAACTATAGTTCCAAAGAATATTGTTTGAAGCCAGGTATTCAATAAGGCCTGGAAGTTGAAAATGAGGAGGCAGGAGCAGGCGGCCGTGCGCACCATCGCAGGGCCTTCGCCGCCGCGGGGCTCCTCCCTGTCACTGCCTGGGAGGAGACCGCCACACCTGGCACGCATTCGCGGGCCTGCAGCCGCACCTCGGGGACCGGCCGGCGTCTGAGATGCTGCACCTTTAGGGTCCCCGAGGCCCTCTCAATCAATAATCCCCGGGGTTTTTTATGAGGGTGGGATTATGAGGATTTGGAACGGGGACGATTAAGCAGTACTTCAAAGGGGAGCTCCGGCCGCACCTGCACCATTTATGAAGATCTATTAATAGAAAGCACACGATTTAGCAGTAATCCCTAATTCCTACAAAATCGATGATTTATGCCTTTGGGCCCGAAAAGGCACTGAGGACTTCGGTTCATGGGCTGCCTGGAAGCAGGGTGTGCTGGCCCCACATCTGGCCGAGACTGACATCGGTCACCTGGGGGTTGTGCGGGACCCTTTCGGTCCTACCGGTAAATGCAAAACAATTCTGCAGACCCGCAGTCGGTCCCTGCAGGATCTAATCTCTCTCTCTCTCTCTCTCTTTTTCTGTCCTAGGATATCAACTGTTTTGATGCAGGATCTGGGCCCTAGTGACAGTAGGCATGATGCCGATTTGCTGGGAGCTCAAAGCCACACCAGGGATCTGTCGCTAGCCAAGCTCCTCCCCTCTCCCTCTTCCTCACCTGGACCTGTCTTCTGTCACCTGGAGAATGGCGGCAGCCACACCAAGGATCTTCACAATACCTTGTGGAGTGGGGGGGGGGTGCGGGGGCTTGGGAATTCTCCAGTCCATCTGGGTCCTATTGAATCCCAAAGGTTTATGGATTTGAAGTCTCATTAAAAGAGTCATGGAATGGATCCATTAATGAATCTCCAAGAGGCAACTGCCCTCTGGGGTTACTTCTGTTGAATATAACAAAAAGACCAAAACACATTCCAGTCTCCGAGGGAAGGATTCAGGTTCTAGTATGCTAAAAAGAAAATCCCACCGATAGTCAGGATAGTAAAATCCTCTCTTGTCAGTCTTTAAGGAAGGAACATTCGAGAGAAGGTGAGAGGTGGTGGGGAGGAGTGAATATTCTCTTACCTAGCAGGAAGTTTGAGGGCAGAGGATATTCTGTCCGTATTCATATCACTGTTCGATAATCAGTGTGCGGAAGACCGAAAGATGTATTTCGTTGAAAATCTATTCAACGGTTTATAAACGAACAAGTGTCTGCGGACATTTCTAGGACTTTTCCATCATTTAACGGCTTCCTATTCTTCTTCATTGTTGTTGTTCCTGGCCCATGTACAAATATGTCCTTTACCTGTTACGATTTAAGTTAAACCCTTTAATTAAATCACCATGCATATTTTAGTTTAGCCCCTGGGTGACACCTCCGCCTTGTGGACAGAAATCTGACCCACAAAACCGAAACTTCAAAGTACTGTAATTTAGGAGGTGATTAACCTTACTGCAAAGAAGTCTACGCCACCCCAGAGTTCACTACGGGGTTTTTGTCCTTGGACCCACGTAAGTCTATATAGAGTACTAACACAGTACGGGAGGGAAGGCAGGGGATGGGTGAAGGGGGTGCAAACAGAACCCCCATCTCATGGTGAAGAGCAGCCAGCAATAAGAAGAGTGATCCCGAGATGGAAAGTGCCTCATGGAAAAAAAGTCAGATTCAACGGCCTCATTTTCCTACACTGTGAATTTCTTTATTAGTAAATATTATGTACAGATTGGTTTTTAAAAAGGGGCAAAGATGGGGCGCCTGGGTGGCTCAGTCAGTTAAGCGTCTGACTTTGGCTCAGGTCATGATCTCACGGTTCATGAGTTCGAGACGCGCATCGGGCTCTGTGCTGATGGCTCAGAGCCTGGAGCCTGCTTTGGATTCTGTGTCTCCCTCTTTCTCTCTGCCTCTTCCCTGCTCATGCTCTGTCTCTCTCTGTCTCAAAAAGAAAGAAAGAAAGAAAGAAAGAAAGAAAGAAAGAAAGAAAGAAAGAAAGAAGAAAAGAAAGAAAGAAAGGGGCAAATATGTAAAAGACTTATGAAGAAAGTAAGAATTACCATTCATCCCACTGCCTGAAAATAACCACTGCAAATATTTTGCTATATTGATTTCCATTATTTTTTTTCTATGCTTATCTTTTCAGAGATAAGTGATACAGAGGCAGGCACAAAAGATTTTTGTTGTGGGATGCCCACGTGGCTCAGTCGGTTAAGCGGTCAGACTCTCGATTTCAGCTCAGGTCATGATCTCACAGTCATGAGATCCAGCAGGGATCCTGACAGCACAGAGCCCGCTTGAAATTCTCTGTCTCTGTCTTTGTCTCCCTCTCTCTCTCTCCCCCTGCCATTCCCCCACTCACGCTTTCTTTCTGTCTCAAAATAAATTTTTAAAAATACGTGGAAGTTTTTTGTTACACAAATTGGAGGTCACGCCCCGTGTTATTTTACGTTGTGTGTTTTCTTTCGATACCCCTCACTCCAGAACCAGTTGGATTCCTACCGCTAGCTGTGTGTCTTTGAACAAATGATGTAACTTCTCCATACCCCAGTTTTCTCACTTGTAGAATGGGGCTAAAACAGTACCCACCCAAGGAGTGATTCTTGGGTATTATTGAGTATTTGTCATGTACTTAGAATCTTAAGATAACATCTGATACATCATAAAAGCAACACATTCGGTGGTGGTTATTATAATGGGGCAAGCTTGCTCAACTTTTCTCTGATTACCCAGGATTCAGCCCCGCGCTGCGCCCATGCTGCTGTTTCAGAGTATTTGTCTGTGCTCAACCTCCACATTGGGTGTGGCCGTGGCCACTGGAATGGCGGCAATCATGGAGCTCCACTACCTAAGCTCCCTCCCTGTCATCCTTTCGGCGTTTGGCGGCTCCACGATCCAAAATAACATCACCGAAGACAGAAATCCACCATGATTTCTTTCTTCCTTTCCTCTGCCCACTCTCTGTCTCTCACATCCACACCCGCACTCCTTCTGACACGGGTCTTACCCTTCCCACCACCCGCAAACATACATCCTCAACCCCTCGGAGATCAAGAGGAAACGGATCGACTCTGGGTCCACAAGACCTATCTCTGGAGTAATTTCTAAACGTAATGTCCAAGGGTTTCGGTTTCTTTTTCTGTGTTCCTTTTGTTCTCAGGACTATGATTTAGGCTTTAGGGGGCCTTCTGTTTGGAGGACATCACTGCTCCTTTTATAGAAGGGATTGCAGAGAGAAGAGGGGAAAAGTCCTATCTGTGTGTATCTACAGTAAATGAAGAGTCTTCTGTCTTCCTCCCTCTCTCTCCCTCTCCCTTTCTGAGAGCTGCAGTTTGGCAAACACCTCACCTCAGAATTTCTGACACTAATGAGGTAGCGGAGAGCGGAGAATTGCCTGCCGAGAGACAAACTTGAGGAAGATTGCTCAGAGCATCGTGCTCAGCAGAACTGATAAGATAAAGCCAACCATAACCCAGTAAACAAACCCCATGGGAAAGACGAGAAATATGTGATGGTTTTGATCCAAGAAATGTAGCTTCGGTGTTCTGCGTGTTGGACAAATTGAGTTATGTGGCGAGGACTAGGTCGGAAAGCAAACCAAGGAGCTGTTTTCCTGTTTTAAAATCTGTAGGCTGGGATTAGTTTTTATAATCTTGTGGAATAAAACTTACAGGAAAGGAGACTCCTAAAATAGTACTTGTTGAGATCACTCTTTCCTGACCGCTCTCTCTCTCTCTCTCTCCTCTTTCCTTCCTTTGCCTTCCATTGAGCTCCCTACACCTCTCTGTAGGCCTAAGGCTAAATTTCCAGCTGGCCCTAATCCAGATGGATATTTTTACAGTGTAATTCCAAATGCCGCACACTCTCTTCTGTCTAAATGAATCAGCATGCCTTTTCCAATTTTGTGTTTATTTGCTTGCTGATAAGGGGCGCCAAGTTCTTTCTCAAAGAGAATGTGCAGGTATCTGTAGAACAGCGGAAGGACTTGGGTTCAAGTACCGTTTCTGCCCCCTGTCAACAATGTGGCGAGGGCACGTCACCAAGCCTTGACTTACTCGTCCGTAAAATGGGAACCCTGCCAGTCTGGCCTTCGGCATACGATTATTGTAAGGATTAAAAGAGATAATGTTTGAAAACTAAAAATAAGAAGGGATTGCATTTGTATGAAGTGCTTCATAAATTTAAAAGGGCTCTCTCACATACCATACCAACTGTTCCCAAACCCAGCTAAGTCTCCTAGGATAGATCAGTCCTAAGGAAGAATCTAAATCGCATTTCATTCCTGGCCGGATGACAGGCCCGAGTCACCTGCCAGTCTCAGTCTTAATTGGCTGGCTCTACGGGTTGTGCTTCCACCTTTTGTTCTTGAAAATGTTTGTCTTTGCCTCTTTCCATAGAATTCTTTCCTTGCTTCTGACCAAATTACAAAGCCATCAGAAACCAGTTAGGTCGATATTAGCTCTAAATGTCAAATTTGCTGGTCAACTGACTTCAGAAGACAATGAATTTAGACACCAGGGAAGAAAAGTTAGAAGAAAAGGCGGCCAGCTGTGAGGGGCTAATTTTCAGAGGAGCTTACAAGTTCTCCTCTTGCCTGGGACAGTAATTGGATGCCGTGTGGCCATAAAAATTAGCAATAACAGGCCTGGCCACTTGTCAAGGTGCTATCGGGGGAGTATAAAACTCTGTGGGGTGATAAGCTGATGAAAAACAGGAGACGCCTGACTCCCCGCCCTCGAGCATTCACTTCTACACCTCTGCTCCATCTGACAGCCCCCCTTCTAACCGCAGTCAATTATGAAGTCACTTGATGAATGATTAAAGTTAAATCCAAGAAGAGAAGATGGGCTTGGTGGGATGGAAGCAAAGGAGGGGGTCGAGTCTGCCTTCATAGTGCCAAGGGCTCTCCAAACTGCATCTCTTCATCTTCCCTCCCTTTCAATTTGCAGGGAAAGACGGACATACCAGGACTTAACCTTTGGCCCATCTCCAAAGAATGCTACCTGATTGGGTCGATGGCACATCGTGGGAAACGTGAGCTTTCAGACAGATGCATTTATTTACCCAATGAATGTGTGCACTATAAAATCATACAACCAACCAAAGAACACGTGACTCCCGAAACAGAGTAATTGGGACAGATACACCAATAATGCAAAATAAACACAATAAAATATGCTCACAGACAAGGTATTAATAATATAAATCAGGAACAAGAGATCCTAACAAGAACCAAGTAGAATTACTAAGTATAAACAAATATAAGAGCTGAAATAAAAAATCCAATAGCTGGAATAAATAACAGAATGGAAGAATCTTGGGAATTAATTAGACATTGGCTAATCAGAAGGCAATAGGAAGGGGCACTTAGGTGGTTCAATTGGTTAAGTGTCTAACGTTTGACTTCAGCTCAGGTCATGATCTCACAGTTCGTGGGTTCAAGCCCCACATCAGGCTCTGCACTGACAATGTGGAGCCTGCTTGAGATTCTCTCTCTCTCTCTTCTTCTCTCTCTGCCCCTTTCCCACTCACACTGACTCTTACACTCTCTCTATCAAAATAAATAAATAAACTTTTAAAAAAGGCAATAAGAAAAGAATCTTTTCTTTTATACAAAATATACAACAAAAAGCAAAAAGATATGGAAGGTTTAAGTAGTGTACAGATAGGGTGCCACAATAAAAGAACTGAATAGAGAAGGAAGACATTTAAAAAGTCATGATAAACCTTTCAGTTTAACAAAAGATGAGCTTTTTATTAACAAACGATGAAGTAATTTACATTTAAAAGGCTCATAGTATGCCTAAATGCATTACAATGGAATCTAAGAACATCAAAGACAAATTATTTAAGATACTTCCAAGTAAGAAAAAAATAACTTAAACAGAAAAAAAAATCAAATTTAAATCATCTTAGTTGACAGCAACTTGGATGCAGGAAGTGGAAGAATTTTTTCTAAGAAAATAACTTAGAATCTTAAATTTCATATTCAGGGGTATTGTCACTTAATATGAGGAGGTAACAAAGTAATATTCTCAAGCGTATAGGTTTCAGAAAATTTTTCATATTAACCCTCACTTTGAAGGAAATTACTGAAGAAAATATACAAATAAAAATAAAAGGATAAATAGATTAAAAGCATCCATAAGGTGCTAAGTATTAAAAGTGATTGCATAGTTCATCTAAGTCGAAAAGTTAAAAAGACAGAAAGAAAGAGGAATTATATCTGTAACGATCAGAACTATTATTTTAGGCAAGTTGATAGAACAAAGTAGGGATGGGTGAAGAGTTCCCCGCAGTAGATAAGACATGCCAACATACTTGCATTATTAGATTTACATACAGATACTGATGCAGATTAGGAAATGTATAGAGAAAACAAACATGGGCATAGATCTTGTGTTAAGAACAACCACCTATTCAAAAAAGAATATGTAACTTTTAAGCAAGAAGAACAAAACTTAATAAATCGAATGCAAACAGAAAACAAATTTTTAAAGAAATGAAAGTATAATAAATGGAAAATATGAACTTAGATGCCAGAAACATGTTTTGCCTTAATAATAACTATAATTAGTAACTTTAAAAAGGGATATAAGGGCACCTGGGTGGCTCAGTCAGTTAAGCATCCGACTCTTGATTTTGGCTCAGGTGATGATCTCATGGTTGTGAGTTCAAGCCCCATGTCAGGCTCTGCGCTGACAGTGTGGGGCCTGCTTGGGATTCTCTCTCTCTGCTTCTCTCTTTTTGTTTTTCCCCCACGTGTGCTCTCTCTCAAAATAAATAAACAAACGTAAAAAAAGGGATATGGTTAAACAGGTTAAGCATGACTAGCAGTTTGTGTCTAAAAGAGACACAGTTTAAACAAAAAGACAAAAAAATAGTGAAAAAAAAAAGAATGGAAAAAGATGTACTAGTCACAAATAAACCAAAAAAAAGTAGAGTGACAATCTTCATGTTTGATAAAATAAAATGTAAGACAACTCTATTATAAGGCATAAAGAGGAATGTTATACTCAGAAAAAAAAAACAATAGAGCAGGATAATACAACAAATGTCAATCTATGTGTACCAAATAACATGTTGTTAACAGGTCAGCAGTAACAACTGTCTGAATTGAAAGTGGAGACTTTAACATGTATCTCTCAGAAACTGAAGATTCAGACAAAAAATAAGAAGATATACAGAAGATCTGAGAAATGCAAGTAATAACATTGAACTATTATTACTATTATATATATATTCAAACCACAATGTATAATATATGCTATATACTTAACTGTACTTGCAATAAGCAGAAACTATACATTTTTATAGCACCCATGGGATATTTACAAAAACGTACCATGCTCTAAAACATGAAAGAATACTCAATATTATACTAAAGAAAAAATATCATACGTGCCATATTTTAAGACCTTAATACAATAAAATAAAGGATAACATTTAAAACAACCCAATATGGAGAACCCAAAAATTCCGTCAAAAAACTGCTAGAACCAGCCCGGGAATTCAGCAGTCACAGGATATAAAATCAATGCACAGAAATCGCTTGCATATCTATACACCAGCAATGAAGCAACAGAAAGAGAAATCAAGGAATCGATCCCACTTACAATTGCATGAAAAACCATAAAAGTTCCTAGGAATAAACCTAACCAAAGAGGTGAAAAATCTATACTCTGAAAAACTATAGCAAGCTTATGAAAGAAATCAAAGAAGACACACAAAAAAATGGAAAAAATATTCCATGCACACGGATTGGAAGAACAAAGCAATCTAGGCATCCCTATCAAAACAGCACCAGCATTCTCCGCAGAGCTAGAACAGACAATCCCAAAATTTGTATGGAACCGGAAAAGACCCCAAATAGTCAAACCAATCCTGAAACAGAAAACCAAAGCAGGAGGCATCACAATCCCAGACTTCAAGCTGTATTACAAAGCTGTAATCATCAAGACAGTATGGTACTGGCACAAAGACAGACACTTAGATCAATGGAACAGAGAACCCAGAAATGGACCCACAAACTCATGGCCAACTAATACTTGACAAAGCAGGAAAGAATATCCAATGGAATAAAGACAGTCTCTTCAGCAAATGGTCTTAGGAAAACTGGACAGCAACAAGCAGAAGAATGAACCTGGACCACATTCTTATGTTATAAATAAATAAATAAATAAATAAATAAATAAATAAACAAACAAACAAACAAACAAACTCTTAAATCATAAATAAAATCAAAATGGATAAAAGACCTAAATGTAAGAGAGGAAGCCATCAAAATCCTAGAGGAGAAAGCAGCCAAAAACCTGGCCCCAGCAACTTCTTACTCAACATGTCTCTGAAGGCAAGGGAAATAAAAGCAAAAAGGAACTACTGGGACCTCATTAACATAAAATCTTCTGCACAGCAAAGGAAACAATCAGCAAAACTAAAAGGCAACCGATGGAATGGGAGAAGATATTTTCAAATGACACATCAGATTAAGGGTTAGTATCCAAAATCTATAAAGAACTTAACCAAACTCAACACCCCCAAAAGCAAACAATCTAGTGAGGAAAAGGGCAAAACACATGACTAGACGCTTTTCCAAAGAAGACACCAGATGGCTGACAGACACATGAAAAAATGCTCCACATCACTCATCATCAGGGAAACACAAATCAAAACCACAATGAGATACCACCTTACACCTGTCAGAATGGCTAAAATGAACAACTCAGGTAATGACAGGCGTTGGTGAGGATGCAGAGAAAGAGGCTCTCTTTGGCACTGCTGGTGGGAATGCCAACTGGTGCAGTCACTCCAGAAAACAGTGTGGAGGTTCCTCAAAAAATTAAAAATAAACCTATCCTATGACCTAGCAATCGAACTACTAGGTATTTATCCAAAGGATATAGGTGTGCTGTTTCAAAGGGGCACATGCACTCCAATGTTTATAGAAGCACTATCAACAATAGCCAAGATATGGAAAGAGCCCGACTGTCCATTAACAGATGAATAGATAAAGAAGACGTGGTTTATATATAAAATGGAGTATTACTTGGCAATCAGAAAGAATGAAATCTTGCCATTTGTAACAATGCTGATGGAACTAGAGGGTATTATGCTGAGAGAAATAAGTCAGAGAAAGACAAGTATCTTATGACTTCGCTCATATAGAATTTAAGATACAAACACATGGGGGCACCTTGGTGGCTCTGTCAGTTAAGTGTCTGGCTTCAGCTCAGGTCATGATCTCATGGTTTGTGAATTCGAGCCCCACGTCAGGCTCTGTGTTGACAGCTCAGAATCTGGAGCCTGCTTCGGATTCTGTGTCTCCCTCTCTTTCTGCCCTTCCCCCATTCACACTCTGTCTCTCTGTCTCTCTGTCTCTCTCTCTCTCTGTTAAAAATAAATAAACATTAAAAGAAAATACAAAACAGATGAACATAGGGGAAAGGAAGCAACAATAATATAAAAACAGGGAGGGGGACAAAACATAAGAGACTCTTAAATATAGAGAACAAACCGAGGGTGGCTGGAGGGGCTGTGGGTGGGGGGATGGCTAAATGGGTAAGGGGCATTGAGGAAGACACTTGTTGCGATGTGCCCTGGGTGTTCTACGTAGCCGATAAATTACTGGATTCTACTCCTGAAACCATTATTGCACTATATGCTAACTAACTTGGATATAAATTAAAAAATAAAAATAAATAATAAAAAATAAAACAAAAATAAAGCAACCCATATATCCAGCAAATATATAACATATTACGGAATAACCCTTGAGATAAAAAGAAAACCATAAACTATTTCAGTCAGAATAAACCAGGCTATGCTGAGACAGTAAGCAATGGCCAAATTTCAGTGGCCCCAAACAACAAGGGTTTGAATTTTGCTCATGTTAGCATATGCCATCATGGGCTGGTAAGAGTCCCTTCTCTAAGTCATCCTCACCCAGGGATCTAGATTGAGAGAAATTTAATCTTTGGGTTTCCTCAATTGTTACGGCAGAGTCAAGATATCATGGTGACTTACACATTCATTCGTAACATTTCATCACTTCTGCCCAGAAGCCATGTCAATTCTAATCACAGTGCACATGCTCAAAGCAAATCACATGAATATATGTGACTTCAGAGGATTTGGGGAAATGCTGTTCAATCATAAACCCAGAAGGGAGGGATTCAGAAATATCTAAAGGAGGGGCGCCTGGGTGACTCAGTCATTTAAGCTTCTGACTTTGGCTCAGGTCATGATCTCATGGGCCATGAGTTCAAGCCCCATATCGGGCTCTGTGCTGAAAGCTTAGAGCCTGGAGCCTGTTTTGGATTCTGTGTCCTGCCCCTCCCCCTCTCTGCCCCTCCCCTGCTCATGCTCTGTCTCATTCTATCTCTCAAAAATAAATAAATGTTAAAAAAATTTAAAAAAAGAAATATTTAATGGAAAGCACTAATAATTACCATATTATGGAAACAATAAACACTTAGAACTAGTCGATATTAGAGACACTATAAAATTCATGAAATGCTGATAAAGCTTTGAAACATAAATTTATAGTTTTACATACAATTATCAAAAAATTTTTTAAAAACCAAAAGCATATTAATTAGACATGGAAGCCAAATAAACAAAAAGGATTTAAGAAAGATAAAGATAAAAGTTAATTAAAGTGAACCAGTGGGAGAATAGAAAAAAGATAATAGATTAACAAAAGCAAGCTGGTTCTTCCAAAGAATTAAAATAGAACTTTCTGAAAGCTAGTAGGAAAAAAAGGAAAGCTGCAAAAAAAGGCAAAAAAATGAAACTCTAGACCCCAAAGTATTAAAAATACCATTAAAAGGCTTTATATATACATGATAATAAAATTCTTGGGGGAAAAAAAAGATACAGCAATATTAAGGAAAGAGACATGGAAAACACAGTGTAACTGCATTAAGGAAAATTAAAGACCCCTTCTCCAAAACACCCCGAGACTCAGATATCTCTACAGATGAGTTCTAACAAAATTTGACTTGGATGGCTTCTTCTTGTCTTATGTAAGATTTTCCAGAAGTTGGGAGTAAGCACAAACACTGTGCAGCTCATTTTATGAAATTAGTCTTGATTCCAATGCCTGAATAAGGAAAATCAGGGAAAAGACCTAAAATTTATCTCACAGAGACAAGAATGGTTTAACAACCACAAGAAAAAAAATTAACAAATACAATTTGCCATATTCCTAGACCAAGGAGAAAAGTCATATGGTTATGCCAGTTGGTTTGGGAAAAGTATTGTATACATATATATACATATATATTTACATATATATATATATTTATATGATTAAAAAAAATTTGGAACAGAAAGGAACTTAAATGCTAAAAGCTTCTGTAGCAGAAATACAGCAAGTATGTTATTTTATACAGAGATTTTACGCTTAGTTGATCAGTACCAAGAATAGAAGGCCAAATATCATTGCCACTATTATGGGGCACCTGTAACTGGTTAGGTATTTACTGCTGTCACTGGCAAATTGTGAGATGAAGCAAAAAAGACGTGAGAGGAGGAAGGATCGAAGGGGAGAAGTGTAACAGTCATTGCTTGCAGAAGAGTCCTTTTCACGGACGGGCCATCTTCGCAGTGGCCAAGCGCTCTGAGTGCAGAAGGGCGTCGTGCTTGGTTTAGTGCTCTACTCAGGCTAGAATTCTTCCTAGTTTTGTTTTGGGGCTTTTGTTTGTAAATGAAATCTAATGGGACAATGGGATGCGCGTGTGATCAGAGGGGAAGGGGCAGCCTACTCTTCCTCGCCGCTCCATTTGCCCGCAGTGGTCGTGATGTCTCAGAACACCGAATCCCGGGGGGCCCAGGATGCATAGTGGCTCAGCGACACTCACAGCAGGAAGAAAGTAAGTGCGTTCCGTCTCCGACCCAGTAAGTGGGGTCCTGACAGCAGGGACAGGACTTGCTTTCAGCTCAAACCAGAACTGACTCCAAATGCAGAAAGGAAACCATGGCGTTCTCAGAAACGTGAATGGCCAAGGAAATCTGTCATATCCTCTCTTACTAATTCCTTCCCTGTATTAACTAACCCTTCCTGCTGAAAATCATGACACAGAAGAAAAGAGAAAGATAGGGAAGCCCATAGTTCCTTTTCTGTGGATGATGGTAAATTCATTTAAAATAATTATTTTCAGGGGCACCTGGGTGGCTCCGTCAGTTACGCTCCTGACTTTGGCTCAGGTCATGATCTCGCGGTTGGTGAGTTCCAGCGCTGCGTCAGGCTCTGTGCTGACAGCTCAGAGCCAGGAACCTGCTTGGGATTCTGTGTCTCCCTCTTTCTCTGCCCCTCCCCTGAGCATGCTCTGTATCTCTCTCTCTCTCTCTCTCTCTCTCTCTCTCTCTTTCTCTCTCTCTCTATCTCTCTCAAAACTAGGTAAACATTAAGAAAAAAAATTTTAATAATTATTTTCAATTAAATTTAAAAATTTAATCGACTTCGCTCAGAACAACATTCAATAGCAGAAATAAATACCATGACAAGCCAAGAGAGAGACCTCTGAAAAACTTTAAAATTTAGTATCTTAACAGCCATTTTTTCCTGCTGTTAAAAGAAGGCGCCATGAATTTGCATTTCATGGCAGACGATATGCCATGAAATATAGAATTTTATATAGAATTTTTTAAAAAAGGAATAGCCAAGGGGCGCCTGGGTGGCTCAGCCGGTTAAGCACCGACTTCGGTCCAGGTCATGATCTCACAGTTTGTGAGTTCGAGCCCCACGTCAGGCTCTGTGCTGACAGACAGCTCAGGGCCTGGAGCGTGCTTCAGATTCTGTGTCTCCCTCTCTCTGCCCCTCCCCTGCTCACACTGTCTCTCTGTCAAAAGTAAATAAAAACATTAAAAAAAAAAAGGAATAGCCAAATTCTTAGAAGTAATAAAGGATTTGAAATACAGTTTCAGGTTTTTTTTTAATTGATGTGATTCTTCAAACTGTTGGTAATCAATTAGAAAATATAAAATACTTACATTTTATTAAAAATGTAAGATATTACTTACAAAAACTAATAAAGTATTTTCTAGAGAAAATTTCAGCACCATAATAAAGGACCTAAAAGAGAATCTAATTAGACAGTCCAAGTTCTTGAGTAAATGAAAAAATATTATGAAGGTAACAATTGTCCCCCTAATTCAATTTAACACAGTCTTCACTATAATCCCTACTGGAGTTTTTTAAATTGTATTTTATGATTAAAAAAAATTTTTTTAATGTTTATTTTTTGAGAGAGAGAGAGAGAGAGAGAGCACAAGTTGGGAGGGGCATAGAGAGAGGAGACACAGAATCCAAAGCAGATTCTAGACTCTGAGCTGTCAGCACAGAGCCAGACATGGGGCTTGAACTCATGAGCTGTGAGATCATGACTCGAGCTGAAGTTGGTTGCTTAACCAACTGAGCCACCCAGGCACCCTCCTGCTGGAGTTTTTTCAAGGTACTTAAGAAACTTTCTCTAGAGGCACTTGGGTGACTCGGGTAAGCATCTGACTCTTGATTTCAACTCAGGTCATGAGCTCAAGGTTCACTGAGTTCAAGCCCTACATCAGGCTCTGCACTGACAGTGTGGAGCCCGCTTGGGATTCTCTCTCTCTCTCTATCTCTGCCCCTTTCCCGTGTACACTCTCTTCCTCCTCAAAATAATTAAATAAGTAAATAAACATTTAAAAAAAGAAACTTTCTCTAAAATTGTTTATGAAGAATAAATGCCCATGAATAGCAAAGGCAAATTAGACAAAAGTGAGAACTAGTCAAAGTAATAAAATCAAAAGCCAAATGAAACAAAGCAAACAAATGACTGATCAATGGAACTGAACAGAAAGCCCCAAGCAAGATCCATGCAGAACCTAATATGTGATAAAGATGGCGCCATGAAACGGTAAGGGAAGAACAGGCTGCTTAGTAGATGATTTGGGGAAAACTGGCTCATTCTATGAAGGAAAAGAAAAGCATTAAGCCCCTCTTTACCATTTTATACAACTGTATACTCTAGAAAGGTTAAAACTTTAACTCTGGGGGGACTGGGTGGCTCAGTCAGTTAAGCATCGAACTTTGGCTCAGGTCATGATCTTATGGTTTGCTAGTTCGAGCCCCGCGTTGGACTCTGTGCTGACAGCTCAGAGCCTGGAGCCTGCTTCAGATTCTGTGTCTCCCTCTCCCCTTCTTACACTCTGTCTCTCTCTTTTTCAAAAATAAATAAACATATTAAAAAAAAACTTTAACTCGAAAAAGTAAGAGTTATATTCATAGATGGTACAAGAACACGGCTGGCTTCATGGGTGTCTGACATGCATGGGGGCCTACGCTCAGAAGAACTCGGGTTTGATTGAATGCTCTACTGTTGTCAGTTTGAAATTCTTAATTTTACAAAGGGTCCTTTGCTTTCATTTTACACAGGGCTGGCAATTTACATAACCCATTCTGCATGGGACTCTATGTGACCTAGAAATAGGAAAGGATTTTTATAAAAAGCCCAAGTTAGAAGGCAAAAGTTGATTTTTGCCTGGTAAAGAACAGCATGGATAAAGTCATCAGACATCATCACGGATTGGGAGAAGTTCTTCATGACGTCCCAAACTGGTGACATTAATACCTAAATTCTGTGAGGTGCGAGGTAGCCAGCTACCCTAATTCTTTCCAAATTTTCAGCTTAAGTTTCACAGAAACAATAATTTTGTTGTATATTGTTGTTTAATTGGTTTACATTCTATTTTAATATCATTTTCAATAAAAATTACAACGGACAGAAACCAGGGTGCGAAACAACACAATCACCTCTTGGAAAGCATCGCACTCAATTGGTCAGGGCGGCAGGGAGAGGGCATCCCGCAGAGTGACTTATTACCTTGAAGTTCCGAGTATCTCTGGCTTCAGATTTAGGTTTCACAGAGGGACCAGAGTGTCAGTAGTCCCATGAGTCAGTTAAGTGGAAGTCATTTCATTAAATGCTTCAATTTTAGGAAAGGAAAAAATCTTATATCTAAAAGAATCCAGCATTTTGTGCTGGTTCCCCAAATTTCCCTTTGGAGACTTTGATTTGTTGTCAGTTTTCTTTAAGAGCATGTTGACTTCCAGTATGGCTACGTTAGACTCGCCGTGATCGTATAGTGGTTAGTACTCTGCGTTGTGGCTATGTTAGACTCTGGCCTGATGATCATTGTCAATTGCATGGCTTTCATAGAGCGTAAGAGCCCACAGAGACATCTGGTGATGCATTTAAAGTGTTTCCCTACAATAAGACATGCACTTAAAACCAACTATTAATTTATTCACTATCACTTCTGTCCTATGAGCTATGCTCCCTAGGAATGTGTTTAGCAAATTACAATTATGCAAAGAAGAAAAAGAACATTGCCTAAAAATAACTTTGCTTCCTTAGAAGGGTGCATTTTTAACGATCTCATGAAAAGACAGGTAATTACTTTGGTTAAAACATATGTGCAGGTTTCATTTGGAAGTTACGCATGAAGGAAGAGCGCTTCGTGGAAACATTGGCCAACTCCAGGCTTTGTCTCCAATCAGCAAGTTGTCTCCTGACAAATGTCATTTTGGGGTCTCTCACACATTATCCTGATCTTACTGCCAACAGGAAAGCTTCTAAAGTTCCTCCATCGTCGTTTGAAGTTTGCAGCTGTTGCCTGCTACATAGCCCTTATCGAACTAAAGATGACTTCTTTCTACTTTTTGTTTTTTATTTTTTTAATGTTTTATTATATTTTTGAGAGAGAGGGAGAGACAGAGTGTGAGCAGGGGAGGGGCAGAGAGAGAGGGAGACACAATCTGAAGCAGGCTCCAGGATCCAAGCTGTTGGCACAGAGCCCTCAGCACAGAGTCCGACGCGGGGCTCGAACACACAAACCATGAGATCATGACCTGAGCTGAAGTTGGATGCTTAACCAACTAGCCACCCAGGTGTCCCAACTTCTCTCTACTCTTTTTAGAAAGTTTTGCTTTGTAGGGGTTGGAGTCTCTATTAAGATTGTCATGAGGTTTTGTCTCTTTGAATCTGGAACTGTAAAACATTGCTTTAATAGATTTCCTATGTTGAACCATTTGTGCACAACATACTACATTTTTTACAAGCTGCCAGATCTTACTTGCATGTATTTATTTATGGTCTTTACATCTATACCCAGGAGTGAGGTTTATCTTTAGCTTTTTGGTCCTCTCTTTGTCTAGTTACAGTGTCAGAATTTTCATATTTTTTAATGCTCTGAAAGGCTTAAATAACAGAGGAATGACATGTTTCTGGAAGCTTAATAGAACGTGCCAGGAAAATCATTTCAAACTTTTCCATCAAGATAGGCCTATCTTTAATAATTACTTCGACGTCTTTTATGATTATTGTTCTTTTCAGGTTTTATATGTCTCCTGCAATCAGTATTCTTTATATTTTTCTAGAAAGTCATTAATTTCATCTACACCGTAAATTCAATGATAAAAAAGTAATAAGTGTATTCATTAGTTTTGAAATCATTTTGTTTCTGGTTATTTTCCCTTTGTTGATTTACAATGTAATTTGGTTTTTTGTTTGTTTTGTTTTGTTTTTGGTTTTGGTTTTGGTTTTAGTTTTCACCTAAGCCCTTTACTCAAGAAAATAAAACGTAACAGACAGTTCCTACGCAAATTCTTTTTCTGGATGATTATATTTTATTTTATTTTTTTTAACATAATTTGTAGTCAAGTTAGCTAACATACAGTGTATATAGTGTGCTCTTGGCTCTGGTAGTAGATTCCCATGATTCATTGCTTACGTTAAACACCTGGTGCTCATCCCAACAAGTGCCCTCTTCCATGCCCATCAGCCATTTTCCCCCACTCCCCACCCCCCCATCATCCCTCAATTTATCCTCTGTATTTAAATTTTTTTTAATGTTTATTTATTTTTGAGAGAGAGAGAGAGAGAGAGAGAGTAAGTGGAGGTGGGACAGAGAGAGAGGGAGACAGAATCTGAGGCAGGCTCCAGGCTCAGAGCTATTAGCACAGTGCCCCACATGGGGCTCGAACTCATGACCTGAGCCAAAGTCGGACGCTTAACCGACTAAGCCACCCAGAAGCCCCGTGTTCTCTGCATTTAAGAGTCACATGTTGGGATGAACACTGGGTGTTATATGTAAGCCAATTTGAAAATAAAATATTATAAAATTAAAAAAAAAAGAGTCTCTTATGGTTTGCCTCCCTCTCTGTTTGAAACTATTTTCCCCTTTCCTTCCCCCATGGTCTTCTGTTAAGTTTCTCAAGATCCACATATGAGTAAAAACATATGATATCTGTCTTTCTCTGATCGACTTATTTCACTTAGCATAATACCTTCCAATTCCATCCACATTGTTGCAAATGGCAAGATTGCATTCTTTCTCATTGGCAAGTAGTATCCCATCGTGTGGATATACCATATCTTTATCCATTCATCAGTTGATGGATATATGGGCTCTTTCCATAATTTGGCTATTGTTGAAAGTGCTCCTATAAATGCTGGGGTACATGTGCCCCTATGAATAAGACTCCTATATCTTTTAGATAAATTCCTAGTAGTGCTATTGCTGGGTCATAGAGTAGTTCTATTTTTAATTTTTTGAGGAATCTCCACACTTGTTTTCCATACCTGCTGCACCAGTTTGTATTCTCACCAACAATGCAAGAGGGTTCCCATTTCTCCACATCCTTGCCAACATCTGTTGTTTCCTAAGTTGTTAATTTTAGCCACTCTGACCAGTGTGAGGTGGTATCTCAGTGTGGTTTTGATTTGTATTTCCCAGATCCTGAATGACATTGAGCATCGTTTCATGTGTCTGTTGGCCATCTGGATGTCTTCTTTGGAAAAGTGTCTGTCCATGTCTTCTGCCCATTTCTTCACTAGAGTATTTGTTTTTTGGGTGTTGAGTTTGATAAGTTCTTAATAGATTTTGGGTACTAACCCTTTATCTGATATGTCATTTACAAATATCTTCTCCCATTATGTCAGCTGGCTTTTAATTTTGTTGATTGTTTCCTTTGCAGTGCATAAGCTTTTTATCTTGATGAGGTCCCAATACTTCACTTTTGCTTTTATTTCCCTTGAACTTTAAATAGCTGAATACTTATTTTTTCTATTGACCTTTTTAAAAAATCTTTTTATTTAATTAAGGTTGTGTTACCTGTATCAATTTCATAGATTTATATCTCATCAATTTCTGCTTTATCTTAATAATCTCTTTCATTTACTTTTTATAGATTTATTTGTTTTTTATATTTTTAATTCAATGCTTAATTATTTTATTTTCATTCTTTCTCGTTTTCTAAAAATAATCATTTAAAATAATACATAGTTGGGGCACCTGGTAGCTCAGTTGGTTGAGTATCCAACTTTGGCTTAGGTCATGATCTTGTGGTTCCTGAGTTTGAGCCCCATATCAGACTCACTGCTACGAACACAGAGCCTGCTTTGGATTCTCTGTTCTCCCTGCTCTCTGTACCTCCCCCGCTCATGCTCTCTCTCTCTCAAAAATAAACAAACATTTAAATAAGTAAATTAATTAAATTAAATAATACATGGTCATTTGAGTACTGTTTTACATTTGAGTGCTGTCATATTTTAATGTAGTAATTCCATTTTCATATATTTCTAAATGGTATGTAATTATAAATGAACTCTTGTTAAACCCTAGTTTTATTTAGGAGAGTGTTTATTAATAATAAATGGATACAATATTTGACTTTTTCTTTCAATCATCTAGGTTTTTTGCATTATAGTCAGAGAATACACACCTATTGATTTGTATTTATGGAACTTATTACAGGGCCAGTTCTTAAAAAAAATTCTCTTTGAGAAAAATGTATTTTCCTGTTTCGTGGTTAGTAGGTTATATACATGTATATTTAATCGATGTGCTAATTTAATTTTTAAATTTGTATCTTTAACTATGACTATTTAACAATTTTTGAGGGACAGAGTTAAAGCAACTCACCATCACTGTATTTCTGGATTTTTCCTTGTATTTCCAGCAGTTTTTGCTTTATCTGTTTTGATGCTGTTTGGGAAGACCGCTCTCGACTCAGAGCTTTACCACATGTGCGTTCATTGTGTACAGAGACTATGTGATGTTCTTTACTTGGCCTGGGAACAGTTTCCCACCCACCCCACCCCTACTAGTCACAAGACTTCCTCCCTCCATTCAGGGCATCTCCTCGAAAAGGCATTCCTGACCACCATGCCAAAATAGAAGTCCTGTCACATTCAGTCTCTTTACCTCCTTACTTGTATTCATAGCCCTAATCACTATCAATTATATTTACGCATCTATAACTTTGTTAACTTCTTTCACTAGAACAGAAGCTCTTTGAAGGAGGTAAAGGTATTTTTATAGAGCCAAGTTATATTATATATTATTCCCAGCATTTTGACAATGGCTAGCACATTGTAGATGTTCAAGAAATACATATAAGTGTTCATTAATAAGTGAGTGAATGCACACATATCCCATAAGATTTCTGTTTAACTCACTTAATGATTTTTATCTGAGTTTTATTTTGTCTGCTTTTTAACATTTCACCCATATTCAAAATTTTGGTGACATTTTGTTTCTGGTAGAATTCTTGTGAGCAGCCTGTATCTGGTTTTTGAATCTTTACTCACTTCAGTACTTTGTGTTTTAACATGGAAAGCTAACCCATTCACCTTTACTGTGGTTGTTGATGTGTTTGGACTTACTGCTGTCATTTGAAGTTGTCTGTTACTATTTCTCCCACCGTTTGTAGCTGATATGTATGGATATCTTACAATGTGCAAATTCATATTCCAAATACTTCTTGGTTTTCATCTCACTTGACATTCAAAATAATCGTATGATTCATGTTGCAAATAAAGAAACTGAGGCTTAGGAAGGTTCAGTAACTTGTCCTAGATCCCATAACTGCTAAACTGCCAAACCAGGACTCAGATATTAGCAATCTGTCTCTAGAGGCCATGCTCTTAACTCCAGATAACATTGTTTCTCTTGTCTGAATTTTCTTTCTTTTTTTCCCTCTCTCTCTCATAGAAATTATTTGAACATTACAATATCTAACGATGATATACAAATTTTAATTAACCATATTTCAACATATTTTCAAACAAAATGGATAATTATTCAGCACATACAACCCATTCCTCCTGAAAAATACCAGACTGTTAGCATGCTTTCATTACTGGTCTATGCTTAAAGAATTTTTAATCTGGGTTGCCATATTGTTACTAATTTTATTTTTTATTATGTTTCTTCAAATTTCTGACCAATAATTTCTGCCTCATATTCTGGAAAGTTTCTTCCTCCTTACTTTCTATATAACTAATATAGTGTTCATCCATATCTATTCTATTACTTGGCTCCTTTCATTTAATTTCGGGGAATCGATCACAAGACTATTAATGTTTTAATTTCCGGATTTTTTTTCCTTCTCTTATTTATCCTCTGTCATAGCAATCTCTTCCCGGTTTGGATGAAATAGGCTCCTAATTTTTCCAAAGCTACTTGGTACAATTCTTTTCTGATTTTCTCTTTTCCTTTAAGTACTATTTCTATTTTTTCCAATGCCAGTTGTTTCTTTATTGTATCTTTCTTCTATGTTATAGACTGTTCTCAGATAATTCTTACTGTCCATTCAGATTTACAACTAAGGTGATTAGTTGCGGAAGTCTGTTTTACCAACCTGTACCAGAGAAGGATGGCTTTAACTTTTGTGTGCATGGCTAGGTATGCTAATGGGCAGGTTTCCCTTTAGGTGCATGAACGGGGAGCAGGAAATCTCCAATTACCAAAATAAAAAACTCTTTTCTTGACATGTGTCATGTTTTATGGAGTACTTCACTCCTGAATATGATTGAGTTTACTTTCGTGGTCCCCTGGATCTTTTTGGATTTCTAAAGTTAACTCAGGCTCTGCTCCACTTTTCTCTTGAGGCCCCTCGGCACGGGTGTACCTGGATCTCCCCAGAGGATACATGCTATTAATCATCACGGTGAAGCTAATTTTTATCAAGTATTTTCCCTAGAACATATGTCAAGTGCTTTGTTTGAATTATCTTGCTTTCATCTCCAAACCACTCTATGAAGTCGAGTGTCCACGTTTATTGTCCATGTTTTACAGGTAATGGGACCAAGGCTAAGGGTGCTAATGAATATAAAACTCATGATGATTAAATATCTTGTCCAAGGTTACATACATACCTAGTAAAGGATGGAGGCAGGATGTGGATTCAGACAGACTGGCTTAAGCACAGGTCCATACTGCTCCTCTCTGATATGTTGCCACTTTTCTCTACTGTAGCATGGGATATGGAATCCTCTTTAACCCTTGATCAAGTCACGGAGCTTAGAGGGAAATTCCAGGAAAAAAAAAGTCTGGATGAGACAAAGGGGTGGATTATAGGAAGGTGTGCCTTACGCATTGAGGCATGGAACTCTTATACCTGAGAAGGCAGGCTTCTCATAATGGCTTACCCAGGCCACGCTTTGGAGATTTAAGGGTCTGTGATAGCTCAGTTTCAGGCTGCTACGGCTATGATTTACGACCAGGATTCAGCCCTGTGCACTGCAGTCCCGGGCCATGCCTTTCAGATGCTCGGACTCAAAAGATGGCCCCCTGTCATTTCAACCCCAGTTTAACAGGAAACACAAGCCACCCTGGAGATGACAGACCTATCTTCTATCTTCCATTGACTGGATGTTCAACTCCTGGGCTCGGCAGAACTTGAGCTTTCTATTTTTAGTCGAGCACAGCTGAGGACACGCCGGGTAAGATTTGCTGAAGGCCTCCTGCCAGAATCAGCTTGCCACAGCCAAAGAGGCAACACAGCAGGCCAATTAGCCAACGGCTGTCGGTCAACTGAATAAACGAGGTGAGAGGACAGCGAGGGGCTGTCTTCGTCACAGACAGTAAGCAGAACACGAGGATTAACTTTTCTGGTCCCGGAGCTCCACAGGGAGGCCTGTCATTCACTCTATCTACACGGTCAGACCTCTTATTGTCATCAGAGGCACTAAAGCGAACTAATTTTTGGCAAAGCAAGGGGATCTCACCTTAATGGCCACGGAGAAAAAATCTGTTTTCCAGGTTGTCAAAAATAATGCTAACATGAACCCTCTATCAAAACTCTGGTTGTGTGAAATGATTTTTATCAAAAGATGCCTAGAAGCTGTATAACATTATACAACAAAATGGTTGAAGAGCAGGGACTCCACAGTCTGTTCGCCTGGGCCAGTGGTATCTGAGCTCCTCCCTTCTTCTTAACGCTGTGGTTTTGGACAGATTACCTGACCCCTCCAGTCTTTTTTCTTTTTCCCTCAAGTGAGTTAATGTACAGTGTAGACTTGGTTTCAGGAGGAGAACCCAATGATTCTTCTCTTACCCACGAGACCCAGTGCTCATTTTAGGAGTACCCTAAGAGTGCCCTTGTTAATCCCCATCACCCATTTAACCTACCCTGCCATCCCCCACCCCCATCAACCTTCAGTTTGCTCTCTGTATTTAAGAGTCTCTTTTGGTTTGCCTCCCACCCTTAGTACCCTAGTTGGTGCATGGGCATAACAGTACCCACATAATGGATTGGCTTTGAGAATTAAATCACATAATCCATGTAAAGTGCTTAGAACAGTCCTGGAATAGAGGAAGAGTTTAATGGATACCGATCATTGTTGTTAAATCTTCTCCATTTTAACTGGACTGCTGAACCAAAACGTGAGTTATTATCATCACCAAACTAAAGAAAGGAAGTACCAAGATCGAGTTCACACATTTTGTGTTTAACTGAACCAGAATTCAACCTCAGCTGTTTGATCATGACGTCTTGGAATTTTGTGTGAGCTTCACTGAAATTTACTCCTCATAGAATAGCTTTCACTGACTGTTCTTTGGCATCATGCCAACTACCCGCAAGAAAGGATATTATGGAACAGACTCATTACATCAGTGATCGAGGCTCTGGAAGGGACCGTGTTAGGACCGTTGTCTGCCACATCACACAGCAGTTTCTGCATTCAGGGGAGAAATTCCTGGGAAATCAGTTTTCAGTAAAACTGTGTTTCTTCTGAACAAGTGGTTTATTTTACTTTTCTTATGGAGAAATGTGACTAATCATGATCCTTCCTTGTTTTGGCTGTGAAGAAGCTTAGAGTCAAATTCGTTGCCTTTTTCTAGTACTTCCATGTACTAATCTTATTCCAAATTTATGTTATTCCTTTTCTTATTTCCCCTCTCCTCTCAGTCCCTTGATAATATATTGTATCCCACTGAGCAGTGTATATACACTTCTACAATGCTCCTCTTGAAATAAAACAAGGATGAATGTATGAAATAATCTAAAACTATAGCTCACTACATGTTCCTCTTTTTTCCTGTGTTTAGTCTTTGCTGGTCCTGCTGGTTCAGATGCAATTATTTGCCCAGGATTGGATAAGCCATACTAGAACACATGAACACAGTACTCAGAGCTTCGTGGTATCTAGTATGTAAGTAATAGAGGCTAGGCTCTGTCTATTTTTCATAAATTTACAGAAGTTTATGAAAAAAAACATTTCATAACTAACCATAGGCTAATTTTCTTCATACACAAGTAATTGGCTCCTAGGGGCGA